>OY997274.1:104209792-105520847 GCA_963921465.1 Triticum timopheevii
AAGCTAGGATAGCCTTGAGCTCCCTCAACAGGATCGAAATCCGGCACCCATGCTTTTGCCCGGATCAAGGCACTAATGGCTCCGGTTCGAGCAGCAGATTTTTTCAGTTCTTCAATCCGAGCAGGAAGCATTGACAAACTATTAAGAGTGTCTTGGATTAAAGAGGGTGCCGGATTGTTGTGAGATGCAGTGGTGATGATCCGCGGCGCTCTGGTATACAGCTGTTCAATTAAAGTGTAAGCAGCCTTCAACTTCTTCCGAACATCTGATCCTAAGTGACCAATGCGTGTGCCTGTAACAATATAGGAGAGATTACAAACCGGATCTATTGTAAGCCGAACAGAATTGTCAAAGAAACCAAAAGGATCTTACCAAAGATAGCAGCGGTCATGGAGTGTACTTGCCGCTTTACGGCGGTCAGTTCATCTACCACCAGTTTAAGGGCAGCTTCAGCGTTTTCAGCTCTTTTTTATTAAACCGGCCTTCTCAGTGGCCCAATCAGCCCTCTCCTTTTTGAAGCCCTCCTTCAGCTGTTCTGTGATGCTCAAAGCGCCGGTTAATTTTTCCTTTGCTTTGTCGGTTTCAGCTTGTTGGGTTTTCAAAGTTGCATGCAGATCAGTAATCTGGTCCTCTTTAATCCTCACTTCAGCCCGCATACAGACAGTGCTTGGCTTTAAACAAACGGTACAAGAATTTGAAGTACCAACCACATAACAAGTTATACGCTTGATACTTGGGGGCTAATGCACCTTCAATTTTCATCTATTACTAAATCGCAAAGTCCCAAGCTCAATACAGGTATTCAACTTGGCACTTGGGGGCTAATGGCTATTTGCTCAGTTATGTTCTCAGGTTAGAATCTTTATTGGAGTCCCGGTTTAACTATACTAAGTTGAACTGGCCCTTGGGGGCTACATTGATGGATTTCAAAGTATTGAGGACAATGTTCAAGTCCCGATTTGAAGAATGTTACAAACTGGCCCTTGGGGGCTAGCAGGATAAATACAGTGGCAGTAATTAAAGAAAGAAGAAGCACAAGGAAGTTACCTCAAATTTACCTCTCATCATCTTTACCAGGCCAGCTTCACAGTCACGACTAGTATATAGCCGGTTCAAGTAACCAGAATGAAGATCTTGGGCACTCAGAGCAGCATATGTTTCCAGCTCAACATCCCATTTACCTTTGTTCAGGGTAGAAAAATCTTCTTTCACGGTATGCTTGGCTAGAGCGACAGGATTCCCTGGTTCAAAGCGACCTACGCCAGTAATCACAACGTCATCATCTTTGGACTCACCGGTTTCCGTTGGCGCGGTCGGTTTATCGGCAGGTTTTGAAGGATTGCGGGATTTTTCAATCCGGACGGAGCTGTCAGGCGGGTCAACAGGGACTGAAGTATTGATAGGCCTTTTCTCAGGAATAGCATCATCTTGCAAGGGAGGATCATTGCGAATATCCTCATGAATGAACGCTTCAAGATCTGGTGTTTTATCCTGTTCAGGGGCGACATCTTCCTCGGCCGCTTTATCCAGGCGGGCTTTCTTGCTCGGTTTAGGTTTAGCCCTGAAATAGAAACAAAGATTCAAGGAGCTGTATAAGTTATAACGTGGTATATCAGAAGCATATGTTCAGTCTAGCTTACCCGAGAACCGTTTTCAGTGGCGGCAGCTGAGTGGCCGATGATTCACCAGAGGAAGAATGAGAAGTAACCTGATAATCGGAGTCGGACGGATTAAGAGGTTGGCGGAAGAAACCCGCTCTAGGATATAAATTAATAAAAAGGTCGGAGACCTCGGAGCGGCGTTTTCAAACCGGACTGTTTGGTAAACCGGCGGAGGTAACTACCTGGCCGCTGTGCCGGGTCGTGCGGCGAGCTTCATGTTGCTGAGTCTTCATAAGAAATTTGGGATCCAAGTAAGCAAGAGGATGAGAAAATTTTACTTTTCGGTTTGTCTGGCGAAATTTTGGCAAAGGCAAAGGATCTGAATCGGAAGAGAGAATAGTTACCTCAGCGACATCAGCATTGCTGGCTTCAGCGTCGTCCGGACAAGTATCATCATCAATAAGGCGTGTAAAAAGTAAGCCTAGTGAATCGAGTTCTACCTCAAAGTCTGAGTTACCCACATCATCATCAACGGCCGGATCAGATGAAGCAGTGGTTTTCCTCTTTTTAGCAGGCTTCTTCATGACCTTGGTCTTTGGCCGGGTTGGCCGTTCTGCTTTCTCCGTTTTGTCTTGTGGAAGCTTCTTGCTCCAAAATGAATTATCGCCCTGGTTAAGCAGTAATCGATGTCAGACGGAGATAGCGATAACAGGTTCAATAAAAGAACAATCAAAGTCTTACAGCTGGCGGTTTGTTGGTAGCGCAGAAAGGGAGCAGGCCGGTTTGAGCGCAGAGATGCTCCGGTTTGTTCAGCATTTTCTTCACAGACTCTGTGACTTCATCATCGGAGAGCTGGATTTTAGTGTGTCGGAGTGGGTCATCGATGCTATCAGTATACTTGCACATCAAACCGGAGCGCCGGCTGAGAGGCAGTACGCTCCATGATATCCAACAGCGTGCAAGATCTATTCCTGTTAAACCATTGGCCATGAAGGCTCGGAGCTTGGACAGTTGCGGAGCATATTTACTTCTCTCCTTGGCACTTAATCTTTGTGGAAAGGGGTGAGTATTACTGAGCCGCTCCGGACGACAGCCAGGTAAAGGATTTTCATTGTCAGGAGAAGTGTCTTTGCAGTAGAACCATGTTGCATTCCACTCCTTGGGGTGACTGTGGAGTCTGGCATGGGGATAAGTGATTTCCTTCCTTTTCTGAATTGCCATACCGCCTAATTCGGTATTGGGACCATTAGTGAATTCTGTGCGGCGGTTTAAGTGGAAGCAGTCTCTGAATAATTCAACCGAAGGCTCCTCTTGAAGGTATACCTCAGAGAGCACTTGGAAGTGCATAGGTTGGTAATAGAGTTGGGGCTAATATCTTGCGGGCGGAGCTGAAAATTGGCTAGTACATCCCGGTAAAATTTAGAACCGGGCAGCTTGAAGCCCCGGGCTAAATGATCTGCAAAGATCACAACCTCTCCCTCTTGAGGTGTGGGAGGACATTCATCACCAGGGACCCTCCAATGGATAGTATCTTTGCTGTCTAAAGCGCCGATCAAGACTAAATCGTCCAACTGAGTTTCAGTGACGCGAGAAGGAACCCAATTGCATTCATATACTTGTTTGGCCATGGTGAGATCTACAAGAAATAGATGATTCCGGTTCAAGAATATGTTGGGTTAAAGAAGGTGCTGATCTGAACAATGTTAAACCGGAGGCAGTATGTTTAAACCGGATTTCTATGAGGTGGCATCATATGGATAAAGAATTCTGTCGGTTCAACAAGGGGACTAATGGTATATACCAGTTTATTAACTTTTTTCTATATTAAGTTAAACCGCCTGATCTAAACATTGAAAGCAATCAAAGCTGCGGATGGCTAAGTATGCAGAAACAGGTTTCATAAGGTCTTATTGCAGCAATGGATCTGAAGCAAGTTCAGAAAAAACAGAAAATATTCAAAAGGGTAAAGCAGAACGGAAGTGAACTAATGGGCAGATATGTAGATGAGATCTATGGACTTGAGCGTAAAACTACAGGCGGATGCTACAAGGCTACTGCTAATCAGAGCAGAGGATCACAGATTTATCCAGGAATCTGGGTACGAGTATGAACAAGCGACGAACACGGCGAGAACTGGAAACCCTAGAACAGATCTATGCTAAGAAGAACAGAAGGTTTACCTGAACGGAGGAAGGCGCGGAAGGCTACCGCGGTGCTCTGGTGCGTTCAGGTTGATGCAGCGGCCCTAGACGATGCAGAAGACAACGGCGGTGGCGGAGCTCCGAGGCTGGCGACGCGAGGAAGACAAAGAGGAAGAGACGAAGGGGAGAAAAGGAAATGACCCTTCGGTCCTATTTATAAGGCAGCAGACGTGGGTCAGGCGCGCGAATCCAGGAGCCAAAATTTCGGAAGTAGAGCTGATGACCTGGGTATTGCAGATCTATTAAATAAAAGAGGATGTTATAAATGTAAATTTTGTGATGACGTCATGCCGGTTTACAGCAACCAGAGATGATGGCGACATGGCGGTTTACCAATTACCAGAAGATGTTGAAGACAAAGATTTTGGTGAAGGATTGACATGAACCAGTTCAAATCAATCTGGGGCCTAATGTTGGGGATATTACCACTAGGCGTAAACCGGCCTACCTCGGCCGGGTTAGCTTCATTAGTAGTATAAAGGTGATCAAGCAGATGAAGGCCCAAGGCCTGTAGTCGGTTTAGAACCTGTAGCCGTAAACCGGCTTGATGTGTAAACTTGCATTGTAAGTTAGGAATAGAGAGAGACCAACCGGGATACGAGTATGAACCGGTATGGGACTCCATGGACCGACGGGTGTCACCCGTGTATATAAGGGGACGACCCGGCGGCGGTTCAGGATAGACAACAACAACTCGAGCCTAGGCGAAGCTTGTTTGCTCCCTAGCCATCGAAACCACATCAATTCCATCACAACTAGACGTAGGCTTTTACCTTCATCGAAGGGGCCGAACTAGTATAAACCCCCGTGTCCTTGTGTCCGCTTTAACCCCTTCAAGTTAACCCATAGCGATGGCTCCGCGACTAAGTCCTTTCACTAGGACATCTGCCGTGACAAATCCACGACAGGATCTATTGTAGTCCTTTCGATAAGTAAGAGTGTCGAAACCAACGAGGAGCAGAAGGAAATGATAAGCGGTTTTCAGTAAGGTTTTCTCTGCAAGCACTGAAATTGTAGGTAGTAGATAGTTTTGTGATAAAATAAATAGTAACGAGTAACAAGTAAATAAAGTAAACAAAGTGCAGAAAGGTGGCCCAATCCTTTATGTAGCAAAGGATAAGCCTAGACAATTTCTAATAATGAGGAAGGAGCTCCCGAGGACACATTGGGAATTATCGTCAAGCTAGTTTTCATCACGTTCATATGATTCGCGTTCGGTACTTTGATAATTTGATATGTGGGTGGACCGGTACTTGGGTACTGCCCTAACTTGGACAAGCATCCCACTTATGATTAACCCCTATTGCAAGCATCCGCAACTACAAAAGAAGTATTAAAGTAAACCTAACCACGGCATTAAACATATGGATCCATATCAGCCCCTAACGAAGCAACGCATAAACTAGGGTTTAAGCATCTGTCACTCTAGCAACCCATCATCTACTTATTACTTCCCCATGCCTTCCTCTAGGCCCAAATAATGGTGAAGTGTCATGTAGTCGAGGATCACATAACACCACTAGAGGAAAAGACAACATACATCTCATCAAAATATCGAACGAATACCAAATTCACATGACTACTAATAGTAAGACTTCATCCATGTCCTCAGGAACAAACGTAACTACTCACAAAGCATATTCATGTTCATAATCAGAGGAGTAATAATATGCATAAAGGATCTGAACATATGATCTTCCACCAAGTAAACCAATTTGCATCAACTACAAGGAGCAATCAACACTACTAGCAACCCACAGGTACCAATTTGTGGTTTTGATACAAGATTGGATACAAGAGATGAACTAGGGTTTTGAGAGGAGATGGTGCTGGTGAAGATGTTGATGGAGATTGACCCCCTCCCAATGAGAGGATCGTTGGTGATGACGTTGGTGATGATTCTCCCCTCCCAGAGGGAAGTGTCCCCGGCAGAACAGCTCTGCCAGAGCCCTAGATTGATTCCGCCAAGGTTCCGCCTCGTGGCGGCGGAGTTTCGTCCCGTAAGCTTGCCCATGATTTTTCCAGGGTAAAAGTGATGATATAGCAGAAGATGGACGCCGGAGGCCCACCAGGGGGCCCAGGAGATAGGGACTCGCCCTATAGCGGGGGGGGGGGGGCACGCCCCCTGTCTCCTGGATAGGGTGTGGGCCCCCTGGCCTATTTCTTTCACTCCAAAATTCTTATTAATTCTAAAAAGTTGTTTCGTGGAGTTTCAGGACTTTTGGAGCTGTCCAGAATAGGTTTCCAATGTTTGCTCCTTTTCCAACCCGAATTCCAGCTGCCGCCATTCCCCCTCTTCATGGTAAACCTTGTAAAATAAGAGAGAATAGCCATAAGTATTGAGATATAATGTGTAATAACAGCCCATAATGCAATAAATATTGATATAAAAGCATGATGCAAAATGGAATCAGCTATATCTCTATATTCTCCCACAGTGATACTAGCAAGAAAGTCTTTATATTCAGATTTACGGGGTTCACTAACATTGCCCCACTGCGGGAGTTTGCAAGCAGTAGTGAAATCTTCTAAGTACATGGTATATGATTGATCATAAATATCAAACAGGACACTTTGAGAATTACGCGAAGATGTAAGTTTAAACCTTATCACAAATGAATCAGTCAAATAATAGTACTGAGGACACTTATCTTGCATGAAGTCCTCAAGACCGGCATTACGGACATATGCATCAAATTCATCCTTGATGCCTGCATTGACCATAAATTCTTCTAGCGGCCATTCACAAGGCCGCATGTCAGCTTCCCTTGGTGGTTCATCGTCTTGCTCACGCATTGCGCGCCTGGGTGCTTGCTTTCTTGAAGAACCACCTTGGTACATTTTCCTAAACATATTTCTTCCTCTGAAAAATTTCTGAATTTTCTAATAACTCAAAATAAAAATGAATCAAACTCAATAAAACTGATAGCAACTACTCCCACAAGTGCCTAGAGCCTATATCATGCATTAGAATTACTTGGGACCTCATAAATTTGACATGCAAGCTCAAGAACAGGGTCACCTAGGCAGGAAAAATTGCAATGAATAAAGCACTAGAAAAAAAACTAATTGGACCATTGGCAGAGTCACATACCAAAGAACAATCTCCCAAAGCAGTTTTGTGAATGGAGCTTTGAGCAAGGAGATCGAAAATGGCAGCAAAGTGAGCTAAACTCGTGCTTGAGCTGGATGGTGATTTTTTGGGAGGAAGATGAAGTGTGTGGGTGCAGGAATAAGTGGAGGGGGCCACCATGGGCCCACGAGTCATGGGGGCGCACCCTGGACCCTCGTGGCCAGGTGCCAGCTCCCCTGCTGTGTTCTCAGTGCAAAATATTCTCAAATATTTCCGAAAAAATCATACTAAATTGGCAGGGCATTTGGAGAACTTTTATTTTTGGGATATTTTTTATTGCATGGATAATTCAGAAAACAAACAGATAGTACTATTTTTGCTTTATTCATTCTAAATAACAGAGAGTAAAAGGAGGGTACAGAAGGTTGTGCCTTCTAGTTTCATCCATCTCATGATCATCAAAAGGAATCCACTAACAAGGTTGATCAAGTCTTGTTAACAAACTCATTCCGAATAACATGGAACCGGAGAAATTTCGAATAACACTAGGTTACCTCAACGGGGATATGCACATCCCCAATAATAAGAATATCATATTTCTTCTTGACAGTAGGAAGAGGAAATTCAAAACCTCCAATAATAATAGTTGGAATTTTTCCAATAGAATTGATGCTATGAACTTGAGGTTGTTTCCTCGGAAAGTGTACCGTATGCTCATTACCATTAACATGAAAAGTGACATTGCCTTTGTTGCAATCAATAACAGCCCCTGCAGTATTCAAAAAGGGCCTACCAAGGATAATCGACATACTATCGTCCTCGGGAATATCAAGAATAACAAAGTCTGTTAAGATAGTGACATTTGCAACCACAATAGGCACATCCTCACAAATACCGATAGGTATAGCAGTTGATTTATCGTCCATTTGCAAAGATATTTCAGTAGGTGTCAACTTATTCAATTCAAGTCTATGATATAAAGAGAGAGTCATAACACTAACACCGGCTCCAAGATCACATAAAGCAGTTTTAGCATAGTTTCTTTTAATGGAGCATGGTATAGTTGGTACTCCTGGATCTCCTAGTTTCTTAGGTATTCCACCCTTAAAAGTGTAATTAGCAAGCATGGTGGAAATTTCAGCTTCTGGTATCTTTCTTTTATTTGTAATGATATCCTTCATGTATTTAGCATAAGGATTCAGTTTAAGCATATCAGTTAAGCGCATACGTAAGAAGATAGGTCTAATCATTTCAGCAAAAGCGCTCAAAATCCTCATCATCCTTTTTCTTGGATGGAGAGGTTTCAGAACCCATGGTTCTTTTTCTTTACCGTGCTTCCTAGCAACAAAATCTCTCTTATCATAACGTTGATTCTTTGATAGTGGGTTATCAAGATCAACAGCAGGTTCAGTCTCTACATCATTATTATTTCTAGGTTGAGCATAAACATTAACATTATCACTAGGTTCATGTTCATCACCAGATTGTGTTTTAGCATCAGAAATAGAAATATCATTGGGATTCTCAGGTGTGTCTATAATAGGTTCACTAGAAGCATGCAAAGTCCTATCATTTTTCTTTTTCTTCTTTTCAGAAGGACTAGGTGCATCTACATTATTTCTCTGAGAATCTTGCTCAATTGTCTTAGGGTGGCCTTCACGATACAAAGGTTCCTGAGTCATTCTACCAGTTCTAGTAGCCACTCTAACAGCAAAATCATGTTTATTATTTAATTCATCGAGCAAATTACTTTGAGCTTTAAGTACTTGTTCTGCTTGAGTGGTAACCATAGAAGCATATTTTCTAATGAGTTTAAGTTCACCTTTAACTCTAGCCATATAATCACTCAAGCGCCAAATCATATAAGCATTACTCTTTAATTCTCTACCAACATAAGCATTGAAATTTTCTTGTCTAGCCATAAAGTCATCAAATTCATCTAAATATTGGCTAAGAAAGTTAGTAGAGGGGATTTTAACTTTATCATATCTATAGAAAGAATTTACCTTTACTACCTGTGTAGGGTTATCAAGACCATGTGTTCTTCAATAGGTGGTAGATTAAGACCATGTCTTTCTTCAACAGGAGGTAAATTCTTAACATCTTCAACTTTAATACCTTTTTCTTTCATTGATTTCTTAGCCTCTTGCATATCTTCAGGACTGAGAAATAGAACACCCCTCTTCTTTGGAGTTGGTTTAGTTATACGCTCAGGAGTTGGCTCAATTGGCTCAGGAATTAGCTCAGGAAATGGCTCAGGAAGAGTCCAATTATTTTCATTAGTCAACATATTATTCAATAGCAATTCAGCTTGGTCGACTATTCTTTCCCTGAAAACACAACCAGCACGACTATCCAAGTGGTCCTTGGAAGCATCAGTTAGTCCATTATAAAAGATATCAAGTATTTCATTTTTCTTAAGAGGATGATTAGGCAAAGCATTAAGTAATCGAAGAAGCCTCCCCCAAGCTTGTGGGAGACTCTCTTCTTTAATTTGCACAAAATTATATATTTCCCTCAAGGCAGCTTGTTTCTTATGAGCAGGGAAATATTTAGCAGAGAAGTAATAAATCATATCCTGGGGACTACGCACACAACTAGTATCAAGAGAATTAAACCAAGTTTTAGCATCACCCTTTAACGAGAACGGAAATATCTTAAGGATATAGTAGTAGCGAGATTTCTGATCATTAGTGAACAGGGTGGCTATATCATTTAACTTAGTAAGATGTGCCACAACAGTTTCAGATTCATAGCCATAAAAAGGATCAGATTCTACCAAAGTAATTATCTCGGGATCGACAGAGAATTCATAATCCTTATCAGTAACAAAGATAGGTGAGGTAGCAAAACCAGGGTCATATTTCATTGTAGCATTTAGAGGTTTCTGTTTCCATTTAGCTAGTAACTTCTTAAGATCAGATCTATCATTGCAAGCAAGAATAGCTCTAGTAGTTTCTTCATCCATAACATAACCCTCTGGAACAACAGGCAATTAATATTTAGGGGGAGAACCTTCATCATCACTATCTTCAATAATATCATCTTCAATAATTTCATTCTCTCTAACCCTAGCAAGTTGTTCATCAACAAATTCACCTAATGGTATAGTAGTATCAAGGACAGAAGTAGTTTCATCATAAGTATCATGCATAGCAGAAGTGGCATCATCAATAACATGCGACATATCAGAGTTCATAGCAGTAGCAGGTTTAGGTGTCGCAAGCTTACTCAAAACTGAAGGAGAATCTAGTGCAGAGCTAGATGGCAGTTCCTTACCTCCCCTCGTAGTTGAGGGAAAAATCTTAGTTCTTTCTTCTTTCAAGTTCCTCATAGTGACCAGCAGATATAAATCCCAAGTGACTCAAAGAATAGAGCTATGATCCTCGGCAACGGCACCAGAAAATAGTCTTGATAATCCACAAGTATAGGGGATCGCAACAGTTTTCGAGGGTAGTGAGGGAGTCCTGGATTAGGGGGTATCCGGACAGCCGGACTATATACTTTGGCCGGACTGTTAGGCCATGAAGATACAAGACTCAAGACTTCGTCCCGTGTCCGAATGGGACTCTCCTTTGCGTGGAAGACAAGCTTGGCGATCCGGATATTAGATTTCCTTCTTTGTAACCAACTCTGTGTAAATCCTAGCCCCCTCCGGTGTCTATACACTACAAAAAAATACACTTCTGTGATGATACGTGTTTGTCACAGTAGGTCGCATTTTTTGTCATGCATGTACATCCATGATGATTTTATGATAGAATCAAGATAGTCATGCATGTGCTGTCGTAGAAGTGTTCCATGACATTACTAAAATTATCATCACAGAAGTGTCCACTTCCATGACGATAAATCGCGCGTCACAGAAGTGCTTTCGTCAAGGGTGACCGACACATGGCATCCACCGTAACGGAACGCCGTTAAGCTATCGGGTCGGGTTTTGGATCCGATAACCCATTAACAGCCCCGACCAATGGGGATTTTCCACGTGTAAAATCATCATTGGCTGGAGGAAACATGTGTCGGCTCATCGTTGGGACAGATGTCATCCACTCATTGGACGGAAGGCGCCTATGATACGTCGACACGTGGCACGGCCCAACAGAGGCCCATTCCTGTGAAAAGGCCAGCCCGTTTGACTTGGTCAAAAGGTGGCGGGCCGGCCCATGGAAAGCCTGTTAATGGTCTGTTCGCATATAGCCCATTTACAGCCCGCTAACCCAAGGCCCGTTACGCCCTATCCGAATTAGGCCCAGTAGCGTCATATGGGCCATCCAATATGATTGCAGCCCGTTTTCACTTCTGGCGCATGTATGGCCCATGACGTCTTTCGGCCCATATGAGGCCCTATGTAACTCTTGGCCTATTAATGGCCCGTGGTGAAACTAGCCCGTAATGAACAGTGTATCACTTTACACCCATTAACGTCCCGTGGTGAAACTGGCCCGTAATGAACAGTGTATCACTTTATACCCATTAACGGCCCGTTATTCCGTTGGGCCATTTCCAGCCCATGTTATCTTTCGGCCTTCTCAGAGCCCATTTATTCTTGGGCTCATTTCTAGCATTTGTTTACTTACGGCCCGTTACTGTCATTTTCTGCTTGTGGGCCAAATTTAGCCCGTGGTTACAGTCGGCCCGTTTGTGGTCTGTTAATACGTTGGGCCGTTTTCATAGCATCATCAAATACGGCCTATTAACGATGGCCCGTTATGGTCGGCCCATGAACGGACGATTCCAACTCTAGCCCGTTTACGGCCATAATGCGATCTATTTGGCACATGTTTGGCCAATCGATCATACGGCCCGTATAAGGCCCATTGATGATACGGCCCGCAGAAGGCCCATTGTTTCTACGGCCCGTAGGAGGCCCATTGTTTCTATGGCCTGTAGAAGGCCCACTGTTTGTTCGGCCAGTAGGAGGCCCAGTGTCACTACAGTAAATATCAGCCCATGGTTATTGTGTCCTAGTTTTAAAAAATAGGTTATTGCAGCCACTAGCAAACCACGGAAAAACAACTGCAATGACTACAAGCAAACAAATAAACAAGACAACAAGGAAAGAAATAAGCAAGCAACTAACGCTAGGTTATCACGGCTATTACACATATTACATCCACTGGGCATCAAAGTTCGACACCAGTGCAAATATAGGGAACAAAGCAGCATATCGTATACACTGGTTGTCAAAGTTGGAGACCAACGCAAATAAACACCGCAGCAAAACAAATCCAGAACTAAAAACACTTCAGAACATCTCAAGAAACAATATCCTGGGTACCCTAATGCTGGCAAGATGCTTAGCAAGCTTATTAACTTTCTCTTGTTTGGCGCTTAAATCCTCTAGCGCTTGCTGTTGCACCAGAAAATATGCATCTAAATTCTGCAGGGACTTCCTCAGTCCTTCAGCTTCCTGTCGTAGCACATCTGATCGATGTCTTTCAACTTGAAGTTGAGACTCAAGAAGACGAACTGATTCAGGCAGTGATACGTCTCCAACGTATCTATAATTTTTTATTGCTCCATTCTACTTTATCTACTGTTTTGGACTATATTGGGCTTTATTTTCCACTTTTATATTATTTTTGGGACTAACCTATTAACCGGAGGCCCAGCCCGGAATTACTGTTTTTTTGCCTATTTCAGTGTTTCGAAGAAATTTAATATCAAACAGAGTCCAAACGGAATGAAACCTTCGGGAACGTGATTTTCTCACCGAACGTGATCCAAGAGACTTGGACCCTACTCCAAGATGTAACAGAGGCGGTCACGAGGGTGGGGGGGCGCTCCCCCCCTAGGGCACGCCCCCTGCCTCGTGGCCCCCCTGTTGCTCCACCGACGTACTCCTTCCTCCTATATATACCTACGTATCCCCAAACAATCAGAACAGGAGCCAAAAACCTAATTCCACTGCCGCAACCTTCTGTATCCACGAGATCCCATCTTGGGGCCTGTTCCGGAGCCCCGCCGGAGGGGGCATCCACCATGGAGGGCTTTTACATCAACACCATAGCCCCTCCGATGAAGTGTAAGTAGTTTACTTCAGACCTTCGGGTCCATAGCTAGTAGCTAGATGGCTTCTTATCTCTTTTTGGATCTCAATACAATGTTCTCCCCCTCTATCGTGGAGATCTATTCCATGTAATCTTCTTTTTGCGGTGTGTTTGTTGAGACCGATGAATTGTGGGTTTATGATCCAGCTTATCTATGAACAATATTTGAATCTTCTCTGAATTCTTTTATGTATGATTGAGTTATCTTTGCAAGTCTCTTCGAATTATCCTTTTGATTTGGCCAACTAGATTGGTAGTTCTTGCAATGGGAGAAGTGCTTAGCTTTGGGTTCAATCTTGCGGTGTCCTTTCCCAGTGACAGAAGGGGCAGCAAGGCACGTATTGTATTGTTGCCATCGAGGATAACAAGATGGGGTTTTTATCATATTGCATGAATTTATCCCTCTACATCATGTCATCTTGCTTAAGGCGTTACTCTGTTTTTAACTTAATACTCTAGATGCATGCTGGATGGCGGTCGATGAGTGGAGTAATAGTAGTAGATGCAGAATCGTTTCGATCTACTTGTCTTGGACGTGACGCCTATATACATGATCATACCTAGATATACTCATAACTATGCTCAATTCTGTCAATTGCTCAACAGTAATTTGTTCATCCACCATAGAATATCTATGCTCTTGAGAGAAGCCACTAGTGAAACCTATGGCCCCCGGGTCTATTCTCATCATATCAATCCCCATTACTTTATTACTTGCTTTGTTTTTACTTTGCCTTTTACTTTTCATTTTGCATCTATATACCAAAAGTACCAAAAATATTATTTATCATCTCTATCAGATCTCACTCTCGTAAGTGATCGTGAAGGGATTGACAACCCCTAATCGCGTTGGTTGCGATGAGCTATCGTTTTGTGTAGGTGCGAGGGACTTGTGCATGGTCTCGTACTGGATTGATACCTTGGTTCTCAAAAACTGAGGGAAATACTTATGCTACTTTGCTGCATCATCCTCTCCTCTTCGGGGAAATCCAACGCAGTGCTCAAGAGGTAGCAAGAAGAATTTCTAGCGCCGTTGCCGGGGAGGCTCACGCAAGAACAAGTCAACCATACCAAGTACCCATCTTAATCCCTATCTCTCGCATTACATTATTTGTCATTTGCCTCTCGTTTTCCTCTCCCCCACTTCACCCTTGCCGTTTTATTCGCCCTCTCTTTCCCAATCTCCTACTCTCTCTCTCTCTTGCCCTTTTGTTTGCTCGTTTGGTTGGATTAGATGCTTATTTATTGCTAAACAGTGAACCTAAGATCTATGGATCCTCATCCGCTTGCTAATCTTTTTAAGAGATCCAATTATGATGAACCTATTGCTAGTGAGTTTTGTGCACTAGATTATCTTTATGAAGTTTTGCTTGAAATTCGTGAATCTGAAAATTATGATGAAGAAATTTATGAAGAGATTCACGATAACTCCTTGAATAAAAAGCATGATTGCAATGATTTCCCTATAAATTCTCTTGATGTCAATTTTGCTAATAATATGCAAAACCCTAAGCTTGGGGATGCTAGTTTTGCTATGTCTACTACTTGTTTCAATGATCATGATTGGGGTGATTCTTCTTATAACCTTGAAAATTTATTTAAGCCCCATGATGAATATGAGATTGATAATAGTGTTTGCAATAATATTGAAAGTGGGTTTGAGAGAGTGTCAACTTTAGATCCCACATATTTGGAGTATGTTCAATCTTATGATATTTTTGATAAAAGTGGGTTCGCAAAGGTCATGACTTTAGCTAATGTTAATCCCACTATCTTGGAAGAGTGTCAACTTTGCATGCATGTGGATCATGTTGAGAATATGTTTTGTGATAGCTATTTTGTTGAATTTGCCTATGATCCTACATGTAATTATTATGAGAGAGAAAAATTTGATTGTAGAAATTTTTATCTTATGAAATTACCTCTCGTCATGTTGAGATTGCTATCGTCTCTTTCTTCTTCCTTGCATATGCTAGTTTTTGCTTGCCTTGCAAATTTGCTTGCTTATAATATGCCTATACATAGGAAGTATGTTAGACTTAGATGTGTTTGTCACATGTTTCATGATGCTCTTTTTGCGCTTCAATTCTTATCTTTCATGTGAGCATCATTAAAATTATCAATGCCTAGCTAAAAAAGGCTTTAAAGAAAAGCGCTTGTTGGGAGACAACCCAATAATTTTCCTTGCTGTTATTTAATAAATAATCCATCTAGCCTCTGTTTAGAGGTGGTTTTATGTTTTAATTAGTGTTTGTGCCAAGTAGAACCTATAGGATAACCTACGATGATAGTTGATTTGATTCTGCTGAAAAATAGAAACTTTGCACGCATGAATATAATTTTGTTAAATCACAGAAACGTCCTTTTGCGTTGATTCTTTTTACTGCTGATCAATAAACAAATTTTCCAGGACTTCCTATTTTGCTAGGATTTTTAGAGTTCCAGAAATTTGCGTTAGTTACAGATTGCTACCGACTGTTCTGTTTTTGACAGATTCTGTTTTGCGTGTGTTGTTTGCTTATTTTGATGAATCTATGGCTAGTAAAATAGTTTATAATACATAGAGAAGTTGGAATGCAGTAGGTTTAACACCAATATAAATAAAGAATGAGTTCATTACAGTACCATAAGTAGTTTTTTGTTTTCTTTCTCTAATGGAGCTCACGAGATTTCTATTGAGTTTTGTGTTGTGAAGTTTTCAAGTTTTGGGTGAATTCTTTTGATGGATTATGGAACAAGGAGAGGCAAGAGCCTAAGATTGGTGATGCCCATGGCACCCCCAGATAATCCAAGGACACCAAAAAGTCAAATCTTGGGGATGCCCCGGAAGGCATCCCCTCTTTCGTCTACTTCCATCGGTAATTTACTTGGAGCTATATTTTTATTCACCACATGATATGTGTTTTGCTTGGAGCGTCTTGTATTATTTGCGTCTTTGCTTGTTAGTTTACCACAATCATCCTTGCTGTACACACCTTTTGAGAGAGCCATATATGAATTGGAATTTGTTAGAATACTTATGTGCTTCACTTATATCTTTTGAGCTTGATAGTTTTGCTCATAGTGCTTCACTTATATCTTTTGAGCGTGATAATTTTTGCTCTAGTGCTTCACTTAGATCTTTTAGAGCACGGTGGTGGATTTGTTTTAAAGAAACTATTGATGTCTCATGCTTCACTTAGATTATTTTGAAGTCGTTAATAGCATGGTAATTTGCTTAATATTAATATACTTGGTATTCAAGATATGTGAAACTTTCTTTTGAGTGCATTGAATACTAAGATAATTTTGATGCTTGATAATTGTTTTGAGATATGAAGATGGTGATATTAGAGTCATGCTAGTTGAGTAGTTGTGAATTTAAAGAATACATGTGTTGAAGTTTGTGATTCCCGTAGCATGCACATATGGTGAACCGTTATGTGATGAACTCGGAGCATGATTTATTTATTGATTCTCTTCCTTATGAGTGGCGGTCGGGGACGAGCGATGGTATTTTCCTACCAATCTATCCCCCTAGGAGCATGCACACAATACTTTGCTTTGATAACTTCTAGATTTTTGCAACAAGTATATGATTTCTTTATGACTAATGTTGAGTCCATGGATTATAGCACTTTTTCCCATCCTTCCACCATTGCTAGCCTCTCTAATACCGCGCACTTTTCGCCGATATCATACACCCACCATATATCTTCCTCAAAACAGCCACCATACCTACCTATCATGGCATTTCCATAGCCATTCCAAGATATATTGCCATGCAACTTTCCACCGTTCCGTTTACTATGACACGCTCCATCATTGTCATATTGCTAGCATGATCATGTAGTTGACATCGTATTTGTGGCAAAGCCACCGTTCATAATTCTTTCATACATGTCACTCTTGATTCATTGCATATCCCGGTACACCGCCGAAGGCATTCATATAGAGTCATACCTTGCTCTAAATCGAGTTGTAATTGTTGAGTTGTAAGAAAAATAAAAGTGTGATGTTCATAATTTTTTAGAGCATTGTCCCAAGTGAGGAAAGGATGATAGAGACCATGATTCCCCCACAAGTCGGGATGAGACTCCGGACAAAAAAAAGAGGCCATAAAAAAAGGAAGAGAAAAGGCCCAAATAAAAAAATAAAAAAAGAGAGAAAAAGAGAGAAGGGACAATGTTACTATCCTTTTACCACACTTGAGCTTCAAAGTAGCACCAAGATCTTCAGGATAGAGAGTCTCTCATTTTGTCACTTTCATATACTAGTGGGAATTTTTCATTATAGAACTTGGCTTGTATATTCCAATGATGGGCTTCCTCAAAATGCCCTAGGTCTTCGTGAGCAACCGAGTTGGATGCACACCCACTTAGTTTCTTTTGTAGAGCTTTCATATACTTATAGCTCTAGTGCATCCGTTGCATGGAAATCCCTACTCACTCACATTGATATCTATTGATGGGCATCTCCATAGCCCATTGATATGCCTAGTTGATGTGAGACTATCTTCCCTCTTTTTGTATTCTCCACAACCACCATTCTATTCCACATATAGTGCTATATCCATGGCTCACGCTCATGTATTGCGTGAAGATTGAAAAAGTTTTGAGAATGTTAAAGTATGAAACAATTGCTTGGCTTGTCATAGGGGTTGTGAATGATTTAAATATTTTGTGTGGGGAAGATGGAGCATAGCTAGACTATATGATTTTGTAGGGATAACTTTCTTTGGCCATGTTATTTTGAGAAGACATAATTGCTTAGTTAGTATGCTTGAAGTATTTTTTTTATGTCAATATGAACTTTTGTCTTGAATCTTTCAGATCTGAATATTCATACCACAATTAAGAAGATTTACATTGAAATTATGCCAAAGTATCACTCCGCATCAAAAATTCTCTTTTTATCATTTACCTACTCGAGGACGAGCATGAATTAAGCTTGGGGATGCCTGATACGTCTCCAACGTATCTATAATTTTTGATTGCTCCATGCTACTTTATCTACTGTTTTGGACTATATTGGGCTTTATTTTCCACTTTTATATTATTTTTGGGACTAACCTATTAACCGGAGGCCCAGCCCAGAATTGCTGTTTTTTGCCTATTTCAGTGTTTTGAAGAAACGAAATATCAAACGGAGTCCAAACAGAATGAAACCTTCGGGAACGTGATTTTCTCACCGAACGTGATCCAGGAGACTTGGACCCTACTCCAAGATGTAACAGAGGCAGTCACGAGGGTGGGGGCGCCCCCCCCCCCAGGGCACGCCCCCTGCCTCGTGGCCCCCCTGTTGCTCCACCGACGTACTCCTTCCTCCTATATATACCTACGTATCCCCAAACGATCAGAACAGGAGCCAAAAACCTAATTCCACTGCCGCAACCTTCTGTATCCACGAGATCCTATCTTGGGGCCTGTTCCGGAGCTCCGCCGGAGGGGGCATCCACCACGGAGGGCTTTTACATCAACACCATAGCCCCTCCGATGAAGTGTGAGTAGTTTACTTCAGACCTTCGGGTCCATAGCTAGTAGCTAGATGGCTTCTTCTCTCTTTTTGGATCTCAATACAATGTTCTCCCCCTCTATCGTGGAGATCTATTCCATGTAATCTTCTTTTTGCGGTGTGTTTGTTGAGACCGATGAATTGTGGGTTTATGATCCAGCTTATCTATGAACAATATTTGAATCTTCTCTGAATTCTTTTATGTATGATTGAGTTATCTTTGCAAGTCTCTTCGAATTATCCTTTTGGTTTGGCCAACTAGATTGGTAGTTCTTGCAATGGGAGAAGTGCTTAGCTTTGGGTTCAATCTTGCGGTGTCCTTTCCCAATGACAGAAGGGGCAGCAAGGCACGTATTGTATTGTTGCCATCGAGGATAACAAGATGGGGTTTTTATCATATTGCATGAATTTATCCCTCTACATCATGTCGTCTTGCTTAAGGCATTACTCTATTTTTAGCTTAATACTCTAGATGCATGCTGGATAGCGGTCGATGAGTGGAGTAATAGTAGTAGATGCAGAATCGTTTCGATCTACTTGTCTTGGACGTGATGCCTATATACATGATCATACCTAGATATACTCATAACTATGCTCAATTCTGTCAATTGCTCAACAGTAATTTGTTCACCCACCGTAGAATATCTATGCTCTTGAGAGAAGCCACTAGTGAAACCTATGGCCCCCGAATCTATTCTCATCATATCAATCTGCATGACTTTATTACTTGCTTTGTTTTTACTTTGCCTTCTACTTTTCACTTTGCATCTATATACCAAAAATACCAAAAATATTATTTATCATCTCTATCAGATCTCACTCTCGTAAGTGACCATGAAGGGATTGACAACCCCTAATTGCGTTGGTTGCGAGGAGCTATCGTTTTGTGTAGGTACGAGGGACTTGTGCGTGGTCTCCTACTGGATTGATACCTTGGTTCTCAAAAACTGAGGGAAATACTTATGCTACTTTGCTGCATCATCCTCTCCTCTTCGGGGAAATCCAACGCAGTGCTCATGAGGTAGCAGGCAGCAAGTTCGAAGAGCTTGTGCCAGCAGTAGTGGCCAGTAACTCGAACACTACATCAAGACAGGACTTTTGGGTTCCCTCACTGTCGTCAAGATAGTTTTTATCAGCTTTCTTGGAGACCAGTAGGGATGTCTCACTATCTTGAACCTTATCTGCATTACTTCCTTTACCATTGGATAACGCGGTACTGTTCTCCAATATTTTGTCCGCATTCTAAAAGAGAAACAAGCAGACACATCACATGTTTATCATGTTGTATATAAAACTCATTTTGGTAAATGAGTTCAGTAGTAAAGTGGACAGGATAACAACATGAAACAAACATATATCTATGTACCATGGTCACTTTATGGTCTATATCATTCTAGTTTTTGTTGCCAAATCAAGATAGAGACACAATTCAAATAATATTTGTTCAAGAGAAAGCAGAATAGACAAAATATAAGTGTGGGTAACTATAGAGAAATAACAACACTTGTAATGTGCATGGCATGAGAACATAACTGTTTATTCAATTGAAACTGAAATCAACATAGAGCAGGTTACAACAACAAACCAGTTAAAGAAATAGGTTTAAAACATACCTGTTGCACCATTGGAGTTTCAATTCCATCCTTCAAATTTGAAAATAGTTGGTATGAGTAAATACAGTAATGCAAGAGCAAAGGAGTACGAACCATAGCTACAGAACCTGACTTGAGAACAAATCTTCTTCTCCTTTAAGCGTTGAGTTGGGATTCGGAGTGGTGGTCCTCGTGCTTTGGGCACTGCAGTTCCCTTACTAACTGCTCATGTTTGGGTGCTCAGTGGTGGAGATGGTGTTGTGTCAACTGGAACTGGGTTACTATCTGCCAGGGTTAGGGTTATAAGGGGTGTAGCTGGTTCTCTGTCCAACTGGGTAGGGGTACAATCTACGAGAGTCTGAGTTATGTGTGGTGGATCTGGTCCTTGGGCAAGTACAACCGTGGTTCTATCTGCATCAACTGGTAGCACTATCTTTTCTGAAGACCGTGTTGTTACTCCCTTAGATACTACCATCACGCTCTCCAATTCAAATGGCTGATAAAAAAGAAAAGTAATTGAAATTATAGACAGGTGCAATGGATAGTGGGGAATAAAAGAGGGCATGCAATAATTCATATTTATGTTGTCTAACCAAACAGGATAGCATGACACAATTTCACATATATGATGGCTAACTAAACAGGATAGCATGACACAATTTCACATTATGATGGCTAACTAAAAAAGATGGAAAGACATAGTTCAAAATATGAGACTATGTAAACAGGATGACATGACATAACTATACAATGTGTTTATTAAATAGGTTGGCATGCCATAATTCACATACATTCACGGATAGAATGCCATAATTCAAAATATGATGACTGTAAACACTAAACAGGATGAGATGATATAACTATATGATGTCTTTATTAAATGGGTTGCCATGCCATAATTCAGATAGATGATGTGGATGTACTTTGTAAACATGATGGCATGATATAATTCAAATATATGATTTATATAGTAAGAAAGTAAGCAGATGGCAATCCATATATGATGTAAAAACTAAGCAATGCAAGACAATATGCATGACATGGGTAATATAACCCTGCCAAGTTTGAGCATAGACCTCAGGGGGGAAATAGGACTGGTCATCAGTCTCTGAATCCTCCTCTGAGGAGCTCTCTGTAACCAGCAAGATGTCTGCTTCAGCAAGTAGCATTGTCTGCTCTGAATACCTTGTTTTCACTCCAGATACTTCCATCACCGCTTCAAATGGCTAATGCACAGGAAGAGTAGTTGAATATACAAATGTTGTCAACAAATGGAACACGTAATACAAAAAAATGATAGCATGATATAATTCACATACATGATGATTGGCTAAACAGCATGGCATTGCATAATTCACATATATAATGCCTTTGCAACAAGATAGCATTGTATAATTCACATATATAATGTCTTGCAACAAGATGGCAATGCATAATTCACATATATGGTAATTAGACACTGAACATGTGGCATTCACACAAAGCATGTCTAAACTAGCTAAATGACATAGCAATTCGAGACACCATACGCACGATATGAGCAACATAACCCTGCCAAGTTAGAGCATACACCTCGGGGGGGGGGGAATAGGACTGGTCATCTATCTCTGAATCGTCCTCTGAGGAGCTATCCGTAACCAGCAAGATTTGCGCTTCGTCAGATAGCATAGTCTGCTTTGAAGACCTTGTTTTCACTCCAGAATTTGCCATCACCGTGTCAAGTGGCTGATGCACACGAAGAGCAGTTGAATGTACTAACATTGTTGACAAATGTAATTTGTAACAAAAAAAAGGATGGCCTGATATAATTTACATATAAGATGACTGGATAAGCAGGATGGAATTGCAAAATTCACATATATGATGCCTGGCTAAACAAGATGGCGTTGCATAATTCACATAAATGATGAATATGCTAAACAGATGGCAATCGCACAAAGGATGTCTAAACTAAGCAGATGACATATCTGATGTATAAAGTAAGCAATGCAAGACACCATATGCATGATATAACCAACATTAGCATGCCAAGTTAGAGCAAAGACCTCAGGGGGTAAATAGGAGTTGTCTTCTCCTTCTGAATCCCCCTCAGAGCAGATATCTTCCTCTCGATTACAATCCGAAATGCATGGAGGGGGGCTGCCTTTGCGCCTACCATGGAGCGACGTCTGCATGAAATTTTATTGCCACGCAAGGCTCGTCTCTTTTGCTCTACATGTTTAGCTCCATTGTTTACAATAACTGTCATGCATAGGAATAAAACATAGTGAGATTACATAAGGAGTGCATGCAGAAATCCAAAGTGATGGTAGCAACCTGTGGATAGACCCAAAACCAATAATAGCAGGCAGATAATGGCTTCATTTAAAAAATACAGATAATGGCTTCTTGACTGTTTGTTTCCCACCCAACATGAAACTCATAGTAGACACCGAAGATTAACCAGATAGTAGATAGATACTATTGATAGCGGCCCCGATATGTATCCCACAACCATTTAAAAACTCAAGTTTGCCCATTAGTTTGGAGCTGACTCAGAGTCTAATCGGTGAACAGGACGATGAAGTAGCATGTAATATTAAGCGATGCATAACGTAAGCAGACACGAAAGAGTGCGACCTCTCTTGCGGACCCATGTAGTCCTCGAGGTCATCTGCTCGGTTGATGATGGTAATGCAGATTTTATGGCTGCCAGTGGCGGGGAAGAAGATCTGAGGTGGCGAAAGACAGTCTGGAGGCCGGATCCCTGCTGTGCTAAACCCTTCTGTCATTGGAGCAGCTGAGGTGGGGTGGACGACGGCGCAGCAGGAGCGGGACAAACCACACAAGGTTTTCTTTGACAACTATCTGTAAGAGAAGTAATTCTGTAAGGGCTCGTTTGAATTGAAGGATTCCAACAATGCATGGATAGGAAATAGACAGGAATAGGATAGGAATGCACGTGCCAAACAGAGAATTTAAAAACACAGGATTTCTGCCAATCTGGGTGTCAGTGTCAAAACCGGTGGATCTCGGGTAGGGGGTCCCGAACTGTGCGTCTAGGCGGATGGTAACAGGAGACAAGGGACACGATGTTTTTACCCAGGTTCGGGCGCTCTCGATGGAGGTAAAACCCTACTCCTGCTTGATTAATATTGATGATATGGGTAGTACAAGAGTAGATCTACCACGAGATCAGAGAGGCTAAACCCTAGAAGCTAGCCTATGGTATGATCGTTGTTCGTCCTATGGACTAAAACCCTCCGGTTTATATAGACACCGAAGAGGGTTAGGATTACACAGAGTCGGTTACAATGGTAGGAGATCTACATATCCGTATCGCCAAGCTTGCCTTCCACGCCAAGGAAAGTCCCATCCGGACACAGGACAAAGTCTTCAATCTTGTATCTTCATAGTCCAGGAGTCCGGCCAAAGGTGATAGTTCGGCTATCCGGACACCCCCTAATCCAGGACTCCCTCAGTAGCCCCCGAACCAGGCTTCAATGGCGATGAGTCCGGCGCGTAGATTGTCTTCGGCATTGCAAGGCGGGTTCTTCTACAAATCATGTGTACCTGTTGAATAGCATCCGGCTTCTTGTAAACATTGCGCTCCTCGACTTCCACGCCCAATAATGGCCATCTTCCACGTGTTGAACGAATGCGAAAAGCCAGGGTATTTTTACATTTACCCCCTAGTTGTGCAAATGAGCTGCCTATAAAAGAGACGAGGATCTAGATCCGAATCACACCATCCTCCCTTCGCGAGCATTCATCAGAGAGCATCTGACAGAAATCCATTCCATCATGGACACTCGACGCGGCTCCTCCTCTCGCCCTCCCAGTCCTTAGCCTAGAGATTGGGAGAGATGCTCCGTCCCGCACAACGAGTTAGTGACGCTCCAAACCAAGGGATTTCTTCCCCCAGCCTTCATGGTTCCGGTTCGAGCCGGACTCGCCACCTATAAGGGCGGAAAGCAAGCGGAGAGCGTCCCCAGCCCCTCCAAAGGAGAGCGGGAATGCCTTATCTCTTATTTGATAAGAGGGCTCGGATTTCCAATTCATCGGTTTCTTCGGGGGCTCCTGGAGTTCTACGGCCTCTAGTTGCACAACCTTACGCCTGCCTCCATTTTGCATATTGCGGGCTTTGTGGCCCTTTGCGAGCTGTTTTTGGGCATCGAGGTTCATTTTGCGTTGTGGAAGAAGCTATTCTGCCTTGTGCCCCGTTCTCAAGAGGGGTCAATATATCAAGTGGGCGGAGCCGAACTATGGTGCATCGCCGGGACCGGGTATCTATCCGGAACCCCGAAGAAGGCGTCCGAAGACTGGCCTTCGGAATGGTTTTATATAGAAGATGTCCCCTTGCCGGACCCTATTCGGATCGGCCTCCCTGAGTTCAATAACGCTCCTTTGAAGAAACGCCTAAGCTGGCGTCCACGGAGCCCTCAGAAGGAAAATGACAGGGACGTCCTTTACCTGATGAGCCGAGTAAGGTTGTTAGCTCATTCCGTACTGACCATGATCGGGGTCATGGCCACATGCATTATGCGGGGGGTGCAGCCGCTCCAGTATAGAGGCCACCCCATGTGGGATTTCAACGGGGAGGATGATGCCACCCGCTGCGGACGTAAGGGGCCGGGATCGGTCGCCGATCTGATGAAGATCTTGTCCGCATTGTACAAGGGAGAAGAGGAGGAATTTCTCTGCGTCCATCCGCAGGACGGATTTCCTATGCACAATCCTCCAAGCTGGGTAAGCGAACATTTATTTTTGCCTATCCGATCCATACTCCCATAGTCAAGTATCTCATCTTGTGATTTCGGCGCAGGAACTACGCCGGGCCGTAAAGGATATAAACAGCCCGCCTCCACAACCCGAGGATCCGGAACGGTTCCTCGATCCGACCTCCCAAGAGGATCCGGACATATCGGTGGAGCTGATCGATGGGGTATTTCACCAAGTGAGCATCGATAATGCCTTGGTCGCCATTACGGCCGATTACCCAGGAATACTTCCAGCCTCGCAGGTAACTGAGACCGAAGTCCCAATACTTTGAAAATGACCCATCCGTGCTTGTTTTTTTATCACCGTATACCAACGGTGTTTCGCAGGGGAAGTCCTTGAGGCGGAAGGGCGAGCCTGCGACGGCTAGTCAACAAGGGACAGCAAGGCCCAACAGGTTGAAAAGAAGTGCAGTCCAGATTGAAACGCTGGTGCAACGGTATGGCGTGTCATCTTAATCCCAGGTTTCATTCCCGGGAGGCATACTAACGCTCGTGCTTTTTTAGGAAGAAGAGCGCTCGCCGGACTGTATCCGGAGAGGTTGCCAATCAATCCTCCGCTTGCCAAGCTCCAAAGCCAGGTCCAGAAGCGGAGGCGAACGCGAGGCGTGCGTCGGATGCTCCTCCGACAGAGGATGCCGACAGGTTATCTGTCACCAATTCCAAGGTGGAGAGTGCCATGAATCACAGGCATCGCCGGACAGTTCTTCATCACGCATGTTTCTCCCAAGAGGCATTGGATGCCTTCAATTCGGGAGAAGCGCACCTCTGTGCCGCTCAAAATGGTCTAGCCAGAGCCACGGAGCAGTATGTAAAAGACATATAGGTGAGAAAATTTGACAGTTATATACGCCAGTAGCCCCTGAGACTTGAAATAGTTAGAATAATTGATTTAAGGATCATTTATTGTGCAGGATCTTACAGAAAAGAATACCCAACTGTCCCAGGAGCTGGAGGAGTGCAAAGCCCAACTTGAGGCCGCACTAGCCGCAGCGGGGGAAGCCAAAGAGACCCCCTCTGGGTATATGCTTAAAAAGATAAGTAATTTGTGAAGTGCGGCGTGTGTATAAGTCTGACAATAATATTGCAAATGGCGCCGGGATAGATCCGGACAAGCAACTGCTCATGCGCTGGTTAAAGGCCGGCGAGAATATTCTAACAAGGGTGAGGCATGAGAAAAATAATCTCCAAGATGCCAACACCCAGCTGGGTGAGGAACTAAAGGACGTTCATGCACAGCTGTCTGACTCCGTTAAGGAGAATCGGTGGCTTCGACGCGGCATTTTTAGTAAGTGCTTGAACGAACCTTGAAAAAGAGTTCGGCGAGGAAGTCGACTAACAGAGGTATGTCTGTAGGTATGCTCACAGGCCGTCCTGCAGAGGAAATGCCCGGTTCTATGGGTGACCTTCTTCCCGAGCTCTTGCAACTGCATGAACGAGTTCAGCAGGTGATGAAAGGCGTCGCCCAGGCCTTGTGGCCATCTGTCTCCCTGCCCGAAGGCCTTGGACAGCTTGCAGATAGGCTTCAGGGAGCACGGCAGCACTTTCAATTATGGAAGATATCAGCCTGATGTCAGGGTGCCAGGGAGGCCTGGGCCATGGTGAAGATGCGGTACACGAAGGCTGACCCAAACCACATGGCCGAGGTCGGACCTGTGGGGCCTGATGGGAAGGAGATCCCTGTGAGCTTAGTGTATGGCCAAGTAGAGTTGGCCGCAAAGTATTCCCAGCAGGACTATAAACTAGACAGCCTATTAGATGGCATTGAAGAGGAATACAATCAGTTGAATTGACTATGTAATTTAAGATGACATGTAAAATGCCTTCTAGCCGGATTCTAGATCGTTTGTCATAGCGGACCTTTTCTCTTCAACCTCGGGACCCAATAGTCCGGAGTGTGTCCGAATACCCTCGCGGTTATATAAGAATCGGGGCATGCGTGGAGACCAGGCGTAGGGGTCATTAGTGCTTTATCAGACAAGTGCCCAACTAGTTATGTTATATTACATGGTTAGTAAGAAACATCTTCCAGGGAGAATAGTTCCGTTAGGGGTTCCTTCCCCTAGGAGGCATGCCCTAAAGTGCATGTCCGGACTGCAAAAAAAGCAGAAAAACATCTGGGGGAAGATAAATAAATAGGTAAGAAATCGTCTTTTAGTTCACCGACCGAATATTCCCTTAAGAACGCTAGCTTTCGGCTTCACCCAGTCCGAGGTACACATCCGGCTAACCCGGCAATAACAATCGCAGAGGTGCTCCCTTTACCGCCTAGCCGAACAATCGGGAACGTAGGGGTAAGCACAGGAGCCAGGCAACCCAGCTTGGCCAAAACTTAAGTCATATCGATGCATATAATGGTGAACAAAAGGTACATGCGGAAGTGTGACACATGTGTTGGGCATGAAGCCCGTATAAATAAGCTTCTATTAAAGAAGCCATTAGGTATAATGAGCGCGGATAGCGCGTCAAGTGTGTGCGAACAATGCGCAAACAAGCTTTCAAAGGCTGTAATAGAAAAGGAGGGAGAAGGAGAGAAACAGAAGACAGCTAATATGCAAAATATAGACGGAGGAAGGAGACGAACTCAGAATCCGGTGCTAGGCGTAGAATCTTCGGAGACGGGCTGCGTTCCATGGGTTCGGCTCGAGTCGGTTATCCCATGCATCTCGCAGACGGTACGTTCCACCGGTTAGGACTTGGTCGATGATAAAGGGACCTTCCCATTTGGGCTTGAGTTTGTCCTTTTTCTTGTCCGGCGGGCGTAGAACTAACTCGCCAACGTTGTAAGTTTTGGCCCGTACTTCTCTGCTTTGATATCTTCGAGCTTGCTGTTGATAGAATGCGGAACGGGCTTTTGCCATGTCACGCTCCTCCTCCAATGCGTCCAAACTGTCCTGCCGAACAAGCTCGGCTTCTCTTTCTTTGTACATGCGCACGCGAGGTGAGTCATGAATTATGTCACAGGGCAGAACTGCCTCTGCGCCGTATACCATAAAGAAGGGTCTAAATCCAGTGGTGCGATTCGGAGTGGTCCGCAGCCCCCAGAGTACGAAGTCGAGCTCCTCTACCCAGTGTGTGTTAGATTCCTTGAGGGACCGCACTAATCTGGGTTTGATGCCGCTCATGATTAAATTCGGAACCCCGTCCAATTTAAGACTCAGGGGCCAAGTAGTTTCCGAACTTAGAAGCTTGGGTTCTTGGATGTTGTCCAATGAATCTAGCCCGCTGGCTGACTTTAGGTTAGGGGCTTGAGTAATGTCCTCCCCTCCGCGGGAATCCGGCATGGAGGGATCGGGAGTTCGGACATAGCTAGTCCTTAAGATAGAAGAAGGGTCGTTGTATTGTGCCTCTACCATAGCAATGTGGTGTGTAACCTGGGGAGAGTTAATCTCTCTCAGATCAGGTTTAGGCCCAATCTGATCATAGTCTGTAGCGACTCCCAGGGTGGCGATGCGATCCAAGAGCTCGTTTAAGGAACAAAGCTCCATCGGATCTAACTGCTCGGCGAGTTCCGAGTTAACATGAAGATTGCTTTCGATAACCCGAGAAGTCATCGTCGGTGCGGCGGCCGAACAGGCGGTCATAAGGAAACCGCCTAGCCGGAGAGTTTGGCCGATAGCCAAAGCTCCTTTAGCAATAGTGTCGTCTTTAAAGACGGGATGGGGCATCCTTCCTGATGGTGACGGCATAGAGGTGTCTGGCGAGCCATTCGTCTCAGATGTTGTGTTTGAAAGCTGCAAAGGCTTGGGCGTCCGGATAGTCGACTATTTGGTTTTTTTTAGTAAGGAATCTGTTCCAGAATTTTTGGGCTGACTCTCCGGGTTGTTGAGCTATGTGACTTAAATCCTCTGCATCCGGAGGTCGGACATAGGTCCCTTGAAAATTTGCCCGAAAAGCATCCTCGAGCTCTTCCCAACTTCCAATGGTGTTTTCAGGGAGGCTTTTGAGCCAATGCCGGGCTGACCCTTTGAGCTTGAGGGGTAAGTATTTTATGGCGTGGAGGTCATCTCCTCTAGCCATGTGTATGTGGAGGATGTAATCCTCAATCCAGACTCCAGGGTCTGTTGTTCTATCGTATGCCTCTATGTTTACAGGCTTGAATTCCGCTGGAAATTCATAATCCAGAACCTCATTGGTGAAACATAGGGGGTGTGCGGCACCCCTATATTTAGGTGTACCGTAATATTCGGATACTTGATGTGTTGCATTGCTTACTAGAGCTTGCTTTCTTGGCCCGTAGATAGATCTAACTGGGCCATCTTTTTGATGTGAATCCCTATGTGGGTCGCATGCCGGCTTGTGTGCGGCGCCATTTGCCGCTCTATGTTTCCATTGGGTCGTCTATCCGACCGTGTGGTCTCCTTGTTCTTTGATTGTGGGGGCTCTACGGCCTCCTCATCAAATTCGGGCAGTAGTTTTTGCTTTGGGTAGCTCGTTGTTCGGCGACTATCGCCGTATTTGTCTGCGGTGTTGAGTACTTTGCTCCATCTGATTCTTAGTGCATCTTCCATTGTTTGGAGCTTCTGCTTCTGCTTTTCAGGCTACACGCAGTGGCGACGAGCCTTTTGTGGATGTTCTTCTGCTCTAGCAACTTGTCCAGCGTGAGATCGTCCGGACTGTTATCTTCGCCGGGGACGGATTGTTTATCCAGGTTGTCCTGTTCGGACGGTTGCTCGATGGCATGTTCGTCGTCCACCGGTTTGCCCTGCTCTATGGCTAGGTCTGTATGGCTGATGTCTTTGTCGAGGCGGGATTTTGAGCGGCGCTTACGTCGCCGTTTTGACTGCTTTTCGAGGGAATGATCCCTCGTGGCGTCCCGTTGTTCCTCGTCGTCGCTTCCTTTAGGTGTGTCCACCATGTATACATCATGAGATGAGGTGGTTGTCCAGTGCCTTATAGGTGCTGGTTCATGCTTATCTCCTACATCGTCGTCCATACCGTCGATGTCTTCGGAGTCGAAATCGAGCACGTCGTTTAAGCTTTCGACAGTGGCTACGAAGTGGGTGGTGGGTGGGCTTTGAATTTCTTCGTTGTCTGCATCCCAACCTTGCTGACCATAATCCGGCTAGGGATCTCCTGATAAAGAGAGAGACTTTAGTGAATTCAGGATGTCTCCAAAGGGCGAGTGCTGAAAGATGTCCGCGGTGGTGAACTCCATGATCGGCGCCCAATCGGATTCGATTGGCAGGGGTGCGGAAGGTTCGGAGTCCGGAGAGGAATCTGGCACCTTGGAGTCACGAGCTTCGCAAAGGACAGGGTTGGTGTTTGGCTCAATCTCCATAGAGATAGCAGCCCCCGAGGCGGTGTCCAGCCTCCCGTCCTTGATCGGCGCAGTCGGCTCCGAGCTAAGGGTCGGAGCGGACACTGGTGCGGCCTCTAGGACACTATCCGGCGGCAGAGCTAGATCATGCCCATCATGACCGTGCGGCGCGCTTGCCTATGGCTCGAACCTGTCGAAGATCAAGTCTCCGCGGACGTCAGCCGTATAGTTCAAACTTCCAAATCTGACCTGATGGCCAAGGGCGTAGCTTTTGATCTGCTCCAAATGGCCAAGCGAATTGGCCCGTAGTGCAAAGCCGCCGAATACGAAGATCTGTCCGGGGAGAAAAGTCTCACCCTGGACTGCATCGTTGTTGATGATCGGAGGAGCCATCGGGCCTAAAGATGACGACACATAGGAACTCTCAATGAAAGCACCAATGTCGGTGTCAAAACCGGCGGATCTCAGGTAGGGGGTCCCGAACTGTGCGTCTAGGCGAATGGTAACAGGAGAGAAGGGACACAATGTTTTTACCCAGGTTCGGGCCCTCTCGGTGGAGGTAAAACCCTACTCCTGCTTGATTAATATTGATGATATGGGTAGTACAAGAGTAGATCTACCACAAGATCAGAGAGGCTAAACCCTAGAAGCTAGCCTATGGTATGATTGTTGTTCGTCCTATGGACTAAAACCCTCCGGTTTATATAGGCACCGAAGAGGGTTAGGGTTACACAGAGTCGGTTACAATGGTAGGAGATCTACATATCCATATCGCCAAGCTTGCCTTCCACGCCAAGGAAAGTCCCATCCGGACACGGGACGAAGTTTTCAATCTTGTACCTTCATAGTCCAGGAGTCCGGCCAAAGGTGATAGTTCGGCTATCCGGACACCCCCTAATCCAGGACTCCCTCACTGGGTGTTTGATTCACAACAACTGGAAGATCACAGGATGCAAAGAAGCATGGTGAGATTAAGTCAAACCACAAGAAAATGTACGGTTATAATGCTATTATGCTACTATCTCTTAGTCTTGTGCTTCATGAATAGGAATTTGAAAAGGAGGACAAGTGAAAATTAAAATTCCTACGTTTTTTCTTTCAAGGAGACATTAAAGGAACAAATCGGTGTGCTCAGTGGACAATATATATAACATGTAGAGTAAAAAAGAGATGCAACAAGTGTACAACCTCTTTGGCGAAGCCATGTCGATCTCAGCGTGATTGGGTTAGCCGGTGAGGATGCTCCGGCTGACTTTGTTGTCGGAGGAGGGGAAGAAGATCTTAGGCGTCTGGAGATAGAGCCCGAGGTACTGCTCCGCTGTGATGGAGGGTTTCGTTGTTTGAGCAGCTCCGGTGAGTTGTACGACGCCGAGGTTGAAGCAGGACAAGAGAGACAATGAACAACGTTAACCTGAGTGGAATTCTAATAGCATCTCCAATACATGACGTAGAATACATAACCACAAAGTGCTAGATGTAAAATACATCAGCCGCTTATCTCTGAACTTAACTGTCGAAACTGAACTTAACTGTCGAAACTGAATCTTGCTGTCGAAACTAAACGCACTAGCAAGGTGAGGCTACACGTCGGTCGACTAACTTTTTCATCTCTGGTCAGTCGATTCTGCAGCCGTTGGATACGAAATCAAGGGCATGCGGTTCATCTTCAACCTCCACCCCCTTGAGCCGCCAGCCACCACAGGCCAAACAGTAGCCCCCCGCCACCCACGGCCGGCGGTGCGCCGCCCCGCCCGCCCCGAAAACACTCCCCACCGCCGGTCTACGGCCGCCCTGGCCATCCCTCTAGGCCCCCCGTCCCGAGCTTTTTCTCCGGCGATCCCCATGCCACCGCCCCGCCAACACTCCGCCACCGCCGGCGACCACCGCCACCATCCTGAACCCTAAGATAGATAGTGGGGTACCTCTCCAGCGAGCCCCCCTCCCTGCTGCGGCTGGTTCTTCCTTCACCCCGGCGATCCCCCCCTGAAAATCGACTGACCCAAAAGTCGATTCAGTCGACTGAAGTGTAGCTAAATCGGAGCAGCATCGCAAGCAAGAGCAAGAGTGAGAGCAGCAGCGCGAGCAAGAGCAATAGCAAGAGCGAACCAGGCAGGGGACCGAGAGCAAGAGCAGAGCAGCAGCGCGAGCGAGAGCTAAAGCAGCAACAGCTCCTACTGATGTGGACATCGCCGCCGAGGGAGTGACGCCATGGAGGAAGTGGCCGGCGACGCCGCCTTGGATGGAGCCACGCCGTGTCGGCTCGGGACCGAGCGCCGGCAGCACTGTGAGATCGAATCAAGAAGAAAATGCGGCGGTTAGTGTACAACCTCTTTGGTGGCACCGATTAGGCCACAGATTCATCCAAGGAAACGGTGATGATGATGCTCTTCCGGTGGTGCAGGTGAAGACGGCGGTGTGGGATTGGAGGTGGTGCGAAAGACGAGGGGAACATCGGGGCGGCTCCTTGGAGGTGGAGGACGGGGTGGCTAAACCGGCGGGACGATGAGATCGACGACGGATCCTCATCCGGTACGGTGGATGAGGGACGTCGAGGTGTTGCTGTGGATGACGTCGTCGGGGAAGAGGCTCCGGCTGGGTGGCGGACGGAGCAGGGTGTGGGGTTTCGTCGCGGGTTTTTGCGGCCTCGGTGTACGAATGGGTGGGCGGATGGGATGGCAGTGGGGAACCATGGCTTAGAGACGCGCTTGTCCGAAATGTGGGGTAAGTTACGAAAGTACCCCCCACCGATTTGAGGCGGTTCTTTCGGTTCAGGGGTACCACGGGCATTTCGCGTGTCGGGATTTCATAGGAGCTAGGAGTTTTCGCGTGCGTTGTAAGGCACGGGTTGAGATGGAGGGAGTTGTTGGAGCACAATTGAGACAAAGATATATCTTAAATATTTCGGGCTAATAAGGCGCAGGTTGAAATTTCCGAACAAGCCTAACGTATACTATACCAAATCAATGCGCACTACAAATGTCATTCAAAACTTTGAATTCATGTTATGTTCAATTAAAATATTTCGCTACGTGTATAATGCATGCAACCTACTACTCAAATGAACGTTTTAGTGCATTCCAAATGTATATACTACCGCTTCAATATGAACTAAATTTGAATTTGTTTCTCTATTTGAATAAGATCTATAGTAATGATTGTTGTGAAGTCAAAGAATTTGAATTCGTTTCTCTATTATAATAAGATCTACAATCATCATTACTGTCAAGTTAAACCATCGTTTGTGTATTATCTTCACAGCACACCACATGATTAGTCTCGAGTTACATATGAACTATGTGTACTATATGAACTCGAACTAGATTTTTTGAATCCACTTTATTTTGATTTCAAATCACATTACATTTCTAGCTCTAGCTAGATCTTCATAATCTAAACCATGTCTCATATGTATAATGTGTTTATCACATTATGTATGGTCCCCGCCCCCTATGCCTACAAGTATTTAGATGTGAGTTGCAAACACCACACAATACCACAAATTCAAATAAAATGTGAGAATGTTCGATATATAGTATTGTTTAGATTGCTCGATATTTAGTTGTAAGCTGCAAATGCCACACATTATCACAAATTCAAATAAAATGTGAGATTGTTTGATGTATAGTATGGTTTAGATTGTTCGGCATTTAGCTGTGAGTTGCAAACGCCATGCATTATCACATTATGGTATAACATGTGCACAGCACGTGTATCACTGCTATATTCATGCATGCAATGTTTAAAACACTATAATCTCCTATTCAAATATATGAATCTGCTTTCATATCAAATTATGATATTTGTTAGTCTCTTACACCCACACAATCTTCTAACCTTTGTAGCTACCACTAACTTTCTCTTGTGCATGCACACGCTCTTCTCGCCCTCCCCCTCCCTCGGCATTCTATCCACCGGGCACATTCATTTTTTTCTTTAGGTCGTTCTCCCAGAGTCTCCACAACTCCTTTCCGACACACACCGATCAATAAACCTCTCCAGCGATGCCTGCCTACAACATACACACACACCTTCAATCTCCTCCTTTATGGGTCCTTGCCTCGTGTCTCTCATACGGTCAGACACACGTGTAAACTCTCGCCCCTCTTTTCATCGATCTCACAACCGCACACTCCTCCCCCTATCTAGCTAGTAGTTAGGCCTCTCGCACCACCTCCTAGCTCCATTCTCTCTGTCTATCCGTCTCGCTAGGCCTTATTTGCCTCTAACAAATGGACGTACACCGACCGATCTCTCGCTATACATATAGCTAGCTAGGTCCTTATAACTCGTTTTTACGCACACGTTGATCGATCTACCTCATTAGTTGTGTCTCTCCCTTCCTCCGACAAACAACAATTGATCTACCGATCTAGTTAGGTTTGCTTACCAAACACATGGTTCCCCGTCATCATCCATGGATGCGTCCCGACAGATCTATCACGCACAGGCACACACAGAAACACATCCCCACTCTTATTGATAACATTGCAGTTCCACCCTCAGATTGTCTAGTAGGAATCTCCCAACATCTCCGAGAAGCAACTCCATCACCCATCCAGCACTCTACCCCTCTCCCTCCCTCTCCCTCCCTCTCTATCTCCTCTCTCTCTCTCTCTCTCTCTCTCTCTGTCCCATCATATTTCCCATCCTTCAGTTATGTATGGATGTCGACCGATCTCCCTCAAGACATAGTTGGGTCTCTCCTTCTCAACACATATACGAGTCGTTCTACCTCTATAGTTAGGCCTCTGCCTACCCCTCCCCCCACCCCCCTCCCCCCCCCCCCCACACACACACTGATACATCAAGCACTCTAGTCAAGTCTCCCTGCCAATCACAAACTTCACATGTGCCCTCTAACGTTCCGGTAGGCCAGTCGCCCTATATCTTTGACTTGCACATTGTCAGTGTACTAGAGTAGGGGTACCCTAGTATCCCGAACTTGTGCACGGGCAGTCGCAGCGCCCCGCGGCAAGGCTTGCCGGGTGACCGCCAGGGTCCTCCGTGGTTCCTCTGGAGCTGTTCAAGAACAAAGTATTCAAGACAAGACCCCGGCAAGAGGAGCTTGCCGGGAAGGCCAACCGAGGCATTCAAGCTAGGGAGACAAGGCCCCGGCAAGAGGAGCTTGCCGGGAAGGCTGACCAAGGCATCTCAAGAAAGCTTGCCGCGACGCGCCACGCATCCCGGCAAGGCTCGGTGAGCAACAAGCTTCTGGGCGCGACAAGACAACGGCCGCGGCAAGGCACTTGCCGCGGCAAGAGACCACTCCGCACCCGCGCTCCAGCACATCCACCAACGTGTCGCCCTGGGGCCCTTCCAGGCGCGCGTGGCGAGAGGCTGTGCAGCCAGTGGTGCACGGTGGCAAGCGGCGCTGACAAGATAGCCATCGTGGCGATCGGTGGCGTCCCTGACGGTCCCTTTCTGCACTGTTTGGGCGACGCAGACGGGCATTTAATGCCTTTGTCCCCTGCCGTCAGGGTTAGGTAGGATACACTGTAGACACAGTACAGGCAGTTGTACCTACCGCATCTCTTTTTCCATTTTTGCCCTTTGTCTGCGTTGCCACCTATTGGTGACCCCTTGAGCATATAAAAGGAGGCCCATGCGCAACGTAGGGAGGGGTTCGGGAGGTTCGAAGCCAGAACACACTCACGCTCGCTCTCGAGCGTACTGTAGCAATCAGCGCTCTCGAGCAAGAACACGATATACAATCAGACAAGCAGCAGTAGGAGTATTATCTCTCCGGAGAGCTCCGAAGCTGGGTAAACTGCTCGTGTGCTTCGCCTCGATCTGCTCTTCGTGCGATCTCCGCCCCCTGCCGAACCTAAAGGGGCTCAGTCCGCCGGCCCCATAGGTGTTCGTGGATCAGTTTCCTCGACATCTTTGGCGCGCCAGGTAGGGGGCGTCGAGATTGTGTGAACCTGATCCGGCGTTCACACGAGCTAGATCTTCATTTTCTTCATCGACATGCCACCGAAGAAGAAGGCTTCGGAGGCAGCTGTGCCGTCCGCGTCGATCCCACCGCCACCGGAGCAAATGGGTGGTGGGGTAGACGCTGGCGGAAGGACGGGCGTCGACGAGGGAGATCACGGTGCTGCCGGGTCCAAGGACAAGGCTGCGCAAACCTCGGCGTCCGTACGTGCACCGCGCCCATCTCAGGAGGCGCAGGACCAACAGCGTCATGGTATCCGCAGTACCATGCGTTCGTTGGACCAAAATCAAGTTGGTGGATCTCGGGGTGCTCAAGACCAGCGTGCGCGCCAACATGCTGGCGCGAGCAAGGCACGGTCGCCTGGACGAGGTACTGCTCCTTCTAACATAGTTAGAAGTCCGAGCATATCCCGCTCCTCGCACCGTTCGCCTCTGCCGCCCACCACTCCAGCAGAAGCTTTGGCGCGAGCTCAACTGCTCCTGGATTACCCTCCAATGGCGGACAAGACCGATGAATGGAGGGCCACCATTCAGAGTCTCATCGGCTTCGCCAACGGCGACGCTCTGCGGCAGCCGAGTCCATCGCTGCCGCGGTAAGACTGCCGGGCACGAACCGATGGCGACAAAACCAGTGGGGGTGCAACCTCCATGCACTCTCCACCCCGAAGGCCAAGATCGCCGACTCGCTGGATCCACCTCGACAGCGACTCCACCGCGTCATCAGATCCACGAGCTCATCGCGATCAGCGCCAAGTTCTTCACGAACGACAACGAGAAGACGCTCGTACTCGCATCGAGCGCCGAAGAGAAGCGCGGCGTCAATCCGACCAGCGCGCTGGGCCCTCTGTCGACATGCATGCGCCAGGGGAACCAGGCGACTTGCCGTACGCGGTAGGTTGCCCTGCGTTCACTCGTGAGCTGCGGCAAGTCCAGTGGCCCAGCAAGAAGAATTTCAAGCCAGATGTACCAGAGAAGTACGACGGCAAGTCGCATCCGTCGGAGTTCCTCAGCATCTACACCATTGCGGTGCAAGCTGCCGGGGGACGAGACGACAAGATCCCTGCCAACTACTTCCCGCTGGTGCTCAAGCCCAATGTCAGATCCTGGCTCATGCACTTGCCGGACAACTCCATATCTTCCTGGGCGGATCTATGCCATCGGTTTGTCGGCGCCTTTACAGGCGGCCACAAGCCCCATGGCCAAAAGAGCGATCTTCATCTGCTAGCCCAGAAGGAAGGAGAGCCCCTGCGCAAGTATATTCAGAGATTCAGCCGTGTACAGCACAACATCCCAGATGTCCACCCTGCCGCGGTCATCAGCGCGTTCCATCAGAACGTGCGAAACCGCAGGATGCGGGAGGAGATGGAGATGTGCAAGATCAGAGACGTCAGTGAGCTGTACGCCCTGGCCAAGAAGTGTGCACGTGCTGAGGAAGGGAGGAAACTCCGCGGAGAGAATACAGTAGCAGGAGGATCTGATAGTGAAGATGCTGCCCCGGCAAAGAAAGGCCGGCGGCGGAACAACAGGAAGAAGAAAGGCAAAGATGTGCTAGTCGTTGAGCAGTCCGGCAACGGAGGTGGTGCCAAGAAAGCCAAAGATGGTACCTCTGGCGAGCAGGCTGTGGCGGTTGCCGACAAGCAGGACGGCTCCAGCAAGCAGTACTGCAAGATCCACCGCACCAAGGGCCATGATCTCCAGAGCTGCAAGAAGGTCGAGCAGCTTGTCGAGCAGCAAAAGGCTGAGTACGAGCGACGCGACAAGGAGAAGGCCCAGGAAGGTGCTGGAGGAGCCGGCAAGAAACGCCCCGGCCGGGGAGGACGCCGCGGCAAGGCCAAGCAGCGGCAAGGAGACAGACCTCCCCGCGGCCGCGACAAGGATGAAGATGACGACGACGAAAAAGATATGGATGATGACGAGGCTGATGAGCAGGAGTTCCAGAAAGCCACAGAGGTCCTGTGCGTTGACAGCGGCGCTTCTCTGCATACTTCACACCGCCAGCTCAAGCAGTGGATGCGGGAAGTCAATGCGGCAGAACCATCCGTAGAGTCACGCAGGCCTCTGAAATGGTCCAGCACGCCTATCATCTTTGATATTGAGGACCACCCTGATCGCATAACTGCGGTCGGGTGCTTGCGATGTTGGTTTCACCAACTATCCGCAACCTCAAGGTCACAAAGATGCTAGTTGACCGCGGGGCCGGCTTGAACCTGATCTCCTCCGCGGTACTCCAGAAACTCCAAATTTCTGACAGCGAGCTCAAAGAGACCGGCACATTCCAAGGAATCAATCCGGGAAGGAGCAAGCCGAAGGGAAAGATCACGTTGCCGGTGACATTTGGCAGCGAGTTGAACTTCAGAACTAAGAGGGTTACTTTTGACGTTGCTGACTTCCCATTGCCCTACAATGGGATACTCGGCCGCCCAGCACTTGCCAAGTTCATGGCAGCCTCTCACTATGCATACAACATGTTGAAGATGCCAGGCCCGATAAGTGTCATCTCTGTCCCTGGCAACAAGAAGGATGCTCTTATCTATGCCGACAAGATCTACCGGGAGGCAGCAGCCGCAACAAATCGCAAGTCACTTGCCGTTGAAGCTCCCGGGGGGAAGAAGAAGACCAAGTCCGGCAAGAGCTCTGATGCCCACTCCGGTAAGCGCACCTCTTCGGAGTGATGCGCTACCGTCGAGGACGCACCATCGAGCTCCACCGGCAAGTGTAAGAAGACGATGGCAGCTCCACCAGAGACCAAGAAGGTGTCCGCCAAGGAGGACGGCACTGGTGGTACCTTCACCATCAGTGCCACTCTCGACCCTAAATAGGAAAGCGCGCTCATTGCTTTCCTGCGGGCGAACGTCGACGTGTTTGCGTGGCAACCGTCTGACATCCCCGGTGTTCCCAGGAAAGTAATCAAGCACCATCTTGCCGTCTGTCCTCATGCGCGGCCCGTCAAGCAGAAAATCAGGAAGCAAGCAGTGGAGCGCCAAGAATTCATCGCAGAAGAAATCAAGAAGTTGGAAGCAGCAGGCCTTGTCAGAGGAGTGCTCCATCCTACGTGGTTGGCCAATCCTGTAGTCGTGCGCAAGGCCAACGGGAAATGGAGGCTTTGTATCGACTTTACCGGTGTCAATAAAGCTTGTCCCAAAGACCCATTTCCCTTGCCGCGCATTGACCAGATTGTTGACTCCACGGCTGGATGTGATTTGCTTTCATTTCTTGACGCATACTCAGGATACCATCAGATCTTCATGGCAGAAGAGGATGAGGAGAAGACCGCATTCATCACCCCATGTGGCACATATTATTTCATACGGATGCCTTTCGGTTTAAAGAATGCTGGTTCAACATTTGCAAGGGTAGTCCATGTCGCTTTTGAGCCACAGATACACAGGAATGTGGAAGCCTACATGGATGACACAGTGGTCAAGAGCAAGGACAAGGCGACCCTAATTCAAGATTTAGATGAAACCTTTGCAAATCTGTGCAAGATCAACCTCAAGCTTAACCCCGAGAAGTGCGTGTTTGGAGTCCCCTCCGGCAAGCTTCTCAGGTTCTTTGTGTCTCAGCGGGGAATTGAAGCCAATCCCAACAAGCTCAAGGCCATCGAGCAGATTGAAGCACCGAAGCGCGTCAAGGATGTACGGAGACTTGCCGGTTGCGTGGCTGCTCTCAGCAGGTTTATCTCTAGATCTGCTGAGGGCGCCCTGCCATTTTTCAAAATATTGAAAAAGGCAGGTCCAATGAAGTGGACTTCGGAAGCGGAGGCTGCGCTGCAGGACTTGAAGAGATACCTGTCCTCCACTCCAACACTTGTCGCACCTAAGCCGCAAGAGAAGTTGCTGCTGTACATAGCGCAACCAATCAAGTGGTTAGTGCTGCGTTAGTGGTGGAGAGGGAGGCGGATGATGAGCCAGCAACCACGGCAGGTACATCCAGCGACAAGCAGGGGGCTTCGCCGACAAGCTCTGGTCCCGACAGAGAAGGATCTGCGCAGGCACAAGAGAAGATGCAGAAGAGGATGGTGCAGCGCCCAGTTTACTTTGTCAGTTCCCTTCTGCAGGCGGCCAGGTCAAGGTACTCGGGTGTGCAGAAATTGCTTTTCGGCCTTCTCATGGCCTCGAGAAAGTTGCGCCATTACTTCCAAGCACATGAGATCACAGTTGCCAGTCGTTTTCCGCTGAAGAGGATACTGCAAAATCCAGAAGCAACAGGCAGGATTGTCGAGTGGGCACTGGAACTGTCAAGCTTTGGCCTCAAGTTTGAGAGCACTTCAACTATCCAAAGCAGAGCATTGGCAGAGTTCGTAGCAGAATGGATGCCAACACAAGATGAAGAAATTCCAGAAACGAGCATCCCCGTCAAGGAGGCAAGCAAAGAGTGGCTGATGTACTTTGATGGTGCCTTTTCGCTGCAAGGCGCCGGTGCTAGCGTGCTACTTATTGCACCCACTGGAGAGCACCTCAAGTACGTAGTCCAGATGCACTTTCCCAAGGAGCAAGCAACGAACAATACTGCAGAGTATGAAGGTTTGCTTGCCGGTCTCAGGATCGCAGGAGACCTTGGGATCAAGAAGCTCATTGTCAGGGGTGACTCACAGCTTGTCGTCTGCCAAGTGAACAAGAATTATCAGAGTCCGTTGATGGAAGCTTATGTTGATGAAGTGAGAAAGCTAGAAGAGCACTTTGATGGCCTTCAGATGGAACATGTTCCAAGAGCTCAGAATGACATTGCCGATGGCCTGTCGAAGTGCGCCGCACTTAAGTTACCTGTGGAACCAGGAATCTTTGTGCTCAAGCTGACTCAACCTTTTGTAACACCATCAACTGGACAGAGCAAGAAGAGGAAGTCAGTTTCTGGTGACTATTTTCCGGCAGAGCTCCCCGAAGCCACCGCCAAGAAGGTCCCCAAGATCAACACCAAGAGTGCTGAGGAGCAGTCTGCTCCGGCAAGCCCTAGGGTTTGTTCCGTTGAAGCAGACGCTCCCGACAAGTTTTGCTCCGGCAAGCTTGTCGGGGGACATCAAGCTCCGGCTGGGCTGCAGGCCCTTGCCGTAGAAGCGGATGTTCCCGCAGCAGCAGATGTGCCTTTAGTCCTTGTTGTCGAGCCGCAAGCTCCAGCATGGGCACAACAGATTGTCCATTTCCTTCAGACAGGAGAACTTCCCGAAGAGCAAGAAGAAGCGGCAAGAGTAGCCCGGCAGTCAAGTATGTACAAGTTTGTCGACAACATACTGTACAGAAGAAGACTGAACAGTGTGAAATTGAAGTGTATTTGCCGGGAAGACGGACAATAGCTGTTGGCAGAGATACATGGAGGCATATGTGGTCACCACATTGGCGCAAGAGCACTTGCCGGCAAAGCGTTCCGGCAAGGTTTCTTTTGGCCAACAGCCCTCCAGGATGCAACTGCACAAGTAACCAAGTGTGAAGCGTGCCAGTTCCATTCCAAGCAGATACACCAGTCAGCTCAAGCTGTCCAGACGATCCCTTTATCCTGGCCATTTTCGGTCTGGGGGCTCGACATCCTCGGCCCCTTCCCCCGAGCTGTCGGGGGCTTTGAGTACTTGTTCGTTGCAATCGACAAGTTTACAAAGTGGCCGGAAGTGGAACCAGTGAGGAAGGTGACAGCACAGTCAGCAGTCAAGTTCTTTAGGTTGATTGTTTGTCGTTTCGGGATCCCTAACAGGATCATCACTGACAACGGCACGCAATTCACGAGCCGCACCTTCATGCAGTACGTCCAAGATCTTGGCGCCAAGGTCTGCTTCGCTTCTGTTGCTCATCCGAGAAGCAACGGTCAAGCGGAGAGGGCAAATGCTGAAGTGCTGTGCGGACTCAAGACCAGGACTTTCGACAGGCTGCACAAGTGCGGAAAGAACTGGATCGAGGAGCTGCCGGTGGTTCTTTGGTCGATCAGAACGACGCCAAATCGAGCCACTGGCCAGACACCTTTCGCTCTAGTCTATGGAGCAGAGGCAGTTCTCCCCACGGAACTCGTATACGGGTCACCTCGAGTGCTCGCTTATGATGAGCTTGAGCAAGAGCAGCTGCGACAAGATGACGCGCTGCTCCTTGAGGAGGACCGTCTTTAGGCTGCTGTATGAGCTGCTCGATATCAGCAAGCTTTGCGCCGCTACCATAGCCGCAAAGTTAATGCCAGAAGTTTCGAGGAAGGCGACCTTGTTCTTCGGCGCGTTCAGTCCGCCAAGAATTCCAACAAGTTGACGCTGAAGTGGGAAGGCCCTTACCGGGTGAAACGAGTCACTAGGCCTGGCGCTGTCCGCCTTGAGACCGAAGATGGCATTCCGGTGAGCAACTCCTGGAACATTGAACATCTTCGTAAGTTTTACCCGTAGGGCGCGGTTACCGGAACCTGTTCCGGCAACCACCTTTTGTACAAGTCTTGCCGCTGTTGCATGTAATCCTTCGTACAAAGCCGGGCGCAGACCCCGTGCATAAATAAAGCACATGTGCTCCGCACATCTTGTCAATTCCATGCTTTCTTCCTTTTTGCATGTGTTATCTGACACTTTGTGCAGCACCTACCTCCGGTAAGCAATAACGAGTCGTAAGCCTCCATATCTTTATTTTCTCTTCTTTCTCTTTCTCAAAGGAAGGAAGGTTCCCTCGCCCACAAGGTTTGCCGGGGGGAAAGGAGAAGATAATGGTGTGGACCGGGCCGTTCAAGAAAGTTTTGCCTTACCGGGAAGCGAACGACAGAAAAGCTAAGTTGCCAAAGTTTGAGCAATCAGTTTTTAAATTTTTAAGTTATCTTCCTCGAACGACCATGCTTTGTATGGAAAACCTGTGCGCGGAGGAACCAACTCGTAGCTAGTTGCGCCCTTACTTTTTTTCGAGTCCGCTCAACAATTAAGTGAGCTGCGACTAGTTGCGACAAGGTTTCTTGTCGGTAGCAGCGCCGCCAGCAGGCTGCTGACGTTCCGCACTCAGCGCTCGCGGCTAAGGTGCCTGCGCCGACAAGTTCCCTAAAAGTGTAGGGCAAAAACATACAAAGGAAGGAATCAAGTAAAGGAAATAACACAGCAATCGATATCCAAAATAGAGTTATATTACAAGATAACTTGTCGCAGCTCTAACAGAGTGTTCTCATGACATGACCAACAGCGACAAGGAAAAGAGAAAACGGGCGGCCTAATCTACGCGATCGCCCTCGACCCTCTTGATCCAGCTCACCTTGTCCACAATGGGTGCGACAAGGGCCTTGAGCACGTCCAGATCAGCATCCGGCGGCAAGGACCTGAGGACGTTGGTGAGGTTGAGGCCTGGGTTGCGGAAGGCCACCTTCACCAGCACCTTCTGAAGAGCTCCCTCGCAGATCTTGCGCGACTCGTCGGATAGCTGCTTTGGGATCCTCTCCCGGAGTCGCTGGAGCGCCGTCGCCACGCCTTTGAAGAACAAGCTGAGCTTCGCGCTGGGTTGGAGGCACTCATCGGAGGAGTACCCGAGATCCTCCATCCCCAGCTGCGCCAGCTTCCTGTCGATGGCGGCGGCAACATCCACAAGGCCCTCCGTCCAGTGCTCCACATTCTCCCTGAAGGTGTTCTGGGCGGCGGCGGCACTCGCCAGCAGCGCCTCACCGGCCTTGACCTTCTCCGCCAAGGCCACCTCCCGCTCCCTGGCGCCGTCCAGCGTCTGGGTCAAGGTGGCCAGCTTCAGCTCAAGATCAGCGTTGGAGTCCTTGGCGGCGCTTAGCTCTTTGCTCCTCTTGGCAAGGAGACCCTGCAGCTCGCCGTGAGCGGCGGCATCCTTCTCGCGCTCAAGCTTGAGCGCGGCAAGCTCCTCGCCGCTCGCCTTGAGATCGGCCTCCAGCTGCGCCACCTTCGCCTCCAGCTCCTTCTTGGTGGCCTCGGCAGCTGCGGTAGCATCCTTTGCTTCCTTTAGTGCCCCGCCAACTGTTTGCTCCCGCGCGGCAAGCTCCTCTTCGTAGCTGTCAAGGTTAACCTTGCGCTGCGCCAGCTCGCCTTCCTGCGCGAATAGCTTCTCGGCAGCCAGCCGTTGTTGCTCTTCGGCTTCCGCCTTCTCGAGGAGGAAGGCTTTTCGCTCCTCGGCGAGTTGCTCTCGCTCCTCTGCCAGGGACCGGAGAGCCTCCTGCCTCAGACCCCGGAGCTCCTCCGCACGCTTCTCGATATCCACTCCCGCCTTCGCGACAAGCGCTTCGCAGGATTCCAGCTTGGCTTGTCGGGCGCGGTAGAGCGACAGCAGCTTCCGCAGCAGCCGCTCCTCCTCAGGCTCGCTGCTGCTGCTGCTTGGCGCATCGACCAACGTCAGCCCAGCGGAGGCAAGCACTTCTCCGTCCAAGACTTCTCCTTCGACCGGCGCCCTGGAGCTTGACGCCCAGGGGAGCTTGATGAAGATGCCGTCGCCGGCCTTCAGATAAGCACCGGGCTGGGGCTCTTCGGAGCCTGGCGCTGCAACAGCGGCAGAGGGATCGGCGGTCGGCGTAGCGCCTGGCACTCCTGCAGCCTCAGGGCCATCAGTGCGATCGCCGGATCCCTCACCAGCGTCTGCGGCGGCAGCTTTGGTGGCCTCCTCTCCGGCGGGCTCATCAGCGCCGGCTCCTTCTTCGGTGGCCACAGCGTCGTCGGCGTTGCCACGCGCGTTCTCCTCACTGGCGACCTCAGTTTCCATTGGCTCCGTGGCAGAAGGATCTGACGACCGGAAGAGGGAGAAAAGTCAAGCAAATATTCAGAAAGAAAAATCAGAAGAAGAAAAACCCAAGGGAAGTTTTCAGACAAGAAGGTTACCTGTACTTGGATCTGTAGTCGTGGTCTCAACCACCGGAGGGTCGCTGGTGCTGCCCCTTGCTGGAGAACTGTCCCTTACCGGAGAATTCTCCCTTGCCGGAGAATGCTCCCTTGTCGGGGAATCCTCCCTTGGCGGTGTGGTCGAAGCAGATGGCACTTCGGGAGTGATTTCCGGACGCTCCTGGTGAGGTTGCTCTGCTCCTACACAAACCAACAGTCAGATATCAGCAAAGAAAGAGGACTCATGCACGCCTAACAGCAGGAAGTAAACCATATACTTACGCTGGGGGCTGCGCTAGGGGCTGCTTTGGGGAGTAGTTGCCGGGTTCGGCAGGGTGGTCTCAGGCATGTCCCCCGTTGGCGCATTGGGTTCATCCTCGATGACAATCACCGGGGCCTTGGCTCTCTTCGCCGCTCTCTAGGCCAGCGTCCTGAAAAGGAATGATTTCGAAATGAAGCAAATCAGATACAAGACAAAGCAACAAGAATTGAAGAAATACAAGTACGACAGAGGGTCTTACTCTTCTTCTTCCTCGTCGGAGCTGAGCGCGGAGAGATCAAAGTCCGGCTTGCCTCCGGCGTGACGAGGAGGAGGCGTAGTCCCCCTGGGCCGCTTGGCGGGGGCGGTGGCGGTGGTGCGAGAAGACCCCGCTCCAGTTGCCGCCGCGGCATGAGGTGCTCCCGCGGCAATAGTGCTTGCCGCGGTAGAGCGTGTCGCGCGGCGCGTCGGCTGTTGACTCGGCTGCCGCCCCGCTGCATCCCCGGCCCTGCGGAGATGCCTTCTTGGTGGAGCTTGTGGCTCCGCTTGCGGCGAGCTAGCTGAAGGTGGAGAAGAGGTGGAGCCGATCTTCAACGAGTCGCTCGCGCCCTCCGCAGGCTTGCTCGACTCTGTTTCAGGCCAGACAAGCTCTTCCTCGCCGGCAAGCTCCTCCCACTCGGCAAGGCTTGCCACCTCTGCTGCCTCTGCCTCCTCCATGGTGAACCCAAACTGACCTGCGGCAGCGGCTGCTGCCACCTCTTCCAGCCTGGTGGCGATGCGCTGCATCTCATCATCGGTGGTGTCGCGGGTGAGGCTCTTCTGCTCGTCGGGGCGGACTGCCACTTCTACCAGGCCGTCGAAGAACTCCTGCACGACATCGTCGGCAGGCTCTTGCCAAGTGGGGACGATTCCATGCGAGTCGCACAGCGGCATCATTGCGCGGATGCGGTCAAGCGAAGAATTATTGCACAATGGAACGATGCTCCTCGGCAGCCTGAATGCTCCGGGATGCTCAGGATCGTGCTTGAACAGCTCCAAGAGCATGGCGTCCAGTTCCAAGACGGTGAAATTGAAGTTGAGGCCCGGGCGCAGCCTCATGATATCCGCCGCGTTTTGGAACTCCCAGGCGGGTCTCCTCCTCTCCTGCAGGGGGGCGATGCGGCGGCGAAGAAAATCTACGCCAACGGTGCCTACAGTGAGTCCGGCAAGCCTAAGGCGTACGATCTTGGTGACGGCAATCTTCAGCCTAGCGTCTTCCGAGGCCACGCTGCTCCAATCATTGCCGCGCACTACTGGGGCTTGGCGCTGGGTGGTAAACGGCTGCGGGTTCTCCTCGACGATCCAGCACCAATCTGCTCTCCACTCATCCCACTTGCTGCGGACCTCTCCTTCCAGATAGGCTTCCTTCTTGCCGGTCCTTGAGATCCAGGCGATTCCACCAGATAAGGGCTCTCCTCTCTCAACTCGAGGCATAAAGAAGTGGCGGAAGAGGGCTACATTGGGATAGACTCCGACAAAGTTTTCGCAGAGATGCACGAAAACTGCCATGGTCAGAACGGCGTTGGGGGTGAAGTCAAGGAGGTGGAACCCGTAGGTGTTCATGATATCACAGAAGAATTCGGAGAAAGGCGGGCAGAGCCCGCAGTAGAAGAACAGCGCAAAGAAAGGGTATCCAGTTGGAGCTAGCTCCGAAACAGCAGCTGAGAGTACCTTCGTGCGCGGATGCGCTCGCATCTGCGTCGACCAGAAAAGGTAGTAGTACTCCCTCAGCTCCTTCGCGGCGAGCTGGGGGGGTAGATTGCCCGCTCCTTCCGCAGCGCCGCAAGTCGTTGCGCCTCAGCCGACTTCACGCCCTTCCCCTTGTTGGCTTTCGGAGCCATGGCGGAGGTGGTGGGAGAGGTCGACGGCGTTGGTGGTGTTGGTGGCGATGGGGGGCGGAGCGTTGTTCTCTCTTAGAAGGGGGGAGCAGCGGAGATTTTGGAGTAGTAACCGGTGAGATGGGCGACTTCCCCTGTTTCCTCTGCTTATAAAGAGGGAGGGGGCGAACGTTACGCCTTTCCGAATAAAGAAACCACCCACGATCTCTCCCACGACGCCGCATTCGACGCGTGCCGTTCGGGAGGGCACGGTGGATACGGAGTAAGAAACGGCATAATCCAGGCCGCGCGTGCCCGTGCCCTGTTTTGGGCCTGGCCCAACAGCGCTCGGCACCGTGTGTGGCCCAGGCCCGGGGGCTCCTATCGGTGTACTAGAGTAGGGGTACCCTAGTATCCCGAACTTGTGCACGGGCAGTCGCAGCGCCCCGCGGCAAGGCTTGCCGGGTGACCGCCAGGGTCCTCCATGGTTCCTCTGGAGCCGTTCAAGAACAAAGTATTCAAGACAAGACCCCGGCAAGAGGAGCTTGCCGGGAAGGCCAACCGAGGCATTCAAGCTAGGGAGACAAGGCCCCGGCAAGAGGAGCTTGCCGGGAAGGCCGACCAAGGCATCTCAAGAAAGCTTGCCGCGACGCGCCACGCGTCCCGGCAAGGCTCGGTGAGCGACAAGCTTCCGGGCGCGACAAGACAACGGCCGCGGCAAGGCACTTGCCGCGGCAAGCGACCACTCCGCACCCGCGTTCCAGCACATCCACCAACGTGTCGCCCTGGGGCCCTTCCAGGCGCGCGTGGCGAGAGGCTGTGCAGCCAGCGGTGCACGGTGGCAAGCGGCGCTGACAAGATAGCATCATGGCGATCGGTGGCGTCCCTGACGGTCCCTTTCTGCACTATTTGGGCGACGCAGACGGGCATTTAATGCCTTTGTCCCCTGCCGTCAGGGTTAGGTAGGATACACTATGGACACAGTACAGGCAGTTGTACCTACCGCATCTCTTTTTCCATTTTTGCCCTTTGTCAGCGTTGCCACCTGTCGGTGACCCCTTGAGCATATAAAAGGAGGCCCATGCGCAACGTAGGGAGGGGTTCGGGAGGTTCGAAGCCAGAACACACTCATGCTCGCTCTCGAGTGTACTGTAGCAATCAGCGCTCTCGAGAAAGAACACGATATACAACCAGACAAGCAGCAGTAGGAGTATTATCTCTCCGGAGAGCTCTGAAGCTGGGTAAACTGCTCGTGTGCTTCGCCTCGATCTGCTCTTCATGCGATCTCTGCCCCCCGCCGAACCGAAAGGGGCTCGGTCCGCCGGCCCCATAGGTGTTCGTGGATCAGTTTCCCTGACACACACACACACACAATTTCGATGGCTCTATTCATTGATCTCGCACCCACCCACTTGATCCTCTCTTTGACTCTATCGATAGCTATGACCCCTCCCTCTCTTCTCGTGGATTGCCCGACCCTCTATGTATGATATGGATAGGCCTCCATTTCACACACATTGCATGCAAAATTTTGTTTGAGATGTCATCGACACATATTCCCGCAAATAATTCACGAAATCAACCCCCCACCCCCCACCCCAAAACAAAAAACACTCACGAACGCGGTTTGTATCTCTCACACACACCCACCTAGGTGGGGGACGTGCACGAAGAGAAGAGCTGCATGCATGGTGCATGTACTCCCGTATCTTTCCCAACCACACCCGCGCGGGTACACGGTGGAGCTCATTTATGTATGAAAAAGGCAGCCCACATGGTAATTTGGGACGTGTACTGGTTGTCCACTTGGTGGAGGGAGTATCGTCTACCACGGGTGAACAAACAAATTGCGAGTTGACGCGTTATGTTAAATTAAAAAAAGAGGCAAACCATGTGGGGCCTACCTTAGAGGCAAGGCTCTATACACTGGAGTACTTTTGTTGTGTCCCGTCAACTCGCAGAATGAGGAGAAGGTTGCTTAGTACGCCGTGTCCCCCGCCCACGGGCGAGGTGGCTCGCGGGATGAGGTGAAGCTTGCTCCGCCTTACGCCCGCTCCCTCTCCCATGCGCGCGGTGGCTCGCAGGACAAGGAGAAAAATTTACTACTCCCTCCGTTTACTCCTCGTCCCTACTACCTTGGTTATAGAGATTATATCATATTGTTTGGAATATATATGTCCTTTAGTAGATTTCAATATGAACTACTAGTACATACTCCAAACACTGATGTATATAGACGTATTTTAGAGTGTAGATTCACTCATTTTGCTTCGTATGTAGCACTCTCCCTCGCCCCTCGACCCTCGCCAACGTGGTAGACATGCAGCAATTCATTCGGTCTCATATAGCCAGAACGATATATACTGCACTACCATTATTGCTCGACTTCCCGAAGAGGCGAAGAGCCAATCGCAAGGTTAATATTTTGGAGATGCCAAGTGCAAGGTTATAGGAGAACGAGTAGTAGGTGGCCCGTCATTTATAAATAAAGTTTTTTTCTTCAGTGGCACGTACGCAATATGATAGGTTCATATGGAGAGAAAAGGAAACCGCTCCACTATATACATAGTCAGAACGGGCCAGCCTACACGGTTGCTTGCTGGGGTTGCTCTCTTCACACTCTCTCGCACAAAACGACTCTGGCCACATCTCTAACATCCCGGCGGATCACGTCCGCTTGGGGAAGGGGTGGATGCTTAGTGTAGATGCAGTGGCCGTCGCCGACGGTGAAAACCCAGTATCGGCACATCCCGATCAGGGGTCCCCGCTGTTCTCTCTCACAAAGCCGGTGAGGTTGCCTTCGTCCCTTGCTCACTGCCGCGACATGGGCAGTTGCCGCCTCCCGCCGCCCTCCTCAAGGTTGAGCTACGTCCCTCAGGTACAACTCCCTTTATAGCCGGCTTGCACCACTACTCCAGCTGCCCACATCACTCCATGTGGATATTTCACTACTTCTTTGCCCCGCACATACCTGATACCTCTACTGGCTTCTACGTACTATATTAGTGATGAGTTTATGTCTCATCAACTAGTCCCAATAATCTTATTCTAATCACGCTTCTTCAATTTCTTTGCCACAGGGATGCTCATCTCAATTTTGGTGAAACTGCACAAAATGATCCGATGGTCAAAAGGTTGCAAACTTCATTTATTAGGAAGCTCGAACGTTGCCAGCAAATTGAAGCCTGGTCAGGGTTCACGGTTCAAGGGCTAGGGACTGCATGGATCGTTTTTTTCTTTAGCTGCCTCTGTTCCAAAATAAGTGTCAACTTTAGTAGTAGTACAACTTTGTACTAAAGTTTGCACAAAGTTGAGACACTTATTTTGGAACGGAGGGAGTACATATTTGCTATGATTTGTCAATCATTGAGATGCAATAGCATGCATGTTAATCTCCTTTGTATTTGATGAAATGTTGCAACGGGCAACCTTGGACGCAAGATACATGTAACAGAAGCTGGAAGCTTCATAGCATTGTACAAATTTATCTCGCTGATAAATTACTAGTACTTCCTCCGTTCCTAAATATAAGTCTTTGTAGAGATTTCACCATGAACCACATGCGGATGTATATAGATGCATTTTAAGTGTAGATTCATTCATTTTGTTTCGTATGTACTTCACCTAGTGGAATCTCTACAAATACTTATCTACTAGTAATAGCTAGCCCCCACTACTACGAATTCTCTATCCTCTCCTTGAGCCACATCATCAAAATTGATGTAGCCGTTAGATGAAGTAAATTAGTCCATAATAGCCGTCTGATCTAGACGTTGAGAGGCTCCGCACTAAGCCACATGCAAGCATGCAGAAATACTGTGGCACATGCATGTGAGTGGGTTTTAAATCACATCAACATGTTTGCATGCAAGCATGCACCGGTAGCATGCATTAAGTGAGCTTTTAAGTCTCATTAACATGTCAAAAAGAAAAATATAATCCCATTATGCAATAGGAGTTGGCTGATCTTTTTTCCTTACGTGGGATGATCTAAATGATGATGGGAGTTTATTTAGTTTGGCTACCACATTTGTCATGCGGTTATAGAGTTTTCTTTTTAGTTCTATGAAATCAATAATTTTGTGCAGAGAGATATACCGCTATTCCACGGCAACGTGCGGGGACTCATCTAGTAATATTTAGGAACGGAGGGAGTACTATGTAAAGAGTTAGGTGTCACACGGTGATAGTGTGAGGTGGGTGATACGTCTTCGTCGTATCTATAATTTGTGATTGTTTCATGCCAATATTCTACAACTTTCATATACTTTTGGCAACTTTTTATACTATTTTTTGGGACTAACATATTGATCCAGTGCCCAGTACCAGTTCCTGTCCGTTGCATGTTTTTTGTTTCACAGAAACCCAATATCAAACGGAGTCCAAACGGGATAAAAACAGACGGAGATTTTTTTTGGAATATTTGTGATTTTTCGGAAGTAAAATCAACGCGAGACGGTGCCCGAGGGGGGCAGGAGATAGGGGGCGCGCCCTGGACTCTCCTGGGCCCCCTGTAAGGCAGTTGATGCTCTTCTTTTGGCGCAAGAAAGTTAATTTTATGAGAAAGATCTGGGCGAAAGATTCACCCCAATCGAAGTTACGGATCTCCAGATATAAAAGAAACGGTGAAGGGGTAGAATCTGAGAACGCAGAAACAGAGAGATAGATCCAATTTCGGAGGGGCTCTCGCCCCTCCCACGCCATGGGAGCTAAGGACCAGAGGGGAAACCCTTCTCCCATCTAGGGGAGAAGGTCAAGGAAGAAGAAGAAGAAGAAGAAGAAGAAGGGGGCTCCCTCCCCCTTGCTTCCGGTGGCGCCGGAACGCCGCCGGGGGCCATCATCATCACCGCGATCTTCACCAACACCTCCATCATCTTCACCAACATCTCCATCACCTTCCCCCTTCTATCTACAGTGGTCCACTCTCCCGCAACCCATTGTACCCTCTACTTGAACATGGTGCTTTATGCTTCATATTATTTTCTAATGATGTGTTGCCATCCTATGATGTCTGAGTAGATTTTCGTTGTCCTATCGGTGATTGATGAATTGCTATGATTGATTTGAGTTGCATGTTTTATTATTGGTGCTATCCTATTGTGCCCTCCGTGTTGCGCAAGCGTGAGGAATTCCCGTTGTAGGGTGTTGCAATGCATTCATGATTCGCTTATAGTGGGTTGCGTGAGTGACTGAAACACAAACCCGAGTAAGGGGATTGTTGCATATGGGATAAAGGGGACTTGATACTCTAATGCTATGGTTGGGTTTTACCTTAATGATCTTTAGTAGTTGCGGATGCTTGCTAGAGTTCCAATCATAAGTGCATATGATCCAAGTAGAGAAAGTATGTTAGCTTATGCCTCTCCCTCAAATAGAATTGCAATAGTGATTACCGGTCTAGTAACATAGTCAATTGCTTAGGGACAATTCCACAACTCCTACCACCACTTTTCCACACTCGCTATATTTACTTTATTGCATCTTTATTTAAACAGCCCCTACTTTTTATTTATGTGTTCTTTATTATCTTGCAAAGCTATCCTATCGCACCTACAAAGTACTTCTAGTTTCATACTTGTTCTAGGTAAAGGGAACGGCAAGCGTGCGTAGAGTCGTATCAGTGGCCGATAGCACTTGAGAGATTATTTGTTCTACCTTTAGCTCCTCGTTGGGTTCGACACTCTTACTTATCGAAAGAGGCTACAACTATCCAGTATACTTGCGGGTTATCAAGACCTTTTTCTGGCGCCGTTGCTGGGGAGTCATAGCGTGGGGTGAATATTCTCGTGTGTGCTTGTTTGTTTTATCACTAAGTAATTTTTATTTGCTGTTCTTAGTTGTTTTCTATCTTTAGTTATGGATATGGAATGCAAAATACCAAAAAATTAGGTGTACTTGCTACTCATGGAGATGGGGTAACTCCTAAAACCCTCGATTCTCGTTATGCGAAAGATATTATGTATTACTTTGATAATCCTGAGAAAACCCCATTCAACTTTATAACGGGAGACACGTTGGATCAACATGAATACTTTAGGGATTATCGCTCGACACAAAAAGGGAAACTATTATGGGATCAATTTATTATGTTGCGTTGGTATGCCTGGAATCTATGCTTGAGATATGATATTACTTGTTGCTCTAGGATGGAGGCTCCACACCTTCCCTTTTCATGCAAATTTATTGATAATGAAACCTTAGATTCTTATGCTAAAGGTATATATGATTACTATGATGTGGAACAAATAGAAGAATTGGTTGCTTTTAAGGCTGCTTATGAAATTGAATCTTCGTTTGAAAAGTATGAAGCTTTAGATGATGATGTTTATAGGCCTGAAAATCTTGCTATACTTAGATATTGCTATGAAAATTATGAATACAATTACTATATTAATGCATTTATTGAGAAAGTCTCCGCTGTCCAAGAAGAGACTAATATTTTGCAGGAAGCTATGGAAGAAGAAATTGATGAAACTGTGAGCTCATTGGATGAAAAAGATGATGAGGAGAGCAAAGAACAAAAGGAGGAAGAGCGGATTAGCTACCCGTGCCCACCTTCTAATGAGAGTAACCCTCCAACTCATACATTATTTAGTTCCCCTTCGTGCTTGCCGAAGGATGATTGCTATGATGATTGCTATGATCCCTTGAATTTGTTTGAAATATCCCTTTTTGATGATGCTTGATATGCTTGTGGCCAAGATGCCAATATGAATTATGCTTATGGAGATGAACTTGCTATAGTTCCTTATGTTAAACATGAAATTGTTGCTATTGCACCCACGCATGATAGTCCTATTATCTTTTTGAATTCTCCCGACTACACTATATCGGGGAAGTTTGTGCTTATTAAGGATTATATTGATGGGTTGCCTTTTACCATTGCACATGATAATTTTGATGAATGTGATATGCATGTGCTTGCTGCTCCTACTTTCAATTATTATGAGAGAGGAACTATTTCTACACCTCTCTATGTTTCCAACACGATAGAATTGCAAGAAACTGCTTATACTATGCATTGGCCTTTACTTGGTGTGCATGAATTGTTCTTTTATGACATGACGATGCATAGGAAGAGAGTTAAAATTTGTTGTTGCTTGATATATGTTACTTTGTGCTCACTACTAAATTACAAATCATTGTTAATTAAAATTGGCTTTGATATACCTTGGGATCCGGGTGGATTCATTACTTGAGCACTAAATGCCTAGCTTAATGGCTTTAAAGAAAGCGCTGCCAGGGAGACAACCCGGAAGTTTTAGAGAGTCATTTATTTCTATTGAGTGCTTTTACATAGTTTAAAAACAAAATAAAATAAAGAGGGGAACCCAAAAACTTTTCAAAAAGGAAAGTGAAAGTGAGAGAGACAAGCATTGTTGAAGTGGGAGAGCTCCTTGAACTTTGTTCATGCTCACGGAAACTTTGTGAATCTTAATTACAGAAACTTTTCATCAAAAAGTAATTATCCCCTTTTACAACTCCATTGTATTATAAAAATAATGTGCCAAGGTTTGTCTTTAGGATGTTTACAATGCTTGTTGGTTTGTACGGTGCAGGACAGAAACTTTGGCTGTAGTGCACGATTTTACATTTTTAACTGGAAAGTCAATTGGTTCTGATTACTTCTACTATGTCTTTCTATACAACTTTTTTATTTTTCATCATTTTGGTAGAATTTTTGGGGTAACATAAGTATGGTTAATGTTCATATTGCTACAGACTGTTCTGTTGGACAGATTCTGTTTTTGATGCATAGTTTGCTTGTTTTGATGAATCTATCAATTTATATTAGTGGATTAAGCCATGGAAAAGCTATATTACAGTAGACACAATGAAAAAACAAAATATGAATTGGTTTTCAATGGTACTTAGAGTGGTGATTTACTTTATTATACTAGCGGATCTTACCGAGTTTTCTGTTGAAGTTTTGTGTGGATGTAGTGTCTAATCGAGGATGTCTCGACATGAGGAAAAGGAAGAGAGGCAAGAGCTCAAGCTTGGGGATGCCCGAGGCACCCCAAGTAAATATTCCAGGAGACTCAAGCGTCTAAGCTTGGGGATGCCCCGGAAGGCATCCCCTCTTTCTTCAACAAGTATCGGTATGTTTTCGAATTCGTTTCATTCATGCATTATGTGCAAGTCTTGGAGCGTCTTTTGCATTTAGTTTTCATTTTTATTTTATGCACCATGATGGTATGAGATAGTCCTTGGTTGATTTATAGAATGCTCATTGCACTTCACTTAAATCTTTTGAGTATGGCTTTATAGAATGCTTCATGTGCTTCACTTATATCGTTTGAAGTCTGAATTGCATGTTTCTCTTCGCATAGAAAACCGCCATTTGTAGAATGCTCTTTTGCTTCACTTATATTTTTTAGAGCGTGGGCATATCTTTTGTAGAAAGAATTAAACTCTCTTGCTTCATTTATATCTATTTAGAGAGATGACAGGAATTGGTCATTCACATGGTTAGCCATAAAATCCTACATAAACTTGTAGACCGCTGAATATGATATGTTTGATTCCTTGCAATAGTTTTGTGATATAAAGGTAGTGATATTAGAGTCGTGCTAGTGGGTGGTTGTGGATTGTAGAGACACTTGTGTTGAGGTTTGCAAGTCCCGTAGCATGCACGTATGGTAACCGTTGTGTGACAAATTTGAAGCATGGGGTCTTTCTTTGATAGTCTTCCTTATGAGTGGCGGTCGGGGACGAGCGATGGTATTTTCCTACCAATCTATCCCCCTAGGGGCATGTGTAGTAGTACTTTGCTTCAATCGCTAATAAACTTTTGCAATAAGTATATGAGTTCTTTATGACTAATGTGAGTCCATGCATTATACGCACTTTTACCTTTCCATCATTGCTAGCCTCTTCGGTACCGTGCATTGCCCTTTCTCACCTCGAGAGTTGGTGCAAAATTCGCCGGTGCATCCAAACCCCGTGATACGATACACTCTATCACACATAAGCCTCCTTATATCTTCCTCAAAACAGCCACCATACCTACCTATCATGGCATTTCCATAGCCATTCCGAGATATATTGCCATGCAACTTCCATCATCATCATATTCATGACTTGAGCATTCATTGTCATATTGCTTTGTATGATCGTAAGATAGCTAGCATGATGTTTTCATGGCTTCTCCTTTTTTTGATGTCATTGCTATGTTAGATCATTGCACGTCCCGGTACACCGCTGGAAGCATTCATATAGAGTCATATCTTTGTTCTAGTATCGAGTTGTAATGTTGAGTTGTAAGTAAATAAAAGTGTGATGATCATCATTATAGAGCATTGCCCCATGAAAAAAAAGAAAAAGAAAAAAAGGGAAAGGCCAAAGAAGCCTAAATAAAAAGGGGGCCAAAGAAGCCCACCCAAAGAGAAAAAAACAAAAAAAGGGGCAATGTTACTATCCTTTTTCCACACTTGTGCTTCAAAGTAGCACCATGTTCTTCATATAGATTATCTCCTATGTTGTCACTTTCATATACTAGTGGGAATTTCCATAATAGAACTTGGCTTGTATATTCCAACGATGGGCTTCCTCAAATGCCCTAGGTCTTCATGAGCAAGCAAGTTGGATGCACACCCTCTTAGTTTTTTTGTTGAGCTTTCAGACATTTATAGCTCTTAGTGCATCCATTGCATGGCAATCCTACTCCTCACATTGACATCAATTGATGGGCATCTCCATAGCCCGTTGATTAGCCGCGTTGATGTGAGACTTTCTCCTTTTTTGCCTTCTCCACATAACCTCCATCATTATATTCTATTCCACCTATAGTGCTATATCCATGGCTTGCGCTCATGTATTGCGTGAGGGTTGAAAAAGCTGAAGTGCGTTAAAAAGTATGAACCAATTGCTCGGCTTGTCATCGGGGTTGTGCATGATGGGGGCATTTTGTGTGACGAAAATGAAGCATGGCCAAACTATATAATTTTGTAGGGATAAGCTTGCTTTGGCCTTGTTGTTTTGAAAAGACATGATTGCCTTATTGGTACGCTCGAAGTATTATTGTTTTTATGCCAAATGATAGACTATTGCTTTGAATCACTCGTATCTTAATATTCATGCCATGATTAGATATATGATCAAGATTATGCTAGGTAGCATTCCACATCAAAAATTATTCTTTTTTATCATTTACCTACTCGAGGACGAGCAGGAATTAAGCTTGGGGATGCTGATACGTCTTTTTTGTATCTATAATTTTTGATTGTTCCATGCCAATATTCTACAACTTTCATATACTTTTGGCAACTTTTTATACTATTTTTTGGGACTAACATATTGATCCAGTGCCAGTTCCTGTCTGTTGCATGTTTTTTGTTTCGCATAAACCCAATATAAACCGGAGTCCAAACGGGATAAAAATGGACAGAGATTTTTTTTTGGAATATTTGTGATTTTTCAGAAGTAAAATCAACGCGAGACGGTGCCCGAGGGGGCCAGGAGATAGGGGGCGCGTCCCAGGGAGGCAGGTGCGCCCTGGACTCTCCTCGGGCCCCCGTAAGGCAGTTGATGCTCTTCTTTTGGCGCAAGAAATCTAGTTTATGAGAATCTAGGCGAAAGATTCACCCCAATCGGAGTTACGGATCTCCAGATATAAAAGAAACGGTGAAGGGGTAGAATCTGAGAACGCTGAAACAGAGAGATAGATCCAATCTCGGAGGGGCTCTTGCCCCTCCCACGCCATGGGAGCTAAGGAATAGAGGGGAAACCCTTCTCCCATCTAGGGAGAAGGTCAAGGAAGAAGAAGAAGAAGAAGGGGGCTCCCTCCCCCTTGCTTCCGGTGGCGCCGGAACGCCGCCGGGGGCCATCATCATCACCGCGATCTTCACCAACACCTCCATCATCTTCACCAACATCTCCATCACCTTCCCCCTTCTATCTACAGCGGTCCACTCTCCCGCAACCCACTGTACCCTCTACTTGAACATGGTTCTTTATGCTTCATATTATTTTCCAATGATGTGTTGCCATCGTATGATGTCTGAGTAGATTTTCGTTGTCCTATCGGTGATTGATGAATTGCTATGATTGGTTTGAGTTGCATGTTTTATTATTGGTGCTGTCCTATTGTGCCCTCCATGTCGCGCAAGCGTGAGGAATTCCCGCTGTAGGGTGTTGCAATGCGTTCATGATTCGCTTATAGTGGGTTGCGTGAGTGACTGAAACACAAACCCGAGTAAGGGGATTGTTGCGTATGGGATAAAGGGGACTTGATACTCTAATGTTGTGGTTGGGTTTTACCTTAATGATCTTTAGTAGTTGCGGATGCTTGCTAGAGTTCCAATCATAAGTGCATATGATCCAAGTAGAGAAAGTATGTTAGCTTATGCCTCTCCCTCAAATAGAATTGCAATAGTGATTACCGGTCTAGTAACATAGTCAATTGCTTAGTGACAATTCCACAACTCCTACCACCACTTTTCCACACTCGCTATATTTACTTTATTGTATCTTTATTTAAACAGCCCCTACTTTTTATTAATGTGTTCTTTATTATCTTGCAAAGCTATCCTATCACACCTACAAAGTACTTCTAGTTTCATACTTATTCTAGGTAAAGCGAACGTCAAGCGTGCGTAGAGTTGTAACAGTGGCCGATAGGACTTGAGAGAGTATTTGTTCTACCTTTAGCTCTTCGTTGGGTTCGACACTCTTACTTATCGAAAGAGGCTACAACTATCTCGTATACTTGCGGGTTATCAGTGGGCCATGTAATCACTGAGCTTGCGTGTTTTCACTGCTCTTGCACTCCTCCGCTGTAAGAATGGAGAAAATTGTAATCTAGTATAGTAAGTACCTCCTTTCGCCGAAAGCGTGGGACATCCAGCAGTCCTACCACCTTAGTAATAAAGACCAATGAGCCGTCAAATCACATAGACCCAGCAGTAAGTTGGACGGATGAAGAAACCATCACTCTTGCGCCAGTGAGAGGTCGTGTCTGCTCTGCCCGGGCAAGAATGCGGCACCGATTCTTTGGAGCGGCGCTGACCGTTTCGGGCAGGAAGCACGTGCGGGCGATGGAGGGGCTTTGGGTGGGCCAGGCTGGTCAGGAGCGGGCGTGGCAGCTGTCTGCATGTCCCTACCGGACACACCCAAAAACGAGAGGATGCACCAACTCTCGCGGCTAAAATCGTACACTACACACCATCTCTCTGTAGGAGTAGGTCGATCTGTCGCACTCTCTAACACACACATACTGTTAAACACACACACACACGCACACGCACGCACCTTGGTCCCGTTGCACCTTCTAATGTGATCTATTACACCTAGACGGAGGGAGTAGTAAGTATACGAGATACGGTGGCACACTGACTTAAGTCGAATACAAGTGCCTAAAATTTCTGTGCATGTTATAATAAGGATTCACTTAAAATAGTACGTGAGCGAGCAGAGGGATCAATTGGACAGTGTTCCCGAGCAGTATCGAGATGTGTGAGGTAAGATACACCGCTGGCGCTTTTAATTTTTCTTATTAATTTGTTTGTTTCACCCTCTGACTGGTGGGACCCAACATACTATGTGGAGAGAGGTAAGGTGACTAAGGCTGCATTATTTCTGCACCACTGTGGATAGTCTTACCACCAAAGCCACATGACACGATTATGATTGAAATCCCAATGACTCCCACACACACACAAAAAACACGGCATGCTTGTCACACGAATGCAGGAATGTATAAAAGGTTATTTTCCTCTCGTTGAACATAACGGGAGGGTTGTGTAGCTGGTTAGCCTGTTCGCTCATCAAACTTGAGGTCTCGGGTTCGATAACTACACTTGAGCATAATTTGTGCCAGGAGGATTCTTTGACTGGTCAAAATGTTTTCTAGGGTTTGCACGCTTCACACTCTCTCTCCAGTATATATATACATGCTAGAGCCTCAGCGCTTGTAGTTGCTCTCTTCACACTCTCTCGCCCTCTCCCGCTAGAGCCTCAGCACTTGTAGTTGCTCTCTTCACACTCTCTCGCACTCTCCAGATCTAAACAATACTTCGTTGGCCTCTCTCTCCCCTCACTGCTGCTCAAAGAGCCGGCAGGATTCGTCCGCTGGGAAGGGAAGGAGGCTTAACGCTGTCGCCGTCGGTGAGGGAGGGAATCCACTACCGGTGCAGCTGTTCACTTTCCACCCAGCGGCGGCGCGGGAGGGCCTCCGACCCCTTCTTCTTCACCGTCGTCCCGTCGCCCACCAAACCACGCCCCAAGAACCTTAAGGTATAATTTACTTACTCCACATGCATTGCTCTAGCTGCATGTATACCATGAATCTAGGACGTGGTTCAAAGAGGAAAGGAGTGGGGGAAAGTAGTGGGAAAATTTGTATATAGCATGAATCTAGGACGTGGTTCAAAGAGGAAATGAAGGGGGAAAGTTGTATAACATGAATCTAGGACGTGGTTCAAAGAGGAAAGGAATGGGGGAAAGTAGTGGGGAAGTTGTATCGCATAAATCTAGGACGTGGTTCAAAGAGGAAAGGAAGGGGGCGAAAGTACTAGTTCAAAAAGGAAAGGAAGGGACAAGGCTGTAGAGTTTGAGCAGTACTAGATTTGCTGCGCTCACATAGGGAAAGGTGTCTAAAGATAACAAAATTGGGACCAACACAAATAAGCTCCTTGGTTGTTTGTTCTTTGTTGCAACAGACTGTGCATGACCACAATACATCGGTAGATGCACATGGTGCAGGTGCGTCCACTGTCCCGTGCAACTCATTAGCTGTTGTTAATCTAAGGCCCTGTTTGGTTAAAAACTCACTAGTCCCTACCTGCTTGGTTCCAGGGACTAAACATGGACTAGAGGTTATTAAATGACATGCTAAAAGACCATGTTACCCGTAGTAATGAACTAATAGAAACAAGGTGCGATGCATGGCAGGGGCAACTGTTGGATAAAGTCCCAAAAAGACTCCCTCGAGGTCTTATTTCTTTAGTCCCAAATGCCCACTTTTAGTCCCTAAAAGTCCCTCCTGTTTGGTTTAGATGGGACTAACACGGAGTTTTTTTATTCCCTACACCAAAATGTCCCTGTAAACAAACACCCTCTAATAATGCCGCTAGAAAATTGATGCAATGCCACAGTTAAAAGCAAATTACATGTTTAACGAATTTTATTGTTAATATAATCTCTATGTTAATATTAATCAATGCCACCATTTGAGAAATGATATTGTCTTGCTTTCTTTCCCATTAGATAAGGTACATGCTTCTTTTCATTGGCTTCTGTGTCATCCATCGTTATTGACCACTAATTGTTTCCTTTGCACCTCTGTGTAAACAGGGTTATCTACTTCACCTCGTTGCCATTGTGACCTTTTGTTGCACTGCACAAAACACTTTTGTTTTAAGAGTGTTTTGTGCAGTTCAACCAAAATGTCACACCAACAACATTGCTTGATTTCTTGATCTTAGTGGAACTGCACAAGAGGAGATCTTACTTCCTATCTGTTAAGGCGAATTTGGTTCAGATCTTCTTCTTGTGAGTTGTTTGAATTCTGCATCATGAGAGGTCAGTACCAGCCTTTGTAGGACCTTGAAGTATGTCTAGAGGGGGGTTGATTAGACTACTTGACCAATTAAAAACTTAACCTTTTCCCAACTTTAGAGTTTGGCAGATTTTAGCTATCTTAGGACAAGTCAAGCAATCATCACACAAATCAAGCAAGCATGCAAGAGTATATAGGCAGCGGAAATTAAAGCATGCAACTTGCAAGAAAGTAAAGGGAAGAGTTTGGAGGATTCAAATGCAATTGGAGACACGGATGTTTTTGGCGTGGTTGCGATAGGTGGTGATATCATACATCCACGTTGATGGAGACTTCAACCCACGAAGGGTAATGGCTGCGCGAGTCCACGAAGGGCTCCACCCACGAAGGGTCCACGAAGAAGCAACTTTGTCTATCCCACCATGGCCGTCGCCCACGAAGGACTTGCCTCACTAGCGGTAGATCTTCACGAAGTAGGCGATCTCCTTGCCCTTACAAACTCCTTGGTTCAACTCCACAATCTTGTCGGAGGCTCCCAAGTGACACCTAGCCAATCTAGGAGACACCACTCTCCAAGAAGTAACAAATGGTGCATTGATGATGAACTCCTTGCTCTTGTGCTTCAAATGATAGTCTCCCCAACACTCAACTCTCTCTCATAGGATTTGGATCTGGTGGAAAGAGGGTTTGAGTGGAAAGCAACTTGGGGAAGGCTAGAGATCAAGATTCATATGGTAGGAATGGAATATCTTGGCCTCAACACATGAGTAGGTGGTTCTCTCTCAGAAATGGTAAGTTGGAAGTGTAGGTTTAGTCTGATGGCTCTCTCCACGAATGAAGAGGAGGTGGAGGGGTATATATAGCCTCCACACAAAATCTAACCGTTACACGCAATTTACCAAACTCAGTGGGACCGATTCAACAGACTCGGTCGGACCGATTTAGTAAACCTAGTGACCGTTAGTGATTTTCGGTGGGACTGACATGCATCTCAGTGAGACCGATTCGGTTAGGGTTAGGGCATAACGTAATCTCGGTAAGACCGATTACACAAACTCGGTGAAACCGATTTTGGTAATAAGCTTTCCAGAGAGTTGGTCAGGTAAACTTAGTGGGACCGATTTGCTCTTTTTGGTGAGACCGAAATGTTACAAAAGGGAAACAGAGAGTTTACATTGCAATCTCGGTGGGACCGATCGCTCACTTCGGTTTGACTGAAACGTTACGGAGGGAAACAGAGAGATTACAATCCCATCTCGGTGAGACCGAGATCCCTATCGGTAAGACCGATTTGCTTAGGGTTTGTGGCAGTGGCTATGACTTTTGGAATCGGTGGCGCCGGATTGGAAGAATCGGTGTGACCGATTTTGGCTTTGGGTTTAGGTCATTTGTGGATGTGGGAAAGTAGCTGAGGGTTTTGGAGCATATCACAAAGCACATGAAGCAAGAGGCTCATTAAGCAACACCTCATTCCTCCTTGATAGTATTGGCTTTTCCTATAGACTAATGTGATCTTGGATCACTAAAATATAAAATGAAGAGTCTTGAGCTTTTGAGCTTGAGCCAATCCTTTGTCCTTAGTATTTTGAGGGATCCACTTTCATCATCCATGCCAAGCCATTCATTGAGCTTTCCGGAAATAATAGTCTTGGAATAGCATTAGCTCAATGAGCTATATGTTGTTATGAATTACCAAAACCACCTAGGGATAGTTGCACTTTCAATCTCCCCCTTTTTGGTAATTGATGACAACATATAGATCAAAGCTTTGACAAATGATAATAAGAATAAAACATCGTCGCTTTGAGAAGTATGTGATAAGCAAGAGCTCCCCTTAAATTTGTGCATAGTTTAAAATTTGCTTTGGACTGCAAATGCACAAGGAATTAGGCTCATGGGTTACTCTTCCATGTCACATACATCTTGGTTGAGCGCTCAAAATGATAAGTATTGAATACATGCACTCATCACCAAGCAAAGTGAATGATCACATAAGATAGATAGGATAATATCATCAAACATGCATAAGTGTAGCTTATGATCAAACACATGATCATCAATGTCTCACAAGCATTGTATCTCAACCAATCAAAAGCAAACAAGTTTAAACCAACAAAGCAAGAGAGAACAAAAGCAACACTCTCTCTCTCGAAGCCTATGATCTATAAATTTTTCTCCCCCTTTGGCAACAAGTTACCAAAAAGTTCATAGAAAATGCATAGTGCTAGATCGACTCTCAGGCTTGATCTTCAGTTGGTGGTGTAGAGATGGCTCCTTGGACGAAGGCTTCAGTTGATGTAGAGGGTGCTGGAGTTGATGCTCAAGCTGGTTGCACTGGAGCTGAAGGGGCAGTAGCCGGTGCTGAAGATGTTGCTCTAGTGTCTGGCACCGGCACAGCAGCTGACCTCTAAGCTCTAGGCACTCTGGCAAAGACATTAGTGGTTGTATTGCCCTTCCTCTCCTGCATGTCATCCTGCAGTTTCTCCACAACTGTCTGAATCTCAGTTACCTTGACATCAAGATCATGAAATTTGAGTTCCATGATTCTCTCCAGGCTCTCCTGATTCTGAGTGAGGATGGCCAATCCCTTATCAATCCTCAGAGATGATGCTATCAAGTAACCAAGCTACTCCTGCTTGTTTTTCAAGAAATACTCAGATGCCTCCTCTTGAGTTGGCATCTTGGCAGCCTTCTCCTTCCTTGCCTTTTCCCTCTTCTCTTGAGTTTGAACTGATGATGGATCATCCTCATTCATGACAACCTCATTGTCTTCAAAGTCTGGATAGAGTGGAAAATGTTCCCTATCCAATAGATATTTGCCAGTTCCCATCTTTGAGTTGATCAATTCCTGAATCTGAGGTGCATAACCACAGCTCCTCTTCTGATCTGCTGCAGTCCTCTTAATGGTTTCCACTATAAGGCTCATGACTTTGAATTTCTGTGGCACATCAAATAAATGCAACATATTGATGGCATGCCCTCTGATCATGTTGTGGTCACCAGACTTGGGCAACAGAGTGTGCCTCATAATCCAATTGATAGTAGGCAGCCCTGACAACAGAAAATGGACTGATCCAAAAGAGAAAGTCTCTAGGGCTTTGTCTGGGATCTCCTTGTACATGTGTGCCATGGTATTGTGTCCCATTTTCTTCTTGGCATATACATCCAGATCATCATCATTTTCCTTTGGGGCATTTATCAGTTTTGCCCATTCTTCAACAGTGGATTGGTACCTTGTACCTTCAGGCATCCAAACAATTCTTCCATCTGGGTAAAAATGTGATGTGGAGTAGAATTGCATGATAAGTTCATCATTCCAGTTTGTGAGATTTTGCCCAACAAAATCTGCAACTCCACAAGCAACAAAGTTGTCTTGCACTCCAGGATAGTGCTCTTCATTTTCCTTCATGTAGGTCCAGTCGACCCACCTCATATCACAAACTATGGGCTTCTTGTCCAATAAGATTGTCTCATAGAAGTCCTGTTGTTCCTTTGTATGGAACCTTTAATCAACAGCAGTTCTTCTCCTTGTGGCATATGGATCTGCCATCCTCCATAGCCTCAATCCTAAGTCTTTTCTGATGTTCATGTCCTCAGCCACAGGATGGGAATCATTGTGATCTGGTATCTTAGGCTTGAGCTTCCTTAGAACCTGTCCGTCTTCATCTTCCTCCTCAGCAACCTTAGGCACTGGGGCCTTGTTCTTCTCAGCAGCTGGAATACTCCTGGTATTCCTCTTTGGTGCAGACTTGGCCTTGGGGCAGCTTCGGGTGCTTCCTTGGGCTTAGATGTTGCAGCCCCTGATTTAATAGCATCACCCATAAGCTTTGGTGCCTTTGGTGCTGGTGCAGCAAGCTCTTCCTCTTCCATCATGGAAGGTTGACCAACAACTCTGGCCATGGTCTTCTTGACCCTTTCCTTCCTCTTCTTGCCTTCAGCAGCTGGCTCTTTGGGATCAGGCTTTTCAAATAGTTGAGTTGATGCTCTGGCCTTGGACATTGGTTGTCTTCCTGCAGGCCTTTTGATCTTCATGCCTGGCTTTGTATCCTTTGCTGAGCCATATTCCTTCTTGAGCACCACTTTCTTGGAAGTAGCCTCATCTTCTTCAGCTTTGTAGTCCTCATCTTCTGAGTCTGAGGTTCTCTTTCTCCTTTGCCTGGTAGCAGCCTTAGGCAGGTTGCTAGGAGTGCTTCTGCTCCCTTCATCTGAAGTGATGGAGGGACTAGTGCCCTCACTCATGTGAATCTGCTCTGCTGACCTGTTCTGGTTGTCACTCTGGTCTGACATGCTGCAAAGGCTGACTGCTGACCCTGTGAAGAGTTATAGATGAGATAGAATGGATGAGCATCACAAAATGCAGAGATTTTTCAAAAGAATGATTCAAAAATTCAGTTTTAGTTTTCCACAAAAAGCATTTCGGATCAACCGATTTTCAAACTCGGTGATACCAAAGCAGTTTTTGGAACCTAAACTGATGAACTCGGTTGGACCGAGTCACAGTTTGGTGGCACCGAGACTACTAGGGTTTCACAGAATCCTAAAATCGGTTGCACCGATTAGTAATTCTCGGTCAGACCGAGAGTCACTAGTGCAATGGCATATGCCAAATCGGTGAGACCGAGTTTTTCAACTCGGTGGGTCCGAGATGGTTTCGGCGGAAACCTAACCCTAAAAATTTGAATCTAATCTACTCTACGGACTACTTTGGCTGGATAGGATTGTTTCAATCGTGGCAAGAATCAATAAGAGTACAATGTGCTAGGAATCAAATGTGGATAGCACAAAGATCGAGTCGATACCCTAGTGCGGCGATGAACTCGCTACTGCGGCAACGATGGGGTTGAATTCCGTTGACGGCGGTGGAGACCAGCAACAGGAGGCGGCTGGCGAAGAGGAGACGATCCGGAGACCTTCGATGGTAGAGCGAGCTATTGCGCACGCGAAGGGGTTCGGAGAAATTTCCAAAATTTTGCCCGTGTCTATATATAGCCCGACCCTGTCGGTGTGACCGAGTGGAACAATTCGGTGGCACCGAGATGCATAACTGTGTTCAGTTACAGCAACTCGGTGTGACCGAAAAGTTCAAATCGGTTGCACCGAGATTGAAAACTCAGATCAACTTAATGATCTCGGTAGGACCAAAATGGAGGAATCAGTCAGACCGAGAATCACAAAGAGGTTTTGGAAGTTTAAGTCTATGATGAATCTGGGACTCTGAGTGCTTCTCACACAGAGTGGTTCGAATCTGACTTGATCAAATTTTGTGATGTAGCATGAATAGAGTTTGAGACGAGAAAAGCATAGGTAGCTAGAGAGGGTTCTTAGGCATTCTTGTCCATCCACTTGGCCAAAAGAAGAAAGAACCAAACAATCAAAACAACAAGTGGATGTCCTTGAATGAGTAAAATATGCACCAACATGCTCACACAATAAAATGGCAAATGAAATATGTGGCAAAGCATGCACAACCAATTCTAGCATCTATCAAACAATTGGCGATGACTAGGTCATCTATATATGAGTATATTGACTTAGGAGTCAAATGAGAACATTTGATCATAGGTCATACTCATCGTTTAACCTCAAGTGGGGTTACCACTTTTACATAATGCATTGATGTGTTCACATCATTAGAGTTGTTTTGACTCAATTTTTTTGAGTTAAGCTCCCCCTAGATGTGAGATCCCCCCTTTAGAGGGATGAACTAACCTTGGGTTTTGTCGATGATGACTTCATGTAGGTGTTGAAGATGTGGATGCTCAATGTTGATGTAGATCATTTGGAGCAATCCTTTGGAGTGAGTTGCACTTTCAACTTACCTACATGGGTTAGTCCCACAAGGAACAAACAAGACTATCCATAGACATAGAGTGATGCACACACAAGATGATGTCCATGAAAACATTAGGTTACCTTGTCCCTTGCCTTACCAACATGAGGGTTTGTGACTCCTTGAACTAGTGCAAGATGTGGAAGTTGATTGCACTTGTCCTTGCCATAAAGATATGAGTGAAGAATGTTGGCGGAGTCACTCTCAAGAACTCTCTAGTTCTTCTTCTTCGGGATCCACATCATCTTGATGGGAATCCTTGGAGTTGTAGTTGTACTTGATGAAGTAGAACTTGACATAGTCTTGGGAATCCACTTGACCGAGACCTTAGGTGCTTCTTCAAATGCATCAATCTCTTCTTGAAGCTTATCCTTGCCTTTGTTCTTGTGGTCTTGTGGAGGAAGATCATCTTGAGCTTGTGTTCCCTTGAAGGAAGTAGGATCATACTTCTCTTGTTGAGGAACAAACTTTGTCTTGGGGTATTGATCTTCTTCCCACTCAACTCCATTGGCATTGAACTTCCGTTCAAAACCAACACCTTGATTCTTCCGGGTGTCTTCCTTGCTTGCGTACAATTTCCTCGAATTGCTTACTCCCGGCAAGGCTCTTGTAAACACCTTTCTCTATAATTCCCTTCAATAAGCTATTTCCTTGATCAAGTGTAACTTGGCTAAGAGAATCATTAGTGGAATCAAGAGAACTACTAGAAGCACCAATATTGGATTTAACATTATTATTGTTACTACTAGAGGAAGTATCTTTCTTGTACTTGTTACTAGACTTGACTTGAGGCATGTAGGTAGATGAGAGTAAACGCTTGGCAATGTAAGAAGAACTTTTCTTACGGAGATCATCATTGATTGCTTTTAAGAACTCATGCTCTTGCTCAAGATTGAGCTTTTCAAAGCGTAACTTCTCATGAGCCCTTAAAAGTTCTCGATGATCTTCGAAGATAGTTTCATGAGCCAACTTTAGAGTGTTTAGTTCTTTAGTTAGAAGCTCAATTTTCTCCTTATCATTGTCATTCGTTTGATTAGCATGATTAATTGACGTTTCATCATAGTATTCATCACTAGAGTTGTCAACAAGTAAATCATCATCCACAAGCAAGTCATCTTCATCACTATTGAAATCAACATACTCAGGATGTGTTACCTTTGGACCTTTGGCCATGAAGCATCTTCCAATTCCTTAATTTGGTGAATCAAATATGTCATAGGAGTTGGTTGACACAAGTGCTAGACTGGCAACACCTTCATCTTGAGTATGTTCGGAGTCGGAGTGATAGCTTCTCTCGGAGTGATTGTCGGAGTCGGAGCCGGATACCCGTTCACCAACATGAGCTTGATGTCTTCGTTTTGTGTAGCTCCTTGATGACTTGTCCTTCCTTTCCGAATCCTTGCTTCTCCGTGAGGGTCTTCGTTCATAACGATCATCTCTACTCCTCCTCTCTCTTGGTGGTGATTTTTCTCTTTTGCTTCTTCTTTTTGGAGAATCTTCTCTTCTTTTGTAGGGTGTTGTACACTCATTGGAGTAGTGTCCAGGCCTCCCACAATTGTAGCAATTGCGCTCTTGACTAGAAGATCTTTTGTCATGATAAGACCTTGACTTGGAGCTTCTTTCTTTGCTTCTACTCTTGTAGAATTTGTTGAAGCTCTTCACCATTAAGCTCAATTCTTCATTGAAGGTTTGTTTCTCACTTGATGATGTGGGGGCTTCACTTGAGGCTTTGTAAGCACCACTTGACTTGTTGTGAAGTTCCTCCGTATCCTTGAGTGACATCTCATGAGCAAAAATTCTTCCAATGACTTCCGGTGGCTTGAGATCTTTGTAGTTTGGCATCATTTGAATCAAAGTGCACACGGTATCATATTTCCATCCAATGCTCTTAGGATCTTCTTGATGATGAATTTCTCGGTCATCTCTTCACTCCCTAAGACGGCAATCTCATTTGTGATAAGTGCAAGCCTAGAGTACATTTCAGCGACACCTTCACTATCCTTCATTTTGAACTTGTCAAGCTGACTTTGGAGCACATCCAACTTGGATTCCTTGACGGATTTGGTACCTTCATGCATATCAATCAAAGTATCCCAAATTTCCTTTGCATTCTCAAGACGGCTGATTTTGTTGAAGGGGCACAATCCGTTGAAGATGATATCACAAGCTTGAGCGTTGTCTTCCAGCATCTTCAATTCTTCCGCATTCGCTTCACGGTTCGGTTCTCTCCCATCAAAGAATTCACCTTGCAAGCCAATACAAATAATTGCCCAAACGGCGGGGTTATGTCCGAGAATATGCATTTTCATCTTATGCTTCCAACTAGCAAAATTAGTACCATCAAAGTAAGGACCCCAAGGCTATGAGCACCAAAAGCTATGGAAATCAAAGCAAATGGAGACCAAAGCTCTGATACCACTTGTAGGACCTTGAAGTATGTCTAGAGGGGGGGTGATTAGACTACTTGACCAATTAAAAACTTAACCTTTTCCCAATTTTAGAGTTTGGCAGATTTTAGCTATCTTAGGACAAGTCAAGCAATCATCACACAAATCAAGCAAGCATGCAAGGGTATATAGGCAGCGGAAATTAAAGCATGCAACTTGCAAGAAAGTAAAGGGAAGGGTTTGGAGGATTCAAACGCAATTGGAGACACGGATGTTTTTGGCGTGGTTCCGATAGGTGGTGCTATCGTACATCCACATTGATGGAGACTTCAGCCCACGAAGGGTAATGGCTGCGCGAGTCCTCGGAGGGCTCCACCCATGAAGGGTCCACGAAGAAGCAACCTTGTCTATCCCACCATGGTCGTCGCCCACGAAGGACTTGCCTCACTAGCGGTAGATCTTCACGAAGTAGGCGATCTCCTTGCCCTTACAAACTCCTTGGTTCAACTCCACAATCTTGTCGGAGGCTCCCAAGTGACACCTAGCCAATCTAGGAGACACCACTCTCCAAGAAGTAACAAATAGTGCGTTGATGATGAACTCCTTGCTCTTGTTCTTCAAATGATAGTCTCCCCAACACTCAACTCTCTCTCATAGGATTTGGATTTGGTGGAAAGAGGGTTTGAGTGGAAAGCAACTTGGGGAAGGCTAGAGATCAAGATTCATATGGTAGGAATGGAATATCTTGGCCTCAACACATGAGTAGGTGGTTCTCTCTCAGAAATGGTAAGTTGGAAGTGTAGGTTTAGTCTGATGGCTCTCTCCACGAATGAAGAGGAGGTGGAGGGGTATATATAGCCTCCACACAAAATCTAACTGTTACACACAATTTACCAAACTCAGTGGGACCGATTCAACAGACTCGGTCGGACCGATTTAGTAAACCTAGTGACCGTTAGTGATTTTCGGTGGGACTGACATGCATCTCGGTGAGACCGATTCGGTTAGGGTTAGGGCATAACGTAATCTCGGTAAGACCGATTACACAAACTCGGTGAAACCGATTTTGGTAATAAGCTTTCCAGAGAGTTGGTCAGGTAAACTCAGTGGGACCGATTTGCTCTTTTCGGTGAGACTGAAATGTTACAAAAGGGAAACAGAGAGTTTACATTGCAATCTCGGTGGGACCGATCGCTCACTTCGGTTTGACCGAAATGTTACAAAGGGAAACAGAGAGATTACAATCCCATCTCGGTGAGACCGAGATCCCTATCGGTAAGACCGATTTGCTTAGGGTTTGTGGCAGTGGCTATGACTTTTGGAATCGGTGGCGCCGGATTGGAAGAATCGGTGTGACCGATTTTGGCTTTGGGTTTAGGTCATTTGTGGATGTGGGAAAGTAGCTGAGGGTTTTGGAGCATATCACAAAGCACATGAAGCAAGAGGCTCATTAAGCAACACCTCATCCCTCCTTGATAGTATTGGCTTTTCCTATAGACACAATGTGATCTTGGATCTCTAAAATATAAAATGAAGAGTCTTGAGCTTTTGAGCTTGAGCCAATACTTTGTCCTTAGTATTTTGAGGGATCCACTTTCATCATCCATGCCATGCCATTCATTGAGCTTTCCTTAATTAATAGTCTTGGAATAGCATTAGCTCAATGAGCTATATGTTGTTATGAATTACCAAAACCACCTAGGGATAGTTGCACTTTCAGCCTTCTTTCGCATGATTTTGCAGTGTGCTTTCATATGTTGTGCTACTTGTACGATAATGTTGCTTGATTTTAGTGAACTGCACAAATGGAGACAAGACTTCCAATCTGTATGTGCACGGTAATATCCCATTGAGGTACGATAAGGATATTTCACAACTGTTGGCCTATATTTTGCCACTTTCATCTGAAAATTAAGTTTAGTACTATACTTGTGCTCCCTAATCGACATGCCAAATCTTACATTGAAGGCGAAGCTTGTCTGTTATTGAACCAAGTGATGAAGGGGAAGAACAAGCGGAAGAAAAACAAAAATCAACTCCCGATGTTGTAATGAAGCATTGGAATGTGATGACACAAGTAATGATATAGTTTTGCATCTTAATTTATTGCTATGGCTAGAACGAGCAATTGTTTTGCCACTGATTTGATGCCACTCTTAATGTAATACGTAATTATCTCTACTTGTGCAAACAGGGATCTTCTTTGAAAATATCATATATTTTAGTGGAACTGCACAAGAAGATGTTGGAAACATTAAACTAATCGAGGAGTATATAGTAAGCATGGCCACCACCGTAGATAGCAACAGATGGTTCCGGAGAAGTGCTTCATCTGTATGCTCTACACAATAAGCCTCCTGACAAAGGTTGGTACTCGCCCACTGACTTCATCCATATGATTGAGCTTTGTCATCTCTATTGGTGTTGTGCTATTGTTTAGATACTGTCATGAAAAAGTGGTATTGTCCTTGAGAAGTGCTTCATATGTGTTGTTTTAAATATTTCCTTTCCTTTTTTTCGAGCAAACAGGGATGCTAGCATTTAGTAGTCCTCTTGTCTTTGCACAACAGGATCATCTTCCTCTGAAGAAGAATATGGAGTACGTGAAGTTACTAGTTCCGATTATGTCAGGATGAAGAATCCCTATCTATGTTCTCATCAGAAGGAGCAGTTCAAGGATGGTTACATTACTCCCCACAAGACCAAACTAACTTCAGCTTAGAAGGACTGACAAATCTCCATTTTTTGTTGTGATGCGTGAGTACAATGTTGTTCTAGGATTCTTTCTGGTGAGTTCCATTTTTCTAAAAGTGTGCTCTACATGGACCATGTATGTGCCTGTTGAAACATTCAATTCATAGTATAGTTTGCTTTATACTAATCACTTTTTGTATTTGTGCAAACAGGGGTGCTCAGCTTGATTTTAATGGGAACTGCACAAAATGTTCATGAATACATCGAATCATTCATTTCCACCACAAGAAAGGAGGAGCCGATAAGTTCAAGGCGTTGCAACATATAAGGGTGAAATCATACAAGCTATGCGCGAATTTGGTTGATTTTGGTGGAACTGCACAAAAAGAATAGTTGGTTTATTTAGCATGAGGTGCCATGTCAATGTCCGAACTGATGGCAAACCCTGCCCATTCCACAATCGTAGGCATTTGATATTTTGGAATGGGACAACCTTGTCAAATTTTTCTCATTGATTTTAGCAAGACATGCGTTTGATATTTTCGAATGGGACGCCCTTTGCTGTCAGCTGCGTCGATCAATTTTTTCTTTATTCTTTAGTTGTGAAGTAAATATTGCCTCTGACATGTGAGTCGCTGAGATGCATAATCATCAATTGTTTTGAATGCTCTCTATGAATTGCCAGGCCTGTGTGTTTGATTTCAATGTACAGAAACGCTAAAAAGCTGCTCAAACTCTTTGTACTCCTTTTGTTCCTTTTTACTTCGCACGTTGTGAAAGTGCATACTTTTTTGTATAAGATTGGTCAAAGTAGAGATACTTTGACAAAGTAGAGATACTTTGACTGCAGACAAAACTTGTATGCAGACTAGAAAGGACCGGAGGAAGTACATGTGAAACTGCTGCAAACGAGGTGATCACCCTGGGAATAATGCTACTCCTTCCTTTCCGGTTTATAGGGCTTATTTCAGCTTTTTTGTTTTTCCAATTTAAAGGGCTCATCTCCATGTTATTTTTAGTTTTTGAGGCACGTTAAATCTTTGCATGCAAGAATTAAAAAGGAACACACCAATGCATGTAATATTCCTACTCATCTAGTGGCCAAGCATGCATGCACTGCAATTAATCCAAATTAATGCATGAGTTTAATTTGAGTAGTTTTGTAAAGTACGAGATACATTCCTCCACTCACAAAATGACTTGGTTGATGAGATTTCAGATTTGAGCCCTATAAACCGGAAAGGAGGGAGTAGTACATATTGTTTTGCATGTTCATCCAATGCCAGTGATACAGGAATTCGAACTAATCGAAATAAATTCATTCATACACGGTCGGATTTCATATAAACATGCCGGATTTCATTACATTTCATACATTCTTCAACTAAAAAGGGGTGCGCTGGAGGTATAACTAATTAACCGAAGCTACCCACCTGTGTCCCGCTGAGCCGAACAGAAGCTTCAGTGACTTAACTGCAGGTGCGGTTGCGTAACTGACATGTGGCCTGTTGGCCCACGTGTCAGTCAGCCAACTGCACCAGCAGTTAAGTAGAAGCAGCGTTCTTCTCCAGCGCAGCTCTCCGACTCCACATTAACACCAAGAAGCTAACCGGCCGTCAATGGTTAACCCGCCTAGCTTGGCTTCAATCGTAGGGTAGCAGCGGTAGCCTTACTTGTACCCGAGCGGTGGCGACCTACCGTGTTCTACTCTTCCTCGTTTTCTGTGTGGCGGGGCCTCGTTGGTAGCAGGGCGGGGCCTCGGCGGAGCCGGCGATGTCCTCTGTCTCGTTGCCGGCGGGCGGCGCCTCAGCGGAGCGGTGGAAATCCTCCCCCGCGTTGCCGGCAGGGTGGGGCCTCGGCTGAGCCGGTGATGTCCTCTACCTCATTGTTGGCGGGGCGGGGCCTCGGCGGAGCCGGCGATGTCCTCTGCCTCGTTGTTGGCGCCGCGGGGCCTCCGTGGAGCAGGGCCTCGTCGACGCCAGTGGAGCTGGGACTCGTCGGAGCCGGCATTGTCCTTTGCCTCGTCCTCAGTCTCGCCAAACAGCCTCGCCCGCTTCATCGCCCTCTTTGTTAGCCTCTTTGTAGGCGGCCGCAGCCTCCGCCACCCGCATGCGGTACCTCCAGCGCTCGAGGCGGCCCTTGCGGACGGAGCGGTACGAGTCGAGCAGCGCCTCCTGCTCCGCCCGCTCCGCGGTGATCTGCTCCTCCGCCTGCAGGTGCTCCTGGAGGAGATGGTGGTTGTAGGCGGCGTCGGCCTGCGCCTCCTAGAACTGCTCCTCACGTATTTTCCTCACCCTGTCCATATATTGGGCACGGGCCTCGCCGATGGTCATGGTGCAATGCACCGGCGAGGATGGCGTGGAGGAGGGGCTGGCGTCGGATCATCGACTACCATGTTCTCCATTGGGACGTCGTCGTCCTCCGGCTGCCTGCCGGTCGGCAGCAATGGCTGCCATCTCCTTGTGGTCTGTCGTCCGCTTGTCCCGAAGAGCGCTGGAGCGCGAGGAAGCCATGATGGGCAGTAGTGGTGTGGACAGGAGAAAGGGAACGGATGCGGATGACAGCGGCTATGGCCGGCGCAGCAATTTATATAGCAATGGTGGGCGGCCGGAGGGACGGACGTGTGGCGCCGGAGTAGCCGCCTCGGCAACCGCGTATCATTAGTGTGTGCAGCAGATGAACGGACGGATGGCACTTGTGTCGTTTGAAGGCGGAGCAATCGCCTGCACCGGGAAGCGGGGAGGGCGGCGCTGACTATTTCGGGCGGAAAGCGCGTGCGGGCGAGGAGATGACTTTACTTGGAGAGGATGACAATGGGGACCCACCAGGTCCAGAGCCTCACATACGCAAGTGTATATATATATATATATATATATATATATATATATATATATATATATATATATATATATATATTTTGCTTCCTCCTGGTTTCCTGACATCATGGTCCCACATCATTGTCAACCTATATACTCCCTCCTTTCCGGTTTATAGGGCTTATCTCAAAATTTTAGTTTTTTCATTTTATAAGGCTCAATTTGGTTCTTTTCCATCACATGTTCAGATTCCAAGGTGCATTAAATCATTGCATGCAAGTATTAAGAGAAAATTGACCAATGCATGTACTTTATGCATGCATGCATTGCAATTAATGCATTGATAAACATAATTTTTTAAGGATAACATGAGCATTAATTAGGTGCATTTGCAAAACTACAAAAAGTATTCCACCACTCGCCATCTACCTTGATTGGTGAGATTTTCGAATTGAGCATTATAAACCGAAAAGGAGGGAGTAGTCAATAAACGAGAGAATTGCACAAGAAGTGGCCGACAACTAGGACCAAGCAGCTCGAGCAGTATTTGTGTTTTTGAGGTGTGAGCACTGCAGAGTTTTTTGATGTTTAGCCCAGATATTAATTTTTCTCCTCTGAACAACAACGAAAACATCACTGCAGGTATTAACTGGGCGGGTTGTGGCCCGTCTAGCCCAGGCCAGATATCCAGCCCAGATATTAATTATTTTTGAAGGTGAAAATGGCTAGCGCAGCTATACTTTTTTTTAGGAATACCCAGGCAAGGTCAAGTTGTTATTCTCCGCCTCGCTGGGCTGCAAATCTTTCCTAGGAGGGACGCATTAGGCTTAACAAGAAAATGGGCTTTAAGAAATAATAAATGGGATATAATTATAAAAACTGGGTAGTAACTATAAAAAAATGCACCAAACAGTGATTACTTTATAAAATATTATTTTTGGATATTGAAAATTTTAATTTCATTAATTGTTGTGAGCGCAATGTTTCGCTGGATTTTTACGTAATATAAATTTATATTGAAATTTTATTTAATCTGACTAGAAATTTCGGGATAAAAATATTCGGATCCCATCAAAATGTGGGAAATTTTATTGACTTCTGTTTTGAACGGTTGGTTGAAATGGGTTGTACTTTTAACAAACTATAAATGGGTTGTAGTAAATTCCATTAGAATTCAAAAATGGGCTACACATTCTTACAAATATCAAATGGGCTATAAGTTCTCTGCCACACACTTCTGGCCTTACTAAGTTGACGCGTCCCCTAAAAAAACAGAGTTGACGCGTATGCAAGGCTTTGTCAACTTATAGTCAACACACGGTTCTAGCAGCAGTGGCCGTTGGATGTCCATCCAACGGATGTCGTGCTTCTTCTTCAATCTCGGATATTCTAGCTTCACCCGCCCAAAAAATGATTCATCCCCTGACATCTGGGGCGCACCGTTTCGGAAGCTGACCTGTGGGCCTACTAAGTTGACGTACCAAGGGCTTTGTCAACTTAGTCAATATAAATGATTCTAGCTGCAGTGACCGTACGATGTCCATCCAACGGCCGCCGTGCTTCTTCAACCTCTGGTCTTCTTGCTCCAGCCGCCCAAAGCAGCACCGGTCGTGTCGCCTACTCCTGCCTCCCGTGGCCGGCTGTGCTGCGGCGGAGGCCTCATCGCCCCCTACTACTCCCACCGCTGGCCAGGCCATCCCTCCACTCACCCACACCCCCTGTTATTCTACGGCGATGGCAGCACAGCCGAACCAGTGAACCCTCATACTTCTCTCCGCGTGTGCATCCACTGCCGCATCTTCCCCGGCTCCGCATCGTCCCCTTCCTAGGCCTCGCCGTCGTCCACCGCCGTGGTGCTCACGGCGCGGCGTGGTCAACGTGGTCAAGGAACGACTTCCATCGGACATGGACTGTATGTGCAGAGGCTGACAGCTGGGTCCACGGCAGCCACAAGGAAGTTGTTGGGGAACGTAGTAGAAATTCAAAAAATTTCCTACGTATCACCAAGATCTATCTATGGAGAGACCAGCAACGAGGGGAAGGAGAGTGCATCTACATACCCTTGTAGATCGCTAAGCGGAAGCGTTCAAGTGAACGGGGTTGATGGAGTCATACTCGTCATGATCCAAATCACCGATGACCAAGTGCCGAACGGACGGCACCTCCGCGTTCAACACACGTACAGCCCGGTGACGTCTCCCATGCCTTGATCCAGCAAGGAGAGAGGGAGAGGTTGAGGAAGACTCCATCCAGCAGCAGCACAACGGCGTGGTGGTGGTGGAGGAGCGTGGCTATCCTGCAGGTCTTCGCCAAGCACCACAAAAGAGGAGGAAGAAGAGACGCAGGGCTGCACCAACGAGAGATCGAATCGCGTGTCTTATGGGCAGCCCTAGGCCTCATATATATAGGGGAAGGGGAGGGGCTGCGCCCCCTCTAGGGTTCCCACCCCTAGGGGGGCGGCAGCCCTAGATGGGGAACAAGGGTGGCGGCCAAGAGGGGAGGGGAGAGGGAGGCGCACCAATATGGGCCCTAAGGCCCATATCCCTTAGGGTTTGCCCCCTTTCCACCTCTTAGGCGCCATGGGCCCTTGTGGGAGGCGCACCAGCCCACTAAGGGGCTGGTCCCTCACCACTCTTGGCCCATGCAAGCCTCCGGGGTTGGTGGCCCCACTTGGTGGACCCCTGGGACCCTCCCGGTGGTCCCGGTACGTTACCGATAAACCCCGAAACTCTTCCGGTGACCAAAACAGGACCTCCCATATATAAATCTTTACCTCCGGACCATTCCAGAGCTCCTCGTGACGTCCAGGATCTCATCCGGGACTCCGAACAACATTCGGTAACCACATACAAACTTCCTTTATAACCCTAGAGTCATCGAACCTTAAGTGTGTAGACCCTACGGGTTCGGGAGACATGCAGACATGACCGAGACGTTCTCCGGTCAATAACCAACAGCGGGATCTGGATACCCATGTTGGCTCCCACATGTTCCATGATGATCTCATCGGATGAACCACGATGTCAAGGACTTAATCAATCCCGTATACAATTCCCTTTGTCTAGCGGTATTTTACTTGCCCGAGATTCGATCGTCGGTATACCGATACCTTGTTCAATCTCGTTACCGGCAAGTCTCTTTACTCGTTCCGTAACACATCATCCCGTGATCAACCCCTTGGTCACATTGTGCACATTATGATGATGTCCTACCGAGTGGGCCCGGAGATACCTCTCTGTTTACACGGAGTGACAAATCCCAGTCTCGATTCGTGCCAACCCAACAGACACTTTGAGAGATACCTGTAATGCACCTTTATAGCCACCCAGTTACGTTGTGACGTTTGGTACACCCAAAGCATTCCTACGGTGTCCGGGAGTTGCACAATCTCATGGTCTAAGGAAAAGATACTTGACATTAGAAAAGCTTTAGCATACGAACTACACGATCTTTGTGCTAGGCTTAGGATTGGGTCTTGTCCATCACATCATTCTCCTAATGATGTGATCCCGTTATCAACGACATCCAATGTCCATAGCCAGGAAACCATGACTATCTGTTGATCACAACGAGCTTGTCAACTAGAGGCTTACTAGGGACATATTGTGGTCTATGTATTCACACGTGTATTAGGATTTTCGGATAACACGGTTATAGCATGAATAAAAGACTATTATCATGAACAAAGAAATATAATAATAACACTTTTATTATTGCCTCTAGGGCATATTTCCAACAGTCTCCCACTTGCACTAGAGTCAATAATCTAGTTCACATCACCATGTGATTAACACTGACAGGTCACATCACCATGTGACCAACATCCAAAGAGTTTACTAGTGTCATTAAACTAGTTCACATCATCATGTGATTAAGACTCAATGAGTTCTGGGGTTTGATCATGTTCTGCCTGTGAGAGAGGTTTTAGTCAACGGATCTGTAACATTCAGATCCGTATGTACTTCGCAAATTTCTAGGTCATATTGTAAATGCTGCTTCCACGCTCCACTTGGAGCTATTCCAAATGGTTGCTCCACTATACGTATCCGGTTTGCTACTCAGAGTCATTCGGATAGGTGTTAAAGCTTGCATCAACGTAACCCTTTACGCCGAACTCTTTATCACCTCCATAATCGAGAAACATATCCTTATTCCTCTAAGGATAACTTTGACCGCTATCTGATGATCCACTCCTTGATCACCTTTGTACTCTCTTGCCAGACATGTGGCAAGGCACACATCAGGTGCGGTACTTAGCATAGCATACTGTAGAGCCTACGTCTAAAGCATAGGGGACGGCCTTCGTCCTTTCTCTCTTTTCTGCCGAGGTCGAGCTTTAAGTCTTAACTTCGTACCTTACAACTCAGGCAAGAACTTCTTCTTTGAATTATCCATCTTGAACACCTTTAAGATCATGTCAAGGTATGTGCTCATTTGAAAGTATTATTAAGCATTTTGATCTATCCTTATAGATCTTGATGCTCAATGTTCAAGTAGCCTAATCTAGGTTTTCTATTGAAAAACACCTTTCAAATAACCCTATATGCTTTCTAGAAAATCATATCTGATCATCAACATGTCAACAACATATACTCATCAGAAATTCTATAGTGCTCCCATTCACTTCTTTGGAAATACAAGTTTCTCATAAACTTTGTATAAACCCAAAATGTTTGATCATCTTATCAAAGTGCACATTCCAACTCCGAGATGCTTACTCCAGTCCATCGAAGGATCGCTAGAGCTAGCATACCTTTTAGCATCCTTAGGATCGACAAAACCTTTCTGATTGTATTACATACAACCTTTCCTTACGAAAACTGGTAAGGAAACTCGTTTTGACATCCATCTGCCAGATTTCATAAATGCAGCTAATGCTAACATGAATCCGACAGACTTAAGCATCGATACGGATGAGAAAATCTCATCGTAGTCAACTCCTTGAACTTGTGAAAAAACTCTTCGCCACAAGTCGAGCTTCATAGACAGTGACATTACCGTCCACGTCCGTCTTCTTCTTAAAGATCCATTTATCTTAATTGCTTGCCGATCATTGGGCAAGTCCACCAAAGTCCATGCTTTGTTCTGATACATGGATCCTATCTCGGATTTCATGGTTTCTTAACCATTTGTCGGAATTTGGGCCCACCATCGCTTCTCCATAGCTCGTAGGTTCATTGTTGTCTAGCAACATGACCTTCAAGACAGGATTACTGTACCACTCTGAAGTAGTACGTATCCTTGTCACCCTACGAGGTACGGCAGTGACTTGATCCGAAACTTCATGATCACTATCATAAGCTTCTACTTCAATTGGTGTAGGTGCCACATGAACAACTTCCTGTGCCCTGATACACACTGGTTGAAGTGATGGTTCAGTAACCATATCAAGTCTCCACCATCCTCCCACTCAACTCTTTCGAGAGAAACCTTTCCTCGAGAAAGGACCCGATTCAAGAAACAATCCATATTGCTTTCAGATCTGAATTAGGAGGTATACCCAACTGTTTTGGGTGTCCTATGAAGATGCATTTTATCCGCTTTGGGTTCAAGCTTATCAATTCTGAAACTTTTTTCACATAAGCGTCGCAGCCCCAAACCTTTAAGAAACGACAACTTAGGTTTCTCTAAACCATAATTCATACGGTGTCATCTCAACGGAATTACGTGGTGCCCTATTTAAAGTGAATGTGGCTGTCTCTAATGCCTAACCCATGAACAATAGTGGTAATTCGATAAGAGACATCATGGTACGCACCATATCCAATAAGGTGCAACTATGATGTTCGGACACACCATCACACTATGGTGTTCCAGGCGGTATTAATTGCGAAACAATTTCCACAATGTCTTAATTGTGTGCCAAAACTCGTAACTCAGATATTCATCTCTATGATCATATCATAGACATTTTATCCTCTTGTCACAATGATCTTCTACTTCACTCTGAAATTACTTGAACCATTCAATAATTCAGACTTGTGTTTCATCAAGTAAATATTCTCAACATCTACTCGAATCATCTGTGAAGCAAGAACATAACGATATTCACTGCATGCCTCAGCACTCATTGGACTGCACACATCAAAATGTGTTACTTCCAACAAGTTGCTATCTTGTTCCTTCTTACTGAAAACGAGGCTTTTCAGTCATCTTGCCCATGTGGTATGATTTGCATATCTCAAGTGATTCAAAATCAAGTGAGTCCAAATGATCCATCTGCATGGAGTTTCTTCATGCGTATACACCAATAGACATGGTTCGCATGTCTCAAACTTTTCAAAAATGAGTGAGTCCAAAGATCCATCAACATGGAGCTTCTTCATGCGTTTTATACCATTATGACTTACATGGCAGTGCCACAAGTAAGTGGTACTATCATTACTATCTTATATCTTTTGGCATGAAAATGTGTATCACTACGATCGAGATTCAATAAACCATTCATTTAGGTGCAAGACCATTGAAGGTATTATTCAAATAAACAGAGTAACCATTATTCTCCTTAAATGAATAACCGTATTGCGATAGACATAATCCAATCATGTCTATGCTCAACGCAAACACCAAATGCAATTATTTAGGTTTAACACCAATCTCGTTGGTAGAGGGAGCGTGCGATGCTTGATCACATCAAGCTTGGAAAAACTTCCAACACATATCATCAGCTCACCTTTAGCTAGTCTCCGTTTATTCCGTAGCTTTTATTTCGAGTTACTAACACTTAGCAACCGAACCGGTATCTAATACCCTGGTGCTACTAGGAATACTAGTAAAGTACACATTAACATAATGTATATCCAATATACTTCTATCGACCTTGCCAGCCTTCTCATCTACCAAGTATCTAGGGTAATTCTGCTCCAGTGGCTGATCCCCTTATTACAGAAGCACTTAGTCTCGGGTTTGGGTTCAACCTCGGGTTTCTTCACTGGTGCAGCAGCTGATTTGCCGTTTCATGAAGTATCCCTTCTCGCCCTTGCCCTTCTTGAAACCAGTGGTTTCACCAACCATCAACAATTGATGCTCCTTCTTGATTTCTACTTTTGCGGTGTCAAACATCACGAATATCTCAAGGATCATCATATCTATCCTTGATTTGTTATAGTTCATCACAAAGCTCTAGCAGCTTGGTGGCAATGACTTTGGAGAAACATCACTATCCATCTGGAAGATCAACTCCCACTCGATTCAAGTGATTGTTGCACTCAGACAATCTGAGCACAAGCTCAACGATTGAGCTTTTCTCCGTTAGTTTGCAGGTTAAGAAAATCGTCGGAGGTCTTATACCTCTTGATGTGGGCACGAGCCTGAAATCCTAATTTCAGCCCTCGAAACATCTCATATGTTCCGTGACGTTTCGAAAACATCTTTGGTGCCTCAACTCTAAACCTTTTAACTGAACTATCATGTAGTTATCAAAACGTGTATGTCCGATGTTCGCAACATCCACAAACGACGTTTGGGGTTCAGCACACTGAGCGGTGCATTAAGGACATAAGCTTTCTACTGTCCGCATAATCGCTACTGTCAACTTTCAACTATATTTTCTCTAGGAACATATCTAAACAGTGGAACTAAAGCGCGAGCTTATGACATAATTTGCAAAGATCTTTTGACTATGTTTAGGATAATTAAGTTCATCTTATGAACTCCCACTCAGATAGACATCCCTCTGGTCATCTAAGTGATTACATGATCCGAGTCAACTAGGCCGTGTCCGATCATCACGTGAGACGGACTAGTCATCATCGGTGAACATCTTCATGTTGATCGTATCTACTATATGACTCATGCTTGACCTTTCAGTCTCTGTGTTCCGAGGCCATGTCTGTACATGCTAGGCTCGTCAAGTTAACCCTAAGTGTTTCGCGTGTGTAAATCTGTCTTACACCCGTTGTATGTGAACGTAAGAATCCATCACACCCGATCATCACGTGGTGCTTAGAAGCGACGAACTTTAGCAACGGTGCACAGTCAGGGGAGAACACTTCTTGAAATTTTTGTAAGGGATCATCTTATTTACTACCGTCGTTCTAAGTAAACAAGATGCATAAACATGATAAACATCACATGCAATCAAATAGTGACATGATATGGCCAATATCATTTTGCTCCTTTTGATCTCCATCTTCGGGGCTCCATGATCATCATCGTCACCGGCATGACACCATGATCTCCATCATCATGATCTCCATCATTGTGTCTTCATGAAGTTGTCTCGCCAACTATTACTTCTACTACTATGGCTACCGGTTAGCAATAAAGTAAAGTAATTACATGGCGTTGTTCAATGACACGCAGGTCATACAATAAATAAAGACAACTCCTATGGCTCCTGCCGGTTGTCATACTCATCGACATGCAAGTCGTGAATCCTATTACAAGAACATGATCAATCTCATACATCACATATCATTCATCACATTCTTCTTGGCCATATCACATCACAAAGCATACCCTGCAAAAACAAGTTAGACGTCCTCTAATTGTTGTTTGCATGTTTTACGTGGCTGCTATGGGTTTCTAGCAAGAACGTTTTCTTACCTACGTAAAACCACAACGTGATATGCCAATTGCTATTTACCCTTCATAAGGACCCTTTTCATCGAATCCGTTCCGACTAAAGTGGGAGAGACTGGCACCCGCTAGCCACCTTATGCACCAAGTGCATGTCAGTCGGTGGAACCTGTCTCACGTAAGAGTACGTGTAAGGTCGGTCCGGGCCGCTTCATTCCACAATACCGTCGAAACAAGATTGGACTAGTAACGGTAAGCATATTGAACAAAATCAACGCCCACAACTACTTTGTGTTCTACTCGTGCAAAGAATCTACGCAATAGACCTGGCTCATGATGCCACTGTTGGGGAACGTAGCAGAAATTCAAAAAATTTCCTACGTATCACCAAGATCTATCTATGGAGAGACCAGCAACGAGGGGAAGGAGAGTGCATCTACATACCCTTGTAGATCGCTAAGCGGAAGCGTTCAAGTGAACGGGGTTGATGGAGTCGTACTCATCGTGATCCAAATCACCGATGACCAAGTGCCGAACGGACGGCACCTCCGCGTTCAACACACGTACAGCCCGGTGACGTCTCCCATGCCTTGATCCAGCAAGGAGAGAGGGAGAGGTTGAGGAAGACTCCATCCAGCAGCAGCACAACGGCGTGGTGGTGGTGGAGGAGCGTGGCTATCCTGCAGGGCTTCGCCAAGCACCACAAAAGAGGAGGAAGAAGAGACGCAGGGCTGCACCAACGAGAGATCGAATCGCGTGTCTTATGGGCAGCCCTAGGCCTCATATATATAGGGGAAGGGGAGGGGCTGCACCCCCTCTAGGGTTCCCACCCCTAGGGGGGCGGCAGCCCTAGATGGGGAACAAGGGTGGCGGCCAAGAGGGGAGGGGAGAGGGAGGCGCACCAATATGGGCCCTAAGGCCCATATCCCTTAGGGTTTGCCCCCTTTCCACCTCTTAGGCGCCATGGGCCCTTGTGGGAGGAGCACCAGCCCACTAAGGGGCTGGTCCCTCACCACTCTTGGCCCATGTAAGCCTCCGGGGTTGGTGGCCCCACTTGGTGGACCCCCGGGACCCTCCCGGTGGTCCCGGTACGTTACCGATAAACCCCGAAACTCTTCCGGTGACCAAAACAGGACTTCCCATATATAAATCTTTACCTCCGGACCATTCCAGAGCTCCTTGTGACGTCCGGGATCTCATCCGGGACTCCGAACAACATTTGGTAACCACATACAAACTTCCTTTATAACCCTAGCGTCATCGAACCTGAAGTGTGTAGACCCTGCGGGTTCGGGAGACATGCAGACATGACCGAGACGTTCTCCGGTCAATAACCAACAGCGGGATCTGGATACCCATGTTGGCTCCCACATGTTCCATGATGATCTCATCGGATGAACCACGATGTCAAGGACTTAATCAATCCCGTATACAATTCCCTTTGTCTAGCGGTATTTTACTTGCCCGAGATTCGATCGTCGGTATACCGATACCTTGTTCAATCTCATTACCGGCAAGTCTCTTTACTCGTTCAGTAACACGTCATCCCGTGATCAACCCCTTGGTCACATTGTGCACATTATGATGATGTCCTACCGAGTGGGCCCAGAGATACCTCTCCGTTTACACGGAGTGACAAATCCCAGTCTCGATTCGTGCCAACCCAACAGACACTTTCGGAGATACTTGTAATGCACCTTTATAGCCACCCAGTTACGTTGTGACGTTTGGTACACCCAAAGCATTCCTACGGTGTCCGGGAGTTGCACAATCTCATGGTCTAAGGAAAAGATACTTGACATTAGAAAAGCTTTAGCATACGAACTACACGATCTTTGTGCTAGGCTTAGGATTGGGTCTTGTCCATCACATCATTCTCCTAATGATGTGATCCCGTTATCAACGACATCCAATGTCCATAGCCAGGAAACCATGACTATCTGTTGATCACAACGAGCTAGTCAACTAGAGGCTTACTAGGGACATATTGTGGTCTATGTATTCACACGTGTATTAGGATTTCCGGATAACACGGTTATAGCATGAATAAAAGACTATTATCATGAACAAAGAAATATAATAATAACACTTTTATTATTGCCTCTAGGGCATATTTCCAACAGAAGTGCCTCCTTATTACGCGCAAAATAATTATTCCTCCACCTGACACCAGGGACCCACCGGATGGGCCACCGTATTTCGTGAAAAAATGATTCGTCCCCTGACTGCTGGGACCCACGAGCTACGCCTTCGCAAGGAAGTGCGTCTAGGAAAAAAACAATTCACCCCCCTGACTGCTGGGACCCACCAGCTACATCTTCGCACGCAAGGAAGTGCGTCCAAAAAAAACAATTCGCCCCCCGACTGCTGGGACCCACCAGCTACACCTTCGCACGCAAGGAAGTGCGTCCGAGCAAAAAAATGATTCGCCCCCCTGACTGCTGGGACCCAGCAGATACACCTTCGCACGCAAGGAAGTGCGTCCGGGCAAAAAAACCAAAACGATTCGCCCCCCTGACTGCTGGGACCCACCAGCTACATCTTCGCAGGCAAGGAAGTGCCTGACAGTCGGGACCCACCTGGTCGAAGCGTACGTAGCGTTGTCATCCTGGTCGCGAACGTGTACGTACATACTGGTCGATGTAGAGGCGCGCACGTGTCGTAGTAGAGGCGCGCACGTAGCATGTACACGTACGTACAACGGCCAGGGTGCAAGAAAGAAAATACGGCCATGTACGGGGTCTCAAACGCCTACTCGTGCATACGTACGTGGCTGGGTCGGAATGGAGAAATAGCATCGTCGTCGTGTTCATGGGGAGCCAACCGGCTGAGTCGGAACGGAATGCGTGGTCGTGTTCATCGGGAGGGCTTGGACGGAACAGGCAATGTAAACGAGGCCTGGTGTACCGCACAACGGAGGAAACGGACCTCCTACGTTCGAAACGGGGTCCTGTTGATCGGGAGGGGTGTGGCATACCGCAAAATGGAGGAAACGACCTCCTACGGTCGAAACGGGGGTCATGTTGATCGGGAGGGGTGTGGCGTACCGCAAAACGGTTGAAATGGACCTCCTACGGTCGAAACGGGGGTCCTGTTGATCGGGAGGGGTGTCGCGTACCGCAAAACGGATGAAACGGACCTCCTACGGTCGAAACGGGGGTCCTATTCATCAGGAGGGGTGTGGCGTACCGCAAAACGGGACTCCACGGGATACTGTTCATCTCCACCGTCGACCTCCTCCAGCCTCCACGGGCTACAGTCGACCTCCTCCAGCCTCCACGGGCTCCTGTTCATCCAGCCTCCACTGCGCGCTACTCCACCGGCTACTGTTCAACCACCCCTCCACCATCTACTGTTCATCCAGCCCTCCACACCACGGGGTCCTGTTCAACCACCCCTCCACGGGCACCCCTCCACCGTCTACTTTTCATCCAGCCCTCCACACCACGGGGTCCTGTTCATCCAGAGGCAACGCCACCGCTCACTGTTCATCCAACCACGCCCCCCCCCCCTCACCGCAACTCTCACTATTCATCCAATCGATTGGCTTCAATTAGCAGCAGTAGCGAAGGAATCGCTCGATCGGGTTCAGTTAACAGCCATCGATCAATCGCTCAGGTTCAGTAACACGTAGCCTGCACTGCAATCGCTCTGGTTCAGTTAGAGCCCAACACCTCGCTCGGGTTCAGTTAGAGCCAACGCCTTGCACACACACGCGTACGTGTACGAGAGAAACACGCATCGCTCGGCCCCCGACCTCCCACCGTAACCTACAACTCCCCGAAATTTTCCTCCCCCTCGCTTCTACCATGGTTTTTTCCATCATGGACGACCCAAAGAATGTCATGCAGCTGCGTCTCCGGCCCACCCAGGATGAAAAGCCCATTTTCTGTCATGATTTTTTGTCATAGAAGTAGGAGCCCACCACATCTATGATGATACTGGGTTTTGTCACAGTTATCGTCATAGAAGTGTCATATGTATGACAGAAAAAAAAATTGTTCGGCCCAAAATGTCACGGACGTGTCTTTTTTTGTAGTGATATAAACCGGAGGGTTTAGTCCTTAGAGACAGAATCATAATCATCATAGGCTAGCTTCTAGGGTTTAGCCTCTATGGTCTCGTGGTAGATCAACTCTTGTAATACTCATATCATCAAGATCAATCAAGCAAGAAGTAGGGTTTTACCTCCATCGAGAGGGTCCGAACCTGGGTAAAACATCGTGTCCCTTGCCTCCTGTTACCATTAGCCTTAGACGCACAGATCGGGACCCCCTACCCGAGATCCGCCAGTTTTGACACCGACATTGGTGCTTTCATTGAGAGTTCCTCTATGTCGTCGCTGCAAGGCTCGATGGCTCCTTCAATCATCAACAACAACGCGGTCCAGGGTAAGACCTTTCTCCCCGGACAGATCTTCGTGTTCGGCGGCTTCTCACTGCGGGCCAATTCACTTGGCCTTCTGGAGCAGATCGACAGCTATGCCCCTGGCCATCAGGTCAGGTTCAGAAACTTGAACTACACGGCCGATATCCACGAAGACTTGATCTTCAACGGATTCGGGCCTACGCCAGGAGCGCTGGACAGTCACGATGAGCACGGCTTAGACCTGCTATCGGACAATACTCGGGATATCGCACCGGCGGGGGCTCCGGACCTAAATCCGGAGCAGATTGCGTCGTACGAGGACGGGTGGATGGACCCCGCCCCGGAGGGCGCACACTCATCGGCGGTAGAGCCGAACACAGACTTCACCCCCAAGGAAGCTTGTGTCCCCGGACCCCCGGACTTGTGTCCGGCTGTGGGTTCCAGTCCGTGGACCCCTGAGCCCGCCGAATCTGGTTGGGCTCCGGTAATGGAGTTCACCACTGCGGATATCTTCCAGCACTCGCCCTTTGGCGACATGCTGAACTCATTAAAGTCTCTCTCCTTGACAGGAGACTCTTGGCCGAACTATGTCCCGCTCGAGTGGGAAGCAGGCGACGAGGGAACTCGTTGCCCACCCACCACCCACTTCATTGCCACGGTTGACGATTTAACCGACGTGCTTGACTTCGACTCTGAAGACATCGACGGTGTGGACGACGATACAGGAGATGAACAGGAACCACCGGCCACGGGGCATTGGACAGCCACCTCCTCATATGATATATATGTAGTGGACACTCCGAAAGAAACCAATGGCGATGAGGCAATGGAGGATAACCCATCAAGGAAGAAAGCAAAGCATGGGCGTCACCAGCGCCACTCCAAGACCCGCCACAGCAATACTGGCACAGGAGACAAAAACAATCCGAATGGTGCCGAAGATGAATACAACCCCGATCAGCCTGCCTTCAAGCAGGCCGAACAGGAATACGGACAGGTCAGCCCAGACAAACAGGCGACGGATGGGTACCCGGAGGAGGACAACTACATGCCCCCCTCAGAAGACGAGATTAGCCTCGGCGACGACGAATTCGGCGTGTCTGAGGACCCGTAGAGCAGGAGTTCTTCAAGCACCGGCTGATGGCCACTGCGAGGAGCCTGAAAAAGAAGCAGCAGCAGCTCCAAGCTGATCAAGCTCTGCTCACAGACAGATGGACTGAAGTCCTGGCGATCGAGGAATATGGACTCGAACGCCACACCAAAGGTTATCCAAAGCACAAGTGGCTACCTCAACTCGAGGATGAGCCTACCCTGCCAGCACAGGACGAGGCTGACCGGCCACCTCGTCCCCGGGATAAAATGGCGTATCAGCCCGAATACCAGCCCGCACCCCCACGCCAATACACTACGGCACGGGGCAATAGGCAAGACCTGTGAGACATATTGGACAACAAGGCAGGACAACCAAGATCGATCTACGGATCGCGGGGGCGCGCCCCAACACGTGACGATGATCGTCATACCGGATACACTATCAGCAAGTCCGGCCGGGCCGAACACAGCCAACCAGACTCATTCGAACTGCGTAGCCACATAGCCCGGCACAGAGGCACTGCACACCCCCTCTGCTTCACTGAAGAAGTGATAGATCATGAATTCCCAGAAGGGTTTAAACCCATAAACATCGAATCATACGATGGCACAACGAACCCCGCAGTATGGATCGAAGATTTCCTTCTCCACATAAACATGGCCCGCGGTGATGATCTCCATGCCATCAAATATCTTCCCTTTAAGCTCAAAGGACCAGCCCGACACTGGCTAAATAGCCTGCCGGCAAATTCCATCGGCAGTTGGGAAAACCTGGAGGACGCGTTCCTCGACAACTTCCAGGGCACATACGTGCGACCACCGGATGCTGATGACTTGAGTCACATTACCCAACAGCCCGGAGAGTCAGCCAGGAAATTCTGGACTCGGTTCTTAACTAAAAAGAACCAAATTGTCGACTGTCCGGACGCCGAAGCCTTGGCGGCCTTTAAGCATAATATCCACGATGAGTGGCTCGCCCGACACCTCGGCCAGGAAAAACCAAAGTCTATGGCGGCCCTCACGACACTCATGACCCACTTTTGCGCGGGCGAGGACAGCTGGTTGGCTCGCAGTAGCACCACGCCAATAAACTCTGGCACTTCAGATGTCTGCGACAATAACGGCAAGCCATGGCGCAACAGACATAAGCGTCAGAACAATGGCGACAACACTGAAGACACGGCAGTCAACGCCGAATTCAGTGGCTCAAAATCCGGTCAGTGGAAAAAGCCGTTCAAAAGAAACAATCAAGGACCGTCAAGTCTGGACCGCATACTTGATCACTCGTGCCAAATTCACGGCACCCCGGATAAGCCAGCAAACCACACTAATAGAGACTGCTGGGTGTTCAAACAGGCTGGTAAAATAAATGCCGACAAAAAGGACAAGGTGCTGCACAGCGACGATGACGAGGAGCCCCGACGTTCGAACACGGGGGGACAGAAGAAATTTCCTCCCCAGATGAAAACGATCAACATGATCTACGCCACCCACATTCCCAAACGGGAATGAAAGCGAGCACTGCGGGACGTCTATGCAATGGAGCCAGTCGCCTCAAAGTTCAACCCATGGTCAGCTTGTCCGATCACCTTTGATCGTAGGGATCATCCTACCAGCATCCGTCACGGCGGTTCAGCCGCATTGGTCCTAGACCCAATCATCGACGGATTCCACCTCACGCGAGTCCTTATGGACGACGGCAATAGCCTGAACCTGCTTTATCAGGACACAGTGTGCAAAATGGGCATCGACCCTTCAAGGATCAAGCCCACCAAAACCACCTTCAAAGGTGTAATTCCAGGAGTAGAGGCCCGCTGCACGGGCTCCATAACACTGGAAGTGGTCTTCGGATCTCCGGATAACTTCCGAAGCGAGGAGTTAATCTTCGATATCGTCCCTTTCCGTAGTGGCTATCATGCACTACTTGGACGAACCGCATTCGCTCGATTCAATGTGGTACCACACTATGCATACCTCAAGCTCAAGATGGCAGGACCTCGCGGGGTTATAACAGTAAATGGAAACATGGACCGCTCTCTCCATACATAAGAGCATACTGCAGCCCACGCGGCAGAAGTACAAAGCAGCCTTCTCCGGCAAACCACCAATTCCGCGACAACAACCCCGAACACCGTCAAGCGAGTCCGGAGTACCCTGCAACAGGATCGCCAGGCACGCCAAGAGCGTGACTAGCAGTCCGGCCTCCGCCCCAGCCCAATTCAGGCAGCATTCGTGCCGCGCATACACAATTACGCACTCAAAATACCATGGGCACAGGCGAAGGCGCAATAGTGATGCGGTCAACAATGCGGTTCAGCTGCAACATACTTTAACAACCCCCTTTATCTTTCAGGACCCTACTGTCGGGTAGCCTCTTCAGAGAGCCGGATCACTGGACTCCACACAGGAGGACCAAGGAGGCAGAAGGCTTTGCGCACAAAGGGAATACTCAGGTGGTATCTATTAATGATCGTTATACCTATTTTATATACCTACATGTGGCCCGCCCTTGGATAGGACATGTCAAATAGTCCTATTTTTTATTCTGCTTAACGCATCAATTGTACACATACGCTCGGACGTATTGTCTTACAATGGGAAACAATACATAGCGTCAGCTTATTATTCCTATCTTCACATTTTTCCTATAAATGTTTATTTAATATTGAATCCGTACATCATGGTGCGATCAGTTTGCCAGGGGCTTCTTATGGCGCCCCATAATATGGCAAGATAAGTCCGAACACTTTCAACAGTGCGGCACCCCGAACTTATAGCATTATATGCATCAGCTCCGAATCATGTCTTGGGTCAATAGTTGGGTTTGCCCGGCTCCCTTGTTTTGGTACCTTACGTTCCGTTATATCGGCTAAGGTAGCGCAGGGAGAACTACTGCGATTGTGTCCCGGTTCTTCCGGATGAGCACCTCAATAGAGAAAGCCGAAAACTGACTGGCATGATGCGGCGAGAGCTGGTCGCTGTTCGAGAGGTCTTAAAATCCTTAAATATTTTTTCCGCTTTTGGCGAGGAATCGGCCTCGTCCGATTTAGGCATATATAGCGCCCCAATTCGGCTCTCCGAATTCTAGGGGCTTCGCCGAAATTTAAAATTGTAGACTTCTATGGCTAAGTGAAAGTTATAAAGCCGCATAGTCTGATTGCCTTGTTCGCTGCGCCAAACACCTCCTTCAGGGACCAAACGTTTGGATAAAGAGTGTTTTGGGTTTTCCATGAACACCCCAGTACTAGTTACGTGGGGGCGGAAATCGACGACTGGCCTACTTTCAGAATCTTATAAACAGCCGCACAGAAGGTAATATTTTAAATCAACAAAGCGTTATATAGCACAAACAACTTCATTTTTATATTACAAAAACGACAGGAGCACATTCACTCAAAGATCGTGTCCTTGGTACATTCATCGGCCACGAGGCGAGCGCCTTTCATAACACCATCATAATATTTCTCGGGATAGCGATGCACCTTGCCCTCCGGCGGTCCATCCTTCACCAGCATCTCCGCATCCAGCTTGCCCCAATGCACCTTCGCACGGGCAAAGGCCCGGTGGGCACCCCCAATGCAAACGGATCGCTTGATCACTTCAAGCCGCGGACAGGCATTTACCATCTGCTTTATCAGGTCGAAGTAGCTAGCGGGCAGGGGCCCACCAGGCCACATCCGGACTATGAAATCTTTCATAGCCACTTCGGCAGCCCTGTGGAGTTCAACCATATGCTTCAATTGGTCGCTCAGAGGCATCGGGTGTTCGGCTTCAGCATACTGGGACCAGAACAGCTTCTCCATTGAGCTCCCCTCTTCGGCACGGTAGAACTCCCGGCATCCGATATGCTGCGTGGCAGATCTGCGAATGCCCCTGGAGAGCTCCGAATTCGGGTAAGTAAAAGAAACGCCTCCTCCACATGCTTGCTTTGCATAAAGAAGGTCTTACCCGCCGCTATCTTCTTGGCCGCCTGGATTTCCTGCTGGGCCTTTTCGGCTTCGGCCTTGGCGTCTTTCAGCCTTGGCATCTTTCATGCTCAAAAGGGCCTTCGCAAGTTCAGACTCCTTGATCTTGAAGTCACGCTCCAAGGACTCGAACTTCTTGCCGAGCTCCTGGAGCTCTTGCTGTACCTCGCCCACCCTAGCATTTTGCTTTTCCCGCTCAATGCGCTCCATGGCTGCTTTGTTTTTGGCCTCGGATAGCGCTTTCTTTAGGGACGCCACTTCGGTCGTGGCCCCTATTACACAATCATGACGCTTTTTTGTTAGCGTCACCAATTTTTCTATTCTTTGTATGTGAACGGGTTATTACTCACCTTTGTTCTCTTCGAGCTGCCTCTTCGTGAGGCTGAGCTCTCCTTGGGCCTGCTCAAGGTCCCGTTTGAGTCCAGCGACCTCTATTGTGCGGGCAGCAGCAGCAAGCAGCACCGCCTGCTTATTCACATAGACACGTACTGTTAGACTCCTGCGGTTTAGAATTGACCCTCCATTTGGCTTTTCTTTCCGAACACCAAACAGAGTATCAGGGGCTACTGTCTATCAAGTGATAATTTCTCACACTTTTGATTACTTACCTCAAAGCCTGTCAGCAAGCTGGTGCATGCTTCGGTCAATCCGCTCTTGGCGGACTGAACTTTCTGAATCACCGCACTCTTTCGCACTCATAAGAGTGCGGTGCTCTTCATCCATGGAAGCGTCGCGAAGCACTTCCAACAGACTATCCGGCGCCTCTGGCACAACAGAAGTCATCGGCACGGTCGGCTCACCCTCCTTAGCGAGGGGCTACCTGCCCGAATCTGGAACTCTTGGAGGTTCCGACACAGTGTCCGGCTGAGAGCCCAACTTGCTGCGGCTCTCGTCGGCATAATCCGAGGGGATCTTACACCTCGTATGCCCAGCGTCTGGGATTTCGCCTTGGGGCGTTTCCAGAGACGCCTCCCCCTGCTCTGGGACCCTTTGGGAAAACACGTCCGTGTCATCCGTAGGCCGAGGGGAAGTGGCCGTCGGGAGTGAATTCATTGCCGAATCGCTCAAAGACCCATCCGAAGCGGATACCTCGGGATGGGTCCTGGCCGGACTGCATATACGTGTTCGGTGTTATAACAAACTATGAAGCTAAGTCGCGCTGAAAGTATTGCAGAGTGCGGATACTTACAATCTCACCAGGGGCTTGCCCCTGGGTAGCCACTCCTCCTCGCTGTAGGCGGCGGTTGTGGAGTGGTCCGGAGGGAGGGTCTGTCCCTTCTTGGACCCTTAGGCCTCCCCGGTAAGGGTAGCCTTCCTCTTCTTCCCCCCTTCGTTTTCGGGGAGAGGGTTTTCCTCCTCTCCCTCCTCCTCCTCCTCGTCGTCGTTGGAGGAATGCACCCTGGTGTCTGCGGATGATGAGTCCGGCACCACATTGCGCCGGGAACTTCTTCTGGTCTCCGTGGCCATCTTCTTGGCCTTCTTCTCCGGCACCTCGTAGGGTGCCGGAGCCAGCATCTCCGTCAGGAGTTCGTCTGCTGGGTCCTCAGGCAACGGAGCCGGACAGTCGATCCGCTCCGCCGTAGCCACATATGCCTGTCAAAATTAGCACAGCGGCCTAAGCTTCTCCCACGAATATACTGGGGAAAGTCGCATCTTGAAATGTAGAATGCTTACCGCGTTGGCCTGGTGCCTAGCGCTAAGTCCGCGGTCCTCAGAGATGGGGGGAGGAACCTCGCTGGCCTTGAACAACACCTTCCAGGCGTCTTTGTGCGTCGTGTCAAAAAGCTCTTGCAGTGTCTGGTGTTGGACCGCGTCAAACTCCCACAGGTTGAATGCCCGTCTCTGACACGGGAGAATCCGGCGGAATAACATGACCTGGATCACATTGACCAGTTTGATACTCTTGGTTATCATGTTTTGGACGCAGTTCTGGAGTCCGATCAGCTCCTCAGATGCGCCCCAGGCCAGGCCCTTCCTCTTCCAGGAAGTGAGCCGCACAGGGATGCCGGATCGGAATTCGGGGGCCGCCGCCCAGTTGGCATTGTGCGGCTCGGTGATATAGAACCACCCCGATTGCCACCCCTTCACGGTCTCCGTGAAGGAACCTTCAAGCCAGGTGACATTGGGCATTTTGCCCACTATGGCGCCACCACACTCCGCCTGTTGGCCGACCACTATCTTTGGCTTTACGTTGAAGATCTTCAGCCACAGGCCAAAATGGGGCCTAATGCGGAGAAAGGCCTCGCACACGACGATAAACGCCGAGATGTTGAGGATGAAGTTAGGGGCCAGATCGTGAAAATCCAGCCCATAGTAGAACATGAGCCCACAGACGAATGGGTGGAGGGGGAATCCCAGTCCGCGGACGAAGCGGGCGAGGAACATGACCCTCTCGTGGGGTTCCAGAGTCGGAATTATCTGCCCTGCCTCTGGCAGCCGATGCGCAATATCTGCGGCCAAGTATCCGGCTGCCCGGAGCTTCGTAATATGCTCCTCCTTGAAGGTGGAGGCCACCCACTTGCCTCCTGCTCCGGACATGTTTGGCTGTGCGGAGAAAGAACTAGGGCGCTGGAGCTCGAGGGGGCAAGAACGGGTAAGCAAAGAAGGAAGAAGGCGTGGGTAAAAATGGGGAATCCTTATCCCTTTATAGAGGCGACGAAAATGGTGCGCCTCCCCACTTGCCCGTTGAAAATCGCTTATTTCCCAAGCGCCACGATTGATGGCGCGGTTGGGTTACCCATACCCGTATTGATGGGAATCCCGTAATAAGGGGACATGATCTCTGCTTCGACAAGACGTGCTGAGCAAACCACCTCGCAATATGCACTGTGGCTGGTTGTGGGAAAACGGTTCAAATAATGACTCGACCGTAGTATCATGTCACGTTGTATGAAGTTGTCAGCAGATTACATTTGTGGAATATCGTTCTCTCTACGGTGGTATGTGAAGATCGTCTTACAGATCTGGACACGATTCAAGTGTTCGGTAATTACTTTGGAGTATTCGAAGATGGAACCCGCCTTGCAATGCCGAAGACAAACTGCGCGCCGGACTCATCGTCATTGAAGCCTGGTTCAGGGGCTACTGAGGGAGTCCTGGATTAGGGGGTATCCGGACAGCCGGACTATATACTTTGGTCGGACTGTTAGGCCGTGAAGATACAAGACTCAAGACTTCGTCCCGTGTCCGGATGGGACTCCCCTTTGCATGAAAGACAAGCTTGGCAATCCAGATATTAGATTTCCATCTTTGTAACCGACTCTGTGTAAACCCTAGCCCCATCCGGTGTCTATATAAACCGGATAGTTTAGTCCTTAGAGACAAAATCATAATCATCATAGGCTAGCTTCTAGCGTTTAGCCTCTACGATCTCGTGGTAGATCAACTCTTGTAATACTCATATCATCAAGATCAATCAAGCAGGAAGTAGGGTTTTACCTCCATCGAGAGGGCCCGAACCTGGGTAAAACATCGTGTCCCTTGCCTCCTGTTACCATTAGCCTTAGACGCACAGATCGGGACCCCCTACCCGAGATCCGCCGGTTTTGACACCGACAGGTAGAGTATTCAACCCAAATTTATTGATTCGACACAAGGGGAGCCAAAGAATATTCTCAAGTATTAGCAGTTGAGTTGTCAATTCAACCACACCTGGATAACTTACTATCTGCAGCAAAGTATTTAGTAGCAAAGTAGTATGATAGTAACGGTAACAGTGGCAAAAGTAACGATAGTAGTTTTGTAGTAGTTGTAACCGTAGCAACGGTAAAGTAAATAAGCAAAGCACAATATGTGAAAAGCTCGTAGGCATTGGATCAGTGATGGATAATTATGTCGGATGCGATTCCTCATGTAATAATTATAACATAGGGTGACACAGAACTAGCTTCAATTCATCAATATAATGTAGGCATGTATTCCGAATATAGTCATACGTGCTTATGGAAAAGAACTTGCATGGCATCTTTTCTCCTACCCTCCCGTGGCAGCGGGGTCCTAGTGAAAACTAAGGGATATTAAGGCCTCCTTTTAATAAAATACCAGACCAAAGCATTAACACATAGTGAATACATGAACTCCTCAAATTACGGTCATCACCGAGAAGTATCCCGGTTATTGTCACTTCGGAGTTGTCGGATCATAACACATAATAGGTGACTATAGACTTGCAAAATAGGATCAAGAACTCATATATATTCATGAAAATATAATAGGTTCATATCTGAAATCATGGCACTCGGGTCCTACTGACAAGCATTAAGCATAGCAAAGTCATAGCAACATCAATCTCAGAACATAGTGGATACTAGGGATCAAACCCTAACAAAACTAACTTGATTACATGGTAAATCTTATCCAATCCACCACCGTCCAGCAAGCCTACGATGGAATTACTCACGCACGGCGGTGAGCATCATGAAATCAGTGATGGAGGATGGTTGATGATGACGACGGCGACGAATCCCCCTCTCCGGAGCCCCGAACGGACTCCAGATCAGCCCTCCCGAGAGAGATTAGGGCTTGGCGGCGGCTCCGTATCGTAAAAAGGCGATGAAACTTTCTCTTTAATTTTTTTTCTCCGCGAAACCAAATATATGGAGTTGGAGTTGAGGTCGGTGGACGTCCAGGGGGCCCACGAGGCAGGGGGCGCGCCCAGGAGGAGGGGGGGCGCCCCCCACCCTCGTGGACAGGGTGTGGGCCCCCTGACACTATTTCTTTCGCCAATATTTTTTATTAATTCTGAAAAGTTGCTCCGTGGATTTTCAGGTCATTCCGAGAACTTTTATTTCTGCACAAAAATAACATCATGACAATTCTCCTGAAAACAGCGTCAGTCCGGGTTAGTTTCATTCAAATCATGCAAGTTAGAGTCCAAAACAAGGGTAAAAGTGTTTGAAAAAGTAGATACGACGGAGACGTCTCAAGGCGGATCGCCGCTGCGGTCGCCGAACCGCCCTCGGCCACCCCTTCTGTCACTAATGCACAACATTGGGGCTCGCTTTCGGTGTCTACGCGCGCCGCAAAAGGCTGCCGGATGAGAGGAATTTGTTGCCGAAGGGGTGGGGATTTGCGGCCGAGGCGATAGGGGAAAAGAAAGCGCAAACCCTAAAATCCGCCGGTTCCGGTATATATTGCGGATTTGCGGGCGGTTTACGGGCCTCCCGTAATTTTTGAATGGACCGGGCCGTTATTACCGGACCTGTTCGGGTCCGGGATTGCGCGCATAGTAAATCCGTCGCAAAAACACAACCCAGCGAGTTTTTATGTGATCTGCTATAGATGCTCTGATACAATTGTACACGGCCGCTTTGTCAGGGGAACTTCGGGGTGGCGCTGCATGGGCGGTCGGATTTCCAGCATGGCATCGCCATGGACACAAATCGATGGGAAATCTGCACAAGCTAATTCAGCATCCTCTTAGACATCACTCAGAGAAAATCCATCAGCTTCCGAGAATCAACAAACAATGCTGACTCATTGCATCAAGTAGTACTAACCAATGTTAAAACGGATGCAGTACCCAAAAAACGACGGAGTAAAGAGATCTTCCCGAAATCGATTGGTGGTAGAGAATCAAAACTCACATACGTCAGAATCAAGAAATCAACAGACAAACAAAAAACATATGTCTATAAGGCGATGGGGAATTCATCGGCAATGTTTCAACGACGAGATCTCTTATTTCGAGTCACTGCGAAACTAGAGTAGAAAAGAACTGTAGAAAAATAGGTACTGGCATCCGTTGTCGGTAGGGGAGGTGAAACGAGAAGGAGGAGTCACGAACGATGCCGGGACTTTGAGGACGGCGGCGTCTCTATGCACGTACTCCCTCCGTTTCAAATTACTCGTCGTGATTTTAGTTCAAATTTGAAACAGAGGGAGTACCTGGCTACGTGCTCGCCGTGTCCGGCCGCTCCCGTCCTGCCTCCCCGCTCCTTCCTTGCAGCATAACTGCACCATGTTCGTTGTGTCCCTAGACTGACTCGGCGTCGACACCGTTGGCGCCTTATACGGCCCGGTCCTATGTTTCCCTATGTAGGGGACGCTGATCGGTCCAGAGCGATGGCCAAGGCTGGCGTTGGCGGCGGAGCTGCAAGACGGAGGGTAGCCGGCTGCTGGGCGACGATTAAGGCTGACACGAGAGGCAAGAAAACCCGGGGCCGAATTTCTACATGAAGGAGATCATGTGTACGCCCGCTTGCAAAGGCAATGGGATCAAAGAAATCCATTTGTTAAGAAAAGTTCCTAAACATAATTTGATACCCATGCCCGCATGGAAAGACAAAAGTGATCAACGAAATCCATCTATGAAGACAAGGAAAGTTATGATCTGTTAAGATTTTTGCAAGTTACTTGTTTAGAGGGAAGGTTGAGAAATCGATATGAAAACCCGAAAGGTGGGGTTCAGTTGGAAAAGGAAATATGAAAATGTGAAATGGAGAAAAAATCAGCGTAGAGGGGGTAATGGGAGGTGAGGCAAAATTAAACCGATGGGATGTGGCTTTTGTGGTGATGGGGCGGGATTAATCGCGGTTGAGGAGACACTTCCACCTCCTCTTTAGGAGTAGAGATTAATAGTACAAATGCATTCTGGTATTGTATTAGCACACTGTAATTATGTTACCATGAAATTAAACTCAGTATTTGAGGTGAAAGAAACATATCGTGGTGTATGTACTCGCGAGCTAATATGTTTTTGAATGAGCAGTAAGTTTGAAAAAAAAAAGAATAGTAATTTTTCAATAAAATTCTGAAGTTTTTGTGGCAAACTTTATGGAATATTTGAAGTGCTTGCAAAGTTTCATCAAGAAATCACATTCATGAAAGTTGTGGAACAATAAAATCGATGCTCTAAAAATGATATTTTTGAACGCCTTTTGAAGCACTGATTTTAAAAAAAATTGCCACGACTTTCATCAATGTGATTTCATGACGAAGTTTAACAAGCACTCCAAACATTCCTTAAAGTTTGCCACAAAAATATTTCAATTTTTCTGATTTTTTTTATTTTACTGTTGACATTTTCGTTGACGGGACTTTTTTTTGGACGCTCCGCTCTCCGGATTTTATTCATTTCTTCCTCCGCCTTCAGTCTCCTCCTATCCACCTCTAGCCTCGCGCGACCTGCCCACGCTCGCCGGCCATGCCGCCGCCACTCTCCTTCCTCCACCCACCTCCCAACCCGCCAGTCCTCCATCCCTCCCCATTCCACCACCGCGCCCCCCATCGCATCTCCCTCCGCGCCGATCCCCCACTCCGAGCTGCGGCGGCGACGGCGGCAGCGGCCGAGAACCCGTACTCGGCGGCGCCCACCGCGGCGGACGTCGAGATGTTCCGCGGCGGGGACGGCGTGTGGACGGCGCGGAGCCCGACGGTGGTGGTGCTGTGGGACCTCGACAACAAGCCCCCGCGCGGGCCGCCCTTCGAGGCGGCCACCTCCCTCCGCGAGGCGGCCTCCCTCCTCGGCCGCGTCGACTCCGTCTCCGCCTTCGCCAACCGCCACGCCTTCACCCACCTCCCCGCCTGGGTCTCCGCCGACCGCCGCGAGCGCCGCGCCCTCGACCGCGCCGAGCGCACGGGCGCCGCCGCCCCGCCCGTCCCCTACTCCTGCGCCGTCTGCGGCCGCCGCTTCCCCACCCGCCCCGACCTCGCCCGCCACTTCCGCCAGCTCCACGAGCGCGAGCGCAACAAGAAGCTCGGCCGCCTCCGCTCCCTCAAGGGCAAGAAGCGCCAGAAGTTCCGCGAGCGCTACATCTCCAACAACACCAAGTACCAGGACGCCGCGCGAGAGCTCCTCACCCCCAAGGTCGGCTACGGGCTCGATTCCGAGCTCCGGCGCGCCGGCGTCCATGTCCGCACCGTCCCAGACAAGCCGCAGGCTGCCGACCAGGCGCTCAAACGCCAGGTGAAGCACGCCATCGCCTGCGGCGTCGACTGGGTCGTGCTCGTCTCCGATGACTCCGACTTCACCGACACGGTGCGTAACGCGCGCGCTGCCGCCCTGAGGATGGTTGTGGTTGGGGATGGGTGCCGCGCGCTCGGGAAGGTTGCTGATATTTGGCTGCCTTGGGACAGCGTGCAAAATGGGGAGGTTGATGAGGAAATGATGCGGAGTGGGAAGGTTCCCGAATTTAGATATGAAGAGGACTATGAGCAAGATGATGATGAGTTCATAGTGGATTGGGATACAAATGAATTGGATGATGTTGTTGATGACATTGTTACGAGTAGGACCAAAGTGTTTGGTGCTACAACAATGTCTGCATTTGCCGAAGAGGACATTGTTGATGGTATATTGGGGCTTCGACATAAGGAGGATGACATGCTTTGGAGTAGCGACGACGAGGATGAGGATGGTTATTTGTGAGATTTGCACGGATTGGCAGGTAACAATTGGATGTGTGCGTATTTCTTTTGCTTTCAGTGGATATACCATGCCCAGTTGGCTCTCTAGATAACTACTGTAGGGTTAGTAGCAAGATATTGCGTGTCGCACGCAGTTTGCTTCAGCCTGTACCTACACCTGTACGAGGTGCACATATGTTTGATAACAAATATTCCTTTTCGTTTTTCAGACTCAAGTTATCTGCGTTGTTAATATACAATGATTGCACTGGTTCATTACAACACCTTTCTGAATGTTAGGACCAATATATGACCAAGTAGTCAAGTCATTATCAGCAATTCAGTCCCACTGCTCAATTTCGCCAACTTGGTGACACCTCAATTCTCAGACTTGCTAGGCAGCAGGTTTTGTGAGGCGCCAGGAGGGAAGTCTCCCTACCGCAATGATCAATTGATCAACAAGACAATACCACTGGCATGTGTCCTTGGGTTCATGTTATTTCTACATCACAGTCTGCATCCTGAACTAACTTCACCCCAAGCTTGGTTGCTTTCCTCAGTGCTGTGCTGCATGCAACTAGTCAGTAATTTCAGTATCTGTCGTTTACTCGTTTCTTCACTTCAGCTGTTGCCACTTCAATTTTTCCTGTTTTGTCTCCAATGATCATTCATTCACCTTTATAAAGAGAGCATCATCACCCAACCTTCTTCAGTTGGTATCCATTTGTCTAGCAAGTAAACAGTACCTGTAACTTAACCCCTCGCTAATCTACTAAATTGAAATATCATAGGTCCTTTTTGCCAGTTCCATCTTGTCACCTCCATAAGCAACACTGTCTGTTCACCATATTCATAAAAACCCTCCTCAATGTTCATCATGTCAGCATTTTTCAGCCTCTAAAAGTCTCTCTCTGCAGTTGTTCTCGAACCCATGTCATCTGCTAAGCCATCTACTACTTTTCCGCAATTGATCTCCTTGATTTCTGTAACTATTTTATATTGCCAATACTCTGTAGCTTTGCAGAATTATTATGCGAGGGTAAGGCTGTCTAGAAATTCCCTTCCCCAGACCCCACCTTGTGTGGGAGCTTTCAGCACTGGATGCACCACAGGTAATATCTGCATTTTCCGAAGAGGACATTGTTGATGTTATGTTGGGGCTTCGACTGAAGGAGCATGACATGCTTTGGAGTAGTGACGATGAGGATGAGGACAGTTATTTGTGAGATTCACATGGATTGGCAGGTAAACAATTGGACATGTGTGCACATTTCTTTTGCTTTCGATGCATATACTGTACTGTGGCTTGTTGATCCTGTAGAAAACTGATGCAGGGTTAGTAATAAGATGTTGAGCGTTGCAAGCATTTTGCTTCAGGCTTTAGCTACACCTGTACTGTTTGCCACAGTCTTTGCAGATATGTGTATGGCCAAGTAGTTAAGTCGTTATCAGCAATTCGGTTGCACTGCTCAATTTCACCAACTTGGCGACACCTCAATTCTCAGACCTGCTAGGCAGCAGATTTTGTGAGGCGCTAGGAGGGGCCTGGCGCAGTGGTGAAGTACTCCCCACTTGTGCCAAGAGGTCCTGGGTTCGACGCCACCTCGCTGCACTGCAGGGTGCAGCTTCTAGCACTGGGTCTGTCCTTTTTGGAGGGAATTCTCCATACCACAATCATCAACAAGACAGTCCCATTGGCATGTGTCCTTGAATTATTGTCACTCCAACAGCAGTCTGACTCCTGAACTAACTTTAGTACCTCAAACTTGTTCGCTTTCCTCTGTACTGCTCTGCACGCAGGTATCTCTTGTTTCTTCACTTCAGTTGTTGGCACTTCGATTTTTCCTGTCTGGTCTCGAACGATCATTCATCCACCTTAATTAAAATAAAGAGACCAGCATTACCAACCTTCTTCAGGTGATATTCTTTCTTTGGCAAGTAGACAGTACTCGTGACTTAACCCCTAGCTAATCTGCTGAATTGAACACCGTAGCTTCAGCTGTCCTTTTTTTTTGTCAGTTCCACCTTGCCACCTCCATAAGCAAAACTGTCTGTTCATCACATTTCATGGAAACCCTCCTCTATGATCATCAGGTCAGCATTGTTCAGCCTCTGAGTTTCTTACCAGGCCACCTCTCACAAAAATATGTACAACATGTCGGCAGCCATTTCCCATTTCAGTCGGAAAAGGCAGTCTGGTGTTTGGGGTACTATAGGTGATCAAGTGGTGCTATCATATTACAGGGGGCTTTACACAAAGTTCCGTTACAATTAATGCGTGTCTTCGAGATTTCCTGTGAGCACAGACACCGCAAGTCATTCAGTCTTATGGTTCTTCATTATCTACATATGGTCTTTTTTTTCTTAGGTGCTCTTTTGTCTGGGCCTTCAGTTTATGTTTCTATTTGGCAACTGTGTTTATCGGCAAGAATTCATTCAGTCTATCATTTGTGCTCATAACAAATAAATGTTTCTCCTGCTAGCCAGTCTAGAGCCTTGAGCATGATACAAGGAACCCATTACCTTTATGATGGAATTGCCACAACATAGGCATAGGCATCCTTGCTATTTTTTTAGAACGCATGCTTATAATTGATTGGAGCAGTGTTGTAATGGAAAATATGTTCGCAATACATGTTCTATTTGTGAGTGGGGGGAAAATGGCTAACTTGAGGTACAAATTTTGCAGCATACTGAGCTTAGGAGCATGTGCATTGTTCAGGGGCTGTACAAATTCTTCGATGTCTTATGTTCAAGAAGTATCAAATACCATCGAGAAACAGTAGGTTACTCAAATCATTTATTTTCATGAAGTTTTAAATGCTATGTATTTGAAAAATGGAAAACAGAAAGGAAGGGCCAGAATACTTATTTTAGAACTGCAATTCTGTTGAACCCAGAAACATGATTAAAATAATTATATTAACATACGCTTATTTTGCTTTTCAGGATCGTTGGTTCCGGAAAGACCACCGAATTCAAATCATCAGAACAGCCATTGGCTGACATTCATGATGCAATTTGTGGATAGCAATCACCCCGCTAATGCAGCCGCTGGAACCGAAAGAGAGAACTCTTCATAGTTGGAGAAAATCTTAACCAGGACACAAGTGCACCCTCGAGGCAGTCTGAAGGAACAGAAAACAGTGTACACGTGGATGGCGGGCTGGTGCTGGGTTGCAAAGATGCTAATTGAAGAGTGTCTGAAGGCTGGCAATGGCATGTCCTGCAACTGGTGGGTTTGCAATGTCGCATGGTGTGGTGAGAACATTGCTAAAAAAAATGTGGATGCACCGTCATGAATGTGTACCCTGAAGATTAGCAGCCTGAAACTGTTAATGCAGCGAGTCAAAGACACGCTGACTGCCTGCCTGCCTGCTGTTTACAGACATGTTGTATGTTGTCCAGATGAACTTGTGTTCTCTCTGTTCTTTCTGCATTATCCATGTGCTGTAAGTTTCTGAGGAAAGATGTACTGTATATGCAGTTGCTTTTTTTTTTCAGGGGGTACATGCAGATGCAGTTGCTTGACTGAAGTGCGCGCCTCTTTGTAGGGCCTAGTGACCAATGGCTGTGCTCATAAGGACCAAGCAGGTTTAGGCAGCCTGAAGCAGCAGTGGAAAAAAAAAGAAGGAAAATCATGATCTTCCAGGGGTTGATTGACAGTAGTTCCAGCCTTCCAGGGGTTCTTACCCATTAGGGCCACAGTGCAAGCAAAGCCTGGAACTGGAAGGCGTCACGCAGCGCTACCGGCCAATCGCCAGTGGGACGATGGTTGCTAGTACCAGGCCCAGCACAAGAAAATACGGCGTCCTGGGTAAGGGGAATGAATGATTAGTCCATTTTTGCAGCTGTAGGAGAACATACACCAATGAGCAGTACTATCTACTATGAGAATCCAGCGCCTGACGGTGCACCTGATTTTTATTTTATTTTGAATAAGACGGTGCACCTGATTTCCTTGAGGTACGGGAGTACTCCTACCTGCGAGTTGGGATGGGGACCTATTTCCTGATTAATGACCAGGAGCACCCTGAATGGTCCCTGCTGAACCCACCGTAGATAGCCAGTGTGAGGTTATCCACCGATCGGGCACCAAGTTCTGCATGACGGAGAATTTAGAGCAAACCTGCATCCCGTCGGCCCGCAAAATGCGTTTGCAGTTTGCGGAAAAACGTCTTTGCGGGCCGGCGCGGACGGCCGCAGAAGCAGACCCTCAAACGGACCCGTAAAAAAGCATATTTGCGAAACATATCTTTTTACGGGTCGGCTTTGCGGGGTCTGCTCTTGCGCCCGCTGCATCCCGCATCACACCGGTCCGTAAATATATGAATACCACACCATTATCAATACTAACACAATACAACAATCATCCACATTACAAATAATTATTCAAATCACCGAATACAAATATAAATAATTCAATATAAAACTTGTCCCGAATACAAATACAAATACAAATGAATGGAAAAATGAGTTTGCTACTGTCCATCTTTTTGTTAATGGTGTTCAATGAGATCCTCCTGAAGCTGAAAGTGGGTGTTTGAAGAAAAGCTCTAATGTGGTTAGGGTCTCTAGCTAGTTTGACACGGTGGCATACATTGTCGTTGAAGAATTCCAAGTTCATGCCTCTCTCATCTTCGAGAATCATGTTGCGAAGAATAACACAACATGCCATGATGTTCTTCAAGGTCCGTTTGTCCCAAAAACGAGCAGGACCACGAACAATGGCAAACCTAGATTGCAAAACCCCAAATGCTTTTTCAATGTCTTTTCGGGCTGCCTTTTGCACTCTTGCAAACTCACATTGTTTTTTAGTTTTTGGTTCTTTGATGCTCTTCACAAATATGCACCAAGGAGGGTATATACCATCAGCAAAATAGTACCCTTTTGTGTATTCATGCCCATTGATTGTGTGGTTGCTTGTAGTTGCAAGCAGGAGCATCACCACTACCAAGTCTAGCAAACAAATGAGACCGTTGCAACACATTGATATCATTGAGAGTGCCCGGCATACCAAAGAAGCAATGCCAAATCCATAAATTCTCGGATGCTACGGCCTCTAGCACAATTGTGGCATCACGAGACTTGCCACAATACATTCCTTGCCATGCCTTCAGGCAATTTTTCCATGTCCAATGCATACAATCAATGCTACCTAGCATGCCAGGCCACCCTCTCCTCTCATTAGATGCCATCAATTTCTTTGTGGCATCCTCATTCGGTGCCCGAAGATATTCGGGACCAAAGACACGGACGATCACTTTGGCAAATATACGCACCGACTCAATTGTTGTATCTTCACCAATGCGAAGATACTCATCGGCATAATTAGCCGGAACCCCATACACAATCACCCGCATAGCTGCCGAGATTTTTTGATATGCACTAAATCCCTTCAAGCCCGCAAATTCTTCGTTGCGTAAAATACCGACAATTGGCCTCGCAAGCTTGAACAAGTCTAACAAAAAGGGATTTGCGCATTCGGTACCTTCTCCGGAAGAGGTGAGGTGCATACGTTGGATTCTCCGTGAAGTAGTCTTGCATCAACATCTCGTCCCCGAGATGGCGATTCCGAGGGATGCAAATACGCCCGACGGTCGATCCTCATCGCCTCTTTTGGTTCTCGTCTTCGTGCTCCTTGACGGCAAGAGCCATCACTAATGTTTGCTGCCGGAAGTTTGAGAGCATCATCTTAACATCCGAATCGGATGAATCGGAGAGCAGAAATTTCTCACAAGGGTCAATTCCATCTACATGAATGAGGAGCACACGCTGCGTCAACCAACCAGGGTCAAATTCCATCGACATGAAGCAAAATAGCACTAACCAACGGTGACGAGGGGCGTCTTGAGGGCGGTCGTTCCCCCGGTGGCGACAGCGACAAGGGACAACTCTTCTCGCCGGATCCGCGCGGGTGGTGCGGCCTAGCTGTGGTGAAGGGTGCAAAAGGCCCCGCCGGCGTGATTCCGCCGGCTGATTTGGCCGGAATCGGTGGCGGCGGACGGGCGGAAGCTGTGGCGGGCGGCGGCGGAAGGAGGTGGGGAAACGGGCGCGGGCTGAAATGTCCCTCCCGCCAAATGCTTCACTGCGATACGGGGCACCACAGGGGCGAGGCGGAAACCCGCGAATACGCGGGTTGGGGCCGAGTTTTTTGCCGCGCCCCTCAAAATTTTTGCGGGCCGCCCGCGTTTGCAGGGTCTGTTCGGGCGGGATTTTCCGCGCCGGCCCGCATTTTGACAATTATTTTGCGGGCCGGGGCCTTTTCGGGGTCTGCTAGAGTTGCTCTTACGTTGGCTGGGTACCAGCCACGCTAGGGTTTCTCCTGCCTCCTACGGGCGTCACCATCATGTTTTTTTTATTTCGTTAGGGTTTATGCAGTGCTAGGAGAGGCGAGGCCTCAAGATGGAATAAAGTTCTATCTTCCTAGCCCCGTCTCGATGGTGTTTCTAGCAGCGTCGAAGGGCATGTTGAGGTTTTTCTCGGGCGGATCTCGCTGGATTCGGTCGGCGTCTGTCTTCGGTGAATCCGCGTGCATTCTGTTTTTGTCCATCTACTGGTTGGATTCTTTGGATTTTTTTCACTGGGGTGGTTATTGTTCTGATGCGTTGGTCCTATGAGGCCTTAACATGACAACTTCTTGACTGTCTACTACAACAAAGTTTGTCCGTCTCCAATGATAGATGGGCGAAGACGATGGTGTGCCTTCGGCTCGCTCTAGTTGTTGCAGTCGTCGTGACGTGATCTATGCACCTGGGTTTATTTTGTTACTTCTAGTGTTCTTTGTACTATTCTAACAGTTGATAAATAGATATGAAGTTTTCCTCGCAAAAAACAAAATTTCATATGCAGCTACAGCAAAGAACTTTAATGCGCAGAATTACTTTATATATTTTTTAGGGTTCGTTGACCACACTACATATCTGACGTAGATTTTTTACCATGTAAATCAAACATTTTTCATGACAAATTATGTTTTTCGATGATGGCAAGTTCAGTTGACAAGTATGACATATCTTAGTTTATTATTTATCAAAAAATTGTCATGCTCGCAAACAAAATTTGCAATCATCATGCCAATAAACATTGCCATGAAAAAAAGTCAAAATTTTCATGACTAAAAAATCTCAGGTCAGATTTTTAGTGTTTTCGTATACTTTTACTCATCGAATATGGAATGAATAAAGAAAATTTCACAAATCAAGGATATTTTTTCTTTGACAAAACTTGTCCTCTCTTTTCACTTAGCAAAATTAGTAGCATCGTTTACAAGTAACGAAAGCACTGCATCCGGTGCCGAGTCCATCCAGATAGAAGGAGAAGAAAACTTAACTACCATAGCGAGTTCATGAGCTACTTTATTACTCTCCCTATTACAACTACTATCATAAATCCAAGGATATTTTGCAAGAGAACTACTAACCGTTGACCCGGAATTTACGTCGACGAGTTAGGTAAACGGTAGCACCAGCAACCGGAAATCTCGAACGTTCTACTTACCCGAAGCGGGACGGAAAATATCTTTGTCCGACGGACCGACGTAGCGTCAAACACCCGAAATTCGTCTCCTCGAGAGGAAGCTACTAGAAGAAACGACTCACCATCACCAGTAAACCACTCGTCACTGCTAGCCGGTGGGTCGGTCGGTCGCTCACCGCCTCACAGTCAGAGCCCGTCACCCGGCGGGCGGGCCGGCCACCGTCCAACGGCAGCCGCTCAAGCAATAAACAACCCCCAGGCCGGGACAAACCAAACCGTTCGCCCAAAGTTGACGCGGCAGGCGGCGACGAATCGCCCGGGCCCCACTCGCATAGGCAGGCGCCATTCCAGATTCCACCACCAACCCAGACGAACCGAGAGGAGAGCGGACGGATGGGTGGATGGATAGCAACGCCGTCGCGGTCGCCGTCTTTGTCGGGGACCCCAGCGGCGCGACACGGCCCCGCGCGGGCGCCACCTCGCCACCGTGCCGTATCCCGGCCGCGAGCCTCCCCTCGTCGGCGCCCCCCGCGTCCGTCCACGTGGTGGCCGCCGCTCTCGCAGTGGCTCGATTGTAGTCGGTCGCCAATCCAGAGTTCCACGCTGCCTTCTCGTCCATCTCATGCCTACGAGGCTGCGACGCGACGCCACACGTGGCCGCCGCCGCGGGCCGACATGGAGATCCACGGCGCTCGCTCACCTCTCGCGCTAGCTAGCCGCCTAGACTTTCTCGCTCGTTAGACGGTGGTGGGGCCGGGCGCACGCGACCGGCTAGCGCGGCGCGCCACGGCACGTACCGAGCGCGCGGCCACGACGACCGCCCCGTACGTCGGGTCGTCTCGCGGGGATATTTGCGGTCGACCGATCAAGGCTCGTACAGTACTGTCAATCACGGCGAATAGTGGCGCGACGACGGCTTATTAGCGTGCGTGTGTGCATGATTTCGTGGAGCGCAACGACTCAAACCTTGTCAATTAGCTCGATCACGATCAGAATCTTGTTCGCCCAGTGACAGTTCGTACACATCCAAGTGAGCCATCGACACCCTCCCCTACTAAATAAATCCCTTGGATAAGTCACACGACCGATCGGACAACGCACCTGACTCGATCGAGTACCGCACAAGTTGATAGCTCAAGACGACGAGGGCCAGCGCCGACCTCCAATCAGTCCTTCCGTGTTAGAGACGACGAGCGCGGTCGGGTGCACCCTATCCCACCGGCGTCACACCAAAACCTGTGTCTGTCGCGAGTCACTCGCTCACTCACGACACGCACCGGCTGGAAAAGATTAGACAGAAATCCATCCAGTGCCTTCGATGAATCACGGCACCACTGGCCCTAATCCCCCACCCACCAACTCGACATCCCCGCTCGCTAATCCCCACCGCGCCGCGCCGGCCACGCACTTAATCGCCTCTATTTATAACCCCACCCCACCACCCCTAGGCCCAGTACCAGTAGAGAGAGAGAGAGGGAGGCCGACACACACACCCAGAGCGGCAGAGAGCCCACGCCTCAGGCAGGCAGGCGCCGCACCAGCAACCAACCAGCCCCATCCCCCAGGAGCCGCCGCCGAATTGGGTGCGCGGGCGCCAGCCATGGAGAGGGAAGCCACGGTCGCCTTCTACCCGCCGGCGCCGGCGCCGCAGCAGCAGCGCCCCACGGCCGCGCAGCCGCTCTCGGCCCGCGCGCCTGCCGGCGGCGTGGGGCGGGGAGGCGGGGGCAGGCAGTACCGCGGGGTGCGGATGCGCAAGTGGGGCAAGTGGGTGGCCGAGATCCGGGAGCCCAACAAGCGGTCGCGGATCTGGCTCGGCTCCTACGCCACCGCCGTCGCCGCCGCGCGCGCCTACGACACCGCCGTCTTCTACCTCCGCGGCCGCTCCGCGCGCCTCAACTTCCCCGACCAGCTTCTCGACGGCGCCCCCGGCCCCGCAGCCGCGCCCGGGGACCTCACCGCCGCCGCCATCCGCAAGAAGGCCGCCGAGGTCGGCGCGCGCGTCGACGCGCTCCACTCCGGCGGGATCGGCGTCGGCATCGGCATGGGCGCCCCTCCGGCCCCGCCGTCGCCGTCCCAGCGCCGACGGGCCAAGAACCCCGACCTCAACCGGGAGCCCACCTCCGACACCGACGACGACGAGTGAACCGCTGTAAACCCCCGCCGATTCTTCTCCCAATCCCACCACCGCCTACATACCTAGTACTAGTGCGTCTTAATTAGTCGTCGTTAGCAACCAGCAGCGAGCGAGCTAGCTAGCGGTAGCAGAGCATCAACCATCTCAGTGAGCAAGCAGATACTAGTTCAGTCCAGTCAGTCCAAGAAGGAAGACATGGGGAAGCAAGCGTGGATCCGGCACGCAAGGTGTTCGGTGAAATGCCGGGCGAGCTCGGGGGCCGACCCGACCAATAATGGAGCCGCGCGCGAACGTCGCAGTCAGCTCGGCCAGGGGGTTACTAAGTAGGGGCCGCTCATCCGGCCGAGAAGGTGACTGCGACGGCGAGCGAGCTTAGACAAAGGGTGTGTGTGCGTGAGCGCGTGCCTGGGCATGCAGCTAAGCGATGCGCATGGCCATGTGTGTAGTAGCTCCCTTGAGAAGTTGAGATATAAAGAGTGTTTGTAAAGGAAGAAGATACCGAGCGGCAAACAAATGAAAGCTTCAAGAATCATTCCATGCACGCACTCTCTCTTTCGTCTCTGTTTCTTCATCTTGATTCCCACATCATCATGGCCGGATTCCAGGAAAGCAGCAGCGGCAGTGCAAGTTCGTTCGCTTTCCAAGAGGAACACCGAACACGGCGGCCAGGCCCCAGTTCCCACCCGCCTCACAAGAAGAGGCAGCATCACCAGCCGCCACCGCCGTAACGTATGTGCGCCTCCCCTCGTGTCGGCGTGCCAAGGCGTCGGCGGACGTGGCCCGTAGCGTATCGAGGTGCGTCGTGTCGGAGTGCCGTGGCCGAGGTTAGGCGGTGGTGGGCCGCGTCCTCCACCTGCGCCGGCCACCGGCGGGCGGGTCAGGCGTACTGCCTCGTGCGTACGGCATATGATGGGCGTCAGTGGAGTGGACTGGTGCGGAGGTGCTCACGAGGTTTGGGTTTAGCGTGGGCCCCGCCGGTGGATTAGTGCGTGGCGTGGGTGATGCTGCGTCTTATCGGGCTAATGATGCGCGTGTGTCGGCAGTTGATTACGCCGCTTACGAGCCGCCCTGGAAGATTCGTGTGGAGTCGGACGTCGCAGTCGGTCCGGACCAGGTGTCGACCGGCCGCACCAGGAGTACTCTACTTGTTTCATTTTTCTTCTGAGTGGATGGAATCATGCATCGGATTGGAGTCCATGAAAATCCATGGGGCCAATCATCGGTCGCCCAACTATCCGGATCGCGCGTGGGAGGGCGCCAACGACCTCGTATCACTCCCCGTTGAACTGGGTGACAAGTTTACTTAGATTGTGAGAAGTTTCATAGGATCTGATAATTGCCGTTCGAGTCGACATCAGGTTTTGTGCGAGCTGGGGTAAAATCAAAACAAGTGGATGGTGAGTAGGCTGCCAGGGAAACTCTTCAGATTTGGCAAAACAAACAGGTAAAACAATCTGCCGGCCGGGACCATTGGTTTTTTTTTTCTTCAGGACCATTCGTTGATTAATTGTTTGACCGGCTCGGATCAGAGGCGGCGTAAACTTGCATTTCTGAGCTGTCCGGGGGATAAAAACAAATTGGGATGCTGAGATCCCGAAAGCAACATGTGTGTATATATATGAATTCGGAGATCCGCGTATCATCTAGCTTAACATTCGGCGTTGACGCTCGTATCATATGTTCTCTTTTTATATAGGTTGGATCTGTTGATCGGCACTATTGTAGGATTCGTATGGGTACACGATCGGGATAATCTTATCTCAGGTGTTTTTTTTATAGGAAATGCTAATGCCTCAGTTTCGTTGCCGGAAACCATCACACTAGCTTGGACAACAAAGTACAGTAAGGAGTAGGAAAGAGAGAAAAAACACCAATTCGGTAAACGAGATCACTGTCGAAGAAAACAGACGCGAACACACTGGTAAGACGAAAAGATGCACTCTGCATGGAGAAACGAGCTGCGTTCACCGGATGTGAATTGGCGTTCGTTGTTGCGACAGCACGCCGCACGTGCACGCGCACGCATCGCGTTGCACGGCGCAGATCTGTACGTCTGCGTCGCGCACGGTCCATGCACGTACGCACGTACACGCACCTGTCCAGCTCCGACGTGACGTTCTCTGCGAGCGCCCAGTTGCGACCGTGCTGCATCTTCTTCTTTGAAAGAGAAGGAGGTAATAGCACCCCAGGTCCACAAACTTGCACCAAATGTGATGTTTTAGTCCAAAACTTGCAATATGTGACTGAGGAGTCCACAAACTTGACACCCTATGTGATGTTTTGGTCCACAGCGAATCACAGCGTGCCATGTGGCAGTTCACAGGGTGGACCGGTCAGCTCTGGCAATTTTGCACAAAGGCCCCTGCCGTTCACTCTATTCAACCCACACTGCAGCCACCTGAATTAAATGCCACAGGAGTTGCACCAGATCCGTTCGACCTCTCCCGCTGTCCTGTCGGGGGAGACAGTGTGGTGTGGCGGCGATTCTTGAAGATGACGGTTGTCATGGCGCCGTCGTCGCCGGAGTTCGCCGGCGGGGTTGAGCCACCTGCTTCCGCTCATCTCATCCGCCCGTTCGGCGTCATCCCACCGGACTATGGTGAGCTCCTGTACCCTCTTCCCCCTCTTCCTTGTTCTTCCGCCCGTGCTCTGTTTCCTCGTCGCCAGTGTGTCGTCGTCGTCGGCATCAGCCCCGCCACGTCTGTTTGTCTCACGGTGGTGTGCTTGTTGAATGCCGTTTGTTTTCTCTTACGGCAGTAAAGCTAGGGTTTTTGCGTAGTGGGTTTAGGCCGAGTAGATTAGGTTAGGTTTTAGCCTCGCAAAGTCTATGGTTTGGCCTGACAAGTGGTTCATTCTTTCTCTTTCATATGTTAGAGTTGTTCTGTCCTCCATTCATGTGCACCGGAAGCAAATCTGACAATAGTTGATTGTGTTCATTGCCACCAAATTTAGTTGTCCAATGCTAATGTTTAGTTTTGCAATGGTGTTAGTGATGCCACCAGTTGGTTGTGTTCATTGGCAGCAAGTACAGTTAGCCCAAGTCTTGCTTTTTGGACATATGACTTAATTTATTCAGTTAACTGTAGTTATCTGAATTTTGTCAGTTAACTGTAGTTATCTGAATTTTGTGCACTGTAGTTCTTCAGAATGTTTTCAGTACACTGTACTTATTCAGAATGTTTTCGGTGCACTGTACTTAACTAAACATCTTATTTAACTGAACTTCTGAGCTAACTGAATTTTAATGTTAAGTTTATACATCATTTTGCAATGCTTACAAATTACACATCTTTGATGCAGTGTGTGATTCAGCAAATGGACAAAGGGTGGACACTTCTTTCTTTACACTTGAACTTGAGCATGGTGGACTTTTCTGTGGCCCAATCACTAATTTGGAGTACTGGAACCCTTCAGTGGAAGTTCTTGATTATGTTGATGCCAACACATTCTCATATTCTTTCCTTGAAGAGCACCTAACTTGGTTCCAGTGGGTGAGCACATACTTTACTGGTGCTTGCCTAACAAATCAATTGCAGATGGTTTGGTTAGAATTAAATCTGATGATGATGTGCAACACATCATCAGAGCTAGTGTTGATCATAAAGTGCTGGCTATTATGGTTGACCATGCAGATTCCATCAACAATTTCAGGGCTGAATCCATATGCACATTGCCATCAATGCACACTGCAAGTGAAGCATCTTTCCACCAGTCAGTAATTTCTGTCAATGAAGATGAGCCATTTTTAGAGTTTCCTGCAACAGGAACAGTAACCTGAAAGCTTGGTTATACAAGGTGTAGATCACAATCTGCTTACTGAAGATGCAGTAACAGTAGTTGAAGATATAGTTGTTTCTGAATCAAATTTCAGTGACAGTGATTATGACATAGATGAGGGGGATGATGATCTATATGATGACAACATTGACTTTGATGTTGATGAAGAAGCTCAGGAAGAAGAGGATGATGTGGAGGTAGATGACTATTTGCTTGATGATGAAGATCTCAATTTGCCCATTGAGGAAGCAGAGCAGTTGAGGTACAAGTTTACTGCCTTCAATTCAAAGGTGGACATGGTTGCCCCTGCCTTCAAAGTCGGGATGGTCTTTGCTGATGTGAAGGAGCTTAGACTTGCTATTACATCATATTCTGTTAAGAACAGAGTTCAGATCAAGAAGTTAAAGAATGACAAAACTAGAATAGAGGCTGTTTGTGAAAGAGTATGCCCATGGTGGCTAAAAGCTGTGAAGGACAACAGGACAGGTGGATTTGTAATCAAGGCTTACTATGGAGAGCACATTTGTCAGAAGAAATGGTAGATAAGGCAGATGACAGCTAAGTTTCTGTGCCAGTATTTCATAGATGAGTTCAGGGATGACCAGAAAATGTCACTTGGTACATTTTCAAGAAAGATCACCAAGGCATTCAATGTGACCCCTAACAGATGGAAGCTAGCAAGGGCTAGAACTGCAGCCCTGAAAGAGATCCATGGAGATGAAGAACATCAGTTTAGTAGGCTATGGGACTATGGTCATGAATTAAGGAGTACAAACCATGGCTCTACATTTCTGTTATCAACTGAGCTGAAGAAAGACCCAAAATTTCCAATGGGCAGGAAGTGTCTGAAGACACTGTATTGGTCTTATGATGCATGTAAAAGAGGTTGGTTAAAGGGGTGCAGGCCTATCATTTTCATTGATGGATGTCACATGAAAACAAGGTTCAAAGGAGTTTTGCTTAGTGCTGTTGGAATTGATCCAAATGACTGCATTTTCCCCATTGCAATGGGTTGGGTGGAAGTAGAATGCACAGGATCCTGGGAATGGTTTCTGACAACTTTGAGAGATGATCTAAACATCACTAACATTGCTCCTTTCACAATGATGAGTGACAAGCAAAAGGGATTGATAAATGCTGTGCAGAAAGTGTGGCCAGATGCAGAGCATAGGTTTTGTGTGAGGCATATCTATCAGAATTTCAATGAGAAGCACAAGGGAGAGTTGCTGAAGCAAGACTCGTGGGCCATTGTAAGATCACCCAACAAAGTGAAGTGGAGGCAGAACTGTGAGAAAATGGATGCAGATAGTTCAGCTGCATTTCATTGGACTGAAAGACTTGATCCAAAGACTTGGTGTAAAGCATTTTTCAGTGAATTTTCCAAATGTGACATTCTACTGAACAATAATTCTGAAGTGTTTAACAGTTATATCCTTGAAGGCAGAGAGATGGCAGTGTTGTCAATGCTTGAATATATATTCTACAAAATCATGCAAAGGCTTGTGAGCAAACAAAGAGAGGCAATAGAAAAGTGGGCAGGGCAGAGAATATGCCCAAAGATCAAGAAGAAGTTAGACAAGAACACTGAATTTGCTGCAAATTGTCATGTTTCAGAAGCTGGCCAACAGAAATTCAGAGTTCAGTCTGGAAATTCTAGCTACTCAGTGGACCTGTGTTTGCATACATGTGATTGCAGGAGATGGCAGTTATTTGGTGTGCCTTATGGCCATTCCATAGCATGTTATAGGGAAGAAAAAATTGACCCAGAGTTAATGGTTCATGACTGCTACACTGTGGAGAATTATTTGAAAGCATATGGCTACACACTGGTCCCTCTAAGAGACCCTAAATACTGGGAGGTGCAGCCAGGATACAAGGTATTTCCACCAGTGTTCACCAAATAGTTGGGAGAGGAAGCCATGGAAGAGGAAGGAAAAGGAGAGGAAGAGGAGAAGGAAATCCAGCAGCAAGGAGAGGAAGAGGAGCAAATACTGTCCTTGGAAGAGGAGATAATGCAATGCTTGGAAGAGGAGCAAATGTTGTCCTTGGAAGAGGAGATAATGCAATGCTTGGAAGAGGAGCAAATGCTGTCCTTGGAAGAGGAGATAATGCAATGCTTGGAAGAGGAGCAAATCCAGTGCTGGGAAGAGGATCAAATGCTCATGCAGTTCCAGCAAGAGGAGGAGGCAGAAATGTGCATGCTTGGAGAGGCAGGGGAGGAATTCCAGCTGCAGGTAGAGGTAGGGGAGGAAGAAATGCAGATGCAGGTACAGGAAGAGGAGCAATCCCAGGTGAGAGGGCATGGTGGCTGATGTTTGGAGAAGATATGAGCAACAACCTAATTCCTGATCTAAATGCCCCCCCCCCCCCCCGATGCTTGATTTGGTGGCAGTTGGTACTGTCACATTTTTTGTTAAGGCCTGAAGCAATGTAAAACATTGAGTGGCCTTATCTGGATGTAGAAAGGAGCATCCAGTGCCTCATTATTTGATGGTTAGCAGTGGCATGAAGTGCCCTTTTTGTAACTAAAAACTATGATGTCAAACATGTGGCATTACTGTCAGTTACCTAAGTTTAGTTAACTACCGTCAGTTACCTAAGTTCAGTTAACTACTGTCAGTAAACAAAATTCAGTTAAGTATTGTGTAAAAAAAATTGTTCAACTGCATTATTTGGCCTACATTCAACTGCATTATTTGGCCTACATTCAACTTAATTTTGTGTAAAAAAAATTTGTTCGGCCTGGGTCTCGAACCCAGGACCGTGGGTTTGGTAAGCTAGAAGCAATGCCAGTAGAGTAGTTGTCATGGTTTGGTAACCGTGATTCAGTTTTTCGACGGGCCGGCGATTCAGTTTTCACACCTGTCTTAAATACGGCAACCCACCGCTCTCGTCGCCCACTACCCACTCTCCACTCCCCTCGTCTCCTCGGTGCTTGCGCTACCCACCTCCATCTCATCGCCACCAAAGAAACCCTCGCCGGAGGTCGAATCCGCCGCCGAAGCCATGGACGGCAGCCTCGGATGGCAGAGGGCCGTCGAAGATCTGGCCGGCAATGACCAGGCGGCGCGGGCGGAGCTGCAGGAGATCGCGCGCTGGTTCCCAAGCATCCAGATGATGAGAAACCACGCGTGCGGCCTCGTCAAGGTAATGACGGACGACGAGAAGTGTCGCGCCATGCCCAACGGCAATCACGGCATCGTCGGCGTCCATCCGGCGAAGATCCTGCAGTTCGCCATGGGGGAGACGCGGTCTGATGATCCGGACCAGCGCGCGCGCTGGTGGATGTATCGCTCCGCCAAGGCGCCGCCGCAGCAGGACGATCCCAACCGTGTCGCCTCCAGGGCGGAGCGTGTAACCGAAGTCGTCCTTGCCGTCCCCGCGCCAATCAACAGGGCGTACTGGGACAGGTTTTAGCCTGACCTCCTCCTTCCCGACGACGTCTCCGACGCGGATTCGTCGTCCGACTCCGAGTACGAACCTCACCTCCGACGCGGACTCTGGCTACGACCCGGAGACCGAGTCGTCTCAAGAGTGGGAGGTGGATGTCATCGTGCTCTCTGACGACGAGCCGGATGAGGTGCAGATGGCACCACGGGCTGTGATCATCCCAATCGACGTGGACGCGCTGCCGGATGTGCCTGACGACATCGTCGTCAAGCAAGAGGAGGCGGACGAGGCGGACAAGGTGCCTGCGGAGGAAGAAGTGCATGTCAGGAAGGGGAAGAAGAAAGCAAGCAACAAGAGAGCTGCAGATGGGAAGGTGTGCCGCTCGGAGAGGTTGAAGATGCTTAAGGACAAGTGAAGATGAAGCCTTGAAGCCTTGAAGGATCAGGTATGCTGATATAGTAGAGCAGCATATAAGTTAAGTATTTTGGCACTGTTGTTTAGGTATGCTCTTATATGTAGAGCATATAAGTTATTTTGGCAGTGAACTATGATGTTGAACTATGATGCTATGGTCAGTGAACTATGATGCTAAACAATGCTATGAATGTTGAATGTTGCTGTTTAGGTGTTAAAATATCCAATGCTGTACTTAGTTATATTTGTTGTAGTGTTTCAATGTCTGTCAAAGTTCAGTTAACTGACAAAGTTCAGTTAACTGACAAAGTTCAGTTAACTGTGAAAATCTCACCTGTGAAAATTTAGTTGAGACAAAGTAGACACAAAGTTCAGTTAACTGTGAAAAGTTCAGTTAACTGACAAAGTTGAGACAAAGTTCAGTTAACTGACAAAGTTCAGTTAACTGTGAAAATTTAGTTGTCAGTTAACTCTGAACAAATACATTTAACTGACAAAGTTCAGTTAACTGACAGTTAACTAGTTCAATTTGAACAATTCAAAAACTAGTTAACTGTCAAAAACTTAGTGAACTAACTAAATCAATATTAAGACAATTCAAAAATTAACTCAAAGTACTTAAATTGAGGGAGCATAATTCAGTACACAAATTAGTCAAATTACTTAATACAAATAAGTCTGAAATTCCAAGTGCAAAGTCATACTTGACCTGCTACTAAGCAAGGTCATACTAGAACTGGTACTAATGATTACATTACACCATCATTCAAATTCTTCAAGCATCTCTTTCAGCTTCCTTATCTTGCCCTTGGTGTCTTCCTTATGTTTGAAAAGATCACCAATCATGTACTCTAACTTCTTCTTCTCTTGCTTCAGCACATTCTTCTCCAGCACTAGGTTGTCCCTCTCTTGCACAAGATTGTCCCTCTCTTCCATGATGTTGTCCTCTCCTGCTTCATTAGGTCCCTCTCTTTCTCTGCCTTGGCCCTGACAACTTGATGAATGGTTGTGAATGATTTGTCAGAAATCTTCTTCTTATCAAGATCTTCCTTCATGTCAGCCAGAGCAAGTTGTGTGTTGCCTAGCTGGGCCAGAGCTTGCTCCTTCCCAGCCACCATTTGAGCAAAATCAACCTTAAAAAACCTCAAGTCTCTTTCCATCTTTTCCTTCTCTCTCACAACCCTAACATTCTCTTGAGCATGAACAACATTGTCCTTGAGCCTAAGCTTGTTCTCATCTTCATACATGCCCCAGATCCTAGCTACGCTCATCTTCAAAGGGGCAGGCCACTTAGGATCAACCCACTCCAGATAGCTGCATTTAGGTATGTTCTACAAATTTGCAACAAAAGAAAAAATTCAGTACAATGAAAATATTGTTAAATACTAGCTGAACTACACTACAAATGTTCAGTTTACATGAACAAAAGAAAGTTAACTTGAGCAATATTTGTTAACAGACAGATCTCCACAATTTCAGACTTGCAAACATTGAGATTCAGTAAACTGACAAATAACAACATTCAGTTAACTGGCAGAAGCAACTTAAACACTGAAACTAACTGCCAAAAATAGAAAACATACACACTTAATCTAACTGTCATAACTGTCAAACTTAACTGAACACTGAATCAAGAAAAATCAGCAACTAACCTTCTGTGCACAAGCTAAGAATCTCCTCCCACTATCCACTGAATCAAATGCCACCAGCTTCTGACACACACATTGATGCTCACATCTTGAACTCAGATCTGTGGCCAGGCCGCTCCATTCCAAGCACAAGATGGTGGCAGGTAGCTAAAACATAACAAAATCAGCTTCATTTGCTAACTAACAATGCACAGCCAAAGAAACCCTAACCATACCATAGCAAGAGATCTAACCTGCACTTCGCTGCTGACTGACTCAGCGTCGGACGAACTGCCAGAATCGCTCCAGGAAACCATTGTGACGAGCTGTGCAAAGGTTCAAGGTTGAATGGGGGAGGGGCCTGGCTGCCGGCGACAGAGGGAGAGGGAGAGCGAGAGGAAGAAGGAGAGCGAGAGGATGGAGAATGGGGAACAGGGAGGAGAAAGGGGGCATCAACGGTAGGTGTGGGGTGGGGGAACAGAACAGGAACGGTAGGTGGGGTGTGGAACGGGACCAGCGAACTGCAGGTTGAATAGAGTGAACGGCAGGGGCCTTTGTGCAAAATTGCCAGAGCTAACCGGTCCACCCTGTGAACTGCCACATGGCACGCTGTGATTCGCTGTGGACCAAAACATCACATAGGGTGTCAAGTTTGTGGACTCCTCAGTCACATTTTGCAAGTTTGTGGACCTGGGGTGCTATTACCTTAAAGAGAAGGCACGGTGCCGCATCTTGCTTTGGATGGATGCGAGCTGTGGCGACCGCAGAGAGCGATTTTTGCAGAGCTTTTGTACCAATTCGTTCGATTTATTTCTTCTCCTTTTCAAACATTCAAACAGTTTTGTCCGTCCGGTTTGCACCCAGTCGTCCCGAGCAGCTCAGGCCGGCCTTCCGTCAGAAAATGGTTACTTGCAAATTAAGAAGTGACACGCTACTGCACTGGTACTACCTGCTTGCACCCAACACCTTCAGAACAGTGGCGCGTTGACGCTCGTATCATGTTCTCTTGATCGATCTCTTGTATTATGGATTGGATCTGTCAACTGAAAACATACGATCGACACTGGATGTGGCGACCAGCTTAAGATGTATATCCAGTGCCAATAATCAGACATTAAAACACCGTTCCAGCACTGTGCGACTGTATCTCTGAAGAAAAACGACCAAAAGTTACGTTCATTACCCTGAAGAAAAACAAGCCGCATCCACCGGACGTCAAGTCGGTTCGCTGCATCTTTCTTTGAAAGAGATCTGTGGCGCATCTCACGTTAGATACATCGATGCAGCCGATGAGCGGCGAGCTGTGGCGATCGTAGAGAGGGATGTTTGTAGAGCTGGAGCATACAGATTCGATTTACAACTTGTTTATCTTTCGAACAGTTCTGCCGGTCACGTTTGCAACCAGTCGACAGTCGTCCCGAACAGAAGAGCCCGGCCTTCCGTTACGAAATGGCCACTTGTGCAAATTAAAGTGTGACATAGTACTGCATAAAGTTTAGTACTGCACTGGTACTACCTGCGGGCACTCAACATCTTCAGAACAGTAGTAGCACTAACTTTTTTTTTTTTTGCATTGAAGTAGTAGCATTGACTGGATATGCATGCTAAGCTCCGTACGCAACATGTACAGAACGGTCGTGCATTACGGAAACGGAAGAAGGAAGCTTTCCCATGTTTTCTTACTCCCCCTTAAAAGAAATTGAAAGCATTTAGATCACCAATACAGAGCACCGCAAGTTGTAAGTATACCTGGCCATGGGCCGGGCCGGGCCTAAAAAAACCCATGGCAGAAAACTGGGGCCCAGGCCCTACCGTTGGGCCTACTTTTCAAGTCCAAGCCCAGCCCATTTGGTAAAAGCCTTGAAAAACCCTTAGGGCTTAGGGCCGTGGGCTGGGCCTCTTCCTTAAAATGCCAATATGCCAAGCCCAAGCTTGTCCAGGCCCTGCTGGTGGGCTTAAAACTCAGGCCCAAGCCCAGCCCATGGGCAAGCCAATCGAGCCTAGGCCCTGGATTTTAGGGCCATGCCTGGATGGGCCGACTGGGCCGGGCCAGAGATGGCCAAGACTAATTGCAAGAGTGATGACCGACGTGATGTCCCATCATGCTTCATTATTTGAAACCACCAAATACACGTACAGGGAGGAACGTAGGTACAAAACGTAAGAGGTAAATACATTGGGAGTCATAGAACTTGCAGGTGACGTGCAGTTTGGTGCACAAACTTGCAAAATACGTGTTTTTGGTCATCAAACTTGCACGGACGTTCATATACGGCCACATTTCATGTACATAGACGTATCCGTGGCATGCCAGCATGGCCAGGGCCCGCTGTCAACCGCTGTCGCATGATAGATTTGCAGAAAAGCTTTTAAATTCTTTTATTTATGTATTATAATAATAAGCCCCTAAAATAAAATTATTAAAAAGCAAGGGACGATGGGGTTTCAAACTCACGGCCTACCGCTGGTTGGGGCGTGTGGACAACCACCAGAAGAATGATCATTTACGCCTGAACGAAACTATCAACATCTTCTATATCATATAAACACGGACCGAAAATTAAATAGAACACCATGTCTCGACTATCTAACCTCATGGACAACGTTGACTAAGATTACCACCAGGTTACAACAACACAACATGTATAGAAGGGATAAACATTTTTCATGTTGTTATTCCTTCTTGTTCTATGTAAGAAAACAACTTGATATTCTTGTGTTTGTGACATTTAAAAAATGTTTATATGTTACAAAAAAAGATACGTGACATTTTTAAAATTGTTTAAACATTGTAAAATTTATGGACTTAAAAAACATACGTTGCATTTTAAAAATGTTCACGCATTTCAAAAAATTGAATATGATATTTTTAAAAATGTGTATACAATGTACAAACATGTTCTCATAGCTAAAAAATGTTTCGTACAATGCAAAAATATTTAATATGTAGTATTTAAAAAGAGCTTCAAAACTTGTATTTTAGAAAATGTTAATAATATGTTTAAAAATATATTGAACGTGTATAAAAATGTTTTTAATAGTATACTGCAAATACATACATGTCAGAACATATATTTAAAAATGTTTAATTACGTTTAACATTTTCCAAATACATGATTAGCATTTTTAAATATATGGTTTTGTGTCTATTTTTCCAGTATAATCTTAAAACATTTTTATACATGTTTAATATTTTTTAAACATATGATTAAGATTTTATCGAATATGAGTTTCAGAATCTTTTTCAAAATACAAGTTATTTTTGGATCATACAAAACATTTTGTAAACTACACGAATATTTTTGTACATTGTATAAATATTTTTAAAATTGTTATGATTTTTTTTCTAAAATGCATGAATTTTTTTTAAATGCAACTTATGTTTTCGTAGTTACACACATATGTTTTACAATATTTTACATTCTTCTAAATGTCAAGTACCTTTTTTGTAACACATAATCATTTTTAAATATCAGAAACACAAGAATATAAGTTGTGTTCTTACATAGAACAAGAAGGAATAAAAACATGAAAAATGTTTATCTCTTCTGGACATTTTCTGTTATAGTAGCCTGGTGGTAATCCTTGTTAACATTGAGCATGAGATCACATGGTCGAGTCACGTTGTGCTCTTTCTTCAGGTTGCATTTCTTTTTTTAAAAGTCGGTATGTGTTTATATGATATATAAACTAGTAGTGATTTCCAAACATGAATGATCATCCGGTATGGTGGTTGTCCACACAATCCTGGTGGCGGCAGTTCACTTGTTCAAAACCCGTCATCTCCTTTTTTTTTATCATTTTATTTTAGGAGCTTAATAAATGAAAACTTTTATGTAAATCTACCTTGTGAGAGCGGCCCACAGCGGGCCCTGGCATGCCATGTAGGCCATGGATACATGTCCCAAAAAAAATGTAGGCCATAGATATGTCTGCGTACGCAAAATGTGACCGTATATAAACATCTGTGCAAGTTTAATGACCAGAAACACGTATTTTACAAGTTTATGCACCAAACTGACCGTCGCGTGCAAGTTCAATGACTCCTAGTGTATTTACCTCAAAACGTAAATTATCCAGTGAGCTCGATCCTCAGTCACACGCCTGCAGATCGATTGATCACGGGCAAAATTACCACAGGCAGCGGGTTTACGGGGGTATCTTGAGCCGTTTGTCCGACCTCGCAAAGTCCCTGCAGCTGATTAATTAAGCACCGTTGTTGTCAGTTGGATATAGATGCATGGTAAAAGAAAATCCTATTGTTCTGATGTCAGGACACGTAGCATCTACGAGAATGAATCAACCTACCCCATGACACGTCACCGAGGAGCAGCCCCATCACCCTAGGTGACCACGAATGTCGTGTGAGTGTGACTACCATGGCGGTGGCCGTCCAGGTTCAGCCCGTCTCGTGCATCTGCGCGCGGGCGTCAAGTTACGTCAAGGGATCGAGTTTTGTTGGTGAAAATCAATGGATTTTGGAGATGGATGTATCATCATCACCTTGGTGAATGGTGGAGGAGGGGAACATGAGGTGGAGCTGGTGGTAGGAGGCCTGGCGGGACAGGTCCACCTTCGTCCCGATGGGTACCCGTTCCATCTCCACCTTCACGTGGCCGCCGCCTCGGCTTTGGCAGCGGTGCGCGCTCTTCACCGGCGGCCACCCCACCAGCTTCTTCCTCCGACACATATAGCGTACTTCGCTCAGCCCCACGGCAGAAATGCATGCTGCGTTGTCGGTGCATTTGCGTCTGACACGGGAACGATCGATCGAACACTCGCTTGCTGGTCACCTCCCGGTCGCCGTCGCGCACGAAGAGCGGCAGTGTGGCCACCTCGGGAGCCCCGAACGCCTCCGCCGACCACCGCTTCCGGCCCGCGGAGTTGGGTGCCGCAAGCCCCAGCTCCAGCTCCAGCTCCAGCTCCATGGCGCCGATGTCTCCTTCAGTTCACCGTGTTCCGCTTGATGTGATAACAGTTGAAGACCTTGCGCTAGCTATAGCTAGCTACTCCGGCAACACAGTGGGATTGATGCGCGACGTCAATTTCCACTAAGTATATCTCACGCCGTTTTAAAAAAAAGTATATCTCACGCCGTCACGCGTTCACTGTTTTGACACGTATGTGTATACGTGTGCAGTGCAACTTCTGACGGGAGGCAGGGTAACAACACAGTCTGGTCCGTTTGTCAAAAAGTTGGGCGTGCTCGCAACGTCAATTTCCACTAAGCCGAGCTAAAGGTGAAATGCGTCTGATACAACATAGTACGACCAAATGAGCGCCCCGGCATGTGTGCAGGTTCCATAGGCAGTTTTCGTGAGACACGACACGATGTCACGATCAATGAACGCGCACAATCGATGCTACCGCGAAAGGAGCACAAAACGATACTATACTGTACTACTACTACTAGTACTACCTTACTCGGAATTTTTAGGCAGTAGATAGCGTGGCTTAGTTGACAGGCAGCTGGGTGCAGTGCAGCTCATCATTAGCAGCTGCATGTGGCATCGCAAGACCAAAGGTCAAAGGCTTTCTTTTCTTTAGAGCGCCCATGCGGGCCAGGATCAGGTTTTTAACTCTAAGTGGATTGACTTGTTTTGTGATTAGCAGCAGCCGGTCCATTGAACCTTGCATCATCCGTGCGGGAGGGGCCGTGTCGGTGTCGGTACATGGTATCATTGTATCAAGTCTAGACCGACCACAGACGCACCAACAAGTTCGGAGGTTCTCGGAATCGGTAGACCTCCGACGCACGCACCAACGCATCTGCCTTCATGAGAATTAAAGAGTCGTCAGCACAGAGTAGATGAGAGATGAAATAGGAGTCACGGCAAACCTACACCCCTTTTAGATGCCCAAGTTCTTCCTCATGGGCAATCAAAGCAGATAGTCCTTCAACACATAGCAAGAAAAGATATGGGGATAATGGATCCCCCTGCCTCAGGCCCCTAGTTGGGGAGAAAACATTTGTTTCATTTGAGTTGAACCTCATATTGTACAGATGTCACACACTTCATAATGAGATTAACCCATTGAGAGTCAAAGCCGGTTTCCGGAGAATAGCTTTCAAAAAGACCCATTCGACCCTGTCATAAGCTTTGTGCATATCCAATTTGACTGCACAAGAGCCAACTTTACCTTTTTTCTTCTTCATTGAATGTAGGCATTCATAAGCGACAATCACGTTATCTGTGATAATCCTCCCAGGCACGAAGGCAATTTGTGTCTCACTAACAATTTCTGGGAGAAAAACCTTGAGCCTTGCTACCAACATCTTTGCAATTACTTTATAAACCACGTTACATAAAGGAGAAGGTATAATTACCTCATCAAATTCTACTTTCCTCCTACTCACTTCTTTCAAGAGAAACTCCTTCTCTAGAAAGGATCCATTTTTAGCAACAAAGATCTTGCCTTCGGATCTGTGATAGAAGGTGTACCCAACAGTTTTCTTTGAGTATCCTATGAAGACGCACTTCTCCGATTTGGGTTCGAGCTTATCAGGTTGAAGCTTTTTCACATAAGCATTGCAACCCCAAACTTTAAGAAACGACAACTTTGGTTTTCTTGCCAAACCACAGTTCATAAGGCGTCGTCTCAAGGGATTTTGATGGTGCCTTATATAAAGTGAATGCATCCGTCTCAAAAGCATAACCCCAAAACGATAGGGTAAATCAGTAAGAGACATCATAGATCGCACCATATCCAATAAAGTATGATTACGACGTTCGGACACACCATTTCGCCATGGTGTTCCAGGTGGTGTAAGTTGTGAAACTATTCCACATTGTTTCAAATGAAGACCAAACTCGTAACTCAAATATTCTCCTCCACGATCAGATCGAAGAAACTTCATTTTCTTGTTACGATGATTTTCCACTTCACTCTGAAATTCTTTGAACTTTTCAAATGTTTCAGAGTTATGCTTCATTAAGTAGATATAACCATATCTGCTCAAATCATCTGTGAAGCTAAGAAAATAACGATATCCACCATGAGCCTCAACACTCATTGGACCGCACACATCTGTATGTATTATTTCCAACTAGAACATGAACGCGCGTGTTGCCACGCTCATCATCTTAGCAACATAAAGAATTAAATATTACAGAAAAAATGGAATAGTATAGCATTGGATAGTTTGAAAGAAAAAATTACGAAGTCTTGATAGTGGGGCATGTCTGATAAATAGATTGCAGAGTAGATTACGGATGAAGTGTCCCACGCTTCTTTTGATTCTGATTTGGTTTATTTGATGGTTCTAACTAATTTCTTCTCCTTTCTGGTATTTTGTCAAATCATGCATTCTTGATTTTTCTAATTTGCGGTTGGTCTATAAGATGTTCTTGATTCTAGTACTTTGGAAACTCATGTCAAGAAATAGTATGGTTGTCATTGTCAAGAAATTTTATAGCTTCCCACGATAACAAAATAAACTAAGCTTCTAGGATAAAAGGCGTTAGGAGCTGCAATGTATTATGTTTTGAAATCATGAATATCAAGATATGCACGTTCAGGGAAATTTTAGTAAGTAAAAACAAAGCAATGGCTACATACGCGCCAGGCAAGGCAAAACTTAGGTGATTTCAAGAAGGTGGAGGACCAAACACGAAAGGGTGGCATTTGGTATCTGCAACAACATGCAGCAAGGTAGCTTGAGATGCATAAGTGAAGAATCCTTACAATTGCCTTAAGCCCTTAACAATCTATAAAACTGCCTCAACACTTCCTGGGACCGGACCACCACAACAGCATCCTATAAGAAGGCTTAAATGATAACAGCTCCCTGCTAATGATGTACTGTTAAAATAACCAGAGTAGAAGTTGGGTGTTACCTGCTCAAGAAAAGCATGATGATGTGAATGAGCTCCCTAGTCAGTTAGAGCACCATAAGCGGCAAATGCATTGGACCTCATTTTTTGTATTCCTTTAGATCTAAAGCAGAGAAGTTACAGAGTAGGTCACAGCCTTAGGCTGGCTTTACCGTCATAATCTAAAAATTACAGAAACAGACACGCATGAGTGGAAAGGGAGATGGTCTAAAACAATCTCGTATGGAAAGAAAGATCTGCAACAAAAATAGGCAAACGAACAGTAAATAACGTCCAGCACCAGGACAACTTACAAAAGGCGCGTCAAGCTTCATCGCCATGATTCCGCCGCCGCTTCCCCCGGGACCGGATGATCATCTTTAGGTACGGAATGGGGAGGGACGCGTGATAAACTTGCAAGGGCAAGGAGACGGGTGCAGGAGAAAGACATCCGGCGACGGACGCTGACGGCGCGTTCGGCCGCGCAGCAGCCATGGAAGAACGCTGCAGGTAAAGAAGAGAGCCTTCGTGGGGGCTTGCGGAGCAAGAGTAGAGGTCTAGAGGAGCAGTGGAGGGCACAGGGGCAGAAGCAGGTCTTCTGCAGAAGCTCGACACCGACATGGAGGACAGCGGCGGCCGACATCGAGGAACAGATGAGCAATTCGCAGCTTGGGGATGGGGATAGCGCCGCCGAGAGGAAACCTGGACTTCTTTTTTTTGAGCAAAAGAGAGGAAACCTGGACTGGACTGGGCCTTATATCTTACGGCCGACCACGGACGAAAGCCGCAACTCATTCTGCGGAGCAGCGGCCCGCAGAACGTTGCTTTCTACGTGGCGTACATAATTAGTGTAACCATCTGGAAGACCAAGTTGCTCTCAAAAAAAATCTGGAAGACCAAGTTAATCCTGTGCGTTCCTACGCATGATCGGACGGATAAAAACTTCAAATCGCTGTGGGTAGCTGTAGCTAGCTCCATTTTACTGTTTAGTAATAAGTCAGTAGCTCGTTCCATTGTTCCGGAGAATGGAGTTTTAGTCATCTTACCCATGAGGCACGGTTCGTAAGCACCAAGTGATTCATAATCAAGTGATTCCAAAAATCCATCAGCATGGACTTTCTTCATGTGCTTTACACTGATATGTCCCAAATGGCAGTGCCACAAATAAGTTGCACTATCATTATCAACTTTGCATCTTTTGGCTTCAATATTATGAACATGTGTATCATCACAATTGAGATTCAACAAAAATAGACCACTCAGCAAGGGTGCATGACCATAAAAGATATTACTCATATAAATAGAACAACCATTATTCTTTGATTTAAATGAATATCCTTCTAGCATCAAACAAGATCCAGATATAATGTTTATGCTCAACGCTGGCACCAAATAACAATTATTCAGGTCTAAAACTAATCTCGAAAGTAGATATAGAGGTAGCGTGCCGACGGCGATCACATTGACCTTGAAACCATTTCCCACGTGCACCGTCACCTTGTCCTTAGCCAATCTTCGTTTAATACGTAGCCCTGTTTCAAGTTGCAAATATGAGCAACAAAACCAGTATCAAATACACAGGCGCTACTACGAGCATTAGTAAGGTACACATCAATAACATGTATGTCAATTATACGTTTCACTTTGCCATCCTTCTTATCCGCCAAATACTTGGGGCAGTTTCGCTTCAAGTGACCAGTCCCTTTGTAGTAGAAACTAGTGGTCTTGTTGACCATCAACACTTGATGCTCCTTCTTAATTTCTACATCAGCAGCCTTTAGCATTGCGAAGAGCTCGGGAATAGTCTTGTTCATCCCTTGTATATTATAGTTCATCACGAAGCCTTTATAGCTTGGTGGCAGTGATTGAAGAACTCTGTCAATGACACTATCATCAGGAAGATTAACTCCCAGCTGAGTCAAGTGGTTATGGTACCCAGATATTCTGAGTATGTGTTCACTAACAGAACTATTCTCCTCCATTTTGCAGCTATAGAACTTGTTGGAGACTTCATATCTCTCAACTCGAGCATTTGCTTGAAATATTAACTTCAACTCTTGGAACATCTCATATGCTCCATGACGTTCAAAACGTCTTTGAAGTCCCGATTCTAAGTCGTAGAGCATGGCACACTGAACTATCGAGTAGTCATCAACACGCGTCTGCCAGGCATTCACAATGTCTGCAGTTGCTGGCGCGGGTGGTACACCTAATGGTGCTTCAAGGACGTAATTATTCTGTGCAGCAATGAGGTTAATCCTCAAGTTACGGACCCGGTCTGTGTAGTTGCTGCCATCATCTTTCAACTTAACTTTCTCTAGGAACGCATTAAAATTCAAAGGAACGGTAGCACGGGCCATTGATCTACAATAACATAGACATGCAAAATAACTATCAGGACTAAGTTCATGATAAATTAAAGTTCAGATAATCATATTACTTAAGAACTCCCACTTAGATAGACATCCCTCTAGTCATCTAAATGATCACGTGATCCAAATCAACTAAACCATGTCCGATCATCATGTGAGATGGAGTAGTTTTTAATGGTGAACATCACTATGTTGATCATATCTACTATATGATTCACGTTCGACCTTTCAGTCTCAGTGTTCCGAGGCCATATCTGCATATGCTAGGCTCGTCAAGTTTAACCCGAGTATTCTGCGTGTGCAAAACTGGCTTGCACCCATTGTATGTGAACGTAGAGCTTATCACACCCGATCATCACGTGGTGTCTCGGCACGACGAACTGTAGCAAACGTGCATACTCAAGGAGAACACTTATACCTTGAAATTTAGTAAGGGATCATCTTATAATGCTACCGCCGAACTAAGCAAAATAAGATGCATAAAAGATAAACATCACATGAATTCAAAATATGTGACATGATATGGCCATCATCATCTTGTGCTCATGATCTCCATCACCGAAGCATCGTCATGATCTCCATCGTCACTGGCGCGACACCTTGATATCCATTGTAGCATTGTTGTCGTCTTGCCAACTATTGTCACTACGACTATCGATACCACTTAATGATAAGGTAAAACAATTACATGGTGATGCATTGCATACAATAAAGCGACAACAATATGGCTCCTGCCAGTTGCCGATAACTTTGTTACAAAATATGATCATCTTATACAACAATTTTTATCACATCATGCCTCGACCATATCACATCACAGCAAGCCCTGCAAAAACAAGTTAGACGTCCTCTATTTCGTTGTTGCAAGTTTTTACGTGGCTGTTACGGGCTTCTAGCAAGAACCGTTCTTACCTACGCATCAAAAACCACAATGATTTTTCGTCAAGTGTGTTGTTTTAACCTTCAACAAGGACCGGCCGTAGTCAAACTCGATTCAACTAAAGTTGGAGAAACAGACATCCGCTAGCCACCTTTGTGCAAAAGCACGTCGGTAGAACCAGTCTCATGAACGCGGTCATGTAATGTCGGTCCAGGCCGCTTCATCCAACAATACCGCCGAATCAAAGTAAGACATTGGTGGTAAGCAGTATGACTATTATCGCCCACAATTCTTTGTGTTCTACTCGTGCATATAACATCTAGGCATAGACCTAGCTCTGATACCACTGTTGGCGAACGCGGTAATTTCAAAAAAAAATCATACGATCACGCAAGATCTATCTAGGTGATGCATACCAACAAGAAGGGAGAGTGTGTCCACGTATCCTCGTAAACCGAAAGCGGAAGCATTTCAATAACGCAGTTGATGTAGTCGAACGTCTTCGCGATCCAACCGATCCAAGTACCAAACGTACGACACCTCCATGTTCAACACACGTTCAGCTCGATGACGTCCCTCGTGCTCTTGATCCAATTGAGGACGAGGGTGAGTTCCGTCAGCACGACAGCGTGGCGATGGTGATGATGATGCTACCAGCGCAGGGTTCGCCTAAGCACCACAATGGTATGATCGAGGTATATAACTGTGGAGGGGGACACGGCACACAGTTGGGAGAGAAACTTGTGTGTTCTAGGGTGTCCCCCTGCCCCCGTATATAAAGGAGCAAGGGGAGGCCGGCCGGCCCTCCTAGGTGCGCCCCCAAGAGGGGAATCCTATTAGGACTCCAAGTCCTAGTAGGTTTCCACCAAGAGGGAGAGAGGGGGAAGGAAGGAGAGGGAGAGGGAGAAGGAAACGGGGGCGCCGCCCCCCTTCCCTAGTCCAATTCGGACTCAAGGAGGAGGGGGCGCGCGGCCTGCCCTGGCCGCCCCCCCCCCCTCTCTCTCCACTAAGGCCCACGAGGCCCGTTAGTTCCCCCGGGGGGTTCCGGTAACCCCTCCGGCACTTCGATTTTACCCGAAACTTTCCGGAATACTTCTAGTGTCCGAATATAGCCGTCCAATATATCAATCTTTATGTCTCGACCATTTCGAGACTCCTCGTCATGTCTGTGATCTCGGCTGGGACTCCGAACAAACTTTGGTCATCAAATCACATAAACTCACCGGTAAAGGTTTCTATTATGGTAAAGGTTTCTATTCTGGTGCAACGAGACCAAGACCACTAGGACGTCAGGAAGGATGTCATCACCGAGCCCACAACGACGTCACAAATAGAAGCTTTGCAGACGAAGACCACCTTTGTTTAGGATAAGATGTACTACTTGTGCCTTTTCAAATTGGCCATTGTGGGATCCCTTCGCGCCTACGTTTTGGGTGAAGAGGACCGAGGCCACTATAAATATAGGTTAGCCACCACCATAGAGAAGAGAGATTCTCACCCCGACGAACCCTCATCCTCAGGAGGCTATTCGTCCACTATACTAGTTTATCCGCAGCCCCTCGTGAGGCTAATCCACCACAAAGCAGGAGTAAGGTATTACACCGCAAGGTAGCCCGAACCTGGGTAAACTGTTGTGTTCATCTTTTTCCTTGCTCACGCGAATCCAGCTAGGCTAGGCTGTAGGGCGACGAGTTGGTGAGGTCAAGAGGTTGAGTTCTTCACACACGCCCCAGAGTTCGAACCTTCTTAGGTCTGCGGAGCCCTGGATCCGACAGACGTCCCAGTCAGTCATGGACATGGACAGACCAGGTGTCGACTGACCGCACCACCACCACCAGGAGTACTCGTTTCATTTTTCTTCTGATTTGATGGAATCATGCATGGGATGGGAGTCCATGAATATTCATGGAGCCAATCATCAGTCGCCGAACTATCTCGATCGCGCGCGGGAGGGCGCCAACGACCTCGTACCACTCCCCGTTGAACTGGGTGACAAGTTCAGCTTGTGAGAAGTTTCATAGGATCTGATAATTGCCATGGAGTCGACATCAGGTTTTGTGCAAGTTGGGGTATAAAATCAAAACAAGTGGGTGGTGAGTGAGCACGCTGCCAGGGAAACACTGCGGATTTGGAAAAACAAACAGGTAAAACAAGCTGCCGGCCGGGACCGTGCATTCGATTGATTGTTTGACCGTCTCAGATGAGAGACGGCGTAAACTTGCATTTCTGAGCTGTCGGGAGCATATAAAACAAATCGGGGTGCCGAGATTCCGAAAACAACAGGTGTATATATATGAATTCAGGGATCCGCGTATCATCTAGCTTAACATTCTGCGTTGACGCTCGTATCATGTTCTCTTCTTTTATGGGCTGGATCTGTTAATAGAGAACACTGTAGGCGATCGACACTGGATGTAGCAGCTGGCAACCAGCTTAAGCTATATATTCAGCGCCAATAGTCAGACATTAAAACACCGTTCCAGCACTGTGCAACTGTATCTCTGTACACACAAAAGGAAAAAAGAAAAAAAAAGAAACAGCTGCATCTTGTTGCGTTCTAGTCTCACTACGTGCGCGTTAGTCTATGTTTTCTTTTTGCTGATATTTCATGATCCAGTCATGTTTCAGTTGCTTATCTCGACGAACAAAATCACGCTCTAGCTGCTGGCCTTGGAGAGTTGGAGCGTCGAGCAACTGCACTAGCCAGGAGTAAACGACCAAAAGACACGTCCATTACTCTGAAGAAGAAAAACGAGCCGCGTCCACCGGAATTCGTGCTCTTGCGACGGCACACCGCACGTGCACCAACACCGACTAGTCGGTCGGTGTCACGCACCCACCCATGCACGGCCCAGATCGAGCGGTCTTTGACAGAGAAGTGTGCCACATCGCACCTTAGATACTACTCCCTCTGTCCCATAATATAGGACCTTTTCTGACACTAGCGTAGTGTCAAAAAACGTCTTACATTATGGGACGGAGGGAGTACATAGTTGCAACCGATGAGCGGCGAGAGTGATGTTTGTACAGCTAGAGTATACAAGTTCAATTTTTTTTCGAAACGGAGGCAAAAGAATTGCCTCATCGATTAATTAAGGAGAAGAGAATTGCCCGGTTAATCTACGAAAAACCGGGCTAAAACCGATACAATCAGACCATAATTGGGTTACTCACCAATCATGACCCCACGAGCACTCGTGCAACCCGCCAAACCCTCCTAACACACAACAACTCCTTGCACTTGTACACCACAATTTTGAACCCAACAAGAACATCCCAACAAAAGATAGTGGACCACGCCGAAAGCACATATGACCACCCAAACCGTGAGGATGAGCCGAGGGACCGGGAATCATCCATTAAGCAGCTGCGGGCGCCTTACCTATAGCGCCACTCTTTTAGCCTTTGCACCTTAGTGACTTCTCCTTCACTATACCAGTCCGAGGGCAATCACTCGCCTTCTTGTATTTTCCCTTGAATGTCGTTCCCGTCAGGAGGCAAGCAATCGTCCTTCCAGTTCCAGGGCTAACAGTCTCCACGCTAGCGAGCAAGTCACAAAGCTCTTTTGCAAAGAGAGCATTGGAATTATCCGTCAGCGGGGGTGGAATGGGTGCAGAAGCCACATGTGAGTGCGCAGGCGAGTTCACCTCACTCGACTCACATGTCAAGGTTGAATCGTGTCCCTCACACGTGGTTGCCTGCGTGTCCACCATCATATGCTCCACTGATAGAGGCGAATCAGAGCTCGCACATAACACTTGAAGCTCGGGCATCACCTGCAGCACCGGAGGCACAACCACGGGAATGGTCCCGCCCTCAACAATAGACATCACAGTGGGCAAGGCAGACGGCGATGATGAGTTGTCCATAGCTCTAGGGGAGAAACAACCATAGAGCTCCCCAACCCTGTTCTCCACTGAGCCACCAACATCAACCTCACTAGGAGGATGTGGCGCAGGAGCGGATTGCAACACAGTCGGCACAAGAGAGAGCTTTCCCAGAGCAGCCTCCGCTCGCTCCAGAAAGCTCCCAACGCGCACCAGGAGCTCAGCTTGGGCAGCTAGAGTGGACTGGAGCAGCACATCAGATGGGGTTGCTGACTCAGTGTGAGCGGAAATGACCGATGCCCAGGACCTGCGGTGAAGCACCTTGGAGGGGAGCTGGGATACCATCGGACCATCACAAGGAGTTGGAGCTCGGTAATGCTCGGTGTCGACGCGAGACCGTGGCGGCATGGCAAGGCATGCAAGTGAGCTGAATGGACGCCAAGCATTGCGACACCCACGCGCCCAGTGGCCGTTCTCCAAACAGCGGGAGCACCTCAAGGGATCTGTGCAATCAGCCGCTCGATGACCAGGAGCAAGACATGTGCAACACCTACCAAAGAGCCAAGCCGGAATGGGACGAGGGGGCAATGCCGGAGTTGGCGACTCCAGACGACGCTGGCCACACCGATGCAGCACATCTTGCCATCCTCCAGTCGCTTCCCTCTCGTGCATCACATACTGATCAGTACGCTGAGCTGCCGGGACAGAGATCTTGGCATCCGGTGGCGTCAATGGGGCCAACTCCTCCTCTTCCTCATCGTCAAACATCCTCGTCACCAAGGAAAGCCCAGGACACATGCCGCCCCATGTCTAAGTCAGCCGGGGACGCGTCGACGGGCGCTGTCGGGGACGAGTCGATGATGAGCGCTGCTGGAGACGAAGCGGGAGTGGAGGGCTCTGTCGAAGCCGAATATGTTGTCGCCTCCTCCCCGAGGAGCGTACGGGCCACCCTTCGCCCTTGGACGGCCGGGTCGGTGCGGCGGGAGGCGAGGGCGGCCGCGGCGAGAGCTGACGCGGGAGGCGGCGGGCAGCCAGCGCTCAGCACGGCAGGAGTGGCCGCCGCCGTCGCGACCGATGCGGACGCGGGCCGAGGTCGTGGGTCGGGGCGGCGAGAGGCGAGGGAGGTCACGGGAACTGGAGCAGCGGGCGGCGAGGAGCCGGCGCTCGGCACGGCCGAAGTGGCCGCCGCCGTCGCGGCCGATGCAGGCGCGGGTCGAGGTCGTGGATGAGCACCCATGGCGTCACCCCGCGAGGAGAAGCACGTAGGCTGCAAGAGGGCGTCGAAAGGATGCCGGATCTGGACCGGGCAGATGCAGGGGAGGCCGGAGAAGGGAGATCAGGGCGGCGGCGCCGCCGGCGCAGGCGGGCTCGCGAGAGCCATGTCCGCTCGTACTACGGGTATTTTGTCGCTGGAAAGAGAGTAATAAGTTCAATTTTACGAACAGTACTTTTGTCGGTCACGTTTGCACCCAGTCGTCCCGAACAGAATAGTCCGGCCTTCCGATACAAAATGGCCACTTGCAAACTAAAATGTGACACAGTACTGCACTGGTACTACCTACGTGCACTCAACATCTTCAGAACAGTAGTAGCACTGACTGGATATGTGTGCTAAGCTCCGTACGCGACATGTACAGAACGGTCGTGCACTACGGAAACGGAAGAAAGAAAAAAATTCCCATGCTTTGGTACAGCACGTAGGAAACCGCACCGCAAGTTTTTTTGCAAGAGTGTTGACCGGCAACGTGTCCGTCTCCATCGTGCTTCATTATTTGATGAAACCGCCAAACTAAAGCCACGCGTACCGGGGAGGAACGTAGGTACAAAACGTAAATTTTTCAGTGAGCTCGACCGTCAGCCACACGCCTGCAGATCGATTCATGACTGCCAAAATTACCTCAGGCAGCGGCTTACGTGAGTATCTTGAGCCGTTTGGCCGACCTCGTAAAGTCCCTGCAGGCGATGAATTAAACACCGTTGTCAGTTCGATATGCTAGTAGGACAGTTTGTAGATGCATGGTAAAAAAGATCCTATTGTTCTGATGTCAGGGTACGTATGCATCTACGACAATGAATCACTGTCCTATCTCTGCTATTGCTAGCAAAAGAGCCCGTGCGTTGCAATGGGAGAAAAAACATAACACACGCTCTTAACCCAACAACCATCACTCAATAGGTCCATCTTTTTTATTTTTGCGAGGCATCACATTTGTGTTGCCGCTTATCCTCCTTCTCACCCTCGCCGGCGATCGCCTCGGTGTTCACACAAAACAACAAAAAAACGTGTTTGAATATGATTAATCCTAAGGTGTCTCTCTCTCCCTCTCTCCTCCCTCGCTGCACTGCATCCTTGCAAGGCATGGGGGGGGGGGCCTTCCGCGGCGAGCTCCAGGAGCTCCATCTCCGGAAGGAGCACGGCCGGGCGACTCACCGCCCCCGCGTCCCTCTTACCCTCCATCTTGAGCTTCTTGCGAAGCGTGGCCTTTTCCAACATGGTGAGGCGCTTCGGGACCTCCGTCTTCATGATGCGCGTGCTCCTCCTGGTGTACACGATCGCTGGAGATGCAGCGCAGGGAGGGAGGCGCTGGGTGGGCGTGGGCGAGGCCGGTAGAGAGGCCGCGTCGCTGGTGTTGCAGATGACCGACGGGAGCGTCGTAGGAGCGGGAAGAGCAGGGAAAGGCGGGAGCCCGTCGTCGAACCTGGCCACCGCCTCCATGACCCTCTCCTTCCCCTCAATGGAAGGCATGAAAGCACGGCCACGGAAGTCGTTGCAAAACACCGCCGCGTCGATGAGAGGCATGCGAGCTGGCCCAACCGTGGCAACCCTGTTGAGGTAGCCGATGGAGCAGGTGGCGAGGTTGGCGACGATGAGCTTGGGGGAGCTAGCAGGGCGCATCGGGATGCGGTAGAAGCCGCGCTCGCCGCAGGTGCCCACAACCCGCACGTCGTAGAAGCCGCGGAAGAGCTTCAGTTCCACCGACTTAGGGCGGGCGGTGAGCGGGACAGCGAACACCAGCGGCTTGTGGTTAGCCATCATGGTTAGGCCTCCCGGGAGCTGAAGCACTTTGTCGCCGTGGCTCTCGTCCGTCGGAGGCGGAGGAGGAGCAGCCAAGTTGGGGTCCATGCCAGCGGGGAAATCTCCGCCACCATCCCCACCGTGGCCGCCCCCTCCGTCGTTGTCGTTGTCGTCATCGGAGTCTGGCACCGCAAAGGCGGGGTCCGGAGGGAGCTCCTGCGAGTGCACCACCATCACCGTGGCGATGGCGCCGAGGCCCGAGAAGCCGTGCACGGGAATGGAGTGGGGAACATCGGTGAGGCTCCGGCTCTTGACCGAGACAAGAACGGCGGAGTAATCCACCCCGGTGAGGCACACAGGGTTGATTCCGATGGGGCAAGCGAAGGGGACAACAGAGTTGATGATAGTTGGCGTAAACCAGTATTCAATTGGGAAATCTTCGATGTTTAGGGCTGATACCGTCCCCAGGCGAAAGAGGAACCTGTTCTCGGTGTCCTCGTGGCGGACGAGGTCAACAGTGTTGAAAGGACAGGAGAAGGGGCTCGAGAGGATGGACAACTCACGTTCATACGCAGAACCAAAGACGACAAGGCCCGCACCATACGAGGAGGCCCTAACAGAGATTTGTGGGTTGTCAGCAGCCCCTTGGATGGCGCGACGGATGCAGACTTGGGGGGACTGGTGTGGGGGGTTAACAATGGCAAAGGCTAGGTTTTGGAAGTGCTCTAGGGGCGTGTAGGGCATGAACACATTGGAGAAATCCCGGCGGTGTATAGGAGGGGATTGGGGAAACGAGGCTGGGATCTCATCCGAATCGGTGGATTCCTCCCCCGATTCGAACTCGATCTCATCCGGGTCCTCTTCCACTTCCACCTCATCAACAGCCTCCTGGACAACCTCCGCCGCCTCTACTTGCTCCGGGAATGCAAACACGCGGTGGCGGGGGGAAGGAACGGGGGAAAGGGGAGCCTCTTCCTCCGAGTCGGATGAACCAATAGGGATGAAGTCAGCCGTGGCAAGGGAGGGGGAGGGCGAAGGGTGCGGTGAGGAGGGCAGGAGGGCGCGAGCAGGAGCACTAAGGCTATGGGCAGGAGAAGTGGAGGTAGTGGAGGTAGACGGTGATGGACTTGGGGTGGAGAGGGTGGAGGTAATAAAGCGTGGCAATCCCTACTGGTGTGGCCAACCTGCCAGCACCGACGGCATCTGACCGGGTCTCTGCAATCCCTCACTTGGTGGTCAAGGGCTAGGCAACGGAAGCAACAAGCCATAAGGTTGAGCTGCTTGGGAGGGGCGAGAGCTCTACGTCGGGAGTTGCATGGATCTTGCATGCTATAAGAGGGAGAGAGGAGGGCGTGGGCATAAGACTCCAGCCGACCGAAGTGGGCATGGCGCGATTGCTGGGGCGGCAGACGAGGGGGCAGCGAAAGGCCGGCCTCGGGCTCCCCGTTGTCAACATCCGTGAGCCTGGGGCGCTTAGTCAGCGCACTGTCGCTAGCGGATGGCGGTATTGGCACGGCGGGGCTGGTTGACCAAGGGAGAGGGCCCAAGGGGAGAGGCAGAATGCCAGGCGCGCATACGTCCAGGACAAGTCTCCGCCACGTGCTACCTTTTCTAGGGGCCGCGCAATGGGACGAAGCCGCAGGCGCGTCCAGAGCAGCATGCATGCACCCTGAGCCCGGGGCGGGCGCAGGGCGCGCGCCAACCCGCAGGCACGCATGGGCCTGTAGCAACGTGTCAGACTTGCTTGCCAATAGCGATAGATGGGAAGGGCCAAAGGGGAGAGGAAGCAGACTAGCAGCACAAAGATCCAGGACTGGGGGCCGACGGGGCGATCGGTGCGAGCGGGGCCAGGCGTGATGCGAGGGCAGAGCAAGCGAGGTGCTAGAGGCGTCCAGAGTACGATCACGGGGGTCATTACAGAAGATGGGAGAGCCACTTGTCTGGCGGCGGATACGGGCAGAGGGAGAAGATATGGATTCCACCACGGAGGATGGCATCGCTAGAGCAGGAGGAGGCCGGCTGACCGAGACCGCGCATCAGCGCGGATAGGAGAGACGCCTAGCGATGCACGCGCGTCAGAAGTGACCGAGGCACAACCAGGCGCACCAGTCGAAGGAAGAGCGAACAGAGCACGCGCAGGCGTAGCGGCCATGGCACGGCCAGGCGAGACAGACGAGCAGAGAGAGGACAAGGGACCAGCATGGGGCTGAGCCAAGTTTTGGAAGTATTGCACAGGGGCAGCAAACAGCCTAGGGGGAGGCTGGTTTGCCGGCGTCGGGTAAGCATGGAAGAGAACGACAATCTGCCTATAATTGATCCCAACTAGCGATAGAATGAACTTAGCAATGCGACAATTAGCAACGGTAAACGAGAATAAGCGGTCGCTAACCAAATGAATTAACGGGCAAGCAGACGAAGAGCCGATCCAACCATTGACCAAGGCAACAATGGCTGCTGCCAGAGGCGGAGGTGCCGACAGGAGAACCTCTAGCCATACCTGAGTTGGGGAGCACAGCAGCGAGGCGGAAGACAGAGCGGCGCATACCGGAGAGGAGAAGTACATCAACGAGTACTGCAGCAGGGCATCTCCCGGCGTCCGCAGCGGCGGGCCAACTCCGTCGGCAGAAGGCCGACGCAGCATCTCCGGGGTCGAAGCCGCAAGGAAGCCATGCCGGAGCACCCGTCCCTGGCGCAAGTCGGAGCTGGACGCCCAAGAGAGGCCTGCCCCATCGGCGTCCAAGGGCGCGATGGCCGAAGGGAGCAGAGGCCGGGACGGCGCGGGACCTGCCGCCGAGGAGAGCGAAGCGTAGGCCACCAGGGGCCGCGCGGGCGCCCCGGGGGCAGGGCCAGAGCCCGCCACCGGCGCCCGCGCCGGCGGGGAGAAAGCAGCGCGGTCGGTTATGGTGTCGCCTATCCTATCCTTACACCCTATCCTCATAGAAGCCTTATTCAACCTACATAATTCCTTTCAAGTTGGATATTAATGAGTGACTGGATGATTATGCCAAGGTGAATTTTTTTGGCACACAGTTCCGGTAGGTGTGTTCTGCTCATATTACTGTTAAATAAGTACTCCCTCCTTCCCAAAATCTTAGGCGTATTAGGATTTACATGCAGTCCCATAATGTAGGACGCACAGTTAAAGCATAGCCAAAGATCACTACTTTTTTGGAAATAAAAAGATGCGGCCAATCCTCTTGTGGGGTTAGCACCCAAATCATGCATGCCTTCCTTTTCTTATCTCCAATCGTGGATGGCTCCCTCGTGCGATTTGCTCACGTAACTGACTCTGCGCTAATTTTCGTGCTAACAACTAATACGCCGTAGATTTTGGGAAGGAGGGAGTAGCATCCTTGTATTCTACTCCCTCCGTTCCTAAATACTTGTCTTTCTAGGCATTTCAACAAGTGACTACATACGAAACAAAATGAGTAAATCTACACTCTAAAATATGTCTACAAACATCCGTATGTAGTAGTCATTTGAAATGTCTAGAAAGACAAATATTTAGGAACGGAGGGAGTATGTGGTAAAAGAAAATTGCATGTCATTCACCTATTTCAAGAGATTGTGGTTGGCCCAGAAGTTTTCTCATATCTATGAAGACAGACGCAAGATGAACTCGTGTGCTTTTACAGGGTCCCTCTTTTTGCATTGTATGGTAGGCTATTGTTTCCTTCAAATTGCCACTTTACCTATGATTAATCTTTCTTACAACACCACTGATGTATTTTCCCTTTCTTGTCTATGCAGGCCATCTGATTTCCAAAAGCTCCCTGATTCGAAGGTTGGCTAGGCTTGACAGCCTTTACTGTTTTTATGAGTGCCACCATACAAGTTACACTTCAGAATTTTTTAAGGTATATTTTTTATGCACTAAACTAGGGATTATTGGAACAGAGTAATTAATTCCCTGAATATTGGATTGCAACAGAAGAGTCCAAGAAACTCTAAGACTTTGTCGTTGAGGCTAAGAAGAATATGCTTTGCGTCATACTGGCACTTGCCAAAAGGATGCTACACAAGGTCTTTTTTTTTTTGGTTCATCAACTTGCTTGTTGACATTGAGGCAAATCAGCTTGATGAATGGAACACATTCCAAAATAAACGGCTAAAATTTACCTTTGACAAGTACGTGGATTTTTTTTCTTACACCCTTTGGCAGATTTGGGAAGATGGAAATGCGTGTTTTTTAGCATAAATGCTTAGGGGTTTATGACAGGATCTGTAGGATCCAGGAGATAATGAGATTGAGAAAGCTGGCTTTTGTCAGAGGTGTTCAGGATGATGGTGGCTAATCTTGACTACTGTATTCTGTAACTGGGCTTCGGCCAGAACCTTTTGTCTTTCTCTTCTTCTAATAGATACAACACCTGCCTTTTTTATTTATTTTAGAAAAGGAGGTTATCCCCTGGCCTCTGCATCTGAAAGATGCATGCGGCCCTATTATTAAACAAGTTCAACAAAATACAAAGTCTGTAATCCGGAGTACAGCTCACAAAGGAAGCACAAATAAAAAAGGCTAAGTAAATAATCCTGCAAATACCATAAGTTTTTATTCATAAACAGTATGACATATTAATGGCTACTCCCTCCGTTCTTATTTATTCGTCGTGGTTTTAGTTAACAGAGGGAGTACAACAGAAAAACTCGACAATCTGCAGGAGCATAAAGTTCTGAAGTAAAATGAACAAAGCATCAACTATCCTAAACTGTAGTAGTCCTATCCCCTATGGGAAGATGCGGCGAGCAGGTACGAGGTCTGCCGTGCAAGCGCCGGATGACACGCTGTATTGTTTGGTGTCTCTGGTTGGCTCAACTTCCAGGAATACTTTTTTGTGGTTATGTAAGAGCATATGACATAATAGAATCATCATCTATTCGGAGAACTGCAAAAGGTATATGTACAAGGCTGTTTTGATCACACACAATGGACTTCAGGAAATTCCATACTCCCTTTCTTGTTGTGGCGCCGCCTCCTCCATCTCAGAAAGGGATGGAGTGTAGATAGCGGTTGTAAGATCGCCGTCATGGGAGATCACGAGCTAACTCGAGCACGTCACCCTCTTACCGAAAAAGACTTTCACGCTGTTTTATATATAAAGCACCGAATCACAAGGACCATGATACAAACTCACACCACCACCGCACACGACACGCACACCCAAGGCGAGATACAAAGGTGCCGGGCATCGCCACACCACCCCAACGACTACCAAGCCACTACAAATGCGCGAGGACGAACTGCTTGGAGCCACCGGAGACCTCCTCCGAGGGAAGGTGAGACGGGAACGACGGAACCAGGCCTCCAAGATGGTGTCCCCAAGAAGGGAACGACCACGATAGCGACCAAGGCACGCCCGCCACCGCCGCGCCGGTCACGCCGCCGCCACGAAGCCGCCGCCAGCAGGCTCCAGCTCGTCGCCGCGCTGCCGCGCCCGCCGCCAGCGCCGCATCCCAGGCAGCCGCCTCGACCCGCGCCGAAGGCCCCCGCTGAGGAGACAAGGCAGCCCCGCCGCCGCCAGCGCCTACCAGGCTACGCCCGGCGCGCCCTCTCTGGCGGCGGCGAGGGAGAGGAGGGAGGAGGAGGGGAAGCCCATCGGCAGCGCTAGGGTATCTCCCATGACGCGCGCGCGGGGCGCGTCGCGGGAGCGAGTCTGTACCTTTCGTCGCACGTCACCCTCTTCGCGTACCTCTTCGACAGTCCCATCTCTCGCATGCGCCTATTCAAATTACTGACAGTCAAAAAGAGCATCAAAAGAATGTTTGATGAAATAATAATATTTTGTACAGTACATGATTTATAAGTAGTGCTTAGAGATGGTGATGATAATGAAGGTGGAAGGAAGAAGGGTAGGGGAGAAAGAAAGATGACGCTTTAATTATCTTCTTGCAAGGAGATGGCCGATAACGAGATGTGGAAATTGCCGAGGGAGAAATGAGCGGGGTCAAAGAATGATTTTGTTGTTGTATGGAAAAACTACATTTGATTACAACACACTTTTTAAAAAAAATTAAGAAATTTTCATTCCAATTACGAATCAGTACAAAGTCGTTGACTCTTACAAGCACACTGAAACGCAAACACAATGGATCATGAACACAAGAAGATCTCCGGAGCTCTGTGTCATCATCCCTGAATCTTGAGAGAAGACCCCTGCAGCAGAAGGATCTGCAACCAGTCGCAAACAGGTCATCGTCTTCGACCACAGTACAATTGCCGCCATGCTGCTTCCGCCTTTCTTGACACCAGCGCTGAGAGGGCATGGACATCAATCCAACACACCTGCAAAAGTCGTCGCCGTTTTTGGCTTTGAGTACCGCGAAAAGTGTCCCTTCCGAAAGAAAAAGTCACCGAGGAGCAGCCAAACCCCATCACCGTCCTCGTAGGTGATCACGAATGTCGTGTGAGTGTGACTACCATGGCGGTGGCCGTCCCGGTTCAGCTCGTCTCGTGCATCTGCATGCCGGCGTCAGGTGAATTTTGTTAGTGAAAGTCAATGAATTTTTGAGATGGATGTGTATATCACCTTGGTGAATGGCGGAGGGGATCAGGGGAACACGAGACTGATGCGCGATGTATATATAGCATGCACGCACGGGGCGGCACGGGGCTCCTTACCGGGGCCGACGATGGCGCATGGTGACCGTGGTCCGTGCATCGAACAAGCAGCCATGTGGGAAGCAGCGGCTGTGCGGGGTTATACGAGGACGTGCTCGTGGGCGTAGGCTCGTGTTGCGTCCCTTTGCCGTAGTGGTGGTGGTTGTGGGGGGAGACCGGTGACCGGAGCCAGTTGCTGTGTCGATCGTGGTGCTCTCTGCTGGTAACTTTGTGAACACGCGCGCCGGCCGGGGACCGTGGCATCGTGCCGTGTCACACGCATGGTCACCGTGCTTCCCGACGCCGAGCCCCTGCCGGCTATGCTCTAGCACGGGTAAATTCATCTGCTTATCTCTGAGTTATTTACCCAAAACCATCACACTTGGAGTTAGGACAACAACTTGATACCACATTGAGGGCAGGGCACAAAAACCCATCAAAAATGTGCCTAATACGTAACGCGGAGCACTGACGTTCGAATTTGGCAGCGTAAACAATGAAACTGGCAGGTGGGGCCCGCTGTCGGGATGACGTAGTGTGCTTGTGTGGACAATATGCTGACTTGGACTAGAGTCCCACCTGTCAATGACTAAATTCTTTTTTCACCTTTTATTTTTATTTCTTTCTCTTTTTTCTATGGGCATTTATCCGAACACGTTGTGGACGCTAAACCATGGACATCACCGGGGCTGCCACTACATAGGACGTGCACAGCGGCAACGCCTGCCCAGGCCGTCGCGCCGGGAGACCAGCTCCCATGTGAGGGCCGCGTCGTGGAAGTGGCTGCCCGTCGGAGGTGGGCGAGGACATGGCCGACGCGGGATCTAGCCGGAGCTCTGCTTGCGGCCCCGCTCGGCATGGACAACAAGACGGAGGCGCCACAATTTCTTACTTCGACGTCAATGGCTGCGGGGCATGGAACGAAGGAAGGAGGCAGGGACGCATCGAGCGAGAGCAACGCCGGCAGCAGGCCGTGCGACCTGCTCCGCGCCCGCATCGTGCACTCCCCTGCCGTTGGACCCCGCCTCCTTGCTCCCACTCAGGAGCGCCGCCGCGGAGCTCCACACCGCCAACTCCGACTGTCGCCGCCGTTCAGCAACCGGGGTGCCGCCTGTTGGGGAACGTAGTAATTTCAAAAAATTTCCTACGCACACGCAAGATCATGGTGATGGCATAGCAACGAGAGGGGAGAGTGTTTGTCTACGTACCCTCGTAGACCGTAAGCGGAAGCGTTAGCACAACGCGATTGATGTAATCGTACGTCTTCACGATCCGACCGATCCAAGCACCGAACGTACGGGGCCTTCGAGTTCAGCACACGTTCAGCTCGATGACGATCTCCGGCCTCCGATCCAGCCGAGCTCCGGAGATGAATTCCGTCAGCACGATGGTGTGGTGACGATGATGATGTTCTACCGGCGCAGGACTTCGCCTAAACTCCGCGACGATATGACTGAGGTGGAATATGGTGGAGGGGGGCACCGCACACGGCTAAGGAACGATCCGTAGATCAACTTGTGTGCCTATGGGGTGCCCCCCGCCCCCGTATATAAAGGAGGAAGGGGGGAGGTGCGGCCGGCCCCCTAGGGGTGCGCCTGGAGGAGTCCTACTCCCACCGGGAGTAGGACTCCCCCCTCTTGCCTTGGTGGAGAAGGAAAGGGGGGAGGGGAAAGAGGAAAGGGGGGCACCGCCCCCCCTTCCTTGTCCTATTCGGACTAGGGGGGGGGGGAGGGGCGCGCGGCCTGCCCTGGCCGGCCCTCCTCTTCTCCCTCTTGGCCCACTAAGGCCCATTATCCCCCGGGAGGGTTCCGGTAACCCCCCGGTGTTCCGGTAAAATCCCGATTTCACCCGGAACCATTCCGATGTCCAAATATAGGCTTCCAATATATCAATCTTTATGTCTCGACCATTTCGAGACTCCTCTTCATGTCCGTGATCACATCCGGGACTCCGAAAAAACTTCGGTGCATCAAAACTTGTAAACTCATAATAAAACTGTCATTGTAACGTTAAGCGTGCGGACCCTACGGGTTCGAGAACTATGTAGACATGACCTAGAACCATTCTCGGTCAATAACCAATAGCGGGGACCTGGATGCCCATATTGGTTCCTACATATTCTACGAAGATCTTTATCGGTCAAACCGCATAACAACATACGTTGTTCTCTTTGTCATCGGTATGTTACTTGCCCGAGATTTGATCGTCGGTATCCAATACCTTGTTCAATCTCGTTACCGGCAAGTCTCTTTACTCGTTCTGTAATACATCATCTTATAACTAACTCATTAGTTACAATGCTTGCAAGGCTTAGGTGATGAGTATTACCGAGAGGGCCCAGAGATACCTCTCCGACAATCGGAGTGACAAAACCTAATCTCGAATTACGCCAACCCAACATGTACCTTCGGAGACACCTGTAGAGCACCTTTATAATCACCCAGTTACGTTGTGACGTTTGGTAGCAGACAAAGTGTTCCTCCGGTAAACGGGGGTTGCATAATCTCATAGTTGCAGGAACTTTGTATAAGTCATGAAGAAAGCAATAGCAGTATACTAAACGATCAAGTGCTAGGCTAACGGAATGGGTCATGTCAATCACATCATTCTCCCAATGATGTGATCCCATTAATCAAATGACAACACATGTCTATGGTTAGGAAACATAACCATCTTTGATTAATGAGCTAGTCAAGTAGAGGCATACTAGTGACTATATGTTTGTCTATGTATTCACACATGTATCATGTTTCCGGTTAATAAAATTCTAGCATGAATAATAAACATTTATCATGATATGAGGAAATAAATAATAATTTTATTATTGCCTCTAGGGCATATTTCCTTCAGTCTCCCACTTGCACTAGAGTCAATAATCTAGATTACATAGTAATGATTCTAACACCCATGGAGTCTTGGTGCTGATCATGTTTTGCTCGTGAGAGAGGCTTAGTCAACGGGTCTGCAACATTCAGATCCGTATGTATCTTGCAAATCTCTATGTCTCCCACTTGGACTTGGTCCCGAATGGAATTGAAGCGTCTCTTGATGTGCTTGGTCCTCTTGTGAAATCTGGATTGCTTTGCCAAGGCAATTGCACCAGTATTGTCACAGAAGATTTTCATTGGTCCCGATGCACTAGGTATGACACCTAGATCGGAAATGAACTCCTTCATCCAGACTCCTTCATTTGCTGCTTCAGAAGAAGCTATGTACTCCGCTACACATGTAGATCCCGCCACGACGCTTTGTTTGGAACTGCACCAACTTACAGCTCCACTGTTTAATAAAAACACGTATCCGGTTTGTGATTTAGAATCGTCTGGATCAGTGTCAAAGCTTGCATCGACGTAACCATTTACGACTAGCTCTTTGTCACCTCCATATACGAGAAACATATCCTTAGTCCTTTTCAGGTATTTCAGGATGTTCTTGACCGTTGTCCAGTGATCCACTCCTGGATTACTTTGGTACCTTCCTGCCAAGCTTATTGCAAAGCATACGTCAGGTCTGGTACACAGCATTGCATACATGATAGAGCCTATGGCTGAAGCATAGGGAACATTTTTCATTTTCTCTCTATCTTCTGCTGTGGTCGGGCATTGAGTTTGACTCAACTTCACACCTTGTAGCATAGGCAAGAAACCTTTCTTTGCCTGATCCATTTTGAACTTTTTCAAAATTTTGTCAAGGTATGTGCTTTGTGAAAGTCCTATTAAGCGTCTTGATCTATCTCTATAGATCTTGATGCCCAATATGTAAGCAGCTTCACCGAGGTCTTTCATTGAAAAACTTTTATTCAAGTATCCCTTTATGCTATCCAGAAATTCTATATCATTTCCAATTAATAGTATGTCATCTACATATAAAATTAGAAATTCTACAGAGCTCCCACTCACTTTCTTGTAAATACAGGCTTCTCCAAAAGTCTGTATAAAACCATATGCTTTGATCACACTATCAAAGCGTTTATTCCAACTCCGAGATGCTTGCACCAGTCCATAAATGGAACGCTGGAGGTTGCACACTTTGTCAGCACCTTTTGGATCAACAAAACCTTCCGGCTGCATCATATACAACTCTTCTTCTAGAAATCCATTCAAGAATGCAGTCTTGACATCCATTTGCCAAATTTCATAATCATGAAATGCAGCAATAGCTAACATGATTCGGACAGACTTAAGCATCGCTACGGGTGAGAAAGTCTCATCGTAGTCAACCCCTTGAACTTGTCGAAAACCTTTTGCAACAAGTCGAGCTTTATAGACAGTTACATTACCATCAGCGTCAGTCTTCTTCTTAAAGATCCATTTATTCTCAATGGCGTGCCGATCATCGGGCAAGTCAACCAAAGTCCACACTTTGTTTTCATACATGGATCCCATCTCAGATTTCATGGCCTCTAGCCATTTTGCGGAATCTGGGCTCATCATCGCTTCCTCATAGTTCGTAGGTTCATCATGGTCAAGTAACATGACTTCCAGAATAGGATTACCGTACCACTTTGGTGCGGATCTTACTCTGGTAGACCTACGAGGTTCAGTAGAAACTTGATCCGAAGTTTCATGATCATTATCATTAGCTTCCTCACTAATTGGTGTAGTTGTCACAGGAACCGGTTCTTGTGATGAACTACTTTCCAATAAGGGAGTAGATACAGTTATGTCATCAAGTTCTACTTTCCTCCCACTCACTTCTTTCGAGAGAAACTCCTTCTCTAGAAATGATCCATTCTTAGCAACGAATGTCTTGCCTTCGGATCTGTGATAGAAGTTGTACCCAACAGTCTCTTTTGGGTATCCTATGAAGACACATTTCTCTGATTTGGGTTCGAGCTTATCTGGTTGAAGTTTCTTCACATAAGCATCGCAGCCCAAAACTTTAAGAAACGACAACTTTGGTTTCTTGCCAAACCACAGTTCATAAGGCGTCATCTCAACAGATTTTGATGGTGCCCTATTTAACGTGAATGCGGCCGTCTCTAAAGCATGACCCCAAAACGATAGCGGTAAATCGGTAAGAGACATCATAGATCACACCATATCAAGTAAAGTATGATTACGACGTTCGGACACACCATTTCTTTGTGGTGTTCCAGGTGGCGTGAGTTGCGAAACTATTCCGCATTGTTTCAAATGCAAACCAAACTCGTAACTCAAATATTCTCCTCCACGATCAGATCATAGAAACTTTATTTTTTTTGTTACGATGATTTTCCACTTCACTTTGAAATTCTTTGAACTTTTCAAATGTTTCAGACTTGTGCTTCATTAAGTAGATATACCCATATCTGCTCAAATCATCTGTGAAGGTGAGAAAATAACGATATCCGCCACGAGCCTCAACATTCATCGGACCACATACATCTGTATGTATGATTTCCAACAAATCTGTTGCTCTCTCCATAGTACCGGAGAACGGTGTTTTAGTCATCTTGCCCATGAGGCACGGTTTGCAAGTACCAAGTGATTCATAATCAAGTGATTCCAGAAGTCCATCAGTATGGAGTTTCTTCATGCGCTTTACACCGATATGACCTAAACGGCAGTGCCACAAATAAGTTGCACTATCATTATCAACTCTGTATCTTTTGGCTTCAACATTATGAATATGTGTGTCACTACTATCGAGATTCAATAAAAATAGACCACTTTTCAAGGGTGCATGACCATAAAAGATATTACTCATATAAATAGAACAACCATTATTCTCTGATTTAAATGAATAACCGTCTCGCATCAAACAAGATCCAGATATAATGTTCATGCTCAACGCTGGCACCAAATAACGATTATTTAGGTCTAAAACTAATCCCGAAGGTAGATGTAGAGGTAGTGTGCCGACCGCGATCACATCGACTTTGGAACCGTTTCCCACGCGCATCGTCACCTCGTCCTTGGCCAGTGCTCGCTTATTCCGTAGTCCCTGTTTCGAGTTGCAAATATTAGCAACAGAACCAGTATCAAATACCCAGGTGCTACTACGAGCTCTAGTTAGGTACACATCAACAACATGTATATCACAAATACCTTTGTTTACCTTGCCATCCTTCTTATCCGCCAAATACTTGGGGCAGTTCCGCTTCCAGTGACCAGTCTGCTTGCAGTAGAAGCACTCAGTTTCAGGCTTAGGTCCAGACTTGGGTTTCTTCTCTTGAGCACCAACTTGCTTGCCGTTCTTTTTGAAGTTCCCCTTCTTCTTCCCTTTGCCCTTTTTCTTGAAACTAGTGGTCTTGTTGACCATCAACACTTGATGCTCCTTCTTGATTTCTACCTCCGCAGCTTTTAGCATTGCGAAGAGCTCGGGAATAGTCTTGTTCATCCCTTGCATATTATAGTTCATCACAAAGCTCTTGTAGCTTGGTGGCAGTGATTGGAGAATTCTGTCAATGACACTATCATCCGGAAGATTAACTCCCAGTTGAATCAAGTGATTATTATACCCAGACATTTTGAGTATATGTTCACTGACATAACTATTCTCCTCCATCTTGCAGCTGTAGAACTTATTGGAGACTTCATATCTCTCAATTCGGGCATTTGCTTGAAATATTAACTTCAACTCCTGGAACATCTCATATGCTCCATGACGTTCAAAACGTCGTTGAAGGCCCAATTCTAAGCCGTAAAGCATGGCACACTGAACTATAGAGTAGTCATCAACTTTGCTCTGGCAGACGTTCTTAACGTCGTCAGTTGCATCAGCAGCAGGCCTGGCACCCAGCGGTGCTTCCAGGACGTAACTTTTCTGTGCAGCAATGAGGATAATCCTCAGGTTATGGACCCAGTCCGTGTAATTGCTACCATCATCTTTCAACTTTGCTTTCTCAAGGAACGCATTAAAATTCAACGGAACAACAGCACGAGCCATCTATCTACAAACAAACATAGACAAGCAAAATACTATCAGGTACTAAGTTCATGATAAATTTAAGTTCAATTAATCATATTACTTAAGAACTCCCACTTAGACAGACATCTCTCTAGTCATCTAAGTGATTACGTGATCCAAATCAACTAAACCATAATTGATCATCACGTGAGATGGAGTAGTTTTCAATGGTGAACATCACTATGTTGATCATATCTACTATATGATTCACGTTCGACCTTTCGGTCTCCATGTTCCGAGGCCATATCTGCATATGCTAGGCTCGTCAAGTTTAACCTGAGTATTCCGCATGTGCAAAACTGGCTTGCACCCGTTGTAGATGGATGTAGAGCTTATCACACCTGATCATCACGTGGTGTCTGGGCACGACGAACATTGGCAACGGTGCATACTCAGGGAGAACACTTCTTGATAATTTTAGTGAGAGATCATCTTAAAATGCCACCGTCAATCAAAGCAAGATAAGATGCATAAAGGATAAACATCACATGCAATCAACATAAGTGATATGATATGGCCATCATCATCTTGTGCTTGTGATCTCCATCTCCGAAGCACCGTCGTGATCACCATCATCACCGGCGTGACACCTTGATCTCCATCGTAGCATCGTTGTCGTTTACGCCATCTATTGCTTCTACGACTATTGCTACCGCTTAGTGATAAAGTAAAGCAATTACAGGGCGTTTGCATTTCATACAATAAAGCGACAACCATATGGCTCCTGCCAGTTGCCGATAACTTCGGTTACAAAACATGATCATCTCATACAATAAAATATAGCATCACGTCTTGGCCATATCACATCACAACATGCCCTGCAAAAACAAGTTAGACGTCCTCTACTTTGTTGTTGCAAGTTTTACGTGGCTGCTACGGGCTTAGCAAGAACCGTTCTTACCTACGCATCAAAACCACAACGATAGTTCATCAAGTTGGTGCTGTTTTAACCTTCGCAAGGATCAGGCATAGCCACACTCGATTCAGCTAAAGTGAGAGAGACAGACACCCGCCAGTCACCTTTAAGCACGAGTGCTCGTAACGGTGAAACCAGTCTCGCGTAAGCGTACGCATAATGTCGGTCCGGGCCGCTTCATCTCACAATACCGCCGAACCAAAGTATGACATGCTGGTAAGCAGTATGACTTGTATCGCCGACAACTCACTTGTGTTCTACTCGTGCATATAACATCAACGCATAAAACCTAGGCTCGGATGCCACTGTTGGGGAACGTAGTAATTTCAAAAAAATTCCTACGCACGCGCAAGATCATGGTGATGGCATAGCAACGAGAGGGGAGAGTATTCATCTACGTACCCTCGTAGACCGTAAGTGGAAGCATTAGCACAACGCGGTTGATGTAGTCGTACGTCTTCACGATCCGACCGATCCAAGCACCGAACGTACGGGGCCTCCGAGTTCAGCACACGTTCAGCTCGATGACGATCTCCGGCCTCCGATCCAGCCGAGCTCCGGAGATGAGTTCCGTCAGCACAACGGCGTGGTGACGATGATGATGTTCTACCGGCGCAGGACTTCGCCTAAACTCCGCGATGATATGACTGAGGTGGAATATGGTGGAGGGGGACACCGCACACGGCTAAGGAACGATCCGTAGATCAACTTGTGTGCCTATGGGGTGCCCCCCGCCCCCGTATATAAAGGAGGGAGGGGGGAGGTGCGGCCGGCCCCCTAGGGGTGCGCCTGGAGGAGTCCTACTCCCACCGGGAGTAGGACTCCCCCCTCTTGCCTTGGTGGAGAAGGAAAGGGGGAGGGGAAAGAGGAAAGGGGGGCGCCGCCCCCCCCCTTCCTTGTCCTATTCGGACTAGGGGGGAGGGGCGCGTGGCCTGCCCTGGCCGGCCCTCCTCTTCTCCCTCTTGGCCCACTAAGGCCCATTATCCCCCGGGAGGGTTCCGGTAACCCCCCGGTGTTCCAGTAAAATCCCGATTTCACCCGGAACCATTCCGATGTCCAAATATAGGCTTCCAATATATCAATCTTTATGTCTCGACCATTTCGAGACTCCTCGTCATGTCCGTAATCACATCCGGGACTCTGAACAAACTTGGATGCATCAAAACTTGTAAACTCATAATAAAACTGTCATCGTAACGTTAAGCGTGCGGACCCTACGGGTTCGAGAACTATGTAGACATGACCTACAACCATTCTCGGTCAATAACCAATAGCGGGACCTGGATGCCCATATTGGTTCCTACATATTCTACGAAGATCTTTATCGATCAAACCGCATAACAACATATGTTGTTCCCTTTGTCATCGGTATGTTACTTGCCCGAGATTTGATCGTCGGTATCCAATAACTTGTTCAATCTCGTTACCGGCAAGTCTCTTTACTCGTTCTGTAATACATCATCTTATAACTAACTCATTAGTTACAATGCTTGCAAGGCTTAGGTGATGAGTATTACCGAGAGGGCCCAGAGATACCTCTCCGACAATCGGAGTGACAAAACCTAATCTCGAATTGCGCCAACCCAACATGTACCTTCGGAGACACCTGTAGAGCACCTTTATAATCACCCAGTTACGTTGTGACGTTTGGTAGCACACAAAGTGTTCCTCCGGTAAACGGGGGTTGCATAATCTCATAGTTGCAGGAACTTTGTATAAGTCATGAAGAAAGCAATAGCAGTATACTAAAGAATCAAGTGCTAGGCTAACGGAATGGGTCATGTCAATCACATCATTCTCCTAATGATGTGATCCCATTAATCAAATGACAACACATGTCTATGGTTAGGAAACATAACCATCTTTGATTAATGAGCTAGTCAAGTAGAGGCATACTAGTGACTATATGTTTGTCTATGTATTCACACGTGTATCATGTTTCCGGTTAATACAATTCTAGCATGAATAATAAACATTTATCATGATATGAGGAAATAAATAATAACTTTATTATTGCCTCTAGGGCATATTTCCTTCACCGCCGCCACACACCTGCCCTCCTTTTTTTACTCCTCCGACCAAGTAGGGCGGGCGGCACGGACGAGCACCTCTCCACCACCCAAGTGTGGTGGACTCCTTTTTCTCTCACAGGAGCATGGTGGCATGCACCGCTCCTGGCCGCCGCGGGCGATCTCCTCTGCACCTTCCCTGTCGCTCCTGTATGCGTGACCTGTCGAAGAGATGAGGAAGAAGGCAATGGGTGGATGACGGGTGGGACCTAGGTCCATCTCAGCAAAAAAATCCACATAGGCAGGCCACGTTAGCCTTACAGGTGGGCCCAACCGGCCAGTTTGGCTGTTTTCGTGAGGTTATTCGACTATCAATGCTCTGTGTTATTCGTTGGGCACAAAAACGATGGTTTCTTGTGCCATGTGTTGGAAATATGAGAAAATTACTACGAGATTTAATCCGAATAAACAGAATATAAATCATGACTACAGTAGCAGAGATTGAACTAATCATGCAAACTAGCATAGCAGATGAACAGATCACATCTAGGGCACATACTAGAAACATGAATTCTACCACGATCTCGAACAGGAAAGATAGAATCACATACGATGCAGCGGGAGCAGCACCGCCGGTGTTGACGTTGTCGCCCATGTCATCGAGGATGAGGTTGCCGAGGTCGGGGAAGAAGTCATCGTTCGCGAAGTCGTCGTTGCTAGCAGTCGCGCTAGTGCGCTCCCCAAAAACCTGATCGCCCCTCTCCCGTACAGGATCACGAGAGGCGGGGTTCTGGAGGCCTGTTGTCCCTTCTCCCGGTGCACGCCGAAAGGAGGGATGGAGAAGACTTGCTTCGCGGCGCAATGATCTGGAACTGTGGTGACAAATCATACGAAGCGGCGACGGCTAGGGTAGACGTCTGCCTAACTATATAGTGCGGGCCGGGTAGGTCGTCGGAGTAAACCCCACGTTCGAGTCGTCACGATCCAAAAGGATCGGAAACGGTTCAGTAATTAACGTGTCCGTTAATTATTAATTAATGACTCATTAATTTTTCCCGAGCAGCAAAAATATAGACAACGTGCATAGCTCTGTCCTCGGCTCGGCTCAATCCTGCAACCCGCGGCGCATCGTGATGAGGCGTGGCATGGTGAGGCGAGCGAGGAGGAGGAGCGCGCGTGTAGGTCTCCTCTTCTCATGCTCATACAAGTGGTAGAAGAGCTCACCTGATAAAGAGGTGCAACTCTCTCTCAACTTATGAGGTGGGACTAACTTTAGCCTCACTCACTTCACTTGCATATGTGCATGAATGCGCCAAGAGAATTTCAGAATTATAGTTGGGCTTTGGGCCAAAAGCCCACTAGCAAATTCCAACAATCTCCCACAAAGTCTCATTGGCACATTTCACCATTTGGTTCCAAAACATTGTTCATATACCGGTGCTTAGTGGAGACTGTGAAGTTGAACTTCCACTTAGAGATTTATGCTACACTAGATCACAACTTGAATAGTGGACTATGCCTTAAACTACAAGTTTTCTGCGAGACTAGTTTCACACAAATTCTTGACCGATACTGGGCTGCCGCAAGGCTTCCCCGCGGGTAAAGCGTATACGTCATACTCTAGGGCCTTTTCATGAACTTATTGAAGGAAATATGCCCTAGAGGCAATAATAAAGTTATTATTTATTTCCTCATATCATGATAAATGTTTATTAGTCATGCTAGAATTGTATTACCCGGAAACATAATACATGTATGAACACATAGACAAACATAGTGTCACTAGTATGCCTCTACTTGACTAGCTCGTGAATTAAAGATGGTTAAGTTTCCTAACCATAGACATGAGTTGTCATTTGATTAACGGGATCACATCATTAGTATAATGATGTGATTGACTTGACCCATTCCGTTAGCTTAGCACTTGATCGTTTAGTATGTTGCTATTGCTTTCATCATGACTTATACATGTTCCTATGACTATGAGATTATGTAACTCCCGCTTACCGGAGGAACACTTTGTGTGCTACCAAACGTCACAACGTAACTGGGTGATTATAAAGGTGCTCTACAGGTGTCTCCAAAGGTACTTGTTGAGTTGACGTATTTCGAGATTAGGATTTGTCACTCCGATTGTCGGAGAGGTATCTCTGGGCCCTCTCGGTAATGCACATCACTATAAGCCTTGCAAGTAATGTAGCTAATCAGTTAGTTACGGAATGATGCATTACATAACGAGTAAAGAGACTTGCCGGTAATGAGATTGAACTAGGTATTGAGATACCGATGGTCGAATCTCGGGCAAGTAACATACCGATGACAAAGGGAACAACGTATATTGTTATGCGGTTTGACCGATAAAGATCTTCGTAGAATATGTAGGAGCCAATATGAGCATCCAGGTTCCGCTATTGGTTATTGACCAAAGACGTGTCTCGATCATGTCTACATAGTTCTCGAACCCGTAGGGTCCGCACGCTTAAAGTTAGATGACAGTTATATTATGCGTTTATGTGTTTCGATGTACCGAAGGTTGTTCGGAGTCCCGGATGTGATCACGGACATGACGAGGAGCCTCGAAATGGTCGAGACATGAAGATCGATATATTGGACGACTATATTTGGACACCGGAAAAGGTTCCGGGTGAGATTGGGACAATACCGGAGCTCCGAGAGGTTATCGGAACCCCCCGGGAGGTATATGGGCCTTAATGGGCTTTAATGGAAAGGAGGGGAAAGGAGCAAGGGAGGGGCGTGCCCCCCCAAGCCCAATCCGAATTGGGAGGGGTCCGGCCCCCCTTTCCTTCCTCCCTCCTTCCTCTTCCTTCCCTCTCCCTCTCCAAATAGGAAAGGGAGGAGTCCTACTCCCGGTGGGAGTAGGACTCCCCCCCTTGGGCGCGCCTCGTCCCCTTGGCCGGCCCCCTCCTTCACTCCTTTATATACGGGGGAGGGGGCACCCCATAGACACAAGAATTGATCATTGATCTCTTAGCCGTGTGCGGTGCCCCCCTCCACCATAGTCCCCCTCGATAATATCGTAGCAGTGCTTAGGCGAAACCCTGCGTTGGTAGAACATCATCATCGTCACCATGCCGTCGTGCTGATAGAACTCTCCCTCGACACTTGGCTGGATCGGAGTTCGAGGGACGTCATTGAGCTGAACGTGTGCAAGAACTCGGTGGTGCCGTGCTTTCGGTGCTTGATCGGTCGGGCCGTGAAGATGTACGACTACATCAACCGCGTTGTGCTAAAGCTTCCGCTTTCGCTCTACGGGGGTACGTGGACAACACTCTCCCCTCTCGTTGCTATGCATCACCATGATCTTGCGTGTGCGCAGGAAATTTTTTGAAATTACTACGTTCCCCAACAGTGGCATCCGAGCCTGGTTTTATGCGTAGATATTATATGCACGAGTAGAAAACAAGTGAGTTGTGGGCGATACAAGTCATACTGCTTACCAGCATGTCATACTTTGGTTCGGCGATATTGTTGGATGAAGCGGCCTGGACCGACATTACGCGTACGCTTACGCGAGACTGGTTCTACCGACGTGCTTTGCACACAGGTGGCTGCCGGGTGTCAGTTTCTCCAACTTTAGTTTAACCGAGTGTGGCTACACCCGGTCCTTGAGAAGGTTAAAACAACACTAACTTGACGAACTATCATTGTGGTTTTGATGCGTAGGTAAGAACGGTTCTTGCTAAGCCCGTAGCAGCCACGTAAAACTTGCAACAACAAAGTAGAGGACGTCTAACCTGTTTTTGCAGGGCATGTTGTGATGTGATATGGTCAAGACATGATGCTATATTTTATTGTATGAGATGATCATGTTTTGTAACCGAGTTATCGGCAACTGGCAGGAGCCATATGGTTGTCGCTTTATTGTATGCAATGCAATCGCCCTGTAATTGCTTTACTTTATCACTAAGCGGTAGCGATAGTCGTAGAAGCAATAGTTGGCGAGACGACAATGATGCTACGATGAAGATCAAGGTGTCGCACTGGTGACGACGGTGATCATGACGGTTCTTCGGAGATGGAGATCACAAGCACAAGATGATGATGGCCATATCATATCACTTATATTGATTGCATGCGATGTTTATCTTTTATGCATCTTATCTTCGTTTGATTGACGGTAGCATTATAAGATGATCTCTCACTAAATTTCAAGATAAAAGTGTTCTCCCTGAGTATGCACCGTTGCCGAAGTTCGTCGTGCCCAGACACCACGTGATGATCGGGTGTGATAAGCTCTACGTCCATCTACAACGGGTGCAATCCAGTTTTGCACACGCAGAATACTCAGGTTAAACTTAACGAGCCTAGCACATGCAGATATGGCCTCGGAACACTGAGACCGAAAGGTCGGGCTTGATGTTCACCATTGAAAACTACTCCATTTCACGTGATGATCGGTTATGGTTTAGTTGATTTGGATCACGTGATCACTTAGATGATTAGAGGGATGTCTATCTAAGTGGGAGTTCTTAAGTAATATGATTAATTGAACTTGAATTTATCATGAACTTAGTACCTGATAGTATTTTGCTTGTCTATGTTTGTTGTAGATAGATGGCCCGTGTTGTTGTTCCGTTGAATTTTAATGCGTTCCTTGAGAAAGCAAAGTTGAAAGATGATGGTAGCAATTACACGGACTGGGTCCGTAACTTGAGGATTATCCTCATTGCTGCACAGAAGAATTACGTCCTGGAAGCACCGCTAGGTGCCAAACCTGTTGCAGGAGCAACACCAGATGTTATGAACATCTGGTAGAGCAAAGCTGATGACTACTCGATAGTTCAGTGTGCCATGCTTTACGGCTTAGAACCGGGACTTCAACGATGTTTTGAACGTCATGGAGCATATGAGATGTTCCAGGAGTTGAAGTTAATATTTCAAGCAAATGCCCGGATTGAGAGATATGAAGTCTCCAATAAGTTCTACAGCTGCAAGATGGAGGAGAATAGTTCTGTCAATGAGCATATACTTAGAATGTCTGGGTATAACAATCACTTGATTCAACTGGGAGTTAATCTTCCGGATGATAGCGTCATTGACAGAATTCTTCAATCACTGCCACCAAACTACAAGAGTTTCGTGATGAACTATAATATGCAAGGGATGGATAAGACAATTCCCGAACTCTTCACAATGCTAAAGGCTGCGGAGGTAGAAATCAAGAAGGAGCATCAAGTGTTGATGGTCAATAAGACCACGAGTTTCAAGAAAAAGGGCAAAGGGAAAAAGAAGGGGAACTTCAAGAAGAACAGCAAACAAGTTGCTGCTCAAGGGAAGAAACCCATGTCTGGACCCAAGCCTGAGACTGAGTGCTTCTACTGCAAGCAGACTGGTCACTGGAAGTAGAACTGCCCCAAGTATTTGGCGGATAAGAAGGATGGCAATGTGAACAAAGGTATATGTGATATACATGTTATTGATGTGTACCTTACCAGAGCTCGCAGTAGCACCTGGGTATTTGACACTGGTTCTGTTGCTAATATTTGCCACTCGAAACAGGGACTACAGATTAAGCGGACACTGGCTAAGGACGAGGTGACGATGCGCGTGGGAAATGGTTCCAAAGTCGATGTGATCGCCGTCGGCACGCTACCTCTACATCTACCTTCGGGATTAGTTTTAGACCTAAATAATTGTTATTTGCTGCCAGCGTTGAGCATGAACATTATATGTGGATCTTGTTTGATGCGATACGGTTATTCATTTAAATATGAGAATAATGGTTGTTCTATTTATATGAGTAATATCTTTTATGGTCATGCACCCTTAAAGAGTGGTCTATTTTTGATGAATCTCAATAGTAGTGATACACATATTCATAATGTTGAAGCCAAAATATGCAGAGTTGATAATGATGGTGCAACTTATTTGTGGCACTGCCGTTTAGGTCATATTGGAGTAAAGCACATGAAGAAACTCCATACTGATGGACTTTTGGAACCACTTGGTACTTGCAAACCATGCCTCATGGGCAAGATGACTAAAACGCCGTTCTCCGGAACTATGGAGCGAGCAACTGATTTGTTGGAAATCATACATACTGATGTATGTGGTCCAATGAATGTTGAGGCTTGCGGCGGGTATCGTTATTTTCTTACCTTCACAGATGATTTGAGAAGATATGGGTATATCTACTTAATGAAACATAAGTCTGAAACATTTGAAAAGTTCAAAGAATTTCAGAGTGAAGTTGAAAATCATCGTAACAAGAAAATAAAGTTCCTACGATCTGATCGTGGAGGAGAATATTTGAGTTACGAGTTTGGTTTACATTTGAAGCAATGCGGAATAGTTTTGCAACTCACGCCACCCAAAACACCACAGCGTAATGGTGTGTCCGAACGTCGTAATCGTACTTTACTAGATATGGTGCAATCTATGATGTCTCTTACTGATTTACCGCTATCGTTTTTGGGTTATGCTTTAGAGACGGACGCATTCACGTTAAATAGGGCACCATCAAAATCCGTTGAGACAACGCCTAATGAACTGTGGTTTGGCAAGAACCCAAAGTTGTCGTTTCTTAAAGTTTGGGGTTGCGATGCTTATGTGAAAAAGCTTCAACCCGATAAGCCCGAATCCAAATCGGAGAAATGTTTCTTCATAGGATACCCAAAGGAAACTGTTGGGTACACCTTCTATCACAGATCCGAAGGCAAGACTTTTGTTGCCAAGAATAAATCCTTTCTAGAGAAGGAGTTTCTCTCTAAAGAAGTGAGTGGGAGGAAAGTAGAACTTGATGAGGTAACTGTACCTGCTCCTTTATTGGAAAATAGTTCATCATGGAAACCGGTTCCTGTGACGACTACACCAATAAGTGAGGAAGCTAATGATGTTGATCATGAAACTTTAGATCAAGTTACTACTGAATCTCATAGGTCAACCAGAGTAAGATCCGCACCAAAGTGGTACGGTAATGCTATTCTGGAGGTCATGTTACTTGACCATGGTGAACCTACGAACTATGAGGAAGCGATGATGAGCCCAGATTTCGCAAGGCTTGAGGCCATGAAATCTGAGATGGGATCCATGTATGAGAACAAAGTGTGGACTTTGGTTGACTTGCCCAATGATCGGCAAGCCATCGAGAATAAATGGATCTTCAAGAAGAAGACTGACGCTGATGGTAATGTTACTGTCTACAAAGCTCGACTTGTTGCAAAAGGTTTTCGACAAGTTCAAGGGGTTGACTACGATGAGACTTTCTCACCCGTAGCGATGCTTAAGTCTGTCCAAATCATGTTAGCAATTTTCCGCATTTTATGATTATGAAATTTGGCAAATGGATGTCAAAACTGCATTCCTGAATGGATTTCTGGAATAAGAGTTGTATATGATGCAACCAGAAGGTTTTGTCGATCCAAAGGATGCTAACAAAGTGTGCAAGCTCCAGCGATCCATTTATGGACTGGTGCAAGCCTCTTGGAGTTGGAATAAACGCTTTGATAGTGTGATCAAAGCATATGGTTTTATACAGATTTTTGGAGAAGCCTGTATTTACAAGAAAGTGAGTGGGAGCTCTGTAGCATTTCTAATATTATATGTGGACGACATATTATTGATTGGAAATGATGTAGAATTTCTGGATAGCATAAAAGGATACTTGAATAAAAGTTTTTCGATGAAAGACCTCGGTGAAGCTGCTTACATATTGGGCATCAAGATCTATAGAGATAGATCAAGACGCTTAATTGGACCTTCACAAAGTACATACCTTGATAAAGTTTTAAAAAAGTTCAAAATGGATCAAGCAAAGAAAGGGTTCTTGCCTGTAATACAAGGTGTGAAATTGAGTCGGACTCAATGCCCGACCACTGCAGAAGATAGAGAGAAAATGAAAGAAGTTCCCTATGCTTCAGCCATAGGCTCTATCATGTATGCAATGCTGTGTACCGAACCTGATGTGTGCCATGCTATTAGTTTAGCAGGGAGGTACCAAAGTAATCCAGGAGTGGATCACTGGACAGCGGTCAAGAACATCCTGAAATACCTGAAAAGGACTAAGGATATGTTTCTCGTTTATGGAGGTGACAAAGAGCTACTCGTAAATGGTTATGTCGATGCAAGCTTTGACACTGATCCGACGATTCTAAATAGCAAATCGGATACGTGTTTATATTGAATGGTGGAGCTGTCAGTTAGTGCAGTTCTAAACAAAGCGTCGTGGCGGGATCTACATGTGAAGCAGAGTACATAGCTGCTTCGGAAGCAGCAAATGAAGGAGTCTGGATGAAGGAGTTCATATCCGATCTAGGTGTCATACCTAGTGCATCGGGTCCAATGAAAATCTTTTATGACAATACTAGTGCAATTGCATTGGCAAAGGAATCCAGATTTCACAAGAGAACCAAGCACATCAAGAGACGCTTCAATTCCATCCGGGACCAAGTCTAGGTGGGAGACATAGAGATTTGCAAAATACATACGGATCTGAATGTTGCAGACCCGTTGACTAAGCCTCTTCCACGAGCAAAACATGATCAGCACCAAGGCTCCATGGGTGTTAGAATCATTACTGTGTAATCTAGATTATTGACTCTGGTGCAGGTGGGAGACTGAAGGAAATATGCCCTAGAGGCAATAATAAAGTTATTATTTATTTCCTCATATCATGATAAATGTTTATTATTCATGCTAGAATTGTATTACCCGGAAACATAATACATGTGTGAATACATAGACAAACATAGTGTCACTAGTATGCCTCTACTTGACTAGCTCGTGAATCAAAGATGGTTAAGTTTCCTAACCATAGACATGAGTTGTCATTTGATTAACGGGATCACATCATTAGTAGAATGATGTGATTGACTTGACCTATTCCGTTAGCTTAGCACTTGATCGTTTAGTATGTTGCTATTGCTTTCATCATGACTTATACATGTTCCTATGACTATGAGATTATGTAACTCCCGCTTACCGGAGGAACACTTTGTGTGCTACCAAACGTCACAACGTAACTGGGTGATTATAAAGGTGCTCTACAGGTGTCTCCGAAGGTACATGTTGGGTTGGCGTAATTCGAGATTAGGATTTGTCACTCCAATTGTCGGAGAGGTATCTCTGGGCCCTCTCGGTAATGCACATCATTATAAGCCTTGCAAGCAATGTAGCTAATGAGTTAGTTACGGGATGATGCATTACGTAACAAGTAAATAGACTTGTCGGTAACGAGATTGAACTAGGTATTGAGATACCGATGATCGAATCTCGGGCAAGTAACATACCGTTGACAAAGGGAACAATGTATGTTGTTATGCGGTTTGACCGATAAAGATCTTCGTAGAATATGTAGGAGCCAATATGGGCATCCAAGTTCCGCTATTGGTTATTGACCGGAGACGTGTCTCGGTCATGTCTACATAGTTCTCGAACCCGTAGGGTCCACATGCTTAAAGTTAGATGACAATTATATTATGAGTTTATGTGTTTTGATGTACCAAAGGTTTTTCGGAGTCCCGAATGTGATCACGGACATGACGAGGAGTCTCAAAATGGTCGAGACATGAAGATTGATATATTGGATGACTATATTTGGACACCGGAAAGGTCCCGGGTGAGATTGGGACAATACCGGAGCTCCAAGAGGTTATCGGAACCCCCCGGGAGGTATATGGGCCTTAATGGGCTTTAGTGGAAAGGAGGGGAAAGGAGCAAGGGAGGGGGCGCCCCCCCCCAAGCCCAATCCGAATTGGGAGGGGGGCCGCCCCCCTTTCCTTCCTCCCTCCTTCCTCTTCCTTCCCTCTCCCTCTCCTAATAGGAAAGGGAGGAGTCCTACTCCCGGTGGAGTAGGACTCCCCCCTTGGGCGCGCCTCCTTCCCTTGGCCGGCCCCCTCCTCCACTCCTTTATATACGGGGGAGGGGGGCACCCCATAGACACAACAATTGATCATTGATCTCTTAGCCGTGTGCGGTGCCCCCCTCCACATAGTCCTCCTCAATAATATCGTAGCAGTGCTTAGGCGAAGCCCTGCGTTGGTAGAACATAATAATCGTCACCACGCCGTCGTGCTGACAGAACTCTCCTTGGACACTCGGCTGGATTGGAGTACGAGGGACGTCATCGAGCTGAACGTGTGCAAGAACTCGGAGGTGATGTGCTTTCGGTGCTTGATCGGTCGGGCCGTGAAGACGTATGACTACATCAACCGTGTTGTGCTAACCCTTCCGCTTTCGGTCTACGAGGGTACGTGGAGAACACTCTCCCCTCTCGTTGCTATGCATCACCATGGTCTTGCGTGTGAGTAGGAATTTTTTTGAAATTACTACGTTCCCCAACATTTTTAGAGAACACCCAATTCTCACAGACTGCAACGTTAACAGTCAAGTTCATATAGGTGTGTTCCTCAGAAGATGCTCTGCAGGACAACATCTCTGCTTAGTCAAATAAGCCACTTGGAACACATTAAGATAAATATCAACCTGCCATGCGGATCAGGAGAGTATTGCATCTACACGGAGTGGGATATTAAAATAGGGATACTCTCCTCTCAGCTGACCAACAGCTTGTCTCCCGCTTCAACTTCACGGGATATCCGATCACATAGATTGGGTTACCACTATGGACAACTTATGTGGTGGGTCTCAAACCCATCTCCATCGATGCATTATCTATCACATTACGTGATAAACCCTTTGTGAAGGGATCTACCAAGTTTTTCGTTGTTTGGATATAATCCAACGTAATAACTCCGGAGTTCCTCATTTTTCTGATAGATTTTAGTCTCTTCTTCACATGCCTTGAGGACTTCATATTGTCCTTAGAACTGTTTATCTTGACAATCATAGTTTGATTATCGCAGTTCATCAGGATAGGGGGTATTGGTTTTTCAACCATAGGTAAGTCCATCAATAGCTCACGAAGCCACTCTGCTTCAACAGTGGCAGTGTCTAATGCTGTGAGTTCTGCTTCCATAGTTGACCTTGTTAAGATGGTCTGCTTGCAAGACTTCCAAGAAACAGCGCCACCACCGAGTGTAAAAACATAACCACTTGTGGCCTTAATCTCATCAGCATCAGATATCCAGTTTGAGTCACTATAACCCTCCAGTACCCTTGGATACCCAGTGTAGTGAATCCGATAGCTCGGGTGCCTTTCAAATAGCGCATAACTCTCTCAAGCGCATGCCAATGATCATCTCCCGGTTTTGACACAAACCGACTCAGCTTACTCACAGCAAAAGAGATGTCAGGCCTCGTGGCACTCGCCAAATACATAAGCGAGCCACTAATCTGAGAATACCTCAGTTGATCTCTAGCAATCTGTCGATTCTTTCGAAGCAACACACTAGCATCATATGGAGTTGGAGAAGGCGTGCAGTCGCTATACCCAAAACGACTCAAGACCTTTTCCACATAGTGAGACAGAAGCAGTGTGATCCCACCATTCTCATCTCTCAACAGCTTGATGTTCAAGATAACATCAGCTACTCCTAGATCCTTCATCTCAAAACAGCGAGATAGGAAATCCTTAACCTCCTTGATTAGATCAAGTTTGGTTCCAAAGATCAGTATGTCATCAACATACAGATAAAGAATAACTCCTTCGCCCCCACCATGGCGATAGTACACACACTTGTCACCATCATTTACTACAAAGCCGGCAGCAGTTAATGTTCTTTCGAACTTCTCATGCCACTCCTTAGGAGCTTGTTTATGGCCATGTAAAGACTTTAATAACTTGCACACCTTTCCTTCCTGACCATGTACTACAAAACCATTTGGCTGATCCATGTAAATTTCCTCCCTCAACTCTCCATTGAGGAAAGCCGTCTTAACGTCTATTTGATGAACGAGAAGACCATGTGAGGCAGCCAGTGATAGTAGCACCCGAATTGTGGTTAGTCTAGCCACGGGTGAGTAAGTATCAAATAAGTCTTCACCTTCTTTCTGGGTATAACCCTTAGCCACAAGTCGTGCCTTGTACTTTTCAATCGTACCATCAGGTCTAAGCTTCTTCTTGAACACCCACTTACATTCTACAGGTTTGCACCCATAAGGACGGTCAGTGATCTCCCAGGTTCCGTTAGCTAAGATGGAATCCATCTCGCTACGAATAGCTTCCTTCCAGTAGTCAGCATCAGGAGATGCATAGGCTTCTGAAATAGTATTGGGTGTGTCATCCACAAGGTACACAATGAAATCATCATCAAAGGACTTTGCAGTCCTCTGTCTCTTACTCCTTACAGGAGTTTCATTGTCACCCTCAACAGGATTCTCAACGTGTTCCATCGCAATGGTGGGTTCAGGAATTACAGCGAGTTCCTCACTAGATGGAGCAGGTATCTCCTGATTTGATGAACTCGACATATCCTTCATAGGAAATATGTCCGCAAAGAAAGTTGCATCATTAGACTCCATAATCGTACCAACATGCATGTCGGATACCTCAGATTTTATTATCAAAAATCTATAGCCAATGCTATGAAAAGCATAGCCTAGAAGAACACAATCCTCGGTTTTGGTCCAAGCTTGCGCTTCTTGGGAATTGTATATTGACTTTCGCCAAACAACCCCAAGAACGTAGGTAAGAGAGTTTCAACCTTTTCCCTTTCCCATTCCTCAAATGGAGTCATGGTCTTATGCCTTGTGAGAACTCGGTTTAGGACATGACACGCAGTCATTAGCGCCTCCCCCCACTATTCCTTGGAAAGACCCGATGTGTCTAACATGACGTTAACCAAATCAGTTAGAGTTCAGTTCTTTCTTTCGGCCACCCCATTTGACTGAGGTGAGTAGGGAGGCGTCCTCTCATGGATTATACCATGTTCGGCACAAAACAGATCAAATTGATTGGAAAAATACTCTCCACCACGATCGGACCTAAGCCGTTTAATTTTTTGATCAAGTTGGTTCTCCACCTCAGCTTTATAGTTTTTGAAGAAAGTTAAAGCCTCATCTTTTGATTTCAGAAGATACACATAACAATATCTAGTTGGCTCATCAATCAACGTCATGAAATATCTCTTTCCACCTTTTGTCAACACACCATTCATCTCACAAAGATCAGAATGTATAAGCTCTAGTGGCGCCAAGTCTCTTGCCTCTGCAGTCTTATGGGACTTGCAGGGTTGCTTAGCTTGCACACATACTTGGCACTTAGAGCCTTTGACAGTAGAGATTTTCGGAATTAAATTCATATTGGCTAGCCGCGTCATGCAACCAAAGTTAATATGACAAAGTCGTGAATGCCAAATATCCAGCTCATTATTGTGGCAAACATCATTAATAACTTTAGTGTAAATATCTGACAAAGATAGGCGGAACAAGCCTCCGCACTCATAGCCTTTTCCAACAAACTGTCCACACTTGGAAATTACAACTTTATTGGACTCAAAAACCAACTTAAAACCATCTCGACATAAACGGGAACCGCTAACGAGATTTTTATTGATGGTCGGCACATGATGAACGTTCTTCGGACGCACGGTCTTGCCCGAAGTAAACTTCAGATCGACTGTACCGACACCTCGAACGATGGCATGTGACCTGTTCCCCATCAGCACGGGAGAAGTCCCCATGACCTGGTAAGAATAAAACATTGAGGCATCAGCACAAACATGTACATTGGCACCGGTGTCAATTAACCAATCAGGAGATTGAAATACTAAAAGGATGGTAGGAAGAATACCGTACCCAGATTCCTTCGTATCAGTATCACCGATGAAAACATTAGCGGACTTGCCGCTCTTCTCATGTTCGTGCTCCTCAAAGCGGTTAGGACACTTCGGAGCCCAGTGATTAGGATCACCGCAGACATGGCAAAGTCCCTTCCCCTTCTTGTGAGAATTCTTCTTGAAGTTGGTAGAATGTGATGGCTTGTTCTTTGTATCAAACTTGCCTTTGCCCTGAGTTTTGTTCTTGTTGTTTTTGAAATTGTTGGGCTGGAAGTTCTTCTTCTGTACCATGTGGGCACTAGAAGCTCCCTCAACGACTCGAGCATGTGTGTCCTTTACTCTTGCCTTCTCTTCAACATCAAGAGTACCAATGAGATCCGCAACGGAAAACTCTTGTCTCTTGTGTTTCAGGGAAGTAGCAAAATTGTTCCACGAAGGTGGAAGCTTGGCAATGATGCCTCCGGCAACAAATTTGTCCGGCAACACACACTTGAAGTACTCATGTTCTTTTGCGAGCGACTGTATCTCATGAGCCTGCTGTATAACAAAGCGCTCATCAGTCATCTTGTAGTCATAGAATTGCTCCATGACGTACAACTCGCTGCCGGCGTCCGAGGCACCAAACTTGGCCTCGAGCGCAGCCCACATGTCCTTGTCGTTGTCAAACGACATATACGAGTCCACAATGGAGTCATCAAGAACACCCAGAAGAGCGCCTTTAAAGAGAGTATCGATCTTCTCAAAAGTTTCCAACTGTGCTGGATTAAGATCGCCCTCAGGCTTGCTATTGGTGGCGTCATAGCAGCCCATGGTCTGAAACCAGTAGACTGCTCTCGTGCGCCACCTCTTATATTGCGCCCCCTTAAATGCAGGCGGCTTCAGATGCGCAGAAAAACCGCTCGGAGCAAATTGCCTATAATCCGGTTTTTGGATTGTTGGAAATATAAGCAAATTACTACAAGATTTAATCCGAATAAACAGAAGATAAATCATGACTACAGTAGCAGAGATTGAACTAATCATGCAAACTAGCATAGCAGATGAACAGATCACATCTAGGGCACATACTAGAAACAGGAATTCTACCACGATCTCGAACAGGAAAGGTAGAATCACATACGGTGCAGCGGGAGCAGCACCGCCGGCGTTGACGTTGTCGCCCATGTCGTCGAGGTTGAGGTTGCCGAGGTCGGGGAAGAAGTCGTCGTTCGCGAAGTCGCATAGCTCTGTCCTCGGCTCGACTCAATCCCGCAAACCGCGGCGTGGCGTGTAGGTCTCCTCTTCTCATGCTCATACAAGTGGTAGAAGAGCTCACCTTATAAAAAGGTGCAACTCTCTCTCAACTTATGAGGTGGGACTAAACTTTAGCCTCACTCACTCCACTCACATATGTGCATGAATGGGCCAAGAGAATTTCAGAATTTTAGTTGGGCTTTGGGCCAAAAGCCCACTAGCAAATTCCAACACCATGTCCTGGATATGGCATCAAGTTATTATCCTAGCCCCAACCGTGATGATTTTCAGTAAATAACTCTCTGTGCGTAGCAATAGTATGTATATATCTCTCACGCGTCCACTCTTTCGACACGTATGTGTATGCGTGTGCAAGTGCAACTTCTGACGGGAGGCAGGGTAACTACACAGGCTGATCCGTTTGTCAAAAAGTTGGGCGTGGTTGCAACGTCAATTTCCACTAAGCTCAGCAAACGGTGAAATATGTCTGATACGACCAAATGAGCGCCCTGACTTAGTGACTTGTCCGGGTACCATGCATGGACAGTTTCCGTGTGACACGACAGACACGATGCCACGATCAATGGACGCGCACGCACGATCGATGCTGCCGCGAAAGGAGCACAAAATGATACTGTACTACCTTACTCGGAATTTAGGTGCAGCTCATCATCAGCAGGTGCTCCCTCGGAAAAAAATAAAAATAAAAAAAATCCGCAGGTGCATATGGCATTGTAACCCGAAAGGTCAAAGGCTTCCGTTGAAGAATCAACGGAGGGATACATGATACTACTTGATTGATACCCATGCAGCAGCAACCAAGGACGCACCACCAGTCGAGGAAAACAACCAAGGACACACTTTGGAACGCCCGTGCGGGCCAGGATCAGGTATTTAGCACTAAGTGGATTGACTTGTTTTGTGATTAGCAGCAGCCGGTCCATTGAACCCTGCATCATCCGTGCGGGAGGGGCCGTGTCGGTACTACTCCCTCCGTTCGGAATTACTTGTCATTAAAATGGATATATCTAGAACTAAAATACATCTAGATACATCCATTTCAATGACAAGTATTTTCGAACGGAGGGAGTACGTGATATCAAGTCTAGACGGACCACCGACGCGCCAAAAACAAAAGCAAGCTCGGAGGTTCCAGGTAATCACTTAGAGCATCTCCGACAGCCGCGCTATAGCGCCGCGCGTAAAAACTGATTTGGCGCGCGCCGAACGCCTGGTTTGGCGCGGCGCGCGGCGTTTGCTCCAGCAGCCGCGCTGTAAAGCCGCACGCGCGCGCAGCTCCAGCAGGCGCGGTAAAATACAACGCGCGAACATTTTTTTTCATAGATAAAAAAAACGATGCATATAGATAGATAGATAGTTCAACATACATAGATAGATAGTTCGACATACATAGATAGATAGGCACTACTATGGCATACATAGGTAGATAGGCACTACTACGGCATAGATAAAAGCTACTCCAAGTCGCTACCATCATCATCACCATCATCATCCTCGTCGGTGTCGTCCGAGGTTGAGAGTCATATGTCATCCCAACGGTCATCGTCCCGCGTGAAGAACGACCTCCCACCTGCTGAAACAATATCGCACTGAGCGTTCGCCAATGTCTTCCGCGCACGCCGGTCAGCCCGCTCCGCACGGCGCCTTGCCGTCCTCTCCGCCCAGTAGGCGTGCTCGTCGGCGACGTCCTCCGGGTGGCGACGGCGCCACTCCGCCATGGCTCGCTCGTCCTCCTCGGCGACGAGGAGGCGGCGCTGCCGCCGAGCGTGGTCGGCACGGTCCATGTCGGTTATGAGACGCGGCGGAGGGGCGACGCGCTGCGCCTGCTCGCGCGTGAAGACGTCCCGGAAGTTCATCTGCGACCGGGGCCTGTCCAAGCGCCACGCCGCCGCGTCGTATGCACGGGTCGCCTCGTGCGCGCTCCGGAACGTCCCGAGGCCGAGCCGCACGTCGCCGGACCGTATCTCGGCGGAGAACCAGCCGTTGGGGCGCGCGCGGACGCCGCGATAGCCCGAAGCACCCCGGCGGCGCGGCGGCATGGTGGCGCGGTGGTGGCGCGAAAAAGCTGCGAAACGGCGAGCGGCGAGCGGCGAGCTTGCGAGGGAAGGGCGCGTGGCTGTGTGCGTGGTTGTGTGCGGTGCGCGTTGCGGGCGCGGCAATTTATAGGCGCGTGGTAAGCGGCGCGGTAGTTTTGGCGCGCCGCGTGCCGCTTTCTCCCGCGCGCGGTAATTTCCCGCCACCGCTGGAGCGCGCGGAATCAGCCGGCGCGCGCTAAATCGTGATTTTACCGCGCGCGCCTTTTGCCGCGCCTGTTGGAGATGGTCTTAGCCGGGTACAATGAACGGAACCGACCCACCCGCTCACTCATGAAAAGACCGGCCCGTCGTTTGTGTCCACAAGAAAGCACGCACGACCGGCCCCGGCTGGAATCTACGAAACCACACGTGTCCCTTTGGAAGCTCAAACCGTAGTGCGTGGTGACCACTGAGAAGCCCCTGGCACCCGACGCGTGCACTGCACCTCGCTTCTTACAAACTCTGAACTCCACCGAGTCTCTCCATGGAGTGGGAGTGCGGTGACGGCAATTTTGACAATTTTGACCTATGGACGAAATCAATTCACGGAATGAACTGGCCGTGAAACTATTTCACAGCTCTAACCTTTTTGTGTAGCGCCCGCCACGACGGCGCCACACTCTACGGTGCAGCGCCTAGCCCGGGGGCGTTGCACACCAGTCCACCGTGGCAGCCCCTGGGCCCGCACCCAGCAGAGCAACGCCTCCGAGCTAGGCGCCACACTTGTAAAGTGCAGCGCCCAGACCGTAGGCGCTGCACTATGACTTAGACGCCAGGCGCCCGCTCCCCCTCCCGCACCCCACCCATTGGTCGGTTTTGAAGTAACAGAAGCAGCGGCGCGGCGGGTTCCTCCTCTCCCCCTCTCAATCCCCTCTCCCAAATCCTTCAGATCCGACGATTTGGTCCGTGCATTTCTTCACCAATCCATCCTAGAAGGTACTCTCTTCCGATCCCCTTCTTTCTATCCATAGAAATATGATATTTTGGAGATTTGGGGAATCCTTGTTTGATTAGATTAGATTTGAATCTTGCATGTATTAGAACTTTGCATGTATTGATTTGTTTGATTGATTTGGGGAACCCTTGTTTGTTTGATTTGTGGAACCCTAGTTTAGTTTATGGAAGAGTTATTTTTATGAAGTAGGCATAGTTTATGGAAAAGTTATTTGTATGAAGTAGGCCTAGTTAATTGTGGAACCCTTTTTTATTAGTTATGTTTGATTTGATATGGTTGGATACATAGATTGGTATGGTTGCATCTAGTAGGCCTACTTTAGTTTTTTTGTATTCAAAAGATAATCGTGTTGACAAGAAAGCTTTCTTGCAAATTGCTAGGATGGTTTGGCTTCTCAATGATCATTGGGATCTACAACACCGGTCGTACGCTATGTCGGTGAAGCAGCAGGTAATAATGAAAGTTGCCGGTGTTATGATTTTTGTGTTTTTTTTCAAACACATACCCCCCATATGTAATGATTTGTTTGTTTCCTTGTAGGAGCTTGCACCTCTGAAGCTTCGGGCTCACGGGGTCAACCTTGGGTGGATGCGCTATGATGAGCGGTACACGCCGTATGTTAGGGAGACAGGACTTCTCCCTTTCATTCAGTTGGTCAGCAGGTCGACGCCACCCAACAATGCTCCAGCACTCACCGCGCTTATTGATCATTGGAGGCCGGAGACACACACTTTCCATCTTCGGACCGGGGAGATGACCTTGACGCTCCAGGATATAGCTATGATCACCGGTCTTCCTATCGATGGGAAACCTCTATGTATGAGCACAGATTCTGATGGGTGGCGCGAGCAAATGTTTGCCCTTATCGGTATGGTTCCTCCGGAGCCGCGGGAACCAGAAGTAGAAGGCAAGATGAAGGAAAGAGTCGCAGCTGGTGCTACTTTCACATGGATTGTATCAAACTTCAGTAATTGCCCTGAGGATGCTAATGAGGACACGGTGAAGACATATGCTCGTGTCTACATGTGGTACGTGATATCCAGGACTATGTTTGCTGATGGCACAGGCAAGAATGCTCCATGGATGTGGCTCAAGGCGTTGACCGTCTTCGATAGCAAATGGAGTTGGGGTTCGGCGACACTGGCTTACTTGTATAGACAGGTATGAAGTTGTTTCTGTTTCAATTCATTGGTACATTATGAATGCGATCTTGCTTTTAATTCAACCATGTTCTCTTTTATGTGCAGTTGGACGAAGCCTGTTGTAGGCTATCTGGAGGTATTGGTGGTTGTTTGCTCGCACTTTCCATATGAAGCTGGGAGCGTTTGCCGGTTGGACGACCGAAGAAAGTGAAGTTCGAGGATTGGGACGATAAACACGACCCACTACGGCGCGCGACTTGGGCTTACAAGTGGGATGTGTTAAATGAGATGACGGATGATCCCTCGGTCATGTACAAGCTGTACAGGAGCGAGATGGATGCCATCACGCCTGAGCAGGTGAATTGACATTGCATAAGTTATTATCATGCTTCCATCATAAGTCGATATCAATTTTTCATTCTATCCAATTTTGTAGGTTGTATGGGAACCTTATGGAACAGGAGATAGTTTTGGGAACCCTATAGAGTTCACGCTGAATCCGATGTGCACTAGAGATAGGGATCTCTGGCATATGCGGTGTCCACTCATATGCAACTGGGCGGTTGAGCTTCACATGCCACATCGGGTGTACCGGCAGTTTGGTTTGTTCATGCCACACCCGCCGGAGTTTGTGGACACGGATATAGTGCTACACGCATAAGATATAATCAACCTTGAGCAATTAGCAGCTTCTCGGCGGTTTCGATGATGCTAATATTATGTTTCTAACTTGCAGGTTGGATAGGAAAAAGCAGCGGAAGATCAAGGATTGGGCCAAGCATCACAACAAGTATGTCATACAGTGGGAGCTTGCTTTGGAGCAAGCTAGGGCTGGAAAACGAGCCAAGCTTCGTGAGCACTGCCCGATTGCGTTCAACAACTATCTCACATGGTTTCTAGGCGTCACTCGTGTGGAGGTATGCAAGCCGGCGTATGATGATAAGATTTTGGAAGAACCCACCGTCTTTGATGAGGTAGCCCAGCACGAGTACAACGCATTAGTCAGGAAAGGCAACTTCGTGATCCCTGCGGGGCCAATGATGAACTTTGTGGTATGTGCCCTTTTTGCTTTTCAATTCGCAATATTCACATCTTCACTTGCCTAACACGTTGATACCTTTTCTTTTCATAGCGTGCCCAGATCAAGAAAGCAGCTGATGAGACCGACACTATTCTGGAAACAACCCCGGCTGGCAAAAGCGATGGGGAAGGTCCACTTCGAGAATTCATTAAGGTTCACATCTCCTTCAAACTAGCACTTAACATGTGTTGCTACGTTCGATGTCTCATTCACTTGTTCATGTTGCAGCGCCAGGGCCAAAAGTTAAGGCGGCTGTCAAACCTTTTCAGTTGTCGTGACCCCGAGTATGTATCACCAGAACGTTCTAGGTCGGCGACACCATCAGATCCAACTTCTGGCCATGATAATCCTTTGGACGATGAGGATGTGGGTGTGGTCACCCAAGATGTGGGTGTGCTCACCCAAGAGGTATGGCCTGAGGTTATATATCCAATTGTTGATGCATTTGCTAACTATATTCTCACAAACGGTCTTTCCATATCTTTTGTGGATGCATAGGTCTCTGATGATATGACCTTGGAGACCTACAAGGTTCGGTCTGCATACGAGTTAAAGCCTAGGAAGGGAATCAACAAATACACACCTGAGGACTTCACCCAAAGAGGCAAAAGGACGGTCGGCACCTCGCGGATGGCTGCTTTGGACGACTATTTGGATGACGATGTGGATGATGATGTGGATGACGTGGAGGAGCCAGAGCAGGAGCGGGTTCGTCTTCCTAGGAAAGTGAAGAAGATACCCTCCAAGAGAGTGGGAGGAACCAGCAAGCGCGGAAGGAAGTAGTCGTCGTTCTCTTCTAGTAATGGTAGTAATGGTAGCTATGTTGGTGGTAATGTCGAACTTGTCGTGATGGTCATTCTATGTGTTGAACTCTATGTTGGTGGTAATGTCGAACTTGTCGTGATGGTCACTCTATGTGTTGGACTCTATGTTGGTGGTAATGTTTAACTTAAATCTCTTAGTAATGCTTATTCTGTGATGCAACTATACAGTTTTGGCCAAAGTGTTGCTTATTCTGTGTTGAACTCTATTCTGTGCTTAAACTGGAGCAACACGGAGCAACACAATGAAGGCCTTCAGTTTGGCCAAAAAATTCGCTAAGTTTTTGTGCAGCCTCTTGCCCCGAGGCGTCACACTACACGGTGCAACGCCTAGCCCAGAGGCGCTGCACTGTGCAGTGTGACGCCTCCAGGCTAGGCGCTGCACAGGTCTGTATCATGACAAACATTCTGTTGCCCTCTGGAAAGCTACAGACCTGTGCAGCGCCTAGCTCGGAGGCGTCACACCACACAGTGCAATGCCTGCAAGCTAGGCGTTGCACTGTGCAGTGTGACGCCTCCAAGCTAGGCGCTGCATAGGTCTGTAGCTTGACAAACATTCTGTTGCCGTCTGGAAAGCTACAGACCTGTGCAGCGCCTAGCTCGGAGGCGTCACACCACACAGTGCAACGCCTTCAAGCTAGGCGTTGCACTGTCCAGTGTGACGCCTCCAAGCTAGGCACTGCACAGGTCTGTAACTTGACAAACATTCTGTTGCTCTCTGGGTAGCTACAGACCTGTGCAGTGCCTAGCTCGGAGGCGTCACACCACACAGTGCAACGCTTGCGTGCTAGGCGCTGCACTGTGCAGTGTGACGCCTCCAAGCTAGGCGTTGCACAGGTCTATAGCTTGACAAACATTCTGTTGCTCTCTGGATAGCTACAGACCTGTGCAGCGCCTAGCTTGGAGGCGTCACACCACACAGTGCAACGCCTTGCGAAGGCGTTGCACTGTGTGGTGTGACGCCTCCAAGCTAGGCGCTGCACAGGTCTGTAGCTTGACACACATTCTGTTGCTCTCTGGATAGCTACAGACCTGTGCAGCGCCTAGCTTGGAGGCGTCACACCACACAGTGCAGCGCCTCTGTGCTAGGCGCTGCACGTGGACTTAGTGAATATTTTAGCATGTGCACACGTGATGTGAAGTAGGATTGATACATAGCAATGTAACAAGTGTGAAGAGAATATATGCATGACACATAGTTCATAACACATAGTACTTCACGACACATAGTAGTTCTTACAACCAAATCGAGGAGGAGACATAGTAGTTCACGCCACATAGTAGTTATTACAACCAAATCGAGGAGGACACATAGTAGTTCACGACACATAGTAGTTCAAAACCAAAACGAGGAGGAGACATAGTAGTTCACGACACATAGTAGTTCACAACCAAATCGAAGAGGAGACATAGTAGCTTTATTGCGTAGAGCAAGGCCCCTTTCCCTTCTTCTTCTTCCTCTCTTCTTCCTCTTCCTCCTCCCTTTTTCTTATGAGGTGAGCCTCCTTAACCACCCTTTCCATGAATATCTGTTTGTCCCTCTCTTCTTTTTCAGCTGCAAATGCCCAAAGCTTCATGGTTTTCTCTTGAAAATCCTGTAGACGCTTCTTCTGTGCCTCCTCACATTTCCTCACCAACGCTTGCTCCCTAGCGCGCATCGCATTGTCCGCTCTCTCTATCCTCTTCATCTCCTTCTCAAGCTCATCTTCCTTCTTCTTTAGCTTGGCTGCATCCTCATCTCTAAGCTTCTTCGCAGCCTTCTCCCACCATCCCGCCATCTCATCTTCGCCATCCTCCTTCATGGTTGGTTTGTTGGGTTGGGAAGCCGCCATACCTACAATGAGTTAAACATAATGGTTAGTGAGGAACATACGGAAACATAATGGTTATTAAGGACAATAAGAACAAATGGAAGCACATATGAGAAACAAGAACATATGATACATTATAGTTAGTGAGGAACATACGGAAACGGTCCATCTAGGTATCCAAACATCCCTCTATAACGAACTTGCCCTTCTCCATCACCACGGCCAAATCCACCACCAAGGCCAAGACCATCACCACGGCCAAATCCACCACCACCACGAGCTCTACCACCACCACCACGAGCTCTACCACCACCACCACGGCCACTACCACCACCACGGCCTCTTGTAAGTCCTAGTTGCCGACCTCTTTGTTGCCTAGATCCTCTTTGGCTAACACTTGGTTGGCTTGGCACTTGTTGGCTACCACTTGGTTGGCTTGGCACTTGTTGGCTACCACTAGGTTGGCTACCAATTGGTTGTCTTGGCACTTGTTGGCTACCACTAGGTTGCCTTCGCTTTTGTTGGCTACCTCTTGGTTGGCTTGGCACTTGTTGGCTACCACTTGGTTGGCTCCCTTGTGTAGCTCCTTGTTGGCTTGTGCTTGCATCATTTTTCTTGGACCTTTTCCTTGGTTTCGTACATTTTCTTTTGTTGTGGCCATGACCTTTGCACTCCCCACAACGGGAGCTCTCACGAGGCTCTTGGAATTGGTCGTTGCCCACTTCGCGGCGGCCACCATGGCCCCATCCGTCCATGTCTCCTCTAAGACGCTTTGTCTTACGTCTACCCCGTTTAACAACCTTCAACTCCGGATCCGGCCATAGTTGAACTCCATGATACTCCGGCCATTGCGATTGGTCAAAGTACGGGTGAAAGCGGGGAGCCCATGTTTTCTTGACCGTCATGATTGAGAACTCGGACTCCCTCATGGTGCGTGGGTGATTGATGTCCACATTCCTAAGGCGACCGGCTGTATACAAGTGTGAGCATGGGAGATGAAGCAACAACGGCCTACCGCAAGTGCAATCACATTGTGTTAACGACACCTTGAAAGCCCGACCTCCATGTTGCCGGCCATCGTTTGTGGTTCCTCCTAGCTCTTTCACTTCGTACTTCCACTCTTCGTTGTCATATAATATAGCTTCTTCTGAGTCCGCCTTCCGTGATTGAAATACCAACCATTCATCAACTTTAGGTGGGAACTTGTACTTGTACTTCCGTGGGTTCTCACCCGCTATTTGTGCATCGGTTTCCATCGAGTACTTTACAAAGTACGCATTCATCTTGTCAAATGTGTATTGAACTATTGCCGTCACGGGTAATCCACGTGCACCTTTGAGCACCCTATTGAAGCATTCCGCCATATTGCTTGTCATTTGACCGTATCTCCGGCCATCTTCATCAAAGGCACGTGCCCACTTGTTCCGGTATTGAATGTGCGTATTGAGAAAGTCTTGACCCCCGGCATCAAGTTTTTTGTGTGCGAGCAATTTGTTGTACAAAGTGGCGAAGCGCTTCTCGGAGAAAGCAAGACAACAATCTTGAAGATCATCGGCCAACTCCTTAAGGCCACATGCCCTATAGAAGTTCGAACAAAAGTGCCTCATGCACCATCGATGGTGCAACGGAGCATGCCCGGAAATGTCAATCTCCACCGCGTTAAGAATTCCTTGATGCCGATCCGATATGACACACATTTCCCTTTGAGCGGGTAACACCTTCGTCCTCAAAAGATGCAGAAACCACTCCCAGTTGTCATTGTTTTCCACCTCAACCAAAGCAAATGCCAATGGCAGCACCCGGTTATTGGCATCACTTGCTATCACAACCAACAAGGTGCCCTTGTATTGTTCGGTTAAGAACGTGCCATCAATTGCGATGACCGGCCTACAATGTTCAAAAGCCCTCACACATTGCTCGAACGCCCAAAAAGCATGGCCAAATACTCTGACTTTCCTTCCTTCATGAACCGTTGTTTGGTGCCCATGAGGCTCGACCACATGAACCATGCCCGGGTTTGTCGCGGCCATGGCTAACAACAACCTAGGGATTCGGTTGTATGCTTCCTCCCAAGTACCATACAACATCTTAAATGCGGCTTGCTTCGCCTTCCATGCCTTGTCGTACTTCACCTTGTAGTGAAAGATGGCTTTCACAAGGTCAATGACATGTTGGACACTCATTGTTGGAAGTGTGGATATTGAGTTGGAGAGCCTGTAAGCGATGAACTCGGACGTGAGTTGTTTGTGGTTTTGGGACACAATCTTGCCATCCACCCTTTTGCCTTGGCACATGTGAGTTGGCACACAACTCACTACGTGCCAAGTGGGACCTCCTTTCCATGGTCTTGCACGCACAATCCATGGACATATTTCATCTTCACATGCACATGCAACCGTGTAGCGCACTTTGACGTCCGAATGCACCACCTTATGTGGACGATAATGCGTAACCGAGTAGTTGTCGAGCCACATCTTCAATTCCAAGAAGGTGTCGAACTTAGAACCTTTAGCAATGCGGTTCTCGTCATCTCCCAAATCACGATAAGAGATTGGACTAACCCCAAGAGGTACACATTGGCCACCATCTACCACGGCTTCATCCGCGAGACTAACATCCTTGAACAATGTAGTCCGATGATCCCGACCAAATACCTTCTCCAAAGCTTCGGCTTCCTTCACCGTGAACCCCTCCGCATCAACTTGTTCATCCGGACCATTGTCATCCGAGTCCAATGCATATGCACGGGAAAAAGGGATGGAAGGGTCCATTGTCTCTTGCAAGTGATATTTGTCGAGATCACCCACATTGTTGTCATGGAGATCAACTTCATTGTCATCGTCCGCATACTCATTATTGTCCTCTTGCAAATCTTCATCTTGGTTGTTTGTAAACGGGCTCAATGTTGGGCTCACTTCTTGGGTCAAAAGAGGTTCAACAATTTCATCTTGCTTCAAAGGTGTGGGGCTACTAGCAACCAAAGGGGAGGGGTTCCGGTTCAAGTCCAAATGCAAACTTGAATCAACCTTCTTTGTTGCAAATAACTCAAGAGCCTTGTCTAGTGATTCGGCCACCGTCTCCTTGTATGCAACCCAACGTTGCTCCGAGTTGACACACATTGTCTTCCAACGGATGTGCATTCCAAAACCAACATTATGCCTTCCTCCAACTCTATGATATCACTAGGGTCCGTCCAATTCAAATCTTCCCTAGCTTGTTGCAAGAGCTCCGCATAGCTAGGACTACTATCAAACACAATGTCAACCTCATCCGGGTCCGGTTCTACATTGCCTTTCAAAAATGCGTCCTTGTCCCCATGATGAACAAACACACATGTTCTTCCCATCCCTATAAGCATTCCAATAACACAAGGTAACATTGCTTCCATGAGTACTAATACAAGGATTAACACGGAATAGAAACCCTAATATATATATCAAACAACAACCCTAACCATAACCATAACCATAACCATAACCATAACCATAACCCTAGCCCTAAACCTAACCCTAGCACCAACATAAGAACACCCATAAGAATAACCCTAGCATACTAACAAAGCCTAACCATAGAAATTGGCAAACAAACATCTCACATTTCCATGCATATCTCTAGATCCAAACAAAACTAGGGTTTCCCCAAACAAGCAACAAATGAGCAATGGGGAACTTTACTTGGATCAAAACAAGGGGAATGGAGAATATTACCTTGAGGGAGGGTTTGACTTCGAAATCCACGGACAAAATCTTCAAATTTGCAAGATTTGGGAGAGGATTTGAGAGGGGGAGAGAGGGGGAAAGGGGGCAAAGCTCGGGGGGAGGAGAGTGGGAGAGTGTGTGGTGTGGGGGTGGGGGACCACACTCTGGATAAGTCACAGTGCAACGCCTAAGAGCTAGGCGCTGCACTTAAGAAGTGTGGCGCCTACCTCGGAGGCGTTGCACTTTACAAGTGTGGCGCCTAGCTCGGAGGCGTTGCACTGCTGGTTGCGGGCCCAGGGGCTGCCACGGTGGACTGGTGTGCAACGCCCCCGGGCTTGGCGCTGCACCGTAGAGTGTGGCGCCGTCGTGGCGGGCGCTACACAAAAAGGTTAGAGCTGTGAAATAGTTTCACGGCCAGTTCATTCCGTGAATTGATTTCGTCCATAGGTCAAAATTGTCAAAATTGCCTGCGGTGACGGCGAGCAAAGATTCGGTCGCCAGGTTGACGATGCGCGATACTAAGAGCATCTCCAATAGAATGTGTATATTTGGATGTCTATATATTCATATAGACAATGGTCTAAAAAGATTCCCTCATATACACATCCAGTTTTGCATCAGAATGTCTATATACAGGGACCATGACAGATGGGCCGTCGCTAGGGAGAGGAAGAAATCATGACTGCAACTGAGTTTAGACAACGCCTTCACATTGTCCAGGCATGGACATTGTCAAGGCCGATTTAGAAGATGTGTATATTTGGACGATCATATAGACAAACTGTAGGACGTCTGTTTTGGGCTCACGTCATGAAAAACGAGTATAGACATCCATATAGACAAGCTACTGGAGATGCTCTAAGGGCATCTTCAGTCGCGCCTTCAGGAAGGCCTCCCCAGCGATTTTTTCGTGCCGGCGCCGAAAAAACGGCCCACTCGCACCTCCAGGAGCCCGATTTTCGCCGGCTTGGGCCGAAAATAGCGCCGGCGGACCCAGCCCGAACCCGGCGCGCTGGGGGCGCCCGGGGGCGCCGGGGCGAGCTGTTTTGGTGCGAAAAAGACGAGGGCCAGCCGCGTCAGCGACTCGGCGCCTCGTCTTCCCCCAACGGCCTCGGTTCCCGCGGGGAATCAATGGCAAGGCTGCCGCCGGTCAGCCTTGCCATTGATTCCTCACGGGCGGCGCTTCACGGGACGGCGCACCGACGCCTCCCCTCCCTCGCACGCGTACACACGGGCGCGGCCCGGCTATAAAAGCCGGCGACCTCCACTCGCCTGTGCCCACACCAGCCCTGCCCCTCGCCGCCGTCCAACCCCTTCCTCTCCCTGCCTCTCCCGAGCGCCGCCGCCCAGCCCCTCCCTCTACCTCTCTTGAGCCCGCCCAGCCCCGCCGTCGCCATGGCAGAACGCTTCCCCGGAGACGAGGCGGCGGCCAATGGCTTCGGCCGCCGTTCGCTTCGCGAACAGGAGTCCTGGCTCCTGTTCCAGGCGAACATCCTGGCGCCGCCGGACATGCGCGCCGGGCCAACGGGGTGGAGACTCAGCGCCGGGGGAGTGCCCATTCCCCCGTTGACCGACGCCACGGCGAAGCCGAAGTACTTCGCCGAGGAGGTCGAGATCGTGCATGCGTCCCTCACCGACGCCCAACTCTCCCTCCCCCAGTACGCCGTCGACAACCAGGCGGCCTGGGCGGAGTATTTCGAGCGCCGCCAGCAGCAGCGATTGGCGTCCACCAACGGCGCGCCAGTGGTCGGCGGCCGGCAGAACAGCGAGGGGCGCCACCTCTGGTGGGGCGTCCCCGGCCGCACACTCGAGGGCGTGCTCACGTACCTCGAGGGCGGCAACGACCCGCCGTTGGCGTACCCCCCGGCGCAGCACCGACGCGTCGGGCCATGGGCGCCAAGGAGGTTCGGGTCCTCCTCCTCCTCTTCCTCCTCCCAATCCTCATCGCACTCCTCCGGCACTCCGGCCCTGCTCGGCGTCAAGGCCGAGCCCGCGGCGGAGTCGTCGCTCGGCCGGCGCACTCCCAGCGCCGGCATCGTCATCAACGAGGGCGGCCGGCGCGCCTCCTCCTCGTCGGCTCCTCCGCGCTTCGTAAAGTCAAAGACGGAGCCGGGGCTGGGCCGGTGAAGACGGAGCCGGGGCTGGCGCCGGTGAAGGCGGAGTTCAACGACGACGACGCGGCCCTAGAATGGGCGCGCCAGGACTCCATTGCGATGGAGAAGGCGCGCCGGGAGAAGGTGAAGGAGCGCCAGCGCGCCGCCCTGCGCCGCTTCGAGGAGCGCCGACGCGGCCGTGATGAAGACGGGGTCGTCGTCCTATGCGACAGCGACGACGACGACGACGACGCGTCGCCGCCAGTCCGCCATGTCGACGCCGAGTCCAGCAGGGGCGCCCGCGTCAAGGAGGAGAAGGCCGACGACGACGATGGCGGCGACGGCGGCGACGACTTCAGCCCCTTTCTTTTTTAGATTAGGTTAATGTAATGAAAATGCGCGAATTTCGCCGAAATTTGCCATGTTTAGCCGAAATTTAACTACTTTTTATCATAACTTCGCCGAACGGCCTTTTTTTTAATACGCGCCTGGGGGCGGCCCTGGGGGCCGACGGCTGGGGACCGACTCGCCCCCAGGGCCATTTTTTGCGCCGGCTCACCCCCAGGCGGCGCTTTTAGATGCCCCCTGGGGGGCCAACGGCTAGAGATGCCCTAAGTGCCCGTTGATTGGCTCGTCCGGCCGCCGGCACTGGCTCTCGCTCGCTTTAATTGATCAATGGCCGTCGGCACTGAAGATACGGTGCTGGGTCGGTCCGTGGTGCACGCTCCTGACTTTGGTATACGCGCTGACCGTGCGCGAGCTAGATCGAGCATGCGTTGTTTTGGGAGGCAGAGCTGTGTGCCCCGGGGCAGGGCGGGTCGTCTCCGGGTAAATTTTCTCAAATTTTAGAAAATGTCCTCAAATTTTAAGATTGTTTTAAAAAGTTTATAAAAATATTGAAACATGTTGTAAAAAATCTTCACATTTTTCAAAATGTTGTCAAATTTCTATAAATCTTCACTTCAAAGTAAGCAATCATGTTTTTTCTTTACTGAAAGAATAAAACATGTCCAATTACTAGTAAAATTGATTTTTTATTGTTATGAAAAACAAGAACCATTGCTCGCTACAACACGATTTTGCTAAATGAGACGATCTGCCTGAGTGCTCCTTGTGCAAAAGGTCGACTACTTACGTAACTAGCGTCAAATAGGATGTCCGGATGGTCATGCATGTAGCGGGATCCTCTATTTCCCAACCATAGGCGGCAATTGTTTTTTTTAGGATAAAAAAAGACACATAGGCGGCAAATAGTGCTGGCTTCACTGAGAGCGTGTCTCCTGAGGCCATCCTCCCTTTTCTTTTTGCTGTTCTGTTTATGACTTCCTTAAGTTGAACTATAAAACCATGACACTTATTATGGCTCGGAGGGAGTAACTTATTTTTTTGTTTCTTTTTCATTTCTTCACTTTTAGTTTATTATACAAAAAAGTTCACCGTGTATTACCAAAACAATGTTCATCATATATTTCAAATAATGTTAACACTATATTACAAAAAAATGTTCACCATACATTGTAAGATGTTCATAATATTTTTACAAAATGTTCAATGTGTATTTAAGAACTACACAATGTATATTATAAGAAATTTGCATTTAGAAAACATTCACCGTTTATTACAAAAAAGTTCTGTGTGCAAAATAAATGTTTATCATATATTCATTAAACATTCATAATATATTAAAAAATGTTTAATGTGTACTTAAAAATGTTGGAACTAAAAACCGACCAATAAACCGTTCTGCTACAGTGAACTTGATGTTATCGTGTTGGGATACTACATTGTTGGTTTCGTATAGTCCTGGTTTCTTTTCCTAGATGAAAAGGAATACCTATTTCTAATCAATTCCTATTATACAAAAACATTCCAGATATACTGCACAAAAACGGGTTTCATTTGGATTCCCCTATTTTAGAAATCGCATACAATTCCCTTCATATGAACAAAAACAAGAAGACCCAAAGAAGTTCTCCACCAGGGACTTTGTATCACGCCATGACTTAGCACAAGTAGATAGTGAGATAAGATAAAGACAAGGAACACTAAAATATTATTCGTCGGAGCAGCGGAATAGAATTTTAAGAAAGAAAATAAATAAATAAAATAAATCTAATCTTAGCAATTTTCTAATATTATAGATAGAAGAAACATTTATTCGATCTAAAATAAACCTCGTGGATCCGCCCACCACAACTTCATGCTGCAACCACGAAATCCGACTCCTTAGGCCATCTTCAATGCTAACCCGCAAACCGGACACCGTATTTGTCGTGCAGGGAATTCTGACAGTATAAGAGAGGGGTAGGGAAATAGCCGGATCTCGCTAGATTCAAGTGTGATACAAAGAAGTTTTGCAGGTTCAGGCCCCTCATGACGGAGGTAAAGAACCTACGTCCCATGCTCCTGGAGCTTTCTCTCTGTGTATAGATTCTGGATTATAGTGAGTGCAAACCCCTGCCTAAGTGGAAGAGTGTAGCTTATAAACAGTGCGGTAACCCTCTCCCTCTTCTATGTTATAAGGATCATTAACATGATAATCAAACAAACCACCACAGTGAGTAACAAAAGTCTTAATTCCTGGTAACGCTTCCGCTGCGGTGGTCTCTCTTTAGTTTTTCCCTAGTTGTTCCACTTCTTTCGTTCGAGTGAAAACCCAGTTCAGTGAAGTCGCGATGTAGATCCGTTCGAGTGAAGCGACGTCACGGAGTCATCTGAGTGACCTTCACTTTGTTACTTCACCATCGATGCCTTGATACTTTATGGTGTAGACTCTGTAGGCCTACATGTACCTTGGGTTGTCATAAGCCTATCCCAAGTAGCTAACCCCAATCATTAGCCCCCGTCGGGATCTTTGCGGGCAGGTTTTGCAAGTTGCGGTGTGGAGCCGCATGTGTGAAAGAACCAGTATCCCGATCATTTCTCCGTCATAGGGATATTCATCAAACTTACTTGAATGAAGATCACAGTGGATTTTTAGAGCTGAAATTTGGAAGGTTCGAGCTTGAGAGTTGGATTTCAGGGGAAGTTTGGTGACACTCATTCGTCTCCCAGGGGAGGCCGACAAGTAATCCAAATATGGATGTATCATAAAATCCGAGTGTCAGATTCGACGCGTGGGCTCATTCTCTTGGGGAGATGCCATTCATTCTCCGAGGGAAACGTCCATTTATGTCAACTCCAAATCCAAACTTGTAAATTTTGCACTTTACATCTTGCAAGAAGGTCCAAATAGACCCACCGAGGAATGCCCAGTTCAACCTATTTCAACTCTTTGTGTGATTCACTTTCGAACCAAGACTTCACCCGAGTGATTGTCACTTCATCGAGGATTGTTTGAGTGGTTTACAACGGTTCCAATATTTCTCTAAGGAATATGTAGGATTTCAGGTTTTAATCTCGCGAGAGATCAATGGAGTCCCACACAAATATTTTGGTCACTATAGTGGCAATAATGAGGCGTGTCGGGAATGCCTCGATTTGCACACCCCACTATGCCACTTGCCTTGTAAGACCTCTTCCAATGCAATGGTGTTTAGATAAGGTGCTAAGTGCATTAAATATCTTAGCAATTCAAGTCCCCAATGCATAGGTGCTTAGTTTTTTGTTGCTAAGTTTGCTTCATTTAATTAGCTACAGACTCAAAATTGTCTTTCCACCTAGGTACATAAGCTTAGCATTGTTTCTTCCTGAGGTCACCAAACTGTTCATTGTGGGGATCCGGTGGAACCATCGATTTGGTCGATCTGTGGTTGCAATTTGTTCCTACAAAATGTCTCCCGGTTATAAATAAGAGATAGAGGGGGTAAATCAAAGAACACCATTCCCCATCCACATCACTTCACACCAAAACACCTACAAAATGTCTCCCGGTTATAAATTTCAGTACGTATATAGTACTATATCTCACGCGTCCACTGTTTTGCCACGTATGTGTATGCGTGTGCAAGTGCAATTGCTGACGGGAGAGAGGGCAACAACACATCTGGTCCGTTTGTCAAAAAGTTGGGCGTGCTCGCAACGTCAATTTCCACTAAGCTTAGCTAAAGGTGAAATGCGTCTGATACGACATACAACCAAATGAGCGCCCTGGCTTGTCCAAGTACCATAGACAGTTTTCGTGTGACACGACACGATGTCACGATCAATGAACGCGCACAATCGATGCTACCGCGAAAGGAGCACACAACGAATCAACGATACTGTTGTACTACTACCTTACTCAGAATTTAGGCAGTAGATAGCGTTGCTTAGAGCATCTAGACTTTGCAAATCCGGCACCTCAAACGCATCTGGGCACGTCCCAAATGAGCCACTTTGCATTCCCCTCTCTCATATTTCTTCCCGTAGATTCATATCAAACATGCAAAAGGAATCCTACGTACTACTCTATTTACTCTTCATCGTCGGAGATGTCCACGACGAGGATGCCGGGCGCCGGCTGGACGGGCCGGTAGGAGGGCTCCGGCTCATCCTCCTCCTACTCGACCTCATCCATGTAGGCGAACATCTCCACCTCCTCCGCGGCCTCTTGCGCCTCCATCTCCTGCCGGCGACGGCGTGTTGCCTCCGCAGCCGACTCCGACCAGAGGAAATCGAGGATGGTCTGCTGCTCCGCCTGCAGATCCCCGTCGCCAGCGTCCCCCACATCCTCCTCAAAGTCCTCCTCCTCCTCCTATTCCTTCACCTCGTCCATCTCCTCCTCCAACTCCTCGTCCGGATCTAATGCTTCCGGAGGTAGCCCCGCGGTGATCCTGGCTTCGCGCCTAGCCCGAAGCTTCTCAACGAGCTCGAGCCGGCGCTCCGGCGTCAGAAAGGGCTCGCTCCTCACCCGGCGTCTTGGGGGCATGACTACTAGGCGGACAGGTGGAGTGGAAAGTGTCGGCGGCGGCGGACAGAAGGAGGAAAATGTGGATAGATGATAGAGTTTCGGTGCCGCCGGTTGACTTAAATTGCCGGGCAATGCACTACGCGGTCCGTCGGTGCTGGACTGCGTGGCGCCACCAATCCAACGAAGGAGACGAGCTTCAGACCTCCGGGTTTGAGGGCTTCCCGGCTGGGACCCCTTCGTCAATCCGACATGGCGGGCACGCTCGGGCGCCTCATATTTAGGCTGGATATGAGGGGTGCCGGTCAACCCTGGCGTTTGAGGCCCGTTTGAGGCGTCCCTCTGAGTCAAACATGATCGATCAGTGACCAGGCGGCCCATCCGGGCGTATGAAGCGGGTTTGAGAGGTCCGGCTGTAGATGATCTTAGTTGATAGGCGGCCGGGTGCAGCTCATCGTCAGCAGGTGCATGTGGCATCGCAAAACCAAAGGTCAAAGGCTTTCTTTTCTTTTTGCGGGATAAAGGGCAGGCTTTCGCTGGAGAATCAAGAGAGGGACACATGATGCGCATGCAACACCACCCAAGGAAAAACAACCAAAGATACACTTTAGAACGCCCATGCGGGCCAGGATCAGGTTTTTAACTCCAAGTGGATTGACTTGTTTTGTGATCAGCTAGCAGCCGGTCCATTAAACCCTGCATCATCCGTGCGGGAGGGGCCGTGTCGGTACTACGTGGTATCAAGCCTAGACCGACCACCGACGCACCAGCAAGTTCGGAGGTTCTCGGAATCGGCAGACACATGTGATCGATCACCAGCCGGGTACAACGAATGAACGAAAAGACCGGCCCGTCGGTTCGTGTCCACAAGAAAGCACGCACGACCGGCGCCGGCTGGAATCCGCGAGACCACACGTGTCTGTTTGGAAGCTCAAAGCATTTGAGCAGTGCGCAGTGACCACCCCACACCGACAGGCTCCTGTCATTCGATGCGTCGGTGCAGTGCACCGAGCCTCTCCATGGAGAGGAGCGATGGATCGTAAAGATTCGGTCGGCAGGTTGACGTGCGGTTGATTGGCTGGTCCGGCCGCTGGCACTAGCTCTCGTTTGATCAACGGCGGTCGGCGCTGAAGATACGGTGCTGGACCGGTCCTGGCTCCGTGCGCGCTCGTGCCTTCAGTATGTGCGTAGCATTTCAAGTTGGGTTGTTGTTTGCGATGGAAATTAGTGCCGTTGACTGTGCGCGAGCTAGATCAACCATGTGTTGTTTTGGCAGGCGGAGCCGCGTGCCGCCCCGGCATCTGATGTGCCCCGCCGCGGGGTCGTCTCCCGGCCGGTCGGCGATCTCTATCTCGCTACACTGCAGGGTGGTTGCGTCACGGCCGTGGGCGAATCCTGTTTGCCTCTCATTGTCGACCAAACACACAAAACGAGCTCCTACACTTTTTTTTTTTGCGGCGAGCTCCTACACGAGGGAGCTACCACTCTCTACACCATTTTGGTCTTGGGAAGGTTCCAGTTTTAGTTTTTCGGTTTTGGGAAGCTATCAAATGTTTCATGTCTAGTCCCTTTTTTTCTATTGTTTCTCTACCAGGTTTATTTCATTTTTTTATATAAATTCTTCACAGTGTTACAAAAAATTCTCAAAAGATTAAAAAATGTCCATAATTTTAAGAAAATCGTTACAAAACTTTTTAAAAATATTCACAAATGCTGTAGAAATTCTTAACATTTTTCAAAAAGTCCTCAGGATTCCCAAAAATCGTCACTATAAAATAAAAATCATGTTTCTGTACTTTATAACCAAATTAAAAACCGTCCAAGAACTAGTAAAAAAAGATTAAAAAAAAACTAGAGCGGCCACTCATGACAACACAAGTGCTAAATGGGACGACTGGTCTGAGTGTTCCTTGTGCGAAAGGTCGACTATTGTCGTACATTCGGTCCTCGTTACGCTGCATATAAGATTTGTCTGAAGTCAAGCTTCATAAAGTTTGACCATATTTGCATGAAAAAAATTACATCTACAATAATAAAGTTATCTCATATGAAAATTAAATTCATTAGACATCTAATCAATAACGATCTTGATTTCATATTGTTCATATTTTATCTATAAAGTTGTCTATACTTTGCGAAGTTAGCTTCACATAAATCTTATATGCAGAGTAAAAGGGACTGGAGGGAGTAATTAGCGTCAAATAGATGTACGGATGGCCGTGTATGTAGCGGGATCCTATTTGTCGCCAGGGTGCTAAAGAGTGCTTGCTTCGCTGAGAGCAAGCCTCCCACGCCTCCAGTTGGGCCGGCCCATCTTTCGTTTTTTTCCCTTTTCCGTTGTTCCGTTTTTATGTGTTTTTATCTTTTTTGTTTCTTTTTTTTCTTCTCTTTTTAGAGTATTAAAAAATTCACCATTTTTAACAAAATGTTCATCGTATATTTAAGGAAATGTCACGGTATATTACTAAAAAGTTAACCATGAATTATAAAATGTTTAACATATTTTTACAAATTTTTTGAAACTGTATTACAAGATAGTTCCAAAACAAATGTTCACCGTATATTGCAAAAAATTCTGCGTGCATTATGGAAATGTTCATCATGTAGTTAGAAAGCATTCATACATTTCAAAAATGTTCAATGTGTATTTAAAAATGTTCTGAAAATAACCATCTGCTACAGTGTTGGTCTCTATACTGTTAGGTTGCTACAGTGCTGGTTGCATTTCCTAGATGAAAATGAATATCTATTTCTAATCAATTCCCATTATGAGAAAGCATTCCAGATAGACTGCATAAAATGGGTTTCATTCGGATGCCCCTATTTAAAAATCACATATAATTCCCTTCATATGAACAAAAGAACAAGAAGACACAAAAAAACTCTACGAGGGACTTTGTATGACGCCATGACTTAGCACAAGTAGTAAGTAAGACATGATAAAGATAAAAAACACTAAAAAGTATTCTTCAGAATAGCACAATAGAAAATTAAGAAGCATAAAAAATAAATAAAATAGAGACAAATCTTATCTCAACAATCTTTCTAATATTATCTATAGAAGAAACATTCTTCTATCTAAAACAAATCTCGTGGATCCGCCCAGCACAACTTTGTACTGCCATACTGAAATTTTGCACCATAGGCCCCATCGACAAGATCGAGCCCCATAAAGCCACACCATGAGATCTAGCTCACGCCCACACCAGAGCGTCACCACTAGCATCCACATAAGCATGAGAAGTCGACGTCGACAATCTAGCATGCTTAGAGCACCGTCACGACAACAAATACGTTGAGCGTGACCTCTGGGTTGGGCGACATCTCCGCGCACCCGCCCACAGGATGCATAGATACCGTCATCTCCGGGTCGACGGGCTCCACCGCCGCCATACCGACGAAGGAGAAAGGAGACATCATCGTGCCGACCATGTGGCATCCACCTGCTTGCCATTGCTATCGCTGCACGGGGTTTCGCGCTGCTCCTCTCATAGACGCCGCCATTGCGACTCTCTGGTAGTCGAGAGCCACGGCCGTGCCGGATGTCGTAGAGCCGTCAAAGGAAGTAGGGGACGTTGTTAAACTCCCGCCTTAGATGCCTGCCCTGCCGCTAACACGACCATGTGGGTTGCTTCCAGCAACGCACGCAGCGGCACCTGATTGCTTTTTTAGAAGAAAAAAAACTCAGGGACCTGATTGCTTTAAAAAAATTATAATGTCCCAGTTGCTTTTTATTTTTTTTTGGAAGGGACCTGATTGCCTTTAGAAAAAATGTTGGCCCCAACTGTCATAACTTGTCAACGGTCAGCCTAACAGTCAAAGCTAACGGTCAACCTGACGAGTAGATCGGAGCTGTCATAATCACGCCTAAAACTTAACGGTTCGCCACTTGGGTAGACAACCAATTTTGTGGTAGCGCTTTGAGAAAGTAGAGAAAGAGGTAGTTTTTGGTAACCCTAAGCCGTAATGTTGTAGTCTTTTGCTATTTACTCAAATACTGGCCAGGCATCCAAGGAAAGCCGTACCACTCATGAAAGGATGGTGGTTAGTGAGTAGGTGCTGACGTTGGCCAAAATCACATGCAAGTTTTGAAGCTCCTTGGCAGCTGCATTAGTGAGGCGGGTTTGAAGAGAAACATTCAAAAAGGAAGGTGAAATAAATTAAAATGTTAGCCAACAGATAGGTTGCAATGGTTTTAGCGAGTTGATGACAGTGAACAAGAACTGACGTTAATCTCAAAAAAGAAGAACAAAAAGAAAAGAACTGGTGTTCGGAAGGAAAAAATGGAGAACAGTTGAACAACAAATTGAGGACACACATGAGAGTGGCGTTTTGGCACATGGGAGCACGCGCTCCTTGTTTTTAAAATATGTTTTAAAATATTTTAAAACGTCAAAAAATGAAGCAAAAACTTGGCGCGTACATCTCGATATTGTAGATGTTCTCAAAGTCGTTTATGTCGCGTGTGAAAAAGACAAAATCCGGTGTTAAGAAAATACTTTTCACAAGACATCCTTTTGTCTTTTTTACACAAGCCACAAAAAATATCGGTTTTCTCTGAAACTTGACGTGCACAGATATAATGTCGAGATGTATGCGCCAAATTTTTGTTTGAAATTCTTTCACACTTTGAAATATTCTTTTCACGTGCAGGAGCGCGCGTTCCAAGGAGCACCGACGGATTTTCGGGACACACGTGCTCTTTATTTCTTTATTACATTTCGTCGGTAAAACCATTACACTGTATCCTACGGACCAATTAGAAAGCTGCAGTAGGAAATTTCCTGTGTTGTTGCTTACGATCGACGAAGCATAAAATTGACAACCTGATTCACGCCACCGTTTTCACTGTTCACCCTTTCCACGCAGCATGAAAGGATTGAAAGTTAGACACTGCGCAAGGTAAAACCTGAAGAAATGGAACCCGCAGATAATTGTCAAAGAAAACAGAGAGGCGAGAGCAAGAGCTAACCTTTTTTTTTGCGGGCTTCTGCTGCTGAGCAGGGCTGGGTTTGGGCTGCTGCTGTTGACGACTTGTTGGATCTTTCTTCTTGCAGTACGAGCAGCGTGTGCAGGTGCAGCCAGCAGTGTTGGTAGTGTCCTCGCTGCCAGTGCACCATGATTATATAGATATAGATAGATGGTAATGTTAGACGAAGCTCAAATCCAAGTGTAAAAATGCGAAGAATAGAAAGATATATGCAGATTCCAAGAGGAAGGAGAGAGGCTGCAGATCTCATCCCAGGGAGTCATGCATCCAGATGATGAGCGTACCTTTTCTTGCCTGTCGTCTTCGCCTGAGCGGTGGGCTCCACCCGCTGTTGATCCGGCCGGTGGACTTCGTACAGCGGATTACGAGCCTTGGGTGCGAGTGCGATGATGGTGTTTGCGCAAGGTGAGTGTGTGACAGGATGGCATACACTCGGCTGCCGGTGGACGGATTTATAGGCTCTCGGCCATCGCCCATCGCCCGGCCGCTTGACCGGATGGAGGTGGCCGGTCCGTTCGTCATATTCAATCGTTCGAGTAGTTAATTAGCCATGAGCTAGACGACGAGATCATGCATGACCTGGAGCACGGCGTACATGGATGATTGCTTGCCTGCCCACAGCCCACCTGCCCCGTTGATTGCTTAGAATACTTCCCACAAGCCGAAACTAACCAAATAGAGCACTTTGGCGGTGGACAGACGCCAGATCAGCCAAAACGCGGTGTGAAATACTTGCCGCGACTTGACCCATGCATGGAGCGCCATTGTCAATGCTTTCCCGCCGCGCGCGGCAGCCACCCACCCAAGACGCGGCTAACAGCTCGCCAAGTCATCCACTTCATCCATGCATACTCCATAGTCTACTCGTTGGCCGATCGAGATCAGGCCACAAGGCCAGCTTCCTTCGTTCCTCGTCCTTCCCCGGCCATGCTATGGTATATTTTAGTACATGTGTTACTCTGCTACGGTCTAAGAGCGCCGTACACCAAAACGGATAGCAAAACGTCCGCGTACAACCCTAGCGGCGCCGGACAGCAAAACGTCCATATATTAAATGTCCACCATTTTTCAATAAATAAATAAAAATAAATGATCTCCCTGTCATCGTATTCTTGTCGGGTAACCGCCATGAACTGTTTTCATGACGGGATTTGGTATTTTCCAGTCGGTTCTTAGCGGTGGGGAAAAGTCTGTTTTTTAGTAGTGGACCTTCTAATCTCTAAAATCGATATCATGTACTCCCTCCGTCTAAGTGTGTAAGTCATTTTACGAAAATCAAATAATCCCAAAAACTTAGGCGCGATGCATTAATTTTTACCTCGTTTCTTATTTCTTGACATATCAACCAATAAGAGATGAGGGGTGTGCATGCTTTTAATGTCTTGAGACTACTAAACACGACATGCAGTGATTAGTTCATTGCATGCAGTGCTATTAATTAGCAAATAAACATTAAGGTCTCTCTTTTTCCCCTCCTCCTTGGTCACGGTGCACAACCTAAGGCTGGTCATAGTGGGGAGTAACTTAAACTAGTAACATACTAGTAACATGTATGTTACTAGTCTACGTTACTACCTCTATAGTGCATAATATCATAGATTAGTATCATAGGAGTCTCATTTATTGCCATGCATGACACATAGTAGCATCACATTTATTATGTTACGGTATCTACCTATGTTACTATAACCATCTCTCTCTTCTTTAATTACCTGCCACATAAGCATGTTTGCGAGTCCCAAGTGCATGATACTACTTATGTTATCCCCACTATGGCCAGCCTAAGATGACTTACTCACATAGACGGAGGGAGCATTCCCTAAGCACGCACATTAATGGCTATGGGGATGGGAGGTACTAGTACACTTGTAGGCGGAGAGACGGCAGGGTAGATGGCCGACGGTTGTCTGGCGTTATGCCGCCTTTAATAACTATTGACATCGGAATCCGTCCGACCGCGCGGTGGGACAATAGGATGGCGGAGTTTGGTGTGAATACACGGCGGCACACATTGTACACGCGTGCCGCACGACTTACACCCGCCCATCATGGTGCCGTCAATTGGGACGAGCACGGCCACGTGGCGCAGGTGTTCGCCATCCGCTTCACGTCAACACTCGGCTTTCGCCTGAATATGATGAGTCTTTTCTATACGCTGAACGTTTTTATGTTAGATCTCACTCAAATCCAAACCTAGCACTTTTATATTTATTTCTTAGAAGGTCCGTAGCCGAGTGGCTGTGGTGTACTAGCTTGGTTTGGGTGGCACTATTGGGTATCATGGACGTCTCATCCCTTGAAGGTTAGGGTATTGAAAACACATTGAATAGAGACATAGCCTTAGGGCTATGGGGAAAGTGGATCGATTACCCTAGAATTACAACTATGTCGTGCCGTGCCACGCCATCCACACACGGCGTACAGGTGCGTAAGCCGAGCAGTCGACAATATAGAATAGGCCATCTGCAAAGTTGTTGATCCCGTACGTGTAAGTCAATGTGTGGGTTTATCGGCTCATTGTAAAACAAAGTATTTTGGGAACTGCACGACACCCCTAACCCGGGGTGTGGCTATCTCATTATATAGAAGTACCCAAGGGGTACAATACAGGTTACAACACAGATATACAGAGTCTACGTATATACAGTCTAACACCCTCCCTCAATCTTAACTATGTCCTGAAGTACAAAGCAAGTTAAGATTGCGCCTACAGCCTACAAACTGTGGTTGTGGTAGAGGCTTCGTGAAGATGTAAGCAAGTTGATCCTTTGATGAGATGAACTTGATGCAGAGTAGCTTCTGTGCAACACGTTCCCGAACAAAGTGATAATCCACCTCAATGTGTTTTGTCCTCGCATGAAACACTGGATTAGAAGAAAGATATGTAGCACCAATGTTGTCACACCACAGAACTGGAGGACGAGCTTGAGGAACACGCAACTCTCTCAACAGAGACTGTACCCATATGATCTCAGCAGTTGCATCAGCAACGGCTTTGTATTCAGCCTCAGTACTGCTGCGAGACACAGTTGCTTGCTTGCGAGCATTCCAGGCGATCAAGTTAGGACCCAGAAATACCGCATAACCCCCCGTGGATCGCCTGTCATCCGGACTACCAGCCCAGTCGGCATCAGAGAAGGCCGAGAGCTCATACGACGGTGCAGGCTGAAGATGCAGACCATAGGCAGCAGTAATACTGACATAGCGCAAAATACGCTTCACAGCGGACCAGTGAGACGTCCTAGGTGCATGCAAAAACTGACATACACGGTTAACTGCATAGGAGATATCAGGCCTATTAATAGTGAGATATTGCAGACCACCAACAATACTGCGATACTCAGTAGCATCATCAGACGAGAGAGAGTCACCATCAAGTGCAGACAACCGATCAGTAGCAGACATCGGAGTGGAAACAGGTTTGCATTTGAGCATTCCAGCACGACGCAACAAGTCCAAGGAGTACTTCTTCTGAGTGAGAGTCAAACCCGCAGAGGACCGTGAAACCTCAAGACCAAGGAAAAAGTGAAGAGCACCCAAATCCTTGATAGCAAAATCATCACGAAGAGCAACCACAAGGCGATCAGCAGCAGCAGCCGAAGAACTGACAAGGATGATATCATCAACATAAACCAGGATATACATCGTAACCTCAGGGCGCTGGAGGAGGAACAGTGACGTATCAGCAGTGGAGGGAGTAAAACCAAGAGCCCGAAGAACAGATCCAAGGCGAGCATGCCATGCACGAGGAGCCTGTTTCAGTCCATACAGCGCCTTGACCAGACGACAGAGATGGTGAGGTCGTGTCGGATCAACAAAACCAGGCGGCTGACGCATATAAACCTCCTCCTCCAGAATGCCATGGAGAAAAGCGTTCTGCACATCAAGCTGACGAAGGAACCATCCACGAGTAACCGCAAGAGACAGTAGTAGCCGAATGGTAGTAGGCTTGATAACTGGACTGAACGTGTCTTCATAATCAAGACCATACCTCTGTTTGAAGCCCTTGGCGACTAACCGTGCCTTGTAACGCTCAATGGAACCATCAGCATGACGCTTAACCTTGAAAACCCACTTGGAATCAATGATGTTGATGCCAGACTTTGGAGGAACAAGACGCCAAGTATCATTCTGTTGGAGGGCATGAAACTCTTGTTCCATTGCAGCACGCCAATGAGGAATACTCAACGCAGCCTGAAAGTGACGAGGCTCTGCAGTAGGATCGCCAGCAGAATGAGCCATGCACGCAGCAAGCCACGCAACCGTGCCATCTGTCCACTCCTTTGGGCGAAACACACCAGACTGGCTCCGTGTGCGCGGTCGAAGTGTGACAGCAGACTCTGCCGGAACCGGAGCCGGAGCAGAATCAGCAGAGGTCGTGGACGAGGCCGGAGCCGAGTCCGGCGAGTCGGGCTCCCCGGTGGCCGGAGCAGGCGACGGGGCCGCTGGGCTAGCAGCAGCACCAGTCGGGCCAGGGGACGCACCCGCCAGTGGCCCAGACGAGCCACGCGGGGCTGATGACACCCGCGAGCCAGGCGAGCCGGGCGAGACGGCCGCTGGTGTGGACGAGGCCCGCGGGTCGGGCGAGGCGGTCACTGGCGAGGCCCGCGGGTCGGGCGAGGCGGCCACTGGGGTGGCCGGATCCCGCGAGTCGGAGGAGGCCGCTGGCGCTGGCGTGGGCGAACCAGGCGGGCTGACCGCCTCGGGCGAATGGAGGACGGGTGGGCGGGTGCCGCCCGTTATGCATGGCACATGCACGTCCCGACCAGGAGGATCATCGACAACCTGTTCATCAAGGAGCTCGAGCCGAGCACCGCGTCCAATACCTGCAGCATGATTAGGAAGCAACGCAGCGGCATATGCAACATCCACAAACTGATCAGGCGTAGGTGTAGACACAAGTGTGGAAGTGGAAGTGGTAGGGTCAGTCGGAAGTGCACGAAAGGGAAACACAGTTTCGTCAAACACAACGTCACGAGAGATGTAGACGCGGTTGGTAGGAACATGTAAGCACTTGTACCCTTTGTGAAGAGAACTGTACCCAAGAAAAACACACTTCTTTGACCTGAACTCTAGCTTGCGCTTGTTGTATGGACGAAGGTGAGGCCAGCAGGCACACCCAAACACTTTGAAGAAAGTGTAGTCCGGAGTCTCATTAAGTAGGAGCTCAAGTGGAGTTTGCATTTTCAGAAGCCTCGAGGGGAGCCTGTTTATAAGAAAACAAGCTGTAGAGAAAGCATCACTCCAGAACCGAAACGGGACGGAGGCATGAGCTAGCAAGGTTAAGCCAGTTTCAACAAGATGACGATGCTTACGCTCAGCAGCACCATTCTGCTGATGTGTGTGAGGGCATGACACGCGGTGCGAGATCCCAAGCTTATTAAAAAACGAGTTAAGGTTGTGGTATTCACCCCCCCAGTCGGATTGGACATGGATGATTTTCTGCTTAAGAAGGCGCTCAACGTGTGCTTGAAACTGAATGAAGACATCAAACACATCAGACTTTCGCTTAATAAGATATAACCAAGTGAAACGGCTGTAAGCATCAATGAAACTGACATAATAATTGTGACCACTAACGGATGTCTGGGCATGACCCCATACATCAGAAAACACAAGCTCAAGAGGATGTTCCACAACACGACTAGACTCTGAAAACGCTAGCTGATGACTCTTGCCCTGCTGACAGGCATCACAGATAGTTTCAGCAGTTTTATTGGACACAACTGGTAGATCATGACGATGCAAAATATGTCGAACTATGGGAGTCGCCGGGTGACCAAGGCGCGCATGCCAATATGTAGGCGACACACGAACACCACTGAACACCTGAGGAGAGGACGACGTGGAAGAGGAGCGCGGTGCATCAAGTGCATATAGGCCATGGCGAAGGCGACCGCTAAGCAGAACGGCCCTCGTGTCCCGATCCTTGATAAAGAAACGAGAAGGGTGAAACTCAGCAAGGACATTATTATCACGGGTAAGTTGAGAAATGGACAACAAACTACGTGTAGCAGAAGGAACACGAAGGACATTAGATAGATGCAATGTGCGAAAGTTGTGTGCAAGAAGAAAAGCCTGACCAACATGAGAGATGCGCATACCTGCTCCACTAGCGGTGTGCACCTGATCATGACCGCGATATGGCTCCTGAGTAGAGAGCTTACCCATCTCACCGGTGAGGTGGTTGGTAGCTCCAGTGTCCATGTACCATGCCGGATCAACGGAGTATGACGAAGTACGACCATGATCATGGCTCGTCACGGCAGCGGCGGCCTGCTTGTCGTTTCCCTTTCCGTTGTTGCCGAGGCCCAGAAAATCCTTCTTGTAGCGACGATGACAGCGAGAGGCAATGTGGCGCTCCAAGCCACACAACTGGCACGCCTGTTGGGCACCACAAGAAGAACAACACGCCACGGGCCGGTTACCACCTGTGATGGTCGGAGCGCTGCCCCTCGAGGCTGGTGATGAGGGCAGCGCCGGTTTGCCTCCGGACGAAGATGACCGCTGAGGCTTGACGCGAGTTGCGGCATTGGAGGAGGCGAAACTAGGAGAGGCTCGGCGCGCCTTAATGCGCTGCTCACGGGCAAGCAGATGGGCGTAGAGCTCACGAGGTGGTAGCGGGTCATCGCGACCGTGAACTTTCTCAATGAGATTGTCATAATCATCATCAAGCCCATTCAGTACGAAGAATGGTGAACTCCTGATCCTGGAGCGACTGGCCGACGGAGGCCAGCGTGTCGGCAAGACCCCGCATCTTGTTGAAGTAGTCGGTGATGCTGAGGTCACCAAGCTTCGTCTCTCCCAACTCGGTGCGGATAGCATGAGCACGCGCCTGAGACTGAGAGGCAAAGCTGGTGTGAAGCGCCGCCCACGCCTCCCGGGATGTAGCGGCGAAGATGACCAGCGACGAGACGCTCGGGGTGAGCGAGGACTGAATGGCGGAGAGGATGGCCTGATCCTGAGCCACCCAGGTGTGGTACGCCGGGTGGTGAGGTGGTGGACACGGTATGGACCCGTCAACATATCCCTCCAAATAGCGGCTCCGCAGAAGAGGCAACACCTGGGCACGCCAGGACAAGTAATTATCCGGCACAAGCTTCACCGGTAGCAGATGTGAAAAGTAGAACGGTGACGATGCGGCGACCGAGTCGGTATGAGCAGCCGGCACTGGGTACAGTGCGGGAAACCCGGGAGGACCAGCAGCGTGGGCCCCGTAGGGCGGGACGACCGCGGCCCCGGGGGGAGGCAGCTGTGGCGCGGCCGCAGCCCCGTACGACGGCTGCAGCGAGGCAGCCACCTCCCCTGCGTAGGAGGCCACAGCCCCGTGCGGCCCTGGGAGGGCGGCGTAGGGGTGCTGGGGAGTCGACGACGATGACCCATAGGGTGGCTGGGTGGCGCCGCCAGTGGTTGGTGTAGAGACGGCGCACCAAACGCCGGCCACGAAGATGGCGGCGGCGGCGGAACCATCGGAGCCATCGGAGGCGTGCCATACGGGTAGTAGCCGTACGGCGAAGGCGCGGCGGCGCCATAGGACGGTGGTGCGGCGGCGCCGTAGATCGGTGGCGCGGCGGCGTCGGCCGCGACTGGGGCTAGGTCACCCGAGGTCTCGCCATGCGGGCGAGATTGGATCGGGGACCTAGGCGGCGGCGGGGCCCCATAGGCCGCGACGAGAGGGCCGGAGGCGAGGAACGGTGAAGAGGGGGCAAGGACCGGCGCGGCGGCGGCCGTGGCGACGGAGGTCGGCGCGACGGCGGCGGCGGCGGGAGCAGCGGAAGACATCGTGATCGTGACCTAAACTGATACCATGTAAAACAAAGTATTTTGGGAACTGCACGGCACCCCTAACCCAGGGTGTGGCTATCTCATTATATAAAAGTACCCAAAAGGTACAATACAGGTTACAACACAGATATACAGAGGCTACGTATATATAGTCTAACACTCATCCAGTTTGGCTTTGAACATGGGCCACCCGTGCCCATCCGGCAATCGGGTGACCGACACAGCTAGGCAGATGTGTGCACAGGCATTTGCGTGCGCCTGTGAGTTTTCGTTTGTTTCATTGTCTCATTTTGTGGCATACCATAATTTTTTAGCATCCCACCTCATATGTTATATTTTTGGAGACACATGCGATCATATATACGCGCGTACACTCACCTCTATGAACACACACGAACACCCTACTCCTACGAGCATCCCCGAGACTGAGCCGACATATTATCTTGAGATTGACGAAGTCACCGCAGACTTCTCGTAGTCGACGGTAACGTCTCCTTTCACTGAACACACATCGCCGGAAATCATAAAATAAAGAGTTAATACCACAATTAGTACAGAAACTTGTAGTGGTGGGAACAGAATCATACAAAAACTAAACCCCCCACAAAAGTGGTCCTTCAACTTTCATATCAGAACATTTTAGTCCAATTCCGTCAACTCTGCCGGTGCACCGTCTCCCGCCGTTATAACCCGCGTTTGTGGTACGCCAGGGAAAGTAGGAAGTGGCCTCGAACAAGAGAACTTAGGCATAGGCCGCTCAGCTGCTATGGACGTACTAACCAATCGAACGGGACAAGTTACTTATTGCATTTTGAGATGCGTTTTTATATTCATTCATCCCTAGTTTACAGATGCTGACCGTGACTCTGACCGAGGTGCGCGTCCTGTCGTGCGGATCCCCGTCAATTAGCTACTGATTTTTCTGCTTGTTGACTTATTTCCCTTGCAGTCAATTAGCAAGGAACGTCAAGAACCCCTAACATAAATTATTTACATATGCACAATACAACTAAGCGATTGTTGTTCTGGTGATTTTTTCATGTTGTCAACCTGCTCGCATTCTCTCAGCACATTCAGTTTCCTTTGTACAGAAAGAATTGCACAATGCGTGAAGGTTCTACAATAGAGAATGCTAATGAGGCATAAGTAGATAAGAAAGGGAGTGAATCCGCTGGAAGTTCAGTATCCTCATCACTCATGAAAAAGGTAAGGTTCGTGTGAATTATCAGTGTATCAGTCTATCAGTCCTTTGGAAAGTGCAGTATAGACAGGAGCACGACATTCACCTTTGAGAAAAAAAACTCTTGACTTTTTGTTTGAAAAGTATATGGGCATCTCCAACATCGACTCTCAAACCGTCCGCATACGTCCGGACTGCGGAAACCATCCAACGTGGTCCTGTAACGGTCCGTGGCGCGGCCCGGGCGTCTTTCTCCTGCAAACCGGAGACAAATGTGTGGGCTTCATGGGCATCTGGACACCCCCCACGCCCACTTTTGACCATCCAGACCCACCAGAGCCCCTACACCGCCCCTCCCAAGCTTTTTTCTTCCGATGCACGCGCCACTTGCCGCGCTTCATTCATGCCGCCCAAAGCACGCAGTGGGCGGCATTGATGCCGCGCGATGTGACCGGTGAGTGGGCGTCGCTAACCGACGCGACCTCTCGGCAGCAGTCGCTTCAATGCGGATGCAGCTTCCCAAGGAAGCTGCTCCGGCCGCTGCGCCGCATTAAAATGAGCTGACCGCCCGTTCATCTGGTCTGGACGCGGCTACATAAGCCGTGCTCCGGCGATGCACATATGCATCACCTTCTCTCTGAGCCCGTCCTCTACCTCTTCGAGCCCCTCCTCCTACAGCGGCGATGCCGAAGTCGTGGTGGTACGCGTTGGCAGGCGGTGGCGGTGGGAGTTCATCCTCGGGTGGATCTTGGCGGCGGCGACCGCGCTCTCTGGGCCCTTCGGCATCCACGGCGGCCGGCTCCTCTGCCAACGAGGAGGTTGTCCTCTCCTCTGATGACAAGGAGGATCCCGATCAAAAAAAAAAGACAAGGAGGACTAGCAGCCGGAGCAACGGTCGCGCGTCCTCGCGGAGGCGGCTCTGACGGATGAAGAATTCGTCCGTTCGATGGAAATAATGACGGAGAGCTCGCTCGGTCAAATGGGCCCGGCACCACCATTGCCGGCGCGGTCAAGGAGGAGCCACGACGACGACGACAGCAGTGCGGCAGGAAATGGCTTCCACGCGTTTGAGATTGTCGTCCGGTATAGAGTTTAGATTCTTTTTTATAAGTTTTTAGTTAAGCAGTCCAAATATCGACCTTTTTACGTAAATGATGTCTGAATTTTAAAGAAATCCGTCATGTTTGTATGAATTGTGCCCTGTTAATTCATAAAGTGTTTGAAATGTATGCGACTACGATTGGATGGCGGTCTCCCGCATTCGTTTCCGCATACTGGTTCCCTTGTCCGCGGAAGGATCCATGAGAAATTTTGCGGGTCGCCATTGATGATGCCCCGACAACACAAGTTTGACAAGACCTACACATTGTATTATATTAACACAACATTCTATTGCAGCACCACATGATTAATATCCCGAAGGGAGCATGATGGTAAAGTCACATCAGAGGAGGTAGATTCATGTACACGCCGACCGTGGCCAGAGTGAATACAAAATTTTGTAACTCCACATATAGCAAGAAGTCACGCTTAGTGGAGTGATTAGGGAATGCGTGTTTGAGCGCGAGGTCTGCGGTTAGACCCTGCGCATCAATGATACATTTTTATTTTGTGTTTCTTTCTCCGTGACACTGACAAGTGGGCCCGAACGTGGGTTGTAACGGCGAGAGAAGGTACACTGGCAGAATTGACGGAAATGGACTAAAATGTTCTGTTAGGAACGGTACACCGGCAGAATTAACGGAAATGGACTAAAATGTTCTGTTAGGAAAGTTAAAGGACCACTTTTGTGGGTTTTTTTTTTAGTTTTTTATGATTCTGTTCCCATCACTACAAGTTTCTGTACTAATTGTGGTATTAACTCTAAAATAAATTCAAAATAACGTGAGCAGCCAAACTTAAACCCAGGTGGGCTGGGGATCGCTCCCACCCCACATGCTATATGCAAGGTTCTTACTCCCTCCGTCACAGTTTAGAAGGCACAGTTAAATTTGTGTGCGTTTTCACAATAGACAAGGTTTAGGACGCATTGCATTAATTTCTAGTAGCTAAGTAGTACTATGATATACTATTCCTATATGCATGCATAGTGTGAATGCTATTTTTTAGCCATCTCACAGCCAATAAATAATCACCTAGGTCACAGAGAATTTCTAAGTGCGCCTTCTAAACCGTGACGGAGGGAGTACCGTATGGCAACAATTTACTCGCAATAAAAGTTGTGGCTTGCCACATATTTGGCCAAGAAAAAGTATCGCATCGGTTCGGTAGACCCCGACGCCCCAGTGTTCAGAAGGAAACGCAGAGAATAAGGCGAAGAGCAGTGTAGCATTACTCTTCTTTATTCCATTTCTTTGGTATAAAAAGGTTACACCGTAGCTGGATTAGTCTACGGACGTATTAAAAGCTTGCAGCGGTAGAAAATTTCCCTACGTTCTTGTTTTTCCCCTTTTTTTAGTAACGTTTTTCTCCTTTTTCTTAGTCTTTTTTTTTTGAGAAGTCTTTTTTCTTAGTCCACGGACTGGACGCACTCCACGCAACAATTGGGAAACCGGGAAACATTTGGCCCACACAGCCTAGTAGGTAGCACTTTTTTTTAAAGCCCAAGTAGGTAGGTATAACTTAACTCCGTCTATTTCTAGCCACTTCTTCCATTCTCGCCTTAGCCAACTCTATCGTCTTGGCCGTAGCCGCCTGTACCATCATCGGCACCGCACGCGCAAAATCGACAACCTGAGAGCATCTCTAGTGGCTTGTGTAAATTTGGTAGTCTATATTTTCACATACACAATGGTGTAAATTTTTTCATTTTAGACAACCTCAGTTTTTCAGTGGATTGTCTAAATTTGGTAGTCTATGTCTCCAACGGCTATATTTTTAACAGCTACTTTTCCAACGGCTCTATTTCCAACGGCTATATTTTCAACGGCTATATTCCAAGTCTATATATACAACCCCTCCTACCTCTCATTCACCAATCTTGGTTGTGCCTTCTCATTCCTCTCCTGAATTCCTTTGTCTTCTCTCACACAACAGAATGATGAGTGGAAACATTTCTTCTTTGGATATGCTCATGAATTCGTCGTCATCTTCATCTGACGACGACGAACTCATTCTTGTAGCATTCGCAGAGCGCGAGAAGGAAGAGCAGAGGAACCGTCGACGCCATGGCGGTTCCAAGCATGGACGTCAGACAATCAATCGAGCAAGAGATGCAGGATTTGTTCTACTATGGAATGACTACTTCAAAGAAAGTCCTCGCTATCTCGAAAACTTATTTCGGCGAAGGTTCGTAATTAGTACATTTACTTAATGTCTGCCTATTTTTCACCTCCCTATCTCATTTACATTTTTACGAACAGGTTTAGGATGTCTCGTAATTTGTTTAATCGCATAGCTGAAATTATACTTCAACATGATTATGATGGTTATTTTACACAAAAAAGAAATGCTTGTGGACTTCTTGGGTTGCATCCGTTGCAAAAGATGACCGCAGCAATGCGAATGCTAACTTATGGAATAGCAGCTGATAGTGCCGATGACTACATCCGGTCTGCAGAAGCTACTAATCTAGAGGCTTGCCCATGCTTGAATCAACACCAAGTCCTCAGCAGTTGACCAATTTTTCCCTTTTGTGGAGGCTCCTTTTGCTGATTTTGGTTTCGCAGATTTTTTCCCCTTTTGTGGAGGCATGGTCACTTGTTCCGCAAGTGGGCTACAATCTGCTGTTCCATAACAATTTGTGTCACTCGATCCTACATTCATCATGTCCAGAAATGAGGAGTTGTTGATCTGTGAGTCCATCTCATATGAGTTTTCCATCTGCACACAAAGAGCAGCAGCGGCAATATTCAGATATTCAGAGAACAATACCAATATTCAGATACATGGAGCAGCAGCAATATTCAGATACAGGGAGCAGCAGCAATATTCAGAGAGCCGGCGCTCGCGCACACGCTACTGCCTCGCAGTTGCCTCGCGCTCGTGCCTCACAGCCGCTGCTCGCAGCCAGTGCCCCAGTCGCTCGCGCATCTCCCTCACACCCGCCGCTCGCAGCCGGCGCACCCGCCGCTCGCGCACATGCTCGCCGCCGACGCCGCGCTCGCAACCGGAGCCCCATCTCCCTGCCCCTTCTCTCGCATCTCCCTGCCCCATCCGCAAGGGCGACAGTGGCCGGCGGCGGCGGCCGGATTTGGCCTCAAATCCATCGGCCCCATCTCCCTGCCCTGTCTCTTCAATCACTCTCCCTCTCTCCGAATCGGAAAAACCAGAGCGTACCTCAGCGACGGCGAGCTCCTCGGGGCAGTGGCGTGGCCGTCTTCTCGTCTCCAACTTCTCTAGATCGACGCAGGAACGAGCTCGCGAAGGGGCAGCTCTGTTTGGACGTCCTCGCTCCGTCGTCTAAATATGGACAATGCGTAGCGATTCGGGTGGATGTCTAAAATTTAGACTAGCACATACACAAGCCGCTGGACACATTTTTTGGCCTCTGATGGTCTATATTTGACATAGACTATGGGATACACAAGCCACTAGAGGTGCTCTGAGTGATGGCACCGGGGTCACTGTATTTGATGCTGCGTGATAGGAATAGGATAGAAGAAAGTTAGACAAGGTTCAAGAAAAGGAAGCTGCAGAGCATATTGTCGAGAAAATTAGAGAAGCCAGAGCATGCGCATACCGTGGGAGTAAATTGCAAAAAACCACCACAATTGGGGACCCTAATTCACAAAACCGCCACCATTCGTTTTTTTTCAAAAAACCACCAACATTGCGGTGACAATTTTCAAAAAAACACTAAATGAGTAGTTAGAGCTGTTTGAGTGAAAATCTGACCGCTAGGTCCCATTGTCAGGTGCCACGTGGCCTGGGTACAGACGGTGCTCCTCACACGTCGTTAGAAAGTGTGGCTCCCGTTAAGCTAGACGTAGGACCCACCCATCAGTGCGTTTGCTCCTCTGTCTTTCTCAAGCATTCTTACAAACACCTCTTATGCACCGCCATCGCCATCTCCATCACGGAGCTGAGCTGCTCATCCAGGGGGCCGTGCAGGGTCGCCGTCGGCTGATGGTGTCGGACCCGGCGTGAGGTCGCGGTGCAGCCATGGCCGGAGCCGGCGAGGTGGCTGGTCATGGCCGAGCCGGGCCGCGCGCGCGGCTCCATCCGCAGCCGGCGGCGAGCGCGGCGTTGAGCAGGATACGGGAGGAGGATGGGAAGCGCGCCGGGAGGATCTGGAGGTGGCTGGCCGCAGCCAGCGAGCTGGCTAGTCGTGGCCGAGCTGGGCGGCGCGGTGCGGTAGGACGCGGCGGGTGCGCGTGGAGCTGTGCGCACAGGGCTGCGTTCATCACCGTACCCCGGAGGTGCCAGCCACCGTCTCCTGTCATGCACATAGGAATGGCGCCGGGCTGGACCTCCTCATGCACAGGAGCTTCCCGACGACGCCGACGAGGTCGCGAAGTGGAGGAGCTGGATCCGGCGGGTGGCGAAGTGGAGGGCGGCTAGCACAGGGGGTCGGGGGTCGGGCGTCGCCCTCGGATCCGTCGTCGGGGCTGCGCGGGGGCCGACGCCGCTTGGATCCATCGCCGGGCGGCAAACGGATGCGCCGCGCGGTGGGCATCGCCGTCGAGTCTGGCCGTCGAGTCTGGCGCCACGACGCGCTCCGTGTGCGGGATGGGGATCCGGCCCTCGAACATGTCCTCGACTGATTCCGCGCTGGCGACGGCGACGAAGTAGTAGCCGGAGTGCAGCTGTGGGGAGGCGGCGGTGAGGTGCAGGAGCCAGAGCTATGTGGCGGCAGCGTTGGCATGGTCAACGGAGACCCCGGCTGTGTGTGACTTTGAGGCTTACGGGTGGCCCCCTACTTCTATCCTTTTTGTATCATATAGGTCAGGTCAAACGGTGTCAAGTTGCATTGCCACATCAGCACTTACAGCAGGCCCCATCTGTCAGATATGATGTTAACATGCATTTAGTGACCAATCAGTGTTTTTTGAAAACCGTCACCGCAATGTTGGTGGTTTTTAAAAAAAAACGAATGGTGGCGGTTTTATGAATTAGGGTCCTCAATTGTGGTGATTTTTTTGCAATTTACTCCATACCGTGGTATCTTGACGCCATCCCTCCCTACCCTATCGTAGCGACTTGATAGGATAGATGGATAATCCAATTAGGGAAAACTAATACCAAGTAAAGGAAGATGCAGATCGATCCTCAAATGAAGGAGGGAAGAGGATCGCATCACAGAGAGTTGTGGGATCATGAACATACCTGTCGTCGGGTAGATGATCCGCTTCCCCGCCGGGCGTTTCCATGCCCACTGCACGTTTCATCCGTCCCCAACCCAAGGCGACCAACCCATCACCTTCCTTCTCCGGGAACTCATCGGCATGAAACCCCTTTCCCCCCATCGTATCGTACGCTTGCTAACGTCGAGAGCTAATATAACTGACCGTGGGTGCGAGTGCGATGATGGTGTTTGCGCAAGTGAGTGTGTTTGGCATACACTCGGCTGCCGGTGGACGGATTTATAGGCTCACGCCCGTCGCCCGGCCGCTTGACCGGATGGAGCTGGCCGGTCTGTTCGTCATATTCAATCGTTCGAGTAGTTAATTAGCCATGACCTAGACGACGAGATCATGCATGACCTGGAGCACGGCGTACATGGATGATTGCTTGCCTGCCCACCTGCTCCATTCATCGATTAGAATACTTCCCACGAGCAGAAACTAACCAACTAGAGCACTCTGGCGGTTTGGCCCGAGGCCAGGTCAGCCAGAACGCGGTGTGAAATACTTGCGGCGACTTGACCCGCCGGAGCGCCATTGCCAATGCTTCCTCGCCGCACGCGGCAGCCACCCCCACCCACGACGCAACTCACAGCTCGGCGAGTCATCCACTTCATCCATGCATACTCCATAGTCTACTCGTTGGCCGATCGAGAACAGGCCACCAGGCAGCTTCCTTCCTTCCTCGTCCTTCCCCGGCTGTGCTATGGTGTATTTTAGTACAAGTGTTTATTTTTTGAATATATTGCTCAAAAAGCTGCCAAAATCAAGAGTCACCCCTTAAGCTTTGGATGACCTAGTTTATAAGAAAAACATGATAAAAAACCTGAATAAGTTGGTCCCGTTCATGAGGAATACCGGACCGGAAAACGTACAAGTATAACAAGTGTAAAGGAAGAAGAAAGAAAAAAAGACGCCCAAGACAAGGCACACCTAGCTGAAAGAAAGATCATCACCGCGAAAGACAGAAGTATATGTGGGGTGTCGTCAAGGGATCACAATACCGGGACTTTGCAAGAAGCCTAACGCACCACACTGGCTTGCGTGCCGAGCCCCACAACACAACTCAGGAGCATCCACAACCAATGAGTGCACTAAACACATACCTTGATTGGGAGCTCCGCCATGGAAAATCGGAACGATTAGCCAGTTGGGGAGGCATCTTGCGCCATCAAAGGGCAAAGATGCACCAAGACATCACCAAGAGCATGAAGCTCGCCGCAACAGATCATCAACCGTGGGAGGGTCTTCAGCACAGCACCAGGGCGAGACACCTTCAGGAGAGGAAAACAGATTGCCTCCCCGCTGGCGCCAAAAGCACTGCCGCCAAACCCCAAAGAACACCACCGTCGACCCCAAGCGGCCGCACCACCAGCGCCACCATCATCACTGCAGTGAGCAACAAACACTAATCGACCATGCAGCCCCAAAAATGAAGCCTTTAAGAAGGGCCACGACGTGATTACGCCGCCATCATCCGTACCAGGAAGACCTAGACTAGGGGTTTCCCCAGGGTGCCGATGAGGAGGATTAAACTGAAGGAAATATGCCCTAGAGGCAATAATAAAGTTGTTATTTTATATTTCCTTATATCATGATAAATGTTTATTATTCATGCTAAAATTGTATTAACCGGAAACCTGATACATGTGTGGATACATAGACAAAACACCGTGTCCCTAGTAAGCCTCTACTAGACTAGCTCGTTAATCGAAGATGGTTAAGTTTCCTAACCATAGACATGTGTTTTCATTTGATGAACGAGATCACATCATTAGGAGAATGATGTGATGGACAAGACCCATACGTTAGCTTAGCATAATGATCATTTAGTTTTATTGCTATTGCTTTCTTCATGTCAAATACATATTCCTCCGACTATGAGATTATGCAACTCCCGGATACCGGAAGAATGCCTTATGTGCTATCAAACGTCACAACGTAACTGGGTGATTACAAAGATGCTCTACAGGTATCTCCAAAGGTGTTTGTTGGGTTGGCATCGATCGATATTATGATTTGTCACTCCGAATATCGGAGAGGTATCTCTGGGCCCTCTCGGTAATGCACATCATAAGAAACCTTGCAAGCAAAGTGACTAATGAGTTAGTTGCAGGATGATGCATTACAGAACGAGTAAAGAGACTTGCCTGTTACGAGATTGAACTAGGTACTAAGATACCGACGATCGAATCTCGGGCAAGTAACATACCGATGACAAAAGGAATAATGTATGTTGTCATAACGGTTCAACCGATAAAGAGCTTCGTATAATATGTGGGGGCCAATATGAGGATCCAGGTCCCAATATTGGTTATTGACTGGAGAGGTGTCTCGGTCGCGTCTAGATAGTTCTTGAACCCGTAGGGTCCGCACGCTTAACGTTCGATGACAATTTTGTACTATATGACTTATGTGATTTGGTGACGAAATGTTGTTCGGATTCCCGGATGAGATCACGGACATGACGAGGAGCCTCAAAATGGTTGAGAGGTAAAGATTGATATATAGGATGATAGTATTCGGACACCGAAAGTGTTCCGGGTTGTATCGGGTACATATCGGAGTACCGTGTGGGGGGGGGGGGGGGGGGGGGGCTTACCGGAACCCTGTCCGGGGAATAATGAGCCTTATGTACCATAGGAGGGGAGCACACCAGCCCACAAGGGGTGGCGCCCCCTCCCCCTGTCAGGCCCAATATGCGACCCTATCCTAAAGGAACTCGAAGGTCCCACCAAGGATAGAAGTGCATACTAGAGACACTTTTGCAAGGTGGATATCATTACATCGTACCATTACATAATAGTCGGGGATAACAATGCCACATGAATACAACAACATCATACACAAGAACATCATCCGACTACGGATGAAACACAAACAGAAACTCAAACGACATCCACCCTACTGGCCTAGGCTGCCGACATGGAACCTAACCCCTGAACAACGAAGCAGAAGAAGAACTCAAAGCAAGCAAGCATCACTCTCGCGTCAAGATCATCGCATAACCTGTACCTGCAACTGTTGTCGTAGTAAACTGTGAGCCATGAGGACTCAGCAATCCCATTACCATGGGTATCAAGACTAGCAAAGCTTAATGGGTATGGAAAGGGGTAAAGTGGTCAGGTTGCAGCAGCGACTAAGCATGATATGGTGGCTAACATACTCAAATAAGAGCGAGAAGAGAAGCAACGGAACGGTCGTGAAGCTAGCAATGATCAAGAAGTGATCCTGAACTCCTACTTACGTCAAACATAACCCAAAACCGTGTTCACTTCCCGGACTCCGCCGAAAAGAGACCATCACGGCTACACACGCGGTTGATGTCTGGTGTCAAGTTCTCTACAATCGGATATTAAAAAATTCCCATCTGCCACATAACCGCGGGCACGACTCTCGAAAGTTTATGCCCTGCAGGGGTGTCCAACTTAGCCCATCACAAGCTCTCACGGTCAACGAAGGACATTCCTTCTCCCAGGAAGACCCGATCAGTCTCGGAATCCCGGTTTACAAGACATTTTGACAATGGTAAAACAAGACCAGCAAAGCCGCCCGACGTGCCGACAAATCCCGATAGGAGCTGCACATATCTCGTTCTCAGGGCACACCAGATGAGACATCCTACAAGTAAAACCAGACCTCGAGTTTCCCCGAGATGGCCCCGCAGTCTACTCGGTTCGGACCAACACTCGAAGGAGCACTGGCCCGGGGGGTTAAATAAAGATGACCCTCGGGCTCCAGAAACCCAAGGGAAAAAGGCTTAGGTAGGCAAATGGTAAAACCAAAGTTGGGCCTTGCTGGAGGAGTTTTATTCAAGCGAACTGTCAAGGGGGTCCCATAAATCACCCAACCACGTAAGGAATGCAAAATCAAGGAACATAACAACGGTATGACGGAAACTAGGGCGGCAAAAGTGGAACAAAACACCAGGCATAAGGCCGAGCCTTCCACCCTTTACCAAGTATATAGATGCATTAATTAAATAAGAGATATTGTGATATCCCAACATAATCCTGTCCACCATGGAGCAATCTTTGACTTCACCTGCAACTAACAATGCTATAAGAGGGGCTGAGCAAAGCGGTAACATAGCCAAGCAACGGTTTGCTAGGAAGGGTGAAAAAGGTTAGAGGCTGACATGGCAATTTGGGAGGCTTGAAGAGCAAGTGATATGTAGCGCGGCATAGCGATAGAACGAAGCAACTAGCATAGCAATGATAGTAGTGAGATCCAGAGTAACGATCATCTTGCCTGAAATCCCGGTAGGAAGAAGAACGAGTCCATGAAGAAGATGAAGCCACAAAGACGAACCAAGCGTAGACGAACGAATCCTCACGATCGCAACGAAACAAGAACTAACGAGAAAGAGAACAATCAGAAAGAAGCAAGCACCACGGTAAACACACAACAGATAAACATGACATGATGCACAATCAATCATGATGTATGACAAAGGCTAGATGAGGCTACTCATGGCAAGAGATGATGCATACAAGAGCAACACATCTACGCAAGCTTGATGCACTCACTACAAGACTCACAAAAATACATGGACTGCACCACTGTAAAGATGGCATGATGTAGCTCAAAACTCATGTAGACATCAAGCTCATAGGATGCACACAAAATGCAATGAAAAATACAAAACAAGAAGTTATGTTAACAGACAACAGTTAACAACATATAGCACTCCTGAAACAATGATTAGAGCATCAAGATGAACTCAAACAAGCAAGGCACAATGGAATGAAATGAAGAGCATCTCTCAATGAGCATTTTGATATACGTATGCATGAATCGGAGCATCGAGCATGAAGTTACAGCAGGTGAAAGATAGCACCAGAATGTAGAAAATCGGGGACTTAGCAGAAAATTACCCTCGGGAAAAATGTGATGAGGTCGAGCGGGACGGAGGGATCCGAGATGCGGGAGGCGTTTGGTTGGGATCCCGATGGATCTCGTCCAGATCTGGCCGGATCCGAACTCCGGTGAGGAGGCGGCGACTCCGGCGAGGCGACGGGGAGGGGCGGCCGAAGGCGCAGGGCGGCGCCAGCAGGGCGGATATGGCGGCACCGGCCCGGATCTGGCCGGAGGCGAGGCGACGGGCGGCGGGGCGGCGATCGGAGGCGAACCCAGGCAGCAACGGATGACGGAGGAGCGCCAGCGTAGGGGCGCCGGCCGCGGCGGCGGGGCTCGGGCGGCCGGCGGCGCACCGGCGTGGCAGCGGCGGAGCACGCCGGCGGCGGGACCGGAGGGGCAGGGAGGCGGAGCGGGGCGCGGGCGCGCTCGGGCCCGGTTGCGGCCCGGGGCGGGCCTGCCGTGGGCCCGGCGGGCCGCGATGGCGCGGGGAGAGAGAAGAGACTGGTGGGGAAACATGGCGCGTCGTGATTGGCTACGGCGGTGGGGCGGACATGTTCAGCGAGGGAGCGGACATGTCCGGCGGCGCGAGGGGAGCGGGGCTAGGGTTTGGACCCGGGATTTCGGGGGAGAGGGCATATTTATAGGTAGAGGGAGCTAGGAGTGTCCAAATGAGGTGCGGTTTTCGCCCACACGATCACGATCCAACGACCGAGAGCATGGAGGGGGTTTGGATGGGCTCATGGGCTGTGGTGAAAAGGGGCTGGGATGCAAAGAGAGAGGGGTTTCGGGGTTACACGGCTAACCGTTGGGGCATCAAACGACCTCCAAATGGAAAGAAATTTGACGGGCGGTCTACCGGTGATATACCAAGGCCACTCGGCAAATCTCGGCCCATTCTGAGAACGTTTTTTGGCGGCTCACAATACAAGGTCTGAGAGGTGCGACAGGCTCGTGCGAGTGTGTCTGTGCTCAGAACGGACAATGGAGAGAACCGGCGGAACCCGAACGGATGCAAGTTTTGAAAAACATGCAGATGAAATGTAGATGATGACATGGCAAAATGCAACACGCAAGCAAATGACATGGCAACAATGACGAGTAACTGGAAGACACCTGGCGCATCGGTTTCGGGGCGTTACAACTCTCCTCCACTAACAAGAGATCTCGTCCCGTGATCTTAGGAACGAGATGGAAGAGAAAGAGGAAGAGGTGAAGTAAGAACGCAAGAGAGAAGATGAACAAAGTCGAGAGCACTCGGTTAGAAAAGATGAACGGCGAATATGACGAGAATCAAATGCTCATGGAAACAAGATAGACTCTGAAACCACTCCGGTTAGAACAAGATAGGAAAGGAATGAATAAAAGACTTTCGGCAACACTCCGACTGAAAATGGAAGGATTAGAACATGAACTTCACCCAATGAGATGGCACTTGACGAGATGAACAATGCAATGCCTTCGGAAGAATTGAAAGAATTGAATGAAAAGAACTTAGAAGGAAGGATTGAATGGAGTTATTGAGAAAATCAACAACGAAAGAATAAGCTTGTTGTGGACTTATGAAAAACAACTCGAAACTTGAGGTTAAATTATACCACAACCTATGTCTGAATAGCTGAGAAGAACGAAGAAATACAAAACTCCACTTCAGAAGAAAGTGGTATCATGAGCTAGGTTGTTTGGAGATGTTAATCATGATCTAGAGGAAACATTAAGTTTGAGATGTAGCCGGCTACGCACGTGGTTCTCGACAAAATTGGAGAAAAGCAAGATCAGGAAGGCACGAGTGCTTATGGCAGCAGCCGTTGGCGTCGGCCGGGTCGATCAATCCAGATCAATCCTGGTGGCGTGTGTGGCAACCCTAGGCAAGAACGGTACGACATTTGGAGCGCTTGATCCGGTCGAGCGAGGCGGCGGCTGTACGCGTAGATGCGCGTGGCATTGACAAGTCGAGGCCGAGGCCAGCTAGTGGGCTGGGCCAGCTGCGTTGCAGCTCTGTAGTACGCTGGAGGGCCAGGCCCAGGCGATGGGCTTGGTGATTTGTGGTGTGCGCGATGCGCGGAAGGGAGCTGATAGTGCTGTGGAGGCAAAGCAACGCATCATGAGGATTTATTTGAGAGAAAAAAGGTAGCAATCAAGACCACGTGTGTGCGCAAGAGCAGTTTGGTTCGGTCAATTCAATCTATTTTCTGCTACGAAGTGCACGGAGAAGCAACAACAAATAGTGATAGGAAAAAGGAAATATTTGTGCAGTTTGCATGGGAGTTTTCTCTAGGACAATTTGTTGAGATGGTTTGAAACACGTGGATAGGTTCCGGAGGCCCGTGGGGCTGAGTCAGACAAGACAGTCTGACGGATCGACGCGAGTCAGTTGGAACAGAAGACGGTGGTGGGATCGGCGACGACGACGTAGGAGCATGATGCTGATGATGACCGACTTCTGGGCGTGGAAACACGTGGAGTAGGCCTCGAGGTCTTGTGTGGTTTCGACAAGACTATGGCGCGGGGTTGATTCAAGGTGACGTACACATGGAGCTTGATGTCGATGGGGCGCGTGGGTGGACTGATCATCTACCATGGAGTCATGTTGAAGGTGGTGCTGGATTTAGGGGCTACGGTGTCAGGATCCAGAGAATCGAAGCCTATTTCAGCTAGGGGAAAAGCGAGTGACACATAGTTCGGACTGGAGCCCAGTGGTCTGATGGAAGCGTGAAACTCGTCATCGGTCGGTGATGATCGGTGATACTCTATAGTGGGGGTTGAGTGGTGTGGGTCCGCGGCCCTTGAGACTCGACTGGGACAACGGAGGCTCGACGTAGTAATAGCAGCGAGGCATGCGGTACGCATGGTGCATGGAGATGGACCAGGGCTCTAGTGGTCATACATGTGGCGAGACAACTGCGAATTTGACTCGGGATGACTACAAGAAACGGTGAAATTCCTTCAAGTTTTAGACAGGCGGTCAATAAAGGAGCGGTGATGTTGAGGTCATGTAACTCTTATGTGTGACACCCAATATGTGAGTTGTTCACTTTCACGCATGTCAGTGATCAGTGTGTGATAGCGTTGGACGGATACTCTGCAAGTTGGGAGCACAAACAAGAGTAAGGGGAACTTAATTTTGCTCGAGCAATGACTGTGGTCAAGAAAAGAAGGGACTACAAGTTGCAGGTGGAGTCATATGGAGTCTTAGACTCAAGTTCAATGTACATGGAAGTTTGACGCATGGACGAATCCAAGGTGGTGGAGAATATTCACCAAGGTGGAGTTTGTTAGAGTTGTGTCGAATATTCTGTACAATATAGGTTACAGTTGGACTTGTAGTAGTATTGTGTTTAGATAGGATATGGAGTCGTGTCCAAGTAGGACACTTGTATCGTACGCCTCTCATATATAGTGGGGGTAGACACATGATCTAGACCAACATAATAGCACCGGAACGCAGGGGAAGCCGGCGTCATGTGCCAGTGTCCAGGGCGACTGGGTTCGGTATTGTAGCGGTGTCATGGGGAGGAGCGCCCATAGTCAAGCCCCGGGGATGTAGCCATATCGGCGAATCTAGTTAACAAATCTCGGTGTCGTGCTCGGTTGATTGCTTGGTCCTCGGATGATCGACGGTATGCCTCGGGTTTATTCTAACAAGTGGTATCATGAGCTAGGTTGTTCGGAGATGTTAATCATGATCTAGAGGAAACATTATGTTTGAGATGCAGCCGGCTACACACGTGGTTCTCAACGAAATTGGAGAAAAGCAAGATCAGGAAGGCACGTGTGCTTATGGCAGCACCCATTGGCATCGGCCGGGTCGATCAATCCAGATCAATCTTGGTGGCGTGTGTGGCAACCCTAGGCGAGAACGGTACGGTGTAGGGAGCGCTCGATCCGGTCGAGCAAGGCGGTGGCCGTACATGCGGATGCGCATGACATTGACAAGTCGAGGCCGAGGCTGGCTAGTGGGCCAGGCCAGCCGCGCTGCAGCTCAGTGCTATGCTGGAGGGCCAGGCCCAGGCGATGGGCTTGGTGATTTGTGGTGTGCGCGTTGCGCGGAAGGGAGCTGGTAGTCCTGTGGAGCCGAAGCAAGGCATCGTGAGTATTTGTTTGAGAGAAAAAAGGGTAGCAATCAAGACCACGTGTGTGTACAGGAGCAGTTTGGTTCGGTCAATTCGATCTATTTTCTGCTACGAAGTGCACAAAGAAGCAACAGCAAATAGTGACATGAAAAAGGAAAAATTTGTGCAGTTTGCATGGGAGTTTTTTCTGGGTCGATTTGTTGAGATGGTTTGAAACACGTGGATAGGTTGCGGAGGCCCGTGGGGCTGAGTCGGACAAGGCAGTCTGACGGATCGATGCGAGTCAGTTGGAACAGAAGACGGTGGTGGGATCGGCGACGACGTCGTAGGAGCATGATGCTGATGATGACCGATTTCTGGGCGTGGAAACACGTGTAGCAGGCCTCGAGGTCTTGTGTGGTTTAGACAAGATTATGGCACGGGGTTGACTCAAGGTGATGTACACATGGAGCTAGATGTCGACGGGGCGCGTGGGTTGACTGATCATCTACCATGGAGTCATGTTGAAGGTGGTGCTGGACTGAGGGGCTACGGTGTCAGGATCCTGAGAATCGAAGCCTATTTCAGCTGGGGAAAAAAACGAGTGGCACATAGTTCGGACTGGAGCCCAGTGGTCTTATGGAATCGTGAAACTCGTCATCGGTCGGTGAAGATCGGTGATACTCTGTAGTGGGGGTTGAGTGGTGTGGGTCCGCGTCCCTTGAGACTCGACTGGGACAGCGGAGGCTCGACGCGGTAATAGCGGCGAGGCATGCGGTACGCATGGTGCATGGAGACGGACCAGGGCTCTGGTGGTCATACATGTGGTGAGACAACTGCGAATTTGACTCGGGATGACTACAAGCAACGGTGAAATTCCTTCAAGTTTCAGACAGGCGGTCAATAAAGGAGCGGTGATGTTGAGTTCAGGTAACTCTTATGTGTGACACCCAATATGTGAGTTGTTCACTTTCACGTAGGTCAGTGATCAGTGTGTGATAGCTTGGACGGATACTCTGCAAGTTGGGAGCATAAACAAGAGTAAGGGGAACTTAATTTTGCTCGAGCATTGACTGTGGTCAAGAAAAGAAGGGACTACAAGTTGCAGGTGGAGTCATATGGAGTCTTTAGACTCAAGTTCAATGCACATGGAAGTTTGACACATGGACGAATCCAAGGTGGTGGAGAATATTCGCCAAGGTGGAGTTTGTTAGAGTTGTGTCGAATATTGTGTACAATGTAGGTTACATTTGGACTGGGAGTAGTATTGTGTTTATGAAAGCACAAGTGCTCCCTAGGTGGTTTTGGTAATTAATGTCAACATATCTCTTGTTGGACTAACACTTTTATCTAGTATGTTTCAGATAAGTTCAACAATGGAGTGGCATGAACTAAAGGATGTGGGAACTCCTTCAAGATGCTAAGGACAAAGGATTGGCTCAAGCTCAAAGGATCAAGACTCTTCATTTTATATTTTTGTGATCCAAGATCACATTGAGCCTATAGGAAAAGCCAATACTATCAAGGAGGGATGAGGTGTTGCTTGATGAGCCTCTTGCTTTATGTGCTTAGTGATATGCTCCAAAATCCTCAACTGCTTTCTCACATCCACAAATGACCTAAACCTAAAGACAAAATCGGTCACACTGATTCCTTCTATCCGCCGCCACCGAGTTTGAATGTCATAGCCACTGCCACAAACACTAGGCAAATGGGTCATACCGATAGGGATCTCGGTCTCACCGAGATGGGATTGTAATCTCTCTGTGTATGTCCATTACCAAAATCGGTCTCACCGAGTTTGAGAAATCGGTACTACCGAGATTACAATGCAAACTTCCTGGTTGACTCATTACCAAAATCGGTCCCACCGAGTTTGTGTAATCGATCCAACTGAGTTTGCCTGACCAACTCTCTGGAAAGCTTCGTACCGAGTTTGTGTAATCGGTCTTACCGAGATTATGTTATTCCCTAACCCTAACCGATTCGGTCTCACCGAGTTGCATGTCAGTCCCACCAAAAATCCTAACGGTCACTAGGTTTACTAAATTGGTCCGACTGAGTCTGTTGAATCGGTCCCACCGAGTTTGGTAAATTGTGTGTAACGGTTAGATTTTGTGTGGAGGCTATATATACCCCTCCACCTCCTCTTCATTCGTGGAGAGAGCCATCAGAACGAACCTACACTTCCAACATACATTTTCTGAGAGAGAACTACCTACTCATGTGTTGAGACCAAGATATTTCATTCCTACCATATGAATCTTGATCTCTAGCCTTCCCCAAGTTGCTTTCCACTCAAATCTTCTTTCCACCAGATCCAAATCCTACGAGAGAGAGAGTTGAGTGTTGGGGAGACTATCATTTGAAGCACAAGAGCAAGGAGTTCATCATCAACGCACCGTTTGTTACTTCTTGGAGAGTGGTGTCTCCTAGATTGTCTAGGTGTCAATTGGGAGCCTCCGACAAGATTGTTGAGTTGAACCAAGGAGTTAGTAAGGGCAAGGAGATCGCCTACTTCGTGAAGATCTACCGCTAGTGAGGCAAGTCCTTCGTGGGCGATGGCCATGGTGGGATAGACAAGATTGCTTCTTCGTGGACCCTTCGTGGGTGGAGCCCTCCGTGGACTCGCGCAACCGTTACCCTTCGTGGGTTGAAGTCTCCATCAACGTGGATGTACGATAGCACCACCTATCGGAACCACGCCAAAAACATCCGTGTCTCCAATTGCGTTTGAATCCTCCAAAACCCTTCCCTTTACATTCTTGCAAGTTGCATGCTTTACTTTCCGCTGCTCATATACTCTTTATATGCTTGCTTGATATGTATTGTGAATGTTAAACTTGTGCCTAAACTCCACTTAAACTTAAAGAATCTTAAAAACTGCAACTTTGTCACTTAGTGTCTAATCACCCCCCCTCTAGACACCTCTTCTCAAGGTCCTACAAGTGGTATCAGAGCATTGGTCTCCATTGCCTTGTTTAATCACCATTGGAGGAAGATGGATGAGTCTACTTTGGGGAGTCTTAGACATAGAGTGCCTATTCTTGATGGAGAGTATTTTCATGAGTGAAAAAATGAGATGCTTGTAATTTTCAATCAATATCATTTGAACAAGTATATTGCTAGCCCTTGTGCACCTCATGTTGATCCCATGCATCCTACCCATGATGAGTCAATTGACATGATTAGGAATCTTAGAACTGCCGAACTTATCATTAGAGGATTGCCTAGAAACTTGATTTGATGTTTGCCTACTCTTAAGTGTGCCTACACTATATGGAAATTTCTTGAGGAACGCTTTCCAAATTATTCCTTGAAAAATCTTGATGAAATTCTCCATAAGTCCATTGCGTTGAGTAAAATGAATACTAGTGATCCTATGTTTGGTGATCGTCTATTTGAGCTTACAAACCTCATGCGTGCCAAAGGAGATGTTGGAATTATTAGTGATATTATTTCCGAAGCTATAAAAATTCATAAGCAAGATCATTGTCAAACTCACTCTAACGAATCACCCTCTCTAGGATTTGATCCACCACATGACGATGTTGAACATGGATACTATGATGAGGATGATGATAGTGACTTCGATCTTGATGATGCAATGAGACACTTTGGTCTTATGGCAAATCTTCGGGGATATATGTCAGGAGGAAAGGAATGGGTTCTTGATAGTGGATGTACCGATCACATGACCGGAGATAAAGACATGTTTCGTGAGCTTGCTGAAAATGATAGTCCTCGAAAGTATGTCACTTTCGGTGACAACTCAAAGGGTAAGGTGGTTGGCCTCGGTAAGGTGGCCATATCACATGATAGCTCCATACAAAATGTCATGCTCATTGAATCTCTTGGATACAACTTACTTTCAGTATCTAGACTTGCCGATTTTGGTTGCAATGTCTTATTTACTGAAGTTGATTGCCAAGTGTTTCGTCGAGACAATCATAAAATGGTCTTTACCGGTGTGCGTAGAGGTGATCTATACATTGTTGATTTCACTAAAAAGGCTCAACCTAAAACTTGCTTCATTGCTAAATCCTCAAAAGGTTGGTTATGGCATAGACGATTAGGTCATGTTGGTATGCGAAACCTTGACAAGCTTATTAAAGGAAATCATATCCTAGGAGTTAACGATGTCATATTTGATAAGGATAGACTTTGCAGTGCTTGTCAAGCAGGTAAACAGGTTGGAGGAAGGTATCCCGTGAAGAACATCATGACCACAAGGAGGCCACTCGAGCTACTTCACATGGATCTCTTTGGTCCCAACTCCTACATGAGTCTCGGTGGAAATTCTTTTGGTCTAGTTATAGTTGATGATTTTTCAAGATTTACGTGGGTGTTCTTTCTCGATGATAAATCGCAGGTCCAAAAGATCTTCAAAAACTTCGCTAGGAAGGCCCAAAATCAATTTGAAGTGAAGATCAAGAAGGTTCGTAGCGACAACGGAACGGAGTTCAAGAACGCAAATGTGGACACCTTTCTTGACGAAGAAGGGATTTCACACGAGTTCTCGGCTACGTACACACCTCAACAAAACGGAGTTGTTGAGAGGAAGAACCGGACGCTCATCGAAATGGCGAGAACGATGCTTGATGAGTACAAGACACCGAAGCACTTTTGGGCAGAAGCGGTTGAGACAGCTTGTCATGCAACAAATCGCTTGTATCTTCACAAGTTACTTGACAAGACGGCATACGAGCTCCTCACCGGTAACAAACCCCAAGTTGGATACTTTCGAGTATTCGGCTCAAAGTGCTACATTCTTGATAAGCATCGTCGTTCTAAATTTGCTCCTAAGTCTCATGAAGGTTTCCTACTAGGTTATGGCTCAAAATCTCACGCTTACCGTGTATACAACAATTTCACCCAAAAGGTTGAAGAGACGGTAGATGTGAAGTTTGATGAATCTAACGGCTCGCAAGTAGAGCAATTGCCAATTGATGTAGGAGACAAAGATCCTTCGGAAGCAATTCAAGACTTGGCTATTGGCAAGGTCCGTCCAACGGAGGTGAAGGAGAGTACTTCGTCCGTCCAAGTGGAAGCTTCTACCTCACAACAAGGTGAACCAAGAGTTGATACGGAAGCATCCACAAGTGGGACACACCAAGATGAAGAAAACAAGGAAGTGCATCAAGTTGAACGTCAACAACCTCCTTCTCCACCACGACAAGAGAACGACAACGCCAACAATGAAGAAGGCCAAGAAGAAGAACAAGATGAAGAAGAAGTTCAACCAAGAAACAAGCAAAAGCTTTCACGAGTTCGAGCAAGAATTGCTAAAGATCATCCCGTCGAGCAAATCTACAATGATATTCAAACCGGGAGAATCACTCGCTCTAAAACTCGATTAGCTAACTTTTGTGAAAACTATTCTTTCATCTCTAGCATTGAAGCTATGAAGGTCGAAGAAGCATTGGAAGATCCAGACTGGATAAATGCTATGCATGAAGGGCTACACAACTTTGAGAGGAACCAAGTTTGGACATTGGTTGAGAAGCCCGACAACAACCACAACATCATCGGTACCAAATGGGTGTTTTGCAACAAGCAAGATGAAGATGGACAAGTAGTTCGCAACAAAGCACGTCTCGTCGCCCAAGGCTACACACAAGTCGAAGGTATGGACTATGGTGAGACTTACGCTCCCATTGCTAGACTTGAGTCCATTCGCATCTTACTTGCCTATGCTAATCATCATGATATCACCTTGTACCAAATGGACATTAAAAGTGCTTTTCTAAATGGTGAAATAGAGGAGGAAGTTTATGTTAAGCAACCTCCCACTACTAGGGAAAACCTTATACACAGAATCTTAGCAGCAGCGCGGTTTAAAAACAAGCGCTACTGCTAGTTAGCAGTAGCGAGCTTGAGGAAACCGTGCTACTAATAACCTGATAGTAGTAGCGCGGGTTTTTACCCCTCGCTACTACTAAGTGATTTTCACCATGCCTCCCGGGACCAGCTGTAGTAGTAGCGCGGGTTATAAACCCACGCTACTACTAAGTCGATAGTAGTAGCGCGGGTTATAAACCCCACGCTACCACCTGCATCTGCTCCCACCCCACCAACCATCCCACGCCATGTCTAAAAAAACACTCAACGCCCGATCCAGATCCCCAATCCCGTCTTCGCTCCCACCTCCTCTCCTCCTCTCCCAAGTCCCAACCCGCCATGGAGGGGGAGCCGCCCGCGCAGGGCCTGCCCCCCAGCGCCGCCGCTGCCTACGGCTCCGGCGGCGGCGGGAGAAGGGCGCCCCGTGCCAGGAGTGCAGGGAGCAGCCGTGGAAGTACCGGTGCCCGGGCTGCTCCCGCCTCACCTGCAGCCTCGCCTACGCGCAGGCCCACAAGCGCCGCACCGCCTGCTCCGGCAAGCGCCCCCGCACCATCCCCATCCCGCTCGCCCAGTTCGACGGCAACCAGCTCCTCTCCGGTGACAGATTCATCCCTCGACCTCCGGTCCAGTCCCTCGCTCGCCGTGGCCTCCATCCATGCTGACTATCCGCCCCCTATTTTCTCTGCATGCAGATTACAACTTGCTGGAGGAGACGAACCAGGTCAGGGAGTCGGCCCACAGGCTGCTCGACGGCTTTTGCCGCAACTTCGGCTGCGGCTTCGAGGGACGCCATGGCGCCCAGCTGCCGCCGTGGCTCTACTTCCTCCGCAAGGCCGCGGAGCGCCGGGGCGTCTGGCTCGCCGTCCAAACCTGAATTTTCCATGGACCATGTTTGTAACTTGTATGTGTTGCTTTTGTTGCTTCAGTCTTTAGTTTACCAGGAGATACTTGTGGTCAATGTACCAGGTTTCTTGTTTCTACCGGGATAAGTGCGAGGCATACATTCCTGCCGGTGTCGGCGGCTCGATCAGGTGAGCTGCAAGTTCTCCAACAAATGTCCACAACAGTACATGTATTTATCAGTGTCATTGATGTTCCAAATGGTACGCAAAACCTTCAGAATCAGATACAGTTGTTGAGGTTTTCAGATAATTGTAGTTCGGGGGGCATCGGTCGCCGAGGCTGAGAAGACCGGGCTGTCGTTGGATAGCTTCAAGACAACCATTGTCAAACGCGACGACGAAAACATCCATGTGAGATTGTTTATGAACTCTGCCAAGCCATGTTAAATTAAAGCTGTCAACTCAGAAAAAATTGGGTCCTGGTGATATATAAGGAAGTTAGTTAAAATATTTTTCATTGACCATTTGTAGTAGTATAGATTTCTTAAAGGATTAAACAAAAATCTCCTATGTCTAGAACTAGAAGATATCTTAGAAAATTAGGATACAGAGCTAGAAGGATGCACAACTTCAGGAAAGAACAATTATTATATTTTAAGGTTGTAAAGGTTGTATGTTGTGTTGGCTAAGACTAAAGATTGTAAATTCATCATCGTACCAATGTCGTTCTCTTTGCAGATGATTCTAGAAATTATATTATGCTAGGAGTGCCTTACTCCAGCAACTAGCAGCAAGGCCAGCCACTGGTTAAACTGGAAAGCTGTACTGACTTTCAGTAAGATCATGCGATGATCTTAGTATGCTTCTGCTGCCAAGTAAGAAATACAGTTTGTCAAAGTATGGATGTGGGCTAAAATGGAACCCGGTGGACAGTTCGTTCCCTAGAAAATCCGTTGAATATGTGAATCTAGAAGTACTGCTGATTGTAGAGATTGATTCTTTGAATTTGTGAATCTAGTGGACAGATTGCCTCTCTGCCCACTCGCTCGCCAGCAGCAGCGTCGCACGGGGCGAATGTCTGAATTGTAGTACAATTGTCCAGTTCAGCGATGGTGGCGAGCCGGTTAAATTTGCAAATCTAAGTTTGTTTGTGCTTGTTCCGGCCTGTTGAAGTTGTAGCTTTCGGACGACTAGTTACCATGGGTTGCACTACGATTTATGAATTATTAATGCTGACGAAACGACAAGTGATTGATTCTACTGATGCATCTCTTTATGGCAGAAAAGCTCAACACTCTCAAGGACCAGCTCAGGGGACTGGAGGCAGGTCCGGTAGAAGCTCTGTCCAGTAAGCATTTCTTCACCCTTGGGCTACTCTGCACAAATGGACTGTGTATTACACTCCAAGTGCTTCTTTTTTTATGGATGGTTCGGTCTATGAACCATGTGGTCAATGTTTGATTTCATATTGCTCTATCGTTGTCCTTTGCTGCATTTGATGGACTTGTAAACTATCTCTGCAGCACAAAATTTGACCATGGAGATGACTAACATGGCTTCTCTGTCCTATGCTCTATTTGTCAGTGAAAAATCTTGCACCTTGACCGACAGAATTAAGAGGGACTAGAATGGGGAAGGACCTCTGCTGTATCAGCTAACAGTAACACATCAACAGTACCTAATGATGTATGATTCCAACCCTCAAGCTCATGATGGAACTGGTTACTTGAATGTGAATGGCCAACTCCATGCCAGCTATCTTTTAATCTTACTATGCATTTGCATTATCTTCTTCAGTGAGAAGTTGTTATATTTGAAAGGGAACAGGGCAACGTGTTGCACTCTTGCTTTTGTTAGAGCACTATATTTTATTGTTAACCATGCTATGGTCCAAACTCCTTTTTATTCTGCTCATATGATATTGCTCTTCTTTTGTTTTCTGTCCTGATGCCTCCTGTATTTAGAGTAGAAATATTCTTAATTTAGTGTTTCTTGAACATGGCCAGGGCAATGGATAAAATATACTCTGGAGAGTTGACAGAGGGAGCACATGCTAAGTTGACTTTTTCCTACGGATTTGCTTATCGTGAAGATGCTTGCAAGGATGTAGAGGGAGCGGATCATTTGGAGAGATGCCACTGTTTGGTGTTTTTATGCATTTTGGTTTGCTTGTAACTGTGTTTGCACTAGCTGGCAAGAAGTGTAGGTGTTTTAATTGAAGGCCTGAAAACCATGACAATTCTGTATGCTCTTACAGGATGTGCTCTAATGCCACTAGTTTATTATAAATCTTGGATTAGTAATGATGTGTAATGCTGCTGGTTTATTGCAAATATGTGTTTGTTTTAGTTGTTGGAATTGTATGCATAGAATGGAATTGGTGGCTTTTATTTTTTTTAATTCCTAGTTAGTTAGTAGTAGCGTGTGAAAAACCAAACGCTCTACTGCTACTTCGTTAGTAGCAGCGTTGGTTTGAAACCGAGCTACTACTAACTTTTTAGTAGTAGCGTGGGGAAAAACCTGCCGCGCTACTACTATTTCATTACTAGTAGTGTGGGTTTGCACCTGCGCTACCACTAAAATGTTAGTAGTAGCGTGGGTTTACACGCGCTACTACTAACTATTAGCTGTAGCGCGATACTAGTAGCGCGGGTACCCGCGCTACTAGTAGCCATTTTACCCGCGCTGCTAGTAGCCTTTTTCCTAGTAGTGTCCCGGCTTTGTCAATCCTAAGAAACCCAATCATGTTTACAAACTTCAGAAAGCTCTTTATGGTCTTAAACAAGCTCCTAGAGCATGGTATAAATGCTTGACCAAGTTCCTTATTGAAAAAGGCTTTGAAATTGGGAAAATTGATTCTACTATTTTTACTAAGAGGGTTAATGGAGAACTATTTGTGTGCCAAATCTTTTTGATGATATTACATTTGGTTCAACTAACCCTCATTTTAGTGAAAAGTTTGGGAAGCTAATGTCGGAGAAGTTTGAGATGTCTATGATGAGTGAACTCAAATTCTTTCTTGGGTTGCAAATCAAGCAAACTAAGGAAGGTACCTTTGTTTCTCAAACGAAGTACACCAAGGACTTATTCAAGAAGTTCAATATGCAAGAATGCAAAGGTATGACTACACCCATGCCTACTAGTGGACATCTTGATTTGACCAAAGATAGTGAACCGGTTGATCAAAAGGTTTATCGCTCTATGATTGGTTCATTGTTATATCTATGTGCTTCACGTCCCGATATCGTGCTAAGTGTGTGCATGTGTGCACGATATCAAGCTGCTCCTAAAGAATGTCATCTTAAGGCCGTGAAAAGGATAGTGAGATACTTAATCCATACACCAAATTTTGGCATTTGGTATCCTAAGAGGGCCTCTTTCGATCTTGTTGGCTACTCCGACTCGGATTATGCCGGAGACAAGGTTGATAGAAAGTCCACTTCGGGTACGTGTCAATTTCTTGGTAGATCTCTTGTGTCTTGGTCCTCCAAGAAACAAAACTCGGTATCCTTATCCACCGCCGAAGCGGAATACATTGCCGCTGGTTCATGTTGTGCTCAATTACTTTGGATGACCCAAACTCTTAAAGATTATGGTATATATGTGAGACATGTTCCATTGCTTTGTGACAATGAAAGTGCTATCAAAATTGGTCATAATCCCATGCAACATTCTCGAACTAAGCATATTGAAGTTCATCATCATTTCATTCGAGATCATGTTGTTAAGGGTGACATTGATCTTAAGCATGTTCGCACCGACAAGCAGTTAGCGGATATATTCACTAAACCTCTTGATGAGAAAGTGTTTTGCAGGTTAAGAGGAGAATTGAACATCATTGATGCTTCAAACTTGGATTAGAAACTCCATTGGATACATGCAAGACATGAGCTTATGACTAATCCTTGATATTTCTCTTATGATGAAAATCCTATGTCTTGGGTATATCTGTATCTTGCATGTTATCTAACCCATGTAGGTACTTGGTTGAATCGAATTCCATGAGATTGTAATCTACTCACATCTTGATCAATCTCTACATCACCAAGTCTCTACACTATGGTGGTTGAAGACAAGTGTCGGTGTCAAAACAGGCGGATCTCGGGTAGGGGGTCCCAAACTGTGTGTCTAGGCGGATGGTAACAGGAGACAAGGGACACGATGTTTTTACCCAGGTTCGGGCCCTCTCGATGGAGGTAAAACCCTACTCCTACTTGATTGATATTGATGATATGGGTAGTACAAGAGTTGATCTACCACGAGATCAAGGAGGCTAAACTCTAGAAGCTAGCCTATGGTATGATTGTTGTAATCGTTATCTTGTCCTACGGACTAAAACCCTCCAGTTTATCTTGTCCAGGACTCCCTCAGTAGCCCCTGAACCAGGCTTCAATGACGATGAGTCCGGCGCGCATATTGTTCGGCATTGCAAGGCGGGTTCCTCCTTCGAATAATTCATAGAAGATTGTGAACACCAGGATAGTGTCCGGCTCTGCAAAATAATTTCCACATTCCACCGTAGAGAGAATATTATGTACACAAGTTCAATCTGCTGACGTATTTTGTGGCATGACGTCACACCACCACCAAGCCTTTACTGGAATCGTTTTTTATTATACCACCTCAGCGCGTTTAGCGAAGCGGTTTCCTTGGCACGTCTTGTCGAAGCAGAGATCGTGTTCCCCTTATTCCAGGATGCCCATCAATACGGACGTGGGTAACCCAACCGCGCCATTGATGGTGGCACTTGGGAGATAAGCAAGTTTTACCAGGCCGGTGGGGACGCATAGTCTTCGTCCGCCCATATATAAGGGGATAAGGATCCACCTTTTTACCTACGCCTTCTTCTTCCTCTGCTTATCCATCTCCGCGCACTCGAGCTCCAACGCCCAAGCCCGCGCATCTCGTCTTGACCTTCTCCGACCATGTTAGGAGCGGGAAGAAAATGGTTGGTCTCCTCCGTTACGGAGGAGCACATCGCAAAGCTGCGCAGCACCGGATACCTTTCCGGCGACATCGCGCATCGGCTACCCGACAAGGGGCAGCTCATCCCCACCCCCAGGCCCCATGAGAGGGTCGTATTCCTTCCCCACTTCATCCGCGGACTGGGCTTCCCGTTGCATCCCTTCGTCCGGGGGCTCATGTACTATTACGGCCTGGACTTCCACGACCTGGCGTCAAACTTCATCCTCAATATCTCGGCGTTCATCATCGTGTGCGAGGCCTTCCTCTGCATCCAGGCCCACTTCGGCTTGTTGCTCAAGACCTTCAGTGTCAAGCCGAAGGTGGTGAAGGGCGTTCAAGCGGAGTGCGGAGGCGCCATGTTGGGCAAGATGCCCAACGTCATCTGGCTCGAAGGGGCCTTCGTGGAGTCCGTCAAGGGGTGGCAATCGGGGTGGTTCTACATCACCGAGCCGCGCGACCCTAAATGGGCGGCGGCCCCCGAGTTTAGATCTGGTATCCCGATGCAGCTCACCTCCTGGAAAGAGAAGGGCTTGCTATGGGGCAGTTCGGAGGAGCTGACAGGACTCCAGTCCTGTCTCCAGACCCTGGCGAACAAGAAGCTTAGGCTTGTCAATGTGATCCAGGTCATGCTCATCCGCCGATTCTCCCCTGCCAACAACGGGCCTTCAACCTGTGGGTGTTCGATCCAGCACAGCACCGGACTCTGAGCGGGCTCTTCGACACGACGTACGAAGCCGTCTGGAGGGTGCTGTTCAAGGGCGGAGAAGCCCCCGCGTCCGCGACTGAAGATCGCGGATTCAGCACCAAGTGCCTGGCCGGTGAGGTAAGCTTCATTATCCTCTATGGGACAGTTGTTTTCTTTCATAGTTTGACTCTACGTGGGATCTAAAAACTCCCATTGCCTTTGACAGGACTGGCAGAGGACGTCCGGACAGGTAGACTGTCCGGCTCCCCTCCCTGAAGACCCAGCGGACGCCCGCTTGACGGGGCTGCTGGTTCCGACACTCTATGTGGTGCCGGAGAAGAAGGCCAAGAAGAAGGCCACGGGAACTCGAAGAAGTTCCCGGCGCCAGGTGATATCCGACTCATCGTCCGATGGCTCCGAGGCGGACTCCTCCCCCGAAGACGGGGAGGAGAATGAGGACTCTCTCCCAGAGGAAGGAGAGAGGAAAAGGAAGGCTTCCCCAATAGGGGAGGCCGAAGGGTCCAAGAGGGGAAGGACTATTCCCCCGGACAGCTCCGCCAACGCCAACATTGGTGACGAAGAGTGGCCTTCAAGGGCTAGGCCTCCGGCAAGATCGTAAGTATCCGGATTCCTGAATGATTGATAATTTCTTTTTTGTGTCACATAGCGTCCTTCTAATGCCGCACACTGCCTGCAGTCCGGCCGATGATGATCTCCCCGCTTCATCGAGCGGGTCGTTGGCTCCGTCGGATGTAGATTCCATCCCGACCGCCTCCACCCCTCGCGACGCTGAGGACGCCGAGGTGGGATCCCAGGAAGGGACCCATCAAGAGGAGGCTCCGGAGGCGCCACAAGGCAGCCTCCCGGACTTTGCGCCGGACTCCATGCTGGAACCTGCAGTGGTTCCGGAGTCCGGCAGGCGGCCCCTTCGCAAGAAGGGCAAGACCGTGACACCGGCGGCCTCCGTCCAACCGGAGGCGCCGGACAACTTGTTGGAGGTGCTCAAAGGCGCTTCCATCAAGGAAGAACACCGCACTATCATGAGTGCGGTGATTCAGAAGGTTCAGCTCGCCAAGAGCGGGCTGACCGAAGCCTGCAGTAGCCTTCTAACAGGCTTTGAGGTAAGAAGTTAAAAATATGTAATATTATACCGCATAGACAGTAGCCCCTGATGCTCGGTTCGGTGTTCGGAAAGAAAAACCGGATTGAGGATCTTAAAAAGATATACGCATGAGTGCTAATTTTTTTGTCAATATGGGTGTGAAGGCTGCGCTGCTGACCTGTGCCGCACTGACTGCGGAGGTCGGTGCGTTGAAGCAGGACCTCGAGCGGTCCGAGCAAGAGCTCGGCCTTGCCAAGAAGCAGCTCGAGGTCAAAGAAGGTGAGTAATACCACCTTTAAATTTGTACCTTACAGAAAAGGATTTTGGTTGCAATGAAAATAACAAGGATAACGTGCGTACTGCAGGGGCCACAAATGAGGTGGCAACCCTGAAGGAAGCCGTGTCCGCGGCCGAACGCAATGCGGCCGCGGAACGGAAGGAGCGAGAGAAGCAGGAGGCGCGGGTGGCGGAGGTGCGGCAAGAGCTCCAGGCTCTCATGGAGAAGCATGAGAGTTTGGAGCGTGACTCGAAGGCTCGAGAGTCCGAGCTTGCGTCGGCTCTTGAAAGTGCCAAAGCCGCTAAGGCCGAGGCCCATAAGGCCCTCCAGGAGATTGAGGCGATGAAGAAAATAGCGGCGGGTAAGACATTTTTCATGCAAAGCAAGCATGTTAATGTAAATTACCTATTACTTACCCGAATTCGGAGCTCTCCAGGGGCATTTGCAGATCTGCCTCGCAGTGTATCCGATGCCGCCGCGTTTTACCAAGGCGAGGAGGGGAGCTCAACAAAGAAGGTCTTCTGGTCTCAGTACGCTGAGGCCGGCCATCCGGTGCCCCCTAGCGATCAGTTGAAGCAGCTGGTCGAGCTCCACAAGGTAGCCGAGCAGGCCATGAAGGGCCTCATAGTCTGGCTGTGGCCTGGAGAGGCCATGCCTGGGAGCTACTTCGGCCTCGTGCGGCGGCTGGTGGATGCGTGCCCCTAGGTGGAGGTCATCAAGCGGTCCGCCTGTATTGAAGGCGCTCGTCGGGCCCTTGCCCGCGCCAAAGTGCATTGGGGCAGGCTGGATGCGGAGAGGCTGATCACTGACACGCCGCCAGCGGGCAAGGAGTATTGCACGCCCGAGATGTACTATAAGACTGTCCTGAAGGGTGCCCGCAAGATTGCGGATGAGTGCCCCCGAGATGTAATTATTGAGTAAACTCGCTATGTGTTATCCTGTGCGCTGAAAACTTCGTTCATATGCGCTAAGCAACGCTTATTGATTTAAAATATTACCTTCTGTGCGGCCGTTTATTAAATCTGAGAGATGGCAAGTCGTTGGCTTCAGCCCCCAAGCCACTAGTGCTGGGGTGTTCGGGATAAACTTGAGCGCTCTTGTTCCCATTTTTGGGTCCATCTAGGGAGACGCTCAACACGACGAACAAGGCAACCGGACTTATGATGCTTGAACACTCTCACTTAGCCATAGAATTCTATAATTTTAAATTTCGGCGAAGCCCCTAGTATTCGGAAGACCGAGTTCGGGGCGCTATCCACGCCTTGGCCGGACATTATCCGGTTCTTCGCTCGAAGCGGCATAAGTCTTTAGGGACTCGAAAAGACCTCTCGAACAGCGACCAGTCTCTTACCTTATCATGACAGTCAGTTTTAGCTTTCTCCACTGAGGCGCTCGCCCAGCTCAACCGGGGCGCAATCGCAGTGGTTCTCCCAGTGCTACCTTAGCCGACAGAACGGAACGTAAGGTACCAAAACATGGGAGCCGGGCAAACCCAACTATTGACCCAAGACATGATTCGGAGCCGATTCATATAATGCTATAGGTTCGGGGTGCCGCAGTTGTGAAAGTGTTCGGACTTATCATACCATAATGCGGGGAACATAAGCCCCTGGTGTATTCGGCCGTACCAAAATATACGGGTGCGAGATGTCATTAATGAACATATATGTAAAGTAATGCAATTATAAGCAAAAGGTACTGCATTATTTATTCAAGGAATTCTGCTATGAGCGCAGGATGATACAAATAGTGCGGTAAGCAAGGGATTGGATTAATTAGACGTGTCTCCCTCCAGGGGTAGGCTGCGGAATGGTGGATATAACAAATTGAATGCTCGTAATGGAGACCACCTGAGTGTTCATCGCGGCCTTTGTCCCTCCCTGGCTGTTGCATCGTGAGTTCGGCAGGTTCGCTGCCGGACAGGGCCTCTGGTGAACGGAGTCCTATATATAAAAAGAAGGAAAATAAAAAATTAAAAGAGCGACACACGTGGGAGCCCCTGGTGTGGTCGAGCCGCACTCTGGGTCTGTTGTGGTCGTGCCCCTCCCCTTATGCCCATGGTATCTCCAGAGCGTAATGATGTACGCGGAGAGCTGGTTTTGCAATCATGCGAGGGCTGGGGTTGGGGCCGCATTGCTACGCATGCTCGGAGCGTGCCGGGTGGTCTTTGTTGATGTTGCTCCGGGCGCGTTTGGCCGTGTCCGGTCGTTTAACGGCCGGACTCGAAAATTGCCTTAGAAGGCTGCTCTGTACTTCTGCCGCGAGAGCCGCTGTATGTTCCTCTGTTCGGAGGGAGCGTTCCGTATTTCCGTTGACCGTGATGACTCTGCGAGGGCCTGGCATCTTGAGCTTGAGGTATGCATAATGCGGCACCGCGTTGAACTTTGCGAACACGGTTTGTCCGAGCAGAGCGTGATAGCCGCTGCGGAACGGGACTATGTCGAAGATTAACTCCTCGCTTCGGAAATTATCCGGGGATCCGAAGACCACTTACAGTGTGACTGAGCCTATACAATTGGCCTCGACACCTGGTATGACGCCTTTGAAGGTCATTTTTGTATGTTTAATCCTTGAGGGGTCTATGCCCATCTTGCGCACTGTATCCTGATAAAGCAGGTTCAGGCTACTGCCGCCGTCCATCAGGATTCTCGTGAGGTGAAATCCATCAACGATTGGGTCTAAAACCAATGCGGCGAATCCGCCATGGCGGATACTGGTCGGATGGTCTCTTCGATCGAAAGTGATCGGGCAAGAGGACCATGGATTGAACTTCGGGGCGACTGGCTCCATCGCATATACGTCCCTCAATGCACGCTTCCGCTCCCTCTTGGGTATATGGGTTGCGTATATCATGTTTATCGTCCGCACTTGTGGGGGGAAACCCTCCTGTCCTCTACTGTTCGGCGGCCGGGTCTCTTCCTCGTCGCTGCTGTGTAGCCCCTTGTCATTGTTTTCGGCAATTAACTTGCCTGCCTGCTTGAACACCCAACAATCTCTGTTGGTGTGGTTAGCTGGCTTTTCGGGGGTGGCATGTATCTGGCAAGAGCGGTCAAGTATTCGGTCCAAATTGGACGGGCCCAGAGTGGTTCTTTTGAATGGCTTCTTCCGCTGACCGGGTTTAGAGCCTCGGAATCCGGTGTTGACTGTCGTATCCTCATTGTTATCGCCATTACCGCGGTGTTTGTTTTTGTATCGACGCGACCTGCCATTGTGGTCCTTAGTATCCGGACTTCCAGCATTTTTGCTAAGGTTGTTGCTGCGAGCTAGCCAGCTGTCCTCTCTCGCACAGAAGCGGGTCATGAGTGATGTCAGTGCTGCCATGGAATTCAGCTTTTCCCGTCCTAGGTGTCGGGCCAGCCACTCGTCGCGGATGTTATGTTTGAAGGCTGCGAGGGCCTCTGCATCCGGAGAGTCGACGATTTGATTTTTCTTTGTTAAGAACCGTGTCCAGAATTGTCTGGCCGATTCGTCTGGCTGCTGAATTGTGTGGCTTAGGTCATCGGCGTCTGGTGGTCGCACATATGTGCCCTGGAAGTTGTCGAGGAATGCGGCTTCCAGGTCTTCCCAACACCCAATTGACTCTGCGGGCAAGCAGTTGAGCCAATGCCGAGCTGGTCCTTTAAGCTTGAGTGGGAGGTATTTGATGGCGTGGAGATCGTCGCCGCGGGCCATATGGATATGAAGTAGATAGTCTTCGATCCAAACCGCAGGGTCTGTTGTGTTTACGGGTTTAAACCTTTCGGGGATTTGATGATCCATTACTTCGTCTGTGAAGCATAGCGGGTGTGCGGCGCCTCTATATTGAGCAATATCACGACGTAGCTCAAGAGAGCGTTGTCTGCTGTGTTCGGCCCGGCCGGAGTTGCTGTATCCGGCGCGACGATATTCGTCGTGGGTCGTGGGGCGCCCACATGATCCATAGATGGATCTGGATTGTCTTGCCTTGTCCTCCAATATATCCCGCAAGTCCGGCGCGTTCCGCCGTGGCTTCGTACTTTTCGAGCGATGCCGGGGTACGGTCCAGTTGGAGGGCCTAGTTGCCTCTCTGTCGCGGCCACGAGGTGGCCGGTCTGCCGTATTGTGCGCTGGTGATGAAGGTTTATATGCTGCCTCCTCTAATCGGGGGAGCAACTTGCGTTTTGGGTAACTTTTGGAGGGGCGTTCGAGTTCATACTCTTCGGCCGCGAGGACCTCGGTCCATCTGTCGGCTAGCAGGTCTTGATCAGCTTGAAGCTGTTGCTGCTTTTTCTTTAGGCTATTTGCCGTGGCCATTAGCCTGCGTTTGAAACGCTCTTGTTTGACGGGATCCTCGGGCACGACGAATTCGTCGTCGTCGAGGCTTGCCTCATCTTCGGAGGGAGGTATGTAATTATCGTCCTCGACCTCATCGTCTGCCGCTCTCTCATGAGGGCTGGCTTCTGCATCCTCCTGCGCTGAATCCTGCTGGAGGGGGTTGTCTTCGGCACTTTCTAGGGTATTATTATCTCCTGTGCCGGAATCTCCATTCTTGCTGTGGCGGGATTTAGAGCGGCGCCGCTGACGTCGGCGCTTGGGTTGTTTCTTTAAGGAATCTGCCTGTGCTGCTTCTTCGCCGTCCCCATCCTTTGGGGTGTCCACCATGTATATGTCGTATGACGAGGTGGCCCTCCAGTGCCCTATAGGCGCTGGTTCTTGATCGTCTCCGGCATCGTCGTCCATACCGTCGATGTCTTCGGAGTTGTAGTCTAGCATGTCGGTTAGGTCGTCGACAGTGGCTACAAAGTGGGTGGTGGGTGGGCTTTGAATTTCTTCGTTGTCCGCATCCCAACCGTCCTGGCCGTAGTTCGGCCAGTGCTCTCCGGATAGCGAGAGATGCTTTAGCGAATTCAAGATGTCGCCAAAGGGTGAGTGTTGAAAGATGTCCGTGGCGGTGAACTCCATGATCGGCGCCCAATCGGATTCGATTGGCAGGGGCGCGGGAGGCTCGGAGTCCGGCAAGGAGTCCGGCACCTCGGAGTCATGAGCTTTATAAGGGACAAGGTCAGTGTTCGGCTCCATCGCTGTAGTGGTCGCAGCCCCCGAGGCGGTGTCTAGCCATCCGTCCTCGATCTGTGCGATCGGCTCCGAACTATGGGTCGAAGCGGATTCGTGCGCGGCCTCCAAAGTACTGTCCGGCGGCAGAGTTAGATCATGCCCATCGTGACAGTGCGGCGCGCTTGGCTGTGGCTCAGATCCATTGAAGATCAAGTCTCCGCGGATGTCTGCCGTGAAGTTTAGGCTTCCAAACCTGACCTGATGGCCAGGGGTGTAGCTTCCAATCTGCTCCAGATGACCAAGTGAATTGGCCCGCAGTGCGAAGCCGCCGAATATGAAGATCTGTCCGGGGAGAAAGGTCTCACCCTGGACTGAGTTGTTGTTGGTTGGAGAAGCCATCAAGCCTATCGGTGACGACACAGAGGAACTCTCAATGAAAGCACCAATGTCGGTGTCAAAACCGGCGGATCTCGGGTAGGGGGTCCCGAACTGTGCGTCTAGGCGGATGGTAACAGGAGACAAGGGACACGATGTTTTTACCCAGGTTTGGGCCCTCTCGATGGATGTAAAACCCTACTCCTACTTGATTGATATTGATGATATGGGTAGTACAAGAGTGGATCTACCACGAGATCAAGGAGGCTAAACCCTAGAAGCTAGCCTATGGTATGATTGTTGTAATGGTTATCTTGTCCTACGGACTAAAACCCTCCGTTTTATATAGACATCGGAGAGGGCTAGGGTTACACAGAGTCGGTTACAATGGTAGGAGATCTACATATCCGTATCGCCAAGCTTGCCTTCCACGCCAAGGAAAGTCCCATCCGGACACGGGACGAAGTCTTCAATCTTGTATCTTCATAGTCTTGGAGTCCGGCCGACGATGATAGTCCGGCTGTCCGGACACCCCCTAGTCCAGGACTCGCTCAACAAGGAAGCACGGAACCACTCCAACATATCCTTTGACAAATTCTATGTTGAGCTTCATGATTGTCATTTTTGGATACACAAGTGCTCTTCCTTGCAAGAACTAACCCATGTAGGTAGATGGACTCAAATTCCAAGTGGTGCTCCCAACTCTTGATGAACTACATCAACCTTGAGCAACCCACAGAAATTCAACTACATGGACAACACCACCAACCAAGGTATGTTATTCCATCTTAGAGAAGCTTTACTCCGAGACATGAGTTAAAGCAACTCAACAAGATGTGAATACATCAAGATGCTTAAAAAAATGGCAACCCCATTTTGAGCTTAAACGATGAGTATGACCTATGATCAAGTGATCTCACTTGACTCCTAAGTCAATATACTCAAACATAGGTGACTTTGTCGTCGACCATCTCTAGATGAAGTTCTCTTGTGTTCTTTTCTGTGTTTTTGCATTTGTCTCATGCATATTTGTTTCCCCTTTCAAAAAAAAAACTTCCTCTAGCTTTTGTTATGTTTGCTCTGCATTTTTCTGCATCCAATTCATTGCATATCTTTCAGTAAATTGCTTGCAAATCTCTGTGAGATCTTACTAGTCTAGTGAGCTGAGGTGACAAGTGTTTTCTCTGTGATGAACTCTATTACACCGATTTGTTGTTTTCGGTCCAACCGAATCCTTTCGGTACAACCAAAACACACCACTCGGTGCCACCGATTTCACAACAGGAAAAACAGTTTGCCACTTATTCTGTGTTTCTTCTGATCCAGATCCACTCAATGAATCTTGTCCTCTACAAGCATCACATTTTTATCATTGCTTTGTGCTGTGACTCAGGGACCAAACCCATTCGACAGATTCCAGAAAACCCTTCTTGGAAATTGATGTCAAAGGGGGAGAGAGAGATCACATCAAAGCTTATCATTTAGAGAGAGATCACATCAGAGAAAGAGTATATCACCTACTCAGAGAGAGAAAGATCCTCAAGGGGGGGAGAGAGAGATCTCCAGGGGGAGAGAATACATAAGTAGAAAGTATTTCTCAAGGATCCCACATGCCTGGTGTTCAAGAGGAGAGATGCCACATGTCTTCTTGAGGGGAGAGACATGTTCTTATGATCTTTTGTGCTTAATTGCATTAGCTTGCATTTGCTCTGTTCATCATTTATATCTTTCAGCTCTGATTTTCTATTCCCTATCTTCTCCCAGCATCCCATGCTAGATTCAGGGGGAGTAAGACATCCAAAGGGAAAGAAATCAATCACATTCATTGCATATCTTTACTCTTGGGGACATGTCTAATCCAATGTGGTACTTAGTACTCACTCTCTACATGTCATCCCAGTCTTGGTATTCTTGTGGTTTCTTCTGTTTGCTCTGGCTAGTAGATGTATCTGTGTTATCTAACCTTGTTTATGCAGGTTCAATTCATCCTAAGCCAACTCAAGACTACAAGGTAAGTATATGCATAACAATCATGAGTATGAGGAATTCTTGCTAATGTACATATTGTTTGCAAGAAGGACTCATGGGCATGAAGGTATTTTCATTAATATTCTTTGCTCTGATGCATATGGCCAAGATACATGTAACACATTGCTTGCTCTATCATGGTTATGCTCTCACATGCTTCTATATTCCATATTCACATGATTGCATGCATGTAGGGGGAGCCTATGCTTGTTACATGTCTTTCCAAAGCTTTACTTGCTATTCTCTATATCTTTATCTAAAGCTTTGATGTATGTTGTCATCAATTACAAAAAAGGGGGAGACTGAAAGCACAAGTGCTCCCTAGGTGGTTTTGGTAATTAATGTCAACATATCTCTTGTTGGACTAACACTTTTATCTAGTGTGTTTCAGATAAGTTCAACAATGGAGTGTCATGAAATAAAGGATGTGGGAAATCCTTCAAGATGCTAAGGACAAAGGATTGGCTCAAGCTCAAAAGCTCAAGACTCTTCATTTTATATTTTAGTGATCCAAGATCACATTGAGTCTATAGGAAAAGCCAATACTATCAAGGAGGGATGAGGTGTTGCTTAATGAGCCTCTTGCTTCATGTGCTTAGTGATATGCTCCAAAATCCTCAACTGCTTTCTCACATCCACAAATGACCTAAACCTAAAGACAAAATCGGTCACACTGATTCCTTCTATCCGCCGCCACCGAGTTTGAATGTCATAGCCATTGCCACAAACCCTAGGCAAATCGGTCTTACCGATAGGGATCTCGGTCTCACCGAGATGGGATTGTAATCTCTCTGTGTATGTCCATTACCAAAATCGGTCTCACCGAGTTTGAGCAATCGGTACTACCGAGATTACAATGCAAACTTCCTGGTTGACTCATTACCAAAATCGGTCCCACCGAGTTTGTGTAATCGGTCCAACTGAGTTTGCCTGACCAACTCTCTGGAAAGCTTATTACCAAAATCGGTCTTACCGAGTTTGTGTAATCGGTCTTACCGAGATTACGTTATGCCCTAACCCTAACCGAATCGGTCTCACCGAGTTGCATGTCAGTCCCACCGAAAATCCTAACGGTCACTAGGTTTACTAAATCAGTCCGACCGAGTCTGTTGAATCGGTCCCACCGAGTTTGGTAAATTGTGTGTAACGGTTAGATTTTGTGTGGAGGCTATATATACCCCTCCACCTCCTCTTCATTCATGGAGAGAGCCATCAGAACGAACCTACACTTTCAGCATACATTTTCTGAGAGAGAACTACCTACTCATGTGTTGAGACCAAGATATTCCATTCCTACCATATGAATCTTGATCTTTAGCCTTCCCCAAGTTGCTTTCCACTAAAATCTTCTTTCCACCAGATCCAAATCCTATGAGAGAGAGTTGAGTGTTTGGGAGACTATCATTTGAAGCACAAGAGCAAGGAGTTCATCATCAACGCACGGTTTGTTACTTCTTGGAGAGTGGTGTCTCCTAGATTGGCTAGGTGTCACTTGGGAGCCTCCGACAAGATTGTGGAGTTGAACCAAGGAGTTTGTAAGGGCAAGGAGATCGCCTACTTCGTGAAGATCTATCGCTAGTGAGGCAAGTCTTTCGTGGGCGATGGCCATGGTGGGATAGACAAGGTTGCTTCTTCGCGGACCCTTCGTGGGTGGAGCCCTCCGTGGACTCACACAACCGTTACCCTTCGTGGGTTGAAGTCTCCATCAACGTGGATGTAGGATAGCACCACCTATCGGAACCACGCCAAAAACATCCGTGTCTCCAATTGCGTTTGAATCCTCCAAAACCCTTCCCTTTACACTCCTGCAAGTTGCATGCTTTACTTTCCGCTGCTCATATACTCTTTGCATGCTTGCTTGATATGTATTGTGAATGTTAAACTTGTGCCTAAACTCCACTTAAACTTAAAGAATCTTAAAAACTACAACTTTCTCACTTAGTGTCTAATCACCCCCCCTTTAGACACCTCTTCTCAAGGTCCTACAGTTTAGATAGGATATGGAGTCGTGTCCAAGTAGGACAATTGTATCCTATGCCTCTCATATATAGCGGGGGTAGACACACGATCTATGCCAACATAATAGCACCGGAACGCATGGGAAGCCTGAGGCATGTGCCGGTGTCCAGGGAAACCGGGTTTTGTATTGTAGCTGTGTCATGGGGAGGAGCGCCCATAGTCAAGCCCCGGGGATGTAGCCATATCGGTGAATCTCGTTAACAAATCTCGGTGTCGTGCTTGGTTGATTGCTTGGTCCTCGGATGATCGACGGTATGCCTCAGGTTTATTCTAACAAGAGGTATCATGAGCTAGGTTGTTCGGAGATGTTAATCATGATCTAGAGGAAACATTAAGTTTGAGATGCAGCCGGCTACGCACGTGGTTCTCGACGAAATTGGAGAAAAGCAAGATCATGAAGGCACGTGTGCTTATGGCAGCAGCCGTTGGCGTCGGCCGGGTCGATCAATCCAGATCGATCCTGGTGACGTGTGTGGCAACCCTAGGCGAGAACGGTACAACGTTGGCATCGCACGATCCGGTCGAGCGAGGCGGCGGCCGTATGCGCGGATGCGTGTGGCATTGACAAGTCGAGGCCGAGGCCGGCTAGTGGGCTGGGCCAGCCGCGCTGCAGCTTAGTGCTATGCCGGAGGGCCAGGCCCAGGCGATGGGCTTGGTGATTTGTGGTGTGCGCGTTGCGCGGAAAGGAGCTGGTAGTGCTGTTTAGCCGAAGCAAGGCATCGTGAGGATTTGTTTGAGAGAAAAAAAGGGTAGCAATCAAGACCACGTGTGTGCACAGGAGCAGTTTGGTTCGGTCAATTCGATCTATTTTCTGCTACGAAGTGCACAGAGAAGCAACAACAAATAGTGACAGGAAAAAGGAAAAATTTGTGCAGTTTGCATGGGAGTTTTTTCTGGGTCGATTTGTTGAGATGGTTTGAAACACGTGGATAGGTTGCGAAGGCCCGTGGGGCAGAGTCGGACAAGACAGTCTAACGGATCGACGCGAGTTAGTTGGAACAGAACACGGTGGTGGGATCGGCGACGAAGTCGTAGGAGCATGATGCTGATGATGACCGACTTCTGGGCATGGAAACACGTGGAGCAGGCCTCGAGGTCTTGTGTGGTTTCGACAACACTATGGCGCGGGGTTGATTCAAGGTGATGTACACATGGAGCTTGATGTCGACGGGGCGCGTGGGTGGACTAATCATCTACGATGGAGTCATGTTGAAGGTGGAGCTGGATTGACGGGCTATGGTGTAAGGATCCAGAGAATCGAAGCCTATTTCAGCTGGGGGAAAAAGCGAGTGACACATACTTCGGACTGGAGCCCAGTGGTCTGATGGAATCATGAAACTCGTCATCGGTCGGTGATGATCGGTGATTCTCTGCAGTGGGGGTTGAGTGGTGTGGGTCCGCGGCCCTTGAGACTCGACTGGGACAGCGGAGGCTCAACGCGGTAATAGCGGCGAGGCATGCGGTACGCACGGTGCATGGAGACGGACCAGGGTTCTGGTGGTCATACATGTGTTGACACAACTGCGAATTTGACTCGGGATGAGTACAAGCAACGATGAAATTCCTTCAAGTTTCAGACAGGCGGTCAAGAAAGGAGCGGTGATGTTGAGTTCAGGTAACTCTTATGTGTGACACCCAATATGTGAGTTGTTCACTTTCATGTAGGTCAGTGATCAGTGTGTGATATCGTTGGACGTATAATCTGCAAGTTGGGAGCACAAATTAGAGTAAGGGGAACTTAATTTTGCTTGAGCATTGACTGTGGTAAAGAAAAGAAGGGACTACAAGTTGCAGGTGGAGTCATATGGAGTCTTTGGAGTAGCAGAGATACTCATGGGACAAACTCAAGTTCAATGAACATGGAAGTTTGACGAATGGACGAATCCAAGGTGGTGGAGAATATTCGCCAAGGTGGAGTTTGTTAGAGTTGTGTCGAATATTGTGTACAATGTAGGTTACAGTTGGACTGGTAGTAGTATTGTGTTTAGATAGGATATGGAGTCGTGTCCAAGTAGGACACTTGTATCCTACGCCTCTCATATATAGTGGGGGTAGACACACGATCTATGCCAACATAATAGCACCAGAACGCATGGGAAGCCGGCGGCATGTACCGGTGTCCAGGGCTACCGGGTTTGGTATTGTAGCGGTGTCATGGGGAGGAGCGCCCATAGTCAAGCCCTGGGGATGTAGCCATATCGGTGAATCTCGTTAACAAATCTCGGTGTCATGCTCGGTTGATTGCTTGGTCCTCGGATGATCGACGGTATGCCTCGGGTTTATTCTAACAAGTGGTATCATGAGCTAGGTTGTTCGGAGATGTTAATCATGATCTAGAGGAAACATTAAGTTTGAGATGCAGCCGGCTATGCACGTGGTTCTCGACAGAATTGGAGAAAAGCAAGATCAGGAAGGCACGTGTGCTTATGGCAGCAGCCGTTGGCGTCGGCCGGGTCGATCAATCCAGATCGATCCTGGTGGCGTGTGTGGCAACCCTAGGCAAGAACGCTACGGCGTTGGGAGCGCTCGATCCGGTCGATCGAGGCGGCGGCCGTACGCGCGGATGCGCATGGCATTGACAAGTCGAGGCTGAGGCTGGCTAGTGGGCTGGGCCTGCCGCGCTGCAGCTCAGTGCTAGGATGGAGGGCCAGGCCCAGACGATGGGCTTGGTGATTTGTGGTGTGCGCATTGTGCAGAAGGGAGCTGGTAGTGCTGTGGATCCGAAGCAAGGCATCGTGAGGATTTGTTTGAGAAAAAGAAAAGGGTAGCAATCAGGACCACGTGTGCGCACAGGAGCAGTTTGGTTCGGTCGATTCGATCTATTTTCTGCTACGAAGTGCACGGAGAAGCAACCACAAATAGTGATAGGAAAAAGGAAAATTTTGTGCAGTTTGCATGGGAGTTTTTTCTGGGTCGATTTGTTGAGATGGTTTGAAACACGTGGATAGGTTGCGGAGGCCCGTGGGGCTGAGTCGGACAAGACAGTCTGACGGATCGACACAAGTCAGTTGGAACAGAACAGGGTGGTGGGATCGGCGACAAAGTCGTAGGAGCATGATGCTGATGATGACCGACTTCTGGGCGTGGAGACACGTGGAGCAGGCCTCGAGGTTTTGTGTGGTTTCGACAAGACTATGGCGTGGGGTTGATTCAAGGTGATGTACACACGGACCTTGATGTCGACGGGGCGCGTGGGTGGACTGATCATCTACCATGGAGTCATGTTGAAGGTGAGCTGGATTGAGGGGCTACGATGTAAGGATCCAGAGAATCGAAGCCTATTTCAGCTGGGGAAAAAAGCGAGTGACACATAGTTCGGACTGGAGCCCAATGGTCTTACGTAAGCGTGAAACTCATCATCGGTCGGTGATGATCGGTGATACTCTGCAGTGGGGGTTGAGTGGTGTGGGTCCGCGGCCCTTGAGACTCGACTAGGACAGCGGAGGCTCGACTCGGTAATAGAGGCGAGGCATGCAGTATGCACGGTGCATGGAGACGGACCAGGGTTCTGGTGGTCATACATGTGTTGACACAACTGCGAATTTGACTCGGGATGAGTATAAGCAACGATGAAATTCCTTCAAGTTTCAGACAGGCGGTCAAGAAAGGAGCGGTGATGTTGAGTTCAGGTAACTCTTATGTGTGACACCCAATATGTGAGTTGTTCACTTTCACGCAGGTCAGTGATTAGTGTGTGATATCGTTGGACGTATAATCTGCAAGTTGGGAGCACAAATTAGAGTAAGGGGAACTTAATTTCGCTCGAGCATTGACTGTGGTCAAGAAAAGAAGGGACTACAAGTTGCAGGTGGAGTCATATGGAGTCTTTGGAGTAGCAGAGATACTCATGGGACAAATTCAAGTTCAATGAACATGGAAGTTTGACGAATGGACGAATCCAAGGTGGTGGAGAATATTCGCCAAGGTGGAGTTTGTTAGAGTTGTGTCGAATATTGTGTAGAATGTAGGTTATAGTTGGACTTGCAGTAGTATTGTGTTTAGATAGGATATTGAGTCGTGTCCAAGTAGGACACTTGTATCCTACGTCTCTCATATATAGTAGGGGTAGACACACGATCTATGCCAACATAATAGCACCAGAACGCAGGGGAAGCCGGCGGCATGTGCCTGTGTCCAGGGCAACTGAGTGAGTCCTGTATTAGGAGGTCCTCGGACAGCCGGACTTTATACTTTGGTCGGACTATTGGACTATGAAGATACAATATTGAAGACTTCGTCTCGTGTCCGGGTGGGACTCTCCTTTGCGTGGATGGCAAGCTTGGCAATTCGGATATGTAGATCTCCTTCTCTGTAACCGACTCTGTGTAACCCTACCCCCTCCGGTGTCTATATACACCGGAGGGTTTAGTCCGTAGGACAACAACAATCAGAATCATAGGCTAGCTTCTAGGGTTTAGCCTCTACGATCTGTGGTAGACCAACTCTTGTAATACTCATATCATCAAGATCAATCAAGCAGGAAGTAGGGTATTACCTCCATTGAAAGGGCCCGAACCTGGGTAAACATTGTGTCCCCCGCCTCCTGTTACCATTAGCCTTAGACGCACAGTTCGGGACCCCCTACCCGAGATTCGCCGGTTTTGACACCGACATTGGTGCTTTCATTGAGAGTTCCACTGTGTCGTCACGATAAGGCTTGATGGCTCCTTCAATCATCTGCAACGATGCGATCCAGGGTGAGGTTTTCCTCCCTGAACAAATCTTCGTATCCGGCGGCTTCGTACTGTGGGCCAATTTGCTTGGCCATCTGGAGGAGATCAATAGCTACGCCCCTGGCCATCAGGTCAAGTTTGGCAGCTTGAACTACACTGCCGACATCCGTGGAGACTTGATCTTTGATAGATTCCAGCCCATGTCATGTGCGCCGAACAGTCACGATGAGCATGACTTAGATCTGCCATCGGACGCTGCTCGGGAGATCACACCTGCGGCTGCCTCGACCCTTAATCCGGAGCAAATCGTGCCATCCAAGGTCAGGTGGATGGACCCCGCCACGGAGGTCGCACACTCATCGGCGATTGAGCCGAACACAGACCTCGCCTCGGATGAGGCCTGTGTCATCGGACCCTCAGACTCGCCTCCGGCCATAGGCTCCGAATCACACGCATCGGGGCCTATCAAATCTGATTGGGCACCGATCATGGAGTTTACCTCCGCTGATATCTTTCAGCACTCACCCTTGGGCGACATGCTAAATTCACTAAAATCTCTCTCCCTGTCAGGAGACTCTTGGCCGAACTATGTCCGGCCGGAGTGGGAAGCAGACGACGAAGAAATTCGGTCCCCACCCACCACCCACTTAATAGCCACTGTCGATGACTTAACCAACATGCTTGACTTCGACTCCGAAGACATCGACGGTATGGACAATGATGCTGGAGAAGAATAGGAAGCACCGCCCATAGGGTGCTGGACAGTCACCTCATCATATGATATATATATATATATATATATATATATATATATATATATATATATATATATATATATATATATATATATATATCTAGGCGTGCTAAACTAAGCCTGCGCGTACAACACTAATAATGCGCTCCGCCCATCTCGCGCACACCGCCTGGCCAAGTCGCACAAACTGCTTGTCCTAATCGCTCTTTTCCCCCGCCTGCTAGTAAATTCTAGGAAACATATAGTAACCGAGTTTTTTTGGTTACAGCCTCACGCGCAGATCCACGCCCGTGCCACCATATGCGGGCTTCTGGATACAAAATTGCTACTTTCATGGGCATAGTAATGAGACATGAGGAAGATGGTAACGGGGTTGATTGGTTTACTGTCTGGCCCATTATTGTCACTAAATAATTAAGAAAAGTATGTTACTAGTCACGTTGCCATTTTCTTTCTCATAACTTAATTAGCATTGTAGTGGATGATAATTAGGTTAATATACAATCCGGGTGTTAATACCTGCTATACGTCTAGTAATTGGTTTACGGTAACGATTTAGCCATTTAACTGGAAAAATAGAAAATGTATTTCTTTCTTGAACTTGACTGGTTGATCACTGGTAAATTTCTTAATTTTGTTACCATAGTATACTAACACCATTACTATCATTTGCAATGAGGGATTGCGAGGCAAAAGTATAGCGCTATGCAGCCGGTAATAGAATTAATCATGTTACCATTGTATGCTACAATCTTTACGGTCATTAGTGAATAGTGGTCATGAGCCGGAAGTGATGTGCTGCGTTGGGCAACCAGTAACGAAATTAATTACGTTACCGCATATACCAGTAGCCATTACTAGAAGCAGTAATGGATGTGGTTGGCCGAGCGGAAGATTAGATAGTGGCGCAACGGGTGGAGCATACGATTAGCGTTGGTGGTAACTGGCATCACTTCTTTTACTACATTTAGTAACGGTTGTTACGGGTAGGTGGGAACAGAATATCATTTTGGGTCGTTACCATATTTCCCACATATATTACGAGGAGGTGGAGGAACTAGTGGAGGAAGTCAATGCGCGCGGCCTGGCCGGAGAGTAGAATAGCTAATTCTACGCTCAGGCTTAGTTTAGCGCCACCGTATATATATATATATATATATATATATATATATATATATATATATATATATATATATATATATATATATATATATATATATATATATATATATGGTAGACACGCCCAAAGAAGGCGATTGCGATGAGGCAACGGAGGATAATCCCCTTGAGAAGCAATCTAAGAACGGAGGATATATATGTCTGCTAAATGATAGATGGACCGAGGTCCTGGCAGCCGAGGAATACGGCCTCGAGAGCCCAGCCAAAAGTTACCCAAAGCGCAGGTTGCTACCTCAACTCGAGGAGGAGGCATTAAAGCCTACATTACCAGCGCAGGATGTGGCCGACCGACCACCTCGTGGCCGAGACAAAGCAGCATATCAGCCTGCACCCCGTCGCCAAACAAGCAAAAAACATGAAGGCCCAGGGCTCCACGCATGACCTGCGAGACAAATTGAAAAACAAAGCAGGACAGTCAAGATCGATCTACGGATCATGGGGGCGCGCCCCAACGCGTGACGATGACCATCATGCCGGATATAGTAAAAACAAATCTGGCCAGGCCAAATACAACAGACCAGACTCATTTGAACTCTGTCGTGATGTAGCCCGACATAGAGGCGCCACACACCCCCTATGCTTCACTGATGAAGTAATGGATCATGAATTCCCAGAAGGGTTTGAACCCGTGAACAATGAATCATATGATAGCACTACAGACCCCGCGATATGGATAGAAGATTTCTTCCTCCACATTCACATGGCCCGTGGGGATGATCTACACGCCATCAAGTACCTCCCACTAAAACTCAAGGGACCGGCTCGGCATTGGCTGAATAGCTTGCCGGCAAACTCCATCGGAAGTTGGGAAAACCTGGCAGATGCATTCCTGGATAACTTCCAGGGCACTTATGTGCGAACACCGGATGCTGATGATTTAAGTCACATAACCCAACAACCCGGAGAGTCAGCCAGGAAATTCTGGACTCGGTTCCTAACTAAAAAGAACCAAATTGTCGATTGTCCGGATGCCGAAGCCCTAGCGGCCTTTAAGCATAACATCCATGACGAGTGGCTTGCCCGACATCTTGGCCAAGAAAAGCCAAAGTCCATGGCAGCCCTCATTACACTCATGACCCACTTCTGTGCGGGCGAGGATAGCTGGTTGGCCCGTAGCAACAGCACAGCAAGCAATCCTAGCACATCAGAGGCCAGAGATAGCAACGGCAAGCCCCGACGTAACAAACACAAGCGTCGCAAAAATGGTGATAACGCCGAAGACATGGCAGTCAATGCCGGATTCAGTGGCTCTAAGTCTGGTCAGCGGAAAAAGCCATTCAAAAATAACAATTTGGGTCCGTCCAGTCTGGACCGCATACTCCACCATCCATGCCAAATTCATGGCACCCCAGGAACACCAGCCAATCATACCAACAGAGAATGGTGGGTCTTTAAACAAGCCGGTAGGTTAGGTGCCAAAAAGAAGGAGAAAGGGTCTCAAAGAGATGAGGGTGACGAGGAGCCCCGATCACCAAACAAAGAAGGGCAAAAGAAATTTCCCCCGCAAATCAAAACGGTGAATATGATAAACGGCATCCGCATTCCCAAACTGGAACAGACGTGCACCTTTAGGGATGTCGACTTAACAGAGCCAGTCGCCCCCCAATACAAACTATGGCCGATCACTTTCAATCGTACGGATCATCCGACCAATACCAATCAGGGCAATTTAGCCGCACTCGTCCTTGCCCGAATAATTGACGGATTCCACCTCACACGAGTCCTTATGGATGGAGGCAACAGTCTAAACCTGTTGTATCAGGACACAATGCGCAAGATGGGTATTGATCATTCGATGATCAAGCCCACTAACACCACCATTAAAGGTGTTATACCAGGTGTGGAGGCCCATTGCACAGGTTCCATCACTCTAGAGGTAGTCTTCGGATCACCGAACAATTACCGTACCGAAGGATTAGTCTTCAACATCGTCCCTTTCCGCAGTAATTATCATGCACTGCTGGGATGAACCGCGTTTGCTCGATTCAACGCGGTGCCACATTATGCCTACCGTAAGCTCAAGATCCCCGGTCCGCACGGCGTCATCACGGTTAATGGCAGGGCCGAACCCCCCCTTGGTGCCGAAGAGTATACCGCCGCTTTAACAGCAGAAGCAACAGGTGGCATCTTTCAATAAACCTCGAGTCGACGGCCACGCTCCTGGACACCGTCAAAGGAGTCCGAACTACTTTGCGGCAGGATAGCCCGGCTCGTCCGGAGCTCAATTAAACACTCCAGCAAAAGCTAAGGACAGGCCACATATTGCGGCTCAACCGCTCTGTTGCACACAAACATTTCTTGCATTTTCTTTGCAGGTTGACCCTTGCGTAGGTCAGGACTGGCAATATGGAAACAGCTCGAACGCGCACGGGAGTCCTTAGATATTCCCCTCGACAACCATTCGACTACATTCTGGATCCACACACAGCTTCCTCCCGCTTGGTCTCAGCAGGTTCCAAAGTCTAATTTCTTTTTCTATCACATTACTTGTATTCATACGCCTGGGCGTATCGTTCAATTACAACATGTGGCTTTATATGATGCTTATCTGTTGTTGTTTTTACTAACACTCTTCGTCAAAATGGCATCCATACATCGTGGTATGCCTCAATATGCCAGGGGCTTCATTGTACCCATAATAATAGCAATAAAGTCCGAACACCTTCGCGGATGTTCGGCACCCCGAACTTATAGCATTATATGCATCAGCTCCAAATCATGTCTTGGGTCAATAGTTGGGTTTGCCGAGCTCGCATGTTTTGCTACCTTACGTTCCGCTATATCGTCTAAGGCGGCACAGGGAGAACTACTACGATTGTGTCCCAGTTCTTTCGGACAAGCGCCTCAGTAGAGAAAGCCGAAAACTGACTGTCATGATACGGCGAGAGCTGGTCAGCTGTTCGAGAGGTTGTAAAATCTTTAAGGATTTCTTCCGCATAATGCCATAACTAATGCAGCGTGTGATGGATCGGATTTTCTTCTGATCAGGTGCTTATAGAGCCCTTCGTGCAGTCTTCTAAACACCAGGGGCTACGCCTACCTTCCTTTTGTCAAACTCCTATGGCTAAGTGAGAGTGATAAAGCCCTATAGTACGATTGTCTGGTTCGTCATGCTGAACACCTCCTTTAAGGACCCAAAACTGGGATAAAGAGTGCTCAGGTTTATCCTGAACACCCCCATACTTCCTACGTGGGGGCAGAAGCCGACGACTGGCCAGCTCTCAAGATTAATATATGAAACGGCCACGCAGGAGGAAAAACTGTCAAATAACAGGCAATAAATAATAGAAATGACCTTGTTCAAACATTACAAAGGACAACATGACTTAATTCATGGAAATATAATGTCCTTGGTGCATTGCTCCACCGTAAGGCGGGATCCTTTCTGGACACTATCATAATATAATTCGGGCTTGCGGTGCTCCTTCCCCTCCGGCGGTCCCTCGGTCATCAGCTTTTCAGCATCCATCTTCCCCCAGTGCACTTTTGCGCGGGCGAAGACCATTCGCGCACCCTCAATACAGACCGACCACTTGATGACATCAAGTCGAGGGCAGGCACTCATAAGCCGCTTGACAAGCCCAAAGTAGCTGCTTGGAATCGGCTCGGCGGGCCACAACCGGATAATCAAATCCTTCATGGCTAGTTCGGCCACCTTATGCAGTTCGATCAACTGCTTCAGCTGATCGGCAAATGGCACTGGATACACCGACGCTAGATACTGCGACCAGAAGAGCTTATCCGCAGTCTTCCTTTCTTCGGCTCGGTAGAATTGGGCGGCATCAGATGTGCTGCGTGGCAACTCCGCAAATACCCCTGGAGAAATCCGAACTCAAAATTAGAAACATGATTTTCTCCTCACAATACTTGCTTTACATGAAAAAAGCCTTACCCGCCGCAATCTTCCTCGCCTCTTGGATCTCCTGCAGGGCGCCTTGGGTTTCCCCCCGGGCATCGCATGCAGCCTAATGAGCCTTCGTGAGTTCATATTCTTTCTCAGTTAAACTCTGCTCCAAGGCCTAGCATTTCTTAACGGCCTCTTGAAGCTCTTGCTCAACTTCAATAACCCTGGCCTCGTGCTTCTCACGAAGAGCCTGCTCTGCGTCTGCCTTTTTCTCGGCCTCGGCCACAGCCTTCTTAAGAGCCTCGACTTCAGCCATCACCCCTAGAGCAAATCATGAAACATATTTTTATCATACTGAAAATTCGTTCGCACTGAACGCAAGCAAAGTTTGTGCATACCTTATTTATCCTCCAACTGCCTTTTCAACTGGCCAAGTTCTTCTTTGGCCTGCTCCAGACTCTGATTCATCTCGGAGACCTCCGCAGTGTGAGAGGCAGTAGTCGCTACAGACGCCTACTTGTAAAAGAAGAGAGATAGATGTCATCAAGTGAGTCTCCTGCAAACATAAAGTTGATCCTCTGTCCGGTTCTTTCTTTCACCGAACAGTGTATCAGGGGCTACTATCTATACTATGACACTCTTCGAAACCTCACAAAACATACCTCAAAGCCCGTTATAAGGCTGATGCAGGATTCATTCAGTCCACTCTCGGCGGACTGAACCTTCTCAATCACCGCACCCATAAGGGCACGATGTTCATTGACAATGGAGGCGCTCTTTAGTGCCGCCAGCAAAGTATCTGGCTCCTCCGGTTGGATAGAGGTTACCCATGGAACAGGCACACCCCCTCCAGCCGAGGGAGGCCGCGTGCCTAATTCTAGAACCGTATTGTCTCCGGAATTGCGTCCGACTGGGGGCCGAATTCAAGATAGCCCCTACCGTCGACGTCCATGGGTGCCTTCTCTCCCATGTGTCCGGCCCCTGAAGTTTGACCTCCTGGCACCGCCTTTGCAATCTTCCCCTCCTCCTTGGCCTGGGTCCTTCTGGGACGAAACCTCGGTGTCATTCACATGTTTGGGGGAAGGGGCCTTCAGGGGTGTCCCGCTCTCCATAGCATCCGAGGCCAATAAATCCTCCGACGAGGATCGCTCGGTGCGGCACCTCGCCGGACTACAAAAAAGTATAGCTCAATTATTGAAATATCATGCCATAGTGAGCCCGGATGCAAAATTGTGTTCGGATTTTATATACTCACGAGTTCACCAGGGGCTGGGCCCTGGTATCCCACTCCAGGCTGCTGTCGGCTGCGGCGGTGGACTCCTCCAGAAGAGGAGTTTTCCCCCTCTTAGGCGACTCGGCCTCCAAGGATGTGGAGGCCGTCCTTTTCTTTCTTCCCCCCGCTGGGGATTCGTCTTCCTCCTCCTCCTCGTCCTCTTCAGAGGAAGAATGGGTGTTGGAGTCTTCGGATATTGTGTCCGAAGCACCACGGCGACGGAGGATGGCCCTGGTCTTTTTGGCCCCCTTCTCGGCCTTCTTCTTCGGTGCCTTGTAAGGCGCCGGGACCAGCATCTTCGTCAGAAGTGGGCCGGCCGGTTCTTCTGGCAGTGGGGCCGGATAGTAGATCCGCCCCGCCTTCTTCGTCCAGCCCTAGGAGAGTTGTGGAAAACACATTAAGCATTTTCCTCAGGATATGCGAATAAAACATATGAATTGCCAACATACAGTGACTTACCGAACTTGCAGGGCAGGACAGTAGGTACGCGCGGTCCTCGAAGGAATTCGGCCACGATTTGCTGGACTTAAAAAGCACCTTCCACATGTCCTTGTGCGAGGAGCCAAAAAGCTCCTGTAGGGTCTGGTGCTTGGCCGGATCGAATTTCCATAAATTGCAAGCCCTGTGTTGACAAGGTAGAATCCGATGAACTAACATCACCTGGACTACATTGACGAGTTTGATATTTTTGTCTTCCATATCCTTGACGCGCGTCTGGAGCACCGACAGTTCGTTGGACGAATACCAGTTCAGGCCCTTCTTGGGCCAGGACGTGAGCCGCATGGGGGCTCTGGATCGGAATTCGGGAGCAGTGGCCCACTCCGTGCCACGCGGCTCAGTGATGTAAAACCACTGCTGCTGCCACTCCTTGACGGAATCATTGAAAGTACCCATTGGCCATGTGACGTTGGGCATCTTGCTCACCATGGCGCCTCCGCACTCGACGTGCTCACCGCTCACTACCTTGGGCTTCACATTAAAGATCTTCAGCCATAAGCCGAAGTGGGGCGAGATGCGGAGAAAGGCCTCGCACACAATGATGAAGGTCGAGATGTTGAGGAAGGAATTGGAGGATAGATCATGAAAATCGATCCCGTAATAATACATGATGCCGCGAACGAATGGGTAGAGGGGAAACCCTATACCGCGGACAAAATGAGGGAGGAATACAACCCTCTCATGGGGTTCCCGAGTAGGGACGATCTGTCCCGTTGTCGGAAGACGGTGGCTGATTTTCTTGGCCAGATACCCGGCCTCCCAAAGCTTTTTAATATCCTTCTCCCGGATGGTAGAAGCCATCCACTTGCCTCCTGCTCCGGATCGGACATTTTTGGAAGACCTTTTTGGGCGGAGAGGACGAACGCTTGGGCGCTAGAGCTCAAGCGAGGGGGAAATGGATGAGCAGAGGAAGAAGAAGGCATGGGTGAAAAAGGGAGTCCTTACACCCTTATAAAGGCATCAGGATCCTACGCCTCCCCACTTGCCCGGAAAACTCGCTTATTCCCCAAGCGCCGCGTTGATGGCGCGGTTGGGTTACCCACACCCGTATTGATGAGAATCCCGTGATAAGAGGACACGATCTCTGCTTCGACAAGACATGCCAATAAAACCACCTCGCGATATGTGCAGTGGCAGGTTGAGAAAAACGGTTCGCATAATGACTGGGCCGCGGCGTGATGTCACGCTAGGAAAAGTTGTCATCAGATTAGATTTGTGGAATATTGTGCTCTCTACGGTGGTATGTGGAAATTATTTTGTAGAGCCGGACACGATCCTCATATTCAAGATATTCTATGGAGTATTCGGAGAAGGAACCCGCCTTGCAATGCCGAAGACAATCTGCACGCCGGACTCATCGTCATTGAAGCCTGGTTCAGGGGCTACTGAGGGAGTCCTGGATTAGGAGGTCCTCGGACAACCGGACTATATACTTTGGCCGGACTGTTGGACTATGAAGATACAAGATTGAAGACTTCGTCCCGTGTTCGGGTGGGACTCTCCTTTGCGTGGAAGGCAAGCTTGGCAATTCGGATATGTAGATCTCCTTCTCTGTAACCAACTCTATGTAACCCTAGCCCCCTCCGGTGTCTATATAAACCGGAGGGTTTAGTCCATAGGACAACAACAATTAGAATCATAGGATAGCTTCTAGGGTTTAGCCTCTACGATCTCGTGGTAGATCAACTCTTGTAATACTCATATCATCAAGGTCAATCAAGCAGGAAGTAGGGTATTACCTCCATCGAGAGGGCCCGAACCTGGGTAAACATTGTGTCCCCCGCCTACTGTTACCATTAGCCTTAGACGCACAGTTCGGGACCCCCTACCCAAGATCCGCCGGTTTTGACACCGACAGCGACCGGGTGCGGTATTGTAGCGGTGTCATGGGGAGGAGCGCCCATAGTCAAGCCCCGGGGATGTAGCCATATCGGTGAACCTCATTAACAAATCTCGGTGTCGTGCTCGGTTGATTGCTTGGTCCACGGATGATTGACGGTATGCCTCGGGTTTATTCTAACAAGTGGTATCATGAGCTAGGTTGTTCGGAGATGTAAATCATGATCTAGAGGAAATATTAAGTTTGAGATGCAGCCGGCTACGCACGTGGTTCTCGACAAAATTGGAGAAAAGCAAGATCAGGAAGGCACATGTGCTTATGGCAGCGGCCGTTGGCGTCGGCCGGGTCGATCAATCCAGATCGATCCTGGTGGCGTGTGTGGCAACCCTAGGCGAGAACGGTACGGTGTTGGGAGCGCTCGATCCAGTCGAGTGATACATCTCCAACGTATCTATAATTTTTTATTGTTCCATGCTATTATATTACCCGTTTTGGATGTTTATGGGCTTTACTTTACACATTTATATCATTTTTGGGACTAACCTACTAACCAGAGGCCTAGCCCGTATTGCTGTTTTTTGCCTATTTCAGTGTTTCGAAGAAAAGGAATATCAAACGGAGTCCAAACGGAATGAAACCTTCAGAAGCGATCTTTTTGGAGCAAACCTGATCCAGAGGACTTGGAGTGGAAGTCAAGAAACAATCGAGGCGTCCACGAGGTTGGAGGGCGTGCCCCCTACTGGGCGCGCCCCCTATCTTGTGGGCCCCTCGGGCGTCCACCGACCTACTTCTTCCTCCTATATATACCCATGTACCCCGAAAACATCAAGGGAGCCCACGAAAACCTAATTCCACCACCGTGACCTTCTGTATCTGCGACATCCCATCTTGGAGCCTTCACCGGCGCTCTGGCGGAGGGGGAATCGACCACGGAGGGCCTCTACATCATCTCCTAGGCCTCTCCGATGAGTTGTGAGTAGTTTACCACAGACGTTCGGGTCCATAGTTATTAGCTAGATGGCTTCTTCTCTCTCTTTGGATCTTAATACAAAGTTCTCCTCAATCTTCTTGGAGATCTATTCGATGTAACTCTTTTTGCAGTGTGTTTGTCGATACCCGATGAATTGTGAGTTTATGATCAAGTTTATCTATGAGAAATATTTGAATCTCCTCTAAATTCTTTTATGTGTGATTAAGTTATCTTTGCAAGTCTCTTCGAATTATCAGTTTGGTTATGCCTACTCGATTGATCTTTCTTGCAATGGGAGAAGTGCATAGCTTTAGGTTCAATCTTGCGGTGTCCTTTCCCAGTGACAGTAGGGGCGGCAAGGCACGTATTGTACTGTTGCCATCGAGGATAAAAAGATGGGGTTTATACCATATTGCATGAGTTTATCCCTCTACATCATGTCATCTTTCTTAATGTGTTACTCTATTCTTTATGAACTTAATACTCTAGATGTATGCTGGATAGAGGTCGATGTGTGGAGTAATAGTAGTAGATGCAGGCAGGAGTCGGTCTACTTATCACGGACTTGATGCCTATATACATGATCATGCCTAGATAATCTCATAATTATTCGCTTTTCTATCAATTGCTCGACAGTAATTTGTTCACCCACCGTAATACTTATGTTATCTTGAGAGAAGCCACTAGTGAAACCTATGGCCCCCGGGTCTATCTTTTATCATATAAGCTTTCAATCTACTTTTATTTGCATCTTTACTTTCCAATCTATATTATAAAATACCAAAAATATATTTCTCTTATCATACTATCTCTATCAGATCTCACTTTCGCAAGTGGCCGTGAAGGGATTGACAACCCCTTTATTGCGTTGGTTGCGAGTTCTTGTTTGTTTGTGTAGGTGCGTGGGACTTTTGAGGAGCCTCCTACTGGATTGATACCTTGGTTCTCAAAAACTGAGGGAAATACTTACGCTACTATTGCTGCATCACCCTTTCCTCTTCAAGGAAAACCAACGCAAGCTCAAGACGTAGCAAGAAGGATTTCTGGCGCCGTTGCAGGGGAGGTCTTCGCTCAAGTCAAGACATACCAAGTACCCATCACAAACTCATCTCCCTCGCATTTACACTATTTGCCATTTGCCTCTCGTTTAACTCTCCCCCACTTCACCCTTGCCGCTTTATTCGCCCTCGCTTTCCCAACCTCCTCTCTCTCTCTTTCGCTTGCGTTTTTGTTTGCTTGTGTGTTGGATTGCTTGTCACGATGGCGCAAGACAATACCAAATTGTGTGACTTTTCCAATACCAATAATAATGATTTCCTTAGTACTCCGATTGCTCCTCTTAATGATGTTGAGTCTTGTGAAATCAATGTTACTTTGCTGAATCTTGTTATGAAAGATCAATTCTCCGGACTTCCTAGTGAAGATGCCGCTACCCATCTAAACAACTTTGTTGATTGTGTGAATGCAAACGAAGAAAGATTCGGATAATGATATTGTTAAATTGAAGTTATTTTCGTTTTCACTTAGAGAACGTGCTAAAGTTTCGTTTTCGCCTTTGCCTAAGAATAGCATTGATTCCTGGAATAAGTGCAAAGATGCTTTTATCTCTAAGTATTTTCCTCCCGCTAAGATCATCTCTCTTAGGAATGATATTATGAATTTTAAACAATTTGATCATGAGCATGTTGCCCAATCTTGGGAAAGAATGAAATTGATGATTCGCAATTGCCCTATTCATGGTTTGAATTTATGGATGATCAAAAAACAATTTTATGCCAGATTGTACTTTGCTTCTAGAAATCTTTTAGATTCGGCCACGGGAGGAACTTTTATGGAAATCACCTTAGGAGAAGCTACCAAACTTCTTGATAATATTATGGCTAATTATTCTCAATGGCACACCGAAAGATCTACTAGTAAAAAAGTGCATGCTATAGAAGAAAGTAATGTTTTGAGTGGAAAGATGGATGAACTTATGAAATTATTTGCTACTAAGAGTGCTTCTATTGATCCCAATGATATGCCTTTGTATACTTTGATTGAGAATAATAATGAATCTATGGATGTGAATTTTGTTGGTAGGAATAATTTTGGTAACAATGCTTATAGAGGAAACTTTAATCCTAGACCGTTCCCTAGTAATTCCTCTAATAATTATGGAAATTCCTACAATAATTCTTATGGTAATTTTAATAAGATGCCCTCTGATTTTGAGAATAGTGTGAAAGAATTTATGATCTCTCAAAAGAATTTTAATTCTTTGCTTGAAGAAAAAATTGCTTAAAGTTGATGATTTGGCTAGGAATGTTGATAGACTTTCGCTTGATGTTGATTCTTTGAAACTTAGATCTACTCCTCCTAAGCATAATATCAATGAGTCTCTCAAAGCTATGAGAATTTCCATTGATGAGTGCAAAGAAAGAACTGCTAGATTGCGTGCTAAGAAAGATTGCTTTATAAAGGCGTGTTCTTCTAGTTTCCATGAAAATAATGATGAAGATATAAAAGTTATTGATGTGTCCCCTATTAAATATTTGTTTTTCAATATAAATCTTAATAATGATGGGACTGGAGATGAATCAACTTCATTTAAAAGGCGTCCCAATGATTCAGAGTTCTTAGATCTTGATGCTAAATTTGGTAAAAGTGGGATTGGAGAGGTCAAGACTTTAAATAGCATTGAACCCACTATCTTGGATTTCAAGGAATTTAATCATGATAATTGTTCTTTAGGAGGTTGTATTTCCTTGTTGCAATCCGTTGTGAATTCTCCTCATGCGTATAGTCAAAGTAAAGTTTTTACCAAACATATTGTTGATGCCTTGATGCAATCTTATGATGAAAAACTTAATTTGGAAGTTTCTATACCTAGAAAACTTTATGATGAGTGGGAACCTACTATAAAGATTAAAATTAAAGAGCATGAGTGTTATGCTTGATGTGATTTGGGCGCTAGTGTTTCCACGATTCCGAAAACTTTATGTGATATTCTAGGTTTCCATGATCTTGACGATTGCTCTTTAAATTTTCACCTTGCGGATTCCACCATTAAAAATCCAATGGGAAGGATCAATATGTTCTCATTGTTGCAAATAGGAATTTGGTGCCCGTAGATTTTATCGTTCTTGATATAGATTGCAATCTTTCTTGTCCTATTATTCTTGGTAGACCTTTCCTTAGAACGATTGGTGCGGTTATTGATATGAAGGAAGGGAATATTAGACTCCAATTTCCATTAAAGAAAGACATGAAGCACTTTCCAAGAACGAAAGTCAAATTACCTTATGAATCTATCATGCGAGCTACTTATGAATTAAGTGCCAAAGATGTCACTTCTTTGATCTATCTTCGCTTTTATGCCTAGATAGGGGCGTTAAACGATAGCGCTAGTTGGGAGCAACCCAATTTTATCTTTGTTTTTTGTTTTTGCTTCTTGTTAGTAATAAATTTTGCATCTACCTTCTGTTTATATGTGTTTTTATGTTTTATTTAGTGTTTGTGCCAAGTAGAACGTATAGGAAACCTATGGTGATAGTTAATTTGATTCTGTTGAAAAACAAAAATTTATGCGCACGAAAATAATTTTAGTAATTCACAGAAACGTGATTTTGCGTTGATTCTTTTTTCTGTTGATAAATAGACAAATTTCTCAGGACTTCCTATTTTGGTAGGATTTTTCGCATTCCATAAGTGTTCGAGAGTTACAGATTGCTACATACTGTTCTGTTTTTGATGGATTCTGTTTTTCGTGTGTTGTTTGCTTATTTTGATGCATCTATGGCTAGTATTAAGTGGTATGAACCATAGAGAACTTGGAATACAGTAAGTTTAACACCAATATAAATAAGGAATGATTTCATTACAGTAATTTATGTGGTGGTTTTGCTTTCTTGCACTAACGGAGCTTATGAGATTTTCTGTTGAGTTTTGTGTTGTGAAGTTTTCATGTTTTGGGTAAAGATTTGATGGCTCTGTTTCTTGTTCATCTCCGGCATTGTCGTCCATAGTGTCGAAGTCGTCGGAGTCGTAGTCTAGCATGTTGGTTAAATCGTCGACAGTGGCTACAAAGTGGGTGGTGGGTGGGCTCTGAATTTCTTCGTCGTCCGCATCCCAACCATCCTGGCCATAGTCCGGCCAGGGCTCTCCTGATAATGAGAGATGCTTCAGTGAATTCAGGATGTCGCCAAAAGGCGAGTATTGGAAGATGTCCGCGGCGGTGAATTCCATAACCGGCGCCCAATCCGAATCGATTGGCAGAGGCGTGGGAGGTTCGGAGTCCGGCAAGGAGTCCGGCACCTCGGAATCACAAGTTTTGCGGGGGACAAGATTAATGTTCGGTTCCATCGCCGAGGAAGTTGAAGCCCCCGAGGCGGTGTCTATCCACCGATCCTCTATCCGGGCGATCGGTTCCGGACTAATGGCCGGAGCGGATTCGTGTGCGGCCACCAAGGCACTGTTCGGCGGCAGAGCTAGATCATGCCCATCGCAACAGTGCGGCGCGCTTGGCTGTGGCTCGGGTCTGTCGAAGATCAAGTCTCCGTGGACACCGGCCGTGAAGTGTAGGCTTCCGAATCTGACCTGACGGCCAGGGGCGTAGCTTTCGATCTGCTCCAGATGGCCAAGCGAATTAGCCCGCAATGCGAAGCCGCCGAATACGAAGATCTGTCCAGGGAGAAAAGTCTCACCCTGGATAGCGTTGTTGGTTGAAGATGCCATCGAGCCTATCGGTGAGGACACAGAGGAACTCTCAATGAAAGCACCAATGTCGGTGTCAAAACCGGCGGATCTCGGGTAGGGGGTCCCGAACTGTGCGTCTAGGCGGATGGTAACAGGAGACGAGGGACACGATGTTTTACCCAGGTTCGGGCCCTCTCGATGGAGGTAAAACCCTACGTCCTGCTTGATTAATATTGATGATATGGGTAGTACAAGAGTGGATCTACCACGAGATCAAGGAGGCTAAACCCTAGAAGCTAGCCTATGGTATGATTGTTGTAATGTATGTTGTGTCCTACGGACTAAAGCCCTCCGGTTTATATAGACACCGGAGGAGGCTAGGGTTACACAGAGTCGGTTACAATGGTAGGAGATCTACATATCCGTATCGCCAAGCTTTCCTTCCACACCAAGGAAAGTCCCATCCGGACACGGGACGGAGTCTTCAATCTTGTATCTTCGTAGTCTTGGAGTCCGGCGGACGATGATAGTCCGGCTATCCGGACATGCCCTAGTCCAGGACTCCCTCAGTAGCCCCTGAACCAGGCTTCAATGACGATAAGTCCGGCGCGCATAATGTTCGGCATTGCAAGGTGGGTTCCTCCCTTGAATAATCCAGAGAAGATCATGAACACCAGGATAGTGTCCGGCTCTGCAAAATAAATTCCACATTCCACCGTAGAGAGAATAAAATGTACACTAGTTCAATCTGCTGACGTACTATGCGGCGTGACATCACACCGCTACCAAGCCTTTGTTTGAATCGTTTTTTACTATACCACCTCAGCACGTTTAGCGAAGCGGTTTCCTTAGCACGTCTTGTCGAAGCAGAGATCACGTTCCCCTTATCCCGCTATTCTCAACAATACGTGCATGGGTAACCCAACCATTCCCATCGCCACGCCTCCTCTATCGAAGGTGAATCCCAAACGGTCACGGAGACGGCTCTTGGTATTTTTCCCCTTTATAAGAGGACCAAGGCTCGTTCTTGTTCTTCAATCTCGCATCGAATCTCCTCCTCGCTCCCAGTTCCAACACCCAGAGCCTCAGATTCGAGCGCCTCGGATCCTCAACCATGTCCGGCTCCGACCTCCAGGGCCGGTGGATGCCCTCCTCCGTCACGGAGGAGGACATATTGAAGTTACGTGAGACCAAGTACCTGGCCTACGAGGTTTCGCACAGGCTGCCTGCCCAAGGGCAGGCCATGCCCGCCCCCGAGCCCGGCGAATACGTCTTCTTCGTATCCCACCTCCGTTGGTGTTTAGGCTTCTCGACGGACCCCTTCGTGAGAGGGCTCATGTTCTACTACGGGCTGGATTTTCATGACTTGGCTCCGGAGTCCATCCTCCATATCTCCGCATTCATTATCGTCTGCGAAGCCTTCCTCCGCGTCACTCCCCACTTCGGCCTGTGGCTGAAGACCTTCAATGTGAAGCCGAAGATGATCGGGGGGCGTCAAGCGGAGTGCGGCGGGGCGGCCATAAGCAAAAAGGCTGATGCCCCGTGGCCCGAGGGTTCCTTCCAAGAGGAACTCGGGCTGTGGCAGCAGGAGTGGTTCTATATCACCGCTCTGAGGGGCAGCAAACAAAAGCCGCCGCCTTCATTCCGCCCGGGACCTCCACGCCAACTGATGTCGTGGGTCAACCAAGGGCTCAATTGGGGGCCGTCCGAAGACGTGCCCTCACTGCAGGGCCGGATTCGAGACCTCCAAGCGAGGGAGATCAATCTGGTCGTGGTGATGCAGGTTATGCTAATCAGGCATCTTCTGCCCTGCAAACGCCGTCCTCTCCGTCTATGGGAGTTCAACCCGGAGGGACCTCGGATTCTCCAACACTTCATGGGTGCAACACCCGTGGAGATGTACAAGTTGTTCTTCGGACCGCAGGTGGCGTGTCCGGAATTAGCCAAGGACGCAGGCCTAAGCCGCAATCGCCCGGATACTCAGGTAAATAGCTTAGAGTCCGGACATTCTGTTTATCTGCCTTTCTAGAGTTCGCCTCCTGACTCATTACTCTTCACAGGAGTGGGTGGCGCGATCAAGGCTGATAAGGTGTCCGGCCCCCCTCCTAGAGACCACATTGGAGCCCGTGCTGCTCAGAATGTTGGAGGTCGCGCCCACAGAAGGGAGCGAAGGGGAAAACAGAGGAGCTAATATTTCGCCCAAAGGGGCGTCTGAATAGGGGGGAATCAAGAACCCCTCCTTCCAGGGGGAGAAGAGGACCGCCTCCGAAGATCCGGAGGCCAAAGCCCCTAAACAGGGGAAGAGATCTTCCCCGGGGGGTCCGGCGTCCGGGGAGAATCCGGACGCACAATCATCGCCAAAGAATCAGCCCTCCAGCGAGCCGTGAGTATGAAAAGGGAATTTCATCAGTAAGAAAATACCTCCATTTATGCTTCTGTGGGTGACCGAAATTTTCATTTTGCAGTTCGGATTTGCAGCCTTCGCAGATGAGTTCATCTTCGGGGGACCTTCTTCCGGAGATGATGGAGAGCGAAACGCCCCCGTCTGCTGCGCCATCAGATAAGGCAGACGAGCCTGAAGTATCGTCACGGAGGGTATCCTCGAGTCCGGAGGGGCCGGAGAGTTCGGCGCCCGCTAGTATCCGGCCGGGAGAACTGAAGAATCTGCTTGAGAGGGCGTCCATCTCAGAAGATCATCGTGTGTTGATGCACATGGTGATTGGAAGGATTTCGTCCGCCGAGAGCGGATTGCGTAACGCCGCTATGAGTTTGCTAGCGGGATTTGAGGTACACGAAAATGACGCACCTTCTATTTTTGACAGTTTTGCACATAAAAGTGTGCTCTGTATAGATAGTAGCCCCTGAGACTCAGTAGGTTGTCGAAGACGACAGCGTGCCGAGGATCGAAATCTCAAGAAATGAACGTCGCCGTTCCTATGTAGGTGGCGGATAGTCCGAGGGCTAGCCGGACTAGTGGGGTTGCCGAGTTAATGCGGCAACTTGACGCGGCGGATGCGGACATCGCACTTATCAACCGGCAACTTGACGAGTCGCAAGGTAAATGAGTTCTCCACGGTCGCTTTATTAATGGGGTCAAAGCCCTCCTCTTGATAAATTATATGATGTTGTACAGACGGTGCTGCTGCCGTGGAGAGCCTTCGGGCCGAACTTGCTCAAGCTAAGGAGCAAGCCCGAAGGAGTGACGCGGCTGCCTCAAGGGCGGCCGAGGAGTTGAAAGCCGAAAAGGCTGCTCACTGCCTAAGCAGGGAAGAAGTGGCCGAATTGGCCGTAAAAGTGAAAGAAGCTACCGACCGTAATGAGGCTCTTGAAAAGGAGCGCTTATCGGAGCGGGAAGACCTGAAGAAGGCCACCGCTGAGGCCAAGGATGCCCGCTCTGCAATGCAGGCCATGAGGGAGGAGCTGCGCCTGGCCGGAGATATCGTGGCTGGCAAGGCTTATCTGCTGCGTCGCCGGTTTATGGATCAAAAGTATGCTCAATTTGATCGGCTGTGGAGTCCGGAGGATCCGTATATGGACTTAGCGGCAAGTGCGGCTGATGCCGTTGAGCACTTCCGGAGCCAGAAGGATCACAAGACGGAAGAGCTATTTTGGTCTCAATTCCATAGTCCGGATCGCTCACTTTCGTTGACCGACCGGTTGGCCGAATGGGCCGAGCTAAACAGGTTGTCCGGACTTGCCATGACTGACATCGTGGCTCATGTCTGGCCAGAGAGGCCCAAGGCGACGAGCTACTTCGGCTTACTGCAGCAATTCCTTGGAGCGGTGCCGCATATCAAGGAGATGAAGCGGTCGGCCTGCATCGAGGGTGCGCGGATGGCACTTGCCCGCGTCAAGGCGCATTGGACAGAGATGGATGCCACCGCTGTTGCCGCCCAGGGCTCGGATGAAGACCGGCTCCCCGCCGAGCACTATTTCGGGGAAGTTATGCATGGCGCTCGTGTAATAGAGTCGCAGTGCTAAAAAACGTCACGTTCAAATGAACGTTTTAGCTTGTAAAACAATGATTATGCTATAACTGCTTTTTATACTTGTGCGTCCCAAGTAGTAAAACTTCTCCTATGCGGCCGTTTACGTATACACTTGTATAACCTGAAAGATTGCAGTCTTCGGCTTCAGCCCCCACACACAAGGTGCGGGGGTGTTCGCAAAAATAGCGCATTTTCACACTTAATCCGATGTCTCGGTCCTGTTAAGGAGGTGGTAGCGTAGCGAACGAGGCAATCCGGACTATAATGCTTTATCACTTTCACTTAGCCAGTGGAGCTCGAGGGTGGGGCTACGATATAGCCCCTTGGGGCACCGCACTTCTCCGAATTCGGGGCGTGTGTGTGCCTGACCGGGAAACGGTCCTTCGTCAAAGCGGGGAATTCTAAACATTCCGGTGGTCGATCGAGTTGTTGACCAGTCTCTCGCTATATCATGACATTCAGTTTCTGCTTTCTCTACTGAGGTGCTCGCCCAGCCGAGCTGGGGCACAATCGCAGTAGTTCTCCTGGTGCCGCGTTAGCTGATGATACGGAACGTAAGGAAGCAAAACACAGGAGCCGGGCAAACCCAACATTTGACCAAAGACATGATTCGGAGCTGATGCATATAATGCCTAACTCGAGACGCCGAACACTCCCTGAGGTGTTCGGTCTTTATGAGAATGGGCAGAACAATGCCCTAAGCCCCTAGTGTCCAAGTACGGGCATGGTCTTCTGACGCGGCCGATGCCAAAACGTCAGGCTCCGCTTTGGCTATAGGAAGAAACCAAGGGAGAATAACAACAAGAGACATTTAAAAAAGGTCTACGCAGGGTCTTAATCTGAAAAGAATCCTCGCAACGGGTCCCTACTGCACATCTGCGCCTGTGTCTCCGTTGCGCCGTTATCTTGGACGGGAATGCACGTTGTTCATCTGTGAAAAGAGAGGAACGCTCAGTTTGAAAACGATGTGTGCGAAAAATATATGTGAAAAGAAGAAATATAAATAAGTAAAGCGGGGTTTGTATGAACCCGCGGTTGTTTGTGCGCGCAACCCCTTTGAAGAGGCATGCGGCTAGGGAGCCCCTAGTCTGCTGAAGCCGGACTCGTCTATCCGAGTCCGGGGTCTTTGAGTGACCCTCGCACTGAAATGATGCCACGCGGACCGGGCATCTTGAGTGTAAGAGACGCGTAATGTGGTATGGCGTTGAAACGGACAAAAGCCTTTCGTCCCAATAGTGCTTGATATCCACTTTTAAATGGGACGATGTGAAAAATTAGTTTTTCGCGCCGAAAATTGTTCGGTGATCCGAACACGACTTCTAGTAATATGGAGCCTGTGCACTTGGCGTAAGGTCCTGGCGTCACTCCTTTGAAGGAAGTGCGGCTGTGTCGAACTTTTGTAGGGTCTATCCCCATCTGACGGATTGTGTTTGAATACAGCAGGTTTAAGTCGCTGCCTCCGTCCATGAGGACTTTAGTGAATTGTAATCCGTCGATTATGGGATTCAATATCAGAGCAGTCCGTCCCGCGCTTCGAACGCTTCTGGAATAGTCCAGGTGGTCGAAAGTGATTGGTTTTGATATCCAATCTCTATGGTCTGCTGGGTTGGACCGTGCGAGGCTCTTTTTAGGAAGTGCCGCACTATTTTTCCGCATTATCACATGAAGTGAGTTTACTGCTTTGACCTCTTGTGGGAAAGTCTTTTGTTTTCTGGAGCTCTGCTGGTGGGGTTTATCTTCTTCGCTTGACGCGTTGAGCCCCTTGTGTTCGGCGTTTAGTCGGTTGGACTGTTTAAAAACCCAACAATCCCTGTGGGTGTGATTTGTAGGCCTTCTGGGGGTACTGTGGATTTGACATATCCGACCCAAGATCTTGTTTAAGCTGGACAATTCATCGCTGTCATCCTTAAGAGGCTGTGTTTTGTTGTTTGGCCGCGAGCTTTTGAATCCGACGTTGACTGTCATGCTCTTTGGGCCTTTCTCTTTATTCCGGCGCTGCTCTTTTCTGCGCCGTGATCTTCCGTTTCCATCTCTTATCTCGGATGTACTTGGGTCGCTGGTGCTGCATCTTGCTAGCCAGCTATCCTCTCCCACACAGAAGCGGGTCATGAGGCTTGTTAGTGCGGACATTGTCCTCGGTTTCTCTTGGCCGAGGTGCCTGGCAAGCCATTCGTCTCGGACATTGTGTTTGAAAGCTGCTAAGGCTTCGGCGTCCGGACAGTCGACTATTTGGTTCTTTTTGGTGAGAAACCTGTTCCAGAATTTCCGGGCTGACTCTCCGGGCTGTTGAGTTATATGACTTAGATCATCTGCATCCAGAGGGCGGACATAAGTCCCTTGAAAATTTGCTCTAAACGCGTCCTCGAGCTCTTTCCAACTTCCAACAGTGTTTTCTGGGAGGCTTTTAAGCCAATGACGGGCTGGCCCTTTGAGCTTGAGGGGTAGGTATTTTATGGCGTGGAGATCGTCTCCTCTGGCCATGTGTATATGCAGTATATAATCTTCTATCCAGACTCTAGGGTCTGTTGTTCCATCGTAGGCCTCTATGTTTATGGGTTTAAATCCTGCTGGGAACTCATGGTCCAGCACCTCATCGGTGAAACATAGTGGGTGTGCGGCGCCCCTGTATTTGTGTGTGCCGCTATCTTCAGACACTTGACGTGTTGCCTTGCTTCTTGGGACCTTCTTCTTTGGCCCGTAGATGGACCTGGCTGGGCCATCTGTCCTTCCAAGTTCGTTGGTTGGTTTATGTGTGGCGCCGCTTTCAGAATTTGGCCTATCATCTGGCCGTCTATCCAACCAGGCAGCCTTTTTATTTTTTGACGGTGGAGGCTCTATGGCCTCCTCGTCGAATTCTGGTAGCATCTTACGCTTCGGGTAGCTCTTTGATTGGTGGCCATTGCCGTATTTATCTACGGTTTTGAGCACTTTGCTCCATCTCATTCTGAGGGTGTCTTCCGCTATTTTGAGCTTCCGCTTTTCCTTCTTCAGGCTTCTTGCAGTGTTGACGAGTCTTTTCCGAAGGTTTTTGCTCTCCGGCGGCGTGTCCGGCATGAGGTCGTCCAGACTGTCGTTTTCGCCGGGCCTGGACTGATTATCTGACTCGTCATGTTCGGACGGTTGCTTGTCTGCATGTTCGTCGTCCAATTGTGAGCCCTGCTGTATTACGGGCTTATTGGGAGCATTGTTGTCGTTGAGGCGGGACTTAGGGCGGCGTCTGCGTCGCCGTTTTGGTTGTTTATCGACGGGGTTATCTTCTGCCGCGGCCCGTTGGTCCTCGTCATCGCTCTCCTTTGGGGTATCCACCATGTATATGTCATATGACGAGGTGGTCCTCCCGTGCCTTATAGGCTCTGTTTCTTGTTCGTCTCCGGCATTGTCGTCCATAGTGTCGAAGTCGTCGGAGTCGTAGTCTAGCATGTTGGTTAAATCGTCGACAGTGGCTACAAAGTGGGTGGTGGGTGGGCTCTGAATTTCTTCGTCGTCCGCATCCCAACCATCCTGGCCATAGTCCGGCCAGGGCTCTCCTGATAATGAGAGATGCTTCAGTGAATTCAGGATGTCGCCAAAAGGCGAGTATTGGAAGATGTCCGCGGCGGTGAATTCCATAACCGGCGCCCAATCCGAATCGATTGGCAGAGGCGTGGGAGGTTCGGAGTCCGGCAAGGAGTCCGGCACCTCGGAATCACAAGTTTTGCGGGGGACAAGATTAATGTTCGGTTCCATCGCCGAGGAAGTTGAAGCCCCCGAGGCGGTGTCTATCCACCGATCCTCTATCCGGGCGATCGGTTCCGGACTAATGGCCGGAGCGGATTCGTGTGCGGCCACCAAGGCACTGTTCGGCGGCAGAGCTAGATCATGCCCATCGCAACAGTGCAGCGCGCTTGGCTGTGGCTCGGGTCCGTCGAAGATCAAGTCTCCGTGGACACCGGCCGTGAAGTTTAGGCTTCCGAATCTGACCTGACGGCCAGGGGCGTAGCTTTCGATCTGCTCCAGATGGCCAAGCGAATTAGCCCGCAATGCGAAGCCGCCGAATACGAAGATCTGTCCGGGGAGAAAAGTCTCACCCTGGACAGCGTTGTTGGTTGAAGATGCCACCGAGCCTATCGGTGACGACATAGAGGAACTCTCAATGAAAGCACCAATGTCGGTGTCAAAACAGGCGGATCTCGGGTAGGGGGTCCCGAACTGTGCGTCTAGGCGGATGGTAACAGGAGACGAGGGACACGATGTTTTACCCAGGTTCGGGCCCTCTCGATGGAGGTAAAACCCTATGTCCTGCTTGATTAATATTGATGATATGGGTAGTACAAGAGTGGATCTACCACGAGATCAAGGAGGCTAAACCCTAGAAGCTAGCCTATGGTATGATTGTTGTAATGTATGTTGTGTCCTACGGACTAAAGCCCTCCGGTTTATATAGACACCGGAGGAGGCTAGGGTTACACAGAGTCGGTTACAATGGTAGGAGATCTACATATCCGTATCGCCAAGCTTGCCTTCCACGCCAAGGAAAGTCCCATCCGGACACGGGACGGAGTCTTCAATCTTGTATCTTCGTAGTCTTGGAGTCCGGCGGACGATGATAGTCCGGCTATCCGGACACCCCCTAGTCCAGGACTCCCTCAGTAACTTTACTTGGAGCTATATTTTTATTCGCCACATGATATGTGTTTTGCTTGGAGCGTCTTGTATGATATTAGACTTTGCTTTTTAGTTTACCACAATCATCCTTGCTATACACACCTTTTGGGAAGAATCCCACTTGATTGAAATTTATTAGAATACTCTGTGTGCTTCACTTATATCTTTTGAGCTTGGTAGTTTTTGCTCTAGTGCTTCACTTATATCTTCTAGAGCACGGCGGTGGCTTAATTTTGAAGAAATTGTTGATCTCTCATGCTTCACTTGTATTATTTTGAGAGTCTCTTAGAACAGCATGGTATTTGCTATGGTTATAAAATTGGTCCTAGAATGATGGGCATCCAAGTTGGGTATAATAAAAACTATCATAGGAAGTGAATTGGATGCTATGATCAATTTGATACTTGATAATTGTTTTGAGATATAGAAGTGGTGATATTAGAGTCATGCTAGTTGGGTTATTATGAATTTAAAGAATGCTTGTGTTGAAGTTTGTGATTCCCGTAGCATGCACGTATGGTGAACCGCTTTGTGATGAAGTTGGAGCACAATTTTATTTATTGATTGTCTTCCTTATGACTGGCGGTCGGGGACGAGTGATGGTCTTTTCCTACCAATCTATCCCCCTAGGAGCATGCGCGTAGTACTTTGTTTTTGACGACTTGTAGATTTTTGCACTAAGTACATGAGTTCTTTATGACTAATGTTGAGTCCATGGATTATACGCACTCTCACCCTTCCACCATTGCAAGCCTCTCTTATGCCGCGCAACTTTCTCCGGTACCATACACCCACCATATACCTTCCTCAAAACAGCCACCATACCTACATATTATGGCATTTCCATAGCCATTCCGAGATATATTGCCATGCAACTTTCCACCGTTCCGTTTATATGACACGCATCATCATTGTCATATTGCTCTTTGCATGATCATGTAGTTGACATCGTATTTGTGGCAAGGCCACCTTCATAATTTTCATACATGTCACTCTTGATTCATTGCATATCCCGGTACACTGCCGGAGGCATTAATATAGAGTCATATCTTGTTCTAAGTATTGAGTTGTAATCTTGAGTTGTAAATAAATAAAAGTGTGATGATCTTCTTTATTAGAGCATTGTCCCAGTGAGGAAAGGATGATGGAAACTATGATTCCCCCACAAGTCAGGATGAGACTTCGGACTTTATAAAAAAAAAGAGGCCAAAGAGCCCACCAAATAAAAAAATTGGCCAAAAAAAAGAGAAAGGTCAAACAAAAAAATGAGAGAAAAAGAGAGAAGGGACAATGCTACTATCCTTTTTTACCACACTTGTGCTTCAAAGTAGCACCATGATCTTCATGATAGAGAGTCTCCTATGTTGTCACTTTCATATACTAGTGGGAATTTTCATTATAGAACTTGGCTTGTATATTCCAATGATGGGCTTCCTCAAAATGCCCTAGGTCTTTGTGAGCAAGCGAGTTGGATGCACACCCACTTAGTTTCTTTTGTTGAGCTTTCATACATTTATAGCTCTAGTGCATCCGTTGCATGGCAATCCCTACTCACTCACATTGATATCTATTAATGGGAATCTCCATAGCCGTTGATACGCCTAGTCGATGTGAGACTATCTTCCTCCTTTTTGTCTTCTCCACAACCACCATTCTATTCCACTTATAGTGCTATGTCCATGGCTCACGCTCATGTATTGCGTGAAAGTTGAAAAAGTTTGAGATTACTAAAGTATGAAACAATTGCTTGGCTTGTAATTGGGGTTGTGCATGATTAAATACTTTGTGTGATGAAGATAGAGCAACAGCCAGACTATATGATTTTGTAGGGATAACTTTCTTTAGCCATGTTATTTTGAGAAGACATGATTGCTTGATTAGTATGCTTGAAGTATTACTATTCCTTGTGTCAATATGAACTTTTATTTTGAATCATCTGGATCTGAACATTCATGCCACAATAAAGAAAATTACATTGAGAATTATGCTAGGTAGCATTCCACATCAAAAATTCTGTTTTTATCATTTACCTACTCGAGGACGAGCAGGAATTATGCTTGGGGATGCTTGATACGTCTCCAACGTATCTATAATTTTTTATTGTTCCATGCTATTATATTACCCGTTTTGGATGTTTATGGGCTTTACTTTACACATTTATATCATTTTTGGGACTAACCTACTAACCGGAGGCCCAGCCCGTATTGATGTTTTTTTGCCTATGTTTCAGTGTTTCAAAGAAAAGGAATATCAAACGGAGTCCAAACGGAACGAAACCTTCAGAAGCGATCTTTTTGGAACAAACGTGGTCCAGAGGACTTGGAGTGGAAGTCAAGAAACAATCAAGGCGGCCACGACGGTGGAGGGAGCCCCCCCTACTGGGCGCGCCCCCTATCTCGTGGCCCCCTCGGGCGTCCACCGACCTACTTCTTCCTCTATATATACCCATGTACACCGAAAACATCAAGGGAGCCCACGAAAACCTAATTCCACCGCCGTAACCTTCTGTATCCACGAGATCCCATCTTGGAGCCTTCGCCGGCACTCTTCTGGAGGGGGAATCGACCATGGAGGGCCTCTACATCATCTCCAAGGCCTCCCCGATGAGTTGTGAGTAGTTTACCACAGACCTTCGGGTCCATAGTTATTAGCTAGATGGCTTCTTCTCTCTCTTTGGATCTCAATACAAAGTTCTCCTTGATCTTCTTGCAAATCTATTCGATGTAACTCTTTTTGCGGTGTGTTTGTCGAGATCTGATGAATAGTGAGTTTATGATCAAGTTTGTCTATGGGAAATATTTGAATCTCCTCAGAATTCTTTTATGTGTGATTAAGTTATCTTTGCAAGTCTCTTCGAATTATCAGTTTGGTTTGGCCTACTAGATTGATCTTTCTTGCAATGGGAGAGGTGCTTAGCTTTGGGTTCAATCTTGCGGTGTCCTTTCCCAGTGACAGCAGGGGCAGAAAGGCACGTGTTGTATTGTTGCCATCGAGGATAAAAAGATGGGGTTTATGTCATATTGCATGAGTTTATCCCTCTACATCATGTCATCTTTCTTAATGCGTTACTCTGTTCTTTATGAACTTAATACTCTAGATGCATGCTGGATAGCGGTCGATGTGTGGAGTAATAGTAGTAGATGCAGGCAGGAGTCAGTCTACTTGTCACGAACGTGATGCCTATATACATGATCATGCCTAGATAATCTCATAATTATTCGCTTTTCTATCAATTGCTCGACAGTAATTTGTTCCCCCAGCATAATACTTATGCTATCTTGTGAGAAGCCACTAGTGAAACCCATGGCCCCCGGGTCCATCTTTTATCATATAAGCTTTCAATCTACTTTTATTTGCAACTTTACTTTCCAATCTATATTATAAAGTACCAAAAATATATTTATCTTACCATACTATCTCTATCAGATCTCACTTTCGCAAGTGGCCGTGAAGGGATTGACAACGCCTTTATTGCGGTTGTTGCGAGTTCTTGTTTGTTTATGTAGGTGCGTGGGACTTTTGAGGAGCCTCCTACTGGATTGATACCTTGGTTCTCAAAAATTGAGGGAAATACTTACGCTACTATTACTGCATCACCCTTTCCTCTTCAAGGAAAACCAACACAAGTTTAAGACGTAGCATCAAGCGAGGCGGCGGCCGTACGCTCGGATGCGCGTGGTAATGACAAGTCGAGGCCGAGGCCGGCTAGTGGGCTGGGCCAGCCGCGCTGCATCTCAGTGCTACGCTGGAGGGCCAGGCCCAGGCGATGGGCTTGGTGATTTGTGGTGTGTGCGTTGCGCGAAAGGGAGCTGGTAGTGCTATGGGGCCGAAGCAAGGCATCGTGAGGATTAGTTTGAGAGAGAAAAAGGTAGCAATCAGGACCACGTGTGTGCACATGAGCAGTTTGGTTCGGTCAATTCGATCTATTTTCTGCTACGAAGTGCACGGAGAAGCAACAACAAATAGTGACAGGAAAAAGGAAAAATTTGTGCAGTTTGCATGGGAGTTTTTTCTGGGTCGATTTGTTGAGATGGTTTGAAACACGTGGATAGGTTGCGGAGGCCCATCGGGCTGAGTCGGACAAGACAGTCTGATAGATCGACGCGAGTCAGTTGGAACAGAAGACGGTGGTGGGATCGGCGACGACGACGTAGGAGCATGGTGCTGATGATGACCGACTTCTGGGCGTGGAAACACGTGGAGCAGGCCTCGAGGTCTTGTGTGGTTTCGACAATACTATGGTGCGAGGTTGATTCAAGGTGATGTACACACAGAGCTTGATGTCGACGGGGCGTGTGGGTGGACTGATCATCTACGATGGAGTCATGTTGAAGGTGGAGCTGGATTGAGGGGCTACGTTGTAAGGATCTAGAGAATGGAAGCCTATTTCAGCTGGGGGGGGGGGAAGCGAGTGACACATAGTTCAGACTTGAGCCCAGTGGTCTGATGGAAGCGTGAAACTCGTCATTGGTCGGTGATGATTGGTGATACGCTATAGTGGGGGTTGAGTGGTGTGGGTCCGCGGCCCTTGAGACTCGACTGGGACAACGGAGGCTCGACGCGGTAATAGCGGCAAGGCATGCGGTACGCACGGAGCATGGAGACAGACCAGGGCTCTGGTGGTCATACATGTGGTGAGACAACTACGAATTTGACTCGGGATGACTACAACCAACGGTGAAATTCCTTCAAGTTTCAGACAGGCGGTCAAGAAAGGAGCGGTGATGTTAAGTTCAGGTAACTCTTATGTGTGACACCCAATATGTGAGTTGTTCACTTTCACGCAGGTTAGTGATCATTGTGTGAGAGCGTTTGACGGATACTCTGCAAGGTGGGAGCACAAACTAGAATAAGGGGAACTTAATTTTGCTCGAGCATTGACTGTGGTCAAGAAAAGAAGGGACTACAAGTTGCAGGTGGAGTCATATGGAGTCTTTGGAGTAGCAGCAATACTCATGGGATAAACTCAAGTTCAATGTACATGGAAGTTTGACGCATGGACGAATCCAAGGTGATGGAGAATATTCGCCAAGGTGGAGTTTGTAAGAGTTGTGTCGAATATTGTGTACAATGTAGGTTACATTTGGACTCTTAGTAGTATTGTGTTTAGATAGGATATGGAGTCGTGTCCAATTTGGACACTTGTATCCTATGCCTCTCATATATAGTGGGGGTGGACACACGATCTGTGCCAACATAATAGCACCGGGACGCAGGGGAAGCCGGCGGCATGTGCCGGTGTCCAAGGTGACCGGGTGCGGTATTGTAGCGGTGTCATGGGGAGGAGCGCCCATAGTCAAGCCCCGGGGATGTAGCCATATCGGTGAACCTCGTTAACAAATCTCGGTGTCGTGCTCGGTTGATTGCTTGGTCCTCGGATGATCGACGATATGCCTCGGATTTATTCTATCACCCACTAAGGAAGGAGGCCGAATAGGGGATGGAGGAGGGGGTTCGGCCCCCCTTTCCTTCCTCCTCCTTCTCTTCCCTTTTTCCCTCTTAAGGTAAAAGGAAAGGGGGGGGCGAATTGGAATAGGGCCCCCAAGTAGGATTCCTCCTACTTAGGGCGCCGAAGGCAGATCCCCTCCCCCTCCCACCTATATATACATGGGGAGGGGGCGCCTAGAAGACACACCAATGATTTTTAGCCATGTGCGGCGCCCCCCTCCACAGTTTACGCCTCCGGACATATTCTCGTAGTGCTTAGGCGAAGCCCTGAGCGGATCACTTCACCATCACCATCACCATGCCATCGTGTTGACGGAACTCATCTACTTCCTCGACACTATACTGGATCAAGAGTTCAAGGGACGTCATCAAGCTGAACGTGTGTAGAACTCAGAGGTGTCGTACGTTCGGTGCACGAGGGTACGTGTTGGCAAACACTCCCATTTTCGGTCTACGAGGGTATGCAGACAAAATCTCTCTCCCTCTCGTTGCTATGCATCTCCTAGATAGATCTTGCGTGAGCATTTTTTTTGAAATTCCATGCTACGTTTCCCAACAGCGCATCCGAGCCAGGTCTATGCGTAGATGATATGCACGAGTAGAACACAAAGAGTTGTGGGCAGTGATCATCATATTGCTTACCACCAATGTCTTATTTTGATTCAGTGTTATTGTTGGATGAAGCGGCCTGAACTGACCTTACATGACCACATTCATGAGACCGGTTTCACCGACAGACATGCAACTAGTTTTGCATAAAGGTGGCTGGCGGGTGTCTGTTTCTCCAACTTTAGTTGAATCGAATTTGACTACGGTTGGTCATTGTTGAAGGTTAAAATAGCAAACTTGATAAATCACCGTCGTGGTTTTGTGCCGTATGTAAGAACGGTTCTTTCTAGAAGCCCATGGCAGCCATGTAAAACTTGCAACAACAAAGTAGAGGAGGTCTAACTTGTTTTTGCAGGGCATGTTTTGATGTGATATGGTCTAGACATGATGTGATATATGTTGCTATTTGAGATGATCATGTTTTGTAGAAGTTATGGGCAACTGGCACGAGCCTTATGGTTGTCGCTTTATTGCATGAAATTCAAACGCCATGTAACGGCTTTACTTTATCACTAAGCGGCAGTGATAGTTGTAGAAGCAATAGTTGGCGAGACGACCACGATGCTACGATGAAGATCAAGGTGTCGAGCCGGTGACAATGGAGATCATGGTGATGCTTTGGAGATGGAGATCAAAAGCACAAGATAATGATGGCCATATCATGTCACATATTTTGATTGCATGTGATGTTTATTTTTTATGCATCTTATTTTGCTTAGTACGGCGGTGGCATTATAAGATGATCCCTTAACTAAAATTTCAAGGTATAAGTGTTCTCCCTGAGTATGCACCATTGCGACAGTTCTTCGTGCTGAGACACCACGTGATGATTGGGTGTGATAGGCTCTATGTTCACATACAACGGGTGCAAGACAGTTTTGCACATGTGAAATACTCGGGTTATACTTGACGAGCCTAGCATGTACAGACATGGCCTCGGAACACTGGAGACCGAAAGGTCGAACGTGAATCACATAGTAGATATGATCAACATAGAGATGTTCACCATTGTTGACTACTCCATCTCATGTGATGATCGGACATGGTTTAGTTGATTTGGATCATGTATCATTTAGATGACTTGAGGGATGTCTATCTAAGTGGGAGTTATTAAGTAATTCAAATAATTGACTTAATTTATCACGAACTTAGTCGTGATAGTATTTACATATCTATGTTATAGATCAATAGCTCACGATATAGCTCCCCGTTTATTTTTTTGATATGTCCTAGAGAAAAATAAGTTGGAAGATGATAGTAGCAATGAAGCGGACTGGGTCCGTGATCTGAGATTATCCTCATTACCCTCCAAAACCCCTAACCCCCCCTTTAAAAAAACAAAAACTGCAACGCCTGTGAGCTGCTGACGTGTGGCTGCCTTTTGGACCTGGTTGGTGTTATCAACGGGGACTAAAGGTCCTCCTGCCTGGGCGCCCCACAGCGGCCACGTGGAGCCCCTTCTGTCCCAGTTTGTAAGCAAACCTGGACTAAAGGTTTTGGGCGTTAGTCCCATTTTATTTGTCTCGGTTCCAGAAGCATGACTAAAGGCCCTTTGTAACCGGGACTAGTACCCTGTTTTCTACTAGTGTTGGTTCATGGCCGGACACGGGGAACGAGCGCTGGCGACCAATTAGACCTAGCCGAATGAGCTCCGCTTAGTTAATGTAAACGTAATAAAGTCCTTCATGTTTATATGAAATTCGTCATGTTTAACTGAAATATATCATGTTTATAAAATTCGGCCGTGTTATATATGAAATCCGGTCGTGTTTGAATTTCGTCTAGTTAGTTCGAGTTGTTGTCAAAATATATGTGGCTAGCTTTCGATGGCGGCCTCCCGCATTCGTGTCCACGGACGGAAGTGGGAGGAAATTTACGGGTTGCCATTGGAGATGCCCTTAGCGGTAGGCAACACAGGAGACAAGGCTGGCAACAATGACGATGAATTGTCTCCAACATGAGGTGAGAAATATCCATCTGGCTCCCGCCCCTTTCATCCGTAGATCCAACATCGACCACTCTAAGAGAACACGACGCTTGAGTGGTTTGCAACATAGTCAGAACAAGGGAGAGCCTACTCAAGGCAGCCTTCACTCGCTCCAGAAAGCTCCCAACTCATGTGAGCCAATCCTGCAGTACCACTCTCCAATCTGCCAAAGCGGACTGCAATATCACATGGGCCAGGGGGCTAAGCCAACGGTGGTTGTGATGACAGACTCCCAAGGCCCATGGTGGAGCGCCTTAAAAGGAAGCACGGATTTCATCGGACCCTCACATGAAGCTGAAGTAGGACGATGCATGGAACCAAGGCGGGGAACTAGAGGCATGTCAAGACATCCCAACAAGCTTAGAGGATCTCTAGCCATTCGGCCCCCTAGGGGCCTGAAATATCACCGCCTGGGGCCAACCAGCGAAAAAAATTCCCTAGGGGCGATCTGTTTCCCAACCGCCGACCCAAGGCCGGCCCCATACGCCTTTTTCCTTTTGTCCAAAAACAAAACTCGGCCACAATTCAGTCAAAGACGATACAAATTTTAGAAAACTCGGCGAGTTCATTATTTTATTTTACAGAATTTAAAAAAGGAAAATTAGATACTAAAAAACCAAAACTACGCCCACCGTCGCCGTCGCCATAGCCGTCGTCATCGTCTACGCTCCGCCTACATGCCGATAAGCGTGTAGTACTTTGTGTAGTCATCACCGTCGTCGTCGCCGCTGCCCTGCCAACTGCCGCCGTCCCTACTGCTCCCCTGCCTAGGGCGCCGATGCGCGGGGACTTGGACGGCCTAGCCGTGTCCTCCTCATCGCTGTCCTCGAGCATGACGACGCCGCCCTCCTCGCATTCACGGCGGCGAGCGGCTATCTTCTCTAGGGTGCGGCGCTGGCAGGCCATCTCCTCTCGGACGTAGTCCTCCCGAGCCCATTATAGGGCGGTCTCATCGTCGGGGGCCATGAGCTCGTGCTCCTTCTTCACGGCGAGGAGCACCGGCTCCCTCTTCGGCCTGACGAGGCGGGCAGAGGAGGGAGAATTCTTGTTGATGACGAGCGCACCGCCATGGGTGCGCCGCCCGAGTGGCGTCTCCTGGGGCTCCGGCTTGACGGGGCGGAGTGTGGGCGAGCCGGAGGAGCGGGAGCGGGAGCCAGACGAGGAGGAGGTAGCCGCCTCCATGCGCCTCGGTGTCCATGAGCTACCACGCCGGCAGGAGAAGGTGGGGGCCGATGAGTACTCCAGTCGCGGCGTGTTGTCGGCCTCGATGTACTCAAGGACGGCCTCCAGCGTGCGGTCGGGCACGCCCCACCATCAGCGACGCCACTCCGAGTTGTGGCGGCCGCAGGGCTCGGTGCGGTTGCTGGCGGTGAGGTGCTCGCCGTGCGCCGTTGGAAGTATGCCTCCCACAGCGTGCTGTCAGAGGCGTATCTTGGCTCGTTCCTCGTGCCTGCGGCATCGAGGCTCGGATGCGGGCGATCTCCGCCCGCAGGTCCTCCCCAGTTGGAGGCACCGGCACTGGGACCCCACCGACGCTCAGCCTCCATGCCCCCAGAACCCGCATATCCGGTGGAGCTGGGTAGTCGGCCTCGTAGAGGAGGAAGGCTTCATCCTCATGCAGATGATGGCGATCGAAGCCGTTGGCCGCCGCACCATCGGCGTGGTAGCGCCCTGCCATGGTGGTCACCGGGGAGAGGGGAGAGAGGAAAGACTAGTGGTGGAAGCATCGGCGGTGAGAGGGAAAGAGATGTGCTGAGGCGAGCAAGTGTGAGCTTCACCGGCAGGGAGGGTGACTTTTATAGACATGGATGGGCGGTGGGCACGTGGCCGCCGTGTGTACGCGTGGCGGGAGCGGGCGGGACACGCGTCGCAGCGCCTTCACCGTGCCTCCTGTGAGGCGTCGATTGAAGGCTGACCGGCACTGCAGGCCGGTAGCTTCGGCATCGATTCCCCACGGGAAACCAAGGTGATGAGGACGATGAAGCGCCGAGTCACTGACTCGGCGGCCCCACCGTGCTTTCACATCAAAATTGGTCCCCCCGGCGACCCCCAGCGCACTGAGTTCGGCTTGGGTCCGCCGGCGCCAAATCGATCCTAGCCGGCGAAAAATGGGCTTCTGGGCGCGCGAGTGAGCCGTTTTTGGCGCCAGCGCTGAAAAATGGCCTTGGCGGACGCGGCTGGAGATGCTCTTTGAGGACCCCATGGATTGCGGCATCCGAACAAGCTTAGAGGACGCCAAGGATTGCAGCATCCGTGCACATGGTGGCTATTCTCAAAGCAACAAAGCGAATCTCTGTTGTGAATCGCAAGGTGCCAAGGAACAAGGCATATGCAACATCTACCGTGCAATCAAGCGGGGATGAGCCAAGGAGTCATTCCCACGGTTGGCAACATTGGGCGGTGCAGACCACCCCGAGGCAACACCTCATGCGATCCTCTGCTCACCTTCGACACACATCCCACACCCTGCTAATCGGCGGCAGGGGCCGATCCGTTGGCAGCAAACTGTGCCATAGGGGCTAGCTCCTCTTCGCCGTACTCGTCGGCAGCGGCGGTGAGCGAACCCCATGACTTAGGCCACCTGGACCCGAGACACACGTGTGAGTGCCTAAGGGAAGCCATCGGTGGAGGGGGAGCACGACCCTCCCAGTCTTGATATGGAGAGGCAGAGGTGATGACCATGGGGGACAAGTTGGGAGCGACCGACACAGACGGAGTGAGGACCAAGCTTGACGAGGCTCTGGTAGAAGAACACTTCTAACACCGGTAGATAACGAAGTCAATGCGAAGCCCTCCACAGGAGGTGGGAAGACTAGGGGACATGTCAACACCAAGGACGATGGAGGCGAGGCCATGGTGGGGATCCTCGATCTAGTCGGCCCAACGATAGCGATGTTCAGAGGGTGGAGAGTGTTGGGGAACGAAGTAATTTCAAAAAAATTCCTATGCACACGCAAGATCATGGTGATTCATAGCAACGAGAGGGGATAGTGTTGTCCACGTACCCTCGTAGACCGAAAGCGGAAGCGTTAGAACAACGCGGCTGATGTAGTCGTACGTCTTCACGGCCCAACCGATCAAGCACCGAAAGCACGGCACCTCCGAGTTCTAGCACATGTTCAGCTCGATGACGTCCCTCGAACTCCGGTCCAGCCGAGTGTCGAGGGAGAGTTCCTTCAGCACGACGGCGTGGTGACAATGTTGATGTTCTACCGTCGCAGGGCTTCGCCTAAGCACCGCTACAATATTATCGAGGAGGACTATGGTGGAGGGGGGCACCGCACACGGCTAAGAGATCAATGATCTGTTGTTGTGTCTCTAGAGGTGCCCCCCTGCCCCCGTATATAAAGGAACAAGGGGGGACGGGGCGGCCGGCCAGGGAGGAGGCGCGCCATGGGGAGTCCTACTCCCACCGGGAGTAGGACACCCTCCTTTCCTTGTTGGACTTGGAGAAGGGGGAAAAGAGGAGGGAGAGAGAGGAAGGAAAGGGGGGCGCCGCCCCCTTCTCCTTGTCCTATTCGGACTAGGGGGAGGGGCGCGTGGCCCAGCCCTGGCCGCCTCTCCTCTTCTCTACTAATGCCCACTATGGTTAAGCCCCCGGGGGGGTCCCGTAACCCCTCGGTACTCCGGTAAAATCCCGATTTCACCCGGAACACTTCCGATATCCAAATATAGGCTTCCAATGTATCAATCTTCATGTCTCAACCATTTCGAGACTCCTCGTCATGTCCGTGATCACATCCGGGACTCCGAACAACCTTTGGTACATCAAAACTCATAAACTCATAATATAACCGTCATTGAAAGTTTAAGTGTGCGGACCCTACGGGTTCGAGAACTATGTAGACATGACCGAGACACGTTTCCGGTCAATAACAAATAGAGGAACCTGGATGCTCATATTGGCTCCTACATATTCTACGAAGATCTTTTTCGGTCAAACCGCATAACAACATACGTTGTTCGCTTTGTCATCGGTATGTTACTTGCCCGAGATTCGATCGTCGGTATCTCAATACCTAGTTCAATCTCGTTACCGGCAAGTCTCTTTACTCATTATGTAATGCATCATTCTGTAACAAACTCATTAGCTACATTGCTTGCAAGGCTTATAGTGATGTGCATTACTGAGAGGGCCCAGAGATACCTCTCTGACAATCGGAGTGACAAAACCTAATCTTGAAATACGCCAACTCAACACGTACCTTTGGAGACACCTGTAGAGCTCCTTTATAATCACCCAGTTATGTTGTGATGTTTGGTAGCACACAAAGTGTTCCTCCGATAAACGGGAGTTGCATAATCTCATAGTTGTAGGAACATGTATAAGTCATGAAGAAAGCAATAGCAACATACTAAACGATCAACTTCTAAGCTAACGGAATGGGTCAAGTCAATCACATCATTCTCCTAATGATGTGATATCGTTAATAAAATGACAACTCATGTCTATGGTTAGGAAACATAACCATCTTTGATTAATGAGCTAGTCAAGTAGAGGCATACTAGTGACATTATATTTGTCTATGTATTCACACATGTATCATGTTTCCGATTAATACAATTCTAGCATGAATAATATACATTTATCATGATATAAGGAAATAAATAATAACTTTATTATTTCCTCTAGGGCATATTTCCTTCAGTCTCCCACTTGCACTAGAGTCAATAATCTAGATTACACAGTAATGATTCTAACACCCATGGAGCCTTGGTGCTGATCATGTTTTGCTCGTGGAAGAGACTTAGTCAACGGTTCTGCAACATTCAGATCCGTATGTATCTTGCAAATCTCTATGTCTCCCACCTGGACTTGGTCCCGGATGGAATTGAAGCGTCTCTTGATGTGCTTGGTCCTATTGTGAAATCTGGATTCCTTTGCCAAGGCAATTGCACCAGTATTGTCACAGAAGATTTTCATTGGTCCAGATGCACTAGGTATGACACCTAGATCAGAAATGAAATACTTCATCCAGACTCCTTCATTTGCTACTTCTGAAGCAACTATGTACTCCGCTTCGCATGTAGATCCCGCCACGATGCTTTGTTTAGAACTGCACCAACTGACAGCTACACCGTTCAATATAAACACATATCAGGTTTACAATTTAGAATCATCCAGATCAGTGTCAAAGCTTGCATCGACGTAACCATTTACGACGAGCTCTTTGTCACCTCCATAAACGAGAAACATATCCTTAGTCCTTTTCAGGTACTTTAGGATATTCTTGACCGCTGTCCAGTGATCCACTCCTGGATTACTTTGGTACCTCCCTGCTAAACTTATTGCTAAGCATACATCAGGTCTGGTACACAGCATTACATACATGATAGAGCCTAGGGCTGAAGCATAGGGAACATCTTTCATTTTCTCTCTATCTTCTGTTGTGGTCCAGCATTGAGTCTGACTCAACTTCACACCTTGTAATACAGGCAAGAACCCTTTCTTTGCTTGATCCATTTTGAACTTTTCCAAAACTTTATCAAGGTATGTGCTTTGTGAAAGTCCAATTAAGTGTCTTGATCTATCTCTATAGATCTTGATGTCCAATATGCAAGCAGCTTCACCGAGGTCTTTCATCGAAAAACTTTTATTCAAGTATCCTTTTATGCTATCCAAAAATTCTATATCATTTCCAATTATTAATATGTCGTCTACATATAATATCAAAAATACTACAGAGCTCCCACTCACTTTCTTGTAAATACAGGCTTCTCCAAAAGTCTGTATAAAACCATATGCTTTGATTACACTATCAAAGCGTTTATTCCAACTCCGAGAGGCTTGCACAAGTCCATAAATGGATTGTTGGAGCTTGCACACTTTGTTAGCACCTTTTGGATCAACAAAACCTTCTGGTTGCATCATATACAACTCTTCTTCCAGAAATCCATTCGGGAATGTAGTTTTGACATCCATTTGCCATATTTCATAATCATAAAATGCGGCAATTGCTAACATGATTCGGACAGACTTAAGCATCGCTATGGGTGAGAAAGTCTCATCGTAGTCAACTCCTTGAACTTGTCGAAAACCTTTCGCAACGAGTTGAACTTTGTAGACAGTTACATTACTATCAGCGTCAATCTTCTTCTTGAAGATCCATTTATTCTCGATGGCTTGCCGATTATCGGGCAAGTCAACCAAAGTCCATACTTTCTTCTCATACATGGATCCCATCTCAGATTTCATGGCCTCAAGCCATTTTGCGGAATCTGGGCTCATCATCGCTTCCTCATAGTTCGTATGTTCGCCATGGTCAAGTAACATGACTTCCAGAATAGGATTACCGTACCACTCTTGAGCGGATCTTACTCTGGCTGACCTACGAGGTTTTGTAGTAACTTGATCTGAAGTTTCATGATCAATATCATTAGCTTCCTCACTGATTGGTTCCTGTTGTGATGAACTCTTTTTCAATAAGGGAGTAGGTACAGTTACCTCATCAAGTTCTATTTTCCTCCCACTCACTTCTTTTGAGAGAAACTCCTTCTCTAGAAATGATCCGAATTTAGCAACAAAAGTCTTGCATTCAGATCTGTGATAGAAGGTGTACCCAATAGTCTCTTTTGGGTATCCTATGAAGACACATTTCTCCGATTTGGGTTCGAGCTTATCTGGTTGAAGTTTCTTCACATAAGCATCGCAGCCCCAAACTTTGAGAAACGACAACTTTGGTTTCTTGCCAAACCACAGTTCATAAGGCGTCGTCTCAACGGATTTTGATGGTGCCCTATTTAACGTGAATGCGGCCGTCTCGAATAACCCCAAAACGATAAAGGTAAATCAGTAAGAGACATCATAGATTGCACCATATCTAGTAAAGTATGATTACGACGTTCGGACACACCATTACGCTGTGGTGTTCCGGACACCACGTGAGTTGCGAAACTATTCCGCATTGTTTCAAATGTAGACCAAACTTGTAACTCAAATATTCTCCTCCACGATCAGATCGTAGAAACTTTATTTTCTTGTTACGATGATTTTCCACTTCACTCTGAAATTCTTTGAACTTTTCAAATGTTTCAGACTTGTGTTTCATTAAGTAGATATACCCATATCTGCTCAAATCATCTGTGAAGGTGACAAAATAAAGATACCCGCCGTGAGCCTCAATATTCATTGGACCACACACATCAGTATGCATGATTTCCAACAAATCAGTTGCTCGCTCCATAGTTCCGGAGAACAGTGTTTTAGTCATCTTGCCCATGAGGCACGGTTCGCAAGTACCAAGTGATTCATAATCAAGTGATTCAAGAAGTCCATCGGTATGGAGTTTCTTCATGCGCTTTACACCAATATGACCCAAATGGCAGTGCCACAAATAAGTTGCACTATCATTATCAACTCTGCATCTTTTGGCTTCAACGTTATGAATATGTGTATCACTACTATCAAGATTTAATAAAAATAGACCACTCTTCAAGGGCGCATGACCATAAAAGATATTACTCATATAAATAGAACAACCATTATTCTCTGATTTAAATGAATAACTGTCTCGCATCAAACAAGATCCAGATATAATTTCATGCTCAACACTGGCACCAAATAACAATTATTCAGGCCTAAAACTAATCCCGAAGGTAGATGTAGAGGTAGCGTGCCGACCGCGATCACATCGGCTTTGGAACCATTTCCCACGCGCATCGTCACCTCGTCCTTAGCCAATCTTCACTTAATCCGTAGTCCCTATTTCGAGTTGCAAATATTAGCAACAGAACCAGTATCAAATACCCAGGTGCTACTGCGAGCATTAGTAAGGTACACATCAATAACATGTATATCACATATACCTTTGTTCACCTTGCCATCCTTCTTATCCGCGAAATACTTGGAGCAGTTCCACTTCCAGTGACAAGTCTGCTTGCAGTAAAAGCACTCAGTCTTAGGCTTAGGTCCAGATTTGGGTTTCTTCTCTTGAGCAGCAACTTGTTTGTCGTTCTTCTTGAAGTTCCCCTTCTTATTCCCTTTGCCCTTTTTCTTGAAACTGGTGGTCGTATTGACCATCAACACTTGATGCTCCTTTTTGATTTCTACCTCCGCAGCCTTTAGCATTGCGAAGAGCTCGGGAATAGTCTTGTCCATCCCTTGCATATTATTGTTCATTATGAAGCTCTTGCAGCTTGGTGGCAGTGATTGAAGAATTCTGTCAATGACACTATCATCAGGAAGATTAACTCCTAGTTGAATCAAGTGATTATTATACCTAGACATTTTGAGTATATGTTCACTGACAGAACTATTCTCTTCCATCTTGCAGCTATAGAACTTTTTGGAGACTTCATATCACTCAGTCCGGGCATTTGCTTGAAATATTAACTTCAACTCCTGGAACATCTCATATGCTCCATGACGTTTAGAACGTCGTTGAAGTCTCGGTTCTAAGCCGTACAGCATGGCACACTTAACTATCGAGTAGTCATTATCTTTGCTCTGTCAGACGTTTTAACGTCATCAGTTGCATCTGCAGCAAGCCTGGCACCCAGCGGTGCTTCCAGGACGTAACTCTTTTGTGCAGCAATGAGGATAATCCTCAAGTTACGGACCCAGTCCGTGTAATTGCTACCATCATCTTTCAACTTAGCTTTCTCAAGGAACGCATTAAAATTCAACGGAACAACAGCACGAGCCATCTATCTACAACAAACATAGACAAGCAAAATACTACTAGGTACTAAGTTCATGATAAATTTAAGTTTAATTAATCATATTACTAAAGAACTCCCACTTAGACAGACATCCCTCTAATCATCTAAGTGATCACGTGATACAAATCAACTAAACCATGTCCGATCATCACGTGAGATTGAGTAGTTTTCAATGGTGAACATCACTATGTTGATCATATCTACTATATGATTCACGCTCGACCTTTCGGTCTCAGTGTTCCGAGGCCATATCTGTATATGCTAGGCTCGTCAAGTTTAACCTGAGTATTCTGCGTGTGCAACTGTTTTGCACCCGTTGTATTTGAACGTAGAGCCTATCACACCCGATCATCACGTGGTGTCTCAGCACGAAGAACTTTCACAATGGTGCATACTCAGGGAGAACACTTATACCTTGAAATTTAGCGAGAGATCATCTTATAATGCTACCGTCAATCAAAGCAAAATAAGATGCATAAAGGATAAACATCACATGCAATCAATATAAGTGATATGATATGGCCATCATCATCTTGTGCTTGTGATCTCCATCTCCGAAGCACCGTCATGATCACCATCATCACCGGCACGACACCTTGATCTTCATCGTAGCATCGTTGTCGTCTCGCCAACTATTGCTTGTACGACTATTGCTACCAATTAGCGATAAAGTAAAGCAATTACAGGGCGATTGCATTGCATACAATAAAGCGACAACCATATGGCTCCTTCCAGCTGCCGATAACTCGGTTACAAAACATGATCATCTCATACAATAAAATATAGCATCACGTCTTGACCATATCACATCACATCATGCCCTGCAAAAACAAGTTAGACGTCCTCTACTTTGTTGTTGCAAGTTTTACATGGCTGCTACGGGCTGAGCAAGAACCGTTCTTACCTACGCATCAAAACCACAACGATAGTTCGTCAAGTTAGTGTTGTTTTAACCTTCTCAAGGACCGGGCGTAGCCACACTCGGTTCAACTAAAGTTGGAGAAACTGACACCCGCCAGCCACCTGTGTGCAAAGTATGTCGGTAGAACCAGTCTCACGTAAGCGTACGCGTAATGTCGGTCCGGGTCGCTTCATCCAACAATACCACCAAACCAAAGTATGACATGCTGTTAAGCAGTATGACTTGTATCACCCACAACTCACTTGTGTTCTACTCGTGCATATAACATATACGCATAAACCCCTGGCTCTGATACCACTGTTAGGGAACGTAGTAATTTCAAAAAAAAATCCTACGCACAAGCAAGATCATGTTGATGCATAGCAACAAGATGGGAGAGTGTTGTCCACGTACCCTCGTAGACCGAAAGCGGAAGCATTAGCACAACGAAGTTGATGTAGTCGTACATCTTCACGGCCCGATCGATCAAGCACCGAAAGCACGGCACCTCTGAGTTCTAGCACACGTTCAACTCGATGACGTCCCTCGAACTCCGATCCAGTCGAGTGTCGAGGGAGAGTTCCGTCAGCACGACGGCATGGTGACGATGTTGATGTTCTACCGTCGCAGGGCTTCGCCTAAGCACCGCTACAATATTATCGAGGAGGACTATGGTGGAGGGGGGCACCGCACAGGGCTAAGAGATCAATGATCTGTTGTTGTGTCTCTAGAGGTGCCCCCTGCCCCCATATACAAAGGAGCAATGGGGGAGGGGGCGACCGGCCAGGGAGGAGGCGCGCCATGGGAAGTCCTACTCCCACCTTCACTACAAGAAATATGGCCAATTATGACTCCCCATTTAGGTCGTTAGTTTTTCATTGTTTTCGTTTATTGACCTTTTTTTGACCAAATTTGGAAGGTCAACAGTTGGCCGTCAAGAATGAACAAACGTGACCTTCTCTGGAATTTTTGTCATGGCCACCCTTGACCAAAATTTTGTTCGTTAAATCTTTGACGAAAATTATGGTCACTACTAATGAGCCTAGACCACATAGGATCTGATGTGGCCGAGCCAACGTGGCACATGCGATGAGATGGATGCCATGTAGGATCGGCCCAAATCAGTTGTTTTAATGGGCTGAGCCCAATAATTCAGCCCACTTTTAAATTTACTTTTGGGCCACAAGCATGGGCCGAGCCCAACATATCAGTTCTTGGGCTGTGGTGTGCAGCCCATTTATTTAATCCATCATTAACTGGGCCAACACTTTTATCTACCCAAAAAAAACATTTTGATTTTTTTCCGTCAAAAAAAACTATATTTGGCCTTGAAACGGTTCAGCCCACTCACACAATTTAGTTTTTTCAATCCAACCCAACAACCAACAATATCTCAAAAACAAAAATACAATGGGCAATTTGGCAATCAGCCAACACACGAGAATATAATGATGATAATAATAATATAATTCTCCAGGATTTCAACAAGTTAGGCCCAACAGTATCTTTACACCATAGGTTCATATGATGCACCAATCAATATAACACAACCAATAGCTTAGTATTATTACCCTATGTTCATAAGATGGCACATGTCCATACTGTGCACTAGTAACCAGTAACATAAGATGGCACCAACCAAAACAACATAACCAGTGAGGGAATCTGCTGGAGGGCCATTCTTTAGTGAGAAAAGGTCTGCAACAATAGCAACATCACTCTTTGGTTCTTCACCTTCTGGTACCTCTTGTTCCATAGCACTTTCCATGTTAGCCTGACATTTAAAGAAATATGTACACATGAGCAGAGTACTATGTCCATCAATATATTGCAGTTCGTTCTGAATGACTAGGAAACTTTATAAGCAAACTATTCAAGAATAGATGTCCTAGTAGCAGAATTTAAGAAGCTAACATCATGATACTAATACAACACCTGACATTTTGAAAGAAAGACTGGAAAATCTAAACTGCACACAACGCACACCCGCATCCTGGGAGGCAGCTGCTGCACGAGGATAGCTACAGTGCAGTGCACTATTTTCTCAATACAGACTAGCAGTGATTGCTACATGGGATGGACAGCACATGCTTTTGTATATATCTCTGGAATAGAATATTGACAAAATGATAATCCAGTCTACATGCTACTAATTAAGTAGTAGTTATTTGAAAAGTTTGTAGCAGGCAAGTAGAACAAATCAATTTTGGCAATTACAAATTTTTTTGCAGGTTACTATTAGCTACATGAAATAAGCATGGCACCAAGTTTAGTAAACAGGTAAGCATGCAAAACAAACCATTGTTGAAATTTAAATTGGGCACGTAGCTTAAATGGGAACATGTAGCAGACAAGAACATAGTACGTTTCAGGAGCACATATGTTGTTTCTTTAGTACAATATACAATATCAAATAAATCCACTACAACAAGTCCTAATCATTTCATTCAGATCATATATGAAATGACACGAGTTTCTCCATTCTAAGAGCTAGTAAGATAGATGCTTCAGTTAATCACTAGACAAATAATCAGAGAGTATACAACGCTCTCTCTTAATTACCAGTGTCCAACGACAAAGCAATGCCTGTTGGACGGCGACAGGGACTGAAACTGACTGAATACTGTCACATTTTGAGTACCAAAAATATGTGCAATGCGATTAGGAAAGGAAACATAGCAGCCATGAAACAGAGGACTGGGACAAGCAAAGTAAAAAAAATCAAGGGCATAACAGATTCAAGTCAACAAAAATTAATATGTGCACGTGATAGGAAAGATCACAGGAAATAGACTGTCCTGATCAAGTATACTATAACATCAAAAAAGTCAAACAAGCTCATTGTGCATTTTATTTTTCAGTGTGAGACACAATAAGCATATGTAGCCACTAGCAAAATAACTTGCTATCTACATGCCCTATTATCTGCAACAATGACATTAGGCGATGAAGAACAATATATTTCCAATGCAACATGTTAGCCAAACACACCCTGCCACGCCAATCATCTCATGATCCAACAAAATGTCTAGAAAAATCTATTGAATGGCATCGGTCCAGATTTATATCTGGTGTGCTAGTAAATCTGGACGATCGGTGAACATTAAACATATCAAGAAAAACAGTACATCAAGGCATCAACCTAATTTCAGTAAGCAAATCAACTCAATTTAAAGAGCTAGATGACAGCTAAAAACTAACTCCAGATCTATCTATATTCTTATATATTGTACGAATAAGCTAACAACTAACTCCAAATATATCTATACTCTTGTATAACTCTGAATCTAGATGACAGCAAATTAACACAATTTAAAGAGCTAGGTGACAGACCATTTTGGGAGTTGACTATAAGCCACGCTGTTCCACTCGCATCAGATGTGGCCTAGCTCACACTACTCTATGTAGTCGTCGACACCAACTATGCATTCACAGCCGCTCTCACTCGCTGCTTTTGCTGGTCACCCGTTGCATATGGGGCTGCCATAAAGTACTACACATTCATCAGTCTCCAACGGAGAGTAGAATAGCAACACAGTTGGTGCTACTATCGCTGTTATTGGCTGGTTTCTCAAATAACTCGGTTTATGTTACTGCTCGAGCAGGTTGGGTAGGCACGCCATGGAAGCATACGAGATGACAGAATATTCAGGGTCAATTACGCAACAGTAGTAGCAACCAAAATCTGGAACTAAACTAACATAATTATTCACAACAAGATGGCATGCTTAGAAATCTACAACTAAGCTAATAAGAACTTTAAATTAAAAGACGAGAAGAAAAGGTTCGGGAATCAGATGTTCCACTGCTGATGCGTTGGCTGTCGAGGTCGAGGAAGTCATGTCATGGCCACGCCATCGACCCGAGCTCCAACCCAGCATCCACCGCAGACCCGTCTTAGTGCTCGAAGGAGACGACCGCTTCAGACCCCTCCTGGCTCCCATCCGACTGTGGTCTACTCCTCCCTCACCCGCCATGCTATGGCTTCGGGGTGGTAGGCCAGGCCGTCCCTTGTCACTGCGCGTCGTTGTACGAGGCCAGATCTAGCCACTCCATGGCGTCTAGGTAGGGGAGGAAGCAGCCATCCCGTACATGGCATCCCGGTGCTCGAGCGACGACGGATCTGTGAGTTAGAGGGGACGTGGTGAGGAGGAGAATGAAGGAGGGGTGTGACGAGGGAAGAGAGTGGATCTGAATCACCGGAGCAACGCCACCGCAAACCCTATGCAGGCCACGCGCGCGCCGCGGTCCGGCCAGCTCGACGAAGCGCCGCGCATCAAAGCACATAGGCGCGCGCTGGCGAGCAAGCCAGCCGCGACGCCGTGGTATGTGACCAAGTTATCAGGAAAAATAATAAACCTGCAATACGACAATTCTTTTTAAAAACTGTCCTCAGAAATGAGCTATCATTTGTGGAGATTCATGGCTTTCAAGCCAAATGATCAATCTTATGGCCACATTTATGGCATAGTTTGTTCAAATGATCTCATATTGTGCACAAGGGTGCATATTGGAATGGCAAATAATGTTTCCTAAGGAAGTTTTAATTTTCGTTGGATGAAAAAATCATTTTCCATTTTCCGAGTGCCCAAAATGAGTTTTTTTGTGAGGGACTTACCATATATTTGTTGCAAATTCGGACCAAATCAATTTTCTACAATACGAGGTCATATTTAATGCACAATTGACCAAATGGTTGGGTATCAAAAGCTTTTATCCGCCTCTCGTGAAAAAGACAAATTTCTCCCGATTCAGCTGGAAGCGGGTAAAATTTAAACTGCAGCTGCCTTATAGTTTGCTCTTTATTTTTCCGAAAATCAATTTTAGGTACAAAATTATCTATTTAATCATAAATACATGGTTTGGCGGTGATACATCGAGGTTTGGACGGTGGCCGAGGGCCCCAACTCCATAGCGCGTAAACTCGCATGCCCACCGCGTGGTCATCGCGTGACCGTGGCGTTGCCTTGTGTTCTGGGCAGCCTAGGCATGTCTAGTGGGTTGGTAACTCCCCAGGTAGGTTCTAGGAAAAAAAATCATAATATAAGATTCTCACGAGGAGACCGAACTATGCTCAAACATGAATTAGTAGCCAAGTGTTTAATTAGCGGTATTTGAAATCCGCATGGCCAATAGGCGTGAGTTTTGACTGAGGATGATCATCTACTAAGAAGATTGTCTTCAGAAATTTTTAGCTCAAAAGGAGGAGCCTAGGTGGTACTTGCTTTGCAAAGTACCACACTCGACGGCCATACCCGTCATTTGAACGCATTTTGAAATTGCCATAAGAAAATAAAAAAAACAAAAATATGTAAAATATTTGCATTGTGTCATTATATGTGACCTAGTTTTCATCCTATATTTTCCGTATATGTCGAGAACATTTTTCTTTCTTTGTGTTGTGTTCATTCTACATTTTTCATATACGTCAAGAACATTTTTAATGCATGTTTAATATCTTTTAAATACTTGTTTAACATTTTTTCAAATGCTTGCTTGAACATTTTCTAACTACAAGATTGACTTTGTTCACACACATTGTATATTTTCTGTATACATTTTTCTTATACATGAGACACAATTTTTTTATACACAATTAACAATTTCAAGTGCTTGGTTAGAAATTTTTGAATACATAGTCAACATTTTTATATATAACATTTAAATATTTTTAGATACAAGATTAATATTTTTAATACATGGTTAATATTTTTTATTTACACATTTTAACATTTTCAAATGCTTGATTTACATTTTTATAAAATTGTTTAACAATTTTTAAATGCTCGATTAACATTTTTAAATACATTATCAACTTTTTCCACACACATTGTATATTTTTTGTACATATGATAATCATTTTCTTTATACACATGTAAGGTTTTCAAATGCTTGGTTAACATTTTTTAAACATTTTATGTGAAGTTTGTTTTTAAATATATATATAGAATAATTGGAAGTATAAATAATAAACAAAAGTAAAAAAGAATGAACGAACAAAAAACAGACCAAAAACGAGCCGCGGCCCTGTAGTTGGCCCACTCGGCGGGCGAAAAATATAAAAGGAAAAAAGGTGCCCTTGTCCCACCAAGGCCCAAGCCCACTCGACACTACCCATTTAATAGGTTACGGGCGAGAATGTACCAGTGTCTTTGTTACGGTGTGGTGGTTTGTCTCCTTAGGAGAACTCGGCTGGTAGCTAGTTAGCCTAGTTTGACTCACGTGGTGTTTTTTTTTTTGCTTTATTCCCCTTTGTGGGACGGATCCTTTTTTTTCTTTGAGAGTGGCGTTTTGCCGCGGTGGCCTTTCTTTTTTGCTTTATTCACCTTTGTGGGACGGGTCCTTTTTTTCTTTGAGAGTGACGTTTTGGATCTTAGAATTTTTTTATACATATTATGAAATATGTATAAAAAAATCCCGTGTGTACATCTGGACATCCTATGTTCGCACACAAAATTTTGGTGAACAAGGGCATTTTTGTTGCATGTGTAAAAAAGAATAAAAATAGCTTGTGAATAGCTGTAATCAAGCATCGAAAATTGTCTTTTTTACACAAGCCACAAAAAATGTCATTTTTCATCGTAACTTGGTGCACACACATAAAGTGTCCGGATTTACATGCGGGATTTTTTCTCGAATTTTTTTAACTTTTTAAAATATGTATTTAGACAATGTGTGCATATACACCTGTGAGCCAAAGTGAATTTTTGCCTTTTTCTGCTTTATTCACCTTTGTGGGACCGGTCCCACATGTCATTTGTATTGTGTTAGTTGTCCCCGTCTGTAAATGTAGACCCAGTTTAGTCAATATGTCAATCTATGGACGGACTGACGCTACAACCGACACATAAGCCAAAATGACACGACACATAGGTAAAATTGATGATGTGGACATCCAGTCATCCATGTTACAACACCGTGACCATCTGGATTGGTCGTAATCAGCTAGTAATAAGGCTGTCGACCAGTGTTGTCTGCTATGACCATTTTGTGTAAGGCAATTACGACCTTTTTGACCAAAATAGTCACTATGGTTTATGGTTTCGACTCTTCTAAACAGGCCACGACCAATTGGATCGAAATGGTCATAGATTTATGATGATTTCTTCCACGGTCACTACCAGAAGGTCACAATTGAGCATATTTCTTGTAGTGCTTTCCTTGTTGGACTTGGAGAAGGGGGAAAAGAGGAGGGAGAGAGAGGAAGGAAAGGGGGGCGCCGCCCCCTTCTCCTTGTCCTATTCGGACTAGGGGGAGGGGCGCGTGGCCCAGCCCTGGCCGCCTCTCCTCTTCTCTACTAATGCCCACTATGGTTAAGCCCCCGGGGGGGTCCCGTAACCCCTCGGTACTCCGGTAAAATCCCGATTTCACCCGGAACACTTCCGATATCCAAATATAGGCTTCCAATGTATCAATCTTCATGTCTCAACCATTTTGACACTCCTCGTCATGTCCGTGATCACATCCGGGACTCCGAACAACCTTTGGTACATCAAAACTCATAAACTCATAATATAACCGTCATTGAAACTTTAAGTGTGCGGACCCTACGGGTTCGAGAACTATGTAGACATGACCGAGACACGTTTCCGGTCAATAACGAATAGCGGAACCTGGATGCTCATATTGGCTCCTACATATTCTACGAAGATCTTTTTCGGTCAAACCGCATAACAACATACGTTGTTCGCTTTGTCATCGGTATGTTACTTGCCCGAGATTCGATCGTCGGTATCTCAATACCTAGTTCAATCTCGTTACCGGCAAGTCTCTTTACTCATTATGTAATGCATCATTCTGTAACAAACTCATTAGCTACATTGCTTGCAAGGCTTATAGTGATGTGCATTACCGAGAAGGCCCAGAGATACCTCTCTGACAATCGGAGTGACAAAACCTAATCTCGAAATACGCCAACTCAACATGTACCTTTGGAGACACCTGTAGAGCTCCTTTATAATCACCCAGTTATGTTGTGACGTTTGGTAGCACACAAAGTGTTCCTCCGATAAACGGGAGTTGCATAATCTCATAGTTGTAGGAACATGTATAAGTCATGAAGAAAGCAATAGCAACATACTAAACGATCAACTTCTAAGCTAACGGAATGGGTCAAGTCAATCACATCATTCTCCTAATGATGTGATACCGTTAATAAAATGACAACTCATGTCTATGGTTAGGAAACATAACCATCTTTGATTAATGAGCTAGTTAATTAGAGGCATACTAGTGACATTATATTTGTCTATGTATTCACACATGTATCATGTTTTCGATTAATACAATTCTAGCATGAATAATATACATTTATCATGATATAAGGAAATAAATAATAACTTTATTATTGCCTCTGGGGCATATTTCCTTCAGAGAGCCGAGTGGCGGCGGCGAGCGTCCATGCGAGGATTCCGGAATCGGGCAGGATGGAGGCAGGGGAGGCCAGAGTGAGGAGATCAGACCGGCGGCACCTCGCGCGTGCCTGAGGCAGCCCTGTTCGCGAGAGCTCTAAGCTAGCATGGTAAACCACTTAATACTGGGAAATGATTAGGTTCAGCCGGCCGATTTGCTTGTTTGACCCGCCGTTTGGTGTGTCATTGGATGAGGCGAGATCCACGGTGCCCTCGTGGGGTCCGTACACGACCTTCGCCCTCATCCCTTATCTCTTTGTCAAAGACTCAATTTGTCTCAACCACGCATTATATTAGGACGCCGATAACGCCCACACGTATGGGCGTTAAGGGATCTGGCCACACGTTTTGTGTGGTGTTTAAGAGGACCAGCCCACAGGTCTACGTGTGGGCAAAACAATTAGCACCCACACGCATTTTTTTCCTCACGCCCCCTCTCACACGCCTGCGTGTGGGCAGAATGGATAACGCCCACACTACCTATCTCAACCACCTACCTCACTGTCCCGCACGCCCCGCGTGATAGTCACCACGCGTCCCCAGAGTTGCCATGGTCCGAACCCTCTTTAATGTCCGTTTAACTGCAGTTACCATGTCGCTGAATTACAGTTGCCATGTCGGACAACTACAGTTGCCATGGTTGCTCAATTGCAGTTGCCATGTATGGTCTGGTCTACTGCAGTTGCCAAGATTTCAAAATTTTAGGAGTTGCCACCTACTAACACAAGGCAGTTGCCATGTATGGTCTGGTCTATTACAGTTGCCATGATTTCTAAACTTTAGGAGTTGCCACCTACTAATCCTAGGCAGTTGCCATGTAGCACTACAAAAAAGGCATGGTAAAAAAACATGTTCGGGGAAAAGAGAGAGTTGCCATGTGCTCACAAGCACGCTAGGGCAATTGCCATGTAAACGAAAGAGTTGCCATCTGCTTACGTGCACGCTAGGGCAGTTGCCATGTACCATGCAAAAACACATGGCAACTCGGGTAAAAGAGAGTTGCCATATGCTTACAAGCAAAGCTATGGCAGTTGCCATGTACCTGCAGAAACACATGGCAACTGACAGGTTTGGTGTGGGCGAGGAGACGGGCGTGTGGGCGAAGTGATAAACGCCCACACACCAGCCTCCCGTGTAGTGAAAAAGGACGTGTGGGCGACCGGATGAATGCCCACACACCAGCTCAGTCCTATGTGGCACACAAAAACTGCTAGAACGTGCCAAGATTCATGCAGAATTGGTTGGACGAGGATCCATGCGTGTGGGCGAGTTGCCAGACGCCCACACGTGTGGGCGTTAGTCTTTCCGTTATATTATCATCTGGTCATTTACCTCCTCACAATCTCTCTCCATTCACTACCTACCATAATGGATCCACCATGGATAGACTCCCCGTCGCCAACCCCTTTCTCCTTCCCTCCTCCTCCTCCTCCTCCTCCTCCTCCTCCTCCTCTCCCTCCCTCCCTCCACCCTCTCTCTCTCTCTCAATACACGAGCTCCTTACAACATCGATGATGTTTCTAAAACACAATCGTTTTGCAATGTGTGCTCTCTCCTTCCGATTTTCTCTCAACTAGAATTCCATGGATTGAGACAAAGATTATGTTTCCGAAATATAATGGTTGTTTCAATGCTTCAAGCGAGGGTTTTTTCTGCAACATGATCTGTGTTGCAAAGAAAATAATCTACAACATGATCTTTATTGCAAAGATTTTCTGCAACATTAGCCCTGTTGCAATGATGGACGATGTCGCTCGGCCGCTCGATGATGTGTATCGATGGCAACCCAGCGAATCTTTTAAAAATTCTGCCCGTCGACGTGTTGCACGTATTAATAATTAATGCTAGTTGAACAACAAGAGAGAAGGAAAATATTGCAACAAGGGAACAACAAATTGAGGACACACATACTCTTTATATATCTTTACATTTTGTTGGTAAAACCATTAGACTGTAGCTGGATTAGCATAGAGACCAATTAAAAAGCCGTCGTAGGAAATTTCATATTGCGGATTCTTCTTTTTCATACCCATGGACTAGACGCACTGTACACACACACGACAACCGAAAATATTTGGCCCACACGACCGCGCAGATATAACTTAATCCAATTTATTTAGCCTCTCCGCCATTTTCGCCTTTGCTGTCTTGTTGCTTATGATCGGCGAAGCATAAAATCGACAAACTGATTCACGACACTGTTCACCATTCACACAGCATGACAGGATAGGAAGTTAGGCAGTACGCAAGTTGAACATGAAGAAATGGAACCCGGAGAGAATTCTCAATGAGAACAGAGGCCAGAGCAAGAGCTAACCCTTTTTTTGCAGTAGTGTTTGCAGGAGCACCGTCGTAGTCAACAGTGACTGTAGAAGCATTGTAGCAGCCAACAGTGTCTCTAGTGGTACTGTAGGAGCCAGCAGTGTTTGCAGTACCATCGTAGAAGCCAACAGTGTTGGTAGTGCCCCCGCTGTCCACGCACCATGATTAGATTAGATAAATAATATAGTTAGCCAAAGTAAGACGCCAAGCGAGAAGGGTGCTGATTCTCGAAGGAGAGAGTGGCTGCAAATCGCATTGCAGGGAGAGCAAACCTTGGGCCTGTATTTCGCAGAGTAGAGGTGGATTGTCGCCCAGTCGCCGTCTTGAACGCCGTCGTCGCCAATTTAACCAACCGGCCCTGAGGACTGGAGTCACTGGACGGCGGGAACCCCGAATCGTACGACATCCTACGTACGTTTCTAAGGTCGAGAGGTGAAGGTGGGCGCGAGTGCGCGACGGCGGTGTTTGCGGAAGGTGAGTGTGGTGGCACTCGGCTGCCGGTGGACGGATTTATAGGCTCACGCCCGTCGCCCGGCCGCTTGACCGGATGGAGCTGGCCGGTCTGTTCGTCATATTCAATCGTTCGAGTAGTTAATTAGCCATGACCTAGACGACGAGATCATGCATGACCTGGAGCACGGCGTACATGGATGATTGCTTGCCTGCCCACCTGCTCCATTCATCGATTAGAATACTTCCCACGAGCAGAAACTAACCAACTAGAGCACTCTGGCGGTTTGGCCCGAGGCCAGGTCAGCCAGAACGCGGTGTGAAATACTTGCGGCGACTTGACCCGCCGAAGGGCCATTGCCAATGCTTGCTCGCCGCACGCGGCAGCCGCCCCCGCCCTCGACAAGACTCACAGCTCGGCGAGTCATCCACTTCATCCATGCATACTCCATAGTCCACTCGTTGGCCGATCGACACCGGGCCACCCGGCAGCTTCCTTCCTTCCTCGTCCTTCCCTGGCTGTGCTATGGTGTATTTTAGTACAAGTGTTTATTTTTTTAAATATATTGCTCAAAAAACTGCCAAAATCAAGAGTCATCCCTGCTTTAGCTGACCTAGTTTATAACAAAAACATGATAAAAAACCCTGAATAAGTTGGTTTCATTTATGAGGAATCACTACCAGAAAAACTGGGGTTGCCGGCAGCCAAATCTATGCCGACGGCACCCGTCGGCATCTATGGACCTATGCCGACGGCCAAGGATAGGCCGTAGGCGTAGAAAAGCCGTCGGCATACATCCATCTATGCGGACGGGGCCGTCGGGACCGCCGGAGGTACGCCTACGGGGCCCGTCGGCATAGGACAGGCCGTCGGCATAGCCCGGGCCCACCTGCCCGGTCAGCGCTGACCATTTGACGGCGTTGATCCTACGCCGACGGGGGTTAACGGCGGTCGTCGGCATATCTGTGGCAAAGGTATGCCTACGGCAAAGCCGTCGGCATAGGCTCCTCTGCCACGTCATCGATCCGTGTGCCATGCCACGTCATCGATCCGTGGGACAACCTCCGTGTGTGCACAGATATGCCGACGGCCTTGCCGTCGGCATACGTGTATTTTACTTTATTTTTTTTATTTTTACTTTGTTTTGTTATTTTTACTTTATTTTAGTTTTTGTTTTTGCATAAGATAATTATGCCTTATCTAAAAAAACATACCCGATGGTATATCGATTGCCCCCAGTTACGAACGTCGCTATCGCCGTGTCACGGAGGGGGGAAACGGTCGACACGGAAGGAATTCTGGTTGGTGGGGGGATTCGGGGTGTAGCTATGTCACCGAAACATCGCACGGGTCCCGGTGCATATGTGAAAGTGTTCATGCATGCGTAGACGCCCGTCTTGGGGCTCCGGGGTGTGCCCCACCTCACGGACGGCGCCGCCGCCGGCACCTGGAGGGGGGAAACGGACGCGTCGGGTCTACACGGAGGGGATCTTGCTGTGGGTCTAGCCCGGATATTGCTCCAGAGTGTTCCTATGGGCTGACCTAACACAACCGGGTGGGGAGGTCCACTGGTCAAAGCCCGTCCGTGCAAAGTCAAAGGGCTAGATCGCGTGGTCAAACGCTACAGGGTTAGGCGGACGGGGGCACTAGGGGTAGCAATGCCACCGGAGCGTCGCACCGGGCCCTCATACATGCGGGGTGGTGTGGTGGCATGTCCGAAGAGGCGGCACGCGTGTCCGGGGTGTGCCCCCCCTCATGGACGGCGCCGCCGCCGGCACCTGGAGGGGGGAAACGGACGCGTCGGGTCTACACGGAGGGGAGCTTGCTATGGGTCTGGCCCGGATGTTACTCCAGAGTGTTCCTATGGACTGACCTAACACAACCGGGTGGGGAGGACCACTGGTCAAAGCCCTTCCGTGCAAAGTCAAAGGGCTAGATCGCGTGGTCAAACGCTACAGGGTTAGGCGGGACGGGGGCACTGGGGGTAGCAATGCCACCGGAGCGTCGCACCGGACCCTCATAAATGCGGGGTGGTGTGGTGGTATGTCTGAAGAGGCGGCACGCGTGTCCGGGGTGTGCCCCCCTCACGGACGGCGCCGCCGCCGGCACCTAGAGGGGGGAAACGGACGCGTCGGGTCTACACGGAGGGGATCTTGCGGTGGGTCTGGCCCGGATGTTGCTCCAGAGTGTTCCTATGGGCTGACCTAACACAACCGGGTGGGGAGGTCCACTGGTCAAAGCCCGTCCGTGCAAAGTCAAAGGGCTAGATTGCGTGGTCAAACGCTACAGGGTTAGGCGGGACGGGGGCACTGGGGGTAGCAATGCCACCTGAGCGTCGCACCGGGCCCTCATACATGCGGGGTAGTGTGGTGGCATGTCCGAAGAGGCGGCACGCGTGTCCGGGGTGTGCCCCCCTCACGGACGGCGCCGCCGCCGGCACCTAGAGGGGGAAACGGACGCGTCGGGTCTACACGGAGGGGATCTTGCTGTGGGTCTGGCCCGGATGTTGCTCCAGAGTGTTCCTATGGGCTGACCTAACAGAACCGGGTGGAGATGTCCACTGGTCAAAGCCCGTCTGTGCAAAGTCAAAGGGCTAGATCGCCTGGTCAAACGTTACAGGGTTAGGCGGGATGGGGGCACTGGGGGGGGGGAGGTAGCAATGCCACCAGAGCGTCGCACCGGGCCCTCATACATGCGGGATGGTGTGGTGGCATGTCCGAAGAGGCGGCACGCGTGTCCGGGGTGTGCCCCCCTCACGGACGGCGCCGCCGTCGGCACCTGGAGGGGGGAAACGGACGCGTTGGGTCTACACGGAGGGGATCTTGCATATAAATCCATGCATACTCCATAGTCTACTCGTTGGCCAATCGACACCAGGCCACCCGGCAGCTTCCTTCCTTCCTCGTCCTTCCCCGGCTGTGCTATGGTGTATTTTAGTACAAGTGTTTATTTTTTGAACTGTCACCAGGGGGAGGGATCCCTCCCCTCCTGAATATATTGCTCAAAAAGCTGCCAAAATCAAAAGTCATCCCTTAAGCTTTACCTCATCTAGTTTATATAAGAAAAAAATGATAAAAAAACCTGAATAAGGTTGTCCCGTTATGAGGAATACTGGACCGAAAACCGTACAAGTATAACAAGTGTAAAGGAAGAAGAAAGAAAAAAGACGCCCAAGACTAGGCACACCTAGCTAACAGACAGAAAGATCATCACCACGAAAGGTAGAAGTATATGTGGGGTGTCGTCAAGGGATCACAATACCAAGACTTTGAAAGAAGCCTAACGGACCACACTGGCGTGAGTGTCGAGCCCCACGACACAACTCAGGAGCATCCACAACCAACAAGTGCACTAAACACATACCTTGACTGGAAGCTCCGCCATGGAAAATCGAAACGATTAGCAAGCTGGGGAGGCATCTTGCGCCATAAAAGGGCAAAGATGAACCAAGACATCACCAAGAGCACAAAGCTTGCCGCAACAGATCATCAACCGTGGGAGGGTCTTGAGCACAGCACCAGGGCGAGACACCTTCAGGAGAGGAAAATAGATTGCCTCCCCGCGGTGCCAAAAGCACCGCCGCCGAACCCCAAAGAACACCACCGAACAACCACCGTCGACCCCAAGCGGCTGCACCACGACCACCACCATCATCACTAGTAGAAAAACACCTATTAGTCCCGATTCGTAAGGGACTTTAGTCCCGGTTCACGAACCGGGACTAATGGGTCGTTACTAATACCTCCACCCATTAGTCCCGGTTCAAACACGAACCGGGACCAATGTGCCTCCACGTGGCCCTGTGCGCCGAGCCCAGTCAGGGGGCCTTTGGTCCCGGTTGGTGGCTCCAACCGGGACCAAAAGGCATCCGCGCGTCTGCATTCCAGTGGCTGGGGTTTTTGTTTTTTTTTTTGATAGGGGGTTGGGGGTTTTGGGGGGTTAATTTAGGTGTTTCATATATTGTGTTAGCTAGCTAATTAATAGAGAGAAGTGTCCTCTCTTATGTCCGTGCTTGGTCGACGCTACGTACTATATATACATAAGTGATCGAGAGAACCATTCAGTACAAAAGTTCGTCATGCATACCGAGAGAAGTGATCGATCGACCTCTCCTTCTCCGAGAGATTGGTCGAACAACAAGTTTTCGTATCATGTATCCGACGCTACTGGCTACATACATGTACAATATGTATAAGATCTCTTAATTACAAACCCCTAGCATTTGAAATCAATTTCCACATGGTATTCTCCGGCTTTACTGATGACGTGTTCAAGAAAGAATCCCGCCAATTCCTCTCGAATTGCTTTCATGCGATCTGGTTCTAGGAGTTCATCCCGCATCTGCCACGTCTAATTTGAAAAAGGGGGTTAATTAATACATATATATGAATGAAACTCAACAGAAATGATGGTGTAATAAAATGAAATTGTGAATATTATTGCTTACGCACTTCATATTGTCTTCTAGAGTAGCCCCGCTTGTTTTTCAAAGTCGCGTTGTGGATGAACTCGCACACGTAGTATCCACAGAAGCATTCCCTTCCTCCTGCCACAAGCACTTTACGAGAAATAGAGGTCAATCAAACTGATAATGAAGCATTATAAATGGCATTGATGAAAGTATAGCTATAGAATCAACGGGAGATGCGCGCAACTAGCTAGCCAGTAGTACTTACTTTCGGGTATATATATCGCAGCTCCTTCGGCAGTCCTGGAGCTTCTGCGGTGAACTGTTTCCAAACCCTGCAAGACAAAGAAAATAATTATTATTACTTGAGATATCAGGAAATGAACAAAAAGTTGCCGATATGGTGCGATAACGATCGATTGAACTTACTTGCTGAGCATCTCAGTCATGTCCGCATAGGTTTCGGGATCTTTCCGTCTCGAGTCTAAGACGGTTACTAGTCCACGCTGAAGCTTAATCTCCAGAAGAATATAGTGGTACCTGCGCACGCATGCATAACTCATCAATTACATTACTATAACCTCGCTCGAGTAATAAGGGAAACCGAATATGCACATGACAGTAACACTCATGGGCCGTTGTAAGGAAAGAGTATGGTATTTTGTTTTGATTTTTGATCAACGATTGTAGCAAGTTGTCCTCGGCCTCTTCGACGTTCTTTTCAACCAGAAATACATCTATGATATTTGTGTTAATGAACCCAATATCATAAATTTCTTGTTTTTTGCACTCGACGATCTTCAATCTGCATAATATATTGAGGATAATTAATTATAAATACATGCAATGAAAGAGCTGAGCTATATATAGAGACTTAATGACAAAAATAGTACTTAGAAGCAGTAGCAAAAGACCATTAATTTATCGAGGGCCTTTTGATTGAAGAACGCGAAGAACTCCTCAAATGGAACATACAACAGATCATTTGAAACGAGGTCGTGCTCCTCTTTAATGTTCAGATACAAACTGTTCTGCCCCTCAGACTCTCTGCAGGTTTTCATGTACCAACTATGGAATCTTCGCACCATTGTTGTCAGAGATTTTTCATTTTTGACGAGAGGTGGATGTCTCTTTGCTTTCACCCCTTCAAAGAACTCCTTCACGTGGGCCTGCACGATCGTATTGTTTTCCTCCTCGGTCCTCTCGTACGGTAACTTCTCTAGAGGCTTTAGAGGTGGACCGTATCTGTATTGCCTCTCTCCTCTTCTTGTGCTGCTAGACGCCGGAGCAGACGGAGCGGCTGCGGCGTCTGTCTTCTTTCGTGCTTGCTTACGAGGCGGAGGAGAAGGACTACGACGCGCCGGAGCAGCCGGGGCGGCGGCGGGTCTCTTCCGCCCTTGCTGTCGAGGCGGAGAAGGAGGAGGCGGAGTGTCGCCATGCGCCGGAGAAGGAGGCGGAGTGCCGCCACGCGTGCCCTGATCGTCACTCGCCGGAGGAGGAGGCGGTGGAGGAGGCGAAGTGCTGCCACGCGTGCCCTGATCGTCACTCGCCGGAGGAGGAGGCGGTGGAGGAGGCGGAGTGCCTTGACTCGCCGGAGGAGGAGGAGGAGGCGGAGGCATCCAGTTCAGAAGGTTGATGAGCTCCTTCCACCATAGGCATGGAGTCTTCAGAGCAGAACCCAGCCTAGTCTCCTCTTCACCGGTAGGGTGGTCAAGCACGAGGTCCTCAAATCCCTCCGTTATTTCATCCACCATCACCTTAGCATATCCTTCTGGAATCGGTTGGCAGTGATAAGTTGTGCCGGGTCCACTAGGATAAACTTGGCCAACAGATGCCTTGACCTTCAAATTCATCCATCGCGCCATAATGTGGCAATTTTGAGACTCCGTGATACCATTCACGGGATAGCTGGCAGGAGCCGTCAAGACATGCTCCGGCTGAAGCAGCTCGGTGGAAGCCACGCTGCTTCTCCGCTGAGATGGCGGGGTAGCTTCGGGGGAAGCTTCCGCAGGTCGTTTGTTGCGATCTGCTGCTTCTCGTACCTCTTCTCGTTCCTCTAGCCCCATTACCCTTTCGTGTAGCGCTTGCATTTGGTCCTGCTCCAGTTTCTTCCTCCTCTCGTGGGTTTTGTAACCCCCTGCGTCCGGAAAACCAACCTTCCACGGAATGGAGCCTGGCATGCCTCGTGTCCGTCCAGGGTGCTCAGGATTCCCAAGGGCCATTGTGAGCTCGTCCTTCTCCCTGTTTGGAAGGAACATCCCTCGCTGCGCTGCATCGATATAGTGTCGAAGGTTCTTGACTGGTGTTTGCAGTTGCTCGTCCGACCACTGACACTTCCCTGTTACAGGGTCCAAGGTTCCGCCAGCCCCGAAGAACCAAGTCCGGCAACGGTCGGGCCAGCGCATTGTCTCTAGTTCGATCCCTTTTTCAAGCAGATCATGCTCAGCCTTGTACCACTTAGGCCGGGCTTTGAGGTAGCCACCTGACCCCGTGCGATGGTGAAGCTTCTTCTTCACAGCATTTTGCTTGTTTGTCGCCGACATCTTCTTACTCTTTTCCGATGTCTTGTGGGCCACAAATGCGGGCCAGTGATCTTTGATCTTCTCATATTTGCCAATGAATTCTGGTGTCTTTCTTTTCTCGACAAACTGGTTCAGCTCTTTCCTCCACCTCCTTATTAGGGTTGCCATCTTCTTAAGAGCACAAGACTTGATTAATTGCTCTTTAACTGGATTCTCCGGATCCTCCTCTGGTGGTAGGGTGAAATTTGCCTTCAGCTAGTCCAAAGATCTTCTTTCTGCATATCATTGACATAAGACACCTCAGGGTCTTCCTCCTTAGCAGGCTTATACCATTGCTGGATGCTGATCGGGATCTTGTCCCTAACAAGAACCCCGCACTGAGCAGAAAATGCCTTCCTTGTCCGGATGGGTTCAATCGGTTCGCCGTCGGGCGCGATTTCTATGATCTCAAACTTTTCATCCGAGCTCAACTTTTTCTTCGGGCCTCGTCTCCTTACCGAAGTTGTGCTCGATTCGGAGGGCTAGAAATTATAAGGAAGAAAGACTAGAGTAATTAATATGTTTACATATACCAAAACAATGGATGCATCAATTAACTAGTCAGCACAGGCTTAACTAATATATATATACCTGGCCGGACTCGGTTCGGTGACCGAAGCAGTCAGCACGGTCTCCTTCTTGTACCTCCATTGTGTCACCGGAGCCATCATAAACATAGTCCTCTTCTTGTACCGGCATTAATGGGTCGAAGCCATCATGAATATAGCCCTCTTCTTCATCCAGTCCTTCCTGACCATCGGTCTCGTTGAGAAATGACGCAACTTCATCACTTCCTTGTGCGATTATTTCCCCAACATCGCTTCTGTTTCTTCGTCTTGGGAGTGCTCCATAGTTTCTGCAAATATTTACAACATGTCAATTATTATTCAAACATGGTACAGATGGATATATATATATATATATATATATATATATATATATATATATATATATATATATATATATATATATATATTAGTAGCAAACGTAGAACTAGCTAGCTAATCACAATAAGGAATCATGTTAGTGGCCTCGACGCTGCTTCTCTAGGGTTTGGGGTCGCCTCGACACAACGCTTCAAGGGTTTGGGGTGGCCTTGACGACAACGCTCTTTTAACTTGATAAATTTGGGTGGCCTCTAGAGAGTTAATTTGTCGGGTAGGGGCGCGGCGGGACGGGGTAGGAGACCAACATCGTTTTCTCTCTAGGGTTTGGGTGTCCTCGAGAGTTTTGGTCGAGCGAGAGGGCCGAGGGGGGTGCTGCAGTTGTATAAGTTATCACGGTCGAGATGGGGTATATATATCGACCGCCCCTCATGTCGAAGTTATCTAGAGGGGGGTTATATCGACAACTACGCGACATACATATACATGGGAAAATAATGTTATCGGGGAGGGGGTATCGGTACCACCCCCTAGCTCGTGTTAAAGTTTCTTCTTTCTCCTCTATTCATTTCTTTCTTCTTCTCCCTCGAGAAAGGAAAATAATTAAGGAAAATGAAGAAAAGAGAAAGAAGGAAGAAGGAAGAAGAAGAAGAAAAAAAAAGAAGAAAAAAAAGAGGAGAAGAAGAAAGGAATAGAGGAGAAGAAGAAAAAATAGAATTTTTTTCTTCTATTTTTTCTTCTTTCTCCTCTATTCCTTTCTTCTTCTCCTCTTCTTTTTCTTCTTTTTTCCTCTTCTTGTTTATTTCTCCTCTTCTTCCTCTCCTCTTTTTCTCCTTTCTTCCTCTTCTTATTTTCCTCTTTCCTCTCATTCTTTTTCTTCTTCTTCTTCCTTCTTCCTTCTTCCTCTTTTCTTCCTTTTCCTTATTTTACTTTCTCCTCTACACTAACCTAAAATGCACTAACCTAAAATTGATATCTACTAACAACCTAAATATAAAATTAATACATATATGAAAAAACATATATAAACAAAAAAATGCTATGAACATTATATTCATACATACATATATAGCCACACATCCTTTCATCATATATATAGCTACCACATACATATATACATCTATCTATTATATTATTAAAACGATAGAAAAAGGACGGTCAAGATTTATCACTTTAAAACCAGGATATTTCGATGGTCAAGATTATCTAGGCAACTTAACATAGATCTCATCCACCCTGGAAAAAAAACTATATATCTCACGTAAGGTGCCTTGCTGGATATAAAGCAGAAAAAAAAAGAGAGATAGATCTCACATAAAGTGCCTTGCAGGATAATATACCACATGAATTGTATATGGACCAGGACTCCTAGCGTAAGAATACTTTTGTTTCAACATATATTGGATTGGAAGCATCTATACCGTCACATCACCTTACGAGAGTCTCCTCTACCATCCATGCAATAAACCTAGAAGTACTCCCCGTACAAAAAAACCTAGACCGGATCTCCTCGATCCGACGTTTTCTACGCCGCCATGGTTCTACCGTAGGTGCCGCTGGATGTGCAACTGCAGCCTCGACAACCAGTACGTAATACCTCCTTGGCGTTGTCGAGATAGGCTGAGGTTGATTTGAGGTGAAAGAACGAGGAGACCTCTCCGGCTGCCGTGTGAAGCATGCATGTGCCATCCAAGGATTCGCGGATCGATGGGCTCAACGCTTCAGTCGTTGGGAACAACATTGTTCAAGTGGCAGCCAGGTAGGGTAAGCATGGAAGATGCAAATAGGGCAGAAAAGGTAAAGCTTATGAGGGATCATCCAATGCGAAGACAAGACGTTGCAGACTCACGGTTCCCTGGACAAATCGGGGAGTAATGTGAGGATGTGCACAGAAGGTGCAGAGGCAGTTCTTTTGCCGATGGAGACAGAAAACATCCATTCATAGTTGGGCACATGGAGTGCATGAAGAAGTGTTCGTACGCGAACAACCACCACCAGACTACCGTTATTTCTGTCCAAGGTACAACCCTTACTCAAGGAAATATTCTGTAGTGGTTGAGCACGCCTGATCCAAAGAGTGTTCAGAGCCAATATGCATTATGTGATCCATGGTGACTATCAGATGTATCCAAGGTGTTAATGACAACAGTCAAATGTTGATACTTGAGAAGCGACAACTGCAGGATCAAGGCATCAAAGATGCTCGCCTTAGATGTGGCCCGTGTACAGCGACGGATAAATTAACCGTTTCAGTCAATGTGTGACGGTAGTTATGTTGCTCCACATAGCAGCAGCTTGACGGGTTTGACCACCGCAGTCAATGATGCAGCTTTCACACTACATTGTGTTTGAACGGCATGTCTCTTCTTACTGCAAATTTATAACATTGAGTCGATTTCCTTTAAGCAGCAAGCAATTTGCACGTTATATTGAAATCACTTATCCTTCTTTTTCTTGACCTCGCGCGAGAAAAAAGAAGTTGCTTCCTTTTAAAACTACAGGAAATAGATTTAGATTTTATTAAGGTCATAATAAGCATGGAGCTATTTGGTGAGCTGATGTATAAGTGGGGCTACTCGAAATTGGTGTGGTGCAGGCAAAAAATCTTGAATGTCATGCTGCACCTACTTCCAATTAGTACACTGCAATCGAGTCTAAAAAATCTATTATGCAGACAAGCATCGAAGCGGGCAACAACTAACAAATCACGGTTTGAAGGAAATAGAAGGACCAGTTGCTAGCCATTGGTCTCCTTTATATGTGTAAAAAACACTGTCTTAGATAAATATATCTAACTCATCAGGATCAGAGGATGGTTAGCCTACGTACCTTGTATTTTTCTCCATCCACACATTGCATACTCAAAGTCATCCTGTATATTTGTTAGGATGAAAGCAGGATGTGCTAATATACTTTTTGTCAGTACAATAATTCGTTTAATGCACAAAAGCAAAGAACTGTTTACAGGAAAAACACTCTTTTTTATACTTGTGCAAAAAATGAACTGCTACATCAAAAAGTACTGAATTTGGATTTTTTTAATTGTGATAGATTATTCATGAGGTTCAGAGGAATATTAGCTGACGTACTATCTAGATTGATGACACAGTAGTGGTAGAGAACTTAAGGATCATGCATTATTTTGAGATTAATGTAATAGGCCACTTCCAGTGAGTACATTAATTGATTGTAAAGATTCCTATAGTTATTTGGTGTTATATAGCACAATTGCGACTATGCAATTAATTTGACACCTCTTTTCTTTTGTGATTTTGTTTTGCAGGTTTAAGAATTGCTCGGTTGATTTCACTCCTCAAATTTATAGTACGAAGTACAGAAATATCACTAGGTGCATACCAATAATTCTTTAGTTAGATCAAACCGGCAAAGTGTGTAAGTAAGTTTAACAAACATAGCTATTTCTATATACATTCATATCTTCGTACTGTCAAAGTATTTACCTCTACGTTCATGCTACGATTTGAGTTGACTTTTTGCATGTTAAGACAAACCCATGTTAATTGCTGCAAAGTTAGCCACTACTATAAATTAAAGATTACTATAAAATAAAGCCATTATATTTTCATAATCTAGACAATATCAGAAAAGTGATATGCCATTCAAAACATAAAAATACTTGATGCTAAATTGCAAGCAAATTTAACAATTATAAAATATATTTAATTTGCATTGCCTCGATAAATTTTCAAAAAACAATAAGAAGCACATATCATACCTAGAACGGGTAGCTAAATGTTGTTGGTTAATAATATACAGTCAGTATTATACCTGTGTTAAGGATTTTATCTTGAAAATGAAACTAAAATAGTTACATTTACCAGAATAATGTGCTTTCTTACATCATTCTCCTTAATTATTATCTCCCCCCTGAAGGCAGAAGTTCTTTTTTCTTTTTTATATTTTACATCAAAAGGAGAACCCTATAATTAAGGAACCACTTCTTTTCAATATTCATTCCTCTAGGGTTAAGATATCTGAACGGCCTAGATTAATCAACATACATGTTACAACCCACTTCTCCTTATGGCACAAGCCTCGACAACCAGTATGTAATACCTCCTCGATGTTGTCGAGATTGGCTTATATTGATTTTAGGTGAAAGAACGAGGAGACCTCTCCGGCCGCCCTGTGATGCTTGCATGTGCCATACAAGGATTCACAGATCGATGGGCTCAACGCTTCAGCCATTGGGAACAACATTGTTCAAGTGGCAGCCAGGCAGCGTAAGCATGGAAGATGCAAATACGGGGGAAAAGGTAAAGCTTATGAATATATTTTCTCAGTTAATCATTCAAGTGGCAGCCTCACATTCCGTTCACCATAGCTGTATTTAGGTAAGTTATTAATATGTGAGTGACATTTTCTCAGTCGACTTTCCCAGCCATTGGATGTGATAATTTCATTTTTCTGTACTTACATGAATCTGATTTGTCAGATGGAATGGTCTTTAGCGCCAACCTCAAAATATTTATTTCCCAATTTCTTAATACAAACAGAAATCACATTCGTAATGTAGCAACTAATATGAATTGTTTAACCTGTGGTATTTTGGGCACACATCCTTTTGCAAATTTGTATATGAACATTAAATGAAAAAGAAATATTGCAATGGAGAAACAGAATAACAAATGTGTGGTCTGAATGTAAACAATCAATGTTTTGTGGCACACAACTAATCAACTTTTAAAGATATATTATGTTGGCTTTACCACATAGGAAACAAATACTCATATGAGAACAAAGGGTTGCATAATACATAAATCATAAATAAATATCTAGCCGCGCAAATGCGCGGGTGGACCCACTAGTTATATATATATATATATATGAAAAAATGCAATGAACAAAAAAATACACTTATGAAAAAAAATACATATATACTTGCATATATGTATAAATTTTTGCATATATAAATTTTTGCATATATAAACTTCTGCATATATAAAAAAAGAGGAAAGGGCGCCGGCGGCCGGACCGAAGGCGGCGGCGTGTGGTCGGGGCGACGTCGACGGGGTTGGGGAAGGGGCGGCGCGCGCGGCGACGGCGATGGGGTCGGGGAAGGGGCGGCGTGCACGGCGACGGCGACGGGGTCGGGGAAGGGGCGGCGCGCGCGGCGACGGCGACGGGGTCGGGGAAGGGGCGGCGCGCGCGGCGACGGCGACGGGGTCGGGGAACGGCCGGTGGCGCGCGCGGCGACGACGATGGTGTCGGGGCTGGCAGGGGCGGCGGGCGCGGCGACGGTGTCGGGCAGTGGCTCGGCGGCGGCGACGGCGAGCTGGACCAGCCTGACGGCGTCGGGGCAGGGCTCGGCGGCGACGGCGATGAGGAGCAGAGGCATCATGGCGAGAAGAAAGAGATGGGTTTTGGCGAAAACTGCTAAGTCCTGTATATATAGCAAGAGCATTGGTCCCGGTTCGTGGCACCAACCGGGACCAATGCCCCCTTTAGTCCCGGTTGGTGCCACCAACCGGGACCAAAGGCCTCTTTTTCGGCAGCCCAAAGGGCGGGAAGCGGCGACCTTTGGTACCGGTTGGTGGCACCAACCGGGACTAATGCCCCCCCCCCCCCCCTTTAGTCCCGGTTGGTGCCACCAACCGGGACCAAAGGTCCCTGTGCTGCCCAAGTCGGGGCCAAAGTTTAGTCCCACCTCGCTAGTTGAGAGGGGCTCGCAATGGTTTATAAGCCCCACTGCCGCACCCCTCTCGAACTCCTCTTGACCGCAGGCTTTCGGGCCTACTTGCTAAACTTTGCCTGGTGGGCTTACTGTGCCTTCCGTGGGCCTAAATCCTGGCCCATAGTAGGGTTTCATGTTGTATTCAGGCCGTGGGGGCCTAGTAGGAGGCATTTTTTTTCTTTACTTATTGTTGCTTTTTTTATTATTTTTTTCCTGTTTTTTGTTTTGTTTTCTGCATTATTTATTTTCTTTTGTTTTTTGCTTTATTTTTTAATTCTTTTTGCTTTTAGTTTTAGGAAAATTGTAAACTTTCTGTTAGTGCCATTACTTTTCAAATTTGAAAACACTTTTTTGTTTTTTTGTTTTCTTTCTTGTTTTATTTATTTTATTTTGTTTCTACTTACAACAAAATACTTATTGTTGCTATTTTTAATTATTATGAGGGTCGAACCATAAGACATTAAAGCATTTCAAATGAACTCTGAAAAAGTTGAAAGTTGGCATGGTATCATAAATTGACCCACACATAGCATGTGCATGTACAAAACGAACAATGGTATCATACTCGTCAGTTACAAAGTTGGCATGGTATCATCATAATAGTTGCGGGAGAAAGTCTTCACTTTTTCTTCGCTTGTGGCATTTGCTTATTGCGCCGTAACCATGGATAATCTTCATCGTTTATCAGGATGCTGGGGTCAGCCTTGACTTTAAAGGGAGGAATTTCATGAAACTTTTCATAATCTTCAGACATGTCTGTCTTGTCCTCCACTCCCACGATGTCCCTTTTTCCTGAAAGAACTATGTGGCGCTTTGGCTCATCGTATGATGTATTCGCTTCCTTATCTTTGCTCTTTCTCGGTCTGTTAGACATGTCCTTCACATAGATAACCTGTGCCACATCATTGGCTAGGACGAACGGTTCGTCATTGTACCCAAGATTTTTCAGATCCACTATTTTCATTCTGTACTGTGGGTCTACCTGTACCCCGCCTCCTGACAGACTGACCCATTTGCACTTAAACAAAGGGACCTTAAAATCATGTCCGTAGTCAAGTTCCCATATGTCTAATATGTGTCCTTTCCCCTCTCGGTTGTTGCATCAAAGCAAACACCGCTGTTTTGGTTGGTGCTCTTTTGATCTTGGTCAATCGTGTAAAATGTATTCTCATTTATCTCGTATCCTTTCCAAATCAATACAGTCAAAGATGGTCCCCTTGATAACAAGTACAGGTCATCACAAACAGTGTTGTCACCTCTGATATGTGCTTCCAACCAACTGCCAAAAGTCCTGATGTGTTCACATGTAATCCAGTCGTCGCGCTGCTCCGGGTGTTTGGAGCGCAGACTGTTCTTGTGTTCATCGACATACGGGGTCACCAAGGTAGAGTTCTGTAGAACTGTGTAGTGTGCTTGAGACCAAGAATATCCGTCCCTGCATATTATTGAGTCCCTTCCAAGCGTGCCTTTTCCAGTCAGTCTCCCCTCATACCGCGATTTAGGAAGACCTATCTTCTTAAGGCCAGGAATGAAGTCAACACAAAACCCGATGACATCATCTGTTTGATGGCCCATGGAGATGCTTCCTTCTCGCCTAGCGCGGTTACGGACATATTTCTTTAGGACTCCCATGAACCTCTCAAAGGGGTACATATTGTGTAGAAATACGGGGCCCAGAATGACAATCTCGTCAACTAGATGAACTAGGACGTGCGTCATGATATTGAAGAAGGATGGTGGGAACACCAGCTCGAAACTGACAAGACATTGCACCACATCACTCCTTAGCCTTGGTATGATTTCTGGATCGATCACCTTCTGAGAGATTGCACTGAGGAATGCACATAGCTTCACAATGGCTAATCGGACGTTTTCCGATAGAAGCCCCCTCAATGCAACCGGAAGCAGTTGCGTCATAATCACGTGGCAGTCATGAGACTTTAGGTTCTGAAACTTTTTCTCTGCCATATTTATTATTCCTTTTATATTCGACGAGAAGCCAGTCGGGACCTTCATACTAAGCAGGCATTCAAAGAAGATTTCCTTCTCTTCTTTGGTAAGAGCATAGCTGGCAGGACCTTCATACTGCTTTGGAGGCATGCCGTCTTTTTCGTGCAAATGTTGCAGGTCCTCTCGTGCCTCAGCTGTATCTTTTGTCTTCCCATACACGCCCAAGAAGCCTAGCAGGTTCGCGCAAAGGTTCTTCGTCACGTGCATCACGTCGATCGAAGAGCGGACCTCTAGGTCTTTCCAGTAGGGTAGGTGTTGGGGAACGTTGCAGAAAACAAAAATTTTCCTACTCGTTTCACCAAGATCATCTAGGAGTTCATCTAGCAACGAGTCATTAGATGCATCTACATACCTTTGTAGATCGTGCACGGAAGCGTTCAAAAGAACGGTGATGATGTAGTCGTACTCGACGTGATCCAAATCACCGATGACCAAGCGCCGAACGGACGGCACCTCCGCGTTCAACACACATACGGGACGGGAGACGTCTCCTCCTTCTTGATCCAGCAAGGGGGGAGGAGAGGTTGATGAAGATCCAGCAGCACGACGGCGTGGTGGTGGATGCAGGGCGTCACAGAAGCAGGGCTTCGCCAAGACTACGAGAGAGAGACGTAACGGGGGGAGAGGGAGGCGCCAGGGGCTGGTGTGTTTCCCTCCTCTCCCCCCCCCCCCCCCCACTATATATAGGGGTGCCATGGGGGGGCGCCGGCCCTAGTAGATGAGATCTACTAGGGGGGCGGCGGCCAAGGGGAGGTTACCTCCCCCCCCCCCCAAGGCACCTAGGGGTGCCTTCCACCACATGGACTCTTCCATGGTGGGAACCCTAGGCGCATGGGCCTATAGGGGCTGGTGCCCTTGGCCCATGAAGGCCAAGGCGCACCCCCTACAGCCCATGTGGCCCCCCGGGACAGGTGGCCCCACCCGGTGGGCCCCCGGGACCCCTCCGGTGGTCCCGGTACAATACCGATAACCCCGAAACTTGTCCCGATGCCCGAAACTGCACTTCCTATATATAATTCTTTACCTACGGACCATTCCGGAACTCCTCGTGACGTCCGGGATCTCATCCGGGACTCCAAACAACATTCGGGTTACTGCATATACATATCTTCACAACCCTAGCGTCACCGAACCTTAAGTGTGTAGACCCTACGGGTTCGGGAGACAAGCAGACATGACCGAGACGACTCTCCGGTCAATAACCAACAGCAGGATCTGGATACCCATGTTGGCTCCCACATGCTCCACGATGATCTCATCGGATGAACCACGATGTCGAGGATTCAATCAACCCCGTACTCAATTCCCTTTGTCAATCGATATGTTACTTGCCCGAGATTCGATCGTCGGTATCCCAATACCTCGTTCAATCTCGTTACCAGCAAGTCACTTTACTCGTACCATAATGCATGATCCCGTGACCAGACACTTGGTCACTCTGAGCTCATTATGATGATGCATTACCGAGTGGGCCCAGTGATACCTCTCTGTCATACGGAGTGACAAATCCCAGTCTTGATCCATGTCAACCCAACAGACACTTTCGGAGATACCCGTAGTCTACCTTTATAGTCACCCAGTTACGTTGTGACGTTTGGTATACCCAAAGCACTCCTACGGTATCCGGGAGTTACACGATCTCATGGTCTAAGGAAAAGATACTTTGACATTGGAAAACTCTAGCAAACGAACTATACGATCTTGTGCTATGTTTAGGATTGGGTCTTGTCCATCACATCATTCTCTTAATGATGTGATCTCGTTATCAATGACATCCAATGTCCATAGTCAGGAAACCATGACTATCTATTTATCAACGAGCTAGTCAACTAGAGGCTTACTAGGGACATGTTGGTGTCTGTTATTCACACATGTATTACGATTTCCGGATAACACAATTATAGCATGAATAAAGACAATTATCATGAACAAGGAAATATAATAATAATGCTTTTATTATTGCCTCTAGTGCATATTTCCAACAGTCTCCCACTTGCACTAGAGTCAATAATCTAGTTACATTGTGATGAATCGAACACCCATGGAATTCTGGTGTTGATCATGTTTTGCTCTAGGGAGAGGTTTAGTCAACGGATCCGCTACATTCAGGTCTGTATGTATTTTACAAATCTCTATGTCTCCATCTTGAACATTTTCACGAATGGAGTTGAAGCGACGCTTGATGTGCCTTGTCTTCTTGTGAAACCTGGGCTCCTTGGCAAGTGCAATAGCTCCAGTGTTGTCACAGAAGAGCTTGATCGGCCCCGACGCATTGGGTATGACTCCTAGGTCGGTGATGAACTCCTTCACCCATATTGCTTCATGTGCTGCCTCCGAGGCCGCCATGTACTCCACTTCACATGTAGATCCCACCATGACGCTTTGCTTGCAACTGCACCAGCTTACCGCCCCACCATTCAAAATATACACGTATCCGGTCTGTGACTTAGAGTCATCCAGATCTGTGTCGAAGCTAGCGTCGACGTAACCCTTTACGACGAGCTCTTCGTCACCTCCATAAACGAGAAACATTTCCTTAGTCCTTTTCAGGTACTTCAGGATATTCTTGACCGCTGTCCAGTGCTCCTTGCCAGGATTACTTTGGTACCTTCCTACCAAACTTACGGCAAGGTTTACATCAGGTCTGGTACACAGCATGGCATACATAATAGAACCTATGGCTGATGCATAGGGGATGACGCTCATCTCTTCTATATCTTCTGCCGTGGTCGGACATTGAGCTGAGCTCAATTTCATACCTTGTAACACAGGCAAGAACCCCTTCTTGGATTGATCCATATTGAACTTCTTCAAAATCTTATCAAGATATGTGCTTTGTGAAAGACCTATGAGGCGTCTCGATCTATCTCTATAGATTTTGATGCCTAATATATAAGCAGCTTCTCCAAGGTCCTTCATTGAAAAACTCTTATTCAAATAGGCCTTGATGCTGTCCAAGAGTTTTGTATCATTTCCCATCAAAAGTATGTCATCTACATATAGTATGAGAAATGCTACAGAGCTCCCACTCACTTTCTTGTAAACGCAGGCTTCTCCATAAGTCTGCGTAAACCCAAACGCTTTGATCATCTCATCAAAGCGAATGTTCCAACTCCGAGATGCTTGCACCAGCCCATAAATCGAGCGTTGGAGCTTGCACACTTTGTCAGCATTCTTAGGATCGACAAAACCTTCCGGCTGCATCATATACAATTCTTCCTTAAGGAAACCATTAAGGAATGCCGTTTTGACGTCCATTTGTCATATTTCATAATCGTAGAATGCGGCAATTGCTAACATGATTCGGACGGACTTCAGCTTCGCTACCGGTGAGAAAGTCTCATCGTAGTCAACCCCTTGAACTTGTCGATAACCCTTAGCGACAAGCCGAGCTTTATAGATGGTCACATTACCATCCGCGTCTGTCTTCCTCTTAAAGATCCATTTATTTTCTATGGCTCGCCGTTCTACGGGCAAGTCAGTCAAAGTCCATACTTCGTTTTCATACATGGATCCTATCTCGGATTTGATGGCTTCTAGCCATTTGTCGGAATCCGGGCCCGCCATCGCTTCTTCATAGTTCGAAGGTTCATTGTTGTCTAACAACATGATTTCCAAGACAGGGTTGCCGTACCACTCTGGTGCGGAACGTGTCCTTGTGGACCTTCGAATTTCAGTAGGGGCTTGATCAGAAGTATCTTGATCATTATCATTAACTTCCTCTCTAGTCGGTGCAGGCACCTCAGGAACATTTTCTTGAGTTGCGCCATTTTCCGGTTCAAGAGGTAATACTTCATCAAGCTCTACTTTCCTCCCACTTACTTCTTTCGAGAGAAACTCTTTCTCTAGAAAGGACCCATTCTTGGCAACAAAGATCTTGCCTTCGGATCTGAGGTAGAAGGTGTACCCAATAGTTTCCTTTGGGTACCCTGTGAAGACGCATTTTTCCGATTTGGGTTCGAGCTTTTCAGGTTGAAGTTTCCTGACATAAGCATCGCATCCCCAAACTTTTAGAAACGACAGCTTAGGTTTCTTCCCAAACCATAATTCTTACGGTGTCATCTCAACGGATTTCGACGGAGCCCTATTTAAAGTGAATGCGGCAGTCTCTAAAGCATAGCCCCAAAAAGATAGCGGTAAATCGGTAAGAGACATCATAGATCGCACCATATCTAACAGAATGCGATTACGACGTTCGGACACACCATTACGCTGAGGTGTTCCAGGCGGCGTGAGTTGTGAAACTATTCCACATTTTCTTAAGTCTGTGCCAAACTCATGACTCAAGTATTCTCCTCCACGATCTGATCGTAGAAACTTGATTTTCCTGTCACGTTGATTTTCAACCTCACTCTGAAATTCCTTGAACTTTTCAAAGGTTTCAGACTTGTGTTTCATTAAGTAGATATACCCATACCTACTTAAATCATCAGTGAGGGTGAGAACATAACGATAGCCACCGCGAGCCTCAACACTCATTGGACCGCACACATCAGTATGTATGATTTCTAATAAGTTGGTTGCTCGCTCCATTGTTCCTGAGAACGGAGTCTTGGTCATTTTTCCCATAAGGCATGGTTCGCACGTGTCAAATGATTCATAATCAAGAGACTCTAAAAGTCCATCAGCATGGAGCTTCTTCATGCGTTTGACACCTATGTGACCAAGGCGGCAGTGCCACAAGTATGTGGGACTATCATTATCAACCTTACTTCTTTTGGTACTCACATTGTGAACATGTGTAGCATCACGTTCGAGATTCATAAAGAATAAACCATTCACCATAGGAGCATGACCATAAAACATATCTCTCATATAAATAGAGCAACCATTATTCTCAGATTTAAATGAGTAGCCATCTCGAATTAAACGAGATCCCGATACAATGTTCATGCTCAAAGCTGGCACTAAATAACAATTATTAAGGTTTAAAACTAATCCCGAAGGGAGATGCAGAGGTAGCGTGCCGACGGCGATCACATTGACCTTGGAACCATTCCCGACGCGCATCGTCACCTCGTCCTTTGCCAGTTTCCGCTTATTCCGCAGCCCCTGCTTTGAGTTACAAATGTGAGCAACTGCACCGGTATCAAATACCCAGGAGCTACTACGGGCACTAGTAAGGTACACATCAATTACATGTATATCACATATACCTTTTGTTTTGCCGGCCTTCTTGTCCGCTAAGTACTTAGGGCAGTTCCGCTTCCAGTGACCGCTTCCCTTGCAATAAAAGCACTCAGTCTCGGGCTTGGGTCCATTCTTTGGCTTCTTCCCGGCAGCTTGCTTGCCAGGCGCGGCAACCTCCTTGCCGTCCTTCTTGAAGTTCTTTTTACCCTTGCCTTTCTTGAACTTAGTGGTTTTATTGACCATCAACACTTGATGTTCCTTCTTGACTTCTACCTCTGCTGATTTCAGCATAGCAAATACTTCAGGAATGGTCTTTTCCATCCCCTGCATATTGAAGTTCATCACAAAGCTCTTGTAGCTTGGTGGAAGCGACTGGAGGATTCTGTCAATGACCGCATCATCCGGGAGATTAACTCCCAGCTGAGTCAAGCGGTTATGTAACCCAGACATAGTGAGTATGTGCTCACTGACAGAACTATTTTCCTCCATCTTACAGCTGAAGAATTTGTCGGAGACTTCATATCTCTCGACCCGGGCATGAGCTTGGAAAACCATTTTCAGCTCTTCGAACATCTCATATGCTCCATGTCTCTCAAAACGCTTTTGGAGCCCCGGCTCTAGGCTGTAAAGCATGCCGCACTGAACGAGGGAGTAGTCATCGGAACGTGCCTGCCAAGCGTTCATAACATCTTGTTCTGCAGGGAGAACAGGTGCGTCACCCAGCGGTGCTTGTAGGACATAATCTTTCTTGGCAGCTATGAGGATGATCCTCAGGTTCCGGACCCAGTCCGTATAGTTGCTGCCATCGTCTTTCAGCTTAGTTTTCTCTAGGAACGCGTTGAAGTTGAGGACTACGTTGGCCATTTGATCTACAAGACATATTGTAAAATATTTAGACTAAGTTCATGATAATTAAGTTCAACTAATCAAATTATTAATGAACTCCCACTTAGATTAGACATCCCTCCAGTCATCTAAGTATTACATGATCCGAGTTAACTAGACCATGTCCGATCATCACGTGAGACGGACTAGTCAACATCGGTGAACATCTTCATGTTGATCGTATCTTCTATACGACTCATGCTCGACCTTTCGGTCTTCTCTGTTCCGAGGCCATGTCTGTACATGCTAGGCTCGTCAAGTCAACCTAAGTGTTTGCATGTGTAAATTTGTCTTACACCCATTGTATGTGAACGTCTGAATAAAACACCCGATCATCACGTGGTGTTTTGAAACAGCGAACTGTCGCAACGGTGCACAGTTAGGGGGAACACTTCTTGAAATTAGTATGAGGGATCATCTTATTTACTACCGTCGTTCTAAGTAAACAAGATGCAAAACATGATAAACATCACATGCAATCAAATAATAAACGTGACATGATATGGCCAATATCACATAGCTCCTTTGATCTCCATCTTGGGGCTCCATGATCATCTTGTCACTGGCTTGACACCATGATCTCCATCATCATGATCTCCATCATCGTGTCTCCATGAAGTAGCTCGCCAACTATTACTTCTACTACTATGGCTAACGCGTTTAGCAATAAAGTAAAGTAATTTACATGGCGTTTCTCAATGACACGCAGGTCATATAAAAGAATAAAGACAACTCCTATGGCTCCTGCCGGTTGTCATACTCATCGACATGCAAGTCGTGATTCCTATTACAATAGCATGAACATCTCATACATCACATATAGATCATTCATCATTCATCACAACTTTGGCCATATCATATCACAAACCACTCGCTGCAAAAACAAGTTAGACGTCCTCTAATTGTTGTTGCAAGTTTTACGTGGCTGAATTAGGGTTCTAGCAAGAACGTCTTCTTACCTACGTTAAAGCCACAACGTGATTTGTCAACTTCTATTTACCCTTCATAAGGACCCTGTTCATCGAATCCGCTCCAACTAAAGTAGGAGAGATAGACACCTGACAGCCACCTTATGCAACTAGTGCATGTTAGTCGGTGGAACCGGTCTCACGTAAGCGTACGTGTAAGGTTGGTCCGGGCCGCTTCATCTCACAATACCGCTGAAGCAAGAAAAGACTAGTAACGGCAAGAAAGTTGACAAATCTACGCCCACAACAAATTGTGTTCTACTCGCGCAAGAAGAACTACGCATAGACCTAGCTCTGATACCACTGTTGGGGAACGTTGCAGAAAACAAAAATTTTCCTACTCGTTTCACCAAGATCATCTAGGAGTTCATCTAGCAACGAGTCATTAGATGCATCTACATACCTTTGTAGATCGCGCACGGAAGCGTTCAAAAGAACGGTGATGATGTAGTCGTACTCGACGTGATCCAAATCACCGATGACCAAGCGCCGAACGGACGGCACCTCCGCGTTCAACACACGTACGGGACGGGAGACGTCTCCTCCTTCTTGATCCAGCAAGGGGGGAGGAGAGGTTGATGAAGATCCAGCAGCACGACGGCGTGGTGGTGGATGCAGGGCGTCACAGAAGCAGGGCTTCGCCAAGACTACGAGAGAGAGACGTAACGGGGGGAGAGGGAGGCGCCAGGGGCTGGTGTGTTTCCCTCCTCTCCCTCCCCCCCCCCCCACTATATATAGGGGTGCCATGGGGGGGCGCCGGCCCCAATAGATGAGATCTACTAGGGGGGGCGGCGGCCAAGGGGAGGTTTCCCTCCCCCCCAAGGCACCTAGGGGTGCCTTCCACCACATGGACTCTTCCATGGTGGGAACCCTAGGCGCATGGGCCTATAGGGGCTGGTGCCCTTGGCCCATGAAGGCCAAGGCGCACCCCCTACAGCCCATGTGGCCCCCGGGACAGGTGGCCCCACCCGGTGGGCCCCCGGGACCCCTCCGGTGGTCCCGGTACAATACCGATAACCCCGAAACTTGTCCCGATGCCCGAAACTGCACTTCCTATATATAATTCTTTACCACCGGACCATTCCGGAACTCCTCGTGACGTCCGGGATCTCATCCGGGACTCCGAACAACATTCGGGTTACTGCATATACATATCTTCACAACCCTAGCGTCACCGAACCTTAAGTGTGTAGACCCTACGGGTTCGGGAGACAAGCAGACATGACCGAGACGACTCTCCGGTCAATAACCAACAGCGGGATCTGGATACCCATGTTGGCTCCTACATGCTCCACGATGATCTCATCGGATGAACCACGATGTCGAGGATTCAATCAACCCCGTACTCAATTCCCTTTGTCAATCGATATGTTACTTGCCCGAGATTCGATCGTCGGTATCCCAATACCTCGTTCAATCTCGTTACCGGCAAGTCACTTTACTCGTACCGTAATGCATGATCCCGTGACCAGACACTTGGTCACTCTGAGCTCATTATGATGATGCATTACCGAGTGGGCCCAGTGATACCTCTCCGTCATACGGAGTGACAAATCCCAGTCTTAATCCATGTCAACCCAACAGACACTTTCGGAGATACCCGTAGTCTACCTTTATAGTCACCCAGTTACGTTGTGACGTTTGGTATACCCAAAGCACTCCTACGGTATCCGGGAGTTACACGATCTCATGGTCTAAGGAAAAGATACTTTGACATTGGAAAACTCTAGCAAACGAACTATACGATCTTGTGCTTTGTTTAGGATTGGGTCTTGTCCATCACATCATTCTCTTAATGATGTGATCTCGTTATCAATGACATCCAATGTCCATAGTCAGGAAACCATGACTATCTATTGATCAACGAGCTAGTCAACTAGAGGCTTACTAGGGACATGTTGGTGTCTGTTATTCACACATGTATTACGATTTCCGGATAACACAATTATAGCATGAATAAAGACAATTATCATGAACAAGAAAATATAATAATAATGCTTTTATTATTGCCTCTAGGGCATATTTCCAACAGTAGGTCCCAAAATATAGATTTCTTCTTCCACATGGGTGCGTGTCCCCCAGCGTCACTCGGAACAGCTAGTCCGCCGGGACCCTTTCCAAAGATTACGTGTAAATCATTGACCATAGCAAGTACGTGATCACCGGTACGCATGGCGGGCTTCTTCCGGTGATCTGCCTCGCCTTTAAAATGCTTGCCTTTCTTTCGACATTGATGGTTGGTCGGAAGAAATTGACGATGGCCCAGGTACACATTCTTCCTGCAGCTTGCCAGGTATATACTATCGGTGTCAAGTAAAAAGTGCGTGCATGCGTGGTATCCTTGTTTGTATGTCCTGAAAGGTTACTGAGAGCGGGCCAATCGTTGATGGTCACGAACAGCAACGCCTTTAGGTTAAATTCCTCCTGTTTGTGCTCATCCCACGTACGTACACCGTTTTCATTCCACAGCTGTAAAAGTTCTTCAACTAATGGCCTTAGGTATACATCAATGTCGTTGCCGGGTTGCTTAGGGCCTTGGATGAGAACTGGCATCATAATGAACTTCCGCTTCATGCACATCCAAGGAGAAAGGTTATACATACATAGAGTCACGGGCCAGGTGCTGTGATTGCTGCTCTGCTCCCCGAAAGGATTAATGCCATACGTGCTTAAAGCAAACCATACGTTCCTTGGCTCACTTGCAAACTCATCCCAGTACTTTCTCTCGATTTTTCTCCACTGCGACCCGTCAGCGGGTGCTCTCAACTTCCCGTCTTTCTTACGGTCCTCACTGTGCCATCGCATCAACTTGGCATGCTCTCCGTTTCTGAACAGACGTTTCAACCGTGGTATTATAGGAGCATACCACATCATCTTCACAGGAACCCTCTTCCTGGGGGGCTCGCTGTCAACAACACCAGGGTCATCTCGTCTGATCTTATATCGTAATGCACCGCATACCGGGCATGTGTTCAGATCCTTGTACGCACCGCGGTAGAGGATGCAGTCATTAGGGCATGCATGTATCTTCTACACCTCCAATCCTAGAGGGCATACGACCTTCTTTGCTGCGTATGTACTGTCGGGCAATTCGTTATCCTTTGGAAGCTTCTTCTTCAATATTTTCAGTAGCTTCTCAAATCCTTTGTCAAGCACAGCATTCTCTGCCTTCCACTGCAGCAATTCCAGTACGGTACCGAGCTTTGTGTTGCCATCTTCGCAATTGGGGTACAACCCTTTTTTGTGGTCCTCTAGCATGCGATCGAACTTCAGCTTCTCCTTTTGACTTTCGCATTGTGTCCTTGCATCGACAATGACCCGGCGGAGATCATCATCATCGGGCACATCGTCTGGTTCCTCTTGATCTTCAGCAGCTTCGCCCGTTGCAGCATCATCGTGCACATCGTCTGGTTCCTCTTGATCTTCAGGAGCATCACCGTATTCAGGGGGCACATAGTTGTCATCGTACTCTTCTTCTTCGCCATCTTCCATCATAACCCCTATTTCTCCGTGCCTCGTCCAAACATTATAGTGTGGCAGGAAACCCTTGTAAAGCAGGTGGGTGTGGAGGATTTTCCGGTCAGAGTAAGACTTCGTATTCCCACATATAGGGCATGGACAACACATAAAACCATTCTGCTTGTTTGCCTCAGCCACTTCGAGAAAATCATGCACGCCCTTAATGTACTCGGAGGTGTGTCTTGAACCGTACATCCATTGCCGGTTCATCTGCGTGCATTATATATAATTAAGTGTGTCAAAAATCATTAGAGAACATCATGAATAGATAATTAAGTGACCAAATTAATAGAAGTTCATCATCACATTAAAACCAAAGTACATACATAGTTCTCATCTAACAACATAAAGCTCTGCAGAGCATCTAAATTAATTAAACCATACACTGAAACTATGTAAAACATTTCAATGCGAAAACAAATGCGATCATAATCGCAACCAATGTAACATCTGATCCAACGACATAATGATACCAAGCCTCGGTATGAATGGCATATTTTCTAATCTTTCTAATCTTCAAGCGCATTGCATCCATCTTGATCTTGTGATCATCGACGACATCCGCAACATGCAACTCCAATATCATCTTCTCCTCCTCAATTTTTCTAATTTTTTCCTTCAACAAATTGTTTTCTTCTTCAACTAAATTTAACCTCCCGACAATAGGGTCGGTTGGAATTTCCGGTTCAACAACCTCCTAGATAAATAAAATCTATGTCACGTTGGTCGGCATAATTGTCATAAACAATAAATGAACCAATAGTTATGAAAAGATAATATATACCACATCCGAATCATAGACAGGACGAGGGCCGACGGGGGCGGATACCAAAACCATCGCACTATATAAGATAAAATAATAAAAGTAAGAAAATTATACAAGTATCTATATAAACATACAAGTAAGAGGCTCACCACGGTGGTGCCGGCGACGAGATCGGCGCGGGCGATCGACGGCGGTGAAGACGGGGACGGGACGTGACGGACCGCTAAACCTAGACAAATATTGAGGAAAATGGAGCTTGGAGGTGGAGCTTGGAGAGGAGAAAGCTTAAGTAGTGTGGCTCGGGCATTTCATCGAACACCTCGTGTGCATAGGAGGTGAGTTAGAGCACCACAAAGCTCCCTCCTCGCATGCCACGAAAAACAGAGCAGTGAGAGTGCTCTGCTCGCGGGGTATATATAGGCAACTAATTGGTCCCGGTTCATGGCTTGAACCGGGACTAAAGGGAAGCCTTTGGTCCCGGTTCAGGTGGCCAACCGGGACCAATGGTCGTGGGCGAGGAGCAAGGCACATTGGTCCCGGTTCGTCCCACCAACCGGGACCAAAAGGTCCAGACGAACCGGGACCAATGGCCCACGTGGCCCGGCCGGCCCCCGGGGCTCACGAACCGGGTCCAATGCCCCCATTGGTCCCTGTTCTGGATTGAACCGGGACTAATGGGCCGACCCGGCCTGGACCATTGCCCCCTTTTCTACTAGTGCATCACTGCAGTGACCAACAAACACTAATCGACCATGCAGCCCCAAAAATGAAGCCTTTAAGAAGGGCCACGACGTGATTACGCCGCCATCATCCGTACCAGGAAGACCTAGACAAGGGGTTTCCCCGGGGTGCTGACGAGGAGGAGTAAACAAGACAATGACACCTCCATGAAGTTTAGCGGCGCCCATGAGCGCCACAGTCTAAGGGTACCCTCAATTGAAATGGACAACTAGAACGTCCGCGGACACATTCTAACGTGTCCGTGTACAACGCTAGCATGCTGGCCATCAACGTGTCCGTATAAATTAAATGTCAGCCATTTTTTAAAAAATAAATAAAAATTAAAACCAAATGTCCGACACGCAGCCAAATTTTGAATTATTATTAGATGGCAATTCAAGCACAAGTTAAAACTCGGACTAAAAGCGTCGGGTGTTCAACAAGGTTTTTTAATTCATCAATTGCAAATTCAAACATTCACTTGGAAAACAGTCTTCGTCTCAAGATTTCTTTTTTCCTTGGGCTTGACCTTCTTCATCGCCACATCTTCTCTCAATTGGATTGTCCCTTGAGTGTCATCCAACAATGAATCAACGTGAAGGGCTTGCCCTCCACACTATAGGACATCATGGCTGCGCATACGGATTATGCAATAACTTGATCATCAAGATTGCAACATTGGGCTCAAAACAACCCTTCGCCCGGTGCCGCTCAACACCGGGGCGTCAAACATAGCCGCCAGAGGAAGGCTAGATCCATGCTTGCTCTGCTGCCGTTGCCGCCAGCATTGGCCGCGGTGGCTGCGGGCTCTTGCCTCAAATGGGGGAGCGGCGCCCGTGCGTTGTTCTGGCGGCGGTGTTGGGAAGTCGGGGTGGCAACCCCGGGTACTCTCGCGAGTTCAGCATGGCTGTGGGTGGAGGCGGTCCACTTCGGCAGTGTGGGCAGCGACGAGGATACCATCCAATGGGTGTTGCTACTTCTTGAGCTGGCATTAATTTTTCTCTTGAAGAAGAATGGGTGATGTGGCAAAGTAGAGATACGTATTTCCCTTAGGTAAGAATCAAGCTATCAATCCACTAGGAGGAACACACAAGTCTCCAATAGTGGTACCTTCACAAACAAATAAATACTAGCACCCAACGCGAGGTATTTTTTGTTTTTGATTTTATAGATCGAAAGCAATATGATAAAAGATAGACCCGGGACCATAGTTTTTACTAAAGTCTTCTCTCTTGAAAGAAAGCATACGGTTGGTAAACAAATTACTATTGAGCAATTGATAGAAAATCACATAGTTATGACGATAACCAAGGCAATGATGATGTATATAGGCATCACGTCTGAGACAAGTAGATCGACTCATGTCTGCATCTACTATTATTACTCCACACATCACCGCTATCCAGCATGCATCTAGTGTATTAAGTAAACAAGAACGAAATAACGCCTTAAGCAAGATGATGCTACTTGTGAACCGCGTCAGTAAATTCCTCGAAGAGGAAGGGGATGATGCAGCACAGCGAAGGTAAGTATTTCCCTCAGTTGTGAAACCAAGGTCATCAATCCAGTACAAGAACCAAGCAAGTTATGTAGATGACACCTCCACACAAACAACAAATCCTCGCAACATGACACGTAGAGGGGTTGTCAATCCCTCTTGGGTGATAAATAGATACATTGATAGATGCAAATAGAATAAAAGCAAATAAAACTCAGCGAGATATTTTTTGGGTTCTTGATAATATAGATCTAAAATAAAAAGAAGCAAATAAACTGGAAAAGCAAATGGCAATATAGATCTGAAAATATATGATGAGAAATAGACTCGGGGGGTCGTATATTTCACTAGTGGCTTCTCTTGAGAAAATAGCATACGGTGGGTCAACAAATTACTGTTGGACAATTGATAGAATAGCAAATAGTTATGATATCCAAGACGATGATCATGTATATAGGCATCACATCCAAGATTAGAAGACCAAAACAATTCTGCATCTACTACTATTACTCCACACATTGACCGCTATCCAGCATGCATCTAGTGTATTAAGTTCATGGAGAAACAGAGTAATGCTTTAAGAGCGGTGACATGATGTAGAAGATATATTCATGTAGGAATAGACCGCATCTTTTTATCCTTAATAGCAACGATATATGCGTGTCATGTCTCCTTCTGTCACTGAGATTGAGCACCGCAAGATTGAACCCATTACAAAGCACATCTTCCCATTGCAAGATAAATCAATCTATTGGCCAAACAAAATCGAAATATCGAAGAAGACATACACGGCTATAATAATTAAGTATGGATTTGAATTCGAATAGATCTGATCATAAACTCACAATTCATCGGATTCAAACAAACACACCGCAAAAGAATTACATCGAATAGATCTCCGAAGAGAACATTGTATTGAAGATCAAAAATAGAGAAGAAGCCATCTAGCTACTGCCTACGGACCCGTAGGTCTGAGGTGAACTACTCACGCATCATCGAAGGAGCACCAATGAGGATGATGAACCCCTCTATGATCATGTTCCCCTCTGACGGAGTGCCGGAAAATGGCTTTAGATTGGATCTTGTGGCTCTAGAACTTGTGGCGGCTGAAACAATTTTTTGTCGACTCCTCTAGGGTTTCTGGAATATTGTGGTATTTATAGAGCTGGAGGTCGGTGGAACGGAAACCCGTGGACCCCACTAACCACCAGGGCACGCCCTGGTGTATCATGGGCCCCATGGGCCTTCCCTCGTGCGCTTCTTTGACTTTCTGGATGTCTTCTGGTCCAACAAAATCCACAAAAATTTTCATTGCATTTGGACTCCGTTTGATATTGATATTGTGCAATGTGAAATACAAGTAGAAAACAGCAATTGGCATTGGGCCCTAAGTCAATAGGTTAGTCCCAAAAAATGATATAAAGTTGCTATAAAATGATTATAATATAATAGCATGGAACAATCAAAAATTATAGATACGTTGGAGACGTATCAGCATCCCCAAGCTTAATTCCTGCTCGTCCTCGAGTAGGTAAATGACAAAAATAGATTTTTTTTTTTTTTTGATATGGAGTGCTGCCTAACATGTTCATCATATTTTTTCTTTGTAGCATGGACATATGGACTTTTAGATGATTCAAAGCAATAATCTATAATTTGACATGAAAACTTTAATACTCAAGCATATCAACAAGCAACCATGTCTTTCAAAATATCAACACTAAAGAAAGTTATCCCTAGCCCATTATGCTCAATCATTGATCCATTCATGAAACACATCCAAGTATTAGCTACATCCATGCTCAAGTGTGATAATAGTGTTCCGTAGTTAGTGCTTCGTAAGAGAAGATGATGACTTAAAATAAAAATTGCATAAAAGTAAATAGATAGGCCCTTCGCACATGGAAGCAGAGATTTGTAGAGGTTCCAGAGCTCAAAGCTTCAATTGAGTGATAAAATTATTTTGGGTGGCATGGTTTTCCTGTCAACGAAAACAACTAAGATGTCCCAATATCTTCCATGGTAAATAAATCATACGCTGTTCCCAAACATAAAAACCCACTTTATTTCCTTTTCCACCATCCTTTCACAATCCATGGCTAGCCGTATCCACGGGTGCCTTCCATACCAACACATACCAAAGGAATTTATTATAGTATTTTTTGTATTTCGGGACTGGGCATCCCTATTACCGCCACACTCTCATGCAATGACAAGTGAATAAACTCTCATCTTGAGAAAAACTACCTAGCATGGAAAATATCGGCCAACCCTCGCCGCCTCATGCATGGTACGGGCACACAAAACAGAAGTTTATTTTGAAAATTAGAGTTGGCACATACAAATTTACTTGGAACGGCATGGAAATACTACATAGGTATGGTGGACTCATTTGGCACAACTTGGATTTTAGGATTTGGATGCACAAGCAGCATTCCCACTTAGTACAAGTGAAGGCTAATAAATAGATTGAGAAACGACCAACCAAGGAACGAAAACCATCATAAATGAACACTAAACATAACTAACACCCAATACTACGTCACAAGTAGGATGTAACTTCATTGCACAATTATTGACTTAACATGCATGCATGGGGAATCACAACTCTTAACACCAATATTCTTACTAACACATAATTACTCATCAACATAACTCATATATCACTATCTTCATATCGCAAAATTATTGCAAGGAATCAAGTTTAATGTCCAATGATCTTCATGAAAGTTTTTTATTATATCTTCCCTGGATATCTATCACTCTCGGACCAAATTATTTTAAAACAAATTATCATTGCAAATAGCAAGCTCTTAAACAAATTTAAGTGCAGAACGAGAGCACATATTTCTTCAAAGTTTCATCTCTCAAAATAATATAAGTGAAGCATGAGAGTATTTCTTAAAAAATTCTACTAACTCTCAAAATAATTTAAGGCAAGGGAGCATATTTCTTCAAAATAACAGTACCACCGTGCTAAAAAAATACAAGTGAAGTACTAGCGCAATTCCATGCCCTAAATTTTTTAAGTGAAGTATAGAGAGCGATTCTAATAAATCATAGCATAATTATGGCTCCCTCAAATAGGTGTGTCCAGCAAGGATTATTGTTACAAACTAACCAGTAAAGCAAGCAAAGACTCAAATAATACAAGAAGCTCCAAGAAAAACTCATGATATGTGACGAATAAAAATATAGCTTCAAGTAAAATTACCGATGGTTATTCGAAGAAAGAAGGGATGCCCACCGGGGCCTCCCCAAGATTACTTGCTTTATACATCTTGAATAATACCTTGGGATGCCATGGGCATCCCCAAGATTAGGATCCTTTCACTAATTGTTCCTTCATCCATCATGATCTCACCCAAAACTTGAAAACTTCAATCACACAAAACTCAACAAAACCTCGTGAGATCCATTAGTATAACAAAACTAATCTTTACTTTAAGTAACATACCAAACCTATTCATATTTTATTATTGCATTATATCTACTGCATTCCAACTTTTCCATGTCTTATACCCCTCGATACAATCCATAGATTCATCAAAATAAGCACATAACACAACGAAAACAGAATCTGTCATAAACAGAACAGCCTGTAAAGATGTGAATTGATGTCATACTTCTGTAACTCAAACAATTCATTAGGACAACGTGGGCAATTTTGTATATTGATAACGTGTAAACAATTCAGAATTTTATCACACTCCAATAACCACAGAGAATTCTTCTACTAGACGCAAAAGTTTCTGTTTTCCAATGCAATTGAATCAACTATGAACCAAATCATCCCAAAGGCTTTGCTTGGCACAAACACTAATTTAAATCACAAAAACACATCTAATTAGAGGCATCTTTGTATATTTATTGCAAAAAAGCAAGAAAACCAAAAAGCAAAAAGATAAAGATTGGGTTGCCTCCCAACAAGCGCTATCATTTTACACCCCTAGCTAGGCATAATGCATAGATTCAAGTATTGTCATCTTTGTTTTCCAATTCCTCAATTTTGCATCCATAAGTCCTTAGGGATCTAGCATGCATATTCTCAATGATCACGCTTCTAGGGATAAAATTGAAGTGTTCATTCATACGAGAAGGTCCTGCCATTAATTTGGAAAATTTGAGGTAAACACTAATCATCTTAAGATCTTCACTATTGCTACTAGAAGCGGTACTCTTGTTCCTACAGGTAGATTTCTTACTAGGAGGAGTTGTTTCAATTGTTTTAATGGAATAAAAAGCAGTGCTTAAATTACTAAAAATTTCTTCCAATTTATCAATCCGAGCAGGACTCTTCTCTACCCTTTCATTAGTTATGGGTTGTTTCTCTCTTGGTACTTTAAGAGCATCTCCTGTCTTTGACCCAATTCAATTTGCAAGATCGCTAATCCTCTTATCCAAATTTTCAACATGTTCTTTGGTGAGCATTTCCTTTTTCAATAGCATCTATTCTTAGCATAACATGTTCAAGAGTTAAAATTGTTTCATTGGTAATGATAGGTGGAGATCTTACTAAATTTGCCAAGGCATTTAAAGCATCAAGAGGAGGACAACTCAAGAGCTTCCCACCGGTGATAGTGTCAAGAACAAATCTATACCAAATGGTGATTACCACGTAAAATTTTCGAAGAAGAACGATAGTAGATTGATTATGAATAGATCTATTATGAGCATTGCAAATCCTATACCAAGCATCTTTCAGACTTTCTCCTCCCCTTTGATTAAAATTGAGAACCTCATTCTCGGGAGTGCACACAACGAGGGGAGAATTAGCCATAACGATAAACCAAGCACGAATCCCAACGAACAAGAGATCCGGCAAGAAAAAGAGCAAATGGAAAGAAGGCAAATAAAAAGGCAAATATTTTTGTGTTTATGTAAAATCGTTTTAGAAGTAGGGAAGATAAAAACGAGAGGCAAATGGCAAATAATGTAAATTGCAAGGAGATGAGAGTTTATGTGTGGGAACCTGATAGATCTTGACTTGATCCTCACCGGCAACAGCGCCATGAATTCTTCCTGCTACATGGGAACCGCGTCAGTAAATTCCCCGAAGAGGATGGGATGATGCAGCACAGCGTAGGCAAGTATTTTCCTCAGTTAAGAAACCAAGGTTATCAATCCAGTAGGAGAACCAAGCAAGTTATGTAGACAGCACCTGCACACAAACAACAAATCCTCGCAACTTGACGCGTAGAGGGGTTGCCAATCCCTCTTGGGTAAAGTGATATGATAAATAGATAGATTGATAGATGCAAATAGAATAAAAGCAAATAAAACTCAGCTAGATATTTTTGGGTTTTTGATAACATAGATCGGAAATAAAATAAGCAAATAAATTGGAAAAGCAAATGGCAATATAGATCTGAAAATATATGACGAGAAATAGACCTGGGGGCCGTAGATTTCACTAGTGGCTTCTCTCGAGAAAATATCATACGGTGGGTAAACAAATTACTGTTGGGCAATTGATAGAAGAGCAAATAATTATGATGATGTACAAGACGATGATCATGTATATAGGCATCACAACCAAGATTAGTAGACCGAAATGATTCCCCATCTACTACTATTACTCCACACATCGACCGCTATCCAGCATGCATCTAGTGTATTAAGTTCACGGAGAAATGGAGTAATGATTTGAGAGCGGTGGCATGATGTAGATAAGATCTATTCATGTAGGAATATACCCCATCTTTTTATCCTTAATAGCAACGATACATGCGTGTTTATGGTCCTTTCTCCATGTAGTCTATAACCACACAACTAATTATTAGGTGTTCAAGTTGCCGAGCTCAGTGGGTACATGGAGTGTGGGCTGAGTGCCCATGTCTTAGCTATCTTGTTTTCACTTTTCATGATTTAGGATTTATTTTGGTTAAGAAAGTTTACTTTAAGTGTTTGTAGTTTTTAAGTTTTTGAGACCTATATGATATTTTTGACAAGTATTATAGGCAACTGGTGAAGCTGAAGTCAATTTTGGTTAGCTCGGTGGTGAAAGCCATGTTGGTGTGTGCATTACTTCACATAGTGATGCTTTCATTCTTGGATCTAATAATCTCATAAAAGTGCTCCAACCAAAAAAAATTATAGGGATGGTGCGATGATTTGGAGCTAAAAAATTGTTAGGTTGTTCGATAACACATTGGATACCACCACTCTTGGGAGATCACCACAGACCTCTGGCATTGATGCTCGCCAGTACATGGACATTGTGCTCATTGCGCCCATGCCGCTGCCTACTATCCACCAAGGTCACTGTGGTGTTATAGTGTATTTGGAAGATCAACAACACCATGGACCATCGCTCACAGATGTTACAAGAAACATCATCGCTAAATAAACCCATTATTCTGATGATTTGTTCAAGTGTATAGGAAGCTAAGTTGCGTGTATGCATTGCGGGTCATCGTTGTTCCTCTACATAAGCCAATTGTTCTGGAGATTGTTTGCATGCATGCGCATAAAATATTCGTCTGTTAATGTGTTGGATAGATTGCCTTGGTTCATTTGAAGAAAGAGGAGATCAAAGTTTTACCACTGTAGTATTTCAAGATGGTGAGCATTGTGAGGGAGGCCATGGCTTTTCTATTTAGTGTGCTCCTGCTTGACTGGTTTACCCATCATTCCTTAATATAATCCTCGAGGTGTCATGTCGAAGTGTCAATGTTTTCTAGATTGAGGCACTCATTGACAAATTCCAAAGGTGCAGGGTGAAACCACACTTACCAAAAAGGTGCAACCCGGACTATTGTTCCATTTGCAGAGATCAGAGAACAACAAAGCAAGCACACACATGATTCCTTAGGGCATCTCCAACGCTAGTCCCTAAATGGACACCATAAATGTCATTTTTCTCATCCGAATGTGATCCGTGGATATGATGCGGAAGGGAGCTAGCCATCCAACCTTAATCACAAATAATCCTTTATCCGGTTGGAAGGAGAGAGAAGAGGGAGGACCATGCATGTAGTGGATATGTGGGTGTGGTGTGGGGTTGGGAGTAGAGAGAGAAAAGAGAGGAGGGCTACGTGGGGGCTTCTCTCATCCAAATTTGGCTTGTCATAAGATTCAGATCAATCCATTCAGAAATACCGGCACTTCGACGGTCGGCGAGCAATCCTGCATAGGAACACTCATCAATTCCTACGTGACGAACTAGCCAAGGTTAGCACTGCGTATTACTTTGTACTTCCTCCGTTCCTTTATATAAGGTGTATTATTTTCGGCACGGTGACCAAGGCACGTAATTATAGACATGTTAGAACAAAATTACCCTTGGCAAATTTGTTAGTTACGAGCAAGTATATCAGTTACTCGAGGAAAGTAAGAGATATATGCAATCGAGAGAGAGATAGTTTCCTTTTTTTTGCTACAACGAGAGATACATATGATCAAGAGAGAGATACTTTCCTTTTTTGGAGGGCTAACAAGGTAATTATGAGGAAATAGAAGAAATGTACCTTATATTATGAAATGTTATCAAAAAACAATTTACCTTAAATAAAGGAACGGAGGGAGTACTTTACGGCTTCTGCTAATCTCACTCAATTCTTGTCTCTGATGTGTCAGATTATACAATAGAAATTAATTATTTTGGTTGGGTGACATGTGATGCTAGTTCTGACACTTGCAATTATGAAAGAAAAAATGTGCAAAAGACCACAAAGATTAATTCAAATGTAATATAGTCATTATAGCGCCAAGCAAAACATCACGATACATTTACGTTAGTTGTTGTTTATCATATTGGAAATTATCGAACCAAATTTAACTATTGCAAACATAACGATGCTTGTATAGGTTGAAGCGCAACATTATACAAGTTATGATACTTGAGGCTCTTATATTTAGAAAATGATAGAGTAATTGGTTGATATAGTAGTGTACGGATTAATTTAGCCGACTTTTTTTCCGATAAAGGGTGAATTTTATTGGCTCAAAATGGAGCATCAAGAGGGTACACTGTCAAGACAACAAAGGAATTATTTGTCCCACACCACCGGGTATATATATTTTTCTGATAAAGAGCACTTTATTAACTCATAAAGTCGCATCAAAAAGATACTCACGGATACATATAATAATATAACTTAACCCAAATTGTTTATTCTCTTGGCGCCACGTTTGCTTTTCCTGTGTTGGCCCTTATCGTCGGCCACGCGCAGCATTTAGCTCCCCGTTCACGACATCGTTGTCACTGTTCAACCATTTCACGAAGCATGACAGGAGAGAAAGTTAGACAACACTCGAACAAAAGCGTCAAGAAAAGTAACCTGCAGTAGAGCATTTTTGAAATAAAATAGAGAAGCCAGAGCATGAGCAGACCGTTGTTGACGCCGTGGTGTCTGCTGCTGCTGAGGAGGGTTGGGGTGACGCTGTGCCTGTTGACGCCATTGTGAAGTTTGGGATCCCAGGTGGTGCGATAGGGGTGCATCCTGTCATAATTCACGCTGTCAACGCATAGATAACAGTCAGATAAAGCCAAGTGTAAAATAGCAAGAAAAGAAAAAAGGAAGGAGAGAGGCTGCAGATCGCATCGTAGGGAGTCAAGTCAAATGATGAGCAAACCTTGTTTGTGATTGTGAATTCGTCGCCTGATCTGCAGAGAAAGATTGTGAATTCGTCCTAGTAGAGCTTGGCCTGCTGCCAGTCCCAGTCGTTGCCTGAGTGTTGGACTCCACCGGCGGACCACGCCACAAATCTCCGAGCCTCGCATAATGCCTGGGTAGAACAACGGGCATAATATCATGGTCGTTTCTTCTGAACCCTCCTCCCCTAGCCGCTCCAAACTCTCCCCTGGACTCCATTGTTGGCGCCGCCTCTCCTCGCAGCACCGCTTCTTCAACCTCTCAACTCTCTTTTCTGTCAAGAGTACCAGAACGCACACACACGGAAGAACTCACACACAGACAACGCACACATGCACCAGAGAAAAGGATCTCAATGGCTTTGCCGAGAGGATTTCCCTGGTGACCATACAGTGGCTACATCTTTTCTTCCAGCCCTCACGGCTACATTTTCATTGTCTGATAGCAGTATATATACACAGGACTCAAGCACCTTGTGCCATGCACTCACACCACTACTCCCACATCCTGGAACCACTTCATGATGCGGATGGCCTGGCCTACCGGCCACTGCTCACTTATCCTATCAGACATTTTCTCAAGGCAACTAACTCACCAGAGCTAACAAACTACATGCAGCTAGCAACCCACTACCTACATGCACGGTCAAGCCTCCGTAGCCTTCTCAGCATCCAAACGACCCGGCCAAAACAGAATGCATGCAACAACAACCAGCTACATGCACGTACGCCCCAGGATCCGCATGACCCATTCACACATACGTGCACAAGCTACATGTCAAGATTAATTCCATCATTCATCACCGTACAGAAATCCCGCTGGGATCGGTCCTCCGACGGCACCTGCGAACGCTCTCACGGCTGCAGCTCTCCTGCCTCCACCAGCGTTTCCTCCCGCCGGGAACTGTCGTCCGCCCGCACCTACGAAAGCTCCTCCGGCTGCCGCTGCCCTGGCTCCGCCACCGTACCCGCCCACCGGGAACTGTCGTCTGGCTGCTCCTCCGCCTGCCGCTACCCTGGCTCCGCCTCCGCCACCGTTCCCTCCTACTTGGAAGGCTGCTCCTCCGCCTGCCGCTACCCTGGCTCCGCCTCCGCCACCGTTCCCTCCTTCTTGGAACTGGAAATCCTCCTACGCCTGCACCCACGGCTGCCGCTCCCGTGGCTCCTCCACCATTCCCTCCCCTACCTCCGATCGCTCGCCCAGCAGCACGCCAGCACCACCGTTCCCTCCCCTGCCTACCATACCTGCGAACTCTCTGCCTGCACCTGCAAACGCCTCCCAACCTCCGAAAACTGGCTCATCTCCTCCTGGCATCGAGTGAAGTGACAAGCTAATAAGGTCGACCGTGTGACGATCGACAGTATTAATTCCCGCAAAGTGAGTGTGATGGCGCTTTACAAGACCGTTGAATGATGAGCAACGCCGCCCTCGCCCGTCACCACGCCGCTTGACCCAAATGGAGCCAGTTCGTTCGTCATATCATAACGTTTTTGGTCAGGACTAGATCGCGGTCACGGATGATCGCGCGCTTACTTGCCCAGTTGCCAGGGATGGATCATTAGAATACTTTCCCACAAGCCAAAATGGATTACTCCACTACTACTGTAAAACTCGCTTGCATTGGCTGCTTGGCCAGAGCCCAGAACGTTGTGTGAACTCGCAGTTTCGGCGCCTTGAACCGAGGCGGCGTGGTTGATCGTCAACGTTGTCTTGCCGCGGCAGCCAACCGCCCACGACGCGGCTCAAAGCTCAGCAAGGAGCTGAGTACACAAGCTCCAACTTAGGGCATGTTTGGTTCCAATGACTTAAAACCAGTGACTTATAAGTCACGCTGTTTGGTTGTCACCTGACTTATAAGTCACCTAGCTTCCCATACCAATCAACATCATGCAGGTGGTGGGACCCGTGCAAAAGGGGTGACTTATAAGTTTTAAGTTTGGGTGGAGCAACTTATGACTTATAAGTTGGGATGACTTATAAGTCGGGGTCTGTTTGGCAAAATAAGTCATTTTTTTCATTTTTCGACTTATAAATTGGTGACTTATTTGAAATCAAACAAGCCCTTACTCCATACTCTCTACTCGTCGGCCGATCCAGACCCAGTCCATCAAGCAGCTTCCTTCCTCCCCAGTTGTGCTATTTTAATTAGGACTGTCATTCAGCCACGGTTTTATGGCAGCTAAACAGCGGGCGTAAGCGAAGCTTGGTCGGCGTGCGCGCGCCTGTTCCACGGCGGCACAAGCACAGCACCAGTGGTGGCGAACGAGTAGAGCAGCCGCATGCGTAATTCCCAGTTAGTTTCCGTTAATTAAAATCGGAGCGTACGCTCTCTTTATCAAAAATAATGTCCAAAAACTACAAACACCACTACCGCGACGGACTCGACATACAGTTTCGTTGTACTTTGTTGTTTTGGTATTGTTCTGAAATTCCACTGAGATGTCTCATGAATGTCACTGAAATAGTTCTGAAATTCCATTGAAAAAACATGTCTGTAAGATTTAGTTTGTGTTAAAAAAAACAGTTCAATGTCTCTCTGGTGCCTGTATGATGGTTTTCTAACATGTCTGTTTTTTAATCAAGTTTATGTGTTTCCCGGACAAAAAAAAATTCAAGTTTATGTGAATTGTCTGTGGAATGCTTTTGAAATCCATTAAAAGAAGACTAAAGCAACTGAACATAATCGGAATATGTTTTCTTAAATAATTGGACTAATTATTGAAGCTTGTTTAGAAATGATTAAAATTGTGTCAATATGTTTGAAGTCGTGTGAAATTGATGCGAGGTTTTGTTGGAAAAATCATGAATTAAATCTAGAAATGTAGGACAATCAGTGAAATATGTCAAAATTGATACTCTCGTTTCCTTTCTATAAGGTCTATTATAAAGTTTACAGTAACAAATATCAACAGCTATAGTACAAGATCAGTATTGTGATATTAAGAGTTTTTCTACAAACTTGATCAATGAAAGAAATTTGGACTTTGAAAAAAATCAATGCCCCCCCCCCCCCCCCCCGGTTTTTACAAAGGGAATCTCCCCACCATAATTTTTTCGTAACGAGTAATAACATAGAGAGAGTATGTACATGGTTAATAACTAATAAAAACTATAACACATCTATAAAAAGAATAGTTGGAGAATGGTTTATGTCTGAAAAAGATAAGAAATTATTGGACAGTTGTTTCAAACATTTCAAATAAGTGTATCTAATTCTCTTTGAAACTTATTCGAAAACATACCCAAATAAAACTGAAACAAATGCATGCATAAAAGGCAAGAGTGAGAGGAGTACATAGCAAAGTAGTATGTCATGGTTAATTAGGGGGGAATCGGGCTAAACCGTCACTATCGCTGAATGGGCGCACATACAATCACCGAAAATCGCCACGAAGAGAATACCATCGACGTTGTAATTCGGCAGGGATGCAAGAACCGCAACGACGACACCTTCAGCAATGTTACGGTGCCCGCAGGCTTTGCTTGCATCAGCCTAGGCCGCGTTCGGCCCAACTTTTGCTGGTCATCTCGCATCCCCAAAGCCTATATAGTAGGTTGGCCTGCCTACACTACCACCAACCACCATCCACCTCGCGATAGAGTAGGCCTACACCAGGCCCATCAGACAGCACACACCATATCATAAGCGGCATGTTACTAAGAGCAAGTATAATAGGGTGACATAAGCGGGCTATTACTACTAGGAAAAACCTTATACACAGAAACTTAGCAGTAGCGCTGGTCAAAAAGGGGCGCTACTGCTAATTAGCATTAGCGCGTGCAACTAACAGGCGCTACTGCTACCAGCTTAGCAGTAGCGCGTCTCGGTAGAACCACACTACTACTAAAATTGGCCCCGTTCCCGCCACGCTAGTTTTAGCAGTAGCGCCTACACCAGACCCATCAGGCAGCACACATCATATCAGAAGCGGCACATTGCTAAGTGCAATGTCGCGAGGCCAGTAATCGAGGTCGCCCAAGGTGGGCCATCTTTCACATAGCCACCATCCCGAGCAACCAGAGCGAAGGCGCGTCACCAACACCTCGGTGACTAGGATCTAACCCCAAACCGGTGGCAATAGGGAGTAGCTCTGCGTCGTCGCACCGCCTGAGCCACCACAACTCAGGGCTCTGATGCCGGGACGATCGCTGCATCTACCTTGAATCACCGGGCAAAAAAAATTGCGAGAGGTCTCCCCATCACCACTGTCTGTGGCACGGGATTAACCCAAACACTCTCCCCTCGTGTCGCTTGTGAGAGCAACGCGAGGTCTGGAGAGCTTTTCTCAGAGGGGTTTAGTGTTGTAAAACACTTAATTCTAAAGACATGAGCGGGTTCAAAATTTCAACAATTTTTACAGATTTCGGTAATTTGGTATGGTGCCAAAATATTTGGAAACTCTAAATTTCAGATCAGGTTCACTAATTCCAAGCCAAATCCAAATCCAATGAAAAATAATCAAATTCGAGTGCATTTTGATAGATCGAATCCCATAATATTTTCCAACATTGTACCGAATTTGTTCCGTTAACATAATTTGATATACTGGACAAGAGAAATAAACTGAGATAGTCCCATACTTGTTGACGTGACGACAACATGCATGTACTAACATTATTCAGTAGCTAACTAAATAGACACGCACGCCGGTGCATATCCATGACTCCCACACTCAACCAGCAATGGGAAGTGTAGTCGGTGGTGACATGAGTATGTTGAGCCGTTTGGCCGACTTGCTAAACTCCCTGCAAGAGATGGATTCGACACCGTTGTCAGTCAACGATTCGATGCAATGACAGGGGAATGCGAGCAGAAGAAATTAAGAAACCACAACTTACTCCCACGGCACGTCTCCGACGAGCATCCACTCCCCGTCCCCGTCCTCGTAGGTGACGGCGTATGGATCACCATGGTGAGAAGTGGAGGAGGGGAACATGAGGCGGAGCGTGTGGTGGAGCTGGTGGTAGGAGGCGTGGCGGGACAGGTCCACCTTCCTCCCGATGGGCACCCCTTCCATCTTCACCTTCACGTGGCCGTTGCTGCGCGGACGGTGCCCGATCTTCACCGGCGGCCAGCCCACCAGCCTCTTCCTCCTGCACGACTTGCACTCATCAGTTCCACGAAAGAGAAGGGCGTGTACCTAGGTGCATCGCATTGAACACTCACCTGTTGCTCGTCTCCCAGTCGCGAGCGTCACCAGTGCCGTCTTCGTTGTGGCCGTGGTCACCGTCGTCGTCGCCGTCGCACAGGAAGAGTGGCAGCATGGGCTTCTTGATCCCGAACGCCTCCGCCGAGCCCCTCTTCCCGCACGAGCCCGCGTGGTTGGGCGGGGCAAGCCCCAGCTCCAGCTCCATGGCGCCGGTGGCTAGCCCTATAGCTAGCTCCTTGTCTTCGTCGACTATTTTCCCTGTACTACGTGATCACAGCTGATAACTTGTTCTCAGAGTAGCCGGGGACACCGTGCGATCGATGCGTGCAGTATATATAGGCGCGCGGGGCACCGCGGCCGATGGCTACGTTCGATGCATGGTGACAGTGGAGGTCGATCTGGAAATAGTGAACTCGACGTGGGCTCATGGCAGCCGGGGGAGTGGGAGACATGGTGTTGGGGCTCAAGGGGGGCAAGCAGCGGGCGGGCTGCCGGCCTGCCGCCACGCGGTCGGAACCGCTTGCTCTTGCGTGTGCCGCGGTAGTATATCGAGTCATCGACACGAACCCTTGCGCTGCCTGCGAAAGAACGGCCGAATTTGTGGGCGTAGGTGTGGTTCTGTCTCTTGGCCGTACTGTAGGGTGTGCGTGGTTCCAGAACTGATGAGCGTGGACCTGCCTGCCAGCTGCCACTATGGTTACGGTGGACGCATGGCGTGCTAACGTACGTACCGCTCCTGTGGATAATACGTTCTTCATGCAAATACATTCATTTGACCGTCAACTAATTCCGGAAGAAGGCATAGGTACCGTCAAATGCATGGTCAAGCTAGACACATTCAGCATAGGTACCAGCGCCAATGGTGTCACCAGACGCGAGAGCCGTTATTTTACGCACCTTTGATGGGCTCCTAGTCGTCCACCACATGGACATGCCGCAGCGGAGCGCATGCCCCCAAGTCAAGGGAGACAAACCAGGCATTGCTCCCACTCCATGCTTCGCCCACTCCAGTCACAGTTGTATGTGATAGTGTGCCTGATCCACGGATTGGAATCGGATCTGCATGGAGCATGGACACCGTGCTTCCCAAAACGCCCTGCCGGCTCTGTCCCAACACCCAAACGAAGTTTATCTTTCACGTCCCAACAGTTTGTAAACGTACTCCCTTCGTTTTTCTTTACTCCGCGTATTAGTGTTGACTGAAGTCAAACTTATGAAAATTTGACCAAGTTTACAGAAAGAATATAAATATTTATCATAAAAAATCTATATGAAGTGAAAGTACATTCAATAATATATCTGCTGGTATTAATTTGTTATTGTATATGTTAATATTTTTGTCTATAAACTTTGTCAAAATTATAAAGATTGACTTTGACCGAACCTAATACGCAGAGTAAATAAAAATGAAGGGAGTACTAGGATCTATATGTGCGTGTGCAGCTTCTCATGGGGGCGGGACAATTACGCACGGAGAGCAGTTTGTCCAAATAGTTTTGCTAAGTCTGAGTCGCACTAGTAGAAAAAGGACCTAATATGAGACACATTAGTCTCGGTTCAATTTCGGCCCGGTACTAATGGTATCATTAGTCCCGGTTCGAACGGCTATGCATTAAAGCCGGTTCGTGTTGAACCTTTAGTATCGGTTCGTGCCACGAACACGAACCGGTACTAAAGGGGTGGTGGCAGGCTGGCGTCAGACCGGGGCCCCACGAGCCCCTTTAGTCCCGGTTCGTGGCACAAACCGGTACTACAGGGCTAACCTTTAGTACCGGTTTGTGCCACGAACCGGGACTAAAGGGGTCTGACTTATAGTCCCGGTTGGAGACACAAACCGGGACTAAAGGGCCCATTTTCAAACTCTACCCCCCTCCCCCCCCCCCCCCAAATCGCCTTTTCAGTTTTGTAAAAAGCAAAAGAAAATAATACAAACTTCAAAAATTAAAATCCTTCGAGATGTAGTTATGTTACTACATCTACTAGTTAGGAAAATTAAAAAACTTAAATTTAGACATATTTTGCAAAAAAGTGTTATGAAAATGTAAAACGGCCATACCTTTTGCATACGATGTTGAAAAAAAAGCATAATATATCAAAAAATTAGCACGAAAATCCACATCCGATTTTGACAGCCTACGGCCTGTTTGCAATTTTTTAGAATCCTCAAATTCTAAAAGGAAAAAAATATATGCTCAAATTTCAGTTTTTTAAAATTTTCGTTAAATCTGGTCAAATTGTGGTCAAACTATGGTCAAACTAATTATTCAAGAAATATTAGTGTTAATAAATAATCATTTTAGTTTTTTGACTTTTGGTCAAACTATGGTCAAAGCTGGTCAAATTGTGGTCAAACTATGGTCAAACTACTTATTCAAGAAATATTTCGGTTACTAAATAATATATTTTTTAGAATAATAGTTTAGTTTCAAACTAAAACGGTGAAACATGTGACTTCATGCATAATATATATTCCTGGGGGTTAATAGGATTGACAGCTTACTATTGTCAGGTAAACAACATGTGCAGACTTGGAAACTAGGGGGAATAGAACTCGGAAGTTAAGCGTACTCAGGCTTGAGTAGTGAGAGGATGGGTGATCGGCCGGGAAGTTAGATGATTTGGAATGATGAGGGGTGATTAGAGCAATGATGAGCGGTGATTAGAGACAAAATCGTCAAATAATTCAAAATTTTGAAAATCGAAAAAAAAATCAATTTTTTCGAATAAATAAATAAAATTCAAAAATAATTAACCTTTAGTACCGGTTGGTGTTACAAACCGGTACTTAAGGTCCCCCAGACCACCGCGCGGGCTCGTGCCACGTGGTGGGCCTTTAGCCCCGGTTCATGCAGAACTGGTACTAAAGGGGGGGACCTTTAGTCCCCGCCCTTTAGTGCCGGTTATAGAACCGGGACTAAAGGCCCTTACCAACCGGTGCTATAGCCCGGTTCTGCACTAGTGTCGATTTTATATCCAAAAGATCTTACATTAAGATCCGTGAGAAAAATATGTTTTTTTTCTGTATTGCATGTTATGTCACTTAACTGAGACTTAGTTTAATCTTAGTCGATTGAGACCTATCGGCACCCAGTGGCGGAGCGCTCCGGTGGGTGAGGTATGGCACCTGCCATACCTTGATTATTGGCAAAAAATTTTATACATATGTATCTTTCACTCGGCCCAGTTCTGCCTCGATCACAGCCAGGCCCAGGCAGAGCTAGCGATGGCCTTGAGCGCCCTCTGCCCACAAGTCCACGACCCCACGTCCCACCCACCTAAAAAAAAGAAAACGAACGACCAGGGCACGCTCCTTCCCTGCCCGAGACCCAAACCTAGCTAGCGCCTAGCGCGGCGGCGGCGGCTTACCTGGCGGGCGCGAGGTCGCGAGGACCAGGGCACTAGGCGGGCGTGGGCGGCGGAAGGCTGGGGGCTTGGAGCCTTGGAGGGCGGCGACTCCGGTGGCGCAGCAAGCGACGGTAGCAGCAAGCGGCGGCTTCACCAGCAGCTCCGACGGCCACTCCAGTGGCGCGGCGGCTTCAACGGCGGCTACAGCAGGCGACGGCCACAGTCGGGGTTTGGGATTCAGGTGAGACCAACTGACCAAACTTTGAACTTTGATGGGCAGTAGCGTTTTTTCTTCTGTCAAAGTGTCAATTCTTCATGGACAGAAAGGCGGTGACTAATAAGATGCCCAACCGGCTCAGTTTTGTCTAGATTGCTAGAAGATGGAAGGAAAGGGAAAGGGACTAGTAAATCCAAAGAAAAGAGGAAGAGGTAATTTCTCATTTTTCTGAAAATTTTGTAGCAATTTTGAACAGCCTTAAATTCAACCATATTTTAGTGATATATTAATCTTCTCATTGCAGATTTGAAAAAGTATTTTGAAGTGCTTGGTAGTGGCAGCAACTCACGAACAAATCCAAGCACCCGCGAAAGTGTCAATATTTCAGCAAATGTCAATCATCAAGATCAAGTGACTTCCATGGAAGAAGAGCATGAAAATTTGATGCCAACCGAACAAGTGGAAGAACAAACTGCAGATTCGGTCGAAGCTATAGTAGAAGAGAATGTTGAAGTTCACGGGGTTGAAGGTATAACTATTTTTAGTGAAGATTACATAAATGGTGATCCAGGCCTTCGCATTCCACTTGATAGTTTTGCCCCCAACATTAGAGATGATGTTAGATTTGCTTATATCCGAATGGGTGCAACTCAACCAACTAGTTGCACTTTTCCCCCAAATAGAGATGGAAGATGCTTCCGGCCATAATGGTATAAGGATTTTGAGTGGTTGGAATATAGTGTGGATAAGCGTAAGGCATATTGCTTCTATTGTTATCTTTTTATGCATGACCGAATGGATGATAAATTTGGGCATGATGTTTTCTCCAAATTGGGTTTTGAGTGTTGGAAAAATGCGGTTGCAGCATTCCGTAAACATGTTGGTGGGCCATGTAGCATCCACAATATTTCAAAAACAACATGTGATGATTTTAAAAATCAAAGGACAAGTGTGAAAAGTAAAGTTACAACTTACAGCAAAGGTTCACTAGTCAAGTATGAAACTCGTGTGGATACATCTTTGGCCATTGTAAGTTATCTAGCATTGCAAGGTGAACCATTTCGTGGACACGATGAATCCAGTTCTTCTTTGAACAAGGGGAATTTTTTGGAGCTACTTGATTGGGTGAAAGAAAGAATTCCAGAAGTGAAGGTTGCATTTGATGAGCTATGCCCTAAGAATGCCCAAATGACTTCCGAAAAAATTCAAAAAATCCTTATTTCCCATTGTGCAAATGCGGTCACCAAAGCAATCAAAGAAGAGATGGGTGATTGTCTTTTCTCTGTCCTTATTGATGAGTGTCGTGATATATCGGTGAAAGAACAAATGGCTGTGGTTATTAGGTACGTGTTTAAGCTTTTGAAGTGTCTATGTGCTTTTTGATCATTTTGTTCTATGTGGAGTGGTCAACTAATTATATGACATTTTGTAGGTACTTGAGCAAACAAGGAGAGACTATTGAACGATTTTTAGGTATTAAGCATGTCCTGGACACAACATCTGCTTCTTTAAAGAAGGCATTGTTGGAGGTTTTTGCAAAACACGGTCTGGTTGTTGCGCGACTACGAGGACAAGGGTATGATGGGGCATCTAATATGAGAGGAGAATTCAGTGGCCTTCAGAAGTTAATTCGAGATGAGAACCCATATGCTTTCTATATCCATTGCTTTGCCCACCAACTGCAGTTGGTAGTTGTTGCTGTTTCGAGATGCTGCAAGGGTGTTGAGGATTTTTTTGAATATGTGACCATGATATCTAATCTCAGTACGTCATCTTGCAAGAGGAAGGATAAATTGCTTGACAAGCAAAAACAAGTTCTTTTGGATAAGATTAGGGGAGGTGAGATGCCCACAGGAAAAGGGAAAAATCAAGAAACATCATTGGTCAAACCTGGAGATACAAGATGGGGCTCTCATTACACAACCTTATCTCGCATTGAATCAATGTGGGATGCAGTCATAGAAGTTTTGGGCATTGTTGAGGATGATGTGCGTGTTCCATGTAGAGCAGGAGGTTTGGTTCATCAAATGGAGACTTTTAGCTTTGTGTTCATCCTGAAGATGATGCTAAAGATCCTTCGTATGACAAATGATTTGTCTCTTCTATTGCAAAAGAAGGATCAAAATGTTGTTCAGGTATGTGATCGATCATGTTATATGTATCTACTCTGCTTGATATATTTTGTTCATGTAAACATACATGCATCTAAAATTGTAATTGTCTCATTTCAGGCAATGTCATTGGTTACGGATGTGACAACACGTTTGATCAACTGGAGAAATGATGGTTGGGAGCCACTCTTGAAAGATGTCAAAGCCTTTTGCACCAAAAACGACATTCCAATACCAAATATGGATGACATGTTTACAAAGTGGGGAAAATCAAGAAAAGGTGGACGAAACAATATCACAGCTGATCATTTTTTTCGTGTGGACACATTCTATGCTGCCATAGACTCCATCACCACAGAGTTTGATCATCGTTTTAATGAGGTATCTTCAGAGCTGCTCCAGAACTTCTATTGTCTTGACCTAAGAAACTCCTTTTCTAGGTTCAATGTGAATAAGCTTGCTAGACTCACAGAGATTTATTATGAGGATTTCTCAGATTATGAACGTGAACATATAGTTGATAACCTCGAGCTATTCATTATCCATATGAGAAGAATTGAAGAATTTAGAGCTTGTCATGATATTGCAAGCCTAGCTAAAAAGATGGTTGAACTTGAAAGGCATGTCATGTTTCCTGCTGTTTATCGCCTCATTGAGTTGGCATTGCTACTACCGGTAGCGACGGCAACAGTTGAAAGAGCCTTCTCATCAATGAAAATCATCAAGACTGAGTTGCGCAGCAAGATGTCTGATGGCTGGCTTAATGACTTGATGGTGTGTTACATTGAGCGAGCGATCTTCAAAAGTATTGATCTTGATAAAATTAAGGAAGATTTTCAGAAGGAAGGTAGGGCACTGCCATTGCCTGGGTCTTCTACACGCCATTAAAAGCTTCATTATCGGTATGTTTTAGGTTGTTTTCCTATTGAGACATGTCTACATTTCCATTGTATTTGGTTATTCGTTCGTAGTGTGTAACTGTGTATTGTTAGTGTATTGACTCTTTGATTCGCATCAAAAAAAAATCTTAATAAGACTTCGCCACACCTTAATTTTTTTCCGTGGTCCGCCTCTGTCGGCACCCATGTAACTCTTTGTCCAAGTACCATGGATCAATTTCCGTGCAGCACAAGATGGATGCTATTACCTACATGATTGACTAGCTAGTGCCTAGTAGTTTAATTAGTCGGGGTTAGGCACCTCACCTCGGATTGGGTGACTTAATTTACGGGTGCGTGCATGTGATAAGAGACACGCTAGACTTTTAGAAACACCCGCGCCGATCAGGTTCAGGTTTTTAACCCTCTCCTAGATCGACTTGCTTGTGCTAGCTGCATCATCGATCGGCTGGTCCATTGCACCTTGCGTGCAAAAGATCGAGGCGGGTGCGTCGTATCAAGTCCAGACCGCCGTTCATCGTCGTGAAAACAGAAGTACAGACCACCGACTCGCCAAATACAAAAAGGCAAAAGCTATATTCCTGCCGACTGTCCGTTTGCAACAGATCTGAATGAAATCAGAAAACGTTGGATCCTGATTGGGCGGCGGTCCTACCACACCATGCCGCTATGTGCCTGCCCACTTCTACATGTTGTCCTTGTCTATCCTTGTGGTCCTCCTGAATGCGGCGTGTGCCCCCCCTCTCTCTCCATGTGAATACATCTATCAATGCTACACGTTACCAGTGTGTAACATGCAGCAGCAGCCGGCAGCATGCATGGCTAGTACTAGCTAGCTAGTAGGGTACACTGTTCGCATGTAGTACTAGCTAGCCTGTTTGGTTCGCATCCTGGATTTCTAGCCTGTTTGGTTTGCATCCTGGATTTCATGCCTGGTAAAGAGTGGTGCCTGACCGTAGCCTGAAAACTAGATGTTTTGTGCTTGGTCAGACACGGTCTGTTTGGATGTGTACCTGGCCTGAGAAAAGCTTAGTGCAAAAATGATTCATTTGAGAGCTGGCCCACGGAAGAAAAAACTGGTTAAAAAGTACGACCTGTCACCAGGCTGCTCCCAGGCAACGGGTTCCTTGGTCATGGCCCAGGCTAAGTAACGTTTCGTGGTCACCAAGTCAGGCTAGCTGCTTCTCCTCTGGACTCCAACCAAACACAGTCCAGGCAGTTTGCAGGCATGTGATCATGTTACCGAGAACAAACAAAGGGGAACGAACGAAGACTAGAGCTAGGAGCACTATTGAGTGCATCTTGTAAGCAGGTGTGAAGAGTTTTCGAAATGAGCGGACCGTTGGGCGCTTCTCTTGGCGACGGCCCGGGCTCCCCGCCCCGGTCACCTTCGGCTCCGGCCTCCGAGGGCTGGGAGGTGGTCCGGCGCGGCGCTAGCTCCTCTCCGTCGCAGGCGGGGCCGGCCGTGGGGGCTGGCGCGGTGCTGGATCTAGTCGGAGGTCGTTTCTGGGCGTTGGCTGCGGTCGAGTCGGAGGATGAGGAGGACGTGGACGCGGTGTCAAGGGAGGAGAACCTGGCGCCGGCGAGGCCTGCACGCAAGTGGCGGGGAGTGGCGCTGCGGGGGCGTGTCGCCGCTTCGCTCCGGGGGGCCGGGGATCGCGTGTGGTCGCTGTCAGAGCATGGCGGCCCTCCCTGCCTTCGGGCAGGGGCTCGACGTCCCCTGGTGGTGCCGCTCGAGGAATCCGGGCGAGGACGGCGGCTGCGCTTCTCACTCCGGTGGACTCGGAGGTGGATTGGTCGTGCTTGCCGTCGCCGGTGGTGGCCGGACGGGCAGCGGTGGAGGCGGCGGCGGTGCCGCAGGCAACAGAGGGCGTCACAGTCTCTCCGAGGGCTAGGGTTGGCAGTGTTGGGCCCGGGGCCGTGGTGGGACAGGTGGGCCGTGGGCCGGCCCAGGGGTCCAGTTCGGCTGGTGTTGGGGGCCGAGTCTCGTGGGGGCAGTGTACCCCTTGGGAGTGGGAGGCTGGCGATTTGTGGGCCTGGTGGTGCTGAACAGCCCGCGTCGGGCCTGCCTCGGCCTCGGCCCACCCCTGGCTCCTATTTATGGGTGCGCCGCGGTTGCCTCGACCCCTCGCTAGGGTTTCCCGCATCTAGATCGGAGGTGCGGCGCTGGGCTCACCATGCCAGATTCATCCACCTCATCTCTCCACCTCCTCCTCTCTCCATTTCCTTTGCGGCGGCGGTGATGAGCGGACGGCGCGCGGAGAAGAGGCCCATGGAGCCCCCGATCTCAGACGGGGAGCGGCGGCGTGAGCGAGACCTGCGGGAGAAGGCGAAGAAGGAGCTGCATGCAAGAACTAGTGGCAGTTCTGAGCGGAGCTATGAGCAAGAGGGGAGGGAGGGGGATTGGGGTCCTCCTCCCCCCTGGTGGATCCAGCAGCAGGAGAGAAGAAAGAAGAAGGAGATGGCTCGGCGTCGGGAGCTTGAGCGCAAGCCAGCGGATCTTCCCAACTTCGGTGGTGGCCATGGGGATCCGCTGGCCAAGAAGGCCAGGGCGACGACCGAACCCCTGGCGGTGTCCCTTCCCCCTGGTGCGAAGGGCACCACGGGTGAGCCCATTCCAGTGGAGGACACGTCGGAGGCACTAGATGTGGAATGCTTCAAGTGTGGGAGACTTGGCCATTTCCAGTCCAAATGCAAATTCCAGCCTCTGTGCGTGCTTTGAAAGGAGGAGGACATGCCTCCGCGCACTGCCCGACGAGGGGTCGGCAGCCAAGCCTGCAGATAATGGGCAGCGCAATCTCAGGGGAGGGCTTTTTCTGCTTGCAGTACGAAGAGGAGGAAGATCTGGAGGGCCCTCGGCTGCTCTCGGTGGGCAACGCGGTTGTTCTCTCTGCGGAGCCTGGCCGCCTGAACCTGCGGGTCCTTAAGCAGGAGCTCAAGCACATGGTCACGGGGGACTGGGATTGGCAAGTCACTCAAGTAGGCGAGGATGACTTCATGGTGGTGTTCCCCTCTGCAGATCTTCTTCACATGGCCAAGACTAGTGGCAAATTATTCCTTTCCATTAATGACATCACTGCTAGGGTGCGGGATGTGGTGCATGAGGTGATTTCCCCGATGGTGATGCCAGAAGCGTGGGTGCGGCTCCACGGGATCCCTGAGAAGCACCGCAAGATCGAGCGTATTAAGGAGGCTTTCAAGATGTTGGGCAGGCCAATTGTGGTCGATGAGCTTTCCCTCATTAAGTTGGGTCCAGTGAGGATGAAATTGGCTTGCAAGACGCCGGCCAAGCTGAATGGCACGGTGGAGGTTTGGTTTAATCATGAAGGATACCAGATTAAGGTTGAGTTGGAACGGCTGCCGAGGAGGTTGGGAGATGGTGGTGGAGCTACGAGGGCGGGTCCCTCCGCTCCCCCGCCAGATAGCCAGCAAGGTAAGGGCGGGTCTAACAAACAGGGGCCACTCGCGGGCACCTCTTCCAAGGCTGCTGCCACTGGTGCGTCCAAACCTGCGACGGTGACGTCCCAGAAGGAAGCAGCCGGCTCCGGCGCGAAGGTGGTGGGCCAAGATGTGGTGATGGGTGAGCTGGCGGACGAGCACGATGACAGCATCCAAGATACTTCTATTGACACTGAGACATGGGAAAAGCTGGGTGTGATCGCAACTCAAGACACGGCTGTCAGCCTACCTCCCCTCGCCCGCTCTCTGGATCCGTCCTTCGAAGTTCTCGGCTCCAGCCTGCCAGCCCCGAATGCGCCACTTCCTCTTTCTCTAGTGGCTTTGGAAAATGAGACCATGCCGGGCTCTCCAACTCGCGGAGGGGGCTCGGGGCTGGATTGCGTCCTCATGGACTCGGACCCAACTCCGGCCTCGGACAGGCGCCTGTCGAGTGGCTCCAGTCGCCAGGCCAAGAAGACCGCGGAGAGGAAGGCAGGGTGCAAGACGGTGGCCTCGGAAGCAGCGGGATCGGTGGCGGTGTTGGGAGGCGAGCTGGGTGCGGCTCTGGTGGCGCCAGGGCCGGCAGCCAAGGCCAAGCGATCAAGGGCAACTCCGGTGTCGTCTCGTGCTCCTAGCGCACGCGCCAAGGCCAAGCTTGGAGACATGACCTATCTGGAAAGTGCCAAGCTCCGTGCTGCTGACAAGAACATGGATACGACAGGTAACCCTTCCCCCCTCTTTTAAGATTCTGAATGCTTTCTCTGATGAGCATCTTGCCGAGATTCTTAACGATAGTGGCGTAGCGCTAGACTCTCCGTCTTTGGATCTGATTTCGTTAGTTCGCGCGCGTGAAGATGCTCAAGCCGCCCTCACGGAAGCAGCCGCCAGGTGCGTGGCTGCTCAGTCGGTGGACGGCGCGGTCGCAGCACCAGTAGGGGCTGGTGCTGTCGCCCTGCCCAACGAGGGAGCCGAGGCCGGGGTGGCCTCAGACTTGCCTTCTTCCAGTCGAATGCCAGCTAGGAAGCGAGTGGCCAAGGCTGTCTCCTCCCGTGGAGTCCGCCTCCGCAATCGGATCATTTGATGAGATACATTTTCTGGAATATCCGCGGTTGCGGGCACGGGGGGCGTCGCACGCAGCTCCGTGAGTACATGTCCAATGAACACATTGACTACGTTGCGCTCCAGGAGACGATTAAGGCTGATTTTTCATTTAGAGACCTTTTGGTGTACGATCCGCTCCAGTGTTTCGATTGGTTTTGGACTCGGTCTGTGGGCCTCTCTGGGGGCCAATTGTTGGGATGCAACAAGGACGTTTGTGAGGTTATTCTGTGGGAGTCTGGTACATTCTACATCGCTGACACTGTTCGCCACCGGGTCTCCCAAGCATCTTGGGTGATCGTGAGTGTCTATGGGCCGGCAGACCATGCGAGGTCCGCTGATTTCTTGGGAGAAATAACAGCTTTGGTGGGGGCCAAACAATCGTCCAACCTACCCGTGGTGGTGGGAGGTGACTTCAACTTGATCCGCTTGGGGGCGGACAAGAACAACAACAACATCGACTGGGCTAGGGTGTCCCTGTTCAATAATGCCATTGCGTCCGCCGCCCTTAGAGAAATTGCGCGTACTGGAGCTAGATACACTTGGACTAACAAGCAACGAGAGCCTATTCGATGCGTTCTCGACCGAGTGTTCTGCTCTAGTGATTGGGAGGCGTTGTTCCCCCTCTGCACCTTAGTGGCTGAAACGCGCATAGGATCAGACCACGTTTTGCTGATCCTGTCCTCAGGGGAGGATAACGTGCGCCGCAGCCGTAGGTTCTTCTTTGAGACAGCCTGGTTCGAACACGAGGGTTTTAGCCAGCTCGTCACAAACCGCTGGACCTTGATTGGCAATCAGATTGGGCGCCAACGAGGACCAGTAGACTTCTAGTCCTCTGCGGCCGCGGCATTGAGGGCTTTCCTTAGGGGCTAGGGGGCAAACCATGGAAGCGAGTCCAAAAGGGAGAGGGAGCGCATCATGGCAGAAATCGCTTGTCTCGACTCGCAGGCGGATATAAGAACTTTCTCTGCTGACGAATGGGAGCTTAGGTACTCCCTTGAACATCAAGTCCTGGCCATTCTCAGGGCGGAGGAGGAATATTGGCGCTGTAGGGGCGGTGTCAAGTGGGTCGTGAAGGGTGACGCCAACACGGGTTACTTCCACGTGTACGCTAACGGACGCAAACGTAAGAGTACTATTCTTAGGCTTCAGACGGAGCGTGGGACGTTGATCACCCAGAACGAGATAGTTAAGTACATCTTTGACTTCTTCATTGAGCTGTTGGGAACAGCCGAGGCTAAGTGTCTAAGTCTAAGGGAAGACTTATGGGCACTGCACGAGCGAGTTTCGCAGTAGGAAAATGATGCCTTAATGGTGTCCTTTTCGCCCCAGGAGATTGACAGAGCGCTTGCGGGAATGAAGAACGACACGGCCCCAGGACCAGATGGCTGGCCGGTGGAGTTCTTCAAGCGTTTCTGGCCGTTGCTTAGGGACCTCTTCCAAGCGATCATAAACGGCTTTGCCCTAGGTACGGTGGACCTGTCGCGCCTAAATTACGGGGCTATCTGCCTGATCCCCAAGGTTAAAGGGGCGGAATCTATCAAGCAGTTTCGGCCGATCACGCTCATAAATGTACCTTTTAAGATTTGTTCCAAAGCTTACGCTTCTAGGCTAGCGCCGGTCGCCCAACGTGTCACTAGCACGAGCCAAACTGCTTTTCTTAAAGGCAGGAACATTCTTGAAGGACCCATTGCTCTTACGGAGATTATACACGAGTTAAAACGTACACGACGGCAGGGCGTTATCCTTAAGCTAGACTTCGAAAAAGCTTACGATCGTGTAAACTGGGAGTTTATACGGAAGGTCATCCTCAAAAAGGGTTTTGAGGCAGGGTTTGTTCACCGGATCATGAACCTGATCTCGAGTGGCAACACCTCGGTCATTGTTAATGGCGAAATGGGGAAGTTTTTCCGTAATAGGAAAGGGCTTAGACAGGGTGACCCCATATCCCCACTCGTCTTTAACTTTGTGGCAGATGCTAGGGCGGCCATGCTGACAAAGGCCCGGGAGGCCGGTCACATCAAGGGGCTCGTTTCACACCTCATCCCGGGCGGTGTGACACACCTACAATACGCAGACGACACTTTGTTGTTGTTCAAGCCGGACGACCATAGTATTGCTACGATTAAGCTCTTGCCATTAGCCTTTGAGCTCCTCTCCGGACTCAAAATTAACTTTTGCAAGAGTGAGGTCATTACCATGGGGATGGATGACCAGCAAAGTATGCGTACCGCAAACCTACTTAATTGCAAGCTAGGAAGCTTTCCAATTAAGTACCTTGGGATCCCAATCTCTCATCGCAAACTCTCAATTCTAGAATGGGAGCCCCTATACAGGAAAGTGGCTAACAGGGTAAGCCCGTGGCGAGGGCGTTTCATGTCCTCCACTGCAAGGCTAATTCTGACAAACTCGAGCCTCTCTTCTCTTCCCCTCTTCACTATGGGGATGTTTTTACTAGCCGATGGGGTTCATGCCAAGCTAGACACTCTGCGATCCCGATTCTTTTGGGAAGGAACTGGCATCAAGAGGAAGTACCACCTCGTTAAGTGGGCGGCGGTATGCAGACCTAAAAAATTTGGTGGATTGAGAATCCTCAATTCCAAACTAATGAATGTTGCCCTCCTTTCCAAATGGTGGTCGCGGTTGGCCCAAGATGAGTCGGGGCTCTGGGCGCAGCTGCTTAAAGCCAAGTATTTCCCTAATGGGAACCCCTTCACAGCCTCGGCCAACGGCTCCGTGTTTTGGAGAGGGATCCAAGCGGTGCGGCCTACTTTTGACTTAGGGGCCAAATTTCAGACCAATAACAGCCTATCTACTCGGTTTTGGCTTGACCATTGGCTGGGTGCCTCCCCCCTTTGGCAAAGCCACCCCAACTTATACCGGATCGTGACAGATACTAACATCTTAGTTGGGGAGGCAATTCGCAATGATTCTCCGGCGATCCACTTTATGAGGGCTCTAACAAGCGACGAGCATGCGTCTTGGGACGGGCTGGTCCAGCAAATAGGCTCCAATCGCCTTCGGTCGGGGGTTGACACAGTAGAGTGGAGTTTGACAGCGTCTGGGAAATTCACGGTGCAGTCCTTGTATAACAAGCTTACTGGAGGGCCAGTGCTTGACATAGCTAAAGGGCTGTGGAAGGCAGGCCTGCCCCTAAAGATTAAAATCTTCATGTGGTAGATGCTTAGGAATAGGCTACCTACGTCGGATAACGTAGCCAAACAAAATGGTCCGGCCGATGGCACGTGTGCGATCTGCAGATTAGGTGAAGATGCGAACCATGTTTTTTTTAGGTGCCACCTGGCCAGGTTTGCGTGGAGCGCGGCCCAGGAGGCCTTCCACACGGATTGGAATCCCGCGTCGGGGACGCAATTAGTATATATTCTCAAGTCCACGAAAGGGACTACTAGCAGACTTGCCTGGCGTTGCCTAGGGGTGCTACTGTGGGCAATTTGGACGACGCGCAATAAAATTACGATTGAGAAAAATTTCCTAACCATCCTGCAGATGTGATCTTCAAATGCCATCTATTTCTGCAGATGTGGACCCCTCTGGGGAAGGAGCGCGATGCTGAGCGTATGTCTAAAGCCATGGCGCGCATCAAGACGATCCAGATGATGGCTAGACAAGACTAGGCGAGTCGCTGAAGCTTTTGGAGTTCTTTGATGGAGTGTTAGTTTCTTAGGTCATTGCATTCGCTGGTTCGGGCTGCTTTATCTTGTTGCGATGAACCTTGTTGATTTTGTCCCCTGTTGGGCGTGAACTGTGCGTCGATGTTGAACTTGTTCAGTTGTACCCATTAAACCTTGGTGCCTTTCGGGCTTTATTAATTTAAAGCCGGACGCTTCTAGCGTCTTCGTTCCAAAAAAAAAAGTTTGCAGGCATGCTCTAGGCCAGGTGAGGGAGTCCTGGACTAGGGGGTGTCCGGACAGCCAGACTATCATCGTCCGCCGGACTCCAAGACTACGAAGATACAAGATTGAAGACTCCGTCCCGTGTCCGGATGAGACTTTCCTTGGCGTGGAAGGCAAGCTTGGCGATACGGATATGTAGATCTCCTACCATTGTAACCGACTCTGTGTAACCCTAGCCTCCTCCGGTGTCTATATAATCCGGAGGGCATTAGTCCGTAGGACACAACATACATTACAACAATCATACCATAGGCTAGCTTTAGGGTTTAGCCTCCTTGATCTCGTGGTAGATCCACTCTTGTACTACCCATATCATCAATATTAATCAAGCAGGACGTAGGGTTTTACCTCCATCGAGAGGGCCCGAACCTGGGTAAAACATCGTGTCCCTCGTCTCCTGTTACCATCCGCCTAGACGCACAGTTCGGGACCCCCTACCCGAGATCCGCCGATTTTGACACCGACATTGGTGCTTTCATTGAGAGTTCCTCTGTGTCGTCACCGATAGGCTTGATGGCATCTGCAACTAACGACATTGTCCAGGGTGAGATTTTTCTCCCCGGACAGATCTTCATATTCGGTGGCTTCACACTGCGGGCTAATTCGCTTGGCCATCTGGAGCAGATCGAGAGCTACGGCCCCGGCCGTCAGGTCAGATTCGGAAGCCTAAACTTCATGGCCGATGTCCACGGAGACTTGATCTTCGACGGACCCGAGCCACAGCCAAGCGCGCCGCACTGTTGCGATGGGCATGATCTAGCTCTGCCGCCGAACAGTGCCTTGGTGGCTGCACATGAATCCGCTTCGGCCATCAGTCCGGAGCCGATCGCCCAGATCGAGGATCGGTGGATAGATGCCGCCTCGGGGGCTTCAACTTCCTCGACGATGGAGCCGAACATTAATCTTGTCCCCCGCGAAACTTGTGATTCCGAGGTGCCGGATTCCTTGCCGGACTCCGAACCTCCCGCACCCCTACCAATCGATTCGGATTAGGCGCAGGTTGTGGAAATCACCACCGCGGACAGCTTCCAACACTCGCCTTTTGGCGACGTCCTTCGCTAAAGCATCTCTCGTTATCAGGAGAGTCCTGGCCGGACTATGGCCAGGATGGTTGGGGTACGGACGACGAGAAAATTCAGAGGCCACCCACCACCCACTTTGTAGCCACTATCGACGATCTAACCGACATGCTAGACTACGACTCCGACGACATCGACGCTATGGACGACGATGCCGGAGACGAACAGGAACCAGCGCCTACAGAGCACTGGAAGACCACCTCGTCATATGACATATATATGGTGGACACCCCAAAAGACAGGGACGGCGAAGAAGCAGCGGAGGCGGACTCTTTAAAGAAGCAGCCCAAACGCCGGCGTCAGCGGCGCTGCTCTAAATCCCGCCACACCAAGAATGGAGATTCCGGCACAGGAGATAATAATACCCCAGAGAGTGCCGAAGACAATCCCCTCCAGCAAGACTCAGCGCAGGAGGATGCAGAAGCAAGCCCTCACAAGAAGGCGGCAGACGAAGAGGTTGAGGATCATAACTATATGCCTCGCTCCGAAGACGAAGCAAGCCTCAACGATGACGAATTCGTCGTACCTGAGGATCCCGTCGAACAAGAGCGTTTCAAGCGCAGGCTTATCGCCATAGCAAACAGCCTAAAGAAAAAGTAGCAACAGCTTCAAGCTGATCAGGACCTGCTGGCCGATCGATGGACCGAGGTCCTCGCGGCCGAAGAGTATAAACTCGAACGCCCCTCCAAAAGCTACCCAAGACGCAAGCTGCTCCCCCGATTAGAGGAGGAAGCATACATACCTCCATCACCAGCGCACGATATGGCTGACCGACCACCCCGTGGTCGTGACAGAGAGGCATCCAGGGCCCCAGCCAATACCGTACCCCGGCATCGCTCCAAAAGTATGAAGCCAAGAGGGAACGCGCCGGACTTGCGAGACATATTGGAGGACAAAGCAAGACAATCCAGATCCATCTACGGATCACGTGGGCGCCCCACGACCCATGACGAATACCGTCGCACCGGATACAATAACCCCGGCCGGGCCGAGCACAGCAGACAGCGCTCTCTCGAGCTGCGTCGCGATATTGCTCAATACAGAGGCGCCGCACACCCGCTATGCTTCACTGACGAAGTAATGGATCATCAAATCCCCGAAGGGTTTAAACCCGTAAACATCGAATCCTACGATGGCACAACAGACCCCGCGGTTTGGATCGAAGATTATCTTCTCCACATCCACATGGCCCGTGGCGACGATCTCCATGCCATCAAGTATCTCCCACTCAAGCTTAAAGGACCATCTCGGCATTGGCTTAACAGCTTGCCCGCAGAGTCAATTGGGTGTTGGGAAGACCTGGAGGCCGCATTCCTTGATAACTTCCAAGGCACGTATGTGCGACCACCAGATGCCGATGACCTAAGCCACATCATTCAGCAGCCAGACGAATCGGCCAGACAATTCTGGACACGGTTCTTGACGAAGAAAAATCAAATCGTCGACTATCCGGATGTAGAGGCCCTTGCAGCCTTCAAGCATAAAATCCGCGATGAATGGCTAGCCCGGCACCTGGGCCAGGAAAAACCGAAATCTATGGCAGCCCTCACATCATTAATGACCCGCTTCTGCGCGGGAGAGGATAGCTGGCTAGCCCGCAGTAACAATCTCCGCAAAAATTCTGGCAGTCCGGACACTAAGGACAACAACTGCAGGTCACGTCGAAACAAAAACAAACGCCGCATTAACGGCGACGATAAGGAGGATACGGCAGTCAACGCCGGATTCCGAGGCTCTAAACCCGGTCAACGAAAGAAGCCATTCAAAAGAACCACTCCGGGTCCGTCCAATTTGGACCGAATACTCGACCGCTTATGCCAGATACATGGCACCCCTGAAAAACCAGCCAATCACACTAATAGAGATTGCTGGGTGTTCAAACAAGCAGGCAAGTTAATTGCCGAAAACAACGACAAGGGGCTAAACAGCGATGACGAGGAGGAGACCCGACCGCCGAACAGTAGAGGACAGAAGGGTTTTCCCCCACAAGTGCGGACGGTGAACATGATTTACGCGACCCATATACCCAAGAGGGAGAGGAAGCGCGCACTAAGGGACGTCTATGTGATGGAGCCAGTCGCCCCGAAGTTCAATCCATGGTCCTCTTGTCCGATCACTTTCGATCGAAGAGACCATCCGACCAGCATACGCCATGGAGGATTCGCCGCATTGGTTTTAGACCCAATCGTCGATGGATTTCACCTCACGAGAGTCCTGATGGACGGCCGTAGTAGCCTGAACCTGCTTTATCAGGATACAGTGCGCAAGATGGGCATAGACCCCTCAAGGATTAAACCTACAAAGACAACCTTTAAAGGTGTCATACCAGGAGTAGAAGCCAACTGTACAGGCTCAGTCACACTGGAAGTGGTCTTCGGATCCCCGGATAATTTCCGGAGCGAAGAGTTAATCTTCGACATAGTCCCATTTCGCAGCGGCTATCACGCCCTGCTCGGACGAACCACGTTTGCAAAATTCAACGCGGTGCCGCATTATGCATACCTAAAGCTCAAGATGCCAGGACCTCGTGGAGTCATCACGGTCAATGGGAATACGGAACGCTCCCTCCGAATGGAGGAACATACAGCGGCTCTCACGGCAGAAGTACAGAGTAGCCTCTTAAGGCAATTCTCCAGTCCGGCCGTTAAACAGCCGGATACAGCAAAACACGCCCGAAGCAATACCAACCAAGACCACCTGGCGCGATCAAAGCATGCGTAGCAATGCGGCCCCAACCCTCGCCCGCGCATGATCGCAATAATAACACTCCGCGTACATCATTACGCTTTGGAGATACCATGGGCACAGGGGAGGGGGCACGATCACAACGGACCCAGAGTGCGGTTCGACCACACCGGGGGCTCGCAAGTGTGCCCCCCTTTTTTTATTTTTTATTTTCCTTCTTTTATGTACACAGGACTCCGTTAACCAGAAGCCCTGTCCGGCGGCGAACCTGCCGAACTCATGATGCAACAGTCAGGGACTAAAGAAGGCTGTGACAAACACTCAGGTGGTCTCAATTACGAGCATTAAATTCGATTATATACACCAAGTCCGCAGCTCACCCCTGGAGGGGGACATGTTTACTTAGTCCAAATCCCTTGCTTACCGCACTATTTTTATCAGTCCGCTCTCCTAGCAGACTTTCTTTCATAAATAATGCAGCACCTTTTTGATTGCAATTGCATTACCTTTTATATATATATGCTCATTATATGACATCCCGCGCCCGTATATTTTGGTACGGCCTAATATGCCAGGGGCTTATGTTCCCCACTCTATGGTGTGATAAGTCCGAACACTTTCATAAGTGCGGCACCCCGAACTTATAGCATTATATGAATCGGCTCCGAATCATGTCTTGGGTCAATAGTTGGGTTTGCCCGGCTCCCACGTTTTGGTGCCTTACATTCCGTTCTGTCGGCTAAGGTGGCACTGGGAGAACCACTGCGATTGCGCCCCGGTTGAGCCGGGCAAGCGCCTCAGTGGAGAAAGCTAAAACTGACCGGCATGATAAGGCGAGAGACTGGTCGCTGTTCGAGAGGTTTTTTCGGGTCCTTAAAGACTCACGCCGCTTCGAGCGAAGTTCCGGACAATGTCCGACGAAGGCGTGGATAGCGCCCCGGATTCGGTCTTCCGAATACCAGGGGCTTTGCCGAAATTTAAAATTATAGAATTCTATGGCTAAGTGAGAGTGTTCAAGCATTATCAGTCCGGTTGCCTTGTTCGTTGTGTTGAGCGCCTCCCTCGATGGACCCAACAATGGGAACAAGAATGCTCAAGTTTATCCCGAACACCCCAGCACTCGTGGCTTGGGGGCTGAAGCCAACGACTTGCCATCTCTCAGATTTTATAAACGGCCGCACAGAAGGTAATATTTTAAATTAAAAAAGCGTTGCTCAAAGCGCATATGAACAAAGTTTCAGCGCACAGGATAATACATAGCAAATTCACTCAAAGATTACATTTCTGGGGCACTCATCCGCAATATCGCGGGCTCCCTTCAGGACAGTTTTATAATACATTTCGGGCGTGCGATACTCCTTGCCCGGTGGCGACGGGTCCGTGAGAAGCTTCTCCGCATCCAACCTGCCCCAATGCACCTTTGTGCGGGCAAGAGCCCGACGAGCACCTTCAATACAGGCGGAGCGCTTGATGACTTCCACCCAGGGGCATGCATCCACCAGCCGCCGCACGAGGCCAAAGTAGCTCCCAGGCATGGCTTGTCCAGGCCACAGCCGGACTATAAGGCCCTTCATGGCCTCCTCAGCTACCTTGTGGAGTTCGACCAGCTGCTTCAGCTGGTCGCTTGGGGGCACCGGGTGTCCGGCCTCAGCATACTGAGACCAGAAGACTTTTCCGTCGAGCTCCCCTCCTCGCCACATAGAATGCGGCGGCATCAGACGCACTACGCGGTAGATCTGCAAACGCCCCTGGAGAGCTCCGAATGCGGGTAAGTGTCAGGTATTTTACATTAACATGCTTGCTTTGCATGAAAAATGCCTTACCCGCCGCTATTTTCTTTACATCTTCAACCTCCTGAAGGGCCTTATGGGCCTCGGCCTTGGCGGACTTGGCACTTTTGAGAGCCGAGGCAAGCTCGGACTCTCGAGTCTTGGAGTCACGCTCCAAACTCTCATGTTTCTCCATGAGAGCCTGGAGCTCTTGCCGCACTTCCGCCACCCGGGCCTCCTGCTTCTCTCGCTCTTCCCGCTCCGTGGCCGCACTGCGTTCGGCCGCGGACACAGCCTCCTTCAGGGATGCCACCTCGTTCGTGGCCCCTGCAATACCCATATTATCCGTGTTAATTTTACTGCAACCAAAATCCTTTTCTGTAAGGTAACCATTCAAAGTGGTGTGACTCACCTTCTTTGTCCTCGAGCTGCTTCTTGGCATGGCCGAGCTCTTGCTCGGACCGCTCGAGATCCTTTTTCAACACATCGACCTCCGCCGATAGTGCGGCAGAGGTCAACAGCGCAGCCTGCAAACCCATATTGACATATGTTAAGCAACCCTGCGCATATCTTGTTAGATCCTCAGTCCGGCTTTTCTTTTCGAACACCGAACTGACCATCAGGGGCTACTGTCTATGCGGTATTACATTACATAATTGTAACTTCTTACCTCAAAGCCTGTTAGAAGGCTGCTGCAGGCTTCGGTCAGCCCGCTTTTGGCGAGCTGAACCTTTTGAATCACCGCACTCATGATAGTGCGGTGTTCTTTCTCGATGGAAGCGCCTTTAAGCGCCTCCAACAAGTTATCCGGCGCCTCCGGTTGGACGGAGGCCGCCGGTGTCACGGTCTTGCCCTTCTTTCGAAGGGGCTGCTTGCCGGACTCTGGAACCACTGCGGGTTCCGATGTAGAGTCCGGCGCAAAGTCCGGGAGGCTGCCTGACGGCGCCTCCGGAGCCTCCTCCTGATGGGTCCCTCTCTGGGATCCCACCTCGGCGTCCTCGTCGGCGCGTGGGGTAGAGGCAGTCGGAAGTGAATCCACATCCGACGGGGCCAACGACCCGCTCGATGAGTCGGGGAGATCGTCATCGGCCGGACTACGGACAGAATGCGGCGTTAAAAGGACACTACGCGACATAAAAAGATATTGCATATCAAGGATCCGGATACTTACGATCTCGCCGGACGCCTGGCCCTTGGAGGCCACTCATCCTCGCCAACGGTGGTATTGGCGAAACTGTCCGGGGGGATAGTTCTCCCCCTCTTGGACCCTTCGGCCTCCCCTATTGGGGAAGCCTTCCTCTTCTTCTCTCCCTCTTCTAGGAGAGAATCCTCCTCCTCCTCCTCGTCTTCGGGGGAGGAGTCCGCCTCGTCGTCGGACACCTGATTGCGGGAACTCTTTCGAGTCCCCGCGGCCACCTTCTTGGCCTTCTTCTCCGGCACCACATGCGGTGCCGGAACCAGCAGCCCTGCTAAACGGGCGTCCACTGGGTCTTCTGGCATGGGAGCCGGGCTGATAAGCAGCTTGGCCTTCTCCATCCATTCCTGTCAAAGGAAGAGACAGAATGAAACCCCTCTAGAATCAATTTGATTACCACAAGTGTCCCGTAAAGGAGTTGAATCACTTACCTCGTCAGCCGGATGCTGCGAGCGAAATCCGCGATCTTCTGTCGCGGATGCGGGGCCTTCGGCGCCCTTAAACAGCACCCTCCAGGCGCCTTCGTATGTCATATCGAAGAGCCCGCTTAGTGCCTGGTGCTGTTCCGGATTGAACTCCCATAGATTGAATGCCCGTTCTTGGCATGGGAGAATCCGGCGGATGAGCATGACTTGGACCACGTCGACGAGCCTGAGCTTACCGCTCACCAGCTTCTGGATGCAGGCTCGGAGTCCCGTCAGCTCCTTCGAATTGCCCCACAACAAGCCCTTCTCTTTCCAGGAGGTGAGCTACGTGGGGACGCCAGATCTAAACTCGGGGGCCGCCGCCCATGTGGGCTTGCGCGGCTCGGTGATGTAGAACCACCCCGATTGCCACCCCTTGACGGAGTCCACGAAGGCCCCTTCGAGCCAAAGGACGTTGGGTAATTTACCCAACATGGCGCCTCCGCATTCCGCTTGCGTGCCCTTCACAACCTTCGGCTTAACGTTGAAGGTCTTGAGCCACAGGCCGAAGTGGAGCCGGATGCAGAGGAAGGCCTCGCACACGACGATGAACGCCGAGATGTTGAGGATGAAGTTCGGCGCCAGATCGTGGAAATCCAGGCCGTAATAGAACATGAGCCCCCGGACGAATGGATGGAGCGGAAAGCCCAGTTCGCGGAGGAAATGGGGAAGGAAGACGACCCTCTCGTGAGGCCCAGGGGTAGGGACGAGCTGCCCCTCGTCGGGCAGCCGATGCGCGATATCGCCGGAGATATATCCGGCGCTGCGCAGCTTGGTGATGTGCTCCTCCTTAACGGTGGAGGCCAACCATTTGCCTCCTGCTCTGGACATATTCGGAGAAGGTTAGGGTAAGATGCGCGAGCTTGAGCGTTGGAGCTTGAGTACGCGGAGATGGATAAGCAAAGGAGGAAGAAGGCGTAGGTGAGAAGGTAAATCCTTATCCCTTATATATAGGCGGACGAAAACTATGCGTCCCGCTGGCCTGATAAAACTCGCTTATCTCCCAAGTGCCACCATCGATGGCGCGGTTGGGTTACCCACGTCCGTATTGATGAGAATCCCGGAATAAGGGGAACACGATCTCTGCTACGACAAGACGTGCCAAGGAAACCGCTTCGCTAAACGTGCTGAGGTGGTATAGTAAAAAACGATTCAAACAAAGGCTTGGTAGCGGTGTGATGTCACGCCGCATAATACGTCAGCAGATTGGACTGGTGTACATTTTATTCTCTCTACAGTGGAATGTGGAATTTATTTTGCAGAGCCGGACACTATCCTGGTGTTCATGATCTTCTCTGGATTATTCAAGGGAGGAACCCGCCTTGCAATGTCGAACATTATGCGCGCCGGACTTATCGTCATTGAAGCCTGGTTCAGGGGCTACTGAGGGAGTCCTGGACTAGGGGGTGTCCGGACAGCTGGACTATCATCGTCTGCCGGACTCCAAGACTACGAAGATACAAGATTGAAGACTCCGTCCCGTGTCCGGATGGGACTTTCCTTGGCGTGGAAGGCAAGCTTGGCGATACGGATATGTAGATCTCCTACCATTGTAACCGACTCTGTGTAACCCTAGTCTCCTCCGGTGTCTATATAAACCGGAGGGCATTAGTCCGTAGGACACAACATACATTACAACAATCATACCATAGGCTAGCTTTAGGGTTTAGCCTCCTTGATCTCGTGGTAGATCCACTCTTGTACTACCCATATCATCAATATTAATCAAGCAGGACGTAGGGTTTTACCTCCATCGAGAGGGCCCGAACCTGGGTAAAACATCATGTCCCTCGTCTCCTGTTACCATCCGCCTAGACGCACAATTCGGGACCCCCTACCCGAGATCCGCCGGTTTTGACACCGACACCGGGCGTAAACGGATGAGGACGCCAACCAAACACACCCTTCATGCCTGGTAAAGGGTGGTGCCTGAGCGTAGCCTGAAAACTAGATGTTTTGTGCCTGGTCAGGCACGGTCTGTTTGGATGTGTACCTGGCCTGAGAAAAGCTTAGTGAAAAAATAATTCATTTGACAGCTGGCCCATGGAAGAAAAAACTGGTTAAAAAGTACGACCTGTCACCAGGCTACTCCCAGGCAACCGGTTCCTTGCGCCTGAGCCAGGCTAATCAAGTAGCCTCGGTCATGGCCTAGGCTAAGTAACGTTTCGTGGTCACCAGGCCAGGCTAGCTGCTTCTCCTCTGGACTCCAACCAAACACAATCCAGGCAGTTTGCAGGCATGCTCCAGGCCAGGCGTAAACGGACGAGGACGCCAACCAAACACACCCTCATTGACTGGAGGATAGAAATGTTGTATGCGGGGAGGGGAGTTGGGGAGGGGAGTTAGGCATTGGGCTAAACATTTACATTTATTACCGTCAGCTGATCTCACTAATGTCGATGCAAGAGCAATTTAGTTTAGAAAGTAGCCCGGTACAAATATTGTCGTTTTTTACCAAGAGTTTTTTGGGTGAAATAAACCTCGATAACTTTTGTGTAAATAGTATGATAATCAAACACATCACATCAGATAACTTAGTACACACCATGTTAAATTTTGACATGGGGAAAAGGTTGTTCAAACATTTTTTTCGATAACTTATGTGTAAATAATATGATAATTTACGCACCCGTAGTTGATAACTCACATACAAACCATCATGGTAATTTTTAACCCGGGGAAGAAGTTCTTTAACCCATGGAATCATGTCTGATGTCGCTATTTCGTCTCATCTGTATGCATGCATACTTAAATCATTTAAACTAAATTCACTCGCGCTATGATGGAATGAAATAGTAATTGTTTCATACACTGCGGGAACCGCGTCGTTCGGTTATGTTGATTAGAAACGGAACGATCGGACGTTAGCACTGTCGTCCTTTGTGTAAATAGCATGATAATATAGGTTCCCAGACTTGATAACTTAGGTACAAACACACGGTAAATTTGACCGTGGAAAACAATTGTTGAAAACATAGCACCGATAACTTCTGTGTAAATAGTGTGATAATATACGCCCCCGAACATGATAACTTAGGTAGAAACACCATGATAACTTTGATCCACGGAAAAAGTTACTGAAAATATACTCTGGCAACATCCCTTGGTGGGGGGGGGGGCAGGGGTGGCTGATGAAATATCCCCTGGTAACTGTTTTATGAATAGCATGGTAACTCACACATCGCAGACCTGATAACCTATGAGCCTTGGTCCTTATAACTTTTGCATGGGGAGAGGGAGGGGAAGGGGTTGATGAAATATCTCTTGGTAACTTTTGTGTGAACAGCATGGTAACTCACACATCGTAGACATGGTAAGTTATATTCCTTGGTCATGATAACTGTGGCAAGGGGTTGTTTAAAAACATACCCTCGATAACTTTCGTGTAAATAGTTTGGTACTATTCACATCGTATACGTGATAACTTGCGGTGACTTTAACCCGACCTGATAAGAATGTTAGAGAAACCAGGTCTATGCCCCACCCTGGTAATATTTATGTAAACAACATGATAACATATGTAGCACATGCATAATAACTTAGGTCAGAAGTGATAACTTTTGAGCCGGAAAAAAATTATCGGAACGTATCAACATGGGATCTAATTTTGAAGGTCTAGTTGCGACAAAACTTTTATGTGAATATGGATTTTAAATCGGACGAATGGTTTGACCTATAAAACATTTTGGAGTTTTGAAATAGGAGGAATCTAGGATGACATCAGCTATTATGTCTTCTAGTTCATTTACACGTGGAGAGAAGGTTGGTTGACCATTTTTATAGCCCGATGATTTTTATATAAACAAGACGGTAATTTATGTACCATAGACGTGATAACTTACTTGGCCTAAGCTTGGTAACTTTTGCCCTGAAAAAAAGTCATCGAAACATAACAACATGTTGAAGGTCTCGTCGTGATGATTTTTTTTATGTAAAAGCGGTTTTTCAATCTGACCAACTGTTTAAGCTAGAAAGTATTTTGAAGTTTCAGAATAAAGAGAATCTTTTGATGACATCATCCTGATTTCATAAGGCACATTTTGCCAACTGTTTGCATGGGATGGCAAGATGCTGCATGAGCTGGTTGCATGCTCATGCACATGTGCTTGTTAGACAAGTGATTTAGTTACGCTAGAATCTATCGTCTGGATCTGATGCTTAACATCCGACTGGTTGGACGTTAGTCACAGACCACCGGGATTTCGGGAATCGACGGATAAAGGTAGTTAGTAGGAACCAAGTTCAGCGAACTCCAGTCTTCTCTACTACTATTAAATAAGCAAACATATTCATCGCTAAACGCACCCTGCATAACGTACACATAACAATCTGGGTCAATAAGAACCACACGATCGGATCCACGCATTTATTTCTAACCATCAACGTAACAACCAACCGTTGGCACAAGTGCGTTTTGCGATTCAAAAGGGCGGACGAAAACTCTGCCGAGTCCACGTCCACACAATTAGTAGAGACTGGGAAAAAAGCATAATAATAAAAGGAAACAACACGTTATCTCCGCATGAGTTGTTTTCCTCCAACGCCGGGGTGTGGATCTACGTGCAGGCTGCAGCTGCCGCCACCGCCTCGATCCCGACCCCCCTTCCCCCCGCTTCCCGGGGACAGGCTCCGTCGCTGTCGCCTTCTCCCTTCTTCCTCGGATCCCAGGACGTCCTGCTGCCATCTCCACCCCATCCCAGTCTTCATCCGGCTACCAGGTTTCCTTCCCCTCAAAGAGGGTATGCATGACCAGCTAGCTAGGTTGTTTCTTCTCATCCAGCGTAGCATCAGTTCTCTTTCTTATTGAATCAAATCAATCAATACCACTAGGCCGTAGAGATGGGATCTTCACAATTTCTGGGTCAGATCCGCCCGTGGTGTCCATAGCAGGATCATGCATGTTGTTGTGTTCATGGATTCCGTCTTGTGGATGATGATTTGTGTATGATTGGTGTGCTATCTTTATCTTGTGTGGTAACAAATTTTGGTTGTTTTTACAAGGAATGGTGTGCGATAGCTTAGTGCATTTTATAGTAAAAATAATTAGAACTACTCTGCACATGGATACCCTTGCGTGTACAATTGTTGTATTTTTTAGAAGATACATCTAACTAAATATTATAACTGCCGCTCTTTATAGATTTTGAAGAAAGGAGAGAAGTCGAACCACGGGGAAGAGAAAGGCGTCCGCTAAGCCACCCCCTTAGGAAACGGATGGACTAGCTCGACGCGGTTTTTTCCAGCCAGTTCTACAATCATGGGAGCAGCATTGAATGCCGGATGTTAGTACTATATTCACGTGTTTTCCTGTTTTTGGTTGATAATGGATGGCTATCTATCCATTCAACATTGTGAATGGCCTTCTTTTTTTTCTTCAGTCATATGCACATACTGATTGGTGAGGTTACTTGTCAAATCTGCCAGGAAAGCTTCAGCACCACTGCAAATGGTACACAGAACTGCAGACTATACCTCCGTCATGCCGCTGTCCGCATAAATTTTGTAAAATGATCTGTAAAAGTCGAACTTCTCACCAAAATTATATCCCTGAAGTTAAATCAAGTGAAAAAATAGTTTGCTGCAGTGCGGTTACTTGCAGCTGGGACTGATCTGATGAAGAAATTATTCTGTTAAAAACCTGGCAGATAGTTTTTCTGCTGGCAATATAATTACACTTGTTTGGATGTGCTTGTTTTGGATGAAATGGTAGAATGTGTGTTGTACTGTTGTTCTTGATTTTCTCACTTATTTAGCAGTGTTTGACGGGCATTCTATTCATCTTTTGAGATCACTTTGGAGATGGTACGTGATTGAAAAGCTCAGACTTTCCTGTTAGCAAGAGTATTTTATATCTGACCATGAAAATCTGTAATGCTATTGTTCCTACAGATTCAAGAACTCAGATTTACTAACAAGATAGATTTTTATCACGCCTCACTGTGAAATCTTGTTTGGTTAGAGTGCAAAGGCCAATTGAGAATTTGAGATCCTTTGTGTAGAACTGTAGATGCTTGCTTGTCGACTGCCTAGAGATTTTGTTTTTGAATTATTTTTTTTGTGTTGGATTGCAAGATGTTGCTGATATATGGTCGTGTTTGTTCAAAAAAGAGCCGTGCTGTGTTACAGATCAAGATATTAGTATATGCCAATCTCATCACATGATCTGTTCACAAGGTTTCTGAAACTATATAGCATTTTGTTAGTTATGGGTTGGGGCAGTCTTTCTTTTTTCCTCCCAAGAAAACATAGAAGCTTAATGTCTTGATGTGTTCGAAAAAGAGAATGGCCAAACAAAACAGTTTACTTAAAGGTTACATGAGTGCCTCTGAATTTTAAAAAATGTCAGCAATAGTTTCCTGTTTTGACTAAGATTATTTATTTTCTTGGGAGCAAGCATGTTTTGTTATTCACACCACAACATGACGGCATGTGCATAGCATAAACCATCAGTTCGGTAATCGGAATATTAGCTTCGGTAGCCTCATTTGCAATTGTGTCTGTCTGTCACGTTGATGCTGAGGTAGCTAGCAAAGATGCATGATGCATATATTATTCAGTATTGTTCTTACAGACGTTTTTCTTTCTGATGATAAACCACGAGGATAAATTGGCAATGTATCTCTTCACCTTCCAGAATGAGAGCTTCACGGAGGTCCTCCTGGTGTGGCGGATCATGAGAGCCTAGAAATGCGAATGAGGCTGGAAGGATTATTTCGTTGGTGTCCGAGAGCGAAATATTTTGTATTGCAAAGTTAGCCGTGGACCCTGTGTGGGAGCTTTGGGATCATGATCTTGCCGGTACGCTGGCCATGTGTCAAGCGTACGCCTTTTACTTTTAATACACGGCATTTTTGAGGTGCATGATTTCTCAAACAGCACTATACATAGGGCCTTCCAGACTATCTCATAGATTTTATCCTGTAAAGTCGTGTGAGTTGTTTCATATGCTCCAGTGTGAATGAATTGCAGGGGATGCCACTTCTGCTGACTGGGATGTTGATGTCGTGTGTGCTTTTTGCCGCTGCCAGCATCTAGATGAGTAGTATAGTGCACAACTGCATTAGCTTGGGACATATGTGCTTCAATATTTTTTCTGTTTGGCTTTAATATTCTACTAAATTTCTGATGGATAAAAATGTTTGAGGCTACTATAGTATATGTGAAATATACAAACATTTATTCCTTGTTTTCTTACCTTCTAATGTGTATGGCACTTTTTCTTTCAGATTTACCTCTCTTCTTTGTGCAGCAGGTGCAAGGTCTCAACATGTTCAAGGCTACTTCCAGCTCTTCTATTTTCCATTTTCATCTTATTTTTGTTCATGCATTTTTCTACCATACAAGGACTTGAGGTGATTCGTTGGTTGTAGGGCATGAGGAGCTTCACAATTATGTTAGCTCTATACTGAATGTATCAAAACATTGCTACGGTTACTTATTGTTTGGTTACACAAATTCATGGCAGCACAAGTTGTATGTATACCTTGAGATACATGGTGATGCATCTTTGTGAGGTTAATTGTGTACCCCATTTATTGATGCTTTGACAGTTTCTGACTTAGTGGCTTACACCGAAGGTGCATAGCATCAGCAAAGATATGATTAGGCTTAAGATATAAGGAGAAATAACCGTTATATATGAAAGTTAAATCACTTCAGTGAAGGATGGTTATGATTAATGTCTAACTTTCACATTTTGTTGTGTATGGATCCATAGTCGATGACCAAGTTATTTTCTATACATGTGTTATTTAACTGTCAATCTGTGGGTTGTTGTATATAATGGCTGAGAAGTCCACTCTGTGCGCATGTTCGATATGAGATATGGTAGCATATGGAAAGAATATATGCAAAGCTATATATAGTTCAAATTTAAATTTGAGCTTTGCATTTGTTCATTTTATTGAAATAATTGTGTGCTAATTAGAATGACCGAGGAAATTTTTTTTATTGTTATATATGCGTTGCACGTGCACGCTTACTAGTGATGATAAACAGTTGTCTACGTCTGCCCGGACAAGAATGCAACCGATGGACGACGGCCGGCATCTCTGGAACCATGCACACGTGCCCTTCAGAAGATGATCGAAAGCATTGAAGCTTACGTTGTACTTGCGCTGAGTCTCTTCACCGATCGAGAGCGAGAGTAAAGATTCGACCGCCAAACTAATGTGCGTCACAAGTATGCCAGCTGATTAATTGATTCGTCTAGCCGGCCGGCCGGCAGTACCTAGCTCTTCCCTAGTTCCCTTAGTTTAATTAACGGCGGTCACCGGTCGTTGCGGAGCACGAGAGATTCGATGGCCGATCGGTCCAGGCTCCATGGATGCTCATGGTCGTGGATAGTAGGAGTACGTGGTTTGTGCACTATCTTGGTTTCTGTGGATGATAACCCGTTAGTCATGCTAATGGTAGGTCGATGCATGCATACGCGCGAGCCTGCATGGCCATGGTCCATGTGTGAAGGGAAACAGGGTACATACCGGCATGCATGGCCCCCGGAGGAAGGGGGGGACGTCTCCCGGCCGGTCGGCGATCTCACGTGCATTCACAGGCATTGCACTTGCCTGAACACACGCGGTATATGCCGCAGCTCAGCTGACCGCTCCGCCCAAGACGTTGCGTGATGTGTGTGACAAAAATAAAATTAATTACATTGGAGAAGTGGGGTATCGATCCCCATACCTCTCGCATGCTAAGCGAGCGCTCTACCATCTGAGCTACATCCCCGGAGATGTTTAATCAGAATCCGTTTTCTATTTCAAGGCAAAACATGCGAGAACAAAGCAGAAATCCAAGATGAGAATCTTCTTTTTCTCGACGCTAGTTGGCTGATGCCGGCCATTGTGGGCTTCAGTATTGTGGAGGGCATCTAGCTACGGTGATGGCTTGATGCCGGCCACTGTGGGCTTGTAGCAATGTCCGCATAATCGGCTGCGTAGATGCCGGATCGAAAGACTTTGTAACCTCGCTACCTCAGCGAGTTATACTTCTTTCTAGGGATAGTGGCATCGACCAAGCAGATGCTACCAAGGCATCCTCGATTTGAAACCAAAGTCTGGAATTACAGGTTTTACTAGCTAGTGCCCCCACGGCGCAGCACACCGAGCAGCTCCTCCGTGTTTACTAAATTTACGCCTACTGCCTCCCAGTGAGCCAAGTTAGTTTTCTACTCCCTCCGTCTCATAATATAAGAATGTTTTTGACATTAATGTCAAAAACGTTCTTATATTATATATTATGGGACGGAGGGAGTATATACGTAGAACCTACTGAATATACCCTGCGAAGTTCTCTCTGTTCAGGCTTGAAGCTGGCTTAAACTTCTTCAGCAGAGCAAGAGAAGGGATGTCCGTCCAAAGATCGTGTCCGCTCATGCGCGAACCCGTTCAAGAAGCATTCTCGATGGACTTCAACTTCACGTCGGCGTCCAGGTAATTTGGTTCGGTTTAGCTAAATGTCAATCGACTGAGTTCAAAATAGGGTCAGTCGGTTTTCGAGAGATGGCCAAAGTGAGCCGGAGGTAAGGAATGATAAGGAAGGGGCTCGCTGGAGGGCTATACCCCAGTATCTATCTTAGGGTTCAGAGTGGGGGCGGTGGTGGGGGGCGGTAGTGCACTTCGCCGGAGAAAAAACTTAAATGAGGGCGGGCCTAGAGGGATGGCCGAGGGCAGCGGCTAGACCGGCAGTTGGGCCGATTTCGGGGAGGGCGGCGCGGGAGCGCCGCTGGCCGCAGATGGTAGTCGCAGGCGGTTCGGCCGGCGGCCCGGGCGGCTGCTGGAGAAGAAGAAGAGATGAAGGTAGAAGAAAGGCCGGGCACCGTTGGATTTCAATTGTACGTTTGAAAAAACAACTGACCCGAGTTGAAAAAGTCAGTCGACTGACATTTAGCCTCACCCAATTTGATTCTGAGGATGACGCCGTTATGCGACGGGCCAATCCCATCTCCCCTGTGCGAAGCGTCATTTTGCCGATGCAAGAAGGATGGATTGGTCACTGCTGAAAAAATGCACAGATGCCATTTAGTACGCACATGTTTGTGAGGTTGATCGGAGTCCACTCATACATCGGCTGAAAACGTAGCTGCTTGCACCGTTGCACGGGCGAGAAACGCAGCGCAGCCGGCCGGCGTTGCCGATTGATTACCTTCCGGAGCGATCGAGCCTCTCTGCCCTGGCATGCCATTTTTTTCGCCTGATACCTCATGGAACGAACGGGAAAATGAGAAAAAAAAATATAGTGTGGAGAAGTGGGGCATCGATCCCCATACCTCTCGCATGCTAAGCGAGCGCTCTACCATCTGAGCTACATCCCCGGAGATGTTTAATCAGAATCCGGTTTCTATTTCAAGGCAAAACATGCGAGAACAAAGCAGAAATCCAAGATGAGAATCTTCTTTTTCTCGACGCAGAAAAGAAACTGAGTATGCACGAGCAAATCAGAAGATACGATTGGTTGGAACACAGAAACCAAGCTGAGTATACACGGACAAGCTGGCACTATGTGCATCGCATGGCCGGTGAATAGCATCGCCAGGCCTCCCTGTCATCAACGCCACCATGACACTAGACAGTGCCCTTCTCCTGCGCGAGTTTATCTTCACACATCGGACGCCGAGTCTCCACAACACCATGCCGCTGAGATCCGCCGTCATTAATGTGTAAGATGAAGTACCGCTCCACCAAACAAGCCGACCTCTGGTCCCTTGAGCCCATGTGTACCTCCAAAAATGACGCCCTCAAGGAGGAAACGACACCAGAGCGCCACCGTCATCCGATCTACTGATCTAGGGTTTTCCCCGGAGGTAGTAGAGAGTGACCTTGAACTTCTCCATGGCGATGCCTTCAAGAAGGGAATGATGCAGCTAGCGCCACCGCCGCCGGCCTTGCATTAGCCGAAAGCAAGTTTTCACCCAGATCTGTTTGAAGAAATCCAACTCTCGTGCACGGGCCGTCGCCACTACCAGCACCACCAGGCCAAGCACACGCCGCCGCCAGCACCTCCACGGTGCCTAGAGGCCGCGAGACTCGACGACACCACATCTGACGGGCAGCCATGGCCCGGTCCAAGCACCACCCAGAAGCAATCTGGGGTCAAGAGCCCCAGGTCGAAGCCGCTATCAGGGCAGCATCACCGGACCGGGACAGTTCCTCCACCCTGCCCCAGAACGAGCCGTTGTCGGAGCTTCGAAGCGCCGCGCCACCAAGCCCACCGGGAGCGACTGCGCCGCCGCGAGGAAGAAGGGAGAGTCGAGCCAGGGGAGAGGCCCCACCGCCGCCGGCATTGCCCGGGCTTTGCCCGGCAGTGGCCCTCGGCGGCAGCGAGGGGGAGGGGAGGGCGGAGGAGGGCCGGCGGCGGGGGCGGCTAGGATTCCGTCGTGTTGCCTCCAAGAGGGACACCGGGGACGGGTGGGGTGTGCTTCCTGCAGTAACAAAGCTGCCTTAGGAGTTAGGAGTCATGTATTCGTTCATTTGCCGAAGAATCCGAAAGGAAATGTGGGGAGGGAGGACTATTCTGAGGCGACATTTGCTACATGATGTCTTTTCTTTTTTTACAAATGTCTTCAATATGTTGTGCTTGTCACTACGGTTTATGATCAGGAGAGAGTTTTCCTAATAAGAAGCTTAAGCATCACACTAAAGATGTCATAAAAAAATCCAAGTGCCTTGTTCTCTATATGTCACCGGAAAGAAGTCATACCTGCATTTCCTTTCGCCACCTCTCGGTAAGTAGGTGAACTTACCTTTTTTTTTGAACTTCGGCGACCTTTATTACACAATAATCATATCAGATACAAGGGAGGGAATTAAGAAATCAGGGGGATGCTCTTGCCAGACCTCATTTAACTGCCTTCTATAACTAGTCCTTGCTAGCCAATGCGCAACCCCATTACTCTCCCTAGCACAGTGTACAGTCGTCGCCCTGCCGAAAGAACTCAACACCTGTCGGCAATCATCCGTTACCACCGCAGCCGAGGCTCGGTACTCCGAAGGATCCGTCATTGCTTGAACTATCTCCTGTGAGTCGGACTTCACCACCAGAGCATAAATACCCAGATGCTCTGCCAAACGCAGTCCTTCCAATAGTGCTAACGCTTCCATAGAGGGAACATCCATGGCATACTGCCGAAAGGAGCAAGAAGCAGCAATAAACGCTCCTGAGCTATCTCGTAAGACAGCTCCAGTTGCTCCCGCTCCCTCATCCACATGATAGCTCGCGTCAACGTTTAGTTTAAACACCCCTTTTGCTGGTCTCACCCATCTAATCTGTTTCGTGGGCTCCTTTGCCTTTGCAGCCAGAGAGTTTGCCACTATTGCCCGAATGCTCATAGCTGAGCGAACCGGGCTACCAACCTTCTCCTGGTGACTGATCTTCCGACGATCCCACCATAAGTACCATCCAGTCACCATAACTGTCTCCACACCATTATCAATTGGTAGTTTTACCTCTCCTAGTAGCTCAGAGCAGAGGAGTGTCTCCAGGATTACCGACCCCGACCGCTCATGGGCTGCTGCATTCGCGATCAATGTTTCCAGCCCCAGCTCCTTCCACACGGCCTTGGCTCTTTCGCACGCAAACAACATATGTCGCAGATCCTCAGGCTCATTGCCGCATACTGGACAAATCACCAGAGTAGATAGGTGAACTTACCTTTGTTGTGGGTGCTTTGATCACTGCATGAATCCTTGCAGTTTGCTCCAGTAGCTCATGTCACCGCGCCAACTTGCATCGAGGGGACTTTGTCCATCATGTCCTAACATGCATGATCTTAATTAGTTATGGTGTGCCGGGTATCCTTGGCCGGTGTCCCAGCATCTCGATTGGCCACTGAACTTAAGATACGACTCGATTGCGTTCATATGCATGTACTCCAGTTTTCAGAACCAGGGCCCAGTGTTAATGACGCCAGGACCCGGTGTCAATGCCGGGCGTTATGCACACTGGGACCTGGTTGGGAAACTGTAGCCATGGCAAGGCCTAGATAGAAGCATGAAAGGTATGGTGGCGAGGTGGCCAATCGATAGGCGATTGATTTCATTTCTAATTGCCCCTAGAATTGTAGAGGAGTGATCAGGCCCGGCCCTGAGGGGGGGCAGGGGGGCGGCCGCCCCGGGCCCCCCAAACCCAGGGGCCCCCTCCCAGATATGTTGAACGCTGGTGGCCCATCGGCCCGTAGCTTCTCCCGCAATGAAATTAACCCAAGTAAAGGAAAGACGTAGTAATATAGGAAAGTACACCATACACATCCAATCACGTCGTCCAATCAGTACGATCCTGTCTCGTGACACGTGAGATCGCATCCCTAATTCACTGCCCTATTCTCTATTCCCCCATCACGAACTCTCGATCACAAGTCGCAGGCCGCCGGCAGATACAATTCTCCAGTAGCTGGCTGCAGCGGGGACTCGAGCATGTCGCCAGGCCATGGGAATTGACAGCGTCGAGCGCCTCCGGCCGGTATCCAGTTTCCAGGTGCAGGGCGTACGATGTGGACTTCAAACGCGAACACGTACATCGTCGAGTGCGCTGACCATCTAATCAGGGAAGCCGATGCGATTGGTATGAGGTATATGATCGTACTATTACCTATTCCCCAATCCTTATGTATGTACTAACTAAGTAATTTGCCTTCACATACATATATGATGCATATCTTGCACAGATAATGGTTTGGCAATACTATGTATCTATAAGAAACTGTTGGACAAAATTGACGTCGACCCAACCATAAATGAATTTGCATCGAGAATTATTTTACGAGACTCCAACTTATGTATCTATGTATAGTTCTTTTGCCTTTGTTTGGTAATTCTGTAGTGAGGTTTTTGGATGTTTTCTAGGATCGGCAAATGTGTAACATTTGTAGTTTTCGTTTGTGCACATGTATGTCCTCAGTAGAAGAATGAGTGATCATGTGTCATGCGAATCATAAACTTAAGGTCCCCAATGCTAGCGGGATGTTTTTTTTAGAGCAAGCATATAGCTTTATTACGCAACAGTTGGGCCCAAATCGGCCCTTACAGCGTCAGCTACAGGAGCTGGAACATTCACGTCAGCAACAAGAAAGTCTCCAACATGGAGTGATAAGCCTAGCTTAGCGAGCTGATGGGCCGGCATGTTAGCCTCCCTGCGACAATGGATCACACTACAAGATGCAAACCAGAGGATCATTTGGAGCTTCAGGTCGTCGATCATTTGAGCTTGCCTAGAGAAATTTGGCCCGCGTTTATTTAGCGCTTGCTCGACCAGGAGGGCGTCGGTCTCAACAATCAGGTTCACGACACCTAGCTCAGCCGCCACATCCAGCGCGCATTCGACCGCCACCAATTCAGCTGCAAACGCGTCCGGCACCCTTTCCAAACGCCCCGCTCGAGCCGCCACCACCGTCCCATCGCTATCACGGACTACCACTCCCCAGGCACCCACTTGCGTGTCTGGTGTGTGGGCTCCATCCACGTTGAACTTGAGCACATCTGCCGGCGGGGGGATCCAGCGTTGTAGAGCTGCATGGGGTTTGGCGATTTTGCTGAAATACCCCTCATATTCTGCGGTGGTGCATGCAGCTCTGGATGCAAACTGCGCATGCTCCATTGGTTTTTCTCCTTCCCTCACTTTGTTTCGCTGAGTCCACCACTGCCACCATGCCACAATGATCGTCATCCGTTCTTTCTCTGGTATCTGCCACAAGGAGTCAAGAGTTTCATCCACTGAATCACATGTTGCAAGTCGCTGCCGGACATGATCAAGCCCGAGCGCTCTCCATACATGCTTCACCTCCTGGCACTCCACGAACAGGTGCTTTGTAGACTCATTTCATCGGTTGCAGATGAAGCATTTGTGGTCATGTATGGTCATGCCTCTCCTGCTAAGAATGTCCTTGGTGGCTAAAGTGTTGTGCGCCATCCTCCACAGGAAATGCCTAATTTTCCCCGGACAAGGCATTTGCCAAATTCGCTTCCATTTGTCCATTCCGCAATCATTCAGGTTGCCCGCCTCACGTTGAGGGTGTCCTCCATTGTCACCACCAGTTGGAGAAATAGCTCTCTTTAACTTATACGCTTGTCTGACCGAGAACATGCCCTTAGGGTCGAAGTGCCACGCCATGAAGTCGACGGCTCCATCCTGCAATGGCATCTGGAGGATCAGATTTGCGTCCTCCTCCCAGAACAGGTCCTGTACTAGTTCCGTGTCCCACGACCCCGTAGCAGGATCGATTAGCTCCGAAACTCTAGTGAGCACGCTTCCCCCCCTCGGTGTGACCACTTTACGAGACCAAGCTCTCGGGATCCATGGGTCTTCCCATATCCGAATGCTCTCGCCGTTGCCAACCCTCCAGATGACTCCTTGCTTTACCAGCTCAATGCCATGACAGATGCTTCGCCATGCATAGGACGTGTTGGCCGACTCCTGCACTTCAAGAACAGAGTTGTTTGGGTAGTACTTGGCCTTCATTAATTGGGCACATAGGCTTTCCAGCTCTTGTACCAGCCTCCAGACCTGCCGGGCAAGCATGGCTATGTTGAAGTCATGAATATCCCGAAACCCAAGTCCACCTCTCCCTTTTGACCGTGTGAGTTTCTGCCAGCCCACCCAATGGATTTTATTTTCATTGTCTTGCTGACTCCACCAATATCTAGCAATCATAGCACTGATATCTTCACACAAGGTTTTGGTCAAGTAGAAAACAGACATAGCGAAGGTTGGGATGGCCTGCGCCACACCCTTCACTAAGATCTCCTTCCCTTGCCTAGAGAGCGTTCTCTCATTGCAGCCCTGCATGCGGGTCCATATGGCATCCTTGATGTAGGCAAAAGCCTTCTTCTTAGAGCGACCGATGTACACTGGTAACCCCAGGTACTTCTCATTGTAGGCTTCACTCCCAATATTCAGGGTGGCTTTCACAATGTCCCTCGCCTGCAGCCGGCAGTTCTTACTGAACATAATCGCTGATTTCTCATGGTTAATACACTGACCGGAGCACTGCTCATAGACCGCCAATATGCGCTGCAGCTCCGTCGCTTCATCCACTTGGGCTCTCATGAGTAGCAACAAGTCGTCAGCAAAAAACAAGTGCGAGATCGTCGGAGCCCCATGACAAATTTTGATGCCGCTAAACGCCCCTCTCCGTTGTGCATCATTCAGCAAAGCTGACAAGCCTTCCACGCAGATCACAAACAGGTACGGCGATATGGGGTCCCCTTGCCTAAGCCCCCTCGACGGTGCAAAGAGCTCAGAAAGATCATCATTGACTCGGATCCGGTACCTGACAGATCGAACACACTTCATCACTAGGGTCACCCAACTTCTTTCAAACCCGAGCTTGATCATCATGGCTTCAAGGAACGACCACTCCACCCGATCATAGGCTTTGCTCATATCCACCTTAACCGCGGGCAGCTCCTCCTTGCCTGATCTCTTATTCATCAGATAGTGTGATATTTCATACGCCATTAAGATGTTGTCTGTGATCAGCCTCCCCGGCACAAACGCACTTTGGTTGCCTGAAATTATCTGTGGCAAGATGAGTTTCAGCCGATTTGCGAGAACCTTCGAAATGATTTTGTACAGCACGTTGCAGAGGCTTATTGGTCTGAGATCCTTTATCCTCGAGGGGTTTTTGACCTTCGGTATCAACACAACTGTGGTATCATTCCAGCCCAACGGAATCTCTCCTCCCCTTAGCACCTTCTTGACCTCCTCGACAATGTTCTTCCCCATTAGCTGCCAATGCTTCTTGAACACCACGGCCGGCATGCCATCCGGGCCAGGGGCCTTGAGGTCCCCTATGCGATACAACGCAGCCTTGATCTCCATGTCATCGAACTCTGCCATGAGGCAGTCATTCATTGCCCTCGTTACTTTGGTTGGCACCGCCCGGAGCAGCTCATCGTAATTGTGGTTGCCATTAGAAGTAAATAGATCCTGAAAATAAGATTGAGCATAGCTAGTTAGATCTCTTCCTTCCTCACCACTCCCCCATCTTCCTTTGTTAGGCGCCTTATCCGGTTGGCTTTCCTTCTCGCCGAGGCATACCGAAAGAAGAACTTCGTGTTTCTATCTCCCTCCGTCAACCACCAAACATGAGCTCGCTGTCTCCATTTGATTTCTATGACCTCCTCCAAGTGATCCACCAGGCAACGTAGCCGCACTTCTTCCGCAACCTTCTCCGGGGAGATATCCCTCTTCCTGCATTCCTCCAACACTCGTTTTGCCTCCTTCAACTTCTTCTCCGTGTCTCCTACTACCTCCCTGCTCCATCTCGACAGGTCAGCTGCCACCCCCTCCAAGGCTGCAGCTATATCCACCTCTCCCCCTTCACACACCCTTCTCCAGGCTTCCTCAATCACCAAGTCACACCCCTCCTCCCTCAGCCACCGAGCTTCAAAATGGAACTCTCCATTCCCTCTCCTCCTGCTGGGCCCCAAATCCATCGTGTCCACGACTATAGGCCTGTGATCAGAATGTCATGGAAGCTCATTGCGCACACGGAACCCCGGAAACGTCGCGCACCACTCCACATTGGCAGCCGCCCGGTCGAGCCGCCCGCATATATAACCCTCTGTGTTGGTGCAGTTGTTCCACCAGGTAAAAGTATCACCTTCATAGCCCAAGTCACTCATCTTGCACCCTTCCAGCGCTTCCCGAAACGATTGCATACATCCCTCTGCCCGATCCACTCCACCTCTCTTCTCCTCATTGCTCAAAATTTCGTTAAAATCTCCCATACACAACCATGGTCGCCCCTCTTGGTGTTGTTGCTGGAGGAGATGCAATGTTCTCCAGGTTTCCTTCTTTCTACTCGCCTGCGACTCCCCATAAACCCCTGTAAACCTCCATATCACTCCATCCTCCTCCATGATATCGGCGTCAATGTGCCTCCTTCCCATGGACCGCAACGAGAGATTGATGCCCCGCTTCCACATGATAGCTAGTCCTCTGCTCCTACCATCCGGATTTCTCACACACATGTTCACCAGTCCCAGCTTCCACCGATATTTCTCCATCTCCTTCTCAAACAGTTTCGTTTCACACAAGAACACCACATCGGGATCCTCCGCCCTCTTGAGATCCAAGAGGCCTCGAACTGCCGGGCCGTTCCCGAGTCCCCGGCAGTTCCAACTCACTACTCTCATTGCTCCCGGCGGGGCTGCTTCTGCAGCCCGGCCGATGTTGTTTGTGAAGCTTCCACTCCCTCCTGGCATCCACCCTCCACTTCCATCCTCCCCCTCTTCATGGCCTCCTCATTCTCACCCGTCTCCCCCCCTCTCTTCTGCCCACTGACCTTAGGAAAAGGCTCCTTTGTTTCCCTCTCTCCCTTGTCCTCACGCCTTACTTTCTTGTATGTTTTAGGAACATATCCACCCTTCTTCTCCTTTCCTTCCTGCTTTGTACAGTCCACTTCAGCCTGCTTCCCCTTACGTACGTTTGCTTTCTCCTTCCCCAGGATATCCACAGGCTCTGCAGTAATTGCTGCTGCCCCCACCGCAACAATGGCTTTGTCACATGCAGCATCATTATTCACTCCAATCCCTTCCTCCCCCGGGCACCACTACCCTCTACTCCGCTACCCACCGCCTCAAACTCCAGCTTCTTTTTCAGCCCCGAACCACCCGAGACACTGATCTTTTTGTTAGGGCTGGTCACTTCTTCCCCATCCTCCATCCTCCCTCCATTCGACCTGGAATCAGGTTTACGCCATGTGAGGCTATCGCTCCTTGATCTCCCCCATGTCCTTCCACTTCCCGAGCTCCTCCCCCCTCCTGAACCACTTCCACTCCCACTGCCGTGTGAGCTACTTCTCCAAGGTCTCCCTTCCTCCCCCCTTCGCCTGCCCATATCTGCACGCAGCCACTTCCCGTACTGAGCCTTCTCCCCCTTCTTCAGTCTCACCGAGCAGGCTTTGTCAACATGCCCAAGCATCCCACAGACATAACAAAAATCCGGGAGGAACTCGTATTCAAACCTACAGAACGGCCTCTCATCCTCCTTCTTCCTCCCTCCCTCCTCCATTCTCTCCTCGTCGCTCTCCACTTCCTCGTCCACGTAAAAGCCACGCATAATTGGTTTAGTAATTGGCATGCGGACTTTGATTCGCAGGAACCTCCCCATAGCCGAGCCATCCGCCCCCGTGCCCATCTCCACATACTTGCCCACCAGATTGCCAATGTCCTCCGCCGTGTCCTCCTCCATCTTCCCCAGAGGCAAACCAAACACCCTGACCCAGATCGGAATCTCCTCAAACACATACTGCTCTATTCTCTTACTAGGCACGAAATCCACCATGACGACCAAGTCATTATCGAACATCCACGGTCCCTCCTCCAAAGCCTTCCGTTTCCCCGCTTCGTGCTGAAAGGTGAAGAGGAAAATGTTCTCCCCTGACTCCTTGCAGTCCACCCCCTTCAATGTACACCAGCAGCGCCCCAGCGAGAAGCTTATTGCATCTGGGTGCGCCGGCCGGTCCGACATGACCTTCCCGATCGCCTGGATATGCCCTTGCCTCTCCTTCGTCCCCGTCTTCCACCTGATCTTCACCCCCCTCTTCTCCTCCTCCGATAGCTTCATCTGCTCCATCAATCCAGCCACTCGCTCCATTCCTTCTGGTTTCCGCTTCGCCGCCCAGAGAACGAACCCTAGGGTTGTGTTTTACGGTCGCGTGCCCTAGGTCGCACACGAGAGGTTTATGGTGGGGAACGGGCTCTCACACGCCACCCGGAGACCGGCGCAGATGCTCAGATCTCCTGGCGGAGCGACGACGAGATCCAACCAGCGCGACGGCGGCTAGCGAGGACCAGGGAGGGAGAACAATCGCCCCCGCAATCGCCGGTCCTAACCTAACCGTCACCCAACGTGGGACGGACACAACTGTAATTCAGCAACTAATGCTAGCGGGATGTTAGAATAAACCTTTAAGATAACATCTAAAAAAATTAGATACAAATATCAAAATTGGGTCCATTAAAGTGTTTATTATTGTGTGACCCTTATATTAGGGCCCCCTGATTTTCTGCTTCGCCCCGGGCCCCCAAAATCGTAGGACCGGCCCTGGGAGTGATGGATATTTATAAAACTAGCTATGTTGTCATGCATGTGTCTAATTTTAGTTGGGAAAGAGTTAGTTGATTTGTGGCCAGTCGACTCATTCTCCCTACCCTACATATGCATGCTAGTAGTTGCTAATTCAACAGTCCGCCTTGTGTTGCGGAATACTTCCGGTGCATGTATGTTCCCTCTCCCTGTACACGCACCTCCCGTGTCCATTGCCAATTGGTTTCAAAACAAATTATTTGATTATAAATTTTCTTACACCTAATTGACAAATAGTTTATTACTTTTTGTAAAAAAGAAAATAAGCCAACTTCAACTTAATGAAGCCGGCTAGGATATAATGGTGTTGATTACCCAGGAGAAAAACTTGAAACAAGCAAAAGACTACAAGCTGAGGAGCTCACAAACACCAACCACTCAAAGAGCACGATGTTCTGGGTGCAGTCACCACAAATCAACTGACTCTTTCCGGCGAGATTTGGTGTCATGTTCTTCAGATCGATTCAAGGGTTCAACAATGACAACTGCGGCTCCGGGGCGCTGGTCCTTAGGGGCACGTGCACGAAGACTTTTCATTTGTCACCAACAAGGTCAAACCGGCTCCAATATAGAAGCAGCGACTTGTTCTCTGACAGTGGACATTCGGTGGTCCAGGGACCCTGATGTAATTTTTATTATGTGGGTGCTTTGTACTTTCGATGAACTTTTAATAGATCTGACTCTTTTTCGCAAAAAAATTACTATACATATTCTTTAGTACCTATTAGTGAGAACATTTATTTTTATGATTTTTCTTTGTAATATACTACCAAACAAGCATTTAAAATCATTTATTAGGAGCGAATCAAACAATGGATAAAAATTGTCAAAATCACAAAATTAATCAAAACCAAAATTTCTCTATCTTATTCATGAGTTTTGCCAAGATTTCTTACTAATTTAACACTATACTAGATCATGTTGATGTGTGTTACCTGCCCGTTCATATGCTATGGAATGATCTATACTTTATAAACATATAGATACAATAACGATCGAGTATACGATTTAAACTCAATTATGATTATTAAAATAACACATTTTCTTTGTATTCTAACTCTAAAAAGAAAAAAAAATCGTGTGCCAACTTCAACTATGTTGTGTAGTTATTGTTCAAAATTGGTGGGAAGTTGTAGTACTTATTTTTGGATATACATTTTTAAGAAAATTCAGTACAGATTGCTTGTGTATATTTGTAGTTCTTCTAGGGCTTGTATATTTCTGGCTGATCTAGTGCATAGCACAATTTCTATTATCCAAGACTTCAGGCAATCAGGAAATCGACCAGGCCAATAATTGAAGGCCTATTTGCCTTCTCCTCAACCCGATTAATCATAGGCTACTAGACCTCCTCGTCGAAGTTTGGCTGGTGTAACCACCCCGCCAACCAGCATGGATGTGCTAACATTTTAACCTATATGTCTTTTATTAATTCTTTTTTCCTTTTTTTTCATGTTCTGTTTCTTTTTTTTCTTCTTTTCCTAGCCCGATGAAATGTTTTGCAAATACGTGAACTCTTTTTTTAAGTCGATGATCTTTTTTTGAATTTAGATAAACTTTCTATCAAAATCATGAACTTTGTTCAAATGGATGAACTTTTTTTTAACAATTTTGATGATTTTTTTTGTTCAAAAATGGTGAACTTTTTCAAAATTGATGAAATTTTTTTCAAAAGCGTTGAATTTTTTCCAAATTCGATGAACTTTTTCCAGAATTGTTGAACCTTTTTTCAAATCTTGAATTTTTTTAAGGTTATGGTATTTTTTCCAAAATCCATGAAAGATTTTGAGTTCATGATTTTTTTTCCTCTTTCCAGTTTTTTTGTATTTTTTTGCAGTATTTTTGTATTATTTTTAATGGTCAACCGCACTCTACATGGGCCGGCCCACGAGGAGGGGCGCTTCTGGCGCTGGTTCCCTAAGTGGCGCTGAAGGCACCACATAGGAGATCCCAAGGAAGTGATCCACACACTATTGGGGAAGATCCTATTTGCGATATCACAAGCTAAGAGTTGCCTCTTACAAGGTCACTCTCACTTTCTCAGGCGTTGACAACCGACGCACTGCATATGGGTCAGTTGTCACAACCTGGAAATTTTTTTAGATTTATTTATTCAAAACATTTTACCTCTTGAACCATGCATCCAAATCGCGATCCGTTTTCATCTCTGGATTATCGATATCTTTGAAACTATTCCCCTATCAATAGGTTTTGATGAACTATTTTTCACAAAACCCAGGGAAAAAACGGTCTGATAAATAACAAAAACCAAAAAAAGTCGATTGAAAAAATGAATCATGAAAAAAAGGAAGAAAAATCAAAGTTGGAAGCACGGTGCGACATTCACTATCTTTTTTTTGTTTTATTTGCTATTTTCACATTCGTTCATTTCTTTTTTCATTGCTTGTTTATTTTATTTTATCATTTTCAATTTTTAATTACCGCTTCTTCTGTTAATTTATTTTTATTATACATTTTCAAATTTTATGTTTATTTTTTTCCTTTTCTTTTCATTTGCAAACATTCTTTGAATTCAACAATATTTTTTGAAATCATGCACATTTATAAAATCCACAAATAGATTTTAAATTGTGGATTTTTTGGAAACTCATGAACCTTTTTTTTTGAATCGGCACACACCTTTTTAAAATTGTGGAACAATTTTTAAAATTTACGAACATTTTTTTAATCATGGAAGAGTTTTTTAATCTTTGGAGTTTTTTGCAATTTGGGAAGAAATCTTGAAACTCTCAAACATTTATTTAATTTTGTGAACATTTAGAAAAATCCTGGAAATTTTTCAGTTCATAAATATTTGTTCAAATTAATGAACATGCGGACATTTTTTCAAAATGATGAGAATTTTTGTACTTTTCGGGCATTTTTTGAAATCAAGAACTTGTTTTGAACACGCCAAAAAATACCAATATTGGTGAATCCACGAAGTATTTATGATTTCCTAAAAAAATTGAATTCGTGAACATTTCATGATTTCTCAAACATTTTTTTTAGAAATCGTGTTTTTTTTTAAATGTGGAACTTCTTAAAATCCAAATTATTTTAAACAAACAAATTGAAAAAAAGGTGGTGTCGCAAAAGGGCACTTGGGTGGAAAGGGGGTGTGCATTTCGCGTCTGCTTAGTGTGCACTGCGTAGAATAGAAGCTCCCCGTTATTGGGGAGCAGAAATTCTTGTGGTGGCTCCTCGCTCAATCCACATGTTTCTCAAAAAATGTATTTCAATACGTCTTATCAATCGAGGGAATATCTTACTGTTTCTGAATATCTCAACTCCCAAGTTAACAGTGAACCGAGCGTAGCTAGATGGTGAGGATTTTGTGGTGGAACCAACCTACCAGGGTTCAAGTTCTGAACTTGGCATCGGTGGTCATATTTTTCTGGATTTACTTCAGGCCTTTCGGGGCACCAATTGAAGAGAGACTTGTCCAATATCGTCTGAGATGGTTTGAGCATATTCAGCGCAGGCCTCCAAAAGCTCCAGTGCATAGCGGACGGCTAAAGCGTGCGGAGAATGTCAAGAGAGGTCGGGATAGACCAAACTTGACATGAGAAGAGTCTGTTAAGAGAGACCTGAAGGAGTGGAGTATCACCAAAGAACTAGCTATGGACAGGGGTGCGTGGAAGTTTGCTATCCAGGTGCCAGAGCCATGAGTTGGCCACGAGATCTTATGGGTTTCACCTAATAAAAATTGCATCGACATTCCTATACCACCGAACAACCACTACATGCCGACGCGTCGTTGTCGCCGCTCCCCTACCGAAGTCGGTTTGACCTTGTCGATGACAACCGGGAAGTCTTTGTGCACATGCCCCAAGGACCATTGTTTAGAGCCACAGTCATCGTCGTTCAACTCTTGTATAGATCTGCAGTAAGTAAGTGACACCAAATCTCGCAACATGAAGAAAATTCCTAACATCACTGCTCCAAAGTAGTTTTTATTATGTTTGAGATGTTTTTATACTTTTGATGAATATTTATAATAACTAGATGATACCCCGCACGTTGTTGCGGGAATTTTTGTAGAACTTTTTATATAAAAAAATCTTAGTTGGAAAAAAGGGAGGTTCTCCGCAACAAAAAGGTAAAATAAAGGGAATTTAACATGTATTATGTAATAGTTGCATTATGAGATATCTTTTCTTTTATTTTATGTCAGGAACAAATCATTTGCGAGATCAAACAGAGGTACCAGTTCGAGGCGAAGCGAGAAGAGAAAGGGTCGATGCCCCATGGATAGTTTGAATGGAAAGGAAAGATAGTTAGTCGGGATCAATTTATTGTTATAGGATATGATATAGGGATTGTGTTGTGTTAAAATTGAGATGTATGCATGTGTCAGTGCATAATTGATCTCCAAAACAATTAAATAAATTTCATGTACAAAGAAAGATAGTTGTAGGCTTTTTATATGAACATAATTAATAGGTAAGAACTGTCCCACCTTGCATTAAAATAGTCTGACAGTCTGAACATTTTATTCAGGTGTAAAAAATGAACTGTAGTTTATGATCCCACAATCAAAATCACACAATGGGCACATCACTAAAGAAATGAACACTACAAAGGGCACAACTGAAGGTAGTTCATCCAGAGGGTAAGAACAATCTACACCTTGTCTCTTTTTTCTGGCTCTTGTTATCCCGCTATATTCAACAAAATATGAACTATAGAATATGATCCCAAGTGGAAAAAAAGACATACTGGGCACATCAGTACAGAAATGAACACTACCAATGGCAACCGAAATGAGCTGATATTTGCATACCTATGGCAATATATGTTAGAGCTTATTAGATGTAATGCAATGATATATCAATTTAGCAGGCATGACTGGATCGCCGGGATAATGTATAAGGTTGCTAACAATTTAAAGTATCAATGTTTGAGAATAAAACTATCTAGCAGGATGAGACCAAGAATAGATGGTGATAACCATGCATCAATATAAATTCAGGGCCAAAAAATTTAGGTGAAATTGTGAAAGACTAAAGCAATAATGTATAAGCATCAATTTTCGAACAACATTGTTTTCTTGCTAACTACGATTCTGGAAGCAAGTGAGATTTCTCTGGATCACGGAGTGAGCCATAATATTTGATAGAACAATAGAACATAAACACACCTTGAACACCTTCCACCTCCCTGTCCCTGGTAGTTGTTAGCTACCTTCTGAAACAGTGAACGATTAAAGCAACAATATATAGGCATTAATTTTTGACAACATTCTTTTCTCCCTAACTTATATATGTTGCACGAAGCAAGAGAGATGGCATTGAATTACATAGTGAGCCATGTAATATTCGACAGAACAATGGAACATAGACACACCTTGCACATCTTGTACCTCCTAGTTGCTGTCCTTATGGAGGCACCTGCAAGCATATGTGAAAACAAAGACCAACTACAATGGGGATAAGATAAACAAACACTAAAGGTACAGCTCAGCACAGGACACTACAAAGAGCTTAAAATAGAGGCGCACGCTAAGAAAAAGATGAGAAAGAAAATAAAAGAAAAGGATGTTTTCAGCGGCAGGATATTTTTACCTATATTTTATTAAGAAAGAGAAAACGGTAGAAGTTGGCTTGCCTATAACCTGAAATCAGCTTACATAGTCTGTCTGTAAGACCAGTCATGTCACCAAAATTTGTATATGATCTTTGTATCTTACTGGCAATCAAAAGTACAGTGTTGATTTCAAAAGAAATAAGACAATGCAACCATACATGCTAATAAAAAAATATTAGTAGGAAATAAGCACACTGATTAGAGAAGGGAAAAAAATAAAAAAATGAACAGCAGGGCATCATACAGAATATATGCAAAGATACTATTTAAAATACAATTTGTTTGTCTGCACCTTCAATAATGAACTCCCAGCTTTCTTTTTTCTTGGGTACGTGACTTGCTCAACCTACGTAGTGCTAGGTATACATAGCATCCAGATTGCAAAGCAATTTCGACAATTTGGAAGAGGTCCAACTCAAGCCGATGTTAGCTGGATCGAGACAGAGGATTAGAAGAGAGAATAAATCTGCTGCTTTGTTCCCTACTTGGTGGTATGCGTGCAGCCAAGAGAGGGCAGTAAAAGTAGGCACGGGAGACATACAAAGGATTGCTGGATTTAAGATCCGAGCTTGTATGATCTTTCTACGGTGCTACCCCGTACAACATGCGGATGTGCATAGCAGAATCAGCAGACATCATAGGTGGAGAAAGCAGGCTGAGGGCAACCGAGTGTCCTGGCAACGGTTACGTGGTGCGACGACCTGCTCCTGGCCTCCTGTACATGGTAAAAAAATGGATAGCCGAGTATTAAGATTGAGAGAGAGAGAGAGAGAGAGAGAGAGAGAGAGAGAGAGAGAGAGAGAGAGAGGTGATGCAGATAGGCGGAGGTAACCTCGTCCATCCACCATCACGTTGAGGAAGACAATCAGCTGGAAGCCCTGGGGGCGGAGGGAGCACCTCGCCGTGGCCGGTTGAAGTGGACGCATAAATAAGGAATTGGCTGACCGCCTGGTGGGGGTAGGGGAAACGATGAGTTCCCAGGAAGGTCGTGCTTCCTCAATTAACTACTGCGGCTCAGTTGCCATCCTCAGAAGACCGAGAGTCATATGGGTACTGTACCATGCTATATTAGCGATTGAGTTGTCTCGTGGAAATAAATCCATGACATCAGCAGATGATGTGGATCATGTAGTGGGAAAATAGATGATATAGAAAATCATGTGCGGTCTATTTAATGATGTGGATAGCTTGCATGTTAAGAGAAATAGGATAGTGGGGATGGACTATTTAGGTATTATAGATTTGTATCTTTTGCACATTTTTTCTGGAACAGGAGGTAAGACGACGAATGGTAGGATTGATGTAAAATTGAACAATCGATCTAGAGCAATCATAAATCCGTCTAGAGCTTGGTTTGTCTGTCTCTCCCAGGAACCGCTTCGCTCTGCCTTTTTGGCAATAGAGCGGCAGCAGTTCGTACCTTCTTTGGTTGCCATATTTTTTGGATTTACTCCAGGCCTTTCTGAAATTGAACGAAGAATGGATTCGAGCAGATCCACCTAAGACAACCATCGACCAATCCCGCTAGATTTGCTGGAGATACACCTCCACACACTCTCCGACGATGCTAGACGCATCCGTTGGATGGGCCTAGGCTGGGAGAACTTTATTCCATCTTCAGGGAGCTGACACCGTCTCGCCTTCCTGAGAAGGATACAAATCATAATAAAACTTAAAGAAACATCTAAAAATGGAGCCCTCTTGCTGGTAAGGGCTGGGATACCCCACGCCCCATGTCCCTAAGGCCACAAGAGATGAGGCGAATCGGCGCCGCCACAGATGTGAGGCAGAAACCCGAGCCGTCTATTCGCTTTCATTTCATTTTTTCCCTTATCGGCTCCACCTTTTTGTTATTGGAGTACTTTCTGTTACGTTCTTTCGATAACTCAATTTTTTATATCGAATTACCTTTGATTGGTGTCTCTTATTTTTTGCAACCATTCTAGAGCTAAGCAGTGGACTACATTTTTAAAGTTTCCATCAATATAATTTTGAGTAGAATACTCCCCTATGCCGTGGCTAGGGTTTTGTTCCTCCTAGGCGACTAGCGTCCCTCGGAGTCTATATCCACGATGTGACCGCGTCTCACGAGGGATCGTTCGCGTTCCTTGGTGATCTCAGTCCTGATGGCCTCCCCTTCTGACGCGAACTAGGCGACAAGCGGTGGCGGTGGCGGCGAAACCTGACCTAGAAAATTTCTTCACTCAGCTTGATCTGAACGACGAGGAGTTCGCAGATGTGGTGATCGATGAGGAAGATCCGTAGATCAAGGACAGTGTGCGGTGGCTGGCCCTAGCTAGGGTTCACACCGACAAAACCTTCTCCCCGTCGGTGTTCTACAAGGATATGAGGGCGGCTTGGAACCCTGCACAAAGTGTTAGATTCAGGCCGGTTGGGCCAAAGATTTGTCGTCCAAGCTTCTTGTCTAGGAGATTGGGAGAGAATCATGATGCAAGGACCATGGCTGTTCGGGAATATGGTGGTGCCGTTATGCTCGTATGATGGTTTTAGTAGAGTTGAAGAGGTGGTGTTTGATCATATGCCGATCTGGCTCCAGATTCATAAGCTTCCAGACCCCTAATGTAAGAAGAACATCGTCGAGAAACTGTTGAAGGGCGCCGGCGAGATCTTGGAGATGCACCTGAATGGCAATACTAGGGGGGACTATGTGCGGGTGAGGGTGAACCACGACATACGGGAGCCTCTCACAAAATTTGTAAGTGTGGTTCGAGCAAAGGAACGCCAGGTTTACCTGGTTAGATATGAGAAGTTAGCAAGGTTTGCAAAGTCTGTGGTCTAATTGGTCATGATCATAAAGAGAGCGGACTGGGCGTTCATGATGAAAAGATGATGAAGTTTGGGGATTGGCTCTATGCTGATGGCCCTAGTAGACCTCGCCGGGAGACAGGTCCGAGCAAATATTCTGATCCTCAACCTTCCGGACGGGCTGTGAGCCCTGCTACTCCTACACCGGTGAGGAAAGAACAAGTGGAGACTGAGATTCTGGATACGACGAGCTCTTTGAAACAGGGTAGCGGTCGTATGGAGGTGGACATGGAGGCAAGGAAGAGGTTGAATATGGATGCGGCAGGCGATGCTCCTAGTACTGTTGTGGGAACTCCAAAGGTGTTGCTGGCTCTCATAGATGGTAGTGGGATCAATGGTCATGAGAACAATTCGCCAACAAGCAGTGATTCTAGCAACAAACGTGTGAAGCTTTCGCAAGACGGTGACAACAATGAGATATCGGCGGACTCCCTCGAGGGGGACCGCCAGACGCAATGAATGCTTTGGTATGGAACTGCCCGGGGAGGGGAAGAGGGAACCGCCGGACAGTTCGTGAGGTGTTGGCCCTCACCAAAGCCAATAACCGCAAACTGGTTTTCCTGTGTGAGACCAGACAAAGTGCTAACAAGGTGGAGAAGATGCGATAAAGGCTCGATCTCAAGGGTTTTCATGGCGGTGACAGTGACAGGAGAAGTGGGGGTTTAGCCCTCTTCTGGGATGAGTTTCTCATAGTGACAGTTCTTGAAGCATGCAATCGATTCATTGATGTCCGTGTTCTGGATGTTGGTTCTGGCATATCTTGGCGAGGCACCTTTGTATACAGCGAGCCAAGGGTGGAGAATAGGCAACGTATGTGGGATCACCTCTGCCGTTTGCGGGCTGTGTCGCAGGAACCATGGTTGGTATGTGGTGACTTTAATGAGGCAATGTGGCATCACGAACATCTTTTGAGAACTATGCATTCGGAGGTGCAAATGGCAGGATTCCGTGACTGCTTAGAGACATGTGAGTTGGATGATCTTGGTTTCTGTGGCTTTCTATTTACATACAATAATGGTAAAGACACTTTGGGTAATGTTCAAGTCCGGCTGGATCGAGCATGTGCCGATGAGGCATGGCGGGACATTTTCCCGGCGGCGATGGTGGTACATCTGGCTACCTCATGCTCCGATCACTCCCCTCTTCTGATCAACCTCGAGGGGGCTCCAATGTAGCATCGCCAGGCTGCATCCCCTCGCTATGAGATCATGTGGGAACGGGATCTTATGCTGCCCCAAGTCATAGCTGGGGCATGGGATAAACACTGGCCGGTTGGCAACCTGTCGTCGGTCAGTAATTCACTAAAGGAGGTGATGGCAGAATTGAAAAAGTGGATCAAGGAAAATTTTGGCAATGTCTTGAAGGAAATTGAGGCCCTACGCTCTCAGTTGGCTGATTTACAACTATCTGGGGCTGACCGTGCTACTCTCCGGGCGAAAATGTACCAGCTGGACGAATTGTTATACAGGGAGGAAATGCTCTGGCTTCAGCGGTCTCGGATTACATGGTTGAAGGAGGGGGAACAGAACACCAAGTATTTGCATCATCGTGCAATCTGGCCGGCGCGTTATAACCATATCCAAAGGTTATTGAAGGTTGATGGCTCCTGGTGTAGTAAGCCAACCGAGATGGAGAGGATGGCTCAATCCTATTTCCAGGAAATCTTCACAAATGACCCAACTTTAGATCCTATTGTTGTCCTGGATTGTATTAATCCTATGGTTACAAAGGAGATGAACGAGGCGCTATGCAAGGAGTATACAGAGGAGGAGATTTCCAATGCTCTTTTTCAGATTGGGCCGCTGAAGGCCCCGGGGTGTTATGGTTTTCATGCTAGGTTCTACTAGCGAAATTGGGGAGTTCTCAAGAGTGAGATCATTGCGGCAGTGAAGGACTTCTTTGTGACAGGTATTATGCCAGATGGTACTAATGATACGACCATTGTGTTGATTCCTAAAGTTCCCCATCCCAAGGAACTGAAGGATTTTTGACCAATCAGTTTATGCAACGTGGTTTATAAGATAGTGTCCAAGTGCATGGTGAATAGACTACGTCCTTTTCTGTCAGAGCTCATCTCTGAAAACCAGAGTGCTTTTATTCCAGGGAGACTCATTACTGATAACAGTATCATCGCCTTTGAGTGTATTCACCACATACAGTCGCTTAAGAGCAACTCACCACCTCTTTGTGCTTATAAGCTGGATTTGTCCAAGGCATATGATCGAGTGGACTGGGGGTTCCTAGAGAGGGCTCTGCTAAATGGGGTTTCTCTCAACATTGGATTTCTCGGGTCATGGCTTGTATGTCCTCGGTCAAGTATTGTGTTAAGTTCAATGGTAAATTATTGGAGACTTTCTCACCGTCCAGAGGACTTCGGCAAGGTGACCCTTTATCACCCTTTCTCTTCCTATTTTGTGGCTGATGCCCTATCTGCTCCGATTAAAAAGGCTATGCGGGAGGAGGGTCTTCAAGGGGTCAAGATCTACAGGAATGCGCCTGTCATCTCTCAGCTTCTGTTTGCGGATGATTCACTCTTGTTCTTCCATGCCTCAGAACAACAAGGAGTCTTGGTAAAAGGTTTGTTGAACACATATGCGATGACGACTAATCAACTGATAAACCCGTCGAAGTGCTCCATCCTTTTCTCAGATAACTGCTTACCTAGTGTGGTTCAGGAGGTGAAAAATGTGTTGGAAGTTACGGAGCAAGTGTTTGAACCAAAGTACTTGGGCTTTCCAGTTCCTGAAGGACGTATTCACAAAGATAATTTTGAAACAGTCCAAGAGAGGTTAAGGAAAAGACTTATTGACTGGAGTGAACAGTATGTCTTCTCTGGTAATAAGGAGATATTGATCAAAGCGGTTGCTCAAGCCATTCCGGCGTATGTCATGAGTGTATTCAAGCTTCCTGCCTCGGTAAGTGATGAACTAACACGCATGATTCGGCAATATTGGTGGGGAGTTGAGAATGGGAAGAAGAAAATGGCATGGATTAGCTGGGATAAATTGAGATTACCTAAGTCCATGGGTGGCATGGGTTTTAGGGATATGAGGGCCTTTAACCAAGCCTTATTGGCTAAACATGCTTGGAGATTGTTGGACTCGCCGGACAGTTTGTGTGCTCGAGTGTTGAAGGCGAAATATTACCCCTCGGGCCAGCTGCTGGACACTGTCTTCTCAAGCAATGGGTCAGCCGTATGGAAGGGTATTTTGCATTGTCTTGAATTGGTGAAGCGCGGTGTTATTTGGAGAGTGGGCAACGGGGCGAGTATCCAAACTTGGAGGGACCCCTGGATCCCAAGATCGGCTACGTTCCACCTTGTATCAGGGACTTATGGCCTCTCGACTGTAACTCTATGACATTGCAATAATACACCCATTTACCCTAAAAAGTATAATTTTGAGTAGATCTACTTTTTGGATTCCTTTTGTAATCCGTACCAAACCAGCGTTTACGATCAGTTTATATGGATTGGATGGAATCAAAGAATGGCAGGAAAGAAACGTGAAAATCACGCTCAGGATCGAATCGGTTGGGTCCCACTGCAACCGTACACACCTCATGGTCGGTGCGGATGCGGAACCGTCTGGTCAAAAGAAATTTATAAAGTTTGATGAGGCCCACACACACACACTATAATCCAAAATAAACAAAGCCATCGCACCGTACCAGCCCAAGCCTTCGTTGCTTTCTTTTTTTGAAACTCCTTCGTTGCTTTCGATGATTCGCGAAAAGGAAAAGATAAACGTCGCACCCTACGCGACACGGCCGCGGGGGGTTGGACCGGCGCGACGCCGTGAACCGAACCCCGCCGACCGGGGTCAACAAGCCGGTTAGAATGGAAAGTGCACGCGTCCCCTGCCGGGCCAGTGCCAGCCCAAACAGTACTCCACGGGCCGCCGCCAGCCCCGCCGGGCTGTCAGCCGAGGCCGTCTTAACGGCGCCGCGGTGGCGCAACGCGGTTTCTCTCGACCGCACGGCAACCACGCGTGGCTGCCTACCAACGCCAAAGCCACCAGCCCACCAGACCACCGAAAGCGCAGCTAGCTAACGCGAGTCCAGGACTCCAGGCTGCGAGGCTGTCACGTCCCGGCTCTCCTTCCCAACAAGTCCTCCTCCTCCCCTCGCCTCCTCGCCCACCACGCCGTCCCTACCTTCCTTCCCCTCCAAGCGACGACTCCCCCCTCTTCCCTCCATCCTCCGCGCGCGCGCGCCAACTCCGTTCACGCCGGGACGCGGGAGGCGCGGCGGCGGCCAGAGACCGGCCGGCGCGCGCGCGCGGGCGGGCACCGATGCACCACAGGTTCTCGCGGGTCGCCCACAGGGTCCTCTGCTGCGGCAGGCAAGCCTCCGGGGACGATCTGTAAGTCTTTGGCTAACCCGTTGTTTCCCCTTACCCTCTGTTGTTCTCAACTGGGCGGGCTCGTCGGCGGGTTCGGCGGCGCGCGCAGTTCGATCGCGCGCGCGTGAGCCCCCTCGATTGGGGTTCGCTCGCTCTAACCAGGATGGGAATTTCGCCGTGCCGGCTTGTCTCTCTAGATTGTGCTACACGAGGGTGCGGCCTACGGCGCCCTGCGAGGAGTAATTCTGTTGACGCGGTGCTCAATTTCGCTGGGAAGAGAGGCCAAACTCTTGGTTTGGCCTGGTCTGGTTTGTATGAACACCGGCGGCCGGGGAAGCTCGTCGGGACTGGGGAACGTAGATGCTACGGTACGCGATTGGGGGCGAATCTCATCTCCCGGAAGTGTTAGTCTTGGTGTTGGAGGACGCATCTGTCTTGTTTAAGCCCTCCTGTCTCTTTGTGATGCTAACAGTTTCGCAATTGTCGCGGACCGAAGCCAAGCATATTGCTGAATAACGGAAATTGGGATGGGATGTTACTTCGATGTAGCGTTCCTCTGATTTTCTGATCTTGGAGTTAGGCAGGATTAGTTCAGGATTTAGGAGCACGAGTGAATTGTCATTGGTTGAAAAGGGAACTCACTTGGACCTCTGATTCTGTACCTGGAGAGTTCATGCTCACCATGTAACTAATGGCTTTGCTTTTTCAGGAACGACGAGCGCAATGGATCCATCAGGTGGGTCTTCTCGTTGAGGGAGCTCCAGTCGGCGACAAATAGATTCAATTACGACAACAAGATCGGAGAAGGCTCGCTTGGGAGCGTCTACTGGGGGCAAGTTTGGGATGGCTCTCAGGTTACTGCTCTTTACATGTTGATCCATTTTATACATTTCCCAATTCCCTTTCCCGTGATGGGAAGAATGCCAGCTTTATCGCCTTGATGTTCCTTGCTGTCTAGTTGGGCTAGTAGTTTATTGCTTTACTTGCACTATTGGCAAATGCTATTCGATAGCTGCCTAACTACACAACAAACAACTGTCAGTTATAACTACTTTAGTCTTCTCTGGAACACTGATCTTTGATTGCGTTAGCATTCGTTAGGTAGGATATCCTCTCATCGGCAGGTCAACTTAGACAACTTGCTACAACGCTACAGGTTTGCAAGTATACATCTGCTGAATAGAAAAAACAATCCAGCACATGCCCTGACTTGGCTCCAACTACTGCGTCACACGTCTGTTTTTTATTAAAGAAACCACTGACTGACCACCCTAAAATAACATATTTTCATCTGCTTTTACCAACTTAACTCTGCTAACGCCAATAGTTATTAGTCAAGTTAATTTTGATAAATATTTTGGATGCAGATTGCTGTTAAAAAGTTAAAGAATGCAAGAAATGGGACAGAAATGGAATTTGCTGCAGAAGTCGAATCTTTGGGAAGAGTAAGGCACAAAAACCTCCTGAGTTTACGTGGATATTGTGCTGACGGGCCTGAACGCATTCTGGTGTATGATTATATGCCGAACTCAAGTCTTTTTGCACATCTCCATGGAACACACTCTTCGGAGTGCCTTCTTGACTGGCGGCGGAGAACATTTATTGCTATTGGTTCTGCTCGGGCTATTGCGTGAGTAAATGTCTTCTTTTTGCGTAGTAGCATGACATAGACAATTCTTTCATTTTTACTTACGGTAAGCAGTTTGAGAGAACCTCATGGGTGCTTTCTTGCAGGTATCTTCACCACCATGAGACACCTCCTATAATCCATGGAAGCATCAAATCGACCAATGTGTTACTTGATTCGGATTTCCAGGCACACGTCGGTGACTTTGGTCTTATGAAGCTCATCTCAGATGAAATAGATCATGATAAGATTATCGGTGAAAACCAACGAGGCTATCATGCTCCTGAGTACGTCATGTTTGGCAAGCCTACAACAGGTTGTGATGTCTACAGCTTTGGCATAATACTTCTGGAGCTCACTAGTGGGAGAAAGCCAGTAGAAAAATCAGGCTCCCAGAAAATGCTCGGGGTCCGAAACTGGGTGCTACCATTGGCAAAAGAGGGTAGATACGATGAAATTGCAGACTCAAAACTCAATGACAAGTATTCCGAGTCTGAACTAAAAAGGGTGGTGCTGATTGGCCTGGCGTGCACACACAGAGAACCCGACAAGAGACCGACGATGCTCGAGGTTGTGTCCCTGCTGAAAGGTGAATCGAAAGAGATGCTTCTGAGGCTTGAAAAGGAGGAGCTATTTAGGCCAGACTCGATGGCTAGTTCCGTCGGAACGACCCCGGAAGGGAGCACCGACTGCATTCTTAAGAATGATGATGAAGGGCTGGCTGGGGCTTGATGGGTTGGTACCCAAGCCCCTAGGTATTGGTAGAGTGGATATTCCTGCTGAATTGGAAGCTTGGTCTGCATGGTTTGGCTTGACTGAAATGTATAGGATTGGTTTGTTATTTATGATGAACTCCTCCCTTTTTTGAGAGAGGGGGAGATGTAGAGAGGTGAGTTGGCTTTTTATAGAAAGTGCTTTTTGTGTGCACTGGGTGGAAGACCCGTATACTCCCAGATGTTTGGGCATGCTTCATCCTGTTGTCAACTGTGTTGGTTACTCTAAACAAAATTTCCTTCTGCATGCAACTGAATGCAGATGTCTGGATGATCATGTTCTCTCCTTCTTGACAATAAGCGCTCTGTAGGGCAGTTTTGCAGGTTTTTCCTTTTGCAGTATTTTCATGGCTGAGCTTTTGCTCTGTCTGTCCGCGTGTGTTCGACGAAAGAAGATGTCCGTATTCTGTTTGTAAGAAGCTCTACCTATCCTATTTCCTGCTATCATGTTGTCCTAACCCAGACCCAAGCCCCAGCTCATGAGGCAGTAATGTACTGATCACAGAATTTAGGGTCCATTTTAAACGAAATTTCCCCGAAACAGTTCAACCTAGGCAGTGAAAAAGAAAAAGGAAATCTTCGCAAACGGGCCAAAACACTAGCATGTAGTGGCATAGGCGTGCTAGAGCCCCTAATAGTTAGTTTCTAACTTCAAATCATTGCGAAAAAGTGAAACCACGCAGAGGGTGCGCCTATGTGTCGCTACTTGCTGGTAGTGGGCCGCCTAGCAGTCACACGTTTTTTTATTTTTTTGTTTATATTTTGAAAAAACACTAATATCAAGGCACATAGCGTGGCTAAATCCTCTGCAAAAAAAAAAACATAGCCTCGCTAAACACGCTCTACGCCTTTCCTTAGGATGCCATGTGTGGCTCCTTAATACTCCAAACCTAATTGGCATTCCTATGAACCTGGTATTTGAGCAATAAAATGGAATGTGTTCAGACTAACTTTTTAGAAAGTAATAATAAATACCCATGTTACAAAAAATATTTTACTTAATTTTTTCAAAGTGTTCATCGCACACTTAATAAAATGTTGTGAAAATAAAATATTTGCTCAACATTTAGAAACTTATTATTGTACAATTGAAAAAAAATGTATGTAGCACATAAAAAATGTCACATGTTTCAAAAAATATAACGTGACTTTAAAAAACAATATAATTATTTTTGACTAATTAAGAAAAACCATACCTTCCCAAATGTGTACGTTACATTCTAAAGAATGTAGCCTTTCGAAAATATGTTCATGAATTTTAATAAATATGCTGATGCAATCTAAAAAATGTAGTCTTAAAAATGTTTTATATCAGTAAAAAAAATGATTCGGCGTGTTTGAAAAATGTTTAACACGCATTCCAAAAATGTTCAAAAACATAAATTTTAAAAAATGTTAATCATGTATTGAAAAATGTTAAACATGTATAAAAAATGTTTTAGATGTATACAAGAAATGTACTACGTGTATGAAAAAGTGAACATCAGAACATATCTTTTAAAAGATTGTTAATCACTCCCTGCAAAAAAAGAATGTTGATCATGTATTTAGAAAAGGTTCTCTTCATCCCTCGCCCTTGGTACCAACGTTGTTGCCAACATAACTGACAGGCTATCCTCTGACATGCCTTGCTACCATGACCGTGCAATATGTCAGCGTCCTTCCTACTTTTAAACCACATGGTGGGCCCATAACCCACAGTTCCACAGGATCGAAACCTGACTCTCCTGTACACCCTTGATGTTAAAGTATCCTTTGCACTTGGCTTCGTATGTAATTCACGAGCTAATATTCCATACCATGTTTTGGTTCTGATATTAGACGCGATACTTATTCTCGTTGATCTGAAACCCTTTCACACTCTGTTTCATACATCGAACGATTGCCTACCCGGTTGAAGCTTCTTATTGCACCTCCTTACCTTGCTCTCGACGTCTTTCTTGAATTTCGACTCGAGAGGAGCCTCTATGCCACGTTCACTGAGATAGCCCCCAGGTACCTATCTTGTGTTGAGCTCCGTCCTTCCCGAGTCTTTTCCCTTACTCCACCTCTTAAATCTCGGGACGAGATTTCTTGTAGTGGAGGAGATTTGTAACACCCCCAGTGTCATGCTACAGTAATCCTCTATGATTAAGCTAATCATTTTTCCAAACAGTGCTTAATCACCTTTGTTCAATATCCCATTTGAAATTCCAGTCAATTCAAATTCAAGTGAAGTTTGAAGTTGCTCAAAAGTTGCTGGAAAAATGTTCATCATTTGCCAAAAATTCCATAACAATTATTTGTGAAGGAACACAACATCACTTTTGTGCAAAGATGAGCAATAGCAATTATAACAACACCAATTCAGCATTTTTAAAGGCTATCCTTTTTATGAAAAATACCAAAGGAATTCTTCTGGTCCCCAAAATATTTGTGGCACTGTCTAAGATCACCAGGGAATAAAAGGGGTACTTCCCATCTTTTTCCTAAGTAAATAGCATGCCCAATATTTTCTTACCCATCTCTGTTTATAAAAAAACAGAAAACAAAGAAGGAGAAAAAGGAGAAGAGAAAGCCCCTGTCCCACTTGGGCTTCGGCCCACCTGAGCTAGCTGGCCCAACTAGGCCGGCCCACGCCCCCTCCTGGGTTGCTCCTTCCCCCTTCCTGTTCCTCCGACCGTGCCCACGGTCGCCGCCGAACCCACCTCGCCGACCACGCCGCTACAGGCGCCGCGGAGAGGATAAGGACGCCAGCGTCGGCGCCCTGGCTTCCACCAAGATCTTTTCTCCCTCACCCACTTCCCCTTTCTCCCTCTCCCTCTCCTTCGTTTTGGAGAGGAGGCCGAAGCGCTTGCCGCCATCCCCCGCCGTCCACTGTGGTTACCCCTTAGCCTGTAAAAGGAGGGCCATGGCAAGCTAGAGAGGGATTCGGACCCTAGAACACTTGTACGCGCGTAGCTGCTCTCCCCGAGGCACCCTTGCCGGGCTTGGGCACTGCGTGCTAGTTGTGTTCTCTCACTCAATCCACCAAAGCAGGAGTAGGGTTTTACGCTATCCAGCGGCCCGGACCTGGGTAAAAACCACCGGTGCCACCAGGGTCGTGCTATTCCATGGATTCTGCTCTTTGTGCAATGTAATCTCCCCCTTGCCGAACCCAAGGGGCTCATGGCCCCATAGGTGATCGTGACCTCCACGACAATGGCATCCGTGTTCAAGGCTTTGAAGGAGAATATTTAACCAAAAACTACCACTTTAGGGGTTTGTGTCCCACAAACTACCATTTGGAAAACATCAACAAAAACTATCACTTTAAGCTAATCTTGTGGCCAAAAACTACCACTTCCTGTTGATAACCGTCTTAGATGATTTAAACACGTTTATGACAGGTGGGACTCACCCGTCAGGGTTGACGTGGCAGGAAAGTAAACGCCGTTTATTTTCACCGGTAAGTTGGCCGTTATTATAGGTGGTGTCCACACGTCAGCATCAACCTTCTTCCTCCTCCTCCGGCATTTCAACAAGCATCTCCCATGCGCACCTTCAACGCCGCCCTGCTGCCAGTGTGCCGTAGCTCGGATGCTACTGCTGCTCGCTGCCAGCCCAGAAGAAGCCACCTCCCTAGGCCCTAGCTAGCCAGTACCATGTCCTGCTGCTGCTCGCCGCCGTGGCATACTGCTGCTGCTTGTGCACCTCGACGGCGGGGTTTGACAGCTGACAGGAGCCACCGCATGGCCGGGTCAGCGCCGTGGACGTGCTCGCGGAGATGCACGCGCCACACATGAAGCTGGCCTCCAATACGCATGGAGTACAAGCTAGCACACGGCACGCTGATTGATTTGGACGTGTACTACTTGTGTGCCTCTGCCTCCTACCTTATCTGCACTGCGACGACGGCGTGCGGGCGTGCGGGCGTTTGCACTGGGTGTGGGTGAGCTTGAGTTCGGGCTCGGATGCTGCGATGCCCACGTCTCCGTGCACAGGGACATCAAGGACGCACTCGCACATCGATGAGCTCCAGGAGCGGGACCCCACCGCCGACCATCCCCGAGAGCCACCTCTCGCGACGTGCTGGAGGCAAGCGCGCCGGTGAAGCTGGAAACAGGCGAGGTACGTGTACAAGGAGTCAAGGAGCACAAGTGCACAACACTGTAAGGTGCTGTTCTTGTGACACCTCATCTACCGTCTGCTGTCCGGTGAGAGAGACTGTCGCCCGCGAAACCCCGCCCGTACACTGCATTGACCTTGTAACATGCCAACTCGCCATCGTTGCTTGCAAATGATTGCCACGTTAGTTTGATATAAGGAGTACATGCGTAGCGTGATCGACGTGCGCGCAAGGCCGTTTACTAACAGCAACCATATGCAGCTTGCAAATATATATATATATAAATTCAAGCAATGACGACACGGCCAGTAAACAATAAAGCCACGCAAAGCAGATGATCATCTTTTAATAAACCTTGACAACAGCGGAGGGCCTGCACGTCCACATGCTTCCCCTATATAAGCAGTAGGAGCACCCCTCAATGCCGCTGCAAGGACCTCAAGGAGCACTGCTATAAGCAAGCTTTGATGGCCGCCATGGCTCGGAACCACCTCCTGCTCCTCCTTCTTGTCGGCGTAATCGTGGCGCTATGCTCCGTCGTGTCCCCTGCGTCGGCTGGAAGAGCGCTTCTGCAGGATAGCCGCTCCGGCAGTGTTATTACTAGGATTCGTATCCGCACCGTATTCGTCAACGGTGGAGTTGAGGTTCGTCCCAGCCCGTAGTCACGACAGGACGGCGACTCATGGACCAACTTATTCTGGATTTCTCATTTGATTATTCCTTATTTCCCTTTTGTTTGTCGTGGATTTCTTTAAATTGATACTATTGTATATGTGTTCTGCCTGAAGCTTCACTGTGCTTGTTGCCTGGTGGTTGGTCTCGTCTCTTGTGTATAATAAATGTGTATATATTTTTTGCGAGATCAACACTAGTTTATTCCAGTAAGATAGAGTTACAATCGTTCCCTTTCGCAAGAGATCCTTAGTACATGGGAAACGTTTATATACGGCGTGGCGGCGCAACTTTCAGCCGGACGTGCTCACTCGCACGCACAATACGCGCACTGCGAGCTGGCTTTCGTGCCACGCTGGCCCGGTAGTTCCAGGCAAACCGCTCCCCACGTGTCACGTGTACGTTATGGGCCCCACAGGATTGCCTTTTCTTCTCCCTCAGTTATCCCTTGCCTTATCTGTTACCTCTCTTCTACCTCCATCCACATCAAGTTCTACTCTGCTACAAAGTGTTGCATCCGGCTAAAAAAATGTTGCAATCGATCAAATAAAAAGCTGAAAGCGACGAAAAAAAGCTGAAACAAAGGGCGGCATATTTTGCGAAGAGAGATTTGCTGGAACTAGCAGAGTCAATGCTACAACCATGTTGAAAAGATGTTGGTACCTCGGAGGGCAACGGACAAGAGGTTGCTACCGACGTGAGCTGCAACCGACAATCACGAAAGCTACAATCGGCAAGCACAAAAGCTACAACCGGTGATCGATTTTGCTTCAATGGCAACGGGGTGGCAGCACCGACAAGCTTTTTTTGCTAGAACCGGCACAATGTTTTGCTACTACCAGCTTACATTTTAGTTGCCACCAGCAAACCTGAAGGAGAGTACTTTTTTTCCCGAGTTCGTCGTCGGGGTGCTGCGACCAGCAACCGATCGGAGCTGCGGGCGTCCTACCGGAGCTGCCACCGCCGGCGAGGGAGCTTCAACCACGGGCGAAGGTTGTTGCATGCGTGGATCCGGCGAAAAAGACATGATACGATGACGAGGAGGCCGATGGCTGGCGAGCGGTGGCGAGGCCGGCGACCGGCGGCAGGGTGATTTGAGGCCGGTCGTCTGCTCGTGCATGGAGGAGCATTAGGGAAGAAGAAGACCCAGGAAAGAAGACATAATCCAAGAGCTGAACGCATAAATCTGGCGGCTTGGCAGCGACCGGCCCAAATTTGGGCCGGCGCACCGGCGCCTATTATTGGCCTTAATACATGGGGTCGTCTACCGAGCCACACAACCTTAGCTCTGACTATACCTTGCCAGACAATCTACAACACTATTCTAAGACCACTCCTATGAGCACCTCCGAAAGACTGAGCCGGCATATCATCTTGAGATTTACGAAGTTACCGTAGGCACCTCGTCGTCGACGGGAATGTCTCCTCCCAGTGAATGCGCATCGCCGGAAATTCTGAAATAAATTTAGGAATAAATGCGAGCACCAGGATTTGAACTCTGGTGGGCTGAGGATACCACAATCCCTCTAACCATCCAACCACATGTTGTATCTGTGGAATAAACCTCTATCCTTCATAAGGGATTAAATCTCTGCTACTAAATGACCATAAACTACCGTATATCATTATATGGTAGTTTGTACTCCCTCCGATCCATATTAATAAGTGTGGATCAATTAATATGGATTGAAAGGAGTACTACTACTTTTCTCTTTAATATAAATTTTATTTACCATGTTAATAAATTAATGGATCCATTGACGGGATTGTGCTTTTGCACAGCTATATCTATTGATCCTTCATAATGATCAAATCTCAACAGTTTACACATTAAGGCTGTGTTTGACCTTTTGTTTTTTGTTTTTTGAAAAGATCAGATTTATTACAAAGATTCATCGGAAGTACAAAACCCCTCAAACATAATAAAAATTACATCGAGGTACGTGGACCACCGAACGACCATTGTCTTCGCCAGAACGAGCCGCCGACGCGCCATTGTGGCCGCTCCCATACCGGAGCCGGCCTGACCTTGTCGATGCCAGCCGGGAAGTCTTCGTGCACGTACCCCTAAGGACCAGCGACCTGGAGCCGCAATCGTCGCCGTTGAATCGATCTGAAAAATTTGACACCAAATACCGTCGTTGCGTATGCACGGTGAGAAACCCTAATCTCGCCGCCCCGATGAGCTGGCAGGAATCTACGTCGGAGCTCCATCTAATCCGTCCCAGCGAACAGATTTGAGAAGGATCGGAGCCCGGAAGACTGACTCGAAGAAAAAGCACCGCCATCCGTCCAAACGCCGCCCCTGCGAGAACTAACAAAACATTACTCATCTACTAGCCGGAGACGAGGCACGAGAACCCCCGACGGGCTCACCTGCGAAAATCGAAGGGAGGAAGGCTTTCTCTAATCGTCTTGCAAGAGGGAAAAGAAAAGCAATCTTGACCTTGTGTTGGCTTACCATAATTCCGTTTATCGTCAACTAGTTTGATGTTTGTTTGATTGATTTTTACGTGCTTCTATGTTTAATTTTGTACATTGAATTATCAAATTAACACATCGCAACATAGTTCAGTAACGACAGACTAAACCTTAATCGCGGGATGATACAAGATATGTATCTTGAATTCTTTGTATATAAGTAATTTTTCACAGCACTGAAAAATCCATCCTATGACATGAAAGCAAACTTAATCAGAGATGTTATGGAATGACTCAGAGGGAGATAATCAAAATTCATAATCTGCTACCATACATCTTTCAACGTTTAATAAAACGATGCAGATTTTATCTTTTTCTTTTAATTTCTCGACAAAGAAATGGAGCGGGAGATAGCGACGGCTCAACAATGTGCCCACAGTGAGGTCAACCAGCCAGACTAGACGCAGCACGTCTAAATTTGAAATAATATTATAACTGGACATGTCTATTAAATTTGAAGAAATCAAAAACTAAATTGGGTGGATCAATGATTATCTCAGTTGGCAAAGTCAAGGATGGTTCTGGTGGCATGTCTTTTCATTCTGAAGTGAATATACAAACCTGCCATCATTTCTGGGAAATCCAAACAAACTAGATGAGGTTATTTCTACTGTCGTCACCTAATTAAAAAACAGAAAAAGAGTAAATCCTACAAATATGTATATTGCCGAACAGTATATGCACTTTCGACTATTTTTTTAAAATCCTGTTTTGTTATCTTTTGTGATATTCCACAATGGGACTTCATTTCAGTTTTACATGGGTGACCCAGAACAAGTGAAAGGATTAAAGAAAGCAAGTCGAAATAGGCACACCATCAGACATGGTATACAAAATCAAAAATAAATAAAGTTGGCTGTTGGCGGGGTAAATTACTCCCGTGTGTACACTTTCTTCGGTGTATATGGCACAAAGCAAGACCTGACGTTTTCCAAACATCTCCACCCCTTATAAATTGAATGTAAACAAGTACTCCCTATGTCCCATAATATAAGATCATTTTTCAAGCTATACTAATGTACTCCCTTCGTTCGGAAATACTTGTCACCAAAATGAATAAAAGAAGATGTATCTAGATGTATTTTAGTTCTATATACATCACTTTTAATCCATTTTAATGACAAGTATTTTTGGACCGAGAGAGTAGCTTGAAAATGATCATATTATGGGACGGAGGGTGTAGAACCAATTAGTTACACACTGATGACTGATACGGGTGCGGCTGATTGATCATCATCATCATTTCTGGCAACCGACACCATTGCGGCTGATGGATCATCAACATTGCTTCCTTCGAAGTAAGTCAACATCTTTGCCTTCTTCCCAGAAAAGTACTTCCACGCCGTGAGCTCCTCGGCCTTCTCACACACGATGTCCACAACGGAGCAAAGCGCTCCTTCAAGGTGTACTGCAATGCCAACATGATGACCACGACGAAGGCCACTAGCGACGTCACATTGCAGTAAAAGAAGGCATGATACCGTTGTGGATTAATGTCGAGCAGGATCAGGTTACCGGCATGGGATAGGTACGCAGAAGACGGTGGTGGTGAAAGTGACGGCGATGGCGAGGATGTTATTGACATGAATATGCAACTTGTATTACTAGAAGGCCAAAGTCAGCATATATACACATATATTAGGATGCCAAAAGGCTACAAGAGGATTCCAAGAGACTAGAATACAAAAGGCCAAAAGACATCAGTAATATAACTCTAACACCCCTCTCAAACTCATAGTGGATCCACAACACTGAGTTTGGAGAGGTGAAATCCATGTTGCGCTCTAGTCTGAGCCTTCATGAAGAAGTCCGCTAGCTGTAACTCAGAAGGCACATACTGAAGAGCAACAACATGATCCTGCACAGCAGTGCGCACATAAGAAGCATCAACACCAATATGTTTGGTAAGCTCATGCTTCACAGGGTCCCGCGCAATACTGATAGCACCTGTGCTGTCCGACGGGAGGATGGTAGGTGTAGTAACAGAAACACCAAAATCCTCTAGTAATCATCGTAACCAAGTCACCTCTGCCGTTAGAAGAGCCATAGCTTGCAACTCGACCTCTGCACTCGAACGGGAAACTGCAGTCTGTTTCTTCGTCTTCCAGGAAATGAGGGAACCACCAAGAAAGACCCAGTAGGCAGAAAGTAAACGGCGATCCGTAGGATCACTAGCCCATGTAGCATCCGAATAGGCCTGGAGCTGTAACGAGCTGGAACGGGGGAAAAGAGACGACGAGAGATCGTGTCACGAAGATATCGTAGAACACGAAGAATGTGACTATAGTGAACTGAAGTGGGAGCAGAAACAATCTGACTCAGAATGTGGACGGGATAGGAGATATCCGGACGAGTGACAGCAAGATACACAAGACTCCCAACAAGATGACGATAATGCGTCGGATCAGACAAAGGCTCACCATCAGAAGCACGAAGGTGAACATTGAGCTCCATAGGAGTCTCAATAGTTCGCTCATCACTAAGAGCCGCACGAGTAAGAAGATCCTGAATATACTTTTCTTGGGAAATAAAAAAGGCATCAGAGGTGGAGGAAACCTCAATCCCAAGAAAGTAACGAAGAGGACCAAGATCAGACATAAGGAACTGCTCATTAAGACATGCGTTGACAAAGGCAATGTACTCAGAATCATCGCCAGTGATGATCATGTCATCAACATATAGAAGAAGAAGTGTGCGACCACGAGCAAAAAGGTGGACAAACAATGCTGGATCATGATTACTGGGCGAAAAACCAGCAGCAGTGACCACAGAGGCAAAACGCTCAAACCAAGCACGAGGGGCTTTCTTAAGGCCATAGAGAGAGCGACGAAAACGGCAAACCATGCCATCAGGAACTGAATACCCAGGTGGTGGCTGCATATAAACCTCCTCATGCAGCTCACCATTAAGAAAGACATTTTTAACCTCAAGCTGTGACACAGACCAGTGGCGAACAGAGGCCACGACGAGAAGTATACGGACAATGGTCATATGGGCCACAGGAGCAAAAGTCTCATCATAATCACGACCATGCTCCTGCTGAAAGCCACGAGCCACAAGACGAGCTTTATAATGCTCAAGAGAACCATCGGAGCAAGTCTTAATCTTATAGACCCACTTACAAGTGATGGGATGAATACGGGGAGGAAGAGAAACCAGATCCCATGTGCCTTTGCGCTCAAGTGCAGCAATCTCCTCCGCCATCGCAAACTGCCATTCAGGATGAATAACGGCATCACGATAAGAGGTAGGCTCAAGTACAACTGAAAGGCCATATTGGCTAGGAGAATAGCGGTCGGGAGGAGGGCAAGGTCGAGCCCGAAGACCATAAGTCGGCCGGGACAAGGAAGACGGCGCACCAGAAGTAGATGGCACGTCAGTAGATTCATCCATAACACGTCGACGACGGGTATAATAAAAAGGAAAAGTGGGATGAGAAGGAAGCAATGGAGGTGATGGAGATGGCGAAGACGTAGGTGATGAAGGTGGAGTGTCATGCAATAAGGGAGGAGAAGAAACGATAGGAGAAGACGGTGTCGGATCTGCAATAGTGGGGCGAGAAGGAGGAGTAGGAATATGAGGCACAGGGGGAGGTGTATCAGGAAACGTGAGAAAAGAGATATCCTCCACTGAAAAGGTCGAAGAGGATGGTCGTGGGTAGAATGGACGAGACTCATCAAAAGTCACATCCCTAGAAATACACATCCGTCGACCCACAGGATCCCAACACCGATAACCCTTATGCTCATCACTATAGCCCAGAAAAACACACTTGACAGACTGAGCGGTTGTTTGGTCTGTTCTCGGGGGGCAAGGAGAACATAACAAACACAACCAAACAACCGAAGAGCAGAATAATCAGGAGAATAATCAAAAAGACGCTCTAGAGGAATACCTCCTTGTAGAGAAGATGAGGGTTGAATGTTTATGAGATATGTGGCAGTGGAGATAGCCTCAGCCCAGAAATGGGGCGGAAGAGAGGCGCAATCATCATCACACGAGCTGTCTCAAGAAGGTGACGATGCTTGCGCTCAGCCACGCCATTTTGAGCGTGAGCACCGGGACAAGAGAACTGAGCAAGAGTAGCTTGCTCAGCAAGAAAACCACGCAACATTTTGGAGATATACTCGCCAGCAGAATCAGCACGAAACACACGAATAGGTGTAGAGAACTGAGTGTGGACCATGGCGGCAAAACGCTTATAAATAGAGAGAACCTCACTGCGAGAAGACATGAAGTAAAGCCAAGTGTAGCGAGAGAAATCATCTATAAAAATAATATAGTATCGATGGCCCCCTTTTGAAGCGAAGGGAGCCGGTCCCCACACATCAGAATGAACTAAATCAAAAGGGCGTTGAGACACTGACTCACTAGTAGGATAAGGTAACTGAACTTGTTTACCAAGCCTACAACCCTGACATTGCAAAGAGACATCTCCTGAGACAGGCCCCAGAAGACCACGACGAACTAAAGACGATAGCCGAGAGCCACAAAGGTGACCAAGTCGATGATGCCACTGCTGGAAGGAGCTGGTAGCTGAAGCGGCGAAGGCAGATGTACTGGCTAGTGTGGTGGCAGCGGAAGGAACATGAAGCCAGTCTAACTCCCAAAGCCCCTGGGAGTCAAGGCGGCGAGGGCCAGCCCCAACCACAGCCTTCGTGTGACGATCCTGGACAGTGCAAGAATCAACGTCAAGAATGACGCGACAACCAGAATCAGTAAGCTGACTTGCAGAAAATAGGTTCATGGTAAGGCGAGGAACATGAGAAACATCTGGGACTTGAAATGAAGAAGTGGAAAGAATGCCTTGACTAGTAACAGGAAGAGGAGTACCATCAGCAGTAAGAACATTAATAGGTAAATCGAGAGATCTAAGAGAGGACAATACAGAGGAATCGGAAGACATATGAAATGAAGATCTAGAATCCAGAACCCATGGGGATGTACCTGACTGTGTACATGGTGGTCGCTCAACACTAGAAGCACCAGTCACAGAGTCTGCAGTACCTGTCGAAGAACCCGAAGCAGCAAGTAGACGCTTAAGCTTCATAATATCTTGCTCGGTCAAGGAGACAGTAGACGATGTCGAGGAAGAAGCACGAGTCCCAATAGAGGAATTGCGCTCCCTATTACGCATATCACGCTTCTTCTTGAAGCAATCAGACTTGGGGTGACCATCCCTGTTTTGCAGTAGCCACAGTGAGTACGAGGACGAGAACGACCCTCATGAGTGTGGCCCTCACTACTAGAAGGAGTGGGTAGTAGCGGCGAAGCACTGGAGCGATAGGATACTGGTGGAGTGGTAGCTTGAGTCGCAAGCACAGAGGGAACCTGAAGCAGACCGGCACCACGTAGGCGAGTCTCCTCAGCACGAAGCTCAGAAAGCACCTCAGAAATAGGAACACGGCCACGAGCAAACAACTGAGCACGTCGAGGCTCTAACTCACCACGGAGTTGCGATAAGAACTCATAGACGCGCTGAAACTCCAAGTTTGACCTCACAGTCTGGCAACATGGGCAAGTGCCACGAACAGCAGTGCGAAGAGAGTCAAGCTGGCGCCAGATAGCAGAACTCTGAGTGTAGAACTCATCAATACTAGAGTCTCCCTGCTGAAGAGCATGCTCCTGACGAACCACAGACAAGTAGAGAGCATCACCAGAGGGCTGATAACGCTGGCGAAAATGAGTCCACATCTTAAAGACAGTATTGAGGCCCATAAAGTCGGAAGCAAACTGAGGAAGAACACTAGAAGTGAGGACAGCCGCAGCGCGAGCATCATCATCACACCACTGAGTGTAAGCATTCAGATCATCACGATAAACGGAAAGAGCATCCGAATAATCCAAGACATGTTGGTCATAAGCAGCAGCCGCATTATCAGCAACAACCCTAGCTGCAGCCCTATCATCATCAGAAGCATCTACAGCAAGACCTGGTGGCGTCGGCCGTGGAGTAGGAGCCACAGGAGGGACTGGGCACGGAGGACAAGGAACCTCACCGGCAAGAACGCCCCAGAGACGAAGGCCACGCATGTGAATGCGCATGAAGGCAACAAACTCGGCATAATTAGCCACGTCAAATATCACTGGGCAGCGAGGGATGGCGACATAGCCTGATGACGATGAAGACATGCTGCTCCTTTTCTGTCTCTCTTTTATCTTTTTTTTAATGCAAAGGCCACCCGAAGAGCCCACTTCAGTTATGTATGAACCCCTGATGCAGACAAGCAGATAACCAACAAAACAGCAGCACAGGAGCACGGGAACCACCGGACCAATCAGCCAGAGAGCAGTTAAAGAGGTCATGGCTTGGAGAAGGCAGCTGGAGTGACGGGTAGCTCGATTCGGGATGGCCGAAAGAGATTCAAGTGCAGCCGCCGGCGTCCCGATTTGGAGTGAGTGCAGCAGCGGACGTCCCGTTCAGGAGCCGGCGCCGGATGAGACCCAGGCAACCCTATGTCCCCGCGTCGCGGGCATCCCGCATCAGGAGTCGGCGGCGCTGGCGGATGTGCCCCGCGACCCCGCGTCCCCGCGTCGCGGGCGTCCCGAGTCACGAGCCGGCGGCGGCGGCGGATGTGCCCCCGCGACCCCGTGTCACAGCTCAGCGGCGGGCGTCCCGCGTCAGGAGCCGGAGGCGTAGGTGCCCCCGCGACCCCGCGTTGCAGCACGGGCGGCCCGGACGGACTCGATCCAGAGGAGTCAACCAGGTGGGCGGCGCAGCGCGATGCAAAGAAGTTCAGGCAAAGAAGTTGACCAGGCAGATGGCTCGAACCAGAGGAGTGGATTTGCGGCGACACCAGCGGCTCCTGGGCGTAACGGAACAAGGAGCAGCCGGACTGGCAAAGCGGCTGATGGATTGGAAAGCGGCAGGCAGCAGCCGGAGTAGAGAAGGAGACCACGGCGGCGGGTCAAGCACGAGTTGCGCGTGCTAAAAAAAACCTAGGCTCTAATACCATGACATGAATATGCAACTTGTATTACTAGAAGGCCAAAGCCAACATATATACACATACATTAGGATGCCAAAAGGCTACAAGAGGATGCCAAGAGACTAGAATACAAAAGGCCAAAAGACATCAGTAATATAACTCTAACAGTTATTAAGATTGCAATAGAAAGATATCGTCCCTCCCTTAATCTCAACTATCGTAAGTTAAGATTGCTCTTAAACTCCTCAAATTGGTTTGCTGGTAATGCATTGGTGAAGCCATCAGCCACTTGATCTCTAGAAAGAATGAACCATATCTCAAGTTCCTTTTCTGCAACTATTTCTCGCACAAAATGAAAATCAATTTCAGTGTGTTCGGTTCTAGCATGAAAGACTGGATTTGCAGACAGATATGTTGCTCCCAAATTATCACACCATGAACATGAGATATGGTTTTGTTTTACTCCCAACTCTTCAAGTCGTGACTCAACCCAAATGATATTTCCCCACTGGCATTTTCCAAAGACTTATACTCAGCTTCTGTACTTGACCAGGACACAATGGCTTGTTTTCTGGCACTCCAAGAAATAAGATTAGAACCAAAAAATACTCTCAAGTTGACTTTCTGTCATCACTACAACCTGCCCAATTAGCATCAGAAAATGCACTGACAAGAGTGGAGTTAGAACGTCTAAAATTGAGTCTTAATCTCATAGTATGTTTTGCATATCTCACAATCCTCTTGACAGCTGTCCAATGTAGAATGGTGGGCGCATGCAGATATTGACAAACTTCGTTAACATCAAATGAGATATCTAGGCATGTGAGAGTCAAATATTGGAGTGCTCCCGCAACACTTCTATACCTTGTGCCTTCTTCCTCCTGAAGTGTCTCTCCTTCATAAGTTGAGAGTGTTTACGAGGAAGACAAAGGTGTAGTTGCAGGTTCGCAGTTTTTTATTCCCATACAAGCTAGAAGCTTAGTGGCATATTTTTCCTGATTCAACATTATGTTATCTTGTGCTTTCTTGACTTCAATGCCTAGGAAGAAGTGCAAGTCACTTAGATCCTTCAAAGCAAATTATGAGCTCAAGTCATGCAGAAGAGCATTAGTAGCACTTTGTGAAGAGCTTGCAACTATATATCATCAACATATATAAGCAGAAAGATGACTGCTTTTGTCTTGTTGTAAATAAACAAAGATGTGTCAACTTTGGATGCAATGAAGCCAAGACCTCTTAACTGGGAACTTAATCTGGAGTACCATGCTCTAGGTGCTTGTTTCAAGACATAGAGCACTTTGTCAAGCTTGCACACATAGTGCAGTTTTTTCTTGTCTGCATACCCTGGTGGTTGTTTCATGTAGACCTCCTCTTCGAGAACACCATGCAAAAAACATATTCTATACATCTAGCTATCTCAAACTCCACCCTTGGATATGGCAATAGCTAACACAAGTCTTATTGTTGCAGCTTTTACAACAGGACTAAAGATATCTTTCCTCTCAGGAACTGATCAACTGGAGGGCGACAACTAGCTTAGCATAGATGGGCACAGAAGGAGAGAAGCGCACGAGCTTTATTCTGACGACGGGCTTTTACATTGGTGGTCGAATCTTTTTATATATTTTCTCTCAGGAACTGACCAACCAGAGGACGACAACTAGCTTAGCATAGATTGGCATGGAAGCATAGAAATACACGGGTTTTTATTCTAATGGTGGGCTTTTACTTTCCTGGTCGACTTTGTTTATGTCTTTTCTATCAGGAACCGACCAACTAGAGGACAATTACTAGCTTAGCATAGATGGGCACAAAAGCAGAGAAACACATAGACTTTATTCTGGCAATGGGCCTTTACTTTGGTGATCGACTCTTTTTATGTCTTTCCTCAAGTATGACTTTTCTTTCTGTCTTTTTTTGTTGCTCTTTGGTTTCCCTAATAAGAGCATGGTTAGTAGTATAGCTATAGGCAGGCTATATAAAAATGCCATTCATCAAGAGTTCTATGTAATTTGATTTTATTTATTTATGTGAAAAGAGGGAAAGACCCTGAGCATGTAATTTGTATACTTGCATGATTTCAGAGCGGGGTTGGGGAAGAAATGCTTTAAGATTAGTACTGCCACGTGTTGCTCAATGCAGTGGGTCTCCGGAACGGAGGCATACGACCAGGTCGTATAGGAATTTTTTTTCCCGGCGGCTAGCCGTGCCTGTATCGTCCCGGCGTACTCGACGAGGCGGTCAACGTCCTAGAAGACGGCCCTGGCAGCGTCCAGCTCGTCGAAGCGCTCCATCCACGCCGCCAGCAGCGGGGCCGTGCTAGCATCAAAGAAGTTGTGGCCAGAGAGCCTCTCGGTGACGCGCACCCACGGGACCATGCCGCCGAGCAGGACGTCCGACGCGGCCGCCGCCGAAGAACCCCTCCCCTCCCCCTCAGAGCGCTCCCTCAGGCGTTCGTCCAGCGTCTCCACGGCCGCGACGGTCCGCCTCAACCACTCCGCCCTCTCCTCGTCCGTCCCCGACCGCATGACCATCCCCCAGGGCGCCAGCAGCTCGTCGTCCACGAAGGCGGCCCAGAAGCCTGCGGCCGCGCGCTCGCAGGGGTCGGCGGGGAGGAGGGGCGTGCCGGCGCCGGCGGAGGCGGGGAAGGCCTCGTCTACGTACTGCACGATGACCCGGGACTCGCAGACGGGCTTGCCGCCGTGGATGAGCACCGGCACCGCCTTGTGGACGGGGTTGAAGCGGAGGAGCAGGTCGCTCTTGTTGGCGAAGTCCTCCTCCACGTACTCGTAGGGCACGCCCTTGAGGTGCAGCGCCAGCCTCACCCTGGCCACGTACGGGCTCGCCCAGTTCCCCAGCAGCTTCACCTCCTCTCCTCCCGCCATTGCAGCTCCTAGCTCCCTCTCGTCCTGTGGAATTCTCTATCGATGATGGGTGATTAACTAGTGTAATGGGGTGGACTATATGTAGAGAGAGAGCATCAATGCGCACAACTCTTCAAGCTAGTGGATATATCCAAATCCAACTATCCAAGGAAGCTTCCAAGCTCTGTACCAGAACTTGTTTTGAATAACTGAAGCACCACTTGCTCCATAATGAGATGTCAGTTATTATAGTTATTTCGACGGAGGGTGGATAAGCTTGATAATGAAGTGCATTTTAACTGTCAAATACCATATCAAGGTGAATGGGGATGTTGAAACAATCACACCCCAAAGAGGGCTTCGCCAGGGAGCCCACTTTCCCCACATATTGGATGTAATAACATACTTCCTCCGTCTCATAATGTAAGACGTTTCTTAGCAGTACACGATTATTATATTAGGGAGTATATTTTTTTTATGTGGTGGGGTTCTCATCCATGCTGCACAATGGTGAACTGAGAGGGTCACTTAGAGGAATTAAGATGTACGGAGGAGCTCCTAGTGTTAGTCACCTGCTTTTTGCAGATGATTCTTCAATTGAGGCCAATTCAACATTGCTCAAGAATTCAGTCACATATCGAATATATATGAAGCTTGGTCAAGAGAAATCATCTATTCCATTTAGTGAAAATATGAGGACTTGGCAAAGGAAGAAATGAAGAGCAGTCTAAACTCTCAACGTTATGTCGGAGGGCCTTTCGTCAAAATATTTAGGTCTTCCAACATAGCTCTGCCTCCTCTTGACAGTCTGTGGAACTTGTGTAAATTCAGTCCAGTTTGCTCTGAATTCTGTTCATCCTTCCACTGAGAATGTTAAATGAGAAAAGAAAAAAACATGTGAGATGCCTGAGTGCTGACTGAGGGAGCTGAAGTCCATGCTTGTCTCTATGGCGGTCGGCTCGGGACGGCCTGGACAAACCTGTCGGTGTGCCATTGAAACTGAATTGGAAAATGACTTTGCTTTTATTGTTTCTCCTTTGCAGGGAGAGGCATACAGGCACTCCAGCCTAGGTTATATTCTCTGCACAATCCGGCAAGAAGCACCAAGTGCGGTTTCACCAAATCAAAAGAGACCAAAACCAATTAGCACATGAGGTTGCAGATCATGAGCTTGTCTCTGGAACAGAAGATAGCTGGAATGCGCAGCTCCCGAACAGAATTGCTCGTGTAGTTGCTGTTGATTGTAACTTGTACTTTGCGTTAAATGAATTTGTGCAGTTGTCTAGTTCTGGAAAGCTTGAAAGATTGTAAAGCATGAGTGACTTGTACTCCCTCTGTAAAGAAATATATGAGCGTTTAGATCACTACTTTAGTGATCATACTTTTTCCAACTAGGATCATGAAAAAGAAATCTGCCTGCTAGAAGCATCCTTATGTAGTACTCAATCCGTAACAAAATGTAAGACGTTTTTTATGCCCTATGCAAAACCAAAAAACTCTTGCATTTGGTGCAGAGGCGATACTTTTCTGTGATTGATTGCTGAGAATGGCAAATAAAGATTATCAAGCTGGGGTTAAGAAGCACGGTGTTGCTGATGCTTTAGACAAGATTGACATGGAGGAGCCATCTTACACTACATATATCCTGAAGCACATGAAAAAGAAGGGCATTTCCAACCTGCTTGTACGATGCACAACTAGAACTTGAAACAAACTGTTGGAATAGAAAGCTCCCAGTCATATGCACATATGGCGTATCCATGGCAAATTGCAAAAAGTGCACACACGCAAAAAGTGCTTCAACATATTTCCTAAGTTGGACTGAGCCTTACCATAGCGAGAGCAGGAAAACGTAAGGTACTTCAGTTGTCCATTATCATCTCTGTGTGAACTCCTTCTCGTCACACCGAAGCCTTTTGCTTTAGCATATGTGTTGTAGTACTCTCTCACCTCATTCTCGGTATCAAAGGTCATCTCCACTTCAGGTTCTCCAAGTGATCCATCTGATTGAGCTTCAGCAAGGCCATGTGCAAGCTCCACATTGCTTTCCTTTCGTTGCTTAATGCCGTCGTCACCGCTCGAAATAGACATGTCACTTGATTCTTGAACGCCACTGATCCCATCATCCATTCCTATAAATCATGAAAAATAATTAGTCATTCTCATTCAAAGGCAATATAACTAGACTAATAATATGGTAAAAGCAAGATGAAAGATGCAAAAGTTGAACAAGAACTTTGCCTGATCAGATCAGTAACACCACCACTTACAGCCAACTCAAGAGCACACCCATTACACATTACAGAGAGCCAGACCTGACTTGGCACAAACCACACACCGGCAGTACGTAGCACACAGCCTATTGTATTGACCTGACCAAGGAAAGCTAGACGGAAGATGCAGGAATTGAACAAGAACCTCGCCTCCTAGCTCCCCGTCCTCGAGTCCACAGTCCACCTACAACGTGGCCTGCTTCGGCGGCACCGCGCGGTGTAGTGTGATGGGTGTCGACCACAGCGGTTTAGGCGAGCCTGTTTTTTTTTCTGCCATAGAAATCTCCTTCAGCAATTAGGGTCCTGAAAAAGCGAAAGCAGGAGGCGGCGATCTGGGAAAACCGAGCTGCCTTTCTGGTATGGAGAAGGGATCAACTTGAGCACGTCTGGTTGCAACTAATTTCTTGTGTTCACTTATTCAAAAAGAAATTGTGCTCATGGTATGAAGTTCATAGGAGAAATTAATAAATTGCCACAAAAGGAAAAATTAAATAAGAGGCGGGACGGGGGTGGAGAGGGCAGGGCCGTGCCGTTCGCGCACCTAGGAAACGCCACCGCGCGGCCAAAGAAGCGCACACTCGCACTGGGGCAAGGCCGGCACTGCCGCGGCTAGACGCGTGCGTTGGTGGCGCAGAAGATGGCGTCTCGCGGCGAGGCTGGCATTGCGTCGAACAGCTGCCGCGCGTGGCGGGTGGACGCGATCGCGGTGGCGGCAGCGGCCAGTGCCCGGTGGTCTTCCTACGCCACGTCGAGATGGCCTGAAGGGTGCCTTGAGAGGTCCAGACTGGGTAGTGGAGACGAGAAAGCCCGCCGGACTGGAGCAGGGGTGGGCCGCGGCGAGGAGCGAGAGCAGAAGGGTCGGGGCACGGGGAGCATTTCGCTTGCTACCTGGTAGCTAGCACAGTAGCCGCTTTTGTGGAATCAAAGAAACAGAGGGAAGGCCGTGAAATCTTCTGATGGAGAGAAAATTGCGATTCTTCTGTTACCGACTTCTAGTACTACCACTTTATGAATGTCACGGAGGTAAGAGCATCTACCCACCGGAACCCTTAAGAGCATTACTAGTAGTACCCCTAAACCTTCAAACCCTAAAAAATAACCGTTTTTTTACGGGTTGCAAAAAAACGCAAAGACTAGAATCCCTAAACCCTCAAACCTTAAAAAAAAAAGTAAGGGTCCAACCCTCAAACCCAATTTCAAACCGTAGAAGTGAGGGTTGGAGGGGGGCGCTCGACCCCATCCCGCACTCCCTTTCCCCGTCGCGCGGGAGGGAAGTTTCCCGTCCCCAACCTCCCGCTTCCTTCCTCCCAAGCCGCTGGCCGTCGCCCGCCCCAAATCCGGCCGGCCCCCCGCCTCCCCTTGACGCCGCCGCCGTCCCGTCCCTGCGCCACACTCCCCGCCGCCGGATCCGCCGTTCCCCGCCGCCACTCGCCCCGCGCCCCGGACCCCGGCCCCCGGCCGCCCCGCCCCCCGGCCTCCCGCCCCGCCGCCTCCCGCCCCGCCCCCCGCCCGCCCGCCCGCCTCAGCCGTCGGGCCCCGCCCCCCGCCCCCCAGTCGGCTCCCGCCCCCAGCCGCCTCCCGCCTCCTAGCTGCCTCCCGGCCCCCAGCGGCCAGAGGCAGGCCGGCCTCAGGCCTCCTCGAGCCGCCGCGCCAGAGGCCAGGCGGGCCAGAGGCAGCCGCGCCGCCGCCCCGAGCTCCCCGTAGGTATGCTTCCTTTTCTTTCTTTTTGTTTTATTTTTTCCTTTTTGATTCATTGTTGGCACTCATAATTTATTGTTTGTTGTATTGTGTAGATGGAGGTGAACAACAATGACATGGACTCGTTGTCCGATTCGTCGGGTTGGTCGTCATCCGACGATCGGACATCGACGAGTTGCTGCAAGACGACGACGTCGAGATGATGAGCCTCCTCATCGACGTGCAATCCTTTGAAAACCGCGTGAAGCTGATGGATCAGAGGAGAGGGTCGAAGATGGGGCGAGTCACCATCTACCGGAACCGCGCTCTCGGACACGAACATTTGATGGAAGACTACTTCTCCGAGGTACCTACATACCCTCCTCGTCTCTTCCGCAGAAGGTACCGAATGCGGTGTAGTTTGTTTGTGAAGATTGTCACCGATTGTGAGGCCGCCTCATATTACTTTAAACATCGTAGATCCGCCACCGATATCATGGGGTTTAGTGCATATCAAAAGATATCGGCGGCAATGCGGGTACTCGCTTATGGCATACCCGTGGATTATACCGACGAGTATCTTCACATTGGGCAAGATACAACCACGGAGTCAATCCGTAGGTTTGCCAAGTTGGTCATCCGGTTGTACGGTGAGCAGTATCTTCGGGCACCAAATGAGGAAGATACAAAGAGATTAATGGAAATGAATGAAAAAAGGGGATGGCCGGGGATGCTAGGTAGTCTTGATTGCATGCATTGGAGGTGAAAAAATCGCCCAAAGGCATGGCACGGAATGTATTGCGGTAAAAGCCGTGATGCTACCATTGTACTTGAGGCCGTAGCATCTCAGGACACATGGATTTGGCATGCATTCTTTGGGTTGCCGGGAACACTCAATGATATCAATATCCTCAATAGATCTCCTTTGTTCAAAAGATTAATTTCTAGGGATGCTCCAGCTTGCAACTACAAAATCATGGACAATGAGTACTCAATGGGATACTATCTCACCGATGACATCTATCCCGAATGGGCAACTCTTGTGAAGTCCATCAAGGATAAAAATGGGGTGCCCTTAACAAGAAAAGAGGCTCATTTCACCAAGGCACAAGAGGCAGCCCGGAAGGATATTGAGAGAGCTTTCGGTGTTTTGCAAGCAAGGTTTGTCATAGTTCGTGGTCCAGCCCGGTTTTGGGACAAAAAAACCTTGATGAACATCATGAAATGTTGTGTGATTCTACACAACATGATCCTAGAGGATGAGAGAGGGTTAAACCTCCCTTGTTTCTATGACAATGTTGGTACCCGTGTGCAACCGGAAAGAAACCCTTCTCGCATACACGCTTTTCTTCAAGCACATCGTCAGATTGAGGATGCAACCACTCATGGTCGGCTCCGGGATGATCTAGTAGAGCACCATTGGCAGTTGGATGGGCGGCGCATTGGCCCATGATGTATCTTTGTTTTACTTTTCTATGTCCTATTTGATTCGAACAATTAGTGTAATTTGCTCAAACATTGTTGTAATAATTTAAATGATTATTGTTTTATTCGGTGTTGTAATAATAACTAGAATGATTATTGTTTTATGTCAATTGTGATGGAATTTGTGATATGTCATATGACGAAATGTGATGAAATGTGTGATATATGAAATGACAGTTTTAAAGGTTGGGGTTGAGGCAAAGACTAGAACCCTCAAATCCAACCCTTAAAGCAGTTTACGGGTTGGGTTTGAGGGTTCTAGTCTTTGCCCCTGTTTTTCAACCATTAAAAGTGTCAAAAACTGGCACTTCTCAACCCTTAAAACTGCTATAAGGGTTTGAGGGTTCTACTAGTAATGCTCTAACCCTGCCTCAAACACCCGGGCAAGCCGCACAGTCATTGTCCAGTCATGATTTTTTAATCCAGACGTGCCTCTCAAACGTCCGGACTGACCTGCACCCCATATCCGGATCAAATATGGCGGCACGCCCGCCACGTCGGACTCGACTAATGCTGGCCCACCCGACCCAACTTATATTTGTCCCCATCCTCTCGCCGGACCAAACCCTAGCCACTTCACTCAACTCCCTTCCACCCCCTCCACTACCCGAGCTCACCTTTGGCGTTTTGCGACCTTCTCCACTATGGCAGGCAGCAGATCGGACTCCGACCAGTCCGGATCCGTCGACTGGGGTGTCGTCCCATGTGGGTTGGAGGAGGCAATGGCAGTCCGCATTGCACTCCGCGGCACCCGTGAGGACAGCACCTGATCGACAAACGCATCCGTCCGCCGCGACGCCATAGCGTCGGCTGACCAGGCGTCTCGGGTCCTCTGGTACTGGATCCTCGCGTTCCCGACCGAAACACCTCTCCTTCTCCATCACCGGTAAGGCAGAGTATGAGTCCCCCCGGGAACGGGCGGCCCACCGTGGGAAGGAGAGGGTAAGGGCCGCAGAGGCCCGTATCGCGGCGGAAATGGCGGCGGCGGTGGCGGCTGATGTGGCGGCGCGGGCAGCCGCAGAGGAGGAAGCTATCCGCGCCCGCATTGTGAAGAAACGACAGCGGAGGAACACGTGCGCCCTCGCCCGTGAGCAGAATCAGGCGGTCTATGCCATGGCCTGACTGTCACCAAAGGAGGAGAAGGAGGACAGCGACGGCGACGAGCAGATCCGGCTCGATCCGTACTGCGTCTTCGACCAGTACTTCCACGAGAAGGACGGCAAGGGTGCTGGAAAGGGCAACGGCATATTTAGTGTAGTGTGATGGAGTAGCCGGACGATGCGTGTGCGTCGACGTAGTGCATGAGTTTGTATGGATTTAAGATATGGTAATATAGGTGTCCGGATGTGGATTGTATTTTTTGAAGAGGTGTGCTCGTGTGGAATGTTAGGGTCCTTAACACGCCGGCTAGGAGGACGGCCATGTCGCAGGTTGTAGCTACGGCCAAACCATCTGTCGTATGTTTCCAGGAGTCCAAACTGGAAGTTGTATCTCTTGACATCGTTCGTCACTGCATGGTAAGAGCATCTGTAACTGGCTTGTTAAGGTCCCTAACATTGCATACGAGCACTCACCTAACAAACCAAGTCTGGCTGTAGATGCTCTAAGAGCATCTGCAACCGGGCAACAAAACCCCCTCATACGGTCGGACTATAGCAGGTCTCAAATGTCTGGACTAACTGACACCTCTTATATCTGATTCAAATGTACGACGAGTATAGAAAAGCACGGGCGCGTCCGTCATGTCTGACTGAAGGCTGGGTCCCATACATAATTGTCTGGAAACCCAACAGCCTGAAGGGCATCTTCTCCGGTGGGGTTGTGAACGCCGCGTGGCGTCGCTCCGGCTTGTCGCCCGAGGACAAAGTCCGGCTATAACCTGAAGGAGTCATCGTTTTCCCCATCGCCGTCGGCTGCATACCTCTCCCATGCCAGCATCCCGATCTTGCTCGACACTAACCCGAAACAATACCAGGCCTTGTAACGCAACATCGTTCGTGGCATATTCTGTCTGTAAGAAGCTCTGCCTATCCTATTTCCTGCTATCAAAGTTGTCCTAAGCTAGACCCAAGCCCCAGCTCATGAGGCAGTACGTACTGATCACAGAATTTAGGGTCCATTTTAAACGAAAATTCACTGAAACAGTTCAATCTGGGTAGTGAAAAAGAGAAACAAATCATCGCAAACGGGCCAAAACACTAGCACGTAGCAACATAGGCGTGCTAGAGTCCCTAATAATTTGTTTCCAACTTCAAATCGTTGCCAAAAAAAAAAGCCTAATATGATAAGCACCACGCAGAGGGTGCAACTATGTCTCACTATTTGCCGGTAGTGCACCGTCCTAGTACTCACATGTTTCTTTTACTTTTGTTTATATTTTAAAATACAAAATACATACAGTATATTGCAAAAAGACTAATTTATTATTATACAATGTAAAAAAATCGTTAGTGTAATTCAAAACAAATTTGTACCCTTCAAAAATGTGTATGTTACATTTTAAAATTGTTATACAATGTAAAAAAGATTGTTTGTGTAATTCAAAACAAATTCGTACCATTGAAAGATGTGTATGTTACATTTTGAAAATGTATACAATGCAAAGAAGAATGTTCGTGTAATTCAAATCAAATTCGTGCCATTCAAAAATGTATACGTTAGATTTTTTTTTTAGAAAATGTTCATGCATTTCAGAAATATGTTATGACATTTCAAGAAAAAAAATTATACAATGTAAAAATGTTAGCAAAGTTTAAAGAAAATGTTTCATATCATTAAAAAAATGATTCAACATGTTTGCAAAATGTTTAACACGCACCCCAAAAAGGTTTGAAAATATATATTTGGAAAAATGTAATCGTGTATTTGGAAAATATTAAATGTGTATAGAATTTTTTTAGTTGTATACGAAAAATTTGTTATCTACTAGTAAACATACACGTGCAACGCACGTCTTAACTAATATTATTATTCTCTGGCAAGCATCTATTCAAGTTTGTTCTCACAAAATGGTTATACGCATTCTTATATGTGAAAATATAAAACAAAAGCATTATCCTTAAACACACAAACAAAAGCACATATCACTGCTAGTTCCATTCTCATTGAAAAAGGGGTGTATATTCACACTAAATTGCTCCAATGTCTCCATCCCAGTAACACACCAGATTATTTTATTCAAGGCCTTGGGCATAGCTACGATATTAGCCTCAGCCTTGGATTTGAATATCTTTAGCTCAATAATATCTTGTCCAACTTTGGCGTGCAAGGTCCGCTATAAACTGGGGAATCAACACATGTTTTCTTTAATTTACAAGGCTACAAGTTACACTCAAAGTGAACACGGCTCAATTGTATGAGAAAGGGGGCACCTGACCCACCCAAAGAGTTATATGTGTTTTAGTAGAAACTTCCAAACACAGACATCATCTGCATAGTTTGCACTCCATAGTACTAACAAGATTGACTTGTTGAAGGCTGGAGCAGAGCACCTGAATCTGGCTTAGAATGCATGTTCCCTCTGAGCACTGGTGGGCTAATCCTTCCACAAGTGCAATCACCTGAACATATGCAGAGTTATTACTAAAGAATTTAAATATTGTTGGAAGTTTGAGATTCGGAATTTATACCTGTACAATACAGAACTACATCAACAGGGTCAGACGTCAACAAGGAACCAATATAGAATTCAGCTCCTCCAATTTTCTAGACGAACGTATATGGAATACAAGAGAGTAGTTATAACTACATAACCATGGAGTTAAGGAAATGATACAAAGATTGCTAGAAACAAACTACGGATCCCTGAATATCATAAGGTAAGCAATTTAGCTCCTCTAGCATTATATCCATCACTATGATAGCTCTCACCTTATTGTTGTTGGCCCTAGCTAGGAATGCCATTCACGCTTACTCAAACCAGAAAGTTGATTTCTTCAAAAAAACTAATTTGCAGGCAGTTGAGTGTGTGTTTCAAGGAGCCTTTGTTGCTGCGTGTGTACTGTATGAGCATCCAAGTGCATGTTATTATTGTTACATGGTTCTCGTACCTGCAGATGCTAATGGGGCCCGCTCATTACAATTGGTCATGGGAACCTTACGAACTGACAACGTGCTATTAAATTAGTTAGAAGTCATTTGTGACCAATGCTATGAGATAAACTGATCAAAATAAGACAAAGCAATAGCTGATTAACAATACTTGCATGCTGGAAGTGGCGAGAAGTAAAACATATCTTGGAATAGGAAATGAGACTGGAAGTTAGGTAACAAATAAGAAAACAACTTACATGCTATCGGCACATGTCATGCTCTGTATTATCTCATTTCACTCCCGAAGCTAGCTGCAGAATAAGAAAAAATAGAGAAAAGTAGAAGGATGAGCAATGCAGTCTATATCATGACACGTATAATCTAAACCTCAGATTAGGTTGCCCAAACATAATCTGAACTTTAGTTTGTCGTATATAGTTGAAAATATGCAAACGAGCAGTGTAGACTTTACAAAAGTATTGTCCTCGCTAAAATAAATGGTTATATGAAATAAATCAGTAAGATTTAATAGTACTCTTGTTCTTTCTAACCATAACCATGTTTAGTTGAAAGGTCTATGCTAACAATATAAGCATTAATTTAGAGAATGGCCGAATGGCCATGCGTTGTAGCAGTTTAAAAAGCATATTATTGTAGCATGTCAACCTGCACATGCTGCCCAGCTTGCTATACTTGGTCCGCGACATGCCCTTGGCTCTGCTGTGTAACAAATTGCCTTCGTCTCCGCCGCCAGCGTCCTGGGCGGCGCGACCACCAAAGCTAGGAAAATTCATGTGATAGTTCATATGCTAGAAAATTCTAAAAAAATAGAAGACACGATTATGGAGAAACACCGAACAGCAATATGAAATTTTAAAGCACACCACCAACTAAAATTGCCTCTTCAAGTTTCCTGGTGCAAGCCTAAAATTATCACAAGAAGATAATAATGGTGAGTGTGTGCATCTCTTTCTGCTTTCAAGCTTGGTGGTGTTTTTCTAAGCCTGCTTCCAATTTCTGCATGCTAAACAGTCCAATCAAGTAATTGAACTGTCCTAATTCCTTAGCATAGTGGGCCAGTTCGCTTAGATGGTCAGACAACACATCCTGGATACCAGTAAAGATCTTAAGTGCCTTTTGTTTGTTCAGTTGATCTATGGATGCGGTGAGGTTACTGTAGATGATATCCAACTTTGAAGGAAGGTCAGCTCTAAAAGTGTCCACCACCGGCCTATATGCAACACCTAGCTTTATCTCCTCCTGCTATTTCTGAATACAGTGTAGTACTATCACGGCTACAGTTTACCAATTCTGGTCACAGAGCACAAGCTAGGTGTGTAAATAATGCATTGAGATATTGTTCGAACTAACAGAAAGTGCTACTGTGGGGATGGAAAATGAGGTAAAAAACTGAACCTGCTTTTAACTGCTGGTCAATAATGAACTCCTTCAGGTTATAGCACAAACTTGAAAGGCTGGAACAAATGGCCTACTTTCTAGAAACAGAGAAACACAATAAGGGGATATAGAAGTGATAAAAGGTAAACACCCAATACCAGCAAACATTTTGTACAAACTCGTTGTATAATCAGTACCACTGATAGCTCATCCTTAGATCCTAAACCTTCTGGAAAAAACTCAAATTCTAGAGAAGAATGTTGTATCTAGGTAAATATTTATGGTGGAATTCCTATTAAATGTTGCTCTGCTCCAGTAAAGCTAATGGTAGCTACACCAGAACATCATGCACTAAAATGACCTCTCTGAGGTATAAACTATACGGTGCCACGGAAAGAAATGAATGCAGCAGCTAGCTAGAAAGAAAGTGAGCAAAACTCTATACATGCACTAAAAGGACTTTATGTGAGGGAGAATATTACTTACTTGTGTATGCGGATTCAGGAATGCAACACCGATGCTTGTGATCCCTGCCAGCTCACCTAAAATTGAAGTAGCCTGCTCAAAAGAAAAGTGAGAAAGTCAACATACATATAATCAAGACCATAGTTGTCCTGCCCAAGTGAGACTTTCCAAAAATCCCAGCCAATTCATGAAACCAGGACAAGATCTTTATATATATACCGATTTTGCAAACACAAGCATGAACTTCTCTTGTGTGCAAGCATCATATCTCAGGCAATACCATCAATTTCGGAAATTATTGAACTACTATTTTGCCCTCTTTGGAGTCTGGACACAACCACATCTTTCTCCCTCGTGCTTCATCAGTCCATCCAATTGACGGTTCATCAGACTCTAAGGTAGCTAGTCTGCAGATTAGGAATAGTTGAGCTTCAGAACGCAAGGCAAACTTACTTGCTTGAGGACCGGGGGCGGCGGGGCGGAGGCCAAGCTGAGTGGGAGCGCGACGGGCGGCTCCGGCGGCGAGCGGATCCAGGGGCGGGGCGGCTCCGGCGGCGAGCTGCGGCGAAGGGCGACCAACGGCGGCTCCGGCTATAGCGGCGACCCGCGGCGGCTCACGCAGGGAGCGGCGAGCGGCTCCCGCGGCGGCTTCCGCGGGCGGCGGCTCCAGCGGCGAGCGGCGAGCGGCGAGCGGCTCCTACGGCGGCTCCCGTGGCGAAGCGCGGCTAACGGCTGCCAGAGTTTGCGGGGCGGCGAACGGCGCAGGAGGAGGAGGGGGAGGTCGTGCGCGTAGGGGCGAGAGTCGTGCGAAGAGGGAGGTTGTGCGGGCAGGGGCGAGAGACGTGCGGCCGGTTTTGTCTTTTTTTTATGGCGGGGCTGGGTTATCCATCGATGGCTTGTTAGTGGCTTAATGCGTGGTTTGCAGTATTAAACACCGAAGGATTAAGGGCCATTGGATTTAGCTGATGGATGGACCAGATTGTTTGGATCTGTCCTTCTCTTTTTTTTATAGTGGTAGTAGATGAAAAAAAATAGACAATGTAAATGTCGAAAAAAATGCTAATCATGTGTTTGGGAAATGGGAAATGTGAGTAAAGGATGTTCCTCGTGCATACGAAGAATGTACGGTGTGTATGAAAAAATTAGACACGTGTTGAAAATAAATAAATAGGACAACCCAAAGAAAGCTGGTGAAAAGTGAAGAAAGAAACAATGAAACCCGAAAAAAAGAAAAAAAAGGGAAGAGAACTAGGTAAGAACGTTAGAAAAACGATAAAAGAAAAAATAGAGGAAAAACCTTGCATGCCAGCTACAGTACTAGACCAGCCCAGTATGCTTGCAGATAAGCTTTTGTGGGAGCAACTAATTAACGAGCGCTCCTTTGGGAGCCTCGCAATGATCAGCGCCACTTGGCGCGCTCTCAGTCATTCGTCATGTGTCGAGCTCTGGGCACTCCCTCCGGATATTTTTTTGCACGCGTTTTCGGCTTTTTAAATGGTTTTTTCCGGGTTTTTTAGACGATTTGGTTTTTTACCGGTTTCGACAAAAAAAAATTCCAAAAAAAATTTGCTCAAAAAAAAGTATTTTTTTCGCGAGAGTCACGGTTTTGTTTCATGAGAGGCATGGTCTTGGAAACGAAAAACACGCGTTTTCTGTTTTTTTTATCGCGAGAGGCACGGTTTTGCTTCCGCGAGAGGCACGGTTGTGCTTTCGCGAGAGTCACGACCGTGCCACTTGGAAACGAAAAAAAACACGTTTTCTATTTTTTTTTCTTTCGTGTGAGGCACGGTTTTGCTTACGCGAGAGGCACGGTTGTGCTTTCGCGAGAGTCACGGCCGTGCCTTCTCGGAAACGGAAAAAAACGCGTTTTCTATTTTTTTTCGCGAGAGGCACGGTTTTGCTTGTGCTTCTGGTTCGGTTTTTTCGTCCGGTTTTTTTCGTTCGGTTTTTTCATGAAAAAAGAGTTCGTCAAAACCTATCAATATGGGATCTAGTTTTGAAGATCTCGACGCGAGGAATCCAACGGCGAAAGCGGTTCGAGATTTGGACGCACGGTTTAAAAGATAAAACGTTTTGAATAAACGGATCTACAAAAAATGAAAACTTCCAGGTTGCGACAAGTGGCGCACATGCAGCGCGTCACTTGTCGCAACCTGGAGAAGTTGGAGTGATCTCCTCAAGAAATACTCTTTAACTAGTGATTTCGAGCTTTTGCTCTAGGAGAAGACCTGGCTCTTACCAAGATTAGAGTTGCTTCAGATTGCTTGGAGCTGGTAAAAGCTCTACACATGAAAAACAACAGAGGATATTATTGCATGATTCTTCGTGAGATCAAGGCAAGCAAGTTAAAGTTTTTTGCATGTGAAATATGCCATGAGCAGTGCACATGTAATGAGGAGTCTCACGAATTAGCTAGAATGGCGACCTCGCTTGAGGTTGGCTGGCATGTTTGGTTATCTAACCATCCCCCCAATATTTATATTCCGTTGAACCTTGAAGTAAGGATGGCGTGATGGTGGCGGCATCCTCATGGTGGATTTGTACGCTTGGGCTCCGCAGTTGTGACGGTGTTTGCTCCAGCGCTTGCGTGGGGCTTGGAAGATAGTCCAGGAGCTGATGCATATTGTGGTATGCATTGGCGGCATCTGAAAGATGGTGTATCATGTGTTGGTTTGATGGTTTGTGGCTGGCATGTATGGCTTCCTTCTCCGACATCTTAGTCATTCGGGGGTGTCAGATCTGGAGCTCCATGGCATGTCCGGTGTGTTGCCCGATCTGATTCGTTCATCGACAATGACCTCGCCTTTGGTGAGCCATCTTGGAGGTCCGCAAAACTGCATATGAGCGATGGAGCCGCGCCGAGCTCGAATGATGAGGTGATCTTTCTTTTTTTTTTCCTTTGGTGGCTACTGTGGTGGTGACGAACGTTGGTGTCAAGCTCAAGGGATTTTACAGTTCTGATTGTAATTTTCCTTCTTGACTGATGTTCCTTTGCGTAAAAACTAGCGTTCAGCTGCCTTTTCAGTTTTTGTCAGGTCAATGAGTACGTTGCTTGTACTATGATCCTTACGATATAAATGAGACACATATTACTAATGAGACACATATTACTATGCAAATTTCGAGTAAAAAACGTATTACTGCCAGGCAAAAAGTCTAAACAATTGAACAACTGAATTGGATTACTACTAGAATTTTATATAGTTCATATACAAGCCAAACCAAATCAAACATAATTTGTAGATCACATAGGAAACACATCAACATAAGGTGTACAATATAAAACAGACACAAATTTCCTGATTAGCAGGACTGCAAATCAAGGGAATTATCAGGAAAAAAAATGCAAATCAAAGGAACAGAAACAAGTAGTAAAACTAATTAGTCACACACGGGTGACCATTACGGTTGCGGCTGATTGATCATCATCATCATTGCTTGCTCCCAAGCAATTCAACACCTTTTTCTTCTTTCCAGAAAAGTACTTCCACACCGTGAGCTCCTCGGCCTTCCCTCGCACTTCGTCGAATGACAGCAGGATGTAGATCGCGATGAAGGCGACCACCACGGCCACGAGTGCGATGACGTACGCAGACGTCTCCCAGTCCCTGCAGCTGCCGGCGGCATAGGCGCCCAGCAGGCCGAGCAGGTCCAGCACCATGACGGTCTGCAGGCTATGCATCGCCCACGGCGGAGCGAAGCGCTCCTTGAGGGTGTACTGCAGTGCCAGCATGATGACCACGATGGAGGCCACGAACGATGTCGCGTTGCAGTAGAAGAAGGCCTGGTACCGTTGCGGGTTGGTGTCGAGTAGGATCGGGTTGCCGGCATGGGACAGGTATGCAGCCGACGGCGGTGGTGAAAGAGATGGCGACGGCAACGGGGAGGACGCCGTATCATCGTCGCCCCACGTGCCGCCGGGAGGCGCGAGACCCGCCTGGTAGGTCACGCTCGCCGCGAGGATGCCGAGCAGCATTAGGGACTTGCGCAGTTGGTATCGTTCTTGTTGACGCCAGTCGCCTTCGTCCTCGCCGCCCGCCCCCGTCGGTGCCGACGATGGCGACAGCTGCTCGAGCAGCCCCTTCAGGTATATCCTCTCTGACAAATGTGGGGAGTCGGCGTACAGGTAAAACAGGATCTGCAGGACGAGGAACGCGACCACCGCGGCCACGAGCGCGAAGACATAGATTGAGGTGCGCAGCAGCCGGCAGCTACCGGCAGCGTAGGCACCCATGAGGCCGAGCAGCCCGACGATGATGCAGACGTGGAGAGCGTTGCTCTGGATGCTCTTCTTGTATAGTTTCGGGTTCATCAGGATGAGAATGACGGCGAGGGACACCATGAAGCCCGTCGCGTTGCAGTAGAAGAACACTTCATACCTACTCCCGTAGTGGTCGAGGAGAACCGGGTCGCCGGCGATTAGCGATCTTTCGCCCTTGCTCTCTGTCTCTGGCCAGAACCCGCCGGGAGGGTTTAGTCCGGTCTGGTAGGTGACGGTGGCGGCCAGGATGGCGAGCTGCAGCAAGAACTTACGCCTCCTCTCGAGCGCTTTTTCTTCAATACGCTTCCTCTCGGACTCAGAGGCCGGAGAATGAGTTGGTTCTCCTCCTTGCCGCCACGACAGACGGAGCAACGCTTGTACAACCTCACCCCACATTCTTCGCAACCACCGTGTGGGGGCGCTCTCGTTGCCTCCAACCGCGAACGCCACGACTTTGGCGATGATGTAGACAAAGACGGTGACGGCCAGGGCGGACACGTAGATGGTGGTGGTGTTATCCCGGCAGCTCCCGGCGACGTAGGCGCCCATAAGGCCGAACAGGTCCAGTATCATGACCGTGTTGAGCGCGAAGCGCCCGGCGGCGCTCAGCTCCTTGCTCTGCACGATGATGACGACGACCACCGACGCCACGAACGCCGCCGTGTTGCAGTGGTAGAACACCTTGTACCTCGTGGGGTGCATGTCCTGGAGAACCGGGTTCCCCGCGGTGTGATCCGGATGCCCTTCCGGCCAGACGCCGCCCGGCGGGCTCAGCCCTGCCTGGTAGGTCACCGTCGCCGCCAACGTGGCCATCAGCAGAACCAGCGACCGCGACTGCTCCAGCTTCTCTTCCTGCCCATCATGGACGGGGGTTGTCCTCCTTTCACTTTACAATCCAAATGACATGAATTAGCTCAACTAGTTATGGAATTTTTTTTTATGGAAACGAAGCTAGCGGAGTGTGTCTGAGCTTGATTACGTGGTTATCCGAGATATCCGGCATCCCCTGAATGGTTCCAAGGTGAACACCGGCACCAGCACAATGTAGAGGAGCACGGCGCCGACGAGGGACACGACGTACACAGTCGTGGTGGGCCGCCTGCAGCTCCCGGCGGCGTAGGCGGCCATGAGGCCCAGCAGCTCCACCATGACGCACACAAACAGCGCGTGGTACCGGGTGAGGTGGTCGCTCAGCGTCCTGCTCATGAGCAGCATGATGATGGCGAGGGAGGCGACGAAGGAGTTGGCGTTGGCGTAGAAGAATGCGTGGTAGCGGATCTTGTAGCGCCCGTCGTGCAGCAGCGGCGCGCCGGCGTGGTGCTCGGCCACGCTCTCGCTCCAGAAGCCTCCCGGAGGCGCCAGGCCCGCGGCGTACGTCAGCGGCGTCGCGAAGGTGGCGAGCAGCAGCAGCATCTTGCGCCGCTCTTTGAGGTTAAGGTTCTCTACCGTGATCGAGGAAGATCCGGAGTCCGGCGGCTCCTTGCAGAGTCTCTCCACGCCGACGAGGATGGCGACGCAGGCGAAGACGAGGGCGAAGAGCGCGGAGACGTAGATGGAGGCGACCACGTCGCGGCAGCTCCCCGCGGCGAAGGCGGCCATGAGGGCGAGCAGGTCGAGCAGCATGGCGATGTGGAGCACGGCGAGGCCGGCTCGGTTGCCGCTGATGCGGCGGTCCAGCAGGAACATGATGACGACCAGGGACGAGACGAAGGCGGCGGCGTTGCAATAGAAGAAGGCATTGTACCTGCGCGAGTAGGTGGACACGAGCACCGGGTCGCCGACGCGGTTCGGGTAGACCGCCGCATCCGGGGACACCGGCGCTCGCGCCCGCGGGTGGACGGCGCCGACGTGGCGCTCTGGGGCGTAGTTGTCCTCGGACCACACGCCGCCCGGCGGGTTGAGGCCGGCGCTGGCGACCAGTGTGGCCAACAGCAGCAGGTACTTGCGCCACTTCCACAGGAACTCCAGGTCTTGCTGCCGTTCCTACTTGGTCGCCGTCATGATTCTAGGCTGGGAAGGCATTATGTATACTGCACTGGCTGTGCACGATCTGATCGGAGCAGCATGTACAATACATGTATTTTATAGGGCTCTGCTCCGGTAGTCCGGCCGCCGTGTGCTGTGCTCTACGTGTGCATGTGGGATGGTATCATGCATGCATGCATGGCGATTGAGTGCCCGTCGGTGTGTCGTCTTTTGGAAACGAATCAATGAAAGGCACACGTTGCTTACACATCGTACCTAATAATATATTCACTGCTCAATGAGTATTCGCTCTTCACGCAATGCTCCATGCCTCCCTTCTCATGCACAAGGAATAATCCCCGGTATAAAGCTCAACCCGGTAATCACTTTGGTCCCCGCGAAGTCTTTTTTTAGCGATATTTGCTGCCTCACGGGGCTAGCGACCAGGAACCCTAGCCGTCGTCGCCGCAAGAGATGCAACCCTTCCGGCGCCGTCTTTCGGCCGAAAAAGTTTTTCTACCGTAGCTATCGCCTATCGGCACAGCTCCAGCCAATCACCTCACACCACCACACGACTTTGTAGTTTATACCACATGCAGTATAACATTGTTTGCTCATATTTACTAAATGTTGGTATTTCACTACTCCGGCCCACCACGTGATGTCATCCACATGCATGCATGGCAAGAATGTGACACCTCTCATATCTCTTCCCTTACACAATAAATCCGTACTTTTATTTCACCTTTGCTAATTTAACTCATCCGTATCTTTTAAACCATAATTTTATTATTGAACTTTTTATAATATATTTGAACTCATAGCGTTTAGACCTTTAAAACAAGATCAATCTCAAATATATTCCAAACACGTTTAAATTTCAATGTTTCAATCGATTTATTTCACTTCAACTATTTCAGTCAGTTGAAATTCTGATTTCATTTATTTCATAAAATATTTTTGAATAATTTCAAGCAATCGGTTCGGAAAATAGATTCACAAATTATTTCACTCGGTTCAAGAATCCGGTTTCATTTTTTTCTTACAACCATTTCAATTATTTTAGACGTACTACACTTTTTCAAAATACTATTTCATTTATTTCGGATAAGTCTCCACTATTTCAAAAAGGATTAGCTAATATATTTCAATAATTTCATAACATATTTCACTTTTTCAAAATTCTTTTTGTAAAAACACTTTTGACACAAAGTGGTTTCACTACAAACCCTTCACTCCTTTTCAAAAACACATGTTTCGCTCATTCCAAAAAATAATTTCACAAAAAATGAAAACGCATTTCACTCATTGGTCTTGTTCTAAACAGCTCCAAACATCGTATTCACTTCAACTATTTCAAAAGATAGATTCACCAAAAATTTCACTCAATTCAAGAATCTAGTTTCAGTTTTTTCTAAAAACATTTCAAAAAAATTAGACGTGTTTCACTTTTTCCAAAAACCTTTTCTCTTTTTTGGATAAGACTCCAGTATTTCAAAAATAATGAGTTTATACATTTCAGTAATTACATGACATATTTCACCTTTTCAAAAACACTTTCAAATTTTCGCTCTTTTGAAACAAACTGATTTGACTAAAATCCTTCCCTCCTTTAAAAAACACAAGCTTCGTTCCTTCCAAAAAAATAATTTCACTAAAATTGGAAACCGATCTGAAATGAATTAAAACATTTAAATTTAATTTTTTTTGAAATGTATCAAAATTGGTCTTATTATAGAGGGCTTGAGGCTAGGAATTCAAATATATAAAAAGTTTCAAAAATGAGTTTATGGTTTAAAATATGTCAATGGTTTTAATGTGCAAAGATGAAATAAAAGGGTACATTTAGTGTGTAAGAGAAGAGAGAGACTCTGACAACTTTTTCTGCCATGCATGCATTGTGGTGTCCAGGAGCCGTATATGCTCTTTTTGAGGGAAATATGCCTTAGAGGCAATAATAAAGTTATTATTTATTTCCTTATTTCATGATAAATGTTTATTATTCATGTTAGAATTGTATTAACCAGAAACTTGATACATGTGTGAATACATAGACAAACAGAGTATCACTAGTATGCCTCTACTTGACTAGCTCGTTGAATCAAAGATGGTTAAGTTTCCTAGCCATAGACATGAGTTGTCATTTGATTAACGGGATCACATCATTAGGAGAATGATGTGATTGACTTGACCCATTCCTTTAGCTTAGCACTTGATCGTTTTAGTATAATGCTATTGCTTTCTTCATGACTTATACATGTTCCTATGACTATGAGATTATGCAACTCCCGAATACCGGAGAAACACTTTGTGTGCTACCAAACGTCACAACATAACTGGGTGATTATAAAGGTGCTCTACAGGTGTCTCCGATGGTACTTGTTGAGTTGGCATAGATTAAGATTAGGATTTGTCACTCTGATTGTCGGAGAGGTATCTCTGGGCCCTCTCGGTAACACACATCACTATAAGCCTTGCAAGCAATGTGACTAATGAGTTAGTTGCGGGATGATGTATTACGGAACGAGTAAAGAGACTTGCCGGTAACGAGATTGAGCTAGGTATTGAGATACCGGCGATCGAATCACGGGCAAGTAACATACCGATGACAAAGGGAACAACGTATGTTGTTATGCGGTTTGACCGATAAAGATCTTCGTAGAATATGTGGGAGCCAATATGAGCATCTAGGTTCTGTTATTGGTTATTGACCGGAGACGAGTCTCGGTCATGTCTACATAGTTCTCGAACTCGTAGGGTCCGCACGCTTAACGTTCGGTGACGATTTATATTATGAGTTATGTGTTTTGATGTACCGAAGGTAGTTCGAAGTCCCGGATGAGATCGGGGACATGACGAGGAGTCTCGAAATGGTCGAGACGTAAAGATCGATATATTGGACGACTATATTCGGACATCGGAAAGGTTCCGAGTGATTCAGGTATTTATCGGAGTACCAGAGAGTTACGAGAATTCGCCGGGGAGTATATGGGCCTTATTGGGCTTTAAGGGAGAGGGAGTATATGGGCCTTATTGGGCTCTGAGTTTGGCAAGGTAATACAATTTTGATCTAAGAGTAGATCACTGGACAGCGGTCAAGAATATCCTTAGTAAGGGCTAAGGAAATGTTTCTCGATTATGGAGGTGATAAAAGAGTTCGTCGTAAAGAGTTACATCGGTGCAAACTTTTACACCAATCCAGATGACTCTAAGTCTCAATCTGGATACATATTGAAAGTGGGAGCAATTAGCTAGAGTAGCTCCATGCAGAGCATTGTAGACATAGAATATTATGCAAAATGCATACGACTCTAAATGTGACAGACTCGTTGACTAAACTTCTCTCACAAGCAAAACATGATCACACCTTGGCACTCTTTGGGTGTTAATTACATATCAATGTGAACTAGATTATTGACTCTAGTAAACCCTTTGAGTGTTGGTCACATGACGATGTGAACTATGGGTGTTAATCACATACATATGTGAACTAGTGGTGTTAAATCGCATGATGTGAACTAGATTATTGACTCTAGTGCAAGTGGGAGACTGAAGGAAATATGCCCTATAGGCAATAATAAAGTTATTACTTATTTCCTTATTTCATGATAAATGTTTATTATTCATGCTAGAATTGTATTAACCAGAAACTTGATACATGTGTGAATACATAGACAAACAGAGTGTCACTAGTATGCCTCTACTTGACTAGCTCGTTGAATCAAAGATGGTTAAGTTCCTAGTCATAGACATGAGTTGTCATTTGATTAACAGGATCACATCATTAGGAGAATGATGTGATTGACTTGACCCATTCCGTTAGCTTAGCACTTGATCGTTTTAGTATAATGCTATTGCTTTCTTCATGACTTATACATGTTCCTATGACTATGAGATTATGCAACTCCTGAATACCAGAGGAACACTTTGTGTGCTACCAAACGTCACAACGTAACTGGGTGATTATAAAGGTGCTCTATAGGTGTCTCCGATGGTACTTGTTGAGTTGGCATAGATTAAGATTAGGATTTGTCACTCCGATTGTCGGAGATGTATCTCTGGGCCCTCTCGGTAATGCACATCACTCATAAGCCTTGCAAGCAATGTGACTAATAAGTTAGTTGTGGGATGATGTATTATGGAACGAGTAAAGAGACTTGCTGGTAACGAGATTGAGCTAGGTATTGAGATACCGGCGATCGAATCTCGGGTAAGTAACATACCGATGACGAAGGGAACATCGTATGTTGTTATGCGGTTTGACCGATAAAGATCTTCGTAGAATATGTGGGAGCCAATATGAGCATCCAGGTTCCGCTATTGGTTATTGACCGGAGACGAGTCTCGGTCATGTCTACATAGTTCTCGAATCCATAGGGTCTGCACGCTTAACGTTCGGTGACAATTTATATTATGAGTTATGTGTTTTGATGTACTGAAGGTAGTTCGGAGTCCCGGATGAGATCGGGGACATGACGAGGAGTCTCAAAATGGTCGAGACGTAAATATCGATATATTGGACAACTATATTCGGACATCGGAAAGGTTCCGAGTGATTCGGGTATTTATCGGAGTACCAGAGAGTTACGGGAATTCGCCGGGGAGTATATGGGCCTTATTGGGCTTTAAGGGAGAGAGAGAGAGAGAGAGAGGCAGGCCGCGCGCCCCCCCAAGGCCTAGTCCAAATTGGACTAGGGGGAGGGGCGGTGCCCCCTCCTTCCTTCTCTTCTCTCTTCCCTTTCCTTGACTCCTACTCCTACTACATGGAAGGGGGGGTATCCTACTCCCGGTGGGAGTAGGACTCCCCAGGGTGCCCCATAGAGAGGGTCGGCCGATGGTGAGGACTTTGCTCAGGTTTGAAATTCACTAAAATCTCTCTCCTTGTCAGGAGACTCTTAATCGAACTACGTCCGGCTTGGACTAGGCCTTGGGGGCGAGCTGATGGTGAGGACATAATTTGAAACAAGGACCCAAAACTGGGGTAAAGAGTGCTCAGGTTTATCCCGAACACCCCCGTACTTCCTACGTGGGGGCAGAAGCCGACAAATGGCCAACTCTCAGGATTAGTATATAAAACGGCCGCACATGAGGAAAAACTTTCAAATTACAGGCAATCAATAATAAAAATGACCTTGTTTCAAATTACAAAGGACAACATGAATGTATTCATGGGAATATAATGTCCTTGGTGCATTGCTCCGCCGCAAGGCGGGATCCTTTCAGGACACTATCATAATATAACTCGGGCTTGCGGTGTTCCTTCCCCTCCGACGGCCCCTCGGTCATCAGCTTTTCAGCATCCATTTTCGCCCAGTGCACCTTCGCGCGGGCAAAGGCCATTCGCGCACCCTCCATACAGACCGACCGCTTGACGACTTCAAGTCGAGGGCAGGCACTCAAAAGCCACTTTACGAGCCCGAAGTAACTGCTGGGAATCAGCTCGGCAGGCCATAGCTAGATAATTAAATCCTTCATGGCTAGTTCGGCCGCCTTATGCAGCTCGATTAGCTACTTCAGTTGATCGGCAAAGGGCACTGATACTCCAGCGCCAGATACTACGACCAGAAGAGCTTCTCCGCAGTGCTCCTTTCTTCGGCTCGATAGAATTGTGCGGCATCAGATATGCTGCGTGGAAGCTCCGCAAATACCCCTGGAGAAATCTGAATTCAAATTAGCAACGTGATTTTCTCCTCAAATACTTGCTTTGCATAGAAAAAGTTTTACCCGCCGCGATCTTCCTCGCCTCCTGGATTTCCTGCAGGGCGCCTTGGGCTTCCCCCCAGGCATCACGTGCGGCTTGATGAGCCTTGGCGAGCTCGGATTCTTTCTCCATTAAACTCTGCTCCAAGGTATCGAATTTCTTCACAACCTCTTGGAGCTCTTGCTCAGCTTCAATAACCCTGGCCTCGTGCTTCTCACGAAGAGCCTGCTCTGCGGCTGCCTTTTTCTCGGCCTCGGCCACAACCTTCTTTAGAACCTCGACTTCGGTCATCGCCGCTAGAGCACACCATGAACATATTTTTATCATACTAATTTATTCATTCGCGCTAAGCACGCTTAGGGTTTTTGCATACCTTGGTTATCCTCCAACTGCTTTTTCAATTGGCCAAGTTCTTCTTAGGCCCGCTCCAGACTCTGCTTCAGTCCGGGGACTTCCGCAGTATGAGAGGCGGCAGTCGCTACAGACGCCTGCTTATAAAAAAGAGAGGGAGAGATGCCATAAGGTGAGTCTCCTGTGAACATATATTTGATCCTCTGTCCGGTAATTTCTTTCGCAGAACAGTGTATCAGGGGCTACTACCTATACTATAACACTCTTGGAAACCTCACAAAACATACCTCAAAGCCCGTTATAAGGCTGACGCAGGCCTCATTCAGCACACTCTCAGTGGACTGAATCTTCTCTATCACCGAACCCATAAGGGCACGGTGTTCTTCAACAATGGAGGCGCTCTTCAGCGCCGCCGATAATGAATCCGGCACCTCTAGTTGGGCAGAGGTTGCCAGTGGAACAGGCGCACCCCCTCCTGTCAAGGGAGCTTGCCTGCCTGATTCCGGAGCCATATCGGTCTCCGGAATTGTGTCCAGCTGGGGGCCGAATTCGAGATAGTTCCCGCCGTCGATATTGATGGGAGCCTTTTCTCCCGTATGTCCGGCCACTGAGGTTTGACCCCCTGGCGCAGCCTTGACAGTCTTTTAGCCCCCTCCTCGGCCTAGGTCCCTCTGGGATGATGCCTCGGTGTCACTCACGTGTTTTGGGGAGGGTGCCTTCGGGGGTGTCCCGCTGTCCATAGCATCCGAGCCCAGTAAATCCTCCGATGAGGATTTTTTGGTGCGGGACCTCGTCGGACTGTAAAAACAAAGGGGTGTGACTCAATGATTAAACGTCATACAATAGTGAGTCTGGATGCGTAACATGTCCAGGTTTTATATACTCACGATCTCACCAGGGGCTGGGCCGTGGGATCCCACTCCGGGCTGCTGTCGATAGCGGCGGTGGACTCCTCCGGAAGGATTTTGTCCCTTCTTAGGCGACTCGGCCTCCAAGGCCGTCCTTTTCTTTCTTCCCCTCGCTGGGGGGGATTGGTTTTCCTCCTCTTCCTTGTCCTCTCCAGAGGAAGAGCGGGCATCGGAGTATTTGGATATTGTGTCCGAAGTGCCGCGGCGACAAAGGCCGCCCCTGGTCTCTTGGGCTGCCTTCTCGGCCTTCTTCTTCGGTACCTTGTAAGGCGCCGAGACCAGCATCTTCGTCAGAAGTGGGCCGACTAGTTCTTCTGGCAGTGGGGCCGGACAATAGATCCGCCCCGCCTTCTTCGTCCGGCCCTAGGAGAGTTGTGGAAAACACATTAAGCATTTCCCTTGGATTATGCAAATAAAACGTATGACTTGCCGACCTAAAATGACTTACCGAACTTGCAGGACGGGACAATTGATACCAACGGTCCTCGACTGAGTCCGGCCACGACTTGCCGGACTTGAAAAGCACCTTCCAGATGTCTTTGTGCGATGAGCCGAAGAACTCTAGCAGGGTCTGGTGCTTGGCCAGGTCGAATTCCCATAAATTGCAGGCCCTGTGTTGACAAGGGAGAACCCTGGACTACATTGACAAGTTTGATATTCTTGTCTTCCATATCCTTGACACGTGTCTGGAGCACCGACAACTCGTCGGGCGAAGATCAGTTCAGGCCCTTCTTAGGCCAGGACGTAAGCCGCAGAGGAGCTCCGGATCGGAATTCGGGAGCTGCGGCCCATTTCGTGCCGCGCGGCTCATTGACGTAGAACCACTGTTGTTGCCACCCTTTGACGGAATCATTGAAAGTACCTGATGGCCATGTGACGTTGGGCATCTTGCTCACCATGGCACCTCCGCACTCGGCGTGCTCGCTGATACGTCTCCAACGTATCTATAATTTTTGATTGTTCCATGCTATTATATTTCCCTTTTTGGATGTTTATGGGCTTTATTTTACACATTTATATCATTCTTGGGACTAACCTATTAACCGGAGGCCCAACCCATATTGCTGTTTTATTGCCTGTTTCAGTATTTCGAAGAAAAGGAATATCAAACGGAGTCCAAACGGAATGAAACCTTCGGCATCATCATTTTTTGGAAGATTATCATCCTGGAGACTTGGAGTCCAAGCCAGAAGGTCCTCGAGGGCCCAGGAGATAGGGGGGCACGCCCCCCCCCCTATAGGGCGCGGCCCCCTGTCTCGTGGACCCTTCACCTCCCGACCGACTTCTTTCGCCTATATAAGCCTACGTACCCTAAAACCATCAGAACGAAAGATAGATCGGGAGTTTCGCCGCCACAAGCCTCTGTAGCCACCAAAAACCTCTCGGGAGCCCGTTTCGGCACCCTGCCGGAGGGGGAATCCATCATCGGTGGCCATCTTCATCATCCAGGCGCTCTCCATGATGAGGAGGGAGTAGTTCACCCTCGGGGCTGAGGGTATGTACCAGTAGCTATGTGTTTGATCTCTCTCGTGTTCTCTCTCGTGTTCCCTCTATGGCACGATCTTGATGTATCCCGAGCTTTGCTATTGTAGTTGGATCTTATGATGTTTCTCCCCCTCTACTCTCTTGTGATGAATTGAGTTTCCCCTTTGAAGTTATCTTATCGTATTGAGTCTTTACTTTGAGAACACTTGATGTATGTCTTGCCGTGTTTATCTGTGGTGACAATGGGATATCACGTGCCTCTTGATGTATGTTTTGGTGATCAACTTGCGGGTTCTGCCCATGAACCTATGCATAAGGGTTGGCACACGTTCTTGACTCTCCGGTAGAAACTTTGGGGCACTCTTTGAAGTACTTTGTGTTGGTTGGATGAATCTGAGATTGTGTGATGCATATCGTATAATCATGCCCACGGATACTTGAAGTGACAATGGAGTATCTAGGTGACATTAGGGTTTTGGTTGATTTGTGTCTTAAGGTGTTATTCTAGTACGAACTCTTTAATAGATCAATCCGAAAGAATAACTTTGAGGTGGTTTCGTACCCTACCATAATCTCTACATTTGTTCTCCGCTATTAGTGGCTTTGGAGTGACTCTTTGTTGCATGTTGAGGGATTGTTATATGATCTATCTATGTTATTATTGTTGAGAGAACTTGCACTAGTGAAAGTATGAACCCTATGCCTTGTTTCCTATCATTGCAATACCGTTTACGCTCACTTTTATCATCAGTTACCTTGCTGTTTTTATTATTTCAGATTACAAAAACCTATATCTACTATACATATTGCACTTGTATCACCCTCTCTTCGCCGAACTAGTGCACCTTGATGACCCACAAGTATAGGGGATCTATCATAGTCCTTTCGATAAGTAAGAGTGTCGAACCCAACGAGGAGCAGAAGGAAATGATAAGTGGTTTTCAGCAAGGTATTCTCTGCAAGTACTGAAATAAGTGGTAACAGATAGTTCTGTGATAAGATAAATTGTAACGAGCAACAAGTAACAAAAGTAAATAAAGTGCAGGAAGGTGGCCCAATTCTTTTTGTAGCAAAGGACAAGCCTGGACAAACTCTTATAATAGGAAAAGCTCTCCCGAGGACACATGGGAATATCGTCAAGCTAGTTTTCATCACGCTCATATGATTCGCGTTCGGTACTTTTATAATTTGATATGTGGGTGGACCGGTGCTTGGGTGCTGTTCTTACTTGAACAAGCATCCCACTTATGATTAACCTCTATTGCAAGTATCCGCAACTACAATAAAAGTATTAAGGTAAACCTAACCATAGCATGAAACATATGGATCCAAATCGGCCCCTTACGAAGCAACACATAAACTAGGGTTTAAGCTTTTGTCACTCTAGCAACCCATCATCTACTTATTACTTCCCAATGCCTTCCTCTAGGCCCAAATAATGGTGAAGTGTTATGTAGTCGACGTTCACATAACACCACTAGAGGCTAGACAACATACATCTCATCAAAATATCGAACGAATACCAAATTCACATGACTACTAATAGCAAGACTTCTCCCTTATCCTCAGGAACAAACGTAATTACTCACAAAGCATATTCATGTTCATAATCAGAGGTGTAATAATATGCATAAAGGATCTGAACATATGATCTTCCACCAAATAAACCAACTAGCATCAACTAAGGAGTAATTAACACTACTAGGAACCTACTAGCACCAATCCCGGACTTGGAGACAAGAATTGGATACAAGAGATGAACTACAGTTTGGAGATGAGATGGTGCTGGTGAAGATGTTGATGGAGATTGCCCTCTCCCGATGAGAGGAGTGTTGGTGATGATGATGGTGATGATTTCCCCCTCCCGGAGGGAAGTGTCCCCGGCAGAACAGCTCTGCCGGAGCCCTAGATTGCTTCCGCCAAGGTTCCGCCTCGTGGCGGCGGAGTCTCATCCCGAAAGGTTGCCTTCTATTTTTTTCATTGAAAGACTTCATATAGGAGAAGATGGGTGTCGGAGAGCCACCAGGGGGCCCACGAGGTAGGGGGCGCGCCCCAGGGGGGCGCCCCCACCCTCGTGAGCAGGGTGTGGGCCCCCTGGCCTTCATCTTTGGCGACGATTTTTCTTTATTTATTTTAAGATATTCCGTGGAGTTTCAGGACTTTTGGAGTTGCGCAGAATAGGTCTCCAATATTTGCTCCTTTTCCAGGCCAGAATTCCAGCTGCCGGCATTCTCCCTCTTCATGTAAACCTTATAAAATAAGAGAGAATAACCATAAGTATTGTGACATAACGTGAAATAACAGCCCATAATGCAATAAATATTGATATAAAAGCATGATGCAAAATGGACGTATCAACTCCCCCAAGCTTAGACCTCGCTTGTCCTCAAGCCAAAAGCCGATAACAATAAATATGTCCTCATGTTTAGAGGTAGAGGCGTTGGTAAAAATAAAATACGGGCATGAAGGCATCATGATTATTTCCATAACAGCAATATATATAGATTTTGTCATATGATTACTTACGTTCAAGTGATGATCTTTTCACAATGCAAAAGTATGAATCAGAAACCTTATTGAGCACCAACAAATTATAACCTCAATCATTGAAGCAATTGCAATTTATCATAACATCGGAAAGAGTCTATGTCAGAGCTTAAAAGCAAGTCCACATACTCAACTATCACTTAGTCCTTCATAATTGCTAACACTCACGCAATACTTGTGGTTACGGAGTTTTAATCGGACACAGAGAAAGATAGGGGCTTATAGTTTTGCCCCACAACCTTTTACCTCAAGGGTAATGTCAACAATAATAATTCATGCTCCCCCACATCCAATTAGATATATATATCATGTTCTTTCCAACATGCTGAGCTTGCCAAAGGATAAAATGAAAAAGGAAAGGTGAAGATCACTGTGACTCTTGCATAAGGTAGAGGATAATAATAAAAGAGAGGCCCTTCGCAGAGGGAAGCAGAGGTTGTCATGCGCGTTTAGGGTTGATGCACAAAATCTTAATGCAAAAGAACATCACTTTATATTGCCCCTTGTATGTGGACCTTTATTATGCAGTCCGTCGCTTTTATTACTTCCACAACAAGTTCGTACAAAGTTTATTTCTATGCACTAATAAGTCATGCATATTTAGAGAGCAATTTTTATTGCTTGCACCAATGACAACTTACTTGAAGGATCTTACTCAATCCATAGGTAGATATGGTGGACTCTCATGGCAAAACTGGTTTAAGGGTATTTGGAAGCACAAGTAGTATTTCTACTTGGTGCCGAGAATTTGGCTAGAATGAGGGGGAAAGGCAAGCTCAACACGTTAGAGGATCCATGACAACATACTTTATCTCAGATGTAAGAAAACATAACTCATTATATTGTCTTCCTTGTCCAACCTCAACTCTTTAGCATGTCATATTTTAATGAGTGCTCCCAATCATAAAAGATGTCAATGATAATATATCTATATGCGAAACCTCTCTTTCCTTATTACTTCATATTAATTGCAACGATGACCAAAGCTATATTTGCCAACTCCCAACAACTTTTAATCATCATACTCTTTCTATGTGAAGTCATTACTTTCAATAAGATCAATATGAACTCTTTGATTCTTTTTATTCTTTTTCTTCTTTTCTTTTATTCACCCAAGATCATGGCAAAATAATCAAGCCCTTGACTCAACACTAATCATCATGCCATGACTTTATTCTACTAAATCAAGATACTACTTAAAGGATCGAACTAAGAAAAAGGGTAAAAATAGGAGTTGTGATGGTGATACGATACCAGGGCACCTCCCCCAAGCTTGGTAGTTGCCAAGGGGAGTGCCCATACCCATGTGATTATATCTCCTTCTTTGGTGATGGAGGTGGTGATGATGACGGTGGATAATCGCACATCGAGCGTAAAAGCTCCTCCAACTTGCGGATAATGCCCTTGAGCCCAGCAGTATGATCCTTCAACAAAATATTATCCTCTGTGAGATACTTGTTCTGTATGCGGGCTAACTCAATCATCTTGAAAGCTTCAATCTCTGTTGGAGTGAAAAGGATAGGTAAAGGTTGAGGAGTGTCTTGTTCTTTCACCACCGGAGCTTGAGCCTCAATGGCCTTCTTGATCTCTTCTGGTTCCTCTCTTTTCAACTCTATCTTCAATAGCCAAGCATCCTTGTCTTCGTTGTTGGAGGAGGGAGAAGTCATGGTGCTCTAAATCTGCAACGGAAACAGCTCGAAACGAAAACAGAGGATATTTGCGTGATACGGTGGTCAAAACCTTCGGGAGAATATATAATGAATTTTTACCGACCAAAATACGTATCGTGCAAGAAAACGGAGTCCGGAGGGCACACAAGGTGCTCACAAGGTAGGGGGGCGCCCAGGGGGGTAGGGCGCGCCCTCCACCCTCGTGAAGGCCTCGTGTCCTTCCCGGACTGCCACTTATTTTTCTATTTTTCTAAATATTCTAAAACGGAGAAATATTGCCTTAAAAATTGTTTTGGAGTCGATTTACTTACCGTACCACATACCTATTCCTTTTCGGAGTCTGGAACGGTCTGGAAAGTGTCCCTTATGTATTCCTCCGGGGTTACGGTTTCAATAATATTGGTTTCAATATGTATAGGATTACCTGAGATATAGTGTTTGATTCTTTGACCGTTTACCACCTTCGGATTTGTGCCTTCGAAGTTATTGATTTTTATGGCACCGGAACGATAGACCTCCTCGATAACGTAGGGACCTTCCCATTTAGAGAGAAGTTTTCCTGCAAAAAATCTTAAACGGGACTTGTATAGCAATACATAATCACCTACATTAAACTCACGCTTTTGTATTCTTTTGTCATGCCATCTTTTAACTTTTTCTTTAAACAACTTGGCATTTTCATAAGCTTGGGTTCTCCATTCATCAAGTGAGCTAATATCAAATAACCTCTTCTCACCGGCAAGTTTGAAATCATAATTGAGCTCTTTAATAGCCCAATATGCCGTATGTTCTAGTTCGAGAGGTAAGTGCCATGCTTTTCCATAAACCATTTTATACGGAGACATACCCATAGGATTCTTATATGCAGTTCTATAGGCCCATAATGCGTCATCCAGTTTCTTGGATCAATTCTTTCTAGACCTATTAACAGTCTTTTGCAAAATTAATTTGAGCTCTCTATTGCTCAATTCTACCTGACCACTAGACTGCGGGTGATATGGAGATGCAATTCTATGATTAACGTCATATTTAGCAAGCATTTTACGGAAAGCACCATGAATAAAGTGTGAACCACCATCAGTCATTAAATATTTAGGGACCCCAAACCTCGGAAAAATAACTTCCTTAAGCATTTTAATAGAGGTGTTATGATCAGCACTACTAGTTGGAATAGCTTCTACCCACTTAGTAACATAATCAACAGCAACTAAAATATGTGTATAACCATTAGAGGCAGGAAAAGGTCCCATATAATCAAAGCCCCAAACATCAAATGCTTCAATAACAAGTGAATAACTCATAGGCATTTCTTGACGTCTACTAATATTACCAATTCTTTGACATTCATCGCAAGACAAAACAAACTTACAGGCATCCTTGAAGAGAGTAGGCCAATAAAAACCAAATCGCAATACCTTATGTGCAGTTCTGTCCCCAGCGTGGTGTCCTCCATAAGCTTCGGAGTGACACTTGCGTAGGATCTGTTCCTCTTCATGCTCAGGTACACAACGTCTAATCACACCATCTTCTCCTTCTTTATAAAGATGTGGGTCATCCCAAAAGTAATGTCGCAAATCATAGAAAAACTTTTTCTTTTGTTGGTATGTGAAGCTAGGTGGTATAAATTTAGCAACAATATAATTAGCATAATTAGCATACCATGGAGTGCTATGAGAAGTGCTTATGACATTTAATTGTTCATCAGGAAAGGTATCATCAATAGGTAGTGGGTCATCAAGAACATTCTCTAACCTAGATAAGTTATCTGCAACGGGGTTCTCAGCTCCTTTTCTATCAACAATATGCAAATCAAATTCTTGTAGCAAGAGAACCCATCTAATAAGTCTAGATTTTGCATCTTTCTTTTCCATAAGATATTTAATGGCAGCATGATCAGTGTGAATAGTTACTTTAGAATCAACAATATAGGGTCTGAATTTATCACAAGCAAATATAACTGCTAAAAGTTCCTTTTCGGTAGTAGCATAATTTCTTTGAGCATTGTCTAGAGTCTTACTATCATAATGGATAACATTTAATTTCTTATCAACTCTTTGCCCTAGAACAGCACCTACAGCATAATCACTAGCATCACACATAATTTCAAAGGGTAAATTCCAATCAGGTGGCTGAACAACAGGTGCAGAGACTAATGCTTTCTTAAGTATTTCAAATGCTTCTACACAATCATCATCAAAGACAAATGGTACATCTTTTTGTAGTAAATTAGTCAGCGGCCGAGAAATTTTTGAGAAGTCCTTAATGAACCTCCTATAAAATCCAGCGTGACCAAGGAAACTTCTTATACCTTTGATGTCCTTAGGACATGTCACCTTTTCAATAGCATCGACCTTGGCTTTATCAACTTCAATACCTCTTTCAGAAACTTTGTGCCCCAAGACAATACCTTCATTAACCATAAAGTGGCACTTTTCGCAATTCAAGACAAGATTAGTTTCGTCACATCTCTGCAAAACTCGATCAAGATTGCTCAAGCAATCATCAAAAGAGGAACCATAGACGGAAAAGTCGTCCATGAAAACCTCACAAATTTTTTCACAAAAATCAGAGAATATAGCCATCATGCATCTTTGAAAGGTAGCAGGTGCATTACATAAACCGAAAGGCATACGTCTATAAGCAAAAGTACCAAAAGGGCAAGTAAAAGTAGTCTTTGATTGATCTCTAGCCGACACAGGTATTTGAGAGAAACCAGAATAACCATCTAGAAAGCAATAATGTGTATGTTTGCATAATATTTCTAGCATTTGATCAATAAAAGGTAAGGGGTAATGATCTTTCTTAGTAGCCTTATTTAATTTGCAGAAATCAATTACCATCCTATAACCTGTGATAATTTTTTGCGGAATCAATTCATCTTTATCATTAGGGACAACAGTAATACCTCCCTTCTTAGGGACACAATGGACAGGACTTACCCACTGACTATCAGCAACGGGATAAATTATACCTGCCTCCGGAAGCTTGGGTATTTCTTTTCTTACAACTTCCTTCATTTTCGGATTCAAACGTTGTTGAGGATCACGAACTGGTTTGGCATCCGCTTCCAAATTTATTTTATGTTGACATAGAGTGGGACTGATGCCCTTAAGATCATCAAGAGTATATCCAATAGCGGCACGGTGCTTCTTCAGAGTTTTCAATAATCTTTCTTCTTCATGCTCTGAAAGGTCAGCACTAATAATGACAAGATATATTTTCTTTTCATCAAGATAAGCATATTTAAGATTATCAGGCAACGGTTTAAGCTCAAACACGGGATCACCCTTGGGTGGAGGAGGATCCCCTAGGATTTCAACAGGCAAATTGTGTTGCAGAATAGGTTCCTATTTAAAGTGTGACGCCCCCGATTCAATCGTACACTAATCATACACGCAAATGTGTACGATCAAGATCAGGGACTCACGGGAAGATATCACAACACAACTCTAGACACAAATCAAAATAATACAAGCTTTATATTACAAGCCAGGGGCCTCGAGGGCTCGAATACATAGCTCGATACACAAGAGTCAGCGGAAGCATAATATCTGAGTACAGACATAAGTTAAACAAGGATGCCTTAAGAAGGCTAGCACAAAAGCAACAACGATCGAAGAGGCAAGGCCTCGTGCCTGGGACCTCCTAACTACTCCTGGTCGTCGGCGGTCTTCACGTAGCAGCATCCATCGGCGGTGGCATCTGGCTCCAGGGACCCACCATCTGGTTGCATCAACCGGAAAGAAGAAAGAAGGGGGAAAAGGGGTAGCAAAGCAACCGTGAGTACTCATCCAAAGTACTCGCAAGCATCAGATCTATACTAAGTATGCACTGGTATCAAATGGAAGGGTTGTATCTGTGGACTGAACTACAGAATGCCAGAATAGAGGGGGAAAGCCTAGCCTATCGAAGACTAGCATCTTCACGCAGCTCCGAGCATCTTGCAACATGTAGAAGAGTAAAGAATAGCAGTTTATAATTAACAAGCATGTTGTAACATTAATGCCCAGAGATCCTTCCTCGATTCCCTGCGAGAAAGCAATCCCGGAGCCACATATCCATCACATATCAAGTATCCATTTCTAGTTGTATAAGATCAGGATATAAGTCTGAACGTCCATTACCGTGGACACGGTATTCGAATATATAACTTCCCTGCAGGGGTGCACCACGTTACCCAACACGCTCGATCACTCTGGCCGGACACACCTTTCTGGGGTCAATGCCCGCCCTCGGAAGATCAACACTTCGCAGCCCGACCTAGGCTCAGCAGAGAGGTCCCTGCCGGTCTACATCCTAAGCACTCCGGGGTCTGGGCCCATCGCCCGTTGCACTCCGGATCGTTGTGTGCAGGGTGGATACCAGCACCGCCTCGGATGGCCAGCACGATCCGACCGTGCCACAATGCTGAACTGGACGTCTGACAAATCTTCGGCTGATACTGCGACGTCGAGGCCCATAACTATTCTCGCGTGGTGGTTAGTGCGTAAAGGCCAAAGGCCAACTCAGAACAAATACCCAAACCTGTTAGTGCATTATTAAAAGGAGTGACGGCTGTCGGGACAAGTCCGGAGCTATCACCCCCTCCCGGGTGATACCGCTAAACAGCCAGCCGCCACTGTCACATCGCACGGGTGCTCTCCGGGCCCGCCCGGCTTTCACAACAGTCTCCAGTAAAGTCAAGGTAACTGTGTGTCCAAACATCAAGGGGAAAACCCGAGGAATCACCCCCTGTGGATTCCACTCAATGTAATCATCAAGGTGAACGTAAGAGGGACCACCCTCGAGGTTCACACTTGAGGTGTTGAACGACAGAGCCGTATCGGGAATGGTGAAAGAGAAGATCACCCTCGATGACCGTGACCGAATAGCTACACTACAGAATTATCATCAGGAGTGCGTTATGAGGGATCACCCTCGGCACTCGATAGTAGCTCTGCAGAGTCGAGCAACAAAAGGGGCGCGATGTGATGTGAGGTGTCGGGCTCTGGTCGTCGATCACGTCGATCGAGGCGTCGATGATGAAGCAGGGGCAACAAGGGCAAGTGGGGGTCACTGATGGATCACTAACCAACCTATACTAAGCAGTTTATGATAAACATGTAGGTAACAATAAGCAGGTACAGAAGCAGGCTATACATCAGAATAGGAGCAAACAATAACAGTAGCAAAATCTAATGCAAGCATGAGAGTATAGAATGGGCGATATCGGGATGATCAAAGGGGGGCTTGCCTGGTTGCTCAGACAAGAAGGAGGGTCGTCGTCGACGTAGTCGATCACAGCGGCATTGTCAGCGGTCTCGGGGTCTATCGGAGAGAAGAGGGGGAAGAAACAGTAAATACACGCAAACATATGCACAACATGATTACAAGCGCGGCTAGAGGTGTTCTAACGCAGTGCTACATGTTACCCGCGAAGGGGGATAACATCCGGGAATGTTTTTTCGAAGTCTGGCATTTTCGGACAGATGAAACGGATGGGAAAGGTTGCATGTTCGCTATGCTAGGAACGTGTGGCAAACGAACGGACCGCGTATCCGGATTCGCCTCGAAATTCTGAGCAACTTTCATGTAGAAAACTTTTTCATCCGAGTTATGGATTATTTTCTATGATTTTTCAAAGATTTAACCAATTCCTGAAATCATTATTAATTCGGAATAAAAGGTGAAATTGCTATGTGCACCCGGCAGAGTGTACACAGCAGGGCCACTAGAGGCTGACAGTGGGTCCAGGGGGCCCCAGTTGAGTCAGTCAACAGTCAACTGTTTGACTGTTGACTGGTCAAAACTGTAGATTGGGCCTAGGTGTCATTCCCACATATCTTGCATTTTCTTTTTGAGTGGATATTTAGAGGGGTCCACCTGTCATTTGCACTATACTAAACCACTGATTAGACTAACTAGTAGTACTAATTAGTTAACGGAGAGCCGGCCGGCCACCACACACACAGAATACACACACGCACACACAATTCTGTTTTCTGCTAACAAGAGATAGCATTTTGTGATTTTCATAGGATTTATTCCATGCATCAAATAGATTTGATCCAGTGGAAACATTTGAGCCTTGTCAAGTATACTATCTACCAATATTACTTTTACTCATGTTAACAGTTGTTTTGCCGCATTTTAGGGGCTGCCCAGGGGGTTACTCATTGTAGATTTAGCAAAGCTAACTACATCTACAGTAGCTAGGAGTACTCATAGAGGAGTGGTGGACAGAGCCGTGGCGTGGGCGCGGCCAAGCGCAGGAGCGCGCGTGCGGGCGCGCGGCCGGCGCGGAGCACGCAAGGGCAGCGGCCGGAGGCGAGGCGGGACGAGACGCGAACGCGGTGTCGCGAGCGGCTGCAGGGCCTGACGACGGCAACAGCAAAGCAACAGTTGCATCAGCACAACAGCAGGCAGAGGCAGCAAGCATCTGCAGAGCAGAGCGGGCGCGGTAGATGGGCCGGGCGCGCGGCCGGAGCTGCCACGACGCAGCCCGGGTGTAGCAGGGGGTTGTGGGCGAGCGCGCCGATGGGCGCGGCCGCGGCGACTGCGGCCAGGGCCAGCAGCGATGGCGAGGTGGGCTACGTCTTACGAGGAGGCAAGAGGGGAGAGGGGCTGGATGGTGCGCTCACCGGGCGGCTCAAGAAGGCCTATGAGAGTTTAGTAGCGCAGGAGGGTGACAGAGCGGCTCGGCGCAGCTCCGACGAGGGAAGGCGTGGCCGAGGTCGTTCCCGAGGACGCGGTCGCTCCCGAGTCCCGACTGGTTCCAGCGGCCGGAGTCGAAGCAGAGGACGCGCCGCACCTAGCGGACATGCTAGTAGAGCACGGTGAGGCGCGTGGGCGCCGGCGTTCACGGCGACAGTTGCGACGGATCTGGGATGAGAGGGAGGGGCGCAGGAGTGGGGAAAATATCTGGTGGGAGGGTGGGGAGCTGACGAAGCCGAGGGGGCTCTGCCTTATCCCCTCAGCGCGGCAGCGAGGCGAGGGCGGCAAGCGGGTTCAGCGAGGACAGCAGGCGTGCCTCGGTCGGCTTCCCCTGTAGCGAGGTGGAAGGCGAACGAGGGGAGTTGGGTCGGGCTGGTTTGGTGAGATGGGCCAAGGCCCGGGGTCAGGGGAGGCCTTTCTTTCTCTTCTATTTTTTTGTTGCATTTTCCATCTTACTTATTTCCCTTTTACTGTTTCTCTTATTTTGTCTTAAGTATAGCCACCAAATGATTTTTGTAAATGGTAATTTTTGTCTCATAAATACCAATTTATATTTTGGGCTGACACAAAATGTTTGGGGGCATTTGGAAATATATAACCATTTGTTTATTTTCAAAAGTTTATTTTTGTTGATTTTGGCTCACATAATATATTTTTGGGATCAAATGGTGAGGCAGATGATGACGATTACAACATGAAAATGATCAGGGGTAATTATAGAATAATTAGAACATTTTAGTTTTGACATATGAAAACTTTTATTTTTGACTTTACTTTTAAATTAGAACTCGAACCGTTTTGAATCTAGACGAGATTAGCAATAGTAACAGCGGTGACGTGGCTTCATTAGCAGAGAATTACTGTAGCTTAATTATCCGGGCGTCACAATTCTCCTCCACTATAAGAAATCTCGTCCCGAGATTTAGGAGGTAGAAGGAAACAAAACGAGGTATTCATCAGGAAGACGATCCTCGATTTCCCAAGTGGCTTCATCTTTAGAAGGATTTGACCACAAACTTTTATAAAATTGATAGCCCTCAGATGAGTACGACGTTCAGCTTGAACGAGAACTTGATTTGGATGCTCTATGTAAGTGAGATCATCTTGCAGGGGTTCGGCTTTATAAGCCATGGGGTTGTCGCAATAAGACTTGTGACTCAGGGCATCGATCATGACAATAACCTTGCTAGGGGTATAAGAAATACCATAGTCATAGTCTGTGATTGTTTTCATACATCGCTGTTGACGGAGATCCAGATCTAGCCAAGTAACAGATACTTCAGACTTTGATGATCAGTGAAGATCTCACAACGAGTACTAAAAGGAAATGTCACCGCAATTTCAGTGCAAATTTAACTGCAGCAAGTTCAAGGTCATGGACTGTGTAGTTGTTTTGGAAAGACATCTTCAAATTCACAAACGACTGGAATGTTTACAATTCTCACAAGAGGAGAATTGTTTCACGCATTCAAGGAATAAATTCGTGCTTGGGCATTTCGAATAGGATGTGCATGGTAGCCTACTATCCAACTTGAAGGAGGTAGTAGATGAACAGTTTTAGTGTAGAAGCGGTATGTGTTTTCATCCATTCCATGCCCAGAATGAGGTCAATATTGGATGACCTCAAAACAATGGGGAAACATGGAATTCCAACCCTTCAAGCTCAATGGGGATGTTGTGACTAACCATGGTGATTCGACATTGGCCCGCGGAATGCAACTTGGAATTCTGACCAAGTGATGGCGGTTCCAATAGGTACGGAACGCAGGTAGCTGTCCCACCATTGAGAAGCGGGACCTTTGGGGTAGTAAGTTGCGAAGGCGACATAGTTGGCAAGGGCTACATCAGCAAACTCCAACTCGAAAGTGATGTCACTGAGCCAGTCATCAGCATCAAGTGGCTAAGTTGAGCTACGGTAAATGATAGGGTTGATACGCGCAAAGCCTTGCAGAGTCACTGGGCTGGTGGCTGATTCGTATTGGGACATGGAAACTAAGACATGACTCCTTCCATGAACTGGCGATTCAGCTCAACTGCTGTATCATTCCGGCCATGTATTCAGGAGGTGGTGGATTGTCGCAACCACGGTCATGACCAGTGTGTCTAAACATCCTGCTTAAATGCAACAGGGGGTAGTTTAGCAAAAGGGGGGTGGAGCAAGTGTATGGAGTCATTCATGCTAAAACCTAAACAATGAGCAAAGGCATAGTATGTAGAAGGCAGTAGTCATTGAAGACATACCGATACATATACGGAGCCAATTACAAGATGTTCGTATGAGTTCGGACAAGAGAAACATCCTAGACATACCAGGCGGCACGCATGCATGCGATGGAGGGATATCACAACGGACATAGCAAAGGCTACATCAGCGTCGGTGAAAACCTCTGAAGTGAGGGATTAGCAAGTGCCGACGCAGGATGCCCTCGATAAGAGGATCCTGCGGTCAATGAGCATTGTGAAGCAGATCTTGGCCCTCAATTCGAGATAGGGGTAATACAAATCTTCGGATGGATGTGATCACGAGAACCTAATGTTAGATTTAGCAAAATCATTTGTCCCGAGTAGAAGAGAGATCGGAGTCCCAGAGTATAGACGAGGAGTAAAAGATCCTAATACCACCCGATGGCGACGTGGGCCCGTAAGCCGCACAACCATGTTAGTAAAATAGTTTTTCAAAGACTAGACTCAACTTCGGCCAAGGAGTTGGAAAGGGGATCCTACAGGCAGTCGGCTCTGATACCAACTTGTGACGCCCCCGATTCAATCGTACACTAATTATACACGCAAATGTGTACGATCAAGATCAGGGACTCACGGGAAGATATCACAACACAACTCTAGACACAAATCAAAATAATACAAGCTTTATATTACAAGCCAGGGGCCTCGAGGGCTCGAATACATAGCTCGATACACAAGAGTCAGCGGAAGCATAATATCTGAGTACAGACATAAGTTAAACAAGGATGCCTTAAGAAGGCTAGCACAAAAGCAACAACGATCGAAGAGGCAAGGCCTCGTGCCTGGGACCTCCTAACTACTCCTGGTCGTCGGCGGTCTTCACGTAGCAGCATCCATCGGTGGTGGCATCTGGCTCCAGGGACCCACCATCTGGTTGCATCAACCGGAAAGAAGAAAGAAGGGGGAAAAGGGGTAGCAAAGCAACCGTGAGTACTCATCCAAAGTACTCACAAGCATCAGATCTATACTAAGTATGCACTGGTATCAAATGGAAGGGTTGTATCTGTGGACTGAACTACAGAATGCCAGAATAGAGGGGGAAAGCCTAGCCTATCGAAGACTAGCATCTTCACGCAGCTCCGAGCATCTTGCAGCATGTAGAAGAGTAAAGAATAGCAGTTTATAATTAACAAGCATGTTGTAACATTAATGCCCAGAGATCCTTCCTCGATTCCCTGCGAGAAAGCAATACCGGAGCCACATATCCATCACATATCAAGTATCCATTTCTAGTTGTATAAGATCAGGATATAAGTCTGAACGTCCATTACCGTGGACACGGTATTCGAATATATAACTTCCCTGTAGGGGTGCACCACGTTACCCAACACGCTCGATCACTCTGGCCGAACACACCTTTCTAGGGTCAATGCCCGCCCTCGGAAGATCAACACGTCGCAGCCCGACCTAGGCTCAGCAGAGAGGTCCCTGCCGGTCTACATCCTAAGCACTCCGGGGTCTGGGCCCATCGCCCGTTGCACTCTGGATCGTTGTGTGCAGGGTGGATACCAGCACCGCCTCGGATGGCCAGCACGATCCGACCGTGCCACAATGCTGAACTGGAAGTCTGACAAAGCTTCGGCTGATACTGCGACATCGAGGACCATAACTATTCTCGCGTGGTGGTTAGTGCGTAAGGGCCAAAGGCCAACTCAGAACAAATACCCAAACTTGTTAGTGCATTATTAAAAGGAGTGATGGCTGTCGGGACAAGTCCGGAGCTATCACCCCCTCCCGGGTGATACCGCTAAACAGCCAGCCGCCACTGTCACATCGCACAGGTGCTCTCCGGGCCCGCCCGGCTTTCACAATGGTCTTCAGTAAAGTCAAGGTAACTGTGTGTCCAAACATCAAGGGGAAAACCCGAGGAATCACCCCCGGTGGATTCCACTCAATGTAACCCTCGAGGTTCACACTTGAGGTGTTGAATGACAGAGCCCTATCGGGAATGGTGAAAGAGGAGATCACCCTCGATGACCATGACCGAATAGCTACACTACAGAATTATCATCAGGAGTGCGTTATGAGGGATCACCCTCGGCACTCGATAGTAGCTCTGCAGAGTCGAGCAACAAAAGGGGCGCGATGTGATGTGAGGTGTCGGGCTCTGGTCGTCGATCACGTCGATCGAGGCGTCGATGATGAAGCAGGGGCAACAAGGGCAAGTGGGGGTCACTGATGGATCACTAACCAACCTATACTAAGCAGTTTATGATAAACATGTAGGTAACAATAAGCAGGTACAGAAGCAGGCTATACATCAGAATAGGAGCAAACAATAACAGTAGCAAAATCTAATGCAAGCATGAGAGTATAGAATGGGCGATATCGGGATGATCAAAGGGGGGCTTGCCTGGTTGCTCAGACAAGAAGGAGGGTCGTCGTCGACGTAGTCGATCACAGCGGCATCGTCAGCGGTCTCGGGGTCTATCGGAGAGAAGAGGGGGAAGAAACAGTAAATACACGCAAACATATGCACAACATGATTACAAGCGCGGCTAGAGGTGTTCTAACGCAGTGCTACATGTTACCCGCGAAGGGGGATAACATCCGGGAATGTTTTTTCGAAGTCTGGCATTTTCGGACAGATGAAACGGATGGGAAAGGTTGCATGTTCGCTATGCTAGGAACGTGTGGCAAACGAACGGACCGCGTATCCGGATTCGCCTCGAAATTCTGAGCAACTTTCATGTAGAAAACTTTTTCATCCGAGTTATGGATTATTTTCTATGATTTTTCAAAGATTTAACCAATTCCTGAAATCATTATTAATTCGGAATAAAAGGTGAAATTGCTATGTGCACCCGGCAGAGTGTACACAGCAGGGCCACTAGAGGCTGACAGTGGGTCCAGGGGGCCCCAGTTGAGTCAGTCAACAGTCAACTGTTTGACTGTTGACTGGTCAAAACTGTAGATTGGGCCTAGGTGTCATTCCCACATATCTTGCATTTTCTTTTTGAGTGGATATTTAGAGGGGTCCACCTGTCATTTGCACTATACTAAACCACTGATTAGACTAACTAGTAGTACTAATTAGTTAACGGAGAGCCGGCCGGCCACCACACACACAGAATACACACACGCACACACAATTCTGTTTTCTGCTAACAAAAGATAGCATTTTGTGATTTTCATAGGATTTATTCCATGCATCAAATAGATTTTAATCCAGTGGAAACATTTGAGCCTTGTCAAGTATACTATCTACCAATATTACTTTTACTCATGTTAACAGTTGTTTTGCCGCATTTTAGGGGCTGCCCAGGGGGTTACTCATTGTAGATTTAGCAAAGCTAACTACATCTACAGTAGCTAGGAGTACTCATAGAGGAGTGGTGGACAGAGCCGTGGCGTGGGCGCGGCCAAGCGCAGGAGCGCGCGTGCGGGCGCGCGGCCGGCGCGGAGCACGCAAGGGCAGCGGCCGGAGGCGAGGCGGGACGAGACGCGAACGCGGTGTCGCGAGCGGCTGCAGGGCCTGACGACGGCAACAGCAAAGCAACAGTTGCATCAGCACAACAGCAGGCAGAGGCAGCAAGCATCTGCAGAGCAGAGCGGGCGCGGTAGATGGGCCGGGCGCGCGGCCGGAGCTGCCACGACGCAGCCCGGGTGTAGCAGGGGGTTGTGGGCGAGCGCGCCGATGGGCGCGGCCGCGGCGACTGCGGCCAGGGCCAGCAGCGATGGCGAGGTGGGCTACGTCTTACGAGGAGGCAAGAGGGGAGAGGGGCTGGATGGTGCGCTCACCGGGCGGCTCAAGAAGGCCTATGAGAGTTTAGTAGCGCAGGAGGGTGACGGAGCGGCTCGGCGCAGCTCCGACGAGGGAAGGCGTGGCCGAGGTCGTTCCCGAGGACGCGGTCGCTCCCGAGTCCCGACTGGTTCCAGCGGCCGGAGTCGAAGCAGAGGACGCGCCGCACCTAGCGGACATGCTAGTAGAGCACGGTGAGGCGCGTGGGCGCCGGCGTTCACGGCGACAGTTGCGACGGATCTGGGATGAGAGGGAGGGGCGCAGGAGTGGGGAAAATATCTGGTGGGGGGGTGGGGAGCTGACGAAGCCGAGGGGGCTCTGCCTTATCCCCTCAGCGCGGCAGCGAGGCGAGGGCGGCAAGCGGGTTCAGCGAGGACAGCAGGCGTGCCTCGGTCGGCTTCCCCTGTAGCGAGGTGGAAGGCGAACGAGGGGAGTTGGGTCGGGCTGGTTTGGTGAGATGGGCCAAGGCCCGGGGTCAGGGGAGGCCTTTCTTCCTCTTCTATTTTTTTGTTGCATTTTCCATCTTACTTATTTCCCTTTTACTGTTTCTCTTATTTTGTCTTAAGTATAGCCACCAAATGATTTTTGTAAATGGTAATTTTTGTCTCATAAATACCAATTTATATTTTGGGCTGACACAAAATGTTTGGGGGCATTTGGAAATATATAACCATTTGTTTATTTTCAAAAGTTTATTTTTGTTGATTTTGGCTCACATAATATATTTTTGGGATCAAATGGTGAGGCAGATGATGACGATTACAACATGAAAATGATCAGGGGTAATTATAGAATAATTAGAACATTTTAGTTTTGACATATGAAAACTTTTATTTTTGACTTTACTTTTAAATTAGAACTCGAACCGTTTTGAATCTAGACGAGATTAGCAATAGTAACAGCGGTGACGTGGCTTCATTAGCAGAGAATTACTGTAGCTTAATTATCCGGGCGTCACAATTCTCCTCCACTATAAGAAATCTCGTCCCGAGATTTAGGAGGTAGAAGGAAACAAAACGAGGTATTCATCAGGAAGACGATCCTCGATTTCCCAAGTGGCTTCATCTTTAGAAGGATTTGACCACAAACTTTTATAAAATTGATAGCCCTCAGATGAGTACGACGTTCAGCTTGAACGAGAACTTGATTTGGATGCTCTATGTAAGTGAGATCATCTTGCAGGGGTTCGGCTTTATAAGCCATGGGGTTGTCGCAATAAGACTTGTGACTCAGGGCATCGATCATGACAATAACCTTGCCAGGGGTATAAGAAATACCATAGTCATAGTCTGTGATTGTTTTCATACATCGCTGTTGACGGAGATCCAGATCTAGCCAAGTAACAGATACTTCAGACTTTGATGATCAGTGAAGATCTCACAACGAGTACTAAAAGGAAATGTCACCGCAATTTCAGTGCAAATTTAACTGCAGCAAGTTCAAGGTCATGGACTGCAGCAAATTCAATATCATGCATAATTTCTTCATACAAGGTAATAGGTATAACACCAGCACTAGCACCCATATCACATAAGCCATGATAACAATGATCTCCTATTTTAACAGAAATAACAGGCACGCCTACCATAGGTCTATGTTTATCTCTAGCACAAGGTTTAGCAATTCTAGCAGTTTCACCACAGAATTGAATAACATGCCCATCAATATTATAAGACAAGGGATCTTTAACAATAGCAATATTAGGTTCTACTTTGACTTGCTCAGGAGGTGTATAAGTTCTAATATTGCTTTTACGAACAACACTTGAAGCTTTAGCATGATCCTTCATTCTAACAGGGAAAGGTGGTTTCTCAACATAAGAAGTGGGAACATTAGGATCATTATAAGTGACGGTCTTTTCTTCAACTTTAATAGGTGCAGCTACTTTTACTTCTATGGGAGGATGATATTTAAACCACTTCTCGTTGGGGAGATCAACATAGGTAGCAAAAGATTCACAGAAAGAAGCTACTATCTCAGAGTCAAGTCCATATTTAGTGCTAAACTTACGGAAAATATCGATATCCATAAAAGATTTAACACAATCAAACTTAGGTGTCATACCTGACTCCTTACCTTCGTCGAGGTCCCAATCTTCAGAGTTGCGTTTAATTCTATCCAATAAATTCCATTTAAACTCAATAGTCTTCATCATAAAAGAGCCAGCACAAGAAGTATCGAGCATGGTGCGATTGTTATCAGAAAGCCGAGCACAAAAACTTTGCATAATTACTTCTCTTGGGAGCTCATGATTAGAGCATGAATATAACATTGATTTAAGCCTCCCCCAAGCTTGAGCGATGCTTTCTCCTTCGCGAGGCCAAAAATTATATATATAATTGCGATCACGATGAACAAGATGCATAGGGTAATACTTCTGATGAAATTCCAATTTCAATCTTTTATAGTTCCATGATCTCATATCATCACATAGCCTGTACCATGTCAATGCGTCTCCCTTCAAAGATAAAGGGAAGGCCTTCTTCTTAACAACATCATCGGGTATACCTGCAAGCTTAAATAGTCCACAAACTTCATCCACAGAGTAAATGTTCATCAGGATGCTTTGTTCCATCTCCTGTAAAAGTGTTAGCTAGCAGTTTTTCCATCATACCCGAAGGAATTTCAAAAGGAGTTTCATTTTCAATAGGTTCAGTAGGTTGAGGAGCAACTCTTTGCTCTACTGGACGGGGTGAAGATACACCGAACAAGCCCCTCAGGGAATTACTTTCCATAGTAACAAGTGACAGAAAATTTCAGCACACTATATAAATTTTTTCCTTACCAAATTTCACCTACCAAAGGCGATACACTCCTCGGCAACGGTGCCAGAAAAGAGTCTTGATGACCCACAAGTATAGGGGATCTATCGTAGTCCTTTCGATAAGTAAGAGTGTCGAATCCAACGAGGAGCAGAAGGAAATGATAAACGGTTTTCAGCAAGGTATTCTCTGCAAGTACTGAAATAAGTGGTAACAGATAGTTTTGTGATAAGATAACTTGTAACGAGCAACAAGTAACAGAAGTAAATAAAGTGCAGCAAGGTGGCCCAATCCTTTTTGTAGCAAAGGACAAGCCTGGACAAACTCTTATAATAGGAAAAGCACTCCCGAGGACACATGGGAATATCGTCAAGCTAGTTTTCATCACGCTCATATGATTCGCGTTCGGTACTTTGATAATTTGATATGTGGGTGGACCGGTGCTTGGGTGCTGTTCTTACTTGAACAAGCATCCCACTTATGATTAACCTCTATTGCAAGCATCCGTAACTACAACAAAAGTATTAAGGTAAACCTAACCATAGCATGAAACATATGGATCCAAATCGGCCCCTTACGAAGCAACGCATAAACTAGGGTTTAAGCTTCTGTCACTCTAGCAACCCATCATCTACTTATTACTTCCCAATGCCTTCCTCTAGGCCCAAATAATGGTGAAGTGTTATGTAGTCGATGTTCACATAACACCACTAGAGGCTAGACAACATACATCTCATCAAAATATCGAACGAATACCAAATTCACATGACTACTAATAGCAAGACTTCTTCCTTGTCCTCAGGAACAAACGTAATTACTCACAAAGCATATTCATGTTCATAATCGGAGGGGTAATAATATGCATAAAGGATCTGAACATATGATTTTCCACCAAATAAACCAACTAGCATCAACTACAAGGAGTAATTAACACTACTAGCAACCTACTAGCACCAATCCCGGACTTGGAGACAAGAATTGGATACAAGAGATGAACTAGGGTTTGGAGATGAGATGGTGCTGGTGAAGATGTTGATGGAGATTTCCCTCTCCCGATGAGAGGAGCGTTGGTGATGATGATGGTGATGATTTCCCCCTCCCGGAGGGAAGTGTCCCCGGCAGAACAGCTCTGCCGGAGCCCTAGATTGGTTCCGCCAAGGTTCCGCCTCGTGGCGGCGGAGTCTCGTCCCGAAAGGTTGCCTTCTATTTTTTTTCTCATTGAAAGACTTCATATAGGAGAAGATGGGCGTCAGAGAGCCACCAGGGGGCCCACGAGGTAGGGGGGCGCCCCCACCTTCGTGAGCAGGGTGTGGGCCCCCTGGCCTTCATCTTTGGCGACGATTTTTCTTTATTTATTTTAAGATATTCTATGGAGTTTCAGGACTTTTGGAGTTGTGCAGAATAGGTCTCCAATATTTGCTCCTTTTCCAGCCCACAATTCCAGCTGCCGGCATTCTCCTGCCGGCATTCTCCCTCTTCATGTAAACCTTGTAAAATAAGAGAGAATAGCCATAAGTATTGTGACATAACGTGAAATAACAGCCCATAATGCAATAAATATTGATATAAAAGCATGATGCAAAATGGATGTATCACACCTATACAATTTACCATTGTATTGGGTGTGTTGGGGACACAAGAGACTCTTTGTATTTGGTTGCAGGGTTGCTTGAGAGATACCTTCTTCATCCTACGGCTCCCATGGATTGATAAACCTTAGGTCATCCACTTGAGGGAAATTAGCTACTGTCCTATAAACCTGTGCACTTGCAGGCCCAACAACGTCTACAAGAAGAAGGTTGTGTAGTAGACATCAAGCTCTTTTCTGGCGCCATTGCTGGGGAGGTGAGTGCTTGAAGGTATATCTTTAGATCTTGCAATCGAGTCTTTTTGTTTCTTGTTTTATCACTAGTTTAGTTTATAAAGAAAACTACAAAAAATGGAATTGAGTTTGTCTCATACGCTTCATCTTTTTAATATCTTTTGTGAGTATGATGGAAAGGAAAATTGTGCTCACGTGCTAGAAGAAGAAATCTATAAAATGCTTGATACTAGATCTTTGTATGATGAGCATGATTGCAATGTTGTTAGTATGAATTCGTTGAATATCCATGATGCTAATGATATGCAAAGCCACAAGCTTGGGGAAGCTATGTTTGATGAATATGATATATTTTGTCCCCCAAGCTTTGATGAGCAAATTTATTTTGATGATAGTATGCCTCCTATTTATGATGATTATATTGATGAAAGTGGGGTTGGAAGAGTGTCAACTTTAGAAAGTAGTGATCCCACTATTTTGGAGGATGTTGAATCCTGTTGTGATAAACATGAAAGTGGATTCGGAAGAGTGTCAACTTTATTTAGTGATGATTCCACTATTTCGGAAGAGGTTCCAATTGATTATGAGAACAAAGTTGCTATCTATGATGATTATTGTGATGACTTGTATGCTATTAGGAATAATAATAACCATGAAACTTGTCCTCATGATTTTAGTTTTCAATTGGATTATGCCTCACATGATAATTATTTTGTTGAGTTTGCTCCCACTACTATTGATGAGAAGAATTTTGCTTATGTGGAGAGTAGTAAATTTTCTATGCTTGTAGATCATGAAAAGAATGCTTTAGGTGCTGGTTATATTGTTGAATTCATTCATGATGCTACTGAAAATTATTATGAGGGAGGAACATATGCTTTTAGGAATTGCAATAATGTCAAGTTTCCTCTCTATGTGCTTAAAATCTTGAAGTTATGCTTGTTTTGCCGTCCTATGCTAGTTGATTATTGTTCCCATAAGTTGTTTGCTCACAAAATCCCTATGCATAGGAAGTGGGCTAGACTTAAATGTGCTAGTAATATGCTTCATGATGCTCCCGTTATGTTTCAATTCTTATCTTGTATGTGAGCATCATTGTCATCATCATGCCTAGCTAAAAAGGCATTAAAAAAAAGCTCTTGTTGGGAGATAACCCAATATTTATCCTTACTGTTTTTGTGTGTCCACATGATTATGCTATTGTAATAATCATGTTTTATATCTTTTATTTCAATAAAGTGCCAAGTAAGACCTTTAGGATGGCTTACGGTGATAGTGTGTTGATCCTGCTGAAAATCAGAAACTTTTGCACCAAGTAAATTAGTTTTGTTAATTCACAGAAACGTGCTTCTGATCTGATTCTTTTTGATATGTATTGGTACACAAATTTATTAGGGATTTCTAATTTGGTAGAATTGTTGGAGTTCCAGAAGTATACGTTTGATACAGATTACTACAGACTGTTCTGTTTTTGACAGATTCTGTTTTCTATGTGTTGTTTGCTTATTTTGATGAATCTATGAGTAGTATCAAGTGGTATGAACCATAGATAAGTTGGAATACAGTAGATATTACACCACTATGAATTTAGAATGATTTCATTACAATACCTAAGTGGTGGTTTTATTTTCTTATACTAACGGAGCTTACGAGTTTTCTGTTGAGTTTTGTGTTGTGAAGTTTTCAAGTTTTGGGTAAAGATTCGATGGACTATGGAATAAAGAGTGGCAAGAGCCAAAGCTTGGGGATGCCCAAGGCACCCCAAGGTAACATTCAAGAATAGCCAAAATCCTAAGCTTGGGGATGCCCCGGATGGCATCCCCTCTTTCGTCTTCGTTCATCGGTAACTTTACTTGGAGCTATATTTTTATTCACCACATGATATGTGTTTTGATTGGAGCGTCATTTTATTATTTTAGTATTTGATGTTGTTTAGATTAATTTTTTGCATCTTTATTTTCAATAAATAAGTCAAGGATAGCCTTTGCCATGCTCATTTTGCTAGTATACATGTTGCTGTTTGAAAACGGAAAGTTTACCGCTGTTGCAAAAATTCCCTAGAAAAGTCAGAGCATGGTATAATCTTGAAACTTTTTGCATATTGAGCTCTGATAAATATACTACAGTGGGAATTTTCTCTCATAATTTTTGGAGTTAGGGAAGTATGATGAATCTTGCATTCTTACAGACTATACTGTTTTGGCAGATTGCTGTTATGTTTGCATTGTTTGCATATGTTTGCTTGTTTAATGATTCTATTTGAGGAGAGGAGTATTAAATATGCAGAGGCATTTAGTGTGAAATGTTGAATAATAATTTTAGTGATTTGTTACAGTAGAAAATGTTAAGGTTTTGCATTGGTTTATATTAACCTATCTCACGAGTTCTTGTTGAGTTTGTTGTGGATGAAGCTTTTGAGAAATAGAGGAACCATGATATGAGAGGAATTAAGGAGACACAAAAGTTCAAGCTTGGGGATGCCCAAGGCACCCCAAGATAATATTTCAAGAAGTCTCAAGCATCTAAGCTTACGGATGCCCCGGTAGGCACCCCACTTTTCTTCTTCAACAACTATCGGTTAGTATCGGTTGAGCCTAAGTTTTTGCTTCTTCACATGAGTTGTGCTATCCTTGCAATGTCATTTTATTTTGCTTTGCTTGATGTTTGAATACAATACCAAGATCTGAAATTCCTTAATGTTAGAGAGTCTTCACATAGTTGCACAATTATTCGACTACTCATTGATCTTCACTTATATCTTTCGGAGTAGTTTGTCATTTGCTCTAGTGCTTCACTTATATTATTTTGAGAGTCTTTTAGAACAGCATGGTATTTACTATGGTCATAAAGTTGGTCCTAGAATGATGAGCATCCAAGTTGGGTATAATAAAAACTATCATAAAAAGTGAATTGGATGCTATGATCAATTTGATACTTGATAATTGTTTTGAGATATGGAGGTAGTGATACTAAAGTCATGCTAGTTGGGAGATTATGAATTTAAAGAATGCTTGTGTTGAAGTTAGAAAGTTCCATAGCATGCACGTATGGTTAAAGTTGTGTAACAAATTAGAAACATGAAGTGTACCTGGCTTGTGCATCCTTATGAGTGGCGGTCGGGGACGAGCGATGGTCTTTTCCTACCAATCTATCCCCCTAGGAGCATGCACGTAGTACTTGGTTTTTGATGTCTTCTAAATTTTTGCAATAAGTATATGAGTTATTTTGACTAATTTTAAGTCCATGGATTATACGCACTTTTACCTTTCCGCCATTGCTAGCCTCTTCGGTACCGTGCATTGCCCTTTCTCACCTTGAGAGTTGGTGCAAACTTCGCCGGTGCATCCAAACCCCGTGATATGATACGCTCTATCACACATAAACCTCCCTATATCTTCCTCAAAACAACCACCATACCTACCTATTATGGCATTTCCATAGCCATTCCGAGATATATCGCCATGCAACTTTCCACCGTTCCGTTAATCATCATCACATACTTTACTTTTGTCATATTGCCATTGCATGATCATGTAGTTGACATCGTATTTGTGGCAAAACCACCATGCATTATTTTTCATACATGTCACTCTTGATTCATTGCACCATCCCGGTACACCGCCGGAGGCATTCATATAGAGTCATATCTTGTTCTAGTTTCGAGTTGTAATTCATATGTTGTAATCAATAGAAGTGTGATGATCATCATTATTAGAGCATTGCCCAAAGAAAAAAAAGAAAAAAAAATAAAGAAAGGCAAAAAGAAAAAAAAGGCCCAAAAGAAAAAAAGGGAAAGAAAAAAAGAAAGAAAAAAAGAATAAATAAATAAAAAGGGCAATGTTACTATCTCTTTTTCCACACTTGTGCAGTAGCACCTTGTTCTTCATGTAGTGAATCTCATATATTGTGCTTCAAAGTAGCACCATGTTTTTCATATAGTGAGTCTCATAAGTTGTCTTTTTCATACTAGTGGGAATTTTTCATTATAGAACTTGTCTTGTATATTCCTACGATGGGCTTCCTCAAATGCCCTAGGTCTTCGTGAGCAAGCAAGTTGGATGCACACCCACTAGTTTTCTTTTGTTGAGCATTCATTTATAGCTCTAGTGCATCCGTTGCATGGCAATCCCTACTCCTCATGTTGACATCAATTGATGGGCATCTCCATAGCCAGTTGATTATCCTCGTCAATGTGAGACTTTCTCCTTTTTTGTCTTCTCCACACAATCCCCATCATCATATTCTATTACACCCATAGTGCTATATCCATGGCTCACACTCATGTATTGCGTGAAGGTTGAAAAAGTTTGAGATTATTTAAGTATGAAACAATTTCTTGGCTTGTCATCGGGGGTATAGAAGCTGGGAACATCTTTGTGTGACGAAAATGAAGCATAGCCTAACTATATGATTTTGTAGGGATGAACTTTCTTTTGCCATGTTATTTTGAGAAGACATGATTACTTTGATTAGTATGCTTGAAGTGTTACTATTTCTTTTATCAATATGAAATTTTATTTTGAATCATTTGGATCTGAATATTCATGCCACAATAAAGAAAATTACATTATAAATTATGCTAGGTAGCATTCCACATCAAAAATTCTGTTTTTATCATTTACCTACTCGAGGATGAGCAGGAATTAAGCTTGGGGATGCTTGATACGTCTCCAACATATCTATAATTTTTGATTGTTCCATGCTATTATATTACCCTTTTTGGATATTTATGGGCTTTATTTTACACATTTATATCATTCTTGGGACTAACCTATTAACCGGAGGCCCAGCCCATATTGCTGTTTTATTGCATGTTTCAGTATTTCGAAGAAAAGGAATATCAAACGGAGTCCAAATGGAATGAAACCTTCGGCATCGTCCTTTTTTGGAAGATTATCATCCTGGAGACTTGGAGTCCAAGCCAGAAGGTCCTCGAGGAGCCCAGGAGATAGGGGGCGCCCCCCTACATGGCGCGGCCCCCTGCCTCGTGGACCCCTCGAGCACCTCCCGACCGACTCCTTTCGCCTATATAAGCCTACGTACCCTAAGACCATCAGAAAGAAAGATAGATTGGGAGTTCCGCCGCCGCAAGCCTCTGTAGCCACCAAAAACCTCTCGGGAGCCTGTTCCGGCACCCTGCCGGAGGGGGAATCCATCACGGTGGCACGATCTTGATGTATCCCGAGCTTTGCTATTGTAGTTGGATCTTATGATATTTCTCCCCCTCTACTCTCTTGTGATGAATTGAGTTTCCCCTTTGAAGTTATCTTATCGGATTGAGTCTTTACTTTGAGAACACTTGATGTATGTCTTGCCGTGTTTATCTGTGGTGACAATGGGATATCACGTGCCTCTTGATGTATGTTTTGGTGATCAACTTGCGGGTTCCGCCCATGAACCTATGCATAAGGGTTGGCACACATTCTTGACTATCCGGTAGAAACTTTGGGGCACTCTTTGAAGTACTTTGTGTTGGTTGGATGAATATGAGATTGTGTGATGCATATCATATAATCATGCCCACAGATACTTGAAGTGACAATGGAGTATCTAGGTGACATTAGGGTTTTGGTTGATTTGTGTCTTAAGGTGTTATTCTAGTACGAACTCTTTAATAGATCGATCGGAAAGAATAACTTTGAGGTGGTTTCGTACCCTACCATAATCTCTATGTTTGTTCTCCGCTATTAGTGGCTTTGGAGTGACTCTTTGTTGCATGTTGAGGGATTGTTATATGATCTATCTATGTTATTATTGTTGAGAGAACTTGCACTAGTGAAAGTATGAACCCTATGCCTTGTTTCCTATCATTGCAATACCATTTACGCTCATTTTTATCATTAGTTACCTTGTTGTTTTTATTATTTCAGATTACAAAAACCTATATCTACTCTCCATATTGCACTTGTATCACCCTCTCTTCGCCGAACTAGTGCACCTATACAATTTACCATTGTATTGGGTGTGTTGGGGACACAAGAGACTCTTTGTTATTTGATTGCAGGGTTGCTTGAGAGAGACCATCTTCATCCTACGCCTCCCACGGATTGATAAACATTAGGTCATCCACTTGAGGGAAATTTGCTACTGTCCTACAAACCTGTGCACTTGCAGGCCCAACAACGTCTACAAGAAGAAGGTTGTGTAGTAGACATCACTTGCCGCTCACCACCTTGGGCTTCACATTAAAAATCTTCAGCCATAAGCCGAAGTGTGGTGAGATGCGGAGAAAGGCCTCGCACATGATGATGAATGTCGAGATGTTGAGGAAGGATTTGGGGGATAGATCATGAAAATCGATCCCGTAGTAATACATGATGCCGCGAACGAATGGGTGGAGGGGAAACCCTATCCCGCGGAAAAAGTGAGGGAGGAATACAACCCTCTCGTGGGGTTCCGGAGTAGGGACGATCTGTCCCGTCGTCAGGAGATGATGGCTGATTTTCTTGGTCAGATACCCCCCCCCCCCCCCCCGAAGCTTTTTGATATCCTTCTCCTGGACGGTAGAGGCCATCCACTTGCCTCCTGCTCCAGATCCGGACATTTTCGGAGGGCCTTTGTGGGCGGAGAATACGAAAGCTTAGGCGCTGGAGCTCGAGTGAGAGAGAATGGATGAGCAGAGGAAGGAGAAGGCGTGGGTGAAAAAGGGGAGTCCTTATCTCCTTATAAAGGTAGCAGGGATCCTGCGCCTTCCCACTTGCCCGGTAAACTTGCTTATTCCCCAAGCGCCGCATTGATGGCGCGGTTGGGTTACCCACACCTGTATTGATGAGAATCCCGTGATAAGGGGACACGATCTCTGCTTCGACAAGACGTGCCAATGAAACTGCCTCGCAATATGTGCAGTAGCAGGTTGAGAAAACGGTTCACATAATGACCGGGCCGCGGCATGATGTCACGCTATGGAAAGTTGTGAGCAGATTAGATTTGTGGAAAATTGTGCTCTCTACGGTGGTACGTGGAATTTGTTTTGCAGAGCCGGATATGATTCATGTGTTCAAAAATCTACCTTGGAGTATTCGGAGAAGGAACCTGCCTTGCAATGCCGAAGACAATCTGCGCGCTGGACTCGTCGTCATTGAAGCCTGGTTCAGGGGCTACTGAGGGAGTCCAGGGTTAGGGGGTCCTCGTACAGCCGGACTATATACTTGCGCCAGACTGTTGGACTACGAAGATACAAGATTGAAGAATTCGTCCCGTATCCGGGTGGGACTCTCCTTTGCGTGGAAGGCAAGCTTGGCAATTCGGATATGTAGATTTCCTTCTCTGTAACCGACTCTGTGTAACCCTAGCCCCCTCTGGTGTCTATATAAACCGGAGGATTTAGTCTGTAGGACCAACAACAATCATAATCATAGGCTAGCTTCTAGGGTTTAGCCTCGATGACCTCGTGGTGGATCAACTCTTGTAATACTCATATCATCAAGATCAATCAAGAAGTAAGTAGGGTATTACCTCCATAGAGAGGGCCCGAACCTGGGTAAACATTGTGTCCCCCGCCTCCTGTTACCATTAGCCTTAGACGCACAGTTCGGGACCGCCTACCCGAGATCCTCCGGTTTTGACACCGACACCCTCCTTCACTCCTTTATATACGGGGAGGGGGGAACCCCATAGACACACAAGTTGATCTGTTGATCTCTCCCAGCCGTGTGCGGTGCCCCCCTCCACCATATTCCACCTCGGTCATATCGTAGCGGTGCTTAGGCAAAGCCCTGCGTCGGTAGCAACATCATCACCGTCATCACGCCGTCATGCTGACGGAACTCTCCCACGAAGCAATGCTGGATCGTGAGTTCGTGGGACGTCGCCGAGCTGAACATGTGCAGAACTCGGAGGTGCCGTGCATTCTGTACTTGGATCGATCGGATCATGAAGACGTACGACTACATCAACCGTGTTGTTATTATGCTTCCGTTTACGGTCTACGAGGGTACGTGGATGACACTCTCCCTTCTCGTTGCTATGCATCACCATGATCTTGCGTGTGCGTAAGAATTTTTTTGAATTTACTACATTCCCCAACACTTTTATAGGCTTGGTACGACAACAACTGATAATTAATTGGTGGACCCCCGCACAAATCATGATGCATGTGTGGATGATGGATGCTTCCCCGGTAGCTCCCCTAACCGGTAAAAGTGACTCTGCGGTCTTTCGGCGGCTCCCCTCCGCTGGCAACCTCTTAGTCATTGGTGGTGAGAGGAGTCGCCGAATCCCGCATGTGCGGATTGTTTTCCCTTTAGGTTCAAGGTCCCTAGTAAGCTTAGTTTTTTTAATCATTCTACGTCAACGATGGCGACGATGATGCTGAATAACGAAGCTTCGGATTCTTCACCGGCGAGGTGATCGTCTCTATGGTCGGTGATGGATTTAGGAACTAGTCTGTTCAAGCGGGGGTGTCATGATGGTGGCATCATCCTTGTGGTGGACATGTGTCCTCAGAAGTCCAAAAGGACCCCTGCCAAGTCAAATTGCGTGAAAAGACCAACTTTGAAATAAATTGTCAGAAAGGACCAGCTGCACTATGGCGGCAGGTGCACTAGCCGACACATGGCACCTGCCACTTTGCACGGAGGCGATAGCCCATGCCGTCGGGGGCGCAGGCGGCAGCTCCTCTCTCATAGGATTTTCGTCCACGCGGTGCCTCGCAACAGAACGACTCGACGCAGGTACGCCCTGCCACCATTCCCTGAGACGGCAGGTACTGTTCTGCTACCCCATTGCCAGCTTGCCTGACAACACCGACAACCTTCGTGAAAATGGACAAAACTGACCCTTTTCTGAAACTTTAACACAAAAAACCAATTTAAAAATATTTCACAAAATATCCCTCTTTTGCATGACGCCCAGGGCTGGGGCGCCATGCTAGAGAGCATGACGCTCTGGCCTATGGCGCCATGATTGCAACATGTAGCACGGCGTCCCGGGGCTTGGGCACCATGCCAAATAACACGGTGCCCTATCCGAGGGCGTCATGCAAAAGGGTCATTTTATAAAATACTTTCATACTAGTGTCGTTTTGTGTTGATTTTGGAAAAGGGCCAGTTTTATTCTTCCTCACAGCACCTTCAGTATGATAGGACGTCTGCCTGTAGCCGCGCATGCATGCGCGTGGGACTAGCTTGTTTTGTTTCTTTAGGGGTGGAAAAAGAGAGAAAATATGCATATGTAAGAGATGATTTGGTGTCATTTTTAAATGAAAAATGGGGGCGAGGCGTGTGCCTTTTCTTCTTAATAAAAAGAAGGGGTCGGCCTGTGGACCTGTGCATCAGTAAGTTGTGGTCATTGGGGAATGGAGGCAAGGCCCACCTGCGTCGAGCCATTCCGTTGTGAGGCGACGCGCGGATGGAAATCCTGTGAGAGAGAAGCTGCCACTTGCGCCGTGGCGGTAGGGGATGCCGCCTCCGCGCGTCACGGCAGGTGCAACGTGTCGGCTAGCACATCTGCCACCACGGTGTAGCTGGTCCTCTTTGACAATTCGTTTCAGATGTGGTCTTTTCTGAAAATTTGACTCGACAAGTAGTTCTTTTGTATAAAAGTTCGTGTCCTCGGTCTCCGCTGTTACGACTGTGTCTGCTTGAACGTCGGCATGGAGTTTGGGAGGTAGTTCAGGAGTGGATGCAGATTGTGGTCTGCATCGACGACATCTGAAAGACTGAACATGTGCTGGGTTCATGGTTGATGGATGGCAGGTATGGCTTCCTCCTTTGGCGTCTTAGTCGTAGTGGGGTGCAAGATCTGGAGTTCAATGGTGTGTCCGGGGTGTTGCCCTGGTCTGATTTGTTCAACGATTATCTCATCACTTTTGGTGAGCCACCTTGGAAGTCCGCAAAGCAGCATATCAGTGATGGAGGCACGTCGAGCATAGGTGAGGAGGTGTGATCTGTCATTTTTTTCTTTGATGGCTGCTGTGGTGGTGCTGGAGGCAGGTGACGGACATTGGTGTCAAGCTCAGAGTCATGTTGTTGTCTTTTTAGTTTTATCATGTCGGTCTTTACGTGACTTATATTTTAATCTTTATAATATGAACGAGACACGTATTATCATGCAAAAAAATCATTTTAGCGGTTCGAGTAGGTAACAGTAGATCCTAGACTGCTCGGTTTTTGTAGATTCGTGCGGCACGCACTGGCCCACCCAGATGTATGAGCTATGTATTACAATGCGACAAACTTTTATCTTTTTAGCCAAATCAATGTCAGCTACTCCCTCCGACCGAAAATATTTGTCCAAGGAAATGGATGTATCTAGATATATTTTAGTTCTAGACACACCCATTTGTATTCATTTCCATGATAAATATTTCCGGACGGAGGAAGTATTTGTCGGGGAAGGTACACATGCAACTCTCTCATCTCTCTCTACCTCCCAAATAAATCTATGAACTCATCTTAGACAAATTAAATTATTCATATCTTTTAAACAATAAACTCATCTTTAAAACATCTTATATATTTAGACTTCTAGTGCCAAGACCTTTATAACAAGGCCAATCTTGGATACATCTCAAACACGTTTAAATTTTTACGTTTTAATCCACCTATTTCACTCAATATATTTCACACTCCCAGTTTTTAAGAAAAAATAGGGTGAAATCGATTTTGTGTTTTTAAATGAGCAAAATATGTTTTAAAAAAGAGAGAAATATGTGTTTTCAGAAGAGTGACCTTTAAAAAATGAGTGAAATCTCCTATCTAAAATTAGTGAAATAAGTCTTTTCAAATGAGTGAAATAGTTATTCGAATTGATTGAAATATTTTTTTGCAAGTGAGTGAAAACCTTTTTCACAAATCTTGTGAATTAGTGGAATCACTTCTTTGAAATGAGCAAACTTTGCTACCTAAAATATAAAATGAGTGAAATAAGTTTTCATTGAAATTAGTAATTTTTTAAATTCAGTTAAATCAATTTTTTGAAATGATTTCAAAAAATGCAATTTAATGAAATAATTGGAATCACTTCTTCGAAATAACTGAAATTATTTTTTTTGAGTTGTGTAAAACTAGTGTTTTGAATTAAGTGAAAACAATAGATAGAATCTAGTTTTGATATGAATGAAATATTGTTTTAGATGAGTGAATTGGTCTTTTTGATAATGAATGAAATGTTATTTTAGCTGAAATAAGTCTTGTAAAAAATTGAATATATATATGTCACACTCTCAGTTTCTAAGAAATGAGTAAATTCATTTTCTAAATGAGAAAAATTTGCTTTTTATAATGAGTGAAATAGGTTTTTTCAGAAGAGTGACTTTTTTAAAACCGAGTGAAATCTCCTAACTGAAATGAGTGAAATAAGTCTTTTGAATGGAGTGAAATGAGTTTTTTGAATTGACTGAAATCAGTTTTGTGAAATGACTTGAAACCTTTTCTTGATTGTGAAATTAGTGAAAATATTTTTATTAATTGACTGAAATGTTGTTTTTAATTTAGAGAAATCAATTATCTAAAAGATATTGAGATCCGTTGTTTGAAATGGGTGAAGTAAGTTGTTTCTTAGAAATGAGTGAAATATTTATTTTTGAAATGAGTGAAATCCATTTTTAAAACTCATTTAAAATATTTAAGATTGGTCTTGTTTTAAATTTCTCATCGCCATGAATTCAAATATGTAAAAAAATCAAACCATAAATTTGCTTCAAATGTTATGAGTCGCTTAAAATATCTTAAGAGAAATTTAATTGAAGTTGGAGAGCGAGAATCTTGTCTGCGTGCAATCAGTAGTTCTTCCCTCATTTCTCTCTGTTACCTAACAAAAAGTTGTGATGACCTACAAGTATAGGGGATCAATCATAGTCCTTTCGATAAGTAAGAGTGTCAAACCCAATGAGGAGCAGAAGGAAATGACAAGCGGTTTTCAGCAAGGTAATGTCTTCAGGCACTGAAATTGTCGGTAAAAAATAGTTTGATAGCTAGGTAATTTGTAACAAGCAACAAGTAGCAATAGGTGCAGCAAGGTAGCCCAATCCTTTTGTAGCAAAGCACAGGCTGGAACTTTTACTTATAGCAAGTAAAATGCTCTTGAGGACACACGGGAATTTCATCTAGTCACTTTCATCATGTTTGTTTGATTCGTGTTCGCTACTTTGATAAATTGATATGTGGGTGGACCGGTGCTTGGGTGTTGTTCTTACTTGAACAAGCCTCCCACTTATGATTACCCCCTCTCGGAAGCATCCGCAACTATGAAAGAAGAATTAAGATAAATCTAACCATAGCGCGAAACGTATGGATCCAAATCAGCCTATGACGAAATATCACATAAACCAGGGTTTAAACTTCTGTCACTCTAACAATCCATTATCTAATAACCACTCCACAATGCATTCCCTTAGGCCCAAGGATGGTGAAGTGTCATGTACTCGACGTTCACATAACACCACTAAGGGAATCACAACATACACATCATCAAAATATCGAACGAATGCCAAATTCACATGCTTACTTATGACAAGACTTCTCCCATGTCCTCAAGAACAAAAGCAACTACTCACAAATCATATTTTTGTTCAAGATCAGAGGGGTATTGAATATCATCATGGATCTGAACATATAATCTTCCACCAAATAAACAAACTAGCATTAACTACAATATGTAATAAACACTACTAGCAACCCACAGGCACCAATCTGAGGTTTTGACACAAAGATTAAATACAAGAGATGAACTAGGTTTTGAGATGAGATGGTGTTGCCGAAGATGTTGATGTAGATTGGTCCTCCCACAATGAGAGGATCATTGGTGATGATGATGGCTCCGATTTTCCCCTCCCAGAGGGAAATTTCCCCGGTGGAATCGCTCCGTCGGAGAGAAAAAGTGCTCCTGCCAAGGTTCCGCGTCGAGACGGTGGCGCTTCATCCCGTAAGCTCTCCCTTTTTTTCTAGGGCAAACGGGTTTATATACCAAAAGATGGTACATGGAGGCCTGCCAGGATCACCACAAGCTCGGGGGCGCGCCCCCCAGGCTTGTGGCTGCCTGGTGGGCCCCCCTTTGGTATTTATTTTGCCGATAATTTTAATATATTCCAAAATAATTCTCCGTCAATTTTTAGCTCATTTGGAGATGTTCAGATAAGTTGCCTCCGATATAGCCCTTTTCGGCCCATAATTCTAGCTGCCAGCAATCTCCCTCTTCATATAATTCTTGCAAAATAAGAGGGAAAAGGCATAAGAATTGTATTATAAAGTAAAATAATAGTCCATAATGCAATAAATATCAACATGAAAACATGATGCAAAATGGACGTATCAACTCCCCCAAGCTTAGAACTCGCGTGTCCTCAAGCGAAAGCCGATATTTATAATCATGACCACATGTTTAGAGATAGAGGTGTCGATAAAAATTAAAATAGGGACATGAAAGCATCATGGTCATTAACATAAGAGCAATATATCATCATAAAACTTCTCATGCTAGAGTAACAATTAATTCACACCCTAAAGTACGGAAAATAAACTTTATTGGAAACTAACAAACTATGTTTTTAGTCATTGAAACAATCTCAATCCATTTTCAGAAAGAGTCTGCGTAAGAGACTTTTTTTAGCAAGTTCACATACTCAACTATCATTTAGTCTTCTATGATTGCTTACACTCAAGGCATATTTATAGACTAAAAGTTTCAGTCAGACACATAGAAAGATAGGGGCTTATAGTTCGGCCTACCAACTTGTATACCTCAAGGGTAATGTCAACAATAATAACTCATGATCATTTACATCCAACTGGATATATATGTCTGGATCTATCCACCACATGATGCTTGCCACTAAAGAGTACATATAAAGGAATAGGGACTAACGCTTATGACTCTTGCATAAAAGTAAATACATGAAAGTAAAAGATATGCCCTTCGCAGAAGGAAGCAGAGGTTGTCATGCGCTTTTTACTTTTGGATGTGCACGCTCTTAATGTAAAGAAACCTCACTTTATATACCTTGTCATAGCAACCATTATTATGCAGTCCATCGCTTTTATGTCTTTACCATCACAAGTTTGTACACAGCTTACTTTTCCATATAATAAAAGATAATACATATTTATGAGCAATTTTTATTTTTTTAATGTCTACTACGCAACCTTCTTCTTGTAGACTCTAGTTGGGCCTCCAAGCGCAGAGTTTTGTAGGACAGTAGCAAATTTCCCTCACGTGGATGACCTAAGATTTATCAATCCGTGGGAGGCATAGGATGAAGATGGTCTCTCTCAACAACCCTGCAACCAAATAACAAAGAGTCTCTTGTGTCCCCAATACAATGGTAAATTGTATAGGTGCACTAGTTCGGCGCAGAAATGGTGATACAAGCATAATATGGATGGTAGATATAGGTTTTTGTAATATGAAAATATAAAAACAGCAAGGTAGCAAGTAAAAAGCAAGCGAAAACGGTATTGCAATGCTTGGAAACAAGGCCTAGGGTTCATACTTTCACTAGTGCAAGTTCTCCCAAGAATGATAACATAATTAGATCATATTAAAATCCCTCGACGTGCAATGAAGAATCACTCAAAAGTTCCTATCATGGAGAACATAAGATGGAATTGCTTGTAGGGTATGAAACCATCTCAAAGTAATTATTTCCGATCAATCCATTGAGCTATTCCTCTAAGTGTCACAAACAGCCCTAGAGTTCATAGTAAAATAACACCATATGACACATATCAATCAACCCTAATGTCACCTAGATACTCCAATGTCACCACAAGTGTCTGTGGGTTAATTATATGATATGGATCAAACAACTTCAAATTCATAATATTCAATCCAACACAAAGAACTTCAAGAGCATCCCAAGATTTCTATCAGAGAAAGGAATATGAAAATGCATACCAACCCCTATGCATAGATTACCCCAATGTCACCACGGGAATCCGCAAGTTGATAACCAAAACATACATCAAGTTGATCAACAGAACATCCCATTGTCACCACGGATATCCCATCGCAAGACATACATCAAGTGCTCTCACATCCAAAGATTCAATCCGACATAACAAAAGCTCAAAGGAAAAGACTCAATTCATCACAAGGTGGAGAGGGGAAAACACCATAAGAACCAACTATAATAACAAATCTCGCCGTACATCAAGATCGTGCCATATCAAGAACACGAGAGAGAGAGAAAGAGAGAGAGAGAGAGAGAGAGAGAGAGAGAGAGAGAGAGAGAGAGAGAGATCAAACACATAGCTACTGGTACATACCCTCAGCCCCGAGGGTGAACTACTCCCTCCTCATCATGGAGAGCGCCAGGATGACGAAGATGGCCAGTGATGATGGATTGCCCCTCCGGTAGGGTGCCGGAACAGGGTCCCGAGAGGTTATTCGTGGCTACAGAGGCTTGTGGCGGCAGAACTCCCAATCTAGGTTTCTTTTTGGGGGGTTTTGTATTTATAGGAGTTTTTGGCATCGGGGACAAGTCAGGGGGGTCCGCAAGGCGACGGCAAGGCAGGGGGCGCACCCTGGGCGCCCCCACCCTTGTGGATGCCTCGTGGATCTTCTGGTCCATCTCCGATACTCCGTGGGCTTATTCTGGTCCATAAAAATCATCGTAAAGTTTCAGCTCGTTTGGACTCTGTTTGGTATTCCTTTTCTGTAAAACTCAAAAACAAGGAAAAAACATATACTGGCACTGGCTCTAAGTTAATAGGTTAGTCCCAAAAATAATATAAAATAGCATATAAATGCATATAAAACATCAAGATGGATAATATAATAGCATGGAATAATAAAAAATTATAGATACGTTGGAGACGTATCAAGCATCCCCAAGCTTAATTCCTGCTCGTCCTCGAGTAGGTAAATGATAAAAACAGAATTTTTGATGTGGAATGCTACCTAACATATTTTATCTACGTAATTTTCTTTATTGTGGCATGAATGTTCAGATCCATAAGATTCAAAACAAAAGTTTAATATTGACATAGAAACGATAATACTTCAAGCATACTAATAAAGCAATTATGTCTTCTCAAAATAACATGGCCAAAGAAAGATATCCCTCCAAAATCATATAGTCTGGCTATGCTCCATATTCATCACGCAAAATATTCAAATCATGCACAATCCCGATGACAATCCAAGCAATTGTTTCATACTTTTGATGTTCTCAAACTTTTTCAATTTTTACGCAATACATGAGCGTGAGCCATGGACATAGCACTATAGGTGGAATAGAATATGGTGGTTGTGCACAAGACAAAAAGAAGGAGATAGTCCAACTAGGCGTATCAACGGGCTATGGAAATGCCCATCAATAGATATCAATGTGAGTGAGTAGGGGTTGCCATGCAACGGATGCACTAGAGCTATAAGTTTATGAAAGCTCAAAAGGAAACTAAGTGGGTGTGCATCCAACTCGCTTGCTCACGAAGACCTTGGGCAATTTGAGGAAGCCCATCTTTGGAATATACAAGACAAGTTCTGTAATGAAAAAAGTATATGAAAGTGACAACATATGAGACTCTCTATCAGGAAGATCATGGTGCTATTTTGAAGCACAAGTGTGGTAAAAGGATAGTAACATTGCCCCTTCTCTCTTTTCTCTCACTCTTTTTATTTTGGGCCTTCTATTTTTTGGCCTCTTTTTTTCTCCTGGGGTCTCATCCTGACTTGTGGGGGAATCATAGTCCTCATCATCCTTTCCTCACATGGGACAATGCTCTAATAATGAAGATCATCACACTTTTATTTACTTACAACTCAAGAATTACAACTCGATACTTAGAACAAAATATGACTCTATATGAATGCCTCCCATGGTGTACCGGGATGTGAAATGAATCAAGAGTGACATGTATGAAAGAATTATGAAAGGTGGCTTTGCCACAAATACTATGTCAACTACATGATCATGCAAAGCAATATGACAATGATGAAGCGTGTCATAATAAACGGAACGGTGGAAAGTTGCATGGCAATATATCTCGGAATGGCTATGGAAATGCCATAATAGGTTGGTATGGTGGCTGTTTTGAGGAAGATATATGGTGGGTGTATGGTACCGGCGAAAGTTGCGCGGTACTAGAGAGGCTAGCAATGGTCGAAGGGTGAGAGTGCGTATAATCCATGGACTCGACATTAGTCATAAAAAACTCACATACTTATTGCAAAAATCTATTAGTCATTGAAACAAAGTACTACACGCATGCTCCTAGGGGGATAGATTGGTAGGAAAAGACCATCGCTTGTCCCTGACTGTCACTCATAAGGAAGACAATCAATAAATAAATCATGCGCCGACTTCATCACATAACGGTTCACAATACGTGCATGGTACGGGAATCACAAACCTTAACACAAGTTTTTCTACAATCCACAATTACTCACTAGCATGACTTCAATATCACCATACTCATATCTCAAAACAATCATAAGGAATCAAACTTCTCATAGTATTCAATGCACTTTTATATGAAAGTTTCTATTATATCCCTCTTGGATGCCCATCATATTAGGACTAAATTCATAACCAAAGAAAATTACCATGCTGTTTAAGACTCTCAAAATAATATAAGTGAATCATGAGAGTTCATCAATTTCTTCAAAATAAAACCATCGCTGGGCTCTAAAAATATATAAGTGAAGCACTAGAGCAAATGACAAACTACTCCAAAAGATATAAGTGAAGATCTATGAGTACTCGAATAATTGTGTAACTATGTGAAGAATCTCTAACATTTAAGAATTTCAGATCTTGGGATATTATTCAAACATCAAGCAAAACAAAATAAAATAAAATGACGCTCCAAGCAAAACACATATCGTGTGGTGAATAAAAATGTAGCTCTAAGTAAGGTTATCGATGAACGATGATGAAAGAGGGGATGCCATCCGGGGCATCCCCAAGCTTAGATGCTTGCTTTTCCTTGAATATTACCTTGGGGTGCCTTGGGCATCCGCAAGCTTAGTCTCTTGCCACTCCTTATTTCGTATTCCATCGAAACTTCACCCAAAACTTGAAAACTTCACAACACAAAACTCAACAAAAAATCTTATGAGCTCCGTTAGTATAAGAAAACAAATCACCACTTAGGTACTGTTGTGAACTCATTCTAAATTCATATTGGTGTTATACCTACTGTATTCCAGCTTCTCCATGGTTCATACCCTCGGATACTACCCATAGATTCATCAAAATAAGCGAACAACACAATGAAAACAGAATCTTTCAAAAACAGAACAGTCTGTAGTAATCTGGAAACTTTCCATACTTCTGTAACTCTAAAAATTCTGAAAAAATAGGAAAATCTAGGAAAGTTTTATATAAATGTTGTGTAGAAAACTCAAATAAAAATAACGTTCAAGTGAATTTTAAAAATTCCTGGAGTGAGCAAAAGTTTCTATTTTTGCACAAAATCAAGTCAACTATCATCCACACTATCCCAAAGGCTTTACTTGGCACTTTATTGAAACAAAAGCTATAAAACATGATTACTATAGTAGCATAATCATGTGAACACACAAAAATAGTAGGGGTAATTATTGGGTTGTCTCCCAACAAGCGCTTTTCTTTAATGCCTTTCTAGCTAGGCATGATGATTTTAATGATGCTCACATAAAAGTAAAGAACTGAAAAACAAAGAGAGCATCATGAAGAATATGACTAGCACATTTAAGTCTAACCCACTTCCTGTGTATAGGGATTTTGTGAGCAAACAACTTATGGGAACAAAAATCAACTAGCATAGGAAGGTAAAAGATCAAGATTTTCAACACATAGAGAGGAAACTTGATATTATTGCAATTCCTACAAGCATATATTCCTCCCTCATAATGATTTTCAGTAGCATCATGAATGAATTCAACAATATAACCATCAGATAAAAGCACTATTTTCATGATCTCCAAGCATAGAAAATTTGCTACTCTCCACATAAGCACAATTCTTCTCAATCGGAATAGTGGGAGTATCATAAGAAACTCGAATACTATAAATTGTTTCCACACTAAAAGAGTAATGTTTAGAAAAAGGGTAATCATAATCATGAAAAGTTTTATAAATATAATCATCACTACTTTTTATAACATAAGTGTCATCACAATAATCATCATAAGTAGCGACTTTGTTCTCATCAAAATCAATTGAAACCTCTTCCAAGATAGTGGAATCATTACTAAATAAAGTTATGACCTCTCCAAATCCATTTTCACAATTATCACAATAAGATTCAACATCCTCCAAAATAGTGGGATCATTACTTCCTAAAGTTGACACTCTTCCAAACCCACTTTCATCAATATAATCATCATAAATAGGAGGCATGCTATCATCATAATAAATTTGTATATCAAAACTTGGGGGACTAAAAATACCATCTTCATCAAACATAGCATCCCCAAGCTTGTAGCTTTGCACATCATTAGCATCATGGATATTCAAAGAATTCACACTAACAATATTGCAATCATGCTCATCATTCAAAAATTTAATCCCAAACATTTTATAGACTTCTTCTTCTAACACTTGAGCACAATTTTCCTTTCCATCATTTTCACAGACGGCAACCTCAATTCCATTTTTTTGTCATTTTCTTTTATAGACTAAACTAGTGATAAAACAAGAAATTAAAGATTTGATTGCAAGAACTAAAGATATACCTTCAAGCAATCACCTCCCCAGCAATGGCGCCAGAAAAGAGCTTGATGTCTACTACGCAACCTTCTTCTTGTATACTCTAGTTGGGCCTCCAAGCGCAATGTTTTGTAGGACACTAGAAAATTTCCCTCAAGTGGACGACCTAAGGTTTATCAATCCGTGGGAGGCGTAGGATGAAGATGGTCTCTCTCAAACAACCTTGCAACCAAATAACAAAGAGTATCTTGTGTTCCCAACACACCCAATACAATGGTAAATTGTATAGGTGCACTAGTTCGGCGAAGAGATGGTGATACAAGCATAATATGGATGGTAGATATAGGTTTTTGTAATCAGAAAATATAAAAACAGCAAGGTAGCAAGTAACGGAAGTGAGCGAAAATGGTATTGCAATGCTTGGAAACAAGGCCTAGGGTTCATACTTTCACTAGTGCAAGTTCTCTCAACAATGATAACATAATTAGATCATATAACAATCCCTCAACGTGCAACGAAGAATCACTCCAAAGTTCCTATCACAGAGAACATAAGATGAAATTGCTTGTAGGGTACGAAACCACCTCAAAGTTATTCTTTCCAATCAATCCATTGAGCTATTTATATAAGTGTCACAAACAGCCCTAGAGTTTGTAGTAAAATAACACCATATGACACACATCAATCAACCCTAATGTCACCTAGATACTCGAATGTCACCACAAGTGTCCTTGGGTTAATTAGACGATATGCATCAAAGAACTTTAGATTCATAATATTCAATCCAACACAAGGAACTTCAGGAGTATCCCAAGATTTCTATCGGAGAAAGGAATATGAAAATGCGTACCAACCCCTAAGCATAAATTACCCCAATGTCACCATGGGAATCCACAAGTTGATAACCAAAACAGACATCAAGTGGATCAACAGAACATCCCATTATCACCACGGATATCCCATCGCAAGACATACATCAAGTGCTCTCACATCCAAAGATTCAATCCGACATAACATAACCTCAAAGGAAAAGACTCAATTCATCACAAGTTAGAGAGGGGAAAACAGTAGAAGATCCAACTATAATAACAAAGCTCGTGGTACATCAAGATCGTGCCATATCAGGAACACGAGAGAGAGAGAGAGAGAGAGAGAGAGAGAGAGAGAGAGAGATCAAACACATAGCTACTAGTACATACCCTCAGCCCCAAGGGTGAATGTGACGCCCCCGATTCAATCGTACACTAATCATGCACGCAAACGTGTACGATCAAGATCAGGGACTCACGGGAAGATATCACAACACAACTCTAAAAACAGAAATAAGTCATACAAGCATCATAATACAAGCCAGGGGCCTCGAGGGCTCGAATACAAGTGCTCGATCATAGACGAGTCAGCGGAAGCAACAATATCTGAGTACAGACATAAGTTAAACAAGTTGCCATAAGATGGCTAGCACAAACTTGGATACAGATCGAAAGAGGCGCAGGCCTCCTGCCTGGGATCCTCCTAAACTACTCCTGGTCGTCGTCAGCGGCCTGCACGTAGTAGTAGGCACCTCCAGTGTAGTAGTCGTCATCGACGGTGGCGTCTGGCTCCTGGGCTCCAGCATCTGGTTGCGACAACCAGAAAGAAAGGAAATGGGGAAAAGGGGGGAGAAAGCAACCGTGAGTACTCATCCAAAGTACTCGCAAGCAAGGAACTACACTACATATGCATGGGTATATGTGTAAGGAGGCCATATCAGTGGACTGAACTACAGAATGCCAGAATAAGAGGGGGATAGCTAATCCTGTCGAAGACTACGCTTCTGGCAGCCTCCGTCTTGCAGCATGTAGAAGAGAGTAGACTGAAGTCCTCCAAATAGCATCGCCAAGTAGTATCTCCAAGTAGCATCTCCAAGTAGCATCTCCAGTAGCATCGCATAGCATAATCCTACCCGGCGATCCTCTCCTCGTCGCCCTGTTAGAGAGCGATCACCGGGTTGTATCTGGCACTTGGAAGGGTGTGTTTTATTAAGTATCCGGTTCTAGTTGTCATAAGGTCAAGGTACAACTCTGGGTCGTCCCTTTACCGAGGGACACGGCTATTCGAATAGATAAACTTCCCTGCAGGGGTGCACCACATAACCCAACACGCTCGATCCCATTTGGCCGGACACACTTTCCTGGGTCATGCCCGGCCTCGGAAGATCAACACGTCGCAGCCCCACCTAGGCCTAACAGAGAGGTCAGCACGCCGGTCTAACTCCTATGGTGCAGGGGTCTGGGCCCATCGCCGATTGCACACCTGCACGTTGCGAGGGCGGCCGAAAGCATAACTAGCCCCCTTAATACAAGAGCAGGCTTACGTTCCAATCCAGCGCGCGCCGCTCAGTCGCTGATGTCTAGAAGGCTTCGGCTGATACCACGACGCCGGGATACCCATAACTACTCCCGCGTAGATGGTTAGTGCGTATAGACCAAATGGCCAGACTCAGATCAAATACCCAGATCTCGTTAAGCGTGTTAAGTATCCGCGAACGCCGAACAGGGCCAGGCCCACCTGTCTCCTAGGTGGTCTCAACCTGCCCTGTCGCTCCGCAACAAAGTAACAGTCGGGGGCCGTCGGGAACCCAGGCCCGCCTCTACCGGGATGGAGCCACCTGTCCTTTCAGCCCCCTCATCAGAATCACTTGCGGGTACTCAACGAGCTGACCCGACTTTAGTCACCATCTGTATAGTATGTATGTATGTATGTATAGTATATACCCGTGATCACCTCCCAAGTGATCACGGCCCGATAGTATAGCAAGGCAGACTGACAAGAATGTAGGGCCAATGATAAACTAGCATCCTATACTAAGCATTTAGGATTGCAGGTAAGGTATCAATAGATGTAGCAACAATGTCAGGCTATGCATCAGAATAGGATCAACGGAAAGCAGTAACATGCTACACTACTCTAATGCAAGCAGTATAGAGGAGAATAGGCGATATCTGGTGATCAAGGGGGGGGGGCTTGCCTGGTTGCTCTGGCAAGAAGGAGGGGTCGTCAACTCCATAGTCGAACTGGGCTCGCCGGCAGTCTCGGGGTCTACCGGAAAGAAGTAACGGAGGGGGAACACAATAAATAACGGAGCAATCAAAGCATCACAAAGCGTAACAAGACAATACGCGGTGTTCGGTGTGCCCTAATGCAGTAGGAGGTGATACCGATGAAGGGGGAAAACATCCAGGAAAGTATTCCCGGTGTTTCGCGTTTTCGGACAGATGAACCGAAGGTGAAATGTTGCACGTTTGCAATGCTAGGGAGATGTGGGTGACGAACGGGCTGCGTATTCGGATTCGTCTCGTCGTTCTGAGCAACTTTCATGTAGAAAATATTTTCATCTGAGCTATGATTTATTTTATATGATTTTCTAAAGTTTTAAAACATTTTTAAAATTTATTTAATTATTTAATTCTAACATTATCCAGAATAGTGCATGCTGACGTCATCATGACATCAGCAGTCAACAGGGCGTTGACTGGGTCAAACTGACGTGTGGGTCCCAGCTGTCATTGAGTGTTATTTAACCTAACAGATTAATTAACTAAACTAAGTGCTTAGGTTAATTAACTAGTTTTAATTAAGTTAATTAGTCCACTAATTAATTAACTAATTAATTTTACTATTGTTGTTTAAATTCGTTTTCGTTTTTACTAGGGCTGGACCCCAGCAGTCAGTGGCCAGAGGCCTAGCGGGTGTGCGGGCAATGGGTGTGGGCGCCGGGCGAAGGCCGTAGCCTGCCCGGTTGCAGGGCGAGGCCGTGGCCATCCGGTCGCGGGGTCGCCGGCGTGGGGCCGAAGGCGAGGCCAAGGGTGGCCAGCTGCGGCGGTGAGGAAGGCAGCAACGGGGGGGGGGGAGGCGTAGCGCGAGGGGCGCGTGGGGGAGCGCGTGTAGCGTGGACCGAGGCGACCAGGGAGGCTCGCCGGAGTGCGGTAGGATGGCTCGATGGCGGTTGCAGGGGTAGGAGCGGCGCGAGCGGGAGGGCAATCCCGACGAGCGCGGGTGCTAGGAGGCAGGGGAGTGAGCAGCGGCCGGAGGGCGTGGTTGCACTTGCGCGGGTGGACACGGGGTCACGGGCTGCAGGATGAGGAGGAGCAGACAGCAGAGCGGGGTCACGCGGCCGTGGGCGGTGAGGGGAGCAGGGCGGAGCGCTGGTGAGCGCGCCCGAGGCGCGGCCCGGTGCTGCGAGTGCGGTGACATGGCCGGGAAGAGAGGAGAGGCGGGAGTCGCTCACTAGGGCCGTAGGGTTCGAGGCAGCGGGGCTCGGGGAGGAGGACGGGGAAGGCGCGTCGCAGGGGAGGCAGTCCGGTGGGGAGGTCCGTTCCGATGAGGCGGCTCCGACGAGGTCCTAGCGACGATGGTGGCGTTGATGAAGGAGGCGTCGGGCTCGTTGCCCCTTCCCGATCCAGATCGGGTCAGGGAAGAGGAGCGAGGGGGAGGCCAGCCGGAGACGGGCGGCGGGGAGGAGGCCTGGCGACGAGCGTCGGCGACGGCGTCAGGCGCGCGAGGTTCTTGGGCGGTGGGCGGCGAGTCGATCCCCAGATCCAATCGGGGGGGACAGAGGAGGGGAGAGGTGGATCGAGGGAGTGGGGGGTGGAGTGGGGCGACCGGTGGGTTAGGGTTCTCCCAGGGGGGTTATGGGGAGTGGGTGGGGCGCGGCTGGGCCGGCCTAGTTGGCCCGATGGCCAGCTGGGCCATGGTCCAGCGGGGGGGGGGGTGTCTCTTCTATTTCTTTTTTTGTTCTTTGTTAGTTTTGTTTTCTGTTTTTATATTTTCTTTTCTTTTATTTTTATTTGTAGTTTCATTTATCTTTAGTTTTATAAAAATTACCACTAGTGCCTAAATTTGTATTTATCAACAAACTACTGTGAGATTAATTATTAACCCATAATAAAATAGTTTTAGCATTTTATAAATTCAATAGGCATTTGTTTAATTGTTTTCACTACTGTTTTAATTGTTTTAGAGCCTTTAAACATTTTATCAAAGTTTGGTTTCTCCACCATAATTACTTACGATTTATTTGATACAACCCCAACATTTTAGTTTTAATTTTTGAAAACTTTTGTTGTTTGCCTGATTTTAAATTGAATTCAAATCGGTTTCGAACTAATGCGAGATTAACCACAGTAATCGAGGTGACGTGGCATCATTAGTGGAGGATTACTGTAGCGTAACTATCCGGGCGTCACGATTCTCCTCCACTACAAGAAATCTCGTCCCGAGATTTAAGAGGGGTGTAAGGGGGGAAGTTCTGGTTACGAAGTCTAACGGATCTTCTCATCTTTGGTTGATCTTTCGAAGAGGTTGATCCCTTTCATTGATGTCTTCATTTCTCTGCTTCAAGTCACCATGATCAAGTCGTCATCCTTTCTTCGGGATCTCCATCGTCCTACGAACGCGACCAAGGGGAAAAAACTCCGGAAGAATGCATTTGCACAAAGCTGGGCATCTGACGGTGAACTCAATGGGAAATACACAAGGTACCCCACGAGTTGTATTTCAGTGAATCTGCTGAGTGCAATATACGATTGTACCAAAGTTTCAAACGGGTAGGCAATCGTTCGATGCCTGAAATAGGGCATGAAAGGGGTTCAAAGCAACGTGAATAAGTATTGTGTCTGATTCCAGAATTGATGATCTCTCGGAAGTGGTTCATGAATTACGCACGAGGCCACGCGCGAGGAACAACCTTGGGAACAGGGGGTGTACAGGAGAGTTGGGTTCGATCCTTTGGAACTGTGGGTCATGGGCCCACCATGTGGTTTAAAAGTAGAAGGAACAATGACATCTTGCAGGATCATGCAAGCAAGGCATGTCAGAGAATAACCGATCAGTTATGTTGACAGCATCGTTGGTACCAAGGGCGAGGGACGAAGAGAACTATTTTCCTGCTTGTTGAACGAGGCGGACCAATTGGCAAAGTTACCACCCATCGGTGGTTACCGGAATGTCATCAACAATAGTAACAGGATCTTACAGACAGAGTGGTACAACAAGGTGCCTACCTAAGCAGGGAATTATCTCTGCTTAGTTAAGTCAGATTCAGGAAAGATTAAACAAAGAATGGAAAGGAAAACGCGATTATCAGATTAAACAGAACAATGGAAAGGAAAATTGTGATTGCACACAATTATTAGGATAATACCCTTTCCATACAAGCAGAACATGGCATACAGGGTAGGAGAGCAAGTACCCAACCATTCAGATAAGAGGCAAGGATTAATTAAGATGTTACCCATACAACGGTGTTTGGATAACTAGGCAAGAAACATTTAGCTTTGGGCTTCAAATGTTTTTGTCGAAAATCGAAGTACCATAGACATGCTTCGAGATAGCATTGACATGGTCCTCAAGCAAAGGTCGGACTTTGGATATACTAGGGATTCATCATCATTAACCCAAGGAGAGGATGAGGGGGGTGGCTGATGGAATCAACGGCAATTTTTCGAGATTAACAAAGATGGGTTTCCATAATTATGTGAACAAGGAGATAACATTTATTAGATCAAATGGTATAATGATGTATGCTCGCGGAAAACATACACAATTAAACATTGGTTGAAAGGTGCACCCGAATATGGGCTGGGTTGCACGACCAATGTCAGAATGGTGATTCAATAATCAAAAGTCCAAGAATGAACGGCCGACCATTAACTTCAAAGCAGTAGGGTTGCTAGAAGGGCAGAATCCAAACAGCACCGCTCACTTCTTGGTACCCCGGTTGGAACCAACACGAGGACCCAAGAAAGAATGGTGACGGTGAAACGTATCACCATACCAAGAGTACTTAAGAGGTGGTGAAATTCCCACGACATTCTTGACATAAAAGGTGGTAATATTTCAAGGTAAAGAAGAACAATGCTGGGTAGCAAGGAACTCAAGGTACAACACAAATACGAACAAGTTTGTGTTGGAGGGAAGGCAATAAAGTGGCCGATGAAAACACAACTCTTCGAGGGTAAGGATGGTAATTCTCTTCATGAATCCGATTGATATCCAGGACGAGCTCATAAGGTTGATGATTACCACGACACATTTGTCGAGAGATTTTATGAAGATGTAATCAATTAGCGACGACATCAAGTCAAAGGAATGATGAAGCGAAAGGTTATTGGAACCATGGGTACGACACAAACTCGAAATCAAGCTTGTTGTTCAAGGCGAAATGATATGATGAGGAAGATCGACGTAAGCTTAGCTCATCACAAAAAATGGTGCTCCGGGAAGAAAGGACCAGGCAGCACAGTTAAAATTCAGGACGATAAGGAATAGACAATCAGGCTAGGAATGACTTGGAGGATTATTAACTCATAAGCAACGAAAATTACTTATAGTTAATGAGTCGGGTTACAGACTCGATTCACTATCGGTGTCCCTGAGTGTCTAACAACTCAGAACCCGAGAAAAAAAACTGGAATTGATGAGAAATAATACTTGAAGAAGAACTCATAAGAAGTAATATGGTTCTGTGATATTATCGAGATACCAGGGGGGTAATACTCGACACAAGATCAAAGTAAAGGTTGGACTGGTGAATTGATCCATGGAAGACAAGTGATTAAACTTGCCCGAGAAATGGGATCAAAGAGAAAATATGGTCGGAACCACGATTGCATAGGATAAATTCACAGATACCAGATGATATTGTATCAACGAAATAGTTATTATCACAAGAAGCTTCTATGGTAGGATCTACATCGTGTCCATGGGCATGAACACAAAGTTCAGGGTCGACTCCCACTTCTTCAATGTATAACCTTCCATTCACCTCTCACTTTTGAAGAAGTCGTAGTGTTGAAATTTTATCTAGCAAAATACCAAAAGAGTATGACTCATGAAAACTTTCGAGTTCACACATATTAAGGAAGGCATAGGTTCAACCCATAGGGGCTTCTTAGAAACATATACCACAAGTTTCAAGAGTAAATATCACAAGCTCGAAAGTGGAGCAAGGTTGAGAAAGTAGATGATACAATTAACCAAAGGCATTATGTATCCGAGGGGAGGCTCACAAAGTTATTGAATATGAAGGACACTGTCGGATAAAATCCATTAAAGGATCTGTCGGTCCATAACAGAGCTGATGTGAGCATCGGCACACAATCAGAGGAAGTAACACTGCAAGGGCATTGGATTATAGAAAAAACAGACTAATCCAGAGCTCAAATGCAAAGGAATTATGATTTTTCAAATCAAGGGAACAGAAGCAATGTTCTGATTAGGGGTGTCTAAGTTGAATAGCCTTTGGGGCACAATCGACGACAATTTAATTGGCGAGAACCAGTTCATGATTAAAACGACGTCTGAGCCGGAAGTATGAATTCTAGGATCTGTTTGAGGATTGCGAGCATTAGCAACAAATCGAATCGACGGACTCAAAATGATAATGACAATGGATGTCAACAAGATTACTAGACTTATGGGATTAACCATAATGCAAGCAATCAAGAATTTCAAGAGCAATAGGATGCTCAGTATTTTCGGAAGATCGAATGGTATTTCGAGGATTGGTGACATACACGAATCAACTGGGGATGAGTGGATACTCGGTAAGTGCGAGAAATTATCCATAGGGGTATTCATGTAGCAAAGAACTGCAAGGCAATAAGCACAAAGTATTCTCGGAACATTAGAGAGAATTTCGGGGTATCTTGTAATAACAAGATCAACTGGGAATAAAAGTAAGAACGACAGGTGTAAGTATTTATCCATAGGGATGTTTCGGTGGTAGGGAATTGCAAAAGGGACAGGCACAAGGTCTCGAGAGAATATCGGAGAGTATCTTCAAATTCTTCTGGTTCACGGAGCAATCACCTGTAGTGAGGGGTTCTCCGAGAGGAAGTAGTAATGAGATCCTAAAGTTAGATTTTAGTAAATTCATTAAACCCAAATAGGAGAGAGATCAGAGTCCCAGAGTATAGATAAGGAGTAAAAGATCCTAATACCACCCAATGGCGACGTGGGCCCATGTGCCACATAGCCATGTTAGTAAAAGTTTTGTAAAGTCTAGACTCGACTTCGGCCAAGGAGTGTGGAAGGGGGATTCCTACAGGCAGTCGGCTCTGATACCAACTTGCGTGGGGGAGCGCGTGTAGCATGGACCGAGGTGACCAGGGAGGCTCGCCAGAGTGCGGTAGGATGGCTCGATGGCGGTTGCAGGGGTAGGAGCGGTGCGAGCGGGAGGGCAATCCCGACGAGCGCGGGTGCTAGGCAGCAGGGGAGTGAGCAGCGGCCGGAGGGCGTGGTTGCACTTGCGCGGGTGGACACGGGGTCACGGGCTGCAGGATGAGGAGGAGCAGACAGCAGAGCGGGGTCACGCGGCCGTGGGCGGTGAGGGGAGCAGGGCGGAGCGCTGGTGAGCGCGCCCGAGGCGCGGCCCGGTGCTGTGAGTGCGGTGACATGGCCGGGAAGAGAGGAGAGGCGGGAGTCGCTCACTGGGGCCGTAGGGTTCGAGGCAGCGGGGCTCGGGGAGGAGGACGGGGAAGGCCCGTCGCAGGGGAGGCAGTCCGGTGGGGAGGTCCGTTCCGACGAGGCGGCTCCGATGAGGTCCGGGCGACGATGGTGGCGTTGATGAAGGAGGCGTCGGGCTCGTTGCCCCTTCCCGATCCAGATCGGGTCAGGGAAGAGGAGCGAGGGGGATGCCAGCCGGAGATGGGCAGTGGGGAGGAGGCCTGGCGACGAGCGTCGGCGACGGCGTCAGGCGCGCGAGGTTCTTGGGCGGTGGGCGGCGAGTCGATCCCCAGATCCAATCGGGGGGGACAGAGGAGGGGAGAGGTGGATCGAGGGAGTGGGGGGGTGGAGTGGGGCGACCGGTGGGTTAGGGTTCTCCCAGGGGGGTTATGGGGAGTGGGTGGGGCGCGGCTGGGCCGGCCTAGTTGGCCCGATGGCCAGCTGGGCCATGGTCCAGCGGGGGGGGCGTGTCTCTTCTATTTCTTTTTTTGTTCTTTGTTAGTTTTGTTTTCTGTTTTTATATTTTCTTTTCTTTTATTTTTATTTGTAGTTTCATTTATCTTTAGTTTTATAAAAATTACCACTAGTGCCTAAATTTGTATTTATCAACAAACTACTGTGAGATTAATTATTAACCCATAATAAAATAGTTTTAGCATTTTATAAATTCAATAGGCATTTGTTTAATTGTTTTCACTACTGTTTTAATTGTTTTAGAGCCTTTAAACATTTTATCAAAGTTTGGTTTCTCCACCATAATTACTTACGATTTATTTGATACAACCCCAACATTTTAGTTTTAATTTTTGAAAACTTTTGTTGTTTGCCTGATTTTAAATTGAAGTCAAATCGGTTTCGAACTAATGCGAGATTAACCACAGTAATCGAGGTGACGTGGCATCATTAGTGGAGGATTACTGTAGCGTAACTATCCGGGCGTCACAATTCTCCTCCACTACAAGAAATCTCGTCCCGAGATTTAAGAGGGGTGTAAGGGGGGAAGTTCTGGTTACGAAGTCTAACGGATCTTCTCATCTTTGGTTGATCTTTCGAAGAGGTTGATCCCTTTCATTGATGTCTTCATTTCTCTGCTTCAAGTCACCATGATCAAGTCGTCATCCTTTCTTCGGGATCTCCATCGTCCTACGAACGCGACCAAGGGGAAAAACTCCGGAAGAATGCATTTGCACAAAGCTGGGCATCTGACGGTGAACTCAATGGGAAATACACAAGGTACCCCACGAGTTGTATTTCAGTGAATCTGTTGAGTGCAATATACGATTGTACAAAAGTTTCAAACGGGTAGGCAATCGTTCGATGCCTGAAACAGGGCGTGAAAGGGGTTCAAAGCAATGTGAATAAGTATTGTGTCTGATTCCAGAATTGATGATCTCTCGGAAGTGGTTCATGAATTACGCACGAGGCCACGCGCGAGGAACAACCTTGGGAACAGGGGGTGTACAGGAGAGTTGGGTTCGATCCTTTGGAACTGTGGGTCATGGGCCCACCATGTGGGTTAAAAGTAGAAGGAACAGTGACATCTTGCAGGATCATGTAAGCAAGGCATGTCAGAGAATAACCGACCAGTTATGTTGACAGCATCGTTGGTACCAAGGGCGAGGGACGAAGAGAACTATTTTCCTGCTTGTTGAACGAGGCGGACCAATTGGCAAAGTTACCACCCATCGGTGGTTACCGGAATGTCATCAACAATAGTAACAGGATCTTACAGACAGAGTGGTACAACAAGGTGCCTACCTAAGCAGGGAATTATCTCTGCTTAGTTAAGTCAGATTCAGGAAAGATTAAACAAAGAATGGAAAGGAAAACGCGATTATCAGATTAAACAGAACAATGGAAAGGAAAATTGTGATTGCACACAATTATTAGGATAATACCCTTTCCATACAAGCAGAACATGGCATACAGGGTAGGAGAGCAAGTACCCAACCATTCAGATAAGAGGCAAGGATTAATTAAGATGTTACCCATACAACGGTGTTTGGATAACTAGGCAAGAAACATTTAGCTTTGGGCTTCAAATGTTTTTGTCGAAAATCGAAGTACCATAGACATGCTTCGAGATAGCATTGACATGGTCCTCAAGCAAAGGTCGGACTTTGGATATACTAGGGATTCATCATCATTAACCCAAGGAGAGGATGAGGGGGGTGGCTGATGGAATCAGCGGCAATTTTTCGAGATTAACAAAGATGGGTTTCCATAATTATGTGAACAAGGAGATAACATTTATTAGATCAAATGGTATAATGATGTATGCTCGCGGAAAACATACACAATTAAACATTGGTTGAAAGGTGCACCCGAATATGGGCTGGGTTGCACGACCAATGTCAGAATGGTGATTCAATAATCAAAAGTCCAAGAATGAACGGCCGACCATTAACTTCAAAGCAATAGGGTTGCTAGAAGGGCAGAATCCAAACAGCACCCCTCACTTCTTGGTACCCCGGTTGGAACCAACACGAGGACCCAAGAAAGAATGGTGACGGTGAAACGTATCACCATACCAAGAGTACTTAAGAGGTGGTGAAATTCCCACGACATTCTTGACATAAAAGGTGGTAATATTTCAAGGTAAAGAAGAACAATGCTGGGTAGCAAGGAACTCAAGGTACAACACAAATACGAACAAGTTTGTGTTGGAGGGAAGGCAATAAAGTGGCCGATGATAACACAACTCTTCGAGGGTAAGGATGGTAATTCTCTTCATGAATCCGATTGATATCCAGGACGAGCTCATAAGGTTGATGATTACCACGACACATTTGTCGAGAGATTTTATGAAGATGTAATCAATTAGCGACGACATCAAGTCAAAGGAATGATGAAGCGAAAGGTTATTGGAACCATGGGTACGACACAAACTCGAAATGAAGCTTGTTGTTCAAGGCGAAATGATATGATGAGGAAGATCGACGTAAGCTTAGCTCATCACAAAAAATGGTGCTCCGGGAAGAAAGGACCAGGCAGCACAGTTAAAATTCAGCACGATAAGGAATAGACAATCAGGCTAGGAATGACTTGGAGGATTATTAACTCATAAGCAACGAAAATTACTTATAGTTAATGAGTCGGGTTACAGACTCGATTCACTATCGGTGTCCCTGAGTGTCTAACAACTCAGAACCCGAGAAAAAAAACTGGAATTGATGAGAAATAATACTTGAAGAAGAACTCATAAGAAGTAATATGGTTCTGTGATATTATCGAGATACCAGGGGGGTAATACTCGACACAAGATCAAAGTAAAGGTTGGACTGGTGAATTGATCCATGGAAGACAAGTGATTAAACTTGCCCGAGAAATGGGATCAAAGAGAAAATATGGTCGGAACCACGATTGCATAGGATAAATTCACAGATACCAGATGATATTGTATCAACGAAATAGTTATTATCACAAGAAGCTTCTATGGTAGGATCTACATCGTGTCCATGGGCATGAACACAAAGTTCAGGGTCGACTCCCACTTCTTCAATGTATAACCTTCCATTCACCTCTCACTTTTGAAGAAGTCGTAGTGTTGAAATTTTATCTAGCAAAATACCAAAAGAGTATGACTCATGAAAACTTTCGAGTTCACACATATTAAGGAAGGCATAGGTTCAACCCATAGGGGCTTCTTAGAAACATATACCACAAGTTTCAAGCGTAAATATCACAAGCTCGAAAGTGGAGCAAGGTTGAGAAAGTAGATGATACAATTAACCAAAGGCATTATGTATCCGAGGGGAGGCTCACAAAGTTATTGAATATGAAGGACACTGTCGGATAAAATCCATTAAAGGATCTGTCGGTCCATAATAGAGCTGATGTGAGCATCGGCACACAATCAGAGGAAGTAACACTGCAAGGGCATTGGATTATAGAAAAAACAGACTAATCCAGAGCTCAAATGCAAAGGAATTATGATTTTTCAAATCAAGGGAACAGAAGCAATGTTCTGATTAGGGGTGTCTAAGTTGAATAGCCTTTGGGGCACAATCAACGACAATTTAATTGGCGAGAACCAGTTCATGATTAAAATGACGTCTGAGCCGGAAGTATGAATTCTAGGATCTGTTTGAGGATTGCGAGCATTAGCAACAAATCGAATCGACGGACTCAAAATGATAATGACAATGGATGTCAACAAGATTACTAGACTTATGGGATTAACCATAATGCAAGCAATCAAGAATTTCAAGAGCAATAGGATGCTCGGTATTTTCGGAAGATCGAATGGTATTTCGAGGATTGGTGACATACATGAATCAACTGGGGATGAGTGGATACTCGGTAAGTGTGAGAAATTATCCATAGGGGTATTCATGTAGCAAAGAACTGCAAGGCAATAAGCACAAAGTATTCTCGGAACATTAGAGAGAATTTCGGGGTATCTTGTAATAACAAGATCAACTGGGAATAAAAGTAAGAACGACAGGTGTAAGTATTTATCCATAGGGATGTTTCGGTGGTAGGGAATTGCAAAAGGGACAGGCACAAGGTCTCGAGAGAATATCGGAGAGTATCTTCAAATTCTTCTGGTTCACGGAGCAATCACCTGTAGTGAGGGGTTCTCCGAGAGGAAGTAGTAATGAGATCCTGAAGTTAGATTTTAGTAAATTCATTAAACCCAAATAGGAGAGAGATCAGAGTCCCAGAGTATAGATAAGGAGTAAAAGATCCTAATACCACCCAATGGCGACGTGGGCCCATGGGCCACACAGCCATGTTAGTAAAAGTTTTGTAAAGTCTAGACTCGACTTCGGCCAAGGAGTGTGGAAGGGGGATTCCTACAGGCAGTCGGCTCTGATACCAACTTGCGTGGGGGAGCGCGTGTAGCGTGGACCGAGGCGACCAGGGAGGCTCGCCGGAGTGCGGTAGGATGGCTCGATGGCGGTTGCAGGGGTAGGAGCGGCGCGAGCGGGAGGGCAATCCCGACGAGCGCGGGTGCTAGGCAGCAGGGGAGTGAGCGGCGGCCGGAGGGCGTGGTTGCACTTGCGCGGGTGGACACGGGGTCACGGGCTGCAGGATGAGGAGGAGCAGACAGCAGAGCGGGGTCACGCGGCCGTGGGCGGTGAGGGGAGCAGGGCGGAGCGCTGGTGAGCGCGCCCGAGGCGCGGCCCGGTGCTGTGAGTGCGGTGACATGGCCGGGAAGAGAGGAGAGGCGGGAGTCGCTCACTGGGGCCGTAGGGTTCGAGGCAGAAGGGCTCGGGGAGGAGGACGGGGAAGGCGCGTCGCAGGGGAGGCAGTCCGGTGGGGAGGTCCGTTCCGACGAGGTCCGGGCGACGATGGTGGCGTTGATGAAGGAGGCGTCGGGCTCGTTGCCCCTTCCCGATCCAGATCGGGTCAGGGAACAGGAGCGAGGGGGAGGCCAGCCGAAGACGGGCGGCGGGGAGGAGGCCTGGCGACGAGCGTCGGCGACGGCGTCAGGCGCACGAGGTTCTTGGGCGGTGGGCGGCGAGTCGATCCCCAGATCCAATCGGGGGGGACAGAGGAGGGGAGAGGTGGATCGAGGGAGTGGGGGGTGGAGTGGGGCGACCGGTGGGTTAGGGTTCTCCCAGGGGGGTTATGGGGAGTGGGTGGGGCGCGGCTGGGCCGGCCTAGTTGGCCCGATGGCCAGCTGGGCCATGGTCCAGCGGGGGGGGGGGGGTGTCTCTTCTATTTATTTTTTTGTTCTTTGTTAGTTTTGTTTTCTGTTTTTATATTTTCTTTTCTTTTATTTTTATTTGTAGTTTCATTTATCTTTAGTTTTATAAAAATTACCACTAGTGCCTAAATTTGTATTTATCAACAAACTACTGTGAGATTAATTATTAACCCATAATAAAATAGTTTTAGCATTTTATAAATTCAATAGGCATTTGTTTAATTGTTTTCACTACTGTTTTAATTGCTTTAGAGCCTTTAAACATTTTATCAAAGTTTGGTTTCTCCACCATAATTACTTACGATTTATTTGATACAACCCAAACATTTTAGTTTTAATTTTTGAAAACTTTTGTTGTTTGCCTGATTTTAAATTGAATTCAAATCGGTTTCGAACTAATGTGAGATTAACCACAGTAATCGAGGTGACGTGGCATCATTAGTGGAGGATTACTATAGCGTAACTATCCGGGCGTCACAGTGAACTACTCCCTCCTCGTCATGGAGAGCGTCGGGATGATGAAGATGGCCACCGACGATGGATTCCCCCTCCGACAAGGTACCGGAATAGGGTCCTGAGAGGTTTTTTGTGGCTATAGAGGCTTGCAGCGGCGGAACTCCTGATCTAGGTTTCTTTTCGGTGGTTTCTGTATTTGTAGGAGTTTTTGGTGTTGGGGACAAGTCAGGGGGTCCATGAGGCGACGACAAGGCAGGGGCGCGCCCTAGGGGGTCGCCCCCACCCTTTTGGATGCCTCGTGGCTCTTCTGGTCCATCTCCGATACTCCGTGGGCTTCTTCTGGTCCATAAAAAATTATTGTAAAGTTTCAGCTCGTTTGGACTCTGTTTGGTATTCCTTTTCTGTAGAACTCAAAAACAAGGAAAAACAAAAACTGGCACTGGGCTCTTACTTAATAGGTTAGTCCCAAAAATAATATAAAATAGCATATAAATGCATATAAAACATCCAAGATGGATAATATAATAGCACTGAATAATCAAAAATTATAGATACGTTGGACGAGACGTATCATTTTTGCACCGATGACAACTTACTTGAAGGATCTTATTCAATCCCTAGGTAGATATAGTGGACTCTCATGACATGAAACTGGGTTTAAGGGTTTTGGATGCACAAGTAGTATCTCTACTTAGTGCAAATTTTTGGCTAGCAAAAGATCCTAGACAAGCACCACATGTTAGAGATCCATAACAATATAACTTCTATGTGAATGTAAACAACCATAACTCATTATGTTGTCTTCCTTGTCCAACATCAACTAATTGATATAGAATATTTGATGGGGGCTCGCAATCATAAAAGATTTCCAAGATAGTATATTTATATCTGAGACCTCTCTTTCTTTACTACTTTTTCATGGATTGCACCAATGACCATTGTTATGCTTGTTAACTTCCAACAAATTTTATTCACTATACCTGTTTTATGTGAAGTCATTACTCCCCATGGGAGTAGCATATGATATTTTTTGACTATATGATCTTTTTATTCTTTTATTTTCCATTGCTAAGATTGAAACAAGAATGTAAATAAAAACTCAAACTACTCTTTATTCTATATGTCGCACAAGATTACATAGATAGATAGATCACTAAGCAAACACCCTAAAATACATCATACTAAAACTTTATTCTACTAAATCATGCAATAACTAGGATAGAACTAAGATAGGTAGTGATGATAAAAAAGTGACGGTGATACAATACCGGGGCAACTCCCCCAAGCTTGGCACAAGCCAAGGGGAGTGCCCATACCCGTGTACTCAAGTTTCTTTCTTTGGTGATAGTGGTGTTGATGGAGTAATAGGCTTGTCCTCTGGCTTTCATGGCATTGGTTCTCCATCATAAAAGGATGCACAAGTCTCCGGAGTCCTGAAATTTGCCGCTAAACTAATACCTTTAAATCTTGCCTCATACTCAAAATTTTGGTTTTGAAGATCATAGATTTGGCCTTGGAGGTAGTCGATTCGTTCGTTGAGCTTGAAGACTATATCCCCCATCAACTTCCCATCCACTTTGTGATCACTAGTGAATTCCATGATCATGGAGTGGTTGGCACTGAGTCCATGTTCCGCCATCCCTTGGCACTTGAAGGTCTCTTGCTCCATCACTTCGAGTCTGGCCTCCATGCTTCCGGTCTTCTTGGGCCCTTGAACGTCCCGGATGTCAAGCACACCCTCATGCATCTCAATGTCTTGAGGGTGTTTCATCACATCCGGTAGGTAGGGGTTGATGACCTTTTTGTAGAACTTGTCCTTGGAGGAGCTTGGTGGAGCCATGGCGATCTAGATCTGTCAGAAAAGTAGCACGAAACAAGAACATGGGAGATTTCTGCGATACGGTGGTCAAAACGTCTGAGAGTATATATAATTTATTTTTTCATGCAGGACAAGTAACATGGAAGAAAAACGGAGTTGGGAAAGTCCACGAGGGGGCCACAAGCCTGGGAGGCGCGCCCAGGGGTAGGGTGTGCCCCTCGGGCTTGTCACTCCCTCGTGCACTTTTCAGACTGTTTATTATTTTCCTAATTTTTAAAATATTCTAAAACGGACAGAAAATACTTTGATGGAATTTTTTGAGTCGGTTTACTTACCGTACCACATACTTACCCCTTTTTCAGGGCTCTAGAGCATTCCGGGAGGTTTCCCTTGTGTGTTCCTCCGGTGTCATAGTTTGGATAATATTAGTTTCAACATTAATGGGCGTACCTGAGATATAATGTTTAATTATTTTCCCATTAACCACCTTCGGGTTAGTGCCTTCGGCGTTGTTTATCTTGATGGCATCGAAACGATAAACTTGCTCAACAATATACGGTCCTTCCCATTTAGAGAGGAGTTTTCCTGCAAAAAATCTTAAACGAGAGTTGTACAATAGAACTTGATCTCATGTTTTGAATTACCGCTTTTGGATTCTTCTATCATGCCATCTTTTAAAGTTTTCTTTAAATAGCTTGGCTTTTTCATAAGCTTGTGTCCTCCACTCATCTAAAGAATTAATATCAAATAACCTTTCACCAGCACGTTTAAAATCATAGTTAAGTTCCTTAATTGCCCAATATGCTTTATGTTGTAGCTCAAGAGGTAAATGACATGCTTTACCATAGACCATTTTATAAGGGGACATACCCACAGGATTTTTATAAGCGGTTCTATATGCCCACAATGCATCATCTAATTTCTTAGACCAATTCTTTCTAGATCAATTAACAGTCTTTTGCAAAATTAGTTTTATTTATGTATTGCTCAATTCAATTCGACCACTAGACTGACGATGATAAGGTGATGCAATTCTATGGTTGACGTCATATTTAGCAAGAAGTTTTCGAAAAGCACCATGAATAAAATGTGAACCACCATTAGTCATTAAATATCTAAGGACTCCAAACCTCGGGAAAATAACTTCTTTAAGCATTTTAATAGAAGTTTTGTGATCAGCACTACTAGTTGGAATAGTTTCTACCCACTTAGTAATGTAATCAACAGCAACTAGAATATGAGTGTACCCGTTGGAGGAAGGAAAAGGTCCCATATAATCAAATTCCCAAACATCAAATGGTTCAATAACAAGTGAATAATTCATAGGCATTTCCTGACGTCTACTTATTTTACCAATTCTTTGACATTCATCACAAGATAGGACAAACTTACATGGATCCTTGAAGAGAGTAGGCCAATAAAAACCAGATTGTAGTACCTTATGTGCAGTTCTGTCTCCAGCATGGTGTCCTCCGTAGGCCTCGGAGTGACACATCCATAGGATTTGTTCATGTTCATGCTCGGGTATACAACGTCTAATAATACCATCTACTCCTTCTTTATAAAGATGTGGATCATCCCAGAAGTAATGTCATAAATCAAAGAAGAATTTTTTCTTTTGTTGCTATGTAAAACTAGGTGGTATATATTTAGCAACAATGTAATTAGCATAGTCTGCATACCAATGAGTATTATGAGAAACATTTATGACAGCTAGCTACTCATCAGGAAAACTATCATCAATAGGCAGTGGGTCATCAAGAATATTTTCCAATCTAGACAAGTTATCAGCTACGGGATAATCAGCTCCTTTTCTATCAGTAATATGCAAGTCAAATTCTTATAACAATAGAACCCACCTAATGAGTCTAGGTTTAACATCTTTATTTTCCATAAGGTATTTAATAGCAGCATGATCGGTTTGAACAACTACTTTAGAATCAACAATGTAAGATCTGAATTTGTCACATGCAAACACGACTGCTAGAAATTATTTCTTAGTAGTAGCATAATTTGTTTAGGCGCTGTCTAGAGTTTTACTAGCATAATGAATAACATTTAATTTCTTATCAACCCTTTGTCAAGAGCACCAACAGCATAATCACTAGCATGACATATAATTTCAAAATGCAAGTTCCAGTCAGGTGGTTGAACAATAGGTGCAGAGGTTAAGGCTTTCTTAAGTGTTTCAAAGGCTTCTACACAATCATCATCAAAAACAAATGGAACATATTTTTGCAAGAGATTAGTAAGAGGCCTCGAAATTTTAGAGAAGTATTTAATAAACCTCCTATAGAAACCAGCATGACCAAGGAAACTTCTTATACCCTTAATATCTTTCGGACACGTCATTTTCTCAATTGCATCAACTTTAGCTTTATCTACCTCAATACCTCATTCAGAAATTTTATGCCCCAAGACAATACCTTCGTTTACCATAAAGTGACACTTCTCCCAATTCAAGACAAGATTGGTTTGTTCACATCTATGCAAAACTCGATCAAGGTTTCTTAAGCAATCATCAAAAGAAGTCCCATAAACAGAGAAATAATCCATGAAAATCTCAACAATCTTTTCACAAAAGTCAGAGAATATAGCATTCATACATCTTTGAAAAGTAGCAGGTGCATTGCATAAAGCAAAAGGCATACGTCTATAAGCATAAGTTCCAAAGGGACAAGTAAAAGTGGTTTTCTCTTGATCGGCTTGTGATACAGGTATTTGAGAGAAACCAGAATATCCATTAAGAAAGCAAAAGTGTGTATACTTTGATAGTCTTTCTCACATTTGATCAAAAAAGGCAAGGGGTAATGATCTTTTCTAGTAGCTCGGTTTAATTTTCTAAAATTGATTACCATCCTATAACCAGTTACAATTCTTTCAGGAATAAGCTCATTTTTATCATTAGGAACAACGGTAATGCCACAGTTCTTAGGGATACAATGAACAGGACTTACCCATCTACTATCAGCTATGGGGTAGATTATACCTGCTTCCAAAAGTTCTAATATTTCAGTTCTTACCACCTCCTTCATCTTAGGATTTAATCATCGTTGATGGTCGACAACTGGTTTAGCATCATGCCCCATATTAATCTTGTGCTGACATAGAGTGGGACTAATGTCCTTAAGATCATCAAGAGTATATCCAATAGCGGCACAGTGCTTCCTCGAAGTTTTAAGTAACCTCTTTTCTTCATGAGCTGTAAGGTTAGCACTAATAATAACAGGATATATCTTATTTTCATCAAGATAAGCATACTTGAAAGTATCAGGCAATTGTTTCAACTCAAACACAGTATCACCTTCATGTGGAGGAGGACCTCCAAGGGTTTAAACCGGCAAATTGTGTTTAAGGATAGGTTGTTGATCAAAGAACATCTTATCTATTTCATTCCATTCATTCATGTGCATATCATGGTCATGGTCTAGCAAATATTGTTCTAACGGATCAATAGGAGGTACGAAAATATTAGCAAGACCAATAATTTCATCTTTACTGGGCAATTCTTTATCATGAGTTTGTCTATGAAACTTAGAGAAAGTAAACTCATGAGATACATCACCAAAGTTAACACCGACGGTTTCTTTATTGCAGTCTATCTTAGCATTAATAGTGTTCAAGAAAGATCTACCAAATATAATCGGGCAAAAATCATCTTGTGGGGAACCAAAGACTACAAAATCAGTAGGGTATTTTATTTTTCCACACAAGACTTCAACATCTCTAACAATCCCAAGTGGTGAGATAGTATCTTTATTAGCAAGTTTAATAGTAATATCAATGTCCTCTATATTAGCAGGTGCAATATCATTCATAATTTCTTGATATAAGGTATATGGAATAGCACTCACACTAGCACCCAAATCACATAAGCCATGATAACAATGGTCTCCTATTTTAACTCAGACAGTAGGAATGGCAACAATAGGCTTATTCTTATATTTAGTACCCCTGGTTAGCAATTCTAGCAGCTTCACCACAGAAATAAATAGCATGCCCATCAATATTATCGACCAAGAGATCTTTCACCATAGCAACTTTAGGTTCAACTTTAATTTGCTTAGAGGGTCTAGGTGTTCTAACATAACTTTTATTAACCGCAGTTGAAACTTTAGCATGTTCCTTTATCCTAACAGGAAAAGGTGGTTTCTCAATATAAGCAGTGGGCACAACTGGGTCAATATTGTAAATATTAGTTAATTCTTTTACTATATCCGGTTCCTTAACCTTTTCTTTAATAGGGGTGATATTTAAACCACTTCTCCTTAGGGAGATCAACATGAGTAGCAAAAGATTCACAAAAGGAAGGTACTATCTCAGAGTCAAGTCCATATTTAGTGTTCAACTTATGAAAAGCATTGGTATCAATAAAAGACTTAACACAATCAAACTCAAGTTTTATACCTGACTCTTTACCTTTGTCGAGTCCCCAATTTTCAGAGTTGCGTTTAATCTTTTCCAGAAGATCCCCGATACGTCTCCAACGTATCTATAATTTATGATTATTCATGCTATTATGTTATCTTTCTTGGAGGTTTTACAATCATTTTATAGGAACTTTATATCATTTTTTGGGACTAATCTATTGAATAGTGCCCAGTGCTAGTTGCTATTTTTTGCTTGTTTTCTATAGCGCAGAAAATCAATACCAAACGGAGTCCAAACGCAGCAAAACATTTTGGCGAATATTTTTGGACCAGAAGACATTCAGTGGGCCAAAGAAGTACCAGAGGGGTGCCCCGAGGGGGCACAACCCACCTGGGCGCGCCTGGAGGCCCAAGCTCGCCCTGGTGGGTTGTGCCCACCTCGGTGGCCTCTCGCACCGCCTCTTCGCCCTATAAATTCCCAAATATTCCAAAACCCCAATAGATAACCCTAGATCAGAAGTTCCGCCGCTGCAAGCCTCTATAGCCATGAAAAACCAATCTAGACCCCATTCCGGCATTTCGCCGAATGGGGAAATCTTCATCGGTGGCCATCTTCATCATCCCGGCGGCTACCATGATGAGGAGGGAGTAGTCCACCCTCAGGGCTGAGGGTTTGTACCAATAGCTATGTGTTTAATCACTCTCTCTCTCTCTCTCTCTCTCGTGTTCTTGATATGGCATGATCTTGACGTATCACGGGCTTTGTTAATATAGTTGGATCACATGGTGTTTTCCCCTCTCTATCTTGTTGTGATGAATTGAGTTTTTTCCTTTGAAATTTTGTTGTTATCGAATTGAATACTTTTATGGATTTGAGAGCACTTGATATATGTCTTGCATATGAATACCCATGGTGACAATGGGGTATTATATTGATTCACTTGAGATATGTTTTGGCACTCAACTCGTGGATTCCCGAGGTGACATTGGGGTAATCTATGCATAGGGGTTGATGCACGTTCTCGTCTTTTCTTTCTCCGATAGAATCTTGGGGCACTCTTTGAGGTTCTTTGTGTTGGATTGAGTATTATGAATCTAAATTTTCTTTGGTGTTATTCTACTATGAATTCTTAATAGATTGATCGGAAAGGATAACTTGGTGTTATTTTAGTATGAACTCTTGATAGATCGATCGGAAAGAATAACTTGGTGTTATTTTAGTACAAACTCTTGGATAGATCGATCGAAAAGAATAGGTACAAACAATTTATTCTTATGTTCTCCGCTAGATAAGAACTTTGGAGTGATTGTTCATCGCACTTTGAGGGATGGTTATATGATCCAATTAGATTAGCATTGTTGAGAGATTGCACTAGCGAAAGTATTGATCCTAGGCCTTATTTTCAAGTATTGCAATATCGTTTGTGCTCCGTTTTATCAATTGCTACCTTGCTATTTTTTATTGTTCCTATTACAAAAATCAATATCTACTATCCATATTACACTTGTATCACCATATCTTCGCCGAACTAGTGCACCTATACAAATTACCATTGTATTTGGTGTGTTGGGGACACAAGAGACTCTCTGTTATTTGGTTGCAGGGTCGTTTGAGAGAGACCATCTTCATCCTACGCCTCCCACGGATTGATAAACCTTAGGTCATCCACTTGAGGGAAAATTGCTACTGTCCTACAAAACACTGTGCTTGGAGGCCCAACACGAGTCTACAAGAATAAAGTTGCGTAGTAGACATCAATACCATCTAAATTCAATAGTTTTATTCATAAAGGAACCAATAGAAGAAGAATCGAGCATGGTTCGATCATTATGGGAAAGCCGAGCATAAAAATTATGTAAGATAATTTCCCTTGAGAGCTCATGATTGGGGCATATGTACATCATGTACTTAAGCCTCCTCCAAGCTTGAGCGATACTTTCTCCTTCACAAGGCCAAAATTTATATATATAATTCCGATCACGATGAACCAGATGCATAGGATAAAACTTATGATGAAATTCCAATCTCAATCGATTTGAATCCCATGTTCCAATATCATCACATAGCCTATACCATGTCAATGTCTTTCCCCCAAAAGATAAAGGTAAAACCTTCTTCTTAAATTCATCTCCGGATATACCTACAAGCTTAAATAATCCACAAACTTCATCGACATAGATTAGGTGCATATCAGGATGTACCGTTCCATCTCCTGCATGAGGATTAGCTAGCAGTTTCTCTATCATACCCGAAGGGATCTCATAATAAATATTTTCAGTAGGTGTTGTAGGTTGAGGAGAAAATCTTTGTGCTTCCGATCGAGGTGAAGATACCCCGAACAAACCACTCAAAGGATTGTTTTCCATAGTAACAAGTGATAGTAAATTTTAGCATGTGATATAAATGTTTCCTTACCAAATTCTACTCACCAAAAGCGCTTCACTCCCCAGGAACGACGCCAGAAAAGATCCTTGATGACCCACAAATACATGGGGTCAATCGTAGTCCTTTTGATAAGTAAGTGTGTCGAACCCAACGAGGAGAGGAAGGAAATCACAAGCGGTTTTCAGCAAGGTAATGTCTGCAGGCACTGAAATTGTCGGTAACAGATAGTTTGATAGCAAGGTAATTTGTAACAAGCAACAAGTAGCAATAGTATAAATAGGTGTATCAAGGTAGCCCAATCCTTTTGCAGCAAAGCACAGGCCGGAACTTTCTCTTATAGCAAGTAAAACGTTCTTGAGGACACACGAGAATTTCATCAAGTCACTTTCATCATGTTAGTTTGATTCGCGTTCGCTACTTTGATAATTTGATATGTGGTGGACTGGTGCTTGGGTGATGTTCTTACTTGAATAAGCCTCCCACTTATGATTACCCCCTCTCGCAAGCATCTTCAACTACGAAAGAAGAATTAAGATAAATCTAACGATAGCATGAAACGTATGGATCCAAATCAGCCCCTTACGAATAACGCATAAGGGTTTAAGATTATGTCACTCTAGCAACCCATCATCTAATAACTACTCCACAATGCATTCCCTTAGGCCCAAGGATGGTGAAGTGTCATGTACTCGACGTTCATGTAACACCACTAAGGGAATCACAACATACACATCATCAAAATATCGAACTAATACCAAATTCACATGATTACGTATGACAAGACTTCTCCCATGTCCTCAACAACAAAAGCAACTATATCACAAATCATATTTATGTTCAAGATCAAAGGGATATTGAATAGCATCATGGATTTGAACATATAATCTTCCACCAAATAGACCAACTAGCATTAACTACAAGATGTAATCAACACTACTAGCAACCCACAGGTATCAATCTGACGTTTTGATACAAAGATTGAATACAACAGATGAGCTAGGGTTTGAGATGAGATGGTGCTGGTGAAGATGTTGATGAAGATTGGTCCTCCCACGATGAGAGGATCATTGGTGACGATGATGGCTCCGATTTCCCCCTCCCGGAGGGAAGTTTCCTCGATGAATCGCTCCGCCGGAGAGCAAAAGTGCTCTTACCCAGGTTCCGCCTCGAGACGGTGGCGCTTCGTCCCAAAGCCTCTCCCTTTTTTTCTAGGGCAAATGGGGTTATATACCAGAAGATGGGCCCTAGAGACCCGCCAGGATCACCACAAGCTCGGGGGGGGGGGGGGCAGGCTTGTGGCTGCCCCTAGCGGGTCCCCCTCTAGTATTTCTTTCGCCAATAATTTTAATATATTTTAAAATAAGTCTCCGTCAATTTTCAGCTCATTTGGAGATGTTCAGAAAAGTTGCCTCCAATATAGCTGAGGGAGTCCTGGACTAGGGGGTGTCCGGATAGCCGAACTATCATCATCGGCCGAACTCCAAGACTATGAAGGTACAAGATTGAAGACTTCGTCTCGTGTCCGGATGGGACTTTCCTTGGCGTGGAAGGCAAGCTTGGCGATATGGATATGTATATCTCCTACCATTGTAACCGACTCTGTGTAACCCTAGCCCTCTCCGGTGTCTATATAAACCGGAGGGTTTTAGTCCATAGGACAGAACAACAATCATACCATAGGCTAGCTTCTAGGGTTTAGCCTCCTTGATCTCGTGGTAGATCCACTCTTGTATTACCCATATCATCAATATCAATCAAGCAAGAGTAGGCTTTTACCTCCATCGAGAGGGCCCAAACCTGGGTAAAAACATTGTGTCCCTTGTCTCCTGTTACCATCCGCCTAGACGCACAGTTCGGGACCCCCTACCCGAGATCCGCCGGTTTTGACACCGATATTGGTGCTTTCATTGAGAGTTCCTCTGTGTCGTCAACGATAGGCTCGATGGCTCCTTCGATCATCAACAACAACGACGCAGTCTAGGGTGAGACTTTTCTCCCCGGACAGATCTTCGTATTCGGTGGCTTTGCACTGCGGGCTAATTCGCTTGGCCATCTGGAGCAGATCCAAAGCTACGCCCCTGGCCGTCAGGTCAGATTTGGAAGTCTGAAATTCACGGCTGACATCCGTGGAGACTTGATCTTCGATGGATTCGAGCCACAACCGAGCACGCCGCACTGTCACGATGGGCATGATTTAGCTCTGCTGCCGGACAGTGCCCTGGAGGCCACGCATGAGTCTGCTCCGACCCCTAATTCGGATCCGACTGCGCAGATCGAGGATGGGTGGCTAGACACCGCCTCGGGGGCTGCTACCTCTACGGCGATGGAGCCGAATACTGACCTTGTCCCTTGTGAAGCTCGTGACTCCGAGGTGCCAGACTCCTCGCCGGACTCCGAACCCCTCGCGCCCCTACCAATCAAATCCGGTTGGACACCGATCATGGTGTTCACCGCTGCAGACATCTTTCAACACTCACTTTTTGGTGACATCCTGAACTCGCTAAAGTATCTCTCGTTATCAGGAGAGCCCTGGCCGGATCACGGTCAGGGCGGTTGGGATGCAGACGACGAAGAAATTCAAAGCCCACACACCACCCACTTCGTAGCCACTGTCGACGACCTAACCGACATGCTAGACTTCGACTCCGAAGACATCGACGGTATGGACGATGATGCCGGAGGCGACCAAGAACCAACGCCTACTGGGCACTAGAAAGCCACCTCAACTCACGACATATACATGGTGGATACACCAAAAGGAAGCAATAACGAGGAACAACGGGACACTGCGAAGGATAATTCCACCGAAAAACAACCAAAACGGCGACGCAAGCGCCGCCCGAAGTCCCGCCTTGATAACAATAGCACCCATACTAACCCAGCAATAGTGCTGGGCGAACCGGTGGATGACGAACATGCCACCAAGCAACCATTCGAACAGGATGAATTGGACGAGCAACCCATCCCTGGCGAAAACAACAGTCCAGACAATCTCACACCGGACACACCACCGGAGCATAAGAACCTTCACAAAAGGCTCGTTGCCACTACAAGAAGTTTGAAGAAGCAGAAGCGGAAGCTCAAAACAGCGGAAGACGTACTCAGAATGAGATGGAGCAAAGTACTCAAGACCGCAGATAAATACGGCAATAGTCACCAAGCAAAGAGCTACCCGAAGCGCAAGCTGTTGCCTGAATTCAACGAGGAGGCCGTAGAGCCCCCCACAGTCAAAAAGCAAAGAGGCCGCCTGGCCGGATAGACGACCAGATGACAGGCTAAGAGCGGCAAGCGGCACCGCACACAAGCCGGCACACGATCCACATAAGGATCCTCATAAAAAGGATGGCCCGGTCAGGTCCATCTATGGGCCAAAAAAGAAGGCTCCAGGAAGCAACACAACACGCCGAGTGTTCGAAGATAACGACACACCTAAATACAGGGGCGCCGCACACCCACTATGTTTCACCGATGAGGTACTGGATCATGAATTTCCAGTGGGATTCAAGCCCGTAAACATAGAGGCATACGACGGAACAACAGACCCCGGAGTCTGGATTGAGTATTACATCCTACACATACATATGGCTAGAGGAGATGATCTCCATGCCATAAAATACCTACCCCTCAAGCTCAAAGGGCCAGCTCGGCATTGGCTCAAAAGCCTCCCAGAAAATACCATTGGAAGTTGGGAAGAGCTCGAGGACGCGTTTCGAGCAAATTTTCAGGGGACTTATGTCCGCCCTCCGGATGCAGATGATTTAAGTCACATAACTCAACAGCCCGGAGAGTCAGCACGCAAATTCTGGAACAGGTTCCTCACCAAAAAGAACTAAATAGTCGATTGTCCGGACGCCGAAGCATTGGCAGCCTTTAAACATAACGTCTGAGACGAATGGCTCGCCAGACACCTTGGCCAGGAAAAACCAAGAACAATGGCCGCGCTAACGAGCCTCATGACCTGCTTCTGCGCGGGGGAAGATAGCTGGCTGGCAAGATGCAGCACCAGCGACCCGAGTACATTCGAGGTCAGGGATGGAAATGGGAAATCACGACGCAGAAAAGATCAGTGCCGGAATAAGGAAAATGGCCCAAATAGCACGGCGGTTAACGCCGGGTTCAAAAGCTCTCGGCCGAATAACAAAACACTGCCTCCTAAGGACAACAGTGATGAGCTATCCAACCTAAACAAAATCTTGGATAGGATATGTCAAATCCACAGTACCCCCGGGAAACCTGCAAACCATACCCACAGAGATTGTTGGGTCTTCAAGCAGTCCAGCCGACTTAACGCCGAACACAAGGGGCTCGACACACCAAGCGAAGACGATGACGAACCCCACAAGCAGAGCGCCGGAAAACAGAAGACTTTCCCACAAGAAGTCAAAACAGTGAACTCACTTCAAGTGATAGCAAGGAAAAGTAGTGCGGCACCTACTAAAATACGCGCCGCACGGTCCACCCCAGCGGAATCCCGAAATTGGATGTCAAAACCAATTACTTTCGACCATCAGGATTACTCCAGAAGTATTCAAAATGCAGGAAGGACTGCTCTGATATTGAAGCCCATAATCGACGGACTACAATTTACACAAGTCCTAATGGATGGCGGCAGCGATTTAAACCTGCTATATCTGGACACAATCCGCAGAATGGGGATAGACCCTACCAAAATTCGCCATAGCAGCACCTCCTTTAAAGGAGTGACGCCATGCCTTTACGCCAATTGCACGGGCTCCTTACTAGTAGAAGTTGTGTTCGGTTCATCCGACAACTTCCGTCGCGAAAAGCTAATCTTCCATATCGCCCCATTTAAAAGTAGCCATCAAGCACTATTGGGACGCGAAGCTTTCGTCCGCTTTAACGCAATACCGCATTACGCATCTCTTACACTTAAAATGCTCGGTCCACGCGGCATCATCTCATTAAAAGGTAACTTCGAGTGTTTCTCGACCACGGAAGAACGTGAGACTGCCTTGACAGCCACACACTAATCCGGCCTTGCTAATCAAAGCCCCTAAACAATAGGTCATTCAGACCCCAGACACGGTTAGGCAAGTCCGGCATAAATAAACTAGGGGCTTCCTAGCCGCATACCCCTTTACAAGGGGCTGCGCGCGTGAACAATGAGAGCCAATAAAGCTCAACTTTATTCATTTTTTAAATCATACTCTGTTTTAAATACATTTTTTGCACGATATCTTTCCAAACTAAGTTCTTCTCTTTTACAGATGAACAGCGTGCTACACCCGTCCAGGATACAGCACAACGGAGACACAGGCGCAAACGTGTAGCAGGGACCTGTTGCAAGGATTCTTTTCAGATTAAGACCCTGCGTAAACCTTTCTTACTGTCTCTTGTTGATACACATCCCCCGGTTTCCTACCATAACCGAGGAGGAGGCTGGCGTTTTGGCATCGGCCGCGTCAGAAGTTCTCGCCCGTACCTGGACACTAGGGGCTTAGGGCATTGTTCTGCCCGTTATCATAAAGACTGAATACCTCAGGGAGTGTTCGGCGTCTCGAGTTAGGCCTTATATGCATCAGCTCCGAATCATGTCTTTGGTCAAATGTTGGGTTTGCTCGGCTCCTGTGTTTTGCTGCCTTACGTTCCGCTCCATCGGCTAATGCGGCACCAGGAGAACTACTGCGATTGTGCCCCGGTTCGGCCGAGCGAGCACCTCAGTAGAGAAAGCCGAAAACTGACTGTCATGATATAGCGAGAGACTGGTCAACCACTCGATCGACTACTGGAATGTTTAGAATTCCTCCGCTTTGACGAAGGACCGCTTCCCGGTCAGGCACACACGCGCCCCGAGTTCGGAGAGCGCGGTGCCTCTAGGGGCTATATAGTAGCCCCACCATCAAGCTCCTATGGCTAAGTGAAAGTGATAAAGCATTATAGTCCGGTTGCCTAGTTTTCTACGCTACCACCTCCTTCCCAGGACCAAGACGTTGGATTAAGTGTGAAAACGCGCTTTTTTTGCAAACACCCCCGCACCATGTGTGTGGGGGCTGAAGCCAAAGACTGCCATCTTTCAGGTTATATATACATATACATTAACGGCCGCACAGGAGGTATTTCAATACTTGAACGCACAAGTATAAAAAGCCGTTACATTATAAATATGGTTTCACAAATCATACATGTCATTTGAACATAACATTTTTCGAGCACTGCGACTCTATTAAACGAGCGCCCTGCAGGACTTCCTCAAAATAGTGCTCGGCGGGTAACCGGCTTTTGTCTGAACCCCGGGATGCAACATCGGTGGCATCCATCTCCGCCCAGTATGTCTTAACACGGGCGAGAGCCATCCGTGCACCCTCTATGCATGCCGACCCCTTCATCGCCTTGATATGCGGCACCGCCCCAATGAATTGCTGCAATAAGGCAAAATAACTCTTCGGCTTGGGCCTTTCCGGCCACAGATGAGCCACCACATTCGTCATGGCAAATCCGGACAATCTATTCAGCTCAGCCAACTTAGCCAACCGATCGGTCAACGGAAGTGGATGCTCCGGACTATGGAATTGAGACCAAAAAAGCTCTTCCATTTCGTGATCCTTCTGGCTTCGGAAGTGCACGACTGCGTCCGCCGCACTCGCCGCCAAATTCAGATAAGGATCCTCCGCACCCCACAACTGGCCCAACTGAGCATACTTCGGATCCGTGAACTTCCTACGCAGCAGAAAGGGCTTTCCAGCCGCAATGTCTCCGGCCTGACGCAGTTCCTCCTTTATAGCCCGCATTGCAGAACGGGCATCCTTGGCTTCGGCGGTGGCCTTCTTCATGTCCTCTTGCTCCGCTTGGCGTTCTCTTTCAAGAACCTCGTAGCGGTCGGTAGCATCTTTTATTTTCACGGCCATTCCGGCCATCTCCTCCCTGCTTCGGCAGTGAGCAGCCTTTTTGGCTTTTAGCTCCTCCACTGCCCTCGAGCCAGCCGCATCACTTTTTCTGGCTTGCTCCTTGGCTCGAGCAAGCTCTGCCCGAAGGTCCTCCACAGCAGCGGCACCATTTGCATCAAGCATACATGTTGTAAGGTGTGGGCATCAGCTTCCTTACCAGGTAACCGCAGAGAAACCACCTACTTTGTGACTCGTCAAGTCGTTTATTGACCAGCGCGATGTCCGCATCCGCACCGTCGAGTTGCCGCTTCAGCTCGGCAACTCTATCAGTCCGGCAGGCCACCGAACGTTCCGCCACCTGCATAGGAAAGGCGACATTTTATAACTGAGATTATGATCCTCGGCATGCTGTCGCTTTCGACAACATACCGAGTTTCAGGGGCTACTATCTATACAGGGCGCACTCTATGTGCAAAACTGTCAAAAGGTATGCCATTTTTTGCGTACCTCGAACCCCGTCAGTAAAATTCCGACGGCCTCATGCAACCCGCTCTCGGCGGATGAGATCCTTTCAATCACCGTACTCCTTAATGTGCGGTGATCTTCTGAGATAGACGCCCTCTCGAGCAGATCCTGCAGCTCCACCGGCCGTACTCCAGTTGGTGCCGAACTCCCCGGCCCCGCTGGACTCAGGGAGACCCTCCGTGACGACACCTCAGGGTCGTCCATCCCGCCTGACGGGGCGGCAGATGGAGGCGTTTCGCTCTCCATCATCTCCGGACGAAGGTCCCCCGAGGATGAGCTCTGCTGAGAAGGGTTGAGATCCGAACTACAAGGTAAAAACTTCGGTTATCCTTAGAAATAAAATAGGGATGTCCCTTATTACAAAACCCCCCTTTTTCTACTTACGGCTCGCTAGAGGGCTGATTCCTTTGGGGAGACTGTGCGGCCGGGACTCCTCCCGGCACAGGACCTTCCGGTGCAGATTTCTTTCCCCGCTTTGAGGCCTTGGCCTCCGGGTCTTCGGAAGCGGTCCTCTTCTCCCCCTGGAGGGAGGGATCCTTGATTCCCCCCTTGCTGAGAGCCTCCTTAGCAGAGGCGGTAGTTTCCCTGTTCCCCCCTTCGCCCTCCTCCGAAGGCGCAACCTCCAACATTTTGATTAACACGGGATCCGGCGTGGTCTCCGGGAGGGGGCCGGACACCGTATCAGTTTTGCTTGCGCTATCCACTCCTGTCCAAGGGATAAATGGTTAAAAGGCAAATCCATGATAAATAAATGGACGGTATGTCCAGACACAGGGCTACTTACTTGAGTATCCGGGCGATTGCAGCTTAAGCCGGCGTCCTCGGTCAAGTCCGGACACATCTCTTGTGATCCGAAGAACAGTTTGTACATCTCCACGGGTGTCATACCCATGAAGTGTTGGAGAGCTCGTGGTCCCTCCGGATTGAATTTCCACAGGCGGAGGGGGCAACGTTTGCAGGGCAGAAGACGCCGAATCAGCATAACCTGCATCACCGCGACCAGATTGATCTCCCTCTCTTGGAGGTCTCGAATCCGGCCCTGCAATAGGGGTACATCCTTGGACGGCCCCCATTCAAGCCCTGTGTTGACCCATGACGTCAGTCGTTGTGGAGGACCCGAGCGAAAGGCGGGCGGCAGCCTCTGCCTGCTGCCCCTGGGAGTGGTGATATAGAACCACTCATGTTGCCACAAGCCGATCTCCTCCTGAAAAGAGCCCTCAGGCCATGGAGCATCGGCCCTCTTGCTTATAACCGCCCCTCCACACTCTGCCTGACGCCCCTCAATCATCTTCGGTTCCATGTTGAAGGTTTTGAGCCGCAAACCGAAGTGAGGGGTAGTGCGGAGGAAGGCTTCGCAGACGACAATAAATGATGAGATGTGGAGGATGGACTCCAGAGCCAAGTGTGGAATTCCAGACCATAGTAAAACATGAGCCCCCTCACGAAGGGATCCATCGGGAAGCCTAACCCCCGACGGAGGTGAGACACGAACACGACACTCTCGCCAGGCTCGGGAGTAGGAATGACTTGCCCTTGGGCAGGCAACCTATGCGAAATCTCGTAGGTTAAGTACCTGGCGTTTCTCAGCTTTAGCACGTCCTCTTCCGTGACGGAGGAGGGCATCCACCGGCCCTGTAGGTAGGAGCCCGAATCTGGGGCCCTGGGTGTGGGAACTTGGGGCGAGGGGCGGATTCGATTGAGGATTGAAGAAAAGGAACGGGCCTTGGTCTCATTATAAAGAGTGAGAATACCAAGAGTTGTCCCCGTGACCGTTTGGAACTCGCCTTCGATGGAGGGGGCGTGGCAACAGGCGCGGTTGGGTTACCCACGCCCGTATTGATGGGAATCCCGGAATAAGGGGAACACGATATCTGCTTCGACAAGACGTGCCAACGAAACCGCTTCGCTAAACGCGCTGAGGTGGTATAATAAAAACAATTCGAGTAAAGGCTTGGTTGTGGTGTGACATCACGCCACAGAATACGTCAGCAGATTGAGCTTGTGTAAATATTATTCTCTCTACGGTGGTATGTGGAATTTATTTTACAGAGCCGGACACTATCCGGGTGTTCACAATCTTCTATGAATTATTCGGAGGAGGAACCTGCCTTGCAATGTCGAAGACAATATGCACGCCGGACTCGTCGTCATTGAAGCCTGGTTCAGGGGCTACTGAGGGAGTCCTGGACTAGGGGGTGTCCGGATAGCCGAACTATCATCATCGCCCGGACTCCAAGACTATGAAGATACAAGATTGAAGACTTCGTCCCGTGTCCGGATGGGACTTTCCTTGGCGTGGAAGGCAATCTTGGCAATACGGATATGTAGATCTCCTACCATTGTAACCGACTCTGTGTAACCCTAGCCCTCTCCGGTGTCTATATAAACCGGAGGGTTTTAGTCCATAGGACAGAACAACAATCATACCATAGGCTAGCTTCTAGGGTTTAGCCTCCTTGATCTCGTGGTAGATCCACTCTTGTACTACCCATATCATCAATATCAATCAAGCAGGAGTAGGGTTTTACCTCCATCGAGAGGGCCCGAACCTGGGTAAAAACATCATGTCCCTTGTCTCATGTTACCATCCGCCTAGACGCACAGTTCGGGACCCCCTACCCGAGATCCGCCGGTTTTGACACCGACAATAGCCCTTTCAGGTATAGAATTCCAACTGTCGGCAATCACTCTCTTCATATAATTCTTGCAAAATAAGAGAGAAAAGGCATAAAAATTGCATTATAAAGTGAAATAACAGTCCATGATGCAATAAATATCAACATGAAAACATGATGCAAAATGGACGTATGAAGTTTCTACGATGAACCCATTTCAATGCATATTACAATGGATAACTGCAGCAAAAATTTAGACACTTTTATACCACATGAGGACCACTGGCTACAAATCTACCGATACGTACCAGAACCGCTAAAAATTGCACTTTCCTTTGCGATAAAGACACAACCTTGGACATGCCGCCGATTTGGCCCAATCTTTTATGATGAAATAACCTCCAAGATCCATCGATAAAAAATACTCCCAATTACATGAGTGGTAGGCGTAACCCGAAGCTGGGGTAACAAAAACCAACAAACAATCTCTCAACACACAAGGAACCTCTTGACGTAGTAGACGTAACTAGCATGCAAACCCGTCGATGACGATGAACCTCAAGCCAAGTCCAGAAAAAAAATCTTTGAGATCACAAACATGGAGTGTTTCATTACCTTCAGGAAATGCAGTTGGATAACCTAAAAGACCATGAAACATGGCATGCAAGCGAAAATTTCACCTTACAAAGGGGAAGAGGAAGAGACAATTTTATGTTGCATCATGGTGGACAATGGCAATATGGCAGGAACGATGCAGTGTGCCTCTGTGACATCATTTTTTTTGAGAAAACTTACAATCTATTCATCAATTAACAAGGTAGTACAAAGAACACCAGAAGTAAGAATTACATCCAGGTGTGTAGACCACCTAGCAACGACTACAAACACTGGAGCGAGCCGAATGCGTGCCGCCGTCATTCCCCCTCCCTCACTAGAGTCGGGCAAACATTGTTGTAGTAGATAGTCGAAAAGTCGTCATGCTAAGACCTCATAGGATCAGCGCACCAGAACAGCAACCGCCGCCGAAGAAGAGAAACCTAGATCGGAAAGATCCAACCTGTAGACACATAGATGAACGAAGACCAGATCCAAGTGGATCCACCAAAGACAAACGCCGACCGGATCCCACGAGATGAGAACAACCAGGATTTGCTACACTCGTGTACCACCTCCTTCTTCACTCTACTCAAACGCTCCTTCTCCTAAGAGCCAGTACAATAAGCTTATATAAGCAGGCTATAAATGTTAAAATATTTTTTTTCTAACATGGAGAGGAGAGAAGAGGAGAGAGAAGTTGAACCAACTACAGAATGAGAGTCAGCTGCAGCACATGCTCTTAGGCACTACGTGAAAGTGGGAGGTGGGTCATGTATTGTTAAAGTAGCATATCTTTATATCTAACTATTGTACTTTCCAGCTATAGATGACACGGCAACATCATATAGCCATTAGCTGACTGTACTATTGATCATGTCACTTGTCTAGACTTTCCCCCTTAGAGCATGGTTAATATATAGCCAGCTGCTGGCTATATAGACATTCTATGTCATCAAGAATTAGCAATATTAATTACTCATACAATAGAGTTGGCTATAAGCCCACAATTCTTTTTCACTTTCTCTCTATCTCTTTCTTCTCATTAAATGATTTTACCTAGGAGCACGCATAGAGCCTGACTCGTACATGAGAGCCCACTCCTTTACTTGTTCCTTATCTCTCTTCTTCACATAGACAGAAGTGACATGTAAGCGGGCTTATAGCCCACTATTGTACTTGCTCTTACCTCAACAACCGAGAAGGGAGGAGGCCGGGCCACCTATTGGCAGTGTAGACGCGTCATTTTCACGGTACGTGAGGGTGGGATTGTGGGATTATGACTAAGATTAGGAGAGCTGGTTTGGCAGGGAGAGGCGGGGGTGGAGTCAATGGAGCCTGGGGATGTGTGTCAATGTGGGGGCGGCACTGCGTGGAAAATTCCAACGAGTAAGAGGGGTATGAATTCCGATGAAATCACATGTAGGATTGATTAAGTATGTCTAAGGGGGTGAATAGACTACTAAACCAAAAATGGCTAGCAATCTATGAATCACCCTATACATGCAAATCTACAAAGGTATGAGTAGTGAAAAGTAAAGATCTCTAAGTGGAAGTAATAAGGTAGAGTTTAGAGAGATGCAAACAAAGATGGACAGCCGGAGGCACAACACGTGGGTCTGGCTCAATCGTTGGACCGGGGGTGAAGAATTATATATATATATATATATATATATATATATATATATATATATATATATATATATATATATATATATATATATATATATATAATATCCCAGCTATTCTGCAACCCATTCCTGAATAAGCTATTCAGGAACCCTTCCTAACTGCCTGAGAACACACAGCTAACTTTGCGACCTATAATAGTTAACTCTCGGGCGGACTTTTTCTAGCACCGTTTTTTCGCATTGTTTTTTGGTTGTAATTATTGAACCGTTCATTGGAATGATGCATATGATATACCGTTGGATAACTATTGAAAAGGAGCAAAAAACTCATGTTGACCGTTTTCCCAAAATCGATTCAGTTTTTAAACAAAATTAAAAAAACTGAAAATCGATCAAACGAGTTTTCAATGTTTTTGTGAAAGGAATTTTTTAAAAAATTATCAGAATGATGCGTATGATATAGCGTTAGAAAGCTACCGATTATCCCGAACTTTGGCATATATAACACATTCTCAGATTTGCTACGGTTGAAGAGCAGTTTTCTAAAAACTAACATCATTTTTTCGACATTTTTTGCCCGAACTGCTACAGTACACGCTAACTGCTCGAGCAGAATACCTAACTGCCCCATACTGAGCAAGCTAACTGCCGTACCGAACAAAATATTTTTTTCTTTTATTCTTTTCCTCCCGGTTCAAGTTAACTGCTCGCACTGAAGTAGCTAACTGCCGAAGATCGGGGCAGTTAATACCTAGTTAACTGCTGGACAAAATTCATTCTTTTTTTTCGTGTCCAGCTAACCGCCAGGACTGAAATGGCTAACTATCGGGATTGCACACCAAGTTAACTATCGGATCTAGGGTTTTTTTTCATTTTTTTGGGGTCGAGCTAACCGTCAGGATTGAAATTGCTAACTGTGGATTGTGACAGTACACCAAGTCACTACAGGAATCAGACAATTTGCCGTCAGGCAAGTACAGACGGCAAAGGCTGAAATACAGACGGCAAAGATTTTGCCGTCAGCCAGCTGATGGCAAAGAGTGACGGCAAAGCCAAAGTCGGCAAAGAGTACTTTGCCGTCAGCTTTTCATCGGGCTGACGGCAAAGTCTTTACCGTCAGCCAAACTAATGTTTTGCCGTCAGGCGATTTAATAACAGACGGCAAAGAAATGCTCGTTTGCCGTCAGCCGATTTGGTAACAGATGACAAAGGAGAGCTCCTTTGCCGTCAACCTCACAAAATCACGGACGGCAAAGTGCTCCTTTGCCGTTAGCCTCATAAAATCAACATACGGCAAAGAATTTTGCCTATTAAAATAATCTGAACCAACAGTCAAATTGCATAGGCTAGAAGGAACTAACGGACAATGATGAACACCACAGTATTCGAAGAATCAACGATGTATGAACAAATTTCACAATACAAAATTTCTATATATACATAAAATACATCATCACTTGCTGATCCAAGGCAAAACAGAGTACATCATTACTCTATCTACACAGAATATTTCACAATAGCAGCCCCAGATACAGCACGCATCCATTTTGAGTTCGGTCGACGCCAACGCCTCCCCTGTGCTCGTGGTCGCCGAAGCAGCAGCAACCAACAGCCACGCCCCTCTCCCTTCTTTGTTGCTCCACAAACAGAGTACATCGACGCCACCATGGACGCCTGAGGAGCTGCCGCCGCTCCTCAAGACCGGGGCCAGTGCCGAAGTCGAGGCTGGTGGAGGCCTGTGAGGGTGACGGGGCCGGGGTAGCCGGAGGCCGGCGGGGGCGACGGGGCGCGGAGACGCTGGGGGCGACGAGCGACGAGGCCGGGGCCGGCGGGCGAGAAGACGGCCAGCGAGGCCGGGGCCGACGGGCGACAAGACGGATAGCGAGGCCGGGGCCGGCCGACGAGATGGCGTCCAGCAAGGTCGTGGCGGGCACCGATGGGCCTACCGTGGCGACGGGAGTAGTGGCCCAGGCCGGCAGCGCTGGGGCAAATGGGGAAGTGGTCGCGGCCGGTTGGCAAAGTGGTGGCCGGCGAGGCCAGTACCGGGGGGGGGGGCGAGGCCAGGACCGGGGCCGGGGTTCTAGGTGGTGGTGGGCGCCGTCTGGCGTACTCGATTTGGATCGAGGAGAGAAACGAGAAACAGAGAAAGAGAGACGTGCGGTGGGTATGGGATAAGGGAGGCAGGGTGTGGGGCACGTGGGTGCTGCCCTCGGGGCGCGTGCATCGAGGGTGGGTGGGGTGTGCGTCCAGACGGCCTGGTAGGTGGGGATGTACGTCTAAGATCTTGCCACGTCAGCGATCCGCGTGATCAATCCGCGTGGTGTGTTTTCTCTTTGCCGTCTGCCAAATAAAGTACAGACGGCAAATGGCTCACTTTGCCGTCTGCCAAAACATTGCCGTCTGTATAATTTTTGGCAGATGGCAAAGTGAGGTCTTTGCCGTCTATATTTTTTTTACAGACGGCAAAGTCTATTTTGCCATCAGTAAATTTTTGGCAGCCAACAAAGTGAGCTCTTTGCCGTCTATATTTTTTTTACAGACGGCAAAGTCTATTTTGCCGTCAGTAAATTTTTAGCGGACGGCAAAGTGAGTTGTTTGCCATCTGTATTTCTTTGCTGTCTAGAGTTGACGGCAAAATTGGTCTTTGCCGTCAGGCCCGACCAAAAACTGACGGCAAAGACAACCACAGACGGCAAATTAGCCGATTCCTGTAGTGAGTTAACTGCCGGACCGAATATGCAAAAAAATCATTATTTTTAGCACGTGTCACAATAACTACCGCAATTTTTCCGAAGTTAACTCTACAGATTGCGAAAGTTAATTACAACTAGTTAACTGCTATGTACAAGCTAACTGCCTGACCAGAATAGCTAACTAACGTATCACAACCAAGCTAACTGTCGTGACTTAAGACACTTTATTTTTTGTTTTTCCTGGTTTTTCCCGGATCAAGCTAACTGCCGGTATTGAAATAGCTAACTGTTGGGGACTGCAGTAGTTAACAACAAGCTAACTACAGGACTGAAGATACTAATTTTTTAATTTTTTATTTTTTTCGCCTGGGTCATGCTAACTGCGGGGCTGAAAATAGCTAACTTCTAGGACTGCCGCAGTTAAGAACAAGTTAACTGTCCAACTAAAGATGCTAATTATTGTTCTCGCGAGGCAAAGAAAGAAGTCAAAAGAAAAAAGACAACGAAACAAAAGAGAAGCAGAAGCGGTACCAGTGACGACCACAAATGAAAGCAACAGCATGTTGTTTCTAGAAAAAGCAGAAGCAACTAGCACAGTCGGCAGCATGCAGTTAGCAGTGTAAACTAAAATGAGACAGAGGACAAAAGAGAAAACAGGAGGAGAGATCCACGAGCTAATCTGATGCTTCACAAAAATTCATCATAGTATGCTCCCGTGAGACACAAGCCAGCTTCGGCCATCCATCCATTCATCCATCTTCCAGGGAGTGGTGGTACGTAGTAGAACCAACATGAATGCACTAGATGCTAGGCTGGATCGATCCAACTTAAACGAGCTAGGCTAACTAGCTTAACCTCACTCAATCTTCAGGGAGGTGATCGATCACCATCAAACCAGGGTTCTCATCGGCTTCAGATAACTGCTGCAAATTGCAGAGTTAACTGACATAATTTATGTGTTTTTTTTCATAAATAAGTGCAAAAGAACGGCAACATCTCAAAAAGTTAATTATTATGTTTGACTACAGATAACTGCAGAAACGCACTATGTTTTGCTCTTACCACACGTGGGATGAGCTAACTACATCCACACCTAGTATATTACTGCGCAGCGAATTTGTAGGCACCACCGGCCCTCTCCCCATCTCCCTGTAGTCTCATTGAAGTGGGAGCTTGGGATGGGCAGCGCAGTGCGCTCGGAGTTAACTGCAGTCGGGGGCGGCATAGTCCACAGCAGGAGACGGGGAAGGAAACCAGGGCGGAGTTAACTGCACAATTTTTTCCAATGGAAATGCTAACTGTTTTGTTTCCACTTTGTTTTTATTGCATATTTTTCCCTGCTAGCTAACTACAAGAATGTTAATAGCTAATCGAAGACATACTGCTAGCTAACTGATAGAGTACACACATGTACCCAACTGATGAACATGTAGGCAAAAATACCCGCCGGCTGTGCTCACACATGGGGGAGGAGCGGCAGTTAGATCCCAATAAGGAGAAGTCAAATGATGTACGTCACACAAGCTAACTGCTAGATGTTTCGTATGTAACTGCAAAAAATGCAAAATTAACTAATGTCTCTCACGCCCGAGATTGACCATGGTAGCGTGGCTATGGGAACCTGGCAACAGCAACGTGCACGGAGGAATGGCCGGGGATCCATGGCCGCCCACTCTCTCGTGCGCCAAGGAGGCCGAGGTCGGCTAGTAGAGCCGCGGTGAGAGGCGCACGTGGTCGATCTGGCGGTGGGTAGCAAAGGCTACGCAGGAGGCCATGGAGGAGCTCAGAAACGCAGACCCGTCGGCCCCCTCCTCCCTTCACTCGATTCACAACAAAATCGGCCGATGGTTGTCACTGCAGTTAGCCCAGCGATGCAAGAAGTTAGCTCACTTCCTCTGCCTCTCGCGGATCCCTCCGAGCTAGTCCTCCTTAGCTCCCCTTGCTACTCCCTGCCACTGGCCAATCGGCAGTTAACTATCAACAGATCTGCGCAGGCGCTCGGCCTAGCCGATGCAGCTCTACCACCGGTTCAGGCGAGCTTTGGGGACGAGATCAACCACCGGATCCGGCGAGCTCCGTCACCAGGACCCATGTGATGCTGGAGGGGAGGCGCGGGTCGCGGGAGGTGATGGCCTCGTAGCAGTGGTGGGGTTGCCACCGCCCACCGATGCCGAGGGGATTGGGAGGCGCGCGGCTCACCGGGTGGATGTGGGAGGCACGTAGCTCGCCGGGGTGAGGTGGGGAGGCACGTAGCTCGCCGGCGAGCCGTATTGGGGTACGGTGTGCGAGTAGATTAGGGGTTCGACCCCCTTTATCCCACCACGTTGGTAGTTAGTTTGTTCGGTTGGGGCGTGCGGCGTCAGGAGTTGGTGGAGCTCGGCGACGAGGTCTGCGGTCGCACGGCGCATAGCGACAACAGGAAGAAGGTAGGGGGGTATCCCGTGCTGGACGCCACTAGCTCCGTTAGCTCCACGGGTAGCTACAGGTAGGAGGGGGTGGGGTTCCTAAATAAGCTTATTTAGGAACTCTAGAGGGGGTTTCTAAATAGTCCTACCCTATATATATATATATATATATACTTTTTGAAATGCGGGAAAGACCCTGATTGTGTAAAAAAATACGGTTTCCTGGTCATGTAATTTGATACTCCCTTCTCCTAAAATTATACTAAATTAGCGACACTTATTTTGAGACAAATGAAGTACTACATGGATACTTCTTGCATCCACAAAAGCTACATGTCAGCCGATTGAATTTCGACGTTGGGTCAGTCGATTTTGGTCGGAGGGAGAAACAACCAGAGGGAAGGAAGAAACATGCCGGAGGGGTGAAGAATATATACTTTTTGAAATGCGGGAAAGACCCTGATTGTGTAAAAAAATACGGTTTCCTGATCATGTAATTTGATACTCCCTTCGTCCTAAAATTATAGTAAATTAACGACACTTATTTTGAGACAAATGAAGTACTACATGGATACTTCTTGCATCCACAATAGCTACATGTCAGCCGATTGAATTTTGACATTGGGTCAGTCGATTTTGGTCGGAGGGAGAAACAACCAGAGAGAAGGAAGAAACTCGCCGGAGGGGAGGAAGAAGCTCGCTCGGCAGGCTACCCCAGTATCTATCTTAGGGTTTAGGGTGGGGGTGGTAGTGTGGGGCTTTGCCGGAGAAAAAGCTCGGCGCGGAGGGGGGGAGGCAAGAGGGACGGCCTGGGTCGGCGGAAGACCGACGGTGGGGGGGGGGGGGGGGTCCGGGGAGGGCATGGCGGCGAGGAAGCGCGGGAGTGCCACTGGCCGCGGACGGCGGGGGCCGGCGGTTAGGCCAGTGGTAGCCGGCATCAGGACAGATCGAGCTCAAGGTTGAAGATGTAGTTCTGGACATTCGGTCAAGATCCAACAATGGGGATAGGAAGATGAAAATCGATTGACCCCTTAAATTTTTCACTCGACTATCGTATAGCCACTCCCTCTTGCATCAACCACAACCACCATAGCAGATAAGATCTTACTTCAAATGTTGTTGTTTCTTTTGGATAATATTCAACCTAGCTTTATTGCTTTGGATGTAAATAACGATGTCAACCCTTGTTAGAGTTGAAATAAAGTGTGCCATGAAAGGCTTTCCTAGGAAAATATAGCAGACAAGCCGGTTGATCAGTTGCTTGCAGCCTCGGCGGCAAGCCGTGCCGTGTATCGTCTCGGCATACTCGATGAGTCGGTTGACGTCCTGGAAGACGGCTCTCTTTTTGAGAACCTCAGCATCTAGGCGATGCATGCAGCCACTTTATTAATTGTTCACGAAAGACCTTACAAAGAAATACAGCAGTAAGTCTGAAGCCACCGTCTAGGCAATATCTATCGCTACTCCTATCCAGTTGATGAAGGGATGCTGATAATCCGTGCCTAATACCGCAGACCTCGCAGCCAAGCCTAACATCTAAGACCTGAGTCCCCAACCAAGCCACTTGCCGGGTATGGGGCACACATCGGTCCGGCGCACTCTCAGAGGCCGCCACTGCCAACTGCCACCACTCCTTCTTCAGAGATGTACTGACACATCATCCTTGCCCTAGTCTAGCTGCCGCCGACGCCACCACGGCGCCCAAAGGCACCACCTCCCTGGTAGCGAACTGCTGAGCACGCCACGGTCACCGCCGATACACCTCAGCACCATGCGGCCAAGTACCACCAGCCGACACAGCTTGAAGTCTCTGGAAGATTTGTCGGGCGTAGCACCTACCGACCAGGCATGACAAAGTGTAGCACCTGTCGGCTAGGCATGACTTGACATATCCACCAAAGCTTTGTGCAAAATGAAGCCGCTCCACCTCCTGCCTCTGACTTCCAGTGCTGCTCCACAAACGATGCTCCCAAGAAAAAACCACACCGCAGTGCCGCCATCATCCGATCTAGAAAACTAGATCCTAGGGTTTCCCTCGGAGCAGCACGAGTGGGTCAACAATAGTTACACGACGATGCCTTGATCAAGGTAACGACACAGAACGCCGCCATCGCCTGCCATCGGCTCGGTTTTCACCGGCAACTATGAGTTCCCGACTCGCAGCCGGAGCTAGATAACGGATCTCAAGATCTGCCCATCTAGCATCAGGCCGACCACCTCCGGCGAAGGATATGGCCATCATTGCCGCGCCTAGGGCTGAAGCCCCCGACGTCCTCGTGTTGCAGGTCTAGCCCAGACGCTGCTTGAAGTAGCCGGATCAGCGGAGATGCACGGCAGCGTGTGGAGCCTAGTTGAAGCCCATCTGGGCCCAGATCGGACAACCTAGCCGCTGCCGCAGAGATCTCACAATCGCTTGGTCACCGCCGACCTTGGTCACCGTCGGCTCGCGCCACCACCCTTGATTTGACCGGAGTAGAATTGTCTGGACCCCGATCCTAAGTCACACCGATCTAGCATGTAACACATCATATCACATTGTGGCCTCACGCACGGTATTCCCACGGGTGCCACCTTACCTGGCCCGGGACCGTTTCTACCTTTTGGCTCGCGTATATGATAGTGTCGCTAGCATCCATATGACAAAGAACCCGGGCCGACATGACTAGTCGTAAACCCAAGGTGGCACTAACTTACAGGGACAGGCATACATGACACAGCAATGAACGTGTCGATCAACAATGTATGAATCCAAGTCGTAGCAAGCTACAAGGACTTAAAGGAACAATGCGTGACATTTCCCTGAAGGGACAAACACAGGAACGAAGAAGGACACATGTGTTACGTCTCCAACGTATCTATAATTTATGAAGTATTCATGCCATTATATTATCATTCTTGGATGTTTTAAAATCATTTTATAGCAACTTTATATCATTTTTTGGGACTAACCTATTAATCCAGTGCCTAGTGCCAGTTGTTGTTTTTGCTTGTTTTTTACATCGCAGGAAATCAATATCAAACGGAGTCCAAACACCGCGAAACTCCTTGAGGATCTTTTATGGACCAGAAGACATCCAATGGGCTAAGAAAGCACTTGGGGGCTGCCTCGAGGGGGGCAGCACATGCGCCCAGGTGGGTTGTGCCCACCTCGGACACCCCCTGAACCGCCTCTTCGCCCTATAAATTCCCAAATATTCCAAAACCCTTCGAGGTAGCCCTAGATCAGAAGTTTCGTTGCTGCAAGGCCTTTGTATCCACGAGATCCAATCTACACCCTGTTCCCACCCTGCTGGAGGGGGGAATCATCACCGGTGGCCATCTTCATCATCCCGGCGGCCACCACGATGAGGAGGGAGTAGTCCACCCTCGGGGCTGAGGGTTTGTACCAGTAGCTATGTGTTTAATCTCTCTCTCTCGTGTTCTTGAGATGTCACGATCTTGATGTATCACGGGCTTTGTTAATATAGTCGGATCATATGGTGTTTTCCCCTCTCTATCTTGTTGTGATGAATTGAGTTATTCCCTTTGAGATTTCGTTGTTATAGGATTGAATACTTTTATGGATTTGAGAACACTTGATATATGTCTTGCAATTGAATACCCGTGGTGACAATGGGGTATCGTATTGATTCACTTGATATATGTTTTGGCACTCAACTCGCGGATTCCGTGACATTGGGGTAATCTATGCATAGGGGTTGATGCACGTTCTTGTCTTTTGTTTCTCCGGTAGAAATCTTGGGGCACTCTTTGAAGTTCTTTGTGTTGGATTGAATATTAGAAATCTGAATTTGCTTTGGTGTTATTTTAGTATGAACTCTAGGGTAGATCCAACAAAAAGAATAGTTTGTGTTATTTTAGTACGAACTCTTGAATAGATCGAACGGAAAGAATTGCTTTGAGGTGGTTTCGTACCCTACAAACAATTCCGTCTGATGTTCTCTGCTAGATAGGAACTTTGGAGTGATTCTTCATCGCACTTTGATGGATGGTTATATGATCCAATTATATTAGCACTGTTGGGAGATTGCACTAGCGAAAGTATGGACCCTAGGCCTTGTTTTCAAGCATTGCAATACCGTTTTTGTGCCCGTTTACTATTTGCTACCTTGCTGTTTTTATTTATTAAGATTATAAAAATATATTTCTACCATCCATATTACAGTTTTATCACCATCTCTTCGCCGAACTAGTGCACATATACAATTTGCCGTTGTAGTGGGTGCGTTGGGGACACAAGAGATTTCTTGTATTTGGTTGCAGGGTCGTTTGAGAGAGACTATCTTCATCCTACACCTCCCACGGATTGATAAACCTTAGGTCATCCACTTGAGGGAAAATTTCTACTGTCCCACAAAACTCTACGCTTGGAGGCCCAACACGTGTCTACAAGAATAAAGTTGCGTAGTAGACATCAAGCTCTTTTCTGGCGCCGTTGTAGGGGAGGTGAGTGCATGAAGGTATATCTTTAGATCTTGTAATCGAATCTTTTAGTTTCTTGTTTTATCACTAGTTTGGTTTATAAAATAAAACTACATAAAAATGGAATTAAGGTTGCATCATATTATTGATCATCTTTATGATATCTTTCTTCAAAATGATGGATTAGAAAGTTGTGCTCAATTGTTAGAAGAAGAATGCTATAAATGTTTGGCATTGGATCTTTGAATGATGAGCATGATCGCAATGTTGTTGGCATGAACTCTTTAATATCCATGATGCTAATGATATGCAACACCACAAGCTTGGGGATGCTATGTTTGATGAAGATGATATTTGTCCCCCAAGATTTGATGTGCAAATTTGTTATAAGGATTGCATGCCTCCTATTTATGATGATTATAATGATGAAAGTAGATTTGGAGAGTTCATGACTTTATTTAGTAATGAATCCACTATTTTGGAGGAGGTTGCAATTGAGTATGACAACAAAGTTCATATCTATGATGATTATGGTGATGACATGTATGCTATAAAGAATAATGATAACCATGAAACTTGCCATCATGATTTTAATGTTCACTCTCATGATAGTTATTTTGTTAAGTTTGCTCCCACTACTATTCATGAGAATAAATTTGCTTATGTGGAGAGTAACAAAAATTTTATGCTTATGTATCATGAAAAGAATGATTTATGTGATAGTTATATTATTGAATTCATTCATGATGCTAATGAAAATTATTATGAGAGAGGAACTTATCCTTTTACATATTGCAACAATATCAAGTTATCTCTCTATGTGTTGAAAATCTTGAATTTTTCTTGTTTTGCCTTCCTATGCTAGTTGATTCTTATTCCCATAAGTTGTTCGCTCACAAAATCCCTATGCATAGGAAGTTGGTTAGACTTAAATGTGCTTTCCATGTGATTCATGATGTTCTTGTTATGTTTCAATTCTTATCTTTTATGTGAGCATCATTGAACTCATCATGCCTAGCTAAAAGGCATTAAAGGAAAGCGCGTGTTGGGAGACAACGCAGCACTTTTATCTACTGTTTTGTGTGTTCACATGATTATGCTAGTGTAGTAATCATGTTTTATTGTTTTTGTTTCAATAAAGTGCCAAGTAAAGCCTTTGGGATCATGTTGGGTGATAGTTGATTTTATCTTGCTGAAAAACAGAAATCTTTGCGCTCACGAAAATAACTCTCATTTTTAACACAAGAGTTATTTTGAATTGATTCTTTTTGAAGAAGATTAATATACGAAATGCTCACGTGGTCATATTTTTCTCATAATTTTTGGAGTAGCAGAAGTACGGTTTGAGTACAGATTACTACAGACTGTTCTGTTTTTCACAGATTCTGTTTTCAATACATAGTTTGCTTGTTTTCTAGTTTCTATGGCTTATATTGCTCAATATGAATTGTAAAATGATACGCTACAGTAGGAATTGTGTGGAAACAATTATTAATCTTGTCTTTGACAGTACCAAAGTGAAATGGTTTGCTCTTTATCATACTAACCTATCTCACAAAGTTTATTAAGTTTTGTGTGATTGAAGTTTACAAGTTTTGGGTGAGATGCCGATATGAGGAGAATAAGGAGTGACAAGACCCTAAGCTTTGGGATGCCCAAGTCACACCAAGGTAATATTCAAGGAAGATCCAAGCACCTAAGCTTGGGGATGCCCCGGAAGGCATCCCTCTTTCGTCTCCAACATTATCGGTAACCTCACTTGGAGCTATGTTTTCATTCGTCACATGATATGTGTTTTACTTGGAGCATCATTTTATTTTGTTAGGGTTTGCTTGCTATTATTTATAATAATGTTTTGCATCTTTACTTTCAATAAAAATGTTAAGGATAGCCTTTGACATGCTTATTTTGCAAGTATACACTACAAAAAAAGACACATCTGTGACATTTTGGGCCGAACGAAATTTTTTCTATCATACTTATGACACTTCTATGATGATAATTGTGACAAAACCCGGTATCGTCATAGATGTGGTGGGCTCATACTTCTATGACAAAAAATCATGACAGAAAATGGGCTTTTCGTCCTGGGCGGGCCGGAGACGCAGCTGCATGACATTCTTTGGGCCGTCCATGACGGAAAAAACTGTGGTAGAAGCAAGGGCGAGGAAAATATCGGGGAGTTCCCGGTTACGTTGGATGGTCGGGGGCCGAGCGATGTGTGTTTCTCTCGTATCATACGCACGTGGGTGCGAGGCATTGGGCTCTAACTGAACCCAAGCGAGGCGTCTCCTAACTGAACCCGAGCGATTGCACTGCAGGCTACGCGTTACTGAACCCGAGCGATCGGGCGATTCCTTCGCTACTGCTGCTAACTGAAGCCGATCGATGCTGCCTCTGGATGAACAGTGAGCATTGCTGGGGGGGTTGGATGAACAGTTCCCGGTGGGGGTTGGATGAACAGGACCCCATGGTGTTGCCGCTGGATGAACAGGACCCCGATCGATCGAGCCGGTTGGGCGTGGATGAACAGGACCCCGTTGAGGGCTGGATGAATAGGACCCCGTGGAGGGAAGGTTGAACAGTAGCCGGTGGAGGGCTGGATGAACAGTAGCCCGTGGTGGGGTGGTTGAACAGGAGCCCGTGGAGAGGGCTGGTTGAACAGTAGCCGGTGGAGTAGCACGCGGTGGAGGCTGGATGAACAGGAGCCCGTGGATGAACAGTCGCAGGTGGAGGCTGGAAGAGGTCGACGATGGATGAACAGTAGCCCGTGGAGGCTAGAGGAGGTCGATGGTGGGGATGAATAGTATCCTGTGGAGTCCTGTTTTGCGGTACGCCACGCCCCTCCCGATGAACAGGACCCCCATTTCAACCGTAGCGCTCCAACACAAGTCCGTTTCCTCCATTTGGTGGTATGCCACACCCCTCCCGATCAACAGGACCCTGTTTCGACTGTAGGAGGTCCAACAGAAGTCTGTTTCCTCCGTTTTGCGGTACGCCAGTCCCCTCCCAATGAATAGGATCCCGTTTCGACCGTGGCCGGTCGAACACAAGGCCGTTTCCTCCGTTGTGCGGTACGCTAGGCCTTGTTTCCATCGATTGTTCCGTCCAAGCCCTCGTTCCGACCCAGCCGGTTGGCTCCCCATGAACGACGACGTTGTTTCTCCGTTCCGACCCAGCCATGTACACGAGCCCTAGTCGTACGTATGCGCGAGTAGGCGTTCGAGACCCTGCCCGTATGTACGAACGTGGCCGTATTTTCTTTCTTGCACACTGGCCACTGTACGTACATGTACATGCTACATGCGCGCCTCTACTACGACACGTGCGCGCCTCTACATCGACCAGTATGTACGTACATGTTTGCGACCAGAATGACAACTATGTACGCTTCGACCAGGTGAGTCCCGACTGTCAGGCTCTTCCTTGCGTGCGAAGATGTAGCTGGTGGGTCCCAGCAGTCAGGGGGCGAATTAGTTTTTTTTGCCTGTAATATGGACGCACTTCCTTGCGTGTGAAGATGTAGCTGGTGGGTCCCAGCAGTCAGGGGGGAAACGTTTTTTCACGAAATACAGTGGCCCGTCCGGTGGATCCCTACTGTCAGGTAGAGGAATAATTATTTTGCGCGTAATAAGGAGCCGGTGCCTTGCGGCTACCGTGGACCTAGTTGTCAGCCTATCAACGTACAGTACTCTTCCGATGGAAGTCGTTCCTTGACCACATTGACCATGTCGCGCCGAGAGCACCAGGGCGATGGACGATGGCGAGAGGCCTAGGAAGGGGATGACGCAGAGCCGGGGAAGACACGGCAGTGGATGGCCACGCATAGAGGAGTATGAGGGTTCACTAGTTCGGCTGCGGTGTGAGGCTGTCATCGCCGCAGAATAACAGGGGGTGTGGGTGAGTAGAGGGATGGCCTGGCCAGCGGTGGAGTAGTAGGGGGCGGTGAGACCTCCGCGGCATCACAGCCGGCGATGGGAGGCAGGAGCACGCGGCACGACTAGCGCTGGTTTGGCCGGCTGGAGCAAGAAGACCAGAGGTTGAAGAAGCACTACGGCCGTTGGATGGACATCGTACGGTCACTGGAGCTAGAATCGTTCATATTGACTAAGTTGACAAAGCCCTCTGTCCCCATCAACTTAGTAGGCCCACAAGTCAGCCTCCCACCAAGGTGGGTCCCAGCTAGCAGGGAGAGTATTCATTTTTTTTGTGCGTAATAAGGAGGCACTTCCGGTGGGTCCGAGCTGACAGCAGGGGGAAGATTTTTTTTCGTGAAATACAGAGGCCCTTCCGGTGGGTCCTAGCTGTCAGGTGGAGGAATCATTATTTTGCGCGTAATAAGGAGGCATTTCCTGGTGTGGGCCCCTACTGTCAGCCTCTTCCGATGGCTGTTGTTTGTTGACCATGTTGACCTCGCCGCGCCGAGAGCACAAACGCGGTGGACGAGGGTGAGGCCCAGGAAGGGAACCACCCGGAGCTGGCGAAGCCACCGCAGCGGATGCCCATGGTGAGGGGAGTACAAGCGCTGACTGGTCGGTTGCGGGGTGAGGCTGACATCGCCGGAAAATAACAGGATGTGTGGGTGGTTAGAGGGATGGCCTGGCGGCAGCACAACCAGCCACGGGAGGAGGGAGCAGGCTGTCCTGCCGACGCTGGTTTGGGCGGCTGGAGCAGGAAGATCAGAGATTGAAGAAGCACGGCGGCCGTTGGATGGACATTCAACAGTCACTGCTCTGTGTTGACTAAGTTGACAAAGCCTTGCGTACGTGTCAAAAAAAACTTAGGACAACGTCATCGTCAACCTAGTAGGCCCAGAAGTCAGCCTCCAAATATGTGGAAAACAGCATACAACCCATTAGCCATTATTTTCAATAATTTACAACCCATTTGCTAATTCTTAAGGATATTTGAATCCCATATTCTTTTTATTAGCATTACATACCATATATTCTGGGCACTGCTAAAAAATTCAACGAAATTTTACATATTTCGGTGGGGTCCGAACTCTTTTAATCACGAAATTTCGAGTCACGTTAAAATTAATTTTTAAAAAATTGTATCAAAATAAAATTCAAAAAACAATTCTCTTAAAAAATGAATGAAATTTAGAATCTTAACTAGCAAGATGCCCGTTCATTGCACGGAACATGAAGATGCATTTGTATGAGTAGTTTATCTTGTGGGAGAAAAGATGATATTTTAATGTAATTGCCAGTTGGCTTTAGTTTTTATAAGAGTAGAGAGTAGAGAAATCCTGAAAAAATGATATTTTAATGCAATTGCCGGTTGGCTTTGGTTTAAAAATTACAGCCCATTTCTTACAACTTATAGCCCATTTTCTGGGGAAGCCCATTTCTTACTATTTACATCCCTCCTCGTCTTGAAAGATTTGTAGCCCAGCAGGGCTGAGAAAAGCAAGTAGGCCTCGATTTTGGTATTCTCTAAAAAAAGAATTGGGCTAGCCATTTTCAGAAAGAAAAAATATATCAACTAGGCTCGTCATGTGCTTAAATAAAAGCGTAAGCGTGGGCTAGACGGGCCACAGCCCCCGCACAGCGCGCAGTTCAGCTCCGTCTCTAAAACTAAAAAACAACTGGGTGAGCTGCTGGGTCCCTGGTGTTATCGGCTCGTTGTGTAATTTTCTTGTTTATTGACTACATTGACAATGGCGTGGGACCTAGTTGTCAAACAATTAGGAGGAAGTATTTTTTGGCTTGTAATAACGAGGCACCTGCTTGCGAAATGCAATGACCCTGGTGGGTCCCTACTATCAGCCTCTCCACGTATAGTCATCTCCTGATTCCTCTGCCTCTGGGTTGTTGACCATGTTGACAACGCCAGACGACGACGGGCACAACGAGCGAACCAAGGAGGAGAACGATGGCGAGGCCTCGGACGGGAACGAACAGCAGCCATGGAAGATGCGACAGTGTAGTGGCAGGTGGAGGGGGGTACGCGGGCAACAACATGCAACTCAAGCATACAAATGGTACAAAAATCCCAAGGATTAATTGTTCATCAAACTTTTAGAAAAAATCCAGATTGAACATGGCAGTAACATCTAACCCAACCACTCTTTTTTGCAGTCACAAACAAATGGATCGGTCTGATCCATAAAATCAACATCCTGTGCGAAAAAATTATTTCAGGATGACTACAACTTGTTGTAAATAGAAGCCGAGCATGTTTACAAGCCCATTTGTCCACCTAATAATTATTTTTTTGTTGTTCAACGTGCCCGTCAGTGAGAAATCTATTGCGGTAAAAATTTAGCCTCATGGACAATAGTACTCTCGCATTCAACAGGAAGAATGTGACAAAGCTTCCGTTTGCCTGGTTGGATGCATATCCTTCCATCGTTATTGTCCTCAAACGAATGCCATGAGAACTGAGAAAATCCTGGTGCTTATTACGCCACCGATTGGTTATATGTTTTGCTCCATGTGATTGTGCCTAAGTAGACATGAACATTGAAAATAGTTAAGGTCTAAAAAAAGAGTATGTCGAAAGAACGACAGCTGAACAGTTAATTCTAGTAAAATATATACGGGCTTTCAATGTGCATGAAATCATCACCTCTATATATAATTTCTCCAGAGATCGAAAGCATCGCAGCAAGCCAATAATTATGTTCAGATCAAAACTAAACATTCTGATATATATGATCTTGACAGAATCCAGCAGCATTGGTAGGCTATCAATGGACGAACTCTTCATAGAGCATATAACATAATATTAGTATCCAAAGTGTACTCCAAGATGATATAAAACTTATGCGCACAAATGAAAAATGCATCTTATGATTACAAATGTGTAGATGATAATATACGGTACTTGAAAAAGTGAGGAGCCAAACACCAACTCCTTGTGATCATTAAATGGGTCACGAATTACACCCAAGGTCTCCAGTTTGGGCACAGAGACAACAGTTATTTGTGAAGGTCTATAACAATTATCAAGGAGCAACCTTTGAAGTGAAGGGGCATCTTCGATGATGAGCTGTTGTCCTTCAAAACAAATTCCAATGCTTTTAAGGTGAGGCGACTTTATTTGGAGACAACTGATACGGATTTCTATTCCCAAAACAATCAACAAGCGCTCCAGGGCAGGGCAACTGGAGTGGATGATGCTGCGCAGTGAGGCCTCCAACAGATAAACCACCACAAGAGAAAGTTCTTTTAGCAGTGGGAGTCGAAGCATTTGTACCAGATCATCTGGTAGATGGCACCGGGCGAAGGTGGCGGTGTGGAGAGAGGCGGAAAACCGCGAGATGGACAATGGTGGTGTGGGCACAAATTCTTGGTGTGTTCATGGTATGAAACTTCTATAGTAATGGTACAACTCAAACTGCTGGAGTTTTCCGAATTCAGGGGATGCCAGCCAAGCGTCCACCGTGTCGGGTATGGATAGCAGGTAGCATGTCGGGATGCAGAGGCATTGAACGGGGCCCTACTGGTGAGAGGAGACGATGGCTCTGAGGAGATCAAATTCAGGAAGGACAGATATCTGACGACAGTCGAGATTGAGGGCACGGTGCGCCATAGAGGGCGCCACCGAGTCGAGAGGACTTGTGTGCGGCAGCAATCCTTGGTGGGGAGAAGCGAGATGATCTCCTCAAGGATGACGTCTGGGAGATCGCTGATGCAGTCCACCAGAGATTCTACCGGTTCCTCAGATCCAGGTGGGGGGGCTCACCGCTTCTCCCCGCGCTACCGGGTGCGGGATCTACAACCGATGTCGCCGCTGGTGGGAGCCTCATCTTCTTGGCGCTGGGGCTAGCCGACTCCATTTTCCTTGTGGGCGTCGCGCCTAGCTCACGGGTTTGAGTAGAGTAGCCAGAGATGAGCCTAGTGCCAGTGCGAGTGGGGAAGAAGGAGGGCTGGGGATTTCTATAGGAGTGGAAGAAGAGGTGCAGGCATTTTCTGTACGAGCGAGGAAGAAGGTGAGCGGAGGTTTTTTGGACGAGTGAGGAAGATTGGGAGCGGGGGGAATTGGGGGCAGACGGAAGCGGGAGAGCGGGCTGTTCGTGTTTATAAGGCCTGCTGCACTAACTACTCACTTTTTCCCAAGAATCGCTCTCTTCTTTTGCATTGCTGCATTGGAGCTGGCGCATGGACTTGGCTGACTGGACATGCATGCAGGATGCATGTGCCCGCCGGCCACTGCATGCGCCTGGTTTGTTACTAGGCCTATTTAATAGGGTGGTTATGGAGTAAATTAAGGATATTTATTTTCTCTGTGGGCATCTTCTTGGTCTTAGCAATTGGCTCAATGGGCCTAATAAACTCGGACGGAGGGAGTATAAGTGGAAGCGAGGAGGAAGGAGGGTTTTTCTGGGATCCCCTCTTCATGAAATATGGGCTTCTCCTCGCAAAAAACAAAAACAAATGGGTTTTAAGATGGATAGGCTTTTGTATTGGCCCAGTCGGCTGCCCGTTTTCGTACTGGAGGGCCTTGTGCTAGAGGCAGCCCGAGACACTCTCCAGCTTATTGCCCATTCGAAAGAAAAAAAGAGACGCCTCCAGCTTATGGCTACTCATCGGTAACCTTTTTCAACTTGGCATCCACCAAATTAGAGGATGCGGTACTGGATGCAGACACTCACATTAAACTAAGCTTCAGAAGATACGGTATGCATACTAACATTCAGAAGAACAAAAGTTCAACATGTTTATGCATCTCAATGATTCACTAACCAATACAAAGCTGTGAGAAGGCATGGAAATAAAGAAAATCGGTCGATGCTTCTCTGAGCAAAGGGCCTCCCTGCGCACGCATTAATTTCCCGGCCATGCTTGTTTCTTCTCAATGTTGTGAGCACTTTGAGCATGTTGGCAACTCCATAACTAGCTAGCTGCCTCATCTTGCAATTGATGCTAACACATTTGCAGCAAACACATGAGGCAATAGAGATGACTCAACATGAGTCCATATTGTGCAGTTCCCCTGAAATCATCTTCATTGTCCTGAATCTGAAAAGATAGGAAAACGGTAGCTATACTTAAACGGTGTTACAAAACAGTAGCACATATCAATAGCTCGGCATGACAAAACATGATCATCTGGACGAAGGGGATACTGACCTGCCTGAGGAAGATTATATATAATTTCATAAGTCCTTGGTTGATTTCCACCTTCATATGCACTGCTTGTTTGCTCCTCCACACATGACAGGATCATTCTTCACTGCAATCAGCAAGTCAACGTATGAATAAGCTTATTTCATCTTGCGGTGGTCATTGTACCTAGTTACGAATGTAGGGATACCTGGAGCACCATGAGGTTAGCTGACAGCGGGTAGATGCAGCCATATAAATTTTGTGCGGTGCTACCAAAATTGAGGTTTGTATCCCTTCCCGTTATGAGAATTCTTCTTGAAGTTGGTAGAATGTGACGGCTTGTCTTTGCATCAAACTTGCCTTTCCCCTGAGATTTGTTCTTGTTGTTTTGGGGCTGGTTGGGCTGGAAGTTCTTCTCGTGTACCATGTGGGCACTAGAAGCTCCCTTAGCGACCCAAGCATGTGTGTCTTTTTCTCTCGCCTTCTCTTCAAAATCAAGAGTGCTAATGAGATCCAAAACAGAAAACTCATGTCTCTTGTTTTTCAGAGAAGTAGCAAAATCATTCCACGAAGGTGGAAGCTTGGCAATGATGGTCCCAGCAACAAATTTGTCCGACAACACACACTTAAAGTACTCAAGTTCCTTAGATAGTGATTGTATCTCATAAGTCTGCTGAACAACAAAGCGCTCATCAGTCATCTTGTAGTCACAGAATTGCTCCATGACGTACAACTTGTTCCCAGCGCCCAAGGCCCCAAACATGGCCTCGAGCACAGCCCACATGTCTTTGCCACTGTTAAACGACATATAAGATCCACAATGGAATCGTCAAGAAGACTCAGCAGGGCAGCTTTGAAGAGGGTATCCATGTTCTCAAAAGCTTCCTGCTGTGTAGGACTAAGATCGCCCTCAGGCTTACCCTTAGTGGCGTCATAGCAGTACATGATCTGAAACCAATATACTGCTCTTGTGCTCCACCTTTTATATTGCACCCCCTTAAAAGTAGGCGGCTTCAGAACCGCAGCAAAACCACTCAGAGTAAATTGCCTATAATCAGGTTTTTGGATTGGATTGTTGAATATATGAGCAATTTACTATCAATTTAATCTGAATCAGCAGTAAATAGATCATGACGACAATTGCAAACATCAAAGTAATGATGCAGACTAAACCAGGAGGACAGAATCACATACTGTACAGCGGGAGCAGAACCGTTGAGGTTTATGTTGTACTCATGTCGTTGATGAAGAGGTTACGGAGGTCAGGGAAGAAGGTTGTTGATGAGGAAGTCGTCGCTGGCAGCAGTCACAGAAGTGTGCTCCCAAAAAACCTAATCGCCCGCCTCTCGTACAGGATCATGAAAGGTGGGGTTCGGAGGACTGCTGTCCCTTCTCGTGGTGCACACCGGAAGGAGGGCTGGAGAAGAATTGTGTGGCGGCGCTAAGATCTGGAACGGTGCGAAACAATATGATACAATGACGGCTAGGGTAGAGCATGTCAGGTCGGTCGTGCGAGTAAGGCCAAGTATAATAGTAGGCCTTTGGCCCCCAAACCCCACATCCAAGTCAATAATAGCCCCACCAAGGTTTGTCTCAAAAAAACTGAGTAATTAAGGCGTTCGTTAGTCCCTTTAGTATAAATACTATATCGTTAATAATAGCCCCACCTTTTGTCTCACAAAGTATGTTGGGGCTCCTGCTACAACCGGCTACAAGTTTACAACCCGCTTCTCTTCTCTCTCTCCTTCAACTAAGCACAAATACTATATTTAAATCCTTATAGCCTGCTTATGTCATCTAATTGTAGTACTTGCTCTAAAGTTACTCTCCACTATGTAGTCTGAAATGTCGGGCGTGCAGCGGGCGGTGCCCTCGGTCGGTGCACCGCTTCAATGGCGGAAGCAGTGAGAGGTCGCGTCGCCCTGACTTGCCATCAATGTGGAGCGGCGGGCTCAGCTGGCGCCGGGCGGGAAGCGTGCGGGGGAGGGGGAGGGGGTTTTTGTTGGGCCAAGAAGGTGAGAAGCCAACTTGGGATCGGTCCGGACGGGGAAATATCATGTGCTCCCATACTCACTAGTAGTTTCATGCATATGACACTAGTCTATGTTACTACCTCTATAGTAACATACCTGTGGTGACAATGTGCAGCCGCATCATCATTAGGCATGTAGCCGCCTTGATAGACAATGTGCACAGAAGGAGTAGAGGCGACTGGGGACGCACCACATCATGGGCACTTCATACATGCTCGTGTGCATGCAGTGTGCGTGTTTTTTCCATCGGTGCTAGTAGCTCTAAGGCCGTGGCTGCGGTCGTCTTCGTCTCCGACTAGTCGTTGAGCAACGACAACAAAGAGGTGCTGCAAGAGATGCGTAGGCGCCGTTGTGTGCGAGCTTCGCCGTAGCACGATGAACCGAACGTCGCCGTAGATGGCACACGCCTCCATGCAACCGTGTGTGTGCGCATGCATGTGTTATTCACGTGCATTCTACGGCCGAGTGTGTGTGCATGCACGTGTTGTGTATGTGCGTTGTGTGCTCCATGTTGTGCGCGTATGTGCATGACTTGGATCGAATGGAGTTAGTGTGTTGGTGCGTGTACATGCGTGGCTGCATGCGTCCTGTACATGCATGGCTTGTTGCGTGGTTATCAATATAAACTATAAAACATCTTCAACTTAGCATCCTGATGTATCGTCTCTAGTGGTTAGCGAAGAGTTCATGTTCTTCTATTTGTTTATAGGTGGGCAGGCGGCAAAAAACAGGGGAAAACGTGCAAGGTTCCTTGTAGACGCTCCATCGCGAGGTCCTCCTTCTCAGTCGTCGGGAATCTATGTTCTTCAGCTCTCTTTTTTTACGTGATCTTTGTTCATCCTTTTGCCAACACGCGAGACATCTAGCATCAAGGTGCATGTGTCATGCAGAAAAATGGAGATAATCAGATAAGCAGTGCGTAAGTGAGTCGTGCACTTCGAAGGCACCTACTATGCAATATTTTTTTCTCCTCGATGGCACGTGGATAGTGCACGTACTCAATGACGGAGCACGGGATGGTAGCCATGACATGGCCAGCCCTTTTGAGAGTACGTACTAAATAACTTTGATTTGTCCCGTCAACTCGCAGAACAACGAGAAGCTTGCTTACTACGCCTTCTCCCTCGCCAACGCATGCGCGGTGGCTCGTAGCACGAGGAGGAACTTTTGCTTACAAGCGGTGGACGTGCAGCAGTTCATTTGGTGTCAGATTGCCAGAAGTACTACTGTAGAACATCGACTTCCGGAAGAGGCGCAGAGCCAAGCGCAAGGTCACCTACTAACCTTAGACTAGGAGTAGTGGGAGTAACATAAGTAGGGGTACCTCCTTTTTTTTATTCTAGAAACAACTGCACGCGAATATTGGACGGTAGCAACACAGCAACTGAATCAAAAATTGAAACCAACCAATGAACTACTACTACTGGTGAGCGTTTGCTAGTGCGTATCATGTACTTCGTCTGTCCATGTATATACTCCCTCCGTCCGGAAATACTTGTCCCCAAAATGGTTGTATCTAGACTTATTTTAGTTATAGATACATCCATTTTATCCATTTCTAGGACAAGTATTTCCGGACAGAGGGAGTACTAGCAAACGCTCACCAGTAGTAGTAGTTCATTGGTTGGTTTCGATTTTTGATTCAGTTGATGTGCTGCTACCGTCCAATATTCATGTGTGGTTGTTTCTAGAGTAAAAAAAGAGGTACTAGTACTTACGGTGGGAAAGGTGAAGTGATGGTTGATTCGCCCGAGCAACTTATTACTCTTGGAATATGGAAGTACCAGTGGATTCAAGGAACAGAGAAATGATGGTTGCTTCGTCCGAGCAACTTACTGTGGCGAATGTGGGGCTCTGTGATTTGACTGCTCAGTAGTCATTACTACTGCGGCAATGACCGGGGTGAATCTTTCCCTACAGTTGTGCACTCAATATTGCTGCATGGCAGATGGAGCAAGATGAAGGATGTCCCACATGTCGGCGAAACAAAGTTGAATTGTTTTTGGCATTGCTATCAATCCTTCGGGATTCGTTTATATGTACGCATAATTTTAATGAAATTGTATTGTGATGCTATGAAGGTTTCAACTTTGGTTCCCGCAGGAAAAAAAGGTTTCAACTTAGGATTCATGTGTCTTGCCTCAAGATTATCTCGTTACAACATTCCATCAAATACAAATGAAACTACCATGGCTGCAAATGCATCTCAATGGTTTGCAGATCAGCGCCAATATTCACATCACAACTGAAGACAAAGTTGTGAGAAGGTGTACAAATAAAGAAAAAATATATAATTGATCGATGCTGTTCGTAGGCATGGCTCCATTTCCTTGGCATAGTGTTCATTGCTTGGCAGCTAGTTTCACCCAGCTCTGTACCCAAAAAAGAGGTGTATGGAGGACACCACAATCCGATCATTTTGTGCAGCTCCACTAAAATCGAGCGGACCAACCCTGTTTGCAAAGATATCCAGTCAGTGTGATTACAATAATAGTGGAACTAGATGATGAAACATAACACACATAAATAGAAGCCGATCACCTATACGATCTCTCTTTAGGACTAACTACTTGTTTGAGAAGATTAGGCACGGAGTTGGATGAGGAGGATAGCAAAACCAATCTCCCTTTCTGCAGTCCCACAGAAATGTAAAAATGTTGCCCGTGTGACATTTTGGCGGAACTGCACAAAACACTCTTAATAAAAAAGTGATTTGTGCAGTTCACTAAAAGGTCGCAATAAAAATGGATAGCCCTGTTTGCAAAAGGAGGTAGAAAGGAAACAATTACTGCCCAATAACACGAGTTGAAGACACATACACCGACAAAAAATAAGCATACTCCATGTAATAAGGGAAACATAGCACATGGTGGTTTATCAAAAATTGTTTGAGGACGAGATTGCAAGATGGAAAGTACGCCGACCGAGATATGTTTTAACCAAACAACTAAAGAAGATCCACATGCAGCAACGTGGAAAGATGGGCAGTGGAGCAAGGCTGGAGGAAGCTGTACCTGAGGGTCGTCGGAATGTTACTAGGAGGGCGCCGGCGGCCAGGATCTGCCCATACTACGGCAGTGAACAAGTGGCGAAGGCCCTACCGCGCCGGAGCTTGGTCAGAGAGAACGGCGGGGTACCGCAGATCGGGACGTGCTGCCTCAACGCCGTTGAACGGAGAGACGATGCACATCCTACCTTTCCGCCGACGGACGGGATGCGGCCGGATCACTAACCAACGCTGAGAGAGAGAGGCCACCGCCGCCTTGTGGGAGATGGTGTGACGAGAGACAAACCCATTTTTCCATTTCCACATGGTAATCGTTTTATACTGTACGTGCCATTGAGGAATATAAAACTTTATTTAATACTAACGCGTCAAGTCGACTTTGTTCCGTCTAGGCGTGGTACCCGACCCTCCTTCGAGTAAACAACCGCTACACGCGTCCAATTATCACGTGGGCCGCCTTTTCGTACAAAAGCGAACTCCACCGTGTACCCGCACGGGTGTGGCCAGGAATAAGACGTGAGTACGTGCGTCCTGCGTGCACCTCTTCTTTAGGTGCAGGTACGTACGTGGGTGGGTGTGAGAGAGATGGTTTGTGCAAAACAGAGGCAATGTATTGATGATATCTCAAACAAAAAAACGTACCATATGCAATGTGTGTGAAATGGAGTCATGGACGTGAGATATCGATAGAATTGAAAATAGGGATGAAGTGTGTGGCTGCGTGATCGATAAAGAGTGCCATCAAATTTGTGTTTGCCCACGTCAAAGATACAGGGTGGCTGGCCTACTGGAATTTGAGAGGGCAGAGGTGCAGTTTTTCTCTATGGCATGGATACCTACCTACAACGTTCGACTACCAGTGTGTGTGGGGGGGGAGGGGCAGAGACCGATCGACTAGTATATGTGTGGGGAAGGAGAGAGACCTAGCTATGTATTGAGGGAGATCGATCGGCATCCATGGATATGTGTAGCAGAGGAATAAGGTTGGGTGAAATACAAAGGTAGAGTGTCGGAGGGTTGGTGGTGGAGTGGCGTCTCACAAATGGTGGGAGAGGCCTGCTAGACAAACGGAGGGTACGAGTGCAATATCAATAAGAGAGGGCAGGGGATGTTTGTCTTTCTATGCACTTGCGTGTGAGAGACGGGTCGGGAGGTATGCAAGGATGATGAGGGGAGACGATATGGTTGTGGTAAGCATACGTAACTACATAGGAAGTGTTGACACCAGATTTTGGCATGGTCAAAAACGTAATTAAGAAGGTCTCAAATGGAAAAATGATCAAAGCGACAAAGTTCCATATCGCCAAAAGGAGAAATTTTGATATTTGGGCCATAGCCATCCGATCTCATCTCTAAGGCCGAAGTTGTATTCGAAGTATTGAGATTTTGTGTTCAGAACAGTATTCGGCTGATTACGCCCCCAAGGTGGCCTCTGATGGAAAAAGTTATAACTGCAAAGTTCTTCGTCTCGTCAAAGCGGACGATTTTGATATAAGAATCGTCCCCATCCGAGTTCGTATGCAAAGGTTATAGCCAAAACTGTGCGCTGCAGCACTGTATGGCCGGATCATCCGGACCGGGGTCCAGATCATCCGGCCGAGGGCCGAAAAATTGACCAAAACAACAGAAGCTAAAAGTTGAAGTCAGATGATCTGGATCAACTCCCGGATGATCCGGGTAAAGGCCGGACAATCCGGGCAATCGTCCGGGTGTCCGGACACGTTTTTCTGCTGCAGACTTTAGAAAACGGCACGAAACACCCTCAAGATTGCCTCGGATGAAAAAGTGTTCAACATGAAAGTTGTGCGTCTCGTCGAGACGGTTGATTTGGATATAAAAAACGTCCAAATCAGTGGTTGTATGAGGATTCCAGAGCCAAAACAGTGAGCTGCTGTCAAAAAACTGGGCTAGGCCGGATCATCCGGGCCTTGAGCCGGACATCCGGGCCGGGGGTCGTGAATAGTCCGTGTTTTATTAGGTTTTGATGATTTGGACGGCAAGGCAAGTCCTTTTCTTGTACGGGAAGTCCATCCGCCTCTTATATAGACAAGAGGTGACGGCCGATTGAAAAACAACACACAATCGAACAAATCTATCATCTTTTATCTTTACTTTTACCTTCTCCCTTGTTCTTCTTCTTCCTCGTTCTTCGTTCGTTCTTCTTCATTGCAGGGCGGCGAACCTCGAGGCCCTAGGGGCGGTCAGGCCAACCTAGGGCAGCCCATAGCTGCTGCGTGCCCTGACGGGGTCCCTCCCGGGCGTGTGGGGTTTCGGGTCATCAAAAGCGCCCGCCGGATTGCTTGCGTACCGCGCTTCCGGACGGGTCTCCTTCGACGTGAGCTGCGGTGCATCATCCTCGGCGTTGGAGGTACACGGTGACGTGTTCGTGTGCGAACAGGAAGATTAACCGTCGTGTGTCCGAGAAAGGGAGAGACATAACTAGCGAGGTAAGTGTATAGGTGCATGGGGAAAATGAATTATAGTCGACCTGGCTATATGTAGGGAGATCGGTATGTATACATGCATGCATGTGTTAGAAGCAAATAAGGTCCGGAGAGACAGACAAGAGGAGCGGGGTGCGGCTAGGAGGTGGTGCGAGAGGCCAACCATGTCGAGGGGGGAGGAGTGTGCTAGTATGAGATCAATGGAAAGAAGGGCGGGAGTGTGCACCTGCGTGGAACCATATTGGACATAGGGGGGCATGGACGGTGAGAAGAAAAGTGGGGAAGTATATATGTGTTTGTGGTAGGCACACTTGGCTAGAGAGGTATATTGACCGGTGTGTGCCGAAAAGAAGGAGTCAGGGGCCTACACACACCGCGGGTGAATGACCTAAAGAGAAATAACAAACATGCGCGATGGAGGGGACGCTAAGGGAGGGTGAGAGGGGGGTGGGCGTGTGCATGCACGATAGAAAGTTAGCGCTAGCTAGCTACAAATAGAAGAGGATCGTGAAGGTGTAAAAGACAAACAAAGATCATAATTCATTATAAAAAAGTGGATATGGATACTTGAAGAAGATATCATAATGTAGAACATTGATTATGATTTTGGCTAATGTGTGGCTTTTGCAGCTCAGGTCTAAATACTTGTCATAATGTAGGGGGCGGGGCACTATACTTTGTGTGATAAACACGGTGTACGTATGGAACATGGTTTAGATTATGAATATGTAGTTAGTACATCAAATGTACTATTATTTGGAATCAACATCAAGTGTACTCAAAAAATAGAATTCGAGTTCATATAGTACACATAGTTCATATCTATCTCTATAGTAATCATGTGGTGTGTTATTAAGGTAATACACGGATGATGGTTGAAGTTGGCAACAATCATGATTGTAGATTCTTATTGAAATAGAGAAACGAATTCAAATTCGGTTCGAATTGCAGCGGTAGTATAGACATTTGGAATGCACTAAAATGTTGGTATGAGTAGGTTACATGCATTATACAGCCAGCGAAAAAATTTAATTGGACATAACATAGATTCATACTCCCTCCTTGCATTTATATAGGGCGTAATGCGTTTTTTAAGACCGCATTTGACTATTTACAAGATTAATAGTACATGACACGCACAATGTGAAATTATATCATTGAGAGCTCCTTTCAAACACGAATTTAACGGTGTGCTTTGTGTAAGTTGCATGTCATATGTTACTGCTCTAATATTTGGTCAAAGTTAGCATCAAAAAACGCATTAGGCCCTATATAGATGGAAGGAGGGAGTAGCTTTGAATAGCATGTGTATATTAAAATGGGGCAAGACTCTCTCTTTGTGTGGTGTGAATAGTTTTAATTTTTTTGTTTTCTTTTAGGTTGAGGGAAGTGTGAATTGATTTGGTACGTGCAAGTACAATATTACACGTTAGGCTTGTCCCTAAAATTCAACCCACGCCTTGTTATATCCCGAAAATTCAGATATCGTGCTCCCAAAACTAGCGCCTTCACAACCCGCGCCTTGCTATCCTGAAATTACAACGCGCGCGAAAACTCCCTCCAGCTGCCAAATCCTGACACGCGGAATCCCCCTTCTAACCCTGAGCCGAAAGGGCCGCTAGTTCAAATCGATGGGGGTACTTTTGTAACACACCCTACATTTTGGACAAGCGCGTCCCTAAGTCATGGTTCACCCCCTCACATCGCCTCCTTTTCGCCATTCGAAATCCCAGGCCGCCACAACCTCTCCGCTCCAGCCGCGAAACCCCACCCTCCTCCGTCCGCCACCTCATTGCTACCCAGCCGGAGCCTCTTCCCCGACAATGTCGTCCACTGCAACAGCTCGACGTCCCTCGTCCACCTCCCCGGATGAGGATCCGTTGTCCATCTCGCCGTCCCGCCGGTTCAGCTGCCCCGTCCTCCACCTGCAAGGAGTTGCTCTGACGATCGCCTCATCTATTGCGGCTGCTCCATCCCCACAGCGCCGCCTTAACCTGCTCCACCGAAACCGCTGCATCCTCACCGACTCCTCGGACGAAGCCGAGGCCTACTCGACGCCGGTTGTACACTCATCGCATCGCACCTTCTCCTTAACTCGACCTCCCGGCACCGACGGTGCTCCGTCCCTCACCCCCATGGAGTGGCTACCTTGAAGCCGGCACCATGGGAGACATCTCCACGGCGGCTCTCCCCCAGTGTGAGGCCCCTTCAATGGCGGCGTCCATACCAGTCGGATCTGCTGCTGCTGCTCCACCTCTCGCTCGCTTGCTCGCGCTGCTGCTGCTGCTCCGGCTCTCACTCGCTCGCTCGCCCTACTGCTGCTGCCCTCCCCCTCGCTCCTGTTGCTGCTCTGCTCCGATTTAGATACACTTCAGTCGATTGAATCGACTTTTGGGTCAGTCGATTTTCACGGGGTGGGGGGCTCGCCGGAGTTAAGGAAGAACCACCCGCAGCGGGGAGGGGGGCTCACCGGAGAGGTACCCCACTATCTCTCTTAGAGTTCAGGGTGGGGGCAGGGGGGCTAGAGGGCTGGCCTGGGTGGCAGGGCGGCGGCGGACCGACGGTGGGGAGTTATTTCGGGGCGGCGAGGCGGCGCTGGGGCCGGCGGTTCGGTCGGTGGTGGCTGGCGGCTAAGGGGGGGTGCAGGTTGAAGATGAACTGCAGGCCCTCCCTAAACTACATGTTAAGTGCCTTTCTGCTACCATTGCGTTCAGTTTCGACAATAACATTCAGATTCCATAGTAAATTTCAGTTTCGATAGTTAAGTTCAGAGCCAACAGTTTTTACCACATCTGTTGTAGTCAGGTGGTTTTTGTTGATGTAAATTTTACATCTATTATACATCATCTATTGGAGATGCTATTAGAATCTCACTTGAGATTAACGATGTATGTCTTGTGCTACTTCAACCTTGATGTCTTACGGCTCACCGGAGCTGCTCCAATGACAGAATGATCCATCACAACAGAGCAGTGCCCTGGACGCCGTCTAAAGATTCCTCAGATCTTCCTCCACACCTCCGACAGCCACCTCTGCCTCAACTGCTTTAGCGACCAACCCAATGATGTTGAGGTCGACACGGCTACAGCAAAGAGGTTGTACACTTGTTGCATCGCTTATTACTATACATTCATGTCGGCTATTTTGGTTCAACGGAAAAACATAGCAATAGGGAATTATCCTATGGCACTCTACTATTCAATTATTCATGCATTTTGTTGAAAGGAATGGAGCAAAACATCCACCTGGACGTACTTTTCAAAATCCTATGCATGAAAACAAGACCAAGTGCATTAGTGGCAGAATAACATTCTAACTGTACACGCTTTCATATGGTTTTACTTTATTTTGGCCATGTTTCTTTGCATTCCTCTGCTCTTCCAATTCCTGTGAACCAAACACCCAAGTTGACAGAAATCCTGTGCTTACAAATGCTCTGTTTACCATGTACATTCCTATCCTATTCCAGTGTTTTTCCTATCCCTGCGTTTTTAGAATCATGCAAGCCAAATGAGGCCTTACAGAATTGCTTCAGTTACAGGTAGGTGTCGAAGGGAACTTTGTGTGGTTTGTCCTGCTCCTGCCGCGACGTCGTCCACCTCACCTGAGCTGCTCCATCGGCAAAAGCATCCACCAAACCAGACATCACGACTCCTGACCGTCTTTCGCCGCCGCAGATCTCCTTCCCTGCCGTCGGCACCCACCGCAACAGCATCACCATCATCGACTCAGCAGATGAACCTGAGGAGTACACGGGTCCACAAGAGAGGTCGCACTCTTTTGTTTCTGCTTATGTTATGCATTGCTTAAAACTACTTGCTACTTTATTGTCCTGTTCACCTCTTGGACTCCAAGTCAGGTCCAAATTAATGTTCAAACTTGAGTTCTAAATTAGTTGTGGGGCACATATTGAGACAGCAATGAATAGTATCTCTGTCTAATATCTGGTTCACCTAGGGTATGCCTATGTTGTTCATCTTGGGTGGGAAACAAATAGTAAAGCAATCATCATCTGTCTTTTATTAAATTAAAGCAATCATCAGCCTGCTATCATTATTTTTGCATCCATCCACTGGTTGTTACCATCACTCTAAATTTATGCATGCTCTCCTTACATAATCTCACCGTATTTTTTTCTAATGCATGTCAGATATTGTACACAGTCATGCTGAACATGTAGAGAAAAAGAGAAGAGTTTTGCGCAGCAATACAATGTCATGCAGACATCGCTCCATGGTGGGTTCAATAGCAAACCCTCCCCCTCCCCCTCTCCAGATTGTAATCCAGAGGAAGATATCTGTTCTGAGGCGGATTCAGACGCAGCTGACCACTCCTATTTACCCCCCCTCCCCCAAGGTGTTTGCTCTACCTTGGCATGATGATGTTAGCCATATCATGCATATGTTGCCTTGCAGTGCCTACTTTTGACATCATATATGTCATCTGCTTAGTTTAGACATGTTCTGTAATGCCACCTGTTTAGTTTCTATATCATATATGGGAATTGTGCAGTCTCATGTCTTTTAGCCAGCCATAATATATGTGAAATGTGCAATGCCATCCTGTTTAACCAGGCATCATATATTTGAATGATATCTTGCCCATCCTTTTCTTCATTACATTTCCATTTGTGACAATGTTTGTACATTAAACTACTCTTCCTATGAATCGGCCATTTGGGTGAGAGATGGAAAAATCTGGAGTGAAAACAAGGCCTTCAGAGCAGATAGTGCTACTTGTCGAAGCAGATCTCTTGTTGGGTCCCGATAGCTCCTCAGAGATGGATTTAGAGATAGATGCACTACTAGGGAAAAGCCTATACACAGACGCTTACTAGTAGCGAGGGTTAAAAACCCTCGCTACTGCTACTTACTAGTAGCGCAGGTTTTTAAACCTCGCTACTACTAAGTTGATAGCAGTAGCGCGAGTTTTTAACCCTCGCTACTACTAAGCGGTCTCTACCGTGCCCCCCGGGACATGCCATAGTAGTAGCGCGGGTTTTTAACCCTCGCTACTACTAAGTTGATAGCAGTAGCGTTGGTTTTTAACCCTCGCTACTACTAAGTGGTCTCTACCATGCCCCTGGACCATGCCATAGTAGTAGCGATGGTTATAAACCCGCGCTACTACTAAGTTGATAGTAGTAGCGGGGGTTTTTACCCCTCGCTACTACTAATCGTCTGCCATAGTAGTAGCGCGGGGTATGGCCTGTTTGCAAATTTTTCAAACTCTACCCCCCCCCCCCCCCCGTGGATCGCCTTTTCAGTTTTAAAAAAATAAAAGAAAATGTCAAAAAAATAAAAGAAAATAAGTTTCCCATGTGATATGTGGTCTAGTTGTTGGGAAAATTTGCAAATATGAATTTCGACTTCATTTGCATACTAACTCGGATGAAAAAGTTTTTTATATGAAAAATCATCTACTCAAAAACCTCAAAAACCTAACAGAAAAAAGTTAGGGGGCTTTTAAGATCTGGAGGCAAAAAAATTCATCATATTTCAGTTTTTTTATTTTTGTTAAATCTGGTCAAACTATGGTCAAACTAATTATTCAAGAATATTAGTGTTACTAAATAATTATTTCAGTTTTTTTGAATTTTGGTCAAATTTGGTCAAACTATGGTCAAACTGTGGTCAAACAATGGTCAAACTAATTATTCAAGAAATATTAGTGTTACTAATTTTTTAGAACAATAGTTTCAAACTCAAACAGTGAAATGTGTGACTTCATGCTCAAGCTAAATTCCTGAGGTTAATAGGATTGACATCTCACTATTGTCAGGAAAACAACAAGTGCAGACTTGGAAACGAGGGAGAATAGAACCCGGAAGTTAAGCGTGCTCAGGCTGGAGTAGTGAGAGGAAGGGTGACCGTCCGGGAAGTTAGATGATTTGGAATGATGAGGGGTGATTAGAGATTAGAGATTAAATTGAGCAGCGATGAGGGATGATTAGAGATTTGAGGTTAAAATAATTCAGAAATTTGAAAATTAGAAAAAAAATCAATTTTTTTCGAAAAAATTCAAAAAAAATAATCAGAGATTAGAGATTAGTAATAGCGCGGGTTTTTACCCACGCTACTACTAACGGACGTAGTAGTAGCGCGGGTGGCACCCGCGCTACTGCTATACGTTAGCTGTAGCGCCTTATTAGTAGCGCCGGCCCGCGCGCTACTAATAGGCCCAAAACCCGCGCTGCTGCTAGCTTTTCCCTAGTAGTGATGACCAGTCCTATTCCCCCACCAAGGTGTATGCTCTAACTTGGCACAGTTATACTGCTCATATCATGCATATGGTGTCTTGCATTGCATAGTTTAGACATCATATACACAATATTCAACACCATGTTCTTAGTTCAGACATCATATCGAATGCCCTCTGTTTAGCATATAAATCACATATGTGAATTAAATGATGTGATCCTGATTACTTAGATAACATGTAGGTGAATTATGTCATGCGATCCAGTTTAGTTATTCATCATATCTTTGAATTATGTTATGCTATGCTATCCAGTTTAGATAGACATCATATATGTGAAATTATGTCATGCTATCCATTTTAGTTAAACAATATACATGTCAATTATTTCATGCCCTCTTTTTTCCACACTATCTATTGCATCTGTCTCTCATACAATGTCTGTACATTCAACTATGTTTCCTGTTTATTAGCCATTTGAATTGGAGCGGGTGATGCCAGTATCTAGCGGAGTAAAAACATTGTCTTCAAATAAAACAGTGCTACCTCTTGGTGGAGATAGCACCCCGGTTGTACATGCACGAGAACCAGCCCTACCACACATAACCCAAACTCTCACAGATTGTACCCCTACTGCGATGGACAGAGAACCAACTTCACCCAATCTAACCCCAACCCTAGCAGATAGTAACCCAGTTCCTGTTGACACAGCACCATCTCCACCATAGAGCTCCCAAACAAGAGCAGTTAGTAAGGCAGCTCCAGTGCCCAAAGGGCTAGTACTACCACGGCGAACCCCAACTCCACCAGTTAGTACGCCTATTCCTGTGGAGGAAGCACAACCAGCTAGTCGTAGTTTAGCATCTATCGCATTTGATGTTGTTAAATCCTATGTGTGTATCTTCCCATCTTGAAAATATTATACTGAAGATGAAGGAAAATGCCAGTTGCAGGTGTTTGTCTAGGAGTTATGTGTAAGTAATGTTATTCATGGCAATTACTTTGCTTTGTCCCGTACATCCTACCTCCATGATGGTTATAATACATCAAATTTTCCCATTTTTCTCTATGGAGAAGGACCGATTTGGAAACTCAGGATGAGGTAACCTGTGCTAATACCTCTGGTATCTTCAAGAATGCTTGGTGGCAGTATCAGAATTACCTGAAGAAAACATACTTCACCGGCAAAGAAACTCATCAAATTCCCTTACGTTCTCCTGAGACACATTTACTGGACGATGACTGGGAACGCTTTGTTCTGTACTGGTCCCGAACCAAGAATGTGGTAAGGTCTATGAGCTCATTTTGTATTTTTAAGTACTATATTCTTGCGTCTTACTATACTCTGTTCATGTAGAACAAGTGCCTAAACCTGAAGAACAACTGTTCTAATTTAAGATTCCATTGCTATCATAGTTCAAAAAGCGTTAGGCGTTAATTGTGCGTTTTTCCACCGTCTTGCGCTTTACTGACCAAAGCGCATGCTTATGCATAGTTATGCACAGATTAAGCGTAGTTATGCGCAATGCATTTTTCCAATGCCTAGCGCCTAGGCGCGCTTAAGGGCTCGCTTAGGCGCGCCTTTTTTAACTATGATTGCTATCGTGCATACTTCTTTGCTCTTGTATCACTGTATTTACTCATACAAACTTAGTTTTAAATTGAAGGATCCAATCAAAACTCCAATGGCACAGCAGATATGTTCACGCATGTTTCTTTAACAGGTTTGCTCTTATCAATAGCTCTGTTGATTTCAATTTCAATTGTGTATACAGTTGACTTCTCATATCATGCACATTACTAGCATCACAACAGAGCCAATAGTGTTGTTGTACATGTAGACCCGTGCTACCCATCTGAAATCTTGTTGTGCCGTGTAGTTTCCCGCGCTTTGTATTCTTTCACTGCTGCTTTGTCTTGAACTGATATGATTTGAACTGTGTCTCTATTTTGATTTGGCAAGACAATGCAGTGACCATAGGACATGGATATATGTTTGTTTGATGCTTTTATTATGTACTAGTACTTGGCAATAGAAGACTTGGTAGTTTAATCCTGTCCACCTTACTAATTAACTGGTTCACCGAAATGAGTTTCATATACTAGTACATGCTAAACCTGCTCTGTGTCTGCTTGTTTCTTCTTTTAGAATGCTGACAGAATATTGGGGAAGAGTGCCTTATTAAGCAATGGTAAAGAAAGTAATGTAGATAAGGTTCAGGATAGTGAGGCATCCTTGTTGGTCTCCAACAAAGCTGATAAAACAGCTAAGGAAGTCTATCTTGAAGACAGTGACACAACCCTGAAGTCCTGTCTTGGTTTAGTGTTCGAGTTACTAGCCACTACCGCTTGCACAAGCTATTCAAACTCACTGTCTGAATCAGTTCGGTTTCTTGAGTCTCAACTACAAGCTGAAAGACATCGATCAGTTGTGCTGCGACAAGAAGCGGAAGGACTGCGGAAGTCCCTGGAGCATTCAGATGCATACTTTCTGGTGCAATAGCAAGCATTGGAGGATTTGAGCGCCAAACAGGACAAAGCTAATAAGCTTGCTAAGCTTATTGCCAGCATGGTGGATACCTAGGATAACTTTTCTTGAGCTCTTCTGAAGTTGTTTCAGTTATGCTCTTGTTTTGCTGCCGCATTTACTTGCACTAGTGGCCAATTTTGACGGCCAGTGTATGTAATATGCTGCTTTGTTCCCTATATTTGCACTGGTGGCGAACTTTGATGCCCCGTGGATGTAATATGTGTAATAGCGGTAATAGGCTAGTGTTAGTTGCTTGCTTATTTATTTCCTTATTGTCTTGTTTAGTTGTTTGCTTGTACTCACTACAGTTCTTTTTCCATGTTTTTCTAGTGGCCACAATAACCTATATTTGGTAACTAGGCCACAGTAATCATGGCAACACACGGACTGTTGTAACCATGGGCCTCCTGCGGGCCATATGATCCATGGGCTTCTACGGGCCATAGGATCCATTGGTATTCTATATGGGCCTTAGGATCCATGGGCCTTCTACGGGCTGTACGGTCCATGGGCCTTCTACGGGCCGTACGATCCATGGGCCTTCTACGGGCCGTAGGATCCATGGGCCTTCTACGGGTCGTATAATCATTTCGCCAATCATGGGCCGTACTATTTGTGGAACATAACGGGCCGTTAATAGGTCGTATTTGATAACTCTATGAAAACAGTCCAACGGGTTTTTTTACATGAAAACGGCCCAACGTATTAACAGGCCGACTGTAACCACGGGCTGAATTTGGCCCACCAGCAGAAAATGACAGTAATGGGCCATAAGTAACTGAATGCTGGAAATGAGCCCAAGAATAAATGGGCCCTAAGAAGGCCGAAAGATAACATGGGCTGGAAACGGCCCAATGGAATAATGGGTCGTTAATGGGTATAAAGTGATACATTGTTCATTACGGGCAAGTTTCACCACGGGTCGTTAATGGGCCGAGAGTTACAAAGGGCCTCATATGGGCCGAAAGACGTCATGGGCCATACATGGGCCGGAAGTTAAAATGGGTTGGAATCATATTGGACGGCCCAGATGACGCTACTGGGCCTAATTCAGATAGGTCGTAACGGGCCCTGGGTTAGCGGGTTGTAAATGGGCTATATGCGAACAGGCCATTAACAAGCTTTTCGTGGGCCGGCTCGCCACCTTTTGACCAAGTCAAACGGGCCGGCCTTTTCATAGGAATGGGCCTCTGTTGGGCCGTGCCACGTGTTGACGTATCATAGGAGCCTTCGGTCCAATGAGTGGATGACATCTGTCCCAACGGTGAGCCGACGCGTGTTTCCTCTAGCCAATGATTTTACATGTGGAAAATCCCCATTGGTCGGGGCTATTAACGGGTTATCGGATCCAAAACCAGACCTGATAGCTTAACGGCATTCCGTTACGATGGATGCCACGTGTCGGTCACCCTTGACGAAAGCACTTCTGTGACACGCGATTTATCGTCATGGAAGTGGACACTTCCGTGATGATAATTTTGGTAATGTCATGGAACACTTCTACGACAGCATAGGTCTAACTATCTTGATTCTGTCATAAAATCTTCATGGATGTACATGCATGATAGAAAACGTGACCTACTGTGACAAACACGTATCATCACGGAAGTGTATTTTTTTGTAGTGATACTTGTTGCTGTTTGAAAACAGAAAGTTTACCACTGTTGAAAAAATTCCCTAGAAAAGTCAGAATGTGATAAAATGTTGATACTTTTTGCAAAATAAGCTCTGATATATTCTCTACGATGTGATATCTTTTTCATAATTTTTGAAGTTAGGGAAGTATGATGAATATTGTATTCTTTACAGAATGTACTGTTTTGGCAGATTGCTGTTATGTTTGCATTGTTTGCATATGTTTGCATGTTTAATGATTCTATTTGAGGATAGGAGTAGTAAATATGCAGAGGCATTTAGTATGCAATGTTGAATAATAATTTTTGTGGTTTGCTACAGTAGAGAATGATAAGGTTTTGCACTGATTTATACTAACTTATCTCACGAGTTCTTGTTGAGTTTTGTGTGGATGAAGCTTTTGAGATTTAGGAAAACTGTGATATGAGAAGAACTAAGGAGACACAAAAGCTCGAGCTTGGGGATGCCCAAGGCATCCCAAGTTAATATTCAAAGAAGTCTCAAGCATATAAGCTTGGGGATGCCCCGGTAGGCACCCCACCTTTCTTCATCAACAATTATCGGTTAGTATCGGTTGAGCCTAAGCTTTTACTTATTCACATGAGTTGTTCTATGCTTGGAATGTCATTTTGTTTTGTTTTACTTGATGTTTTAATAAAATACTTATATCTGAAAGTTTTCTAAAAAAATGAGTCCTCAAATAGTTGCCAGGGAGGCTAGGTAAGCGGCATTCACATCCTGTCAAAGAAGCTCTTTTCCATGGAATTTCTCTAGTGCTTCACTTATATCCTATGAGTAAATTCTTGAATGAATTGAATATCATGAAGTTGAAATTATATGGTCATATCATGTCTAGTGGTAGCTTCACATTGGGTTTAGAAAGTGAAATCTTTTGAAGCTTGACAATCACAATATTGGTCATACAAGCAATTCACGAATAAATAGTATAAGGAAGAGAACTTTCACATGGAAATACACTATCTTAGAAATCTTTTGTGATTGTGAGCCCCCATCAAAATATTATATGCCAAAATTGTTGAAGTTGGACAAGGAAGACAACATGATGATTTATGTTTGTTCATATTCACATAGAAGTTATATTGTCATAGATCCTTCAACATGTGGTGCTTGGCCTATCTTTGCTAGCCAAAAATTCCGCACCAAGTAGAGATACTACTTGTGCATCCAAAAACCCTTAAACTCAAATCTTGTTTTGAGAGTCCACCATACCTACCTATGGATTGAGCAAGATCCTTCAAGTAAGTTGTCATTGGTGCAATAAGGCAATAAAAATTGCTTATAAAAGTGTTAGATCACTTAGTGTAAGAGAAAATTGAGCGTTGTACGAACTTGTGATGGCAAAGAATAAGAGCGACAGACTGCATAATAAAGGTTGCTATCATAAGGGGCAATATAACGTGACGTTGTTTTGCACTAAGGGGTTGAGCATACAAACAAATAAGTGCATGGCAACCTCTACTTCCCTCTGCGAAGGGCCTATCTTTTACTTTATGTATTTACTTTTATGCAAGAGTCAAAGTTTTTCTTTCTATTCCTTTTTATTTTTATCCTTCGGCAAGCATCATGTGGTGAGGAAAGATCTAGGCACATATATCCAATTGAATATGGGTAGCATGAGTTATTATAGTTGACAGCACCCAAAGGAGAATACGTTGGGAGGCGAAATTATAATCCCTATCTTTCTATGTGTCCGGTTGAAACGTTTTGCCACGTGTATGCAGTGAGTGTTAGCAATCATAGAAGACTATATGATGGTTGAGTATGTGGAGCTCTTACTTAGACTCTGTTGAATAAGTTGAATTGCAATTTCTTGGTGACTGAAAACATAGGCGAAAGATCGTGGATGTCGCCTAGAGGGGGGTGAATAGGCGCTTTAAAAAAATACGGTTTAGGCTTGAACAAATGCGGAATAAACCTAGTTGTTAATTTCTCAAGAACAAAACCTACAACAACTAGGCTCACCTATGTGCACCAATAACTTATGCTAAGCAAGATAAACAACTAAGTGATAGCAAGATATATGACAAGAAACAATATGGCTATCACAAAGTAAAGTGCATAAGTAAAGGGCTCGGGTAAGAGATAACCGAGGCACGTGGAGACAATGATGTATCCCGAAGTTCACACCCTTGTGGATGCTAATCTCCGTTTGGAGTGGTGTGGAGGCACAATGCTCCCCAAGAAGCCACTAGGGCCACCGTAATCTCCTCATCCCCTCGCACAATGCAAGATGTCGTTATTGCACTAAGGGACCTTTGAGGGCGGTCACCGAACCCGTACAAATGGCAACCCTTGGGGGCGGTCAGTGAACCCGTACACTTTGGCAACCCTTGGGGGCGGTCACCGGTACCCGTCAAATTGCTCGAGGCGATCTCCACAACCTAATTGGAGACCCCGACGCTTGCCCGGAGCTTTACACCACAATGATTGAGCTCCAAACACCACCAACCGTCTAGGGCGCCCAAACACCCAAGAGGAACAAGCTCAAGGGTCCCAAGCACCCAAGAGTAATAAGCTTCTCAACTTGTAACTTCCAAGTATCACCGTGGAGAACTCAAACCGATCACAAATGCAATGGCAAGGGCACACGGAGTGCCCAAGTCCTTCTCTCTCAAATCCCACCAAAGCAACTAATGCTACGGAGGAAAGTGAGAGGAAGAACAAGAAGGAGAACACCAAGAACTCCAAGATCTAGATCCAAGGGGTTCCCCTCACATAGAGGAGAAAGTGATTGGTGGAAGTGTGGATCTAGATCTCTTCTCTCTTTTCCCTCAAAAACTAGCAAGAATCCAGGGAGGGATTGAGAGTTAGCAAGCTCAAATAAGGTCAACAATGGGGGCAAAAACGAGCTCAAGAGATAGGGAACCATTGGGGAAGAAGACCCCCTTAAATAGGTCCCCACGAATCTGCCCGTTATGTGCAGAATAACATACGAGCGGTACAACCACTATGAGCACCGGTACAACCGGTAACAGGCAATAAGCGGAACAACCGGCCCACAACCGCCCAACAACCGCACCACAACAGAAGCTAGTCCAGTGGTAGAGTGGTACATGGCCGGTATAACCTCCGAACCAATTCTGAAGCGGTACAACCGCTCCAAACACCGGTTGTACTGGTCAACCGGTACAACCTATCTATGGGGCGGTACAACCTCTCTATGTAAAACAGGCAATATCAAAACAGCCACAACTTTCGCATACGAGCTCCGAATTCGATGAAACCAAGTTTGTTGGAAAGCTAGCAACAAGGGCTAACACAATCGTGAAAGATATATCAATAAGAAGCAAATTAGAAAAGGCCCATAAGAAAATGGTGAGAACACTTCCTCAGATAAGACCGGTAAAACCTCCAACACCGAAAACATCATAGAAGACGCATGTGAACTCCGTTTTCGATGAACTCAAGCTTGTCATCAAGATGACCATAAGCTCTAAGACTCACAAAGAGAACCAAACAAGAACCAAGAAACATGATGCAAGGATGCAATGGTTTGAGATCTCTACTAACGATACGATCAAGCTACCAACTTGAGAGCCCCCCTTGATAGTACGGTAAACGATCCTATAACCCGGTCTCCCAACTACCACCATGAGACCGGTAAAAGAGAAAACCTATCAAGGGCAAACCTTTGCCTTGCACATGGTCCACTTGAGCTAGATGATGACGATCTTGACTCCCTCAAGTTGGACCACCTTTCTTGATTGTGTTGGCTCGATGAAGACTAGATGATTGCTCCCCCATAGCCCACTATGGGTGAGCCTCTCTTCGGCACATCTTCACAAGACCATTGACACCACAAAGGATGGCAAGATTCAAGCACTTGATCTTGTCGTGATGCTCCACTTGAACTTGCACACAGCAATCATGATGACGATCACCACTTGATGTCATCCTTTCCATGGGTTGTATGATATCTTCCTCTTGACGCAAGCCCATGGACACGTACCATACCATGGGATCACTTGATCCCTCTCAGTACATCTTCTACGCTCTGTGAGTTGATCAACTTGATTCACTCTTGACTTAGTCTTGATCAACCTTGAATCTTTCCAACTCTCTTCATTTGGATGATGTATGACCAATCTTTGGATAATTCCTTAATAGCACCTTGGTCAACTCATAAACTCCATACCATGGGATCACTTGATCCCTCTCGGCACATCTTCTACGCTTTGTGAGTTTATCAACTTGATTCACTCTTGACTTAGTCTTGATCAACCTTGAATCTTTCCAACTCACTTCATTGGGATGATGTATGACCAATCTTTGGATAATTCCTTAATAGCACCTTGGTCAACTCATAAACTCCTTGAAAGCAACACATGGACTTCAAGAAAATTCTATGGACAAAACCTTCAAATATAACTCAAGGCAACCATTAGTCCATAGAGATTGTCATCAATTACCAAAACCAAACATGGGGGCATCGCATGTTCTTTCAATCTCCCCCATTTTGGTAATTGATGACAATCACTTTCAAGAGAGTTTATATAAGGAATTATGCATCACCATGCAATGCAACAACCAATAGTGCATGCGAATGAGATGCAAATGCTAAGGAACAAAACCAAAGCAAGAGGAGACAACTCTCTAAACTTCTCCACAAAACTCTCTGAAACTTCTCCCCCATTGGCATCGATTGCTAAAATGGGCTAAAAGCTTAGAAGGCCAATATAAAATGTGTTCCTCCATAAATTGTGTATTTCTCAACAAGAGAGTGGAATGCAATACACATATCCAACGGTAAATACTTGGAGGAAGACAACCTATATTGAGGCCCAAAGATTGCAAAAGGAAGATATGCCACAAAGACATAATCAAAGAGAGAAACAAGCAATCAAGCAATCAAAAGATACCAATTGAAGCAAGCTATCAAAATATACCAATTGAACCAACTAGGCCAATGATCCTACGAGCCACTTGAATAAAGGATATTATGATAAGAGCAGAGCAGTGTTCTAAAGAAACTAGAGAAGCTCCCCATGATTTGTGCACATCAAAAAATTTTGTATTTGGATACAAAGTGCACAAAATAGGATCATAGCTCCCCCAAAATCAATAGAAACTTACAACAAGTGCTGGTGAGCATATAGGAAACTAAGCCTAGTACTTGCAACAAACACATGGTTGAGCAACAAGTAAGAGAGGCAACTTAAGAGTGGGCTCAACCAAAAAGATGTGTGTGAGTCAAGGCAATGCACTTGAGAAGACTAATGTACAGAAGAGCATTAAGCATCAATAAAGTCTTCAAAGAATGAGACACACGGTGCAAGGCCTATCATTCCCACACACAACTAGCGAATGGGTTCACAAGCTTACTAATAAGCATATAGAGAACCTATGCTTGTGACAACCCGCGGTGAAGATAGAAGATGAAAGGCGCATCAAGACGAGGGATGCCAATTAAGATGGCAAAAAAACTCGTAAAGATAAGCATGAGGAAAATAATCTTCACCACACAAGAGCGCATCAAGATGCAACGATAGAAGACACGCACTCAAGGCAAAAGCTTTCATGGAGCCACCAAAGAAATAACATAAGAAAGACAAGGTGGACGTGAAAGAAAGGATATCATCTAGATATGCAACTTCTCTCAAGTGTATAAGATTCTAGGTAGACGAAATCATGATGATATATATATCTGCAAAGAAGGATGTACACCCGAAATAGTTACAACAAGAAGGAACAAGATATCCAAAAGGAAGTCATACATATACCAATAATATATTTGCTTGAGAGCATAGCACATGGCTAGATATGGTCTTATTGTATATAAATGAATACCGGCCACACGAACATCAAAGACATCACAACTAGCAACAAGACATCATTGTTGGGATGCTTTGAGAAAGGAAACAAGTATCACAAGAAAGAATGGATAACATGCCATGATACAACCTACACAAGGTTGATGCAAGAAATGTGTGCATGAAGTATATGAAGATACTTGTTACCGAGATAACATTGGAAGGATGTACTAGATACCAATTGAAGGTACAAAGTAGTTCATTGATCATCCTAGCTTCACTACAATAAGCACATGGTGACAACACCTTCCTTGTGAGTGAGCCGAGCGTCCAATGCATCTCCACTTGTTCCTGGAACAACAACACAAACAAAATGGTACCCAAACTCATTGGGACCAAAGAGTTAGAGAACCAACAACATATAGGACAAACTCCACATAAATATGTGCATATAGATATGAATATGAATTTCATGCACATCTCATCCAATTTGAGACTTGGTGGAGTTCCCCCTATATATTGGGTCAAAGAAAGAAAACATGCCAAAGAAACCACAAGAAGTAAATATGCATGCTCAAGACTATCAAGAATCGAGACCAAAAGACAAAGAAATACCAAGCAAAGAAAAGATACCAAATGAATAAATCATCACTTGGAGGATGTCCATAAAAGATACATCAAGGAATGAGATATCCATTGATACACTCAAAAAGAAAGATGTCAAACTCCCAAAAGAGAGAATGGTTCCAAACAAACCAAGCCCTCTACAAAGTTTCATGATGGCACAAAGTACCAAAAAGAAACGGCTTGCCTTCCACAAACACACACTTGATAAGGATCACAAGATGAGTGTTTAGAGAATAGGATAGCTCCCCCAAGACTAGTGCATTATAGAGAATTTGCATTTGAATACAAAATGCACGAGGTGGGATCACCACTTTCACTATATCTAGAAAACACTAGACAAGGTCAAGAAATTAACAAGATCCACAAGTGGTATGGAATACAATGGGAGTTGACACAATCCTAGGCAAGAGATAAAGCAAATAAAAGCAAAGGCCAATGTAAAGATGATCAATAATTTATACCACACATAAGTGAGTACCAATTGTCAAAAGACAAGAAGTATTTGGAAATAATTCCCGGTGGTAGATAACAAGGATATCCGACATCATCTTCACACCAAACAAAAAGCAAATTGCAACTTGTAGAGCTAACATGCCACCTAGGAACAAGATAATTTACAATATCAATTCTAGGTGACAATATCTCAAATGTACACATTTTCTAGGCTAGTAATATACACATAGCATATTACTCCCCCATAATGTGATACCAATTAAAGATAAACAAGAGGCAAAAAACGATCCAACACGAGATAATTAATGGACAATATAGAATTTGAATTTATCATGAGAAGACATACCACATAGCGACTATATAATCTTGAAATATCAATACTAGATGGTATTACTCATGTACACACATATATAGGATTGTGAGGTGCACAAAGCACATCACTCCCCCATAATGGGATATTCCATTAATCTCTCACAAGAGCCACTAAGAAAAGAACAAGATGCAAAAGGCTCAATGCATGACACACACGTACATGATGTGCAAACCGACACACACATACTTGATTGCTCAAGATAATCAAGTTGGAAGCACAACATATACAAACACATGCAAGGAACAAAACCAAACATGCAAAGGGGTAAGTAACTATCAATGTAAACACTTTAAGCACGAGTTACCGCATGGAGAGACATTGGATATAAGATAGAAACTTGATAATTCGAATAACTTGGCTTGAGACAATTAGAATGATGAAGTCCCCTTAATTCTTCATAAAGTAGCCAAGTCTCCAATGCCCTCCAACAACACCTATTGATCAAGTTTGAGCTTGTTGGTCCCCAACCAAGTTGGGTCATAAGAGGTTAGTCACAATAGGCTTCGCTACCCAAATGGTTCTCTTCTTGACACACTTTGAGTACCAACAACTTTGGCAAACACATTGCCAACCTTATCCTTCCCAAGAGAATAGATATCATCAATAATAATTGGGTTGGATAAGTTACTGCTAGTGCATGAAGACGCGAGGTGACCTTTCTCATGACATAAGTAGCAACGTCTACTCTTCACTTTCTTCTCACTTGATTTCTCAACTTGAGAGGCATTAGCTTGAGGATTCTTGGGAAGAGGACTTTCTTCAACTTGTGGTTGAGCATGGGATCAAACTTGTGGCCGCTTCCCTTGTTGCTTGTCACTAATGGCCTTCTTCTTCAATGGGCAAGATATAACATGATGCCCTTCTACTTTGCACTTGAAGCAAACAATCTTGGCCGAATTCTTGACTTGTTCTTGGCCCTTCTTTTTGTTCCTCTTGGACTTCTTCTTCTTCTTGGAGTTGAATCCAAGTCCACCTTTGTCATTGGGGAATTTTTGCACACTCAAGATATTATTGAGTGTGAATTTACCTTCATGAGTCTTTTCTAAGTCTTTCTTCAAGGAAGTGACTTGGGCCTTGAGCTCTTTGATTTCCTCTACATGGTTAGTCTCAACACAAGTACTAGAGGAACTATAAGCTTCATTGTTAGAGTAACAAGGCAAGGAAAGCAATTCATCACAAGATGTACCAACATTGTGAGTAGATGAATTACAAGGACTAGCACATAGCAATATAGCATTTTGACTAGAAGTAGTGCTAGTAACCACATGAGGCTCACTAGATGTTACCTTAGCAATCATGGCCTCATGAGCTATCTTTAGCACATTATGGGATACTAGAAGATCATCATCAGAGCTTGAGAGATTTTCATGACTTTCTTCCAATTTCCCATAATTGCTAGATAGCAACTCAAGTTGAGCCCGTAGCTCAACATTCTCCTTCAAAATGGATGCTTCACAAGTAATAGAGTTAGTAGCACAAGCATCATAATTAACAACAAGAGGAGAGGACAACTTGGAAAGCTCTTTTAAATAAGAAGCTTCAAGTTGAGCATGAGACTCGGTGAGTTTGATGAGCTCACCCTTAATGACCCTTGAGCCATTTTCGAGGTGCTCAAAATCCTCAAGGAGTCTAGCATGAGCAACTTCAAGCTTAGCATTTTTAGTTTCAAAATCATTGGCCACCACAAGAGCTCTATCACAAGATTCCCTCACTCTAGATAATTCTAGAGCAAAAGTCTCCTCAAGAGATTCCTTGGTGGTTTGTTCAAGTTCAAGAGCTTGAGAGAGGTCCGCAATCTCATTAGCGTAATCACGCTCATGACCTTCCATTTTATCAATGGTGACCTCATGCTCCTCAAGACGAGATTCCAACTCATCAATATATTTCTTGCCCTCAGTAGCAATAGACATGATTTCCATGAAGTTGGAACGAGCAATTTTATTCTTAAGAAGAGCTTTAAAAATCATTTCCCCCTTAATTTTTAAGGAGGCAACATCATCATTCTCTTCATCATAATCAACATCATCATCACTCTTGCCATCATCAATATCATCACAAGATATATTGGGATTCAAAGTGGGAGATACCTTTGAAGCCTTGGCCATAAGGCAAAATGCAATAGATGATGATTTAGGATACCTTGAAGCACCATCCAAGACCACATCTTGTTCCATGGAGTGTTGGGTTTCCTCTACATTGTTACAACAACTCGAGGAAATACATGCATTTTCATCATGGCAACAAGATATAGCAAGCATATCATCATAAGATTTAGTCAAGCAATTTCTACATGATATGCAAGGACTATCAACACAAGCATGTGAAACATTTGGAGTGCTTGAAGTGCTAAAGTCCAAAGATGAAGCATTGCAATAAGAAAGTGATGAAGGATTATCAATAATGAGCCCACTATCATCATTGCAATGAACACCACTACTCACCATGTCATTACCTTGTGGCAAACCACACGTAGGTGAAGTAGAAGAAGTTGAGAACACAACACGGCCGGAGGTGGAGGGAGAACAATCATCCCCACAAAACTTGGACACGCCATATTTGTCTTGAAGCTTTGTCCACAACTCATGAGCATCCCGGAACGGCATGAGTTGAAATATAACTACATTGCTCAAAGCATCGAAAAGCACATTAGAAGCTTGAGCATTGAGATAAGAGTTTTTCTCATCCTCTAAAGATAATCTTAGGGGATCCTTTGGAGGAGAAAAACCCATATCAACAATTCGCTCTAAATTTGGGTCCATGACCCTAAAGAGGTTAAGCATGTGAATTACCCAAACATCAAAATTTGTGCCATCGAAACTAAGAGTGTCGAAGAATCCTAATCCCCTAGTCGACATCTTTACTCTCTAGGCGGTTAAGCCTAAAAAAGAGAGACGAGGCTCTGATACCAATTGAAAGATCGTGGATGTCGCCTAGACGGGGGGTGAATAGGCGCTTTAAAAAAATTACGGTTTAGGCTTGAACAAATGCGGAATAAACCTAGCGGTTAATTTATCAAGCACAAAACCTACAACAACTAGGCTCACCTATGTGCACCAACAACTTATGTTAAGCAAGATAAACAACTAAGTGATAGCAAGATATATGACAAGAAACAATATGGCTATCACAAAGTAAAGTGCATAAGTAAAGGGCTCAGGTAAGAGATAACCGAGGCACGTGGAGACAACGATGTATCCTGAAGTTCACACCCTTGCAGATGCTAATCTCTGTTTGGAGCGGTATGGAGGCACAATGCTCCCCAAGAAGCCACTAGGGCCACCGTAATCTCCTCACGCCCTCGCACAATGCAAGATGCCGTGATTGCACTAAGGGACCCTTGAGGGCGGTCACCGAACCCGTACAAATGGCAACCCTTGGGGGCGGTCACCGAACCCGTACACTTTGGCAACCCTTGGGGGCGGTCACCGGTACCCGTCAAATTGCTCGGGGCGATCTCCACAACCTAATTGGAGACCCGACGCTTGCCCGGAGCTTTACACCACAATGATAGAGCTCCGAACACCACCAACCGTCTAGGGCGCCCAAGCACCCAAGAGGAACAAGCTCAAGGGTACCAAGCACCCAAGAGTAATAAGCTTCTCAACTTGTAACTTCCACGTATCACCGTGGAGAACTCAAACCGATGCACAAATGCAATGGCAAGGGCACACGGAGTGCCCAAGTCCTTCTCTCTCAAATCCCACCAAAGCAACTAATGCTAGGGAGGAAAGTGAGAGGAAGAACAAGAAGGAGAACACCAAGAACTCCAAGATCTAGATCCAAGGGGTTCCCCTCACATAGAGGAGAAAGTGCTTGGTGGAAGTGTGGACCTAGATCTCCTCTCTCTTTTCCCTCAAAAACTAGCAAGAATCCAGGGAGGGATTGAGAGTTAGCAAGCTCAAAGAAGGTCAACAATGGGGGCAAAAACGAGCTCAAGAGATAGGGAACCATTGGGGAAGAAGACCCCCTTAAATAGGTCCCCACGAATCTGCCTGTTATGTGCAGAATAACATACGAGCGGTACAACCGCTATGACCAGGCAATAAGCGGAACAACCGGCCCACAACCGCCCAACAATCGCACCATAACAGAAGCTAGTCCGGTGGTAGAGCGGTACAACCGCTCCAAACACCGGTTGTACCGGTCAACCGGTACAACCTCTCTATGGGGTGGTACAACCTCTCTATGTAAAACACGCAATATCAAAACAGCCACAACTTTCGCATACGAGCTCCGAATTCGATGAAACCAAGTTTGTTGGAAAGCTAGCAACAAGGGATAACACAATCTTGAAAGAAATATCAATAAGAGTCAAATTAGAAAAGGCCCATAAGAAAATGGTGAGAACCCTTCCTCGGATAAGACCGGTAAAACCTCCAACCCCGAATACATAATAGAAGACGCATGCAAACTCCGTTTTCGATGAACTCAAGCTTGTCATCAAGATGACCATAAGCTCTAAGACTCACAAAGAGAACCAGACAAGAACCAAGAAACATGATGCAAGGATGCAATGGTTTGAGATCTCTACTAACGATACAATCAAGCTACCAACTTGAGAGCCCCCCTTGATAGTACGGCAAACGATCCTATAACCGGGTCTCCCAACTGCCACCACGAGACCAGTAAAAGAGAAAACCTATCAAGGGCAAACCTTTTCCTTGCACATGGTCCATGCTACCTCTTGAGCACTGCGTTGGATTTCCCCGAAGAGGAGAGGATGATGCAGTAAAGTAGCGTAAGTATTTCCCTCAGTTTTTGAGAACCAAGGTATCAATCCAGTAGGAGACCACGCACAAGTCCCTCGTACCTACACAAAACGATAGCAACTCGCAACCAACGCTTAGGGGCTGTCAATCCCTTCACGGTCACTTACGAGAGTGAGATCTAATAGAGATAATATTTTTAATATTTTTGATAGATAGATGCAAAGTAAAAATTAAAGGTAAAGTAAAAACAAAGCAAGTAAATAAAGTGATATAGATTGATATGATGAGAATAGACCCGGGGGCCATAGGTTTCACTAGTGGCTTCTCTCAAGAGCATAAGTATTCTACGGTGGGTGAACAAATTACTGTTGAGCAATTGACAAAATTGAGCATAGTTATGAGTATATATAGGCAATGATCATGTATATAGGCATCACGTCCAAAACAAGTAGATCGAAACGATTCTGCATCTACTACTATTACTCCACTCATCAACCGCTATCCAGCATGCATCTAGAGTATTAAGTAAAAACAGAGTAACACCGCAAGCAAGATGACATGATGTAGAGGGATAAATTCATGCAATATGATAAAAAAACATCTTGTTATCCTCGATGGCAACAATACAATACGTGCCTTGCAACTCTTTCTGTCACTGAGTAAGGACACCGCAAGATTGAACCCAAAGCTAAGCACTTCTCCCATTGCAAGAACTACCAATCTAGTTGGCCAAACCAAAAAGATAATTCGAAGAGACTTGCAAAGATAACTCAATCATACATAAAAGAATTCAGAGAAGAATCAAATATTTTGCATAGATAATACTGGATCATAAACCCACAATTCATCGGTCTCAACAAACACACCGCAAAAAGAAGATTACATCGAATAGATCTCCACGAGAGAGGGGGAGAACATTGTATTGAGATCGAAAAAGAGAGAAGAAGCCATCTAGCTACTAGCTATGGACCCGAAGGTCTGAAGTAAACTACTCACACTTCATCGGAGGGGCTATGGTGATGATGTAGAAGCCCTCCATGGTGGATGCCCCCTCCGGCAGAGCTTCGGAACAGGCCCCAAGATGGGATCTCGTGGATACAGAAGGTTGTGGTGGTGGAATTAGGTTTTTGGCTCCTGTTCTGATCATTCGGGGATACGTAGGTATATATATGAGGAAGGAGTACGTCGGTGGAGCTCCGAGGGGCCCACGATGTAGGGGGGCGCCCAGGGGGGGCGCGCCCTCCACCCTCGTGACCTCCTCGGAGGCTTCTTGGAGTAGGGTCCAAGTCTCCTGGATCACGTTCGGTTGGAAAATCACGATCCCGAAGGTTTCATTCCGTTTGAACTCCGTTTGATATTCTGTTTCTTTGAAATACTGAAAAAGGCACAAAACAGCAATTCTGGGCTGGACCTCCGGTTAATAGGTTAGTCCCAAAAGTAATATAAAAGTGGAAAATAAAGCACAATATATTCCAAAACAGTAGATAAAGTAGCATGGAGCAATCAAAATTATAGATACGTTGGAGACGTATCAGTCATCCCCAAGCTTAATTCCTGCTCGTCCTCGAGTAGGTAAATGATAAAAAAGAATTTTTCATGCGGAGTGATACTTTGGCATAATTTCAATGTAAATTTTCTTAATTGTGATAGGAATATTCAGATCCGAAAGATTCAAGACAAAAGTTCATATTGACACAAAAATAATAATACTTCAAGCATACTAATCAAAACAATCATGTCTTCTCAAAATAACATGGCCAAAGAAAGTTCATCCCTACAAAATCATATGGTTAGGCTATGCTTCATTTTCGTCACACAAAGATGTTCCCAACTTCTATACCCCCGATGACAAGCCAAGCAATTGTTTCATACTTAAATAATCTCAAACTTTTTCAACTTTCACGCAATACATGAGCGCGAGCCATGGATATAGCACTATGGGTGGAATAGAATATGATGATGGGGATTGTGTGGAGAAGACAAAAAGGAGAAAGTCTCACATTGACGAGGCTAATCGACGGGCTATGGAGATGCCCATCAATTGATGTCAACATGAGGAGTAGGGATTGCCATGCAACGGATGCACTAGAGCTATGAATGCTCAACAAAAGAAAACTAGTGGGTGTGCATCCAACTCGCTTGCTCACGAAGACCTAGGGCATTTTGAGGAAGCCCATCATTGGAATATACAAGCCAAGTTCTATAATGAAAAATTCCCCCTAGTATAAAAAGACAACTTATGAGACTCACTATCATGAAGATCTTGGTGCTACTTTGAAGCACAAGTGTGGTAAAAGGATAGTAGCATTGTCCCTTCTCTCTTTTTCTCTCTTCTCTTTTTTTGGGCCTTTCTCTTCTTTTTGTATGGCCTCTTTTTTTTTCGTCCGGAGTCTCATCCCGACTTATGGGGGAATCATAGTCTCCATCATCCTTTCCTCACTTGGGACAATGCTCTAATAATGATGATCATCACACTTTTATTTTTCTTACAACTCAACAATTACAACTCGATATTTAGAACAAAGGATGACTCTATATGAATGCCTCCGGCGGTGTACCGGGATGGTGCAATGAATCAAGAGTGACACGTGTGGAAAATAATGCATGGTGGCATTGCCACAAATACAATGTCAACTACATTATCATGCAATGGCAATATGACAAAAGTAATGTATGTCATGATGATGATGATGGAAGTTGCATGGCAATATATCTCGGAATGGCTATGGAAATGCCATGATAGGTAGGTATGGTGGCTGTTTTGAGGAAGATATAAGGAGGTTTATGTGTGATAGAGTGAATCGTATCACGGGGTTTGGATGCACCGGCGAAGTTTGCACCAACTCTCAAGGTGAGAAAGGGCAATGCACGGTACCGAAGAGGCTAGCAAAGGTGGAAAGGTGAGAGTGCGTATAATCCATGAACCCAACATTAGTCAAAAGAACTCATATACTTATTGCAAAAAAATTAGAAGCCATCAAAAAATTCAAGTACTACGCGCATGCTCCTAGGGGGATAGATTGGTAGGAAAAGACCATCGCTCGTCCCCGACTGCCACTCATAAGGATGCACAAGCCAGGTACACTTCATGTTTCAAATTTGTTACACAACTTTACCCATGCGTGCATGCTACGGGACTTGCAACTTCAACACAAGTATTTCTCAAATTCACAATTATCAACTAGCATGACTTTGATATTATTATCCATATCTCAAAACAATTATCAAGCACCAAACTTATCTTTAGTATTCAATTTACTCAAAAGAAAGTTTCACATGTCCTAAACACTAGTATATTAACGTTAAGCAAATTACCATGCTATCAATGACTCCCAAAATAATCTAAGTGAAGCATGAGAGATCAATAGTTTCTTTCAAACAAATCCACCACCGTGATCTAAAAGATATAAGTGAAGCACTAGAGCAAAAATTATCACGCTCAAAAGATATAAGTGAAGCACTATGAGCAAAACTATCAAGCTCAGAAGATATAAGTGAAGCACATAGAGTATTCTAACAAATTCCAATTCATGTATGGCTCTCTCAAAAGGTGTGTACAGCAAGGATGATTGTGGTAAACTAACAAGCAAAGACACAAATAATACAAGACGCTCCAAGCAAAACACATATCATGTTGGTGAATAAAAATATAGCTCCAAGTAAATTACCGATGGAAGTGGACAAAAGAGGGGATGCCTTCCGGGGCATCCCCAAGCTTTGAATTTTTGGTGTCCTTGGATTATCTTGGGGGTGCCATGGGCATCCCCAAGCTTAGGCTCTTGCCACTCCTTGTTCCATAATCCATCAAAAGAATTCACTCAAAACTTGAAAACTTCACAACACAAAACTCAACAGAAATCTCGTGAGCTCCGTTAGAGAAATAAAACACAAGACTACTTCAAGGTACTGTAATGAACTCATTATTTATTTATATTGGTGTTAAACCTACTGTATTCCAACTTCTCTATGGTTTATAAACTAATTTACTAGCCATAGATTCATCAAAATAAGCAAACAACACACGAAAAACAGAATCTGTCAAAAACAGAACAGTCTGTAGAAATCTGTAACTAACACAAACTTCTGGAACTCTAAAAATTCTACCAAAATAGGAAGTCCTGGAAAATTTGTTTACTGATCAGCGGGAAAAAGAATCAACGCAAAATCACGTTCCTGTGATTTATCATAACTAAATTCGTGCGCGCAAAGTTTCTGTTTTTCAGCAGAATCAAATCAACTAACATCGTAGGTTATCCTATAGGTCCTACTTGGCACAAACACTAATTAAAACATAAAACCACATCCAAACAGAAGGTAGATGGATTATTTATTCCTAATAAGAAGCAAAAACAAAAAACACAAAATAAAATTGGGTTGCCTCCCAATAAGCGCTATCGTTTAATGCCCCTAGCTAGGCATAAAAGCAAGGGTAGATCTAGGTGTTGCCATCTTTTGTAGGCAATTCTTCAATGAGGCATTTACCTCCTTTACAATTTTCTTTCTTCCTAGTGATTGACAAATTTTCGGGCAAAAGATCAAAGAATTCATCTATAGCAAATTGTTCCTTAATGATAGTAAAAAGATTGGGATGAACACTTATAGATTTAAGATCTGTAGTTTCCTTACTAGATGATTCACCCTTATTCTTAGGAACATAAATAAGCTTAGTATTTTTAGTAGAAGAACTTGGGGTGTTTTGAATGGAAGAAAAAGCGGTTCCCAAGTTGGTAATGAAACCCTCAAGTTTATCGATTCTTGTGGAATCTAGATTTATTTTTTCATTAACAAGGGGTTCTTTTTCTTTAATATTTTTCAAAGTCATTCCTACATTAGATCCATATTGGGTAATTTTATTGTGGATCTTTTTGTCAAGATTTTTAATTGATTCAATGGTAGCAACTTTATTTTCAATAGATTCAAGCCTTTGCATAACATGCTCCAAAGTTAACGTAGTTCCATTAATAAAAAGGGGTGGTGAGCCAAATATATCTATTAAAGCATTATAAGAATCAAAAGTATGGCTACCCAAAAAATTCCCTCTGGTAATGGTATCAAGGATATATCTATACCAAGGATTAGCACCTACGTAAAATTGCAAAGAAGAACTGAGGTAAATTGCTTCCTGGTAGATTTATTTTGAGCATTGCAAATTCTATACCAAGCATCTTTTAGATTTTCTCCCTCCCTTTGTTTAAAATTTAAGACCTCATTCTCGGGAGATAATGGAGACGATAAGAAACTAGTCATGATGACAAGCAAACTAACACACGAGCAAACAGAAAGGCAACGGGAAAAAGGCAAACGGGAAAGAGAGGAGGAGATTGGGAAAGAGAGGGCAAAAAAAACGGCAAGGGTGAAGTGGGGGAGAGGAAAACGAGAGGCAAATGGCAAATAATGTAATGCGAGAGATAGGGATTATGATGGGTACTTGGTATAGTTGACTTGCTTGCGTGAGCCTCCCCGGCAACGGCACCAGAAATTTTTCTTGCTACCTCTTGAGCACTGTGACGCCCTCGATTCAATCGTACACTAATCATACACGCAAATGTGTATGATCAAGATCAAGGACTCACAGGAAGATATCACAACACAACTCTAGACACAAATTAAAATAATACAAGCTTCATATTACAAGCCAGGGGCCTCGAGGGCTCGAATACATAAGCTCGAAAACACAAGAGTCAGCGGAAGCAACAATATCTGAGTACAGACATGAGTTAAACAAGTTTGCCTTAAGAAGGCTAGCACAAAAGCAACATTGATAGAAAAAGGCAAGGCCTCCTGCCTGGGAGCCTCCTAACTACTCCTGGTCGTCGCGGTCTTTATGAGGTAGTAGGCACCCTCGTGGTAGTAGTAGTCGTCGTCGAAGGTGGCGTCTGGCTCCTGGACTCCACCATCTGGTTGCAACAACAAGAAAGAAGAAAGAAGGGGGAAAAGGGGTGGCAAAGCAACCGTCAGTACTCATCCAAAGTACTCGCAAGCAAGGGTCTACACTACATATGCAACATTATCAAAGAAAGGTTGTATATGTGGACCGGGCTGCAGAAATGCCAGAATAGAGAGAAGGCCTAGTCCTATCGAAGACTAGCATCTTCTGGAAACCACCATCTTGTAGCAAACAGGAGGGAGTAGAGTAGCATAAGGTAAAGTAGTAGTAGTGTTATCAACCTCGGCCAGAGATCTTTTCTCGACTCCCTGCGAGAAAGCAATCCCTGAGCCATACTATCCAATTATCATCACAATTCAATTCTCATCACCATCCAATTCTCATCACAAGTATCCAGTTCTAGTTGTATCGATCGGGATACAACTCCGAGCGTCCGTTACCGTAGGACAGGCTATCGATAGATGTTTTCTTCCCTGCAGGGGTGCACCAACTTACCCACCACGCTCGATTAACTCCGGCCGGACACACTTTCCTGGGTCATGCCAGGCCTCGGCCAAACAATACGCCGCAACCCGACCTAGGCTTAATAGAGAGGTCAGCACGCCGGACTAAACCTATGCCCCCAGGGGTCATGGGCCATCTTCCCGGGAACTCCTGCACGTTGCGTGGGCGGCCGATGAGCTGACCTAGCTACCTCCTTGAAAAAGGTAGGAGCTTACCAGTCCAACTCGGTGCGCGCCGCTCAGTCGCTGACGTCTAATAAGCTTCGGCTGATGCATACGACGCAGAACACCCATACTATGCCCACGTGATGGTTAGTGCTATCAGGCCAGAGGCCCCTCAGATCAAATATCCAAATCGTAGTGGATTAGGAACGCGCGGTTACAAGCAGAGACTCACGCAAGATGTGACCCCGTTGCCCCGTCTCGAGGACTTGCGGCAAGGGCTAAGAATGCCCGGCCACGCCTCGTATTCAACTCTCGAGCACCCTCCAGGTCAACCCGTCTCCACATCACTCGCGGGTACCCCTCAGGGTTGACCCGCCTTTTCAAGTAACAGTTGTAAGGTCCAAGTATCTGTGTGTCCAAACATCAAGGGGAAAACCCGAGGAATCACCCCCGGTGAACTCCACTCGATGTAATCATCAAGGTGAACGTAAGAGGAATCACCCCCGAGGTTCACACTTGAGGGGTTGCACGACAGAGTCGTATCGGAAGTGGTTAAGGCGGAATCACCCTCAATGACGACGACCGAATAGCTAGACTACAGGGTTAACATCAGAAGTGTTGTAGAGGTCTCACCCTCGGCACTCGATAGTAACCCAGTAGTGTCGAGCAACTAAGGGGAAAGTGATGTGCGGTGTCGGGGCCTGGTCTTCGATCCCGTTGATCGGGTCTTCAATGATGAAGCAGGGGCAACAAGGACAAGGTGGGGGTCACTGATGGATCACTAACCAACCTATACTAAGCAGTTTAGGATAAGCAGGTAAGGTAACAATAAGCATGTTACAAAAGCAGGTTATGCATCAGAATAGGAGCAAGCAATAACAATAGCAAAATCTAATGCAAGCATGAGAGAATGGAATGGGCGATATCGGGATGATCAAAGGGGGGGCTTGCCTGGTTGCTCTGGCCAGGAGGGGTCGTCGTTGACGTAGTCGATCACAGGGGCAGCATCGGTCTCAGGGTCTACCGGGGAGAAGAGGGAGAAGAAACAGTAAATACAAAGCAAACATAGCATCACAAATCAGAATGTGGCAATATGCTGTGCCGGGAGTGACCTAACGTATGGCTACACGATAAAGGTGAAGGGGGGAATCAACCGGGAATGTTTTCCCGGTTCCGGACCTGTGTCAAACAGATGACCGGAGGGGGAATGTCCCATGTTCAGCATGCTAGGGGCATGTGACAGATGAACGGACTGCGTATTCGGATTCGTTGGATTTTTCTGAGCAACTTTCATGTAGAAAACATTTTCATCCGAGTTACGATTTATTTTCTATGAATTTTCAAAGATTAAAGAAATTTCTGGAATTATTTAAATTAACAGAAAAGGAAATACGACGTCAGCATTGTGTGGGATGACGTCAGCAGTCAACAGACTCACTGCCCAGGTCAAACTGACCAGTGGGTCCCACCTGGCAGAGATAGAGGCCTTAACAGAGTTTATTTTAGTTAAACAAGGTTAATTAAGGGCGTGGGCCCCGGGTGTCAGCGGCTACATAGGTTAATTAAACATTTTAAATTACACTGAAGTTAATTAGCGAGTGGGGCCCGCCTGTCATTGACAAGAGATGCCCAGTCAGCAAAGTTGACTGAGTCAACTCAGTCAATAGGGGCTTGCGGGGCCCGCTGGCAGTGACCCAGGGGGTGGCCCTAGGTGTGCCAGCTCAGCGGTGGTGCCGGAGCTAGCTCCGGCGACCAAATCCACGGTGGAGGGCGCGGCCGTGCGTCGGGATTCGCCGTCCGGCGGCCAAAATGGCCGCGGGCGGGCGCGTTCGAACGGGGAGAAGATGTCGCGTCCAACCGGGGTGGTTACGAGGCCGGAGCTGGAAGGAGGTGACGGCAGCGAGCACCGCAGCGGACACCGGACTTCGGGAGTCGTCGGATACGGCGCTGCATGGCACGGGAAGGCGTGCTAGGGGTCTCATTGGACTCGCACGAGCTCCAGGAGCTCGTCTACGAGCTCGGACGCGAGCTCGGGCTACGGTGGTCACGGCGGCGAGCTCGTCTACGGCGACGAGTACGGCCATGATGTGGTCGGCGGCTATGAGCGCAAGGATGAGCACGGGGAGAGAGGGAGAGGGAGGCGGAGCTCACTGGGCGCCTGTAGGTGTGCAAACGTGGGCTCGGGGGAGGCTCGGCGGAGCGAATCGACGGCGGCGAGCTCGGGCGTCCCGAGGAGGAAGACGGGGTGGATCCGGCGCTGTGGAGCCTTCCGGCTCCAACGGTGGGCACCATTCGACGTGGAGGATGATGGCGGACGCCTACGGCATGTTGGCGATGCGGGGCGAAGACGGTGGCCGCAGGATCGACGCGGCGACGGCGGCGGGCGCGCTCGGGTCAGAGAGAGGGGAGTGCTCGAGGGGGATCTGAAGGGGAGTGGGAGAGGCGGAGGTGAGTGGGGGTAGCTGGGGAGGAGGCCGAGGCGTCGAGGGGGGCGCGGAGGCCTTATCCTCTCATGGAGGCGTCGACGGCGAGGTGGTTCGGCGGCGATGGGCGCGCTCTGCCTCGCCCGGTCGGAGGAATAGGAGGGAGGCGCGCTTCGGGGAGCTGGGCCGGCCAGGCTGGGTGAGGTGGGCCAGCCTGTTGGGATGGGCCGAAGCCCAAGGGGAGGCCAGGGGCTCTCCCACCCCTTCTTCTTTCCTTTTCTTTTTTTTTGTTTTTCTTTTTCCAACAGCTTTTGCCTTTTCCTTTTAGCCAATAATGACTTTGCAAAATTATGCCACTGGCCAAAACAATTTCAAAGAATTAAAGTGCACTGCCTCAAAAAGGTTGGGAGGCTTTTGGAATAGTTGCCAATTTTATAAATTAAAAAGGGCATTTAATTTATTGCTTCGATCACTGTTTTAAGTAGTTTAGGCCACTTAAACCCTTTGCAAAAATGTTGGTTCACCACCAATATTAGTTGTGGAATATTTGGCACATGATGAACATTTTTGTTTTCATGTTTGAGAAATTTTGAATTTCCCTCATAATTTGAATTTGAATTTGACGTTGATTTTTCATCAAGTGATAACTAGCTCAGTAAGCATGGTGACCTGGCACCATTAACAAAGGATTACTGTAGCATGAAACTGGGGGTGTTACAAATCTCCTCCACTACAAGAAATCTCGTCCCGAGATTTAAGTGGTGAAGTAAAGAGTAACTTCGGGAGAACTGACCCTTATAGGGTTAGTTATCTAGTGAACAATTCAGGGAATGAGGCAGAAGTATCTCTCGAGTTGAAACTTAATTAACATCGAGAGCACATTATAAAGGTACAGTAGGAAGTTTCAAGCGAATGGACAAACAATTGACCTGAACAAAGTGTGAGGAAAAGGGGGGGTTCTGAGCATCGGGAATAGATCATCTCTCGGAGGGTGGCTCGTGACAACCCACAAAGCCAAGAGCAAATGATACTTCGGGAAAAGGATATACAGGAGAGTCAGGTTCCGATCCTGTGGAACTATGGGTTATGGGCCCACCATGTGGGTTAAAAGTAGAAAGGGGGTCGATAGCAAGGCACGTCAGATGATAGACTGTCAATTATGTTGTCAACAACGTTGGTACCAAGGGCGAGGGACGGAGAGAACTATTTTCCTGCTCGTTTGAACGAGGTGGACCAATAGGGAAAGTTCTCATCCATCGGTGGTTACCGGAATGTCAACAGCAATAATAACAAGGTCTTACTGACAAATTGTACACCGAGGTGTTTTCATAAGCAGGGAACTATTACTGCTTAGATCATATAAATCACAAGAAAGGTTAAACAAAACAATGGAAAGGAAAAAATGTGGTTATTAGTTTAACCAGACCAATGGAAAGGAAAAGGGGGGTGCTTATACAAAAGTATTAGAGCATATGCTTCCCAAGAAAGAAAGAAAGAAAGAAAGAAAACAGAGCATGATACACATGACAGGACATCAAGTACTTATCCATTTAGTTAATGGGGCAAGGAGAATCATGATGTTTACCAATACATCGGTGTTTGGATAATTGATCAAGAAACATTTAGCATTGCGCCTCCAATGTTCTTAATGATGTTTGGAGTAACACAGCCATACTTTTGGATAGCATTAACATGGTCATCAGGTAAAGGCCGGATCTTGGGAACACAAAGGATCCACCGGGAATTACTTGAACACCTCATGCAATTTTATCAGGGAAGATGAGGAGGTAGCCGATGGTTTCAACAAAAAATCCATCGATGTGTCAAAAAGGATGTATGTCCAAAATTTAAATGAACAAATTCGTGTTGGGGGAGGCAAAAATGTTGTCGATGATAACACAAATCATCGAAGGGCAAGGATGGTATTTCTCATCATGAATTCAATTGTTAACCTGAAGGAGCATCAGAAAGTTGATAATGATCATGACACATTTGTCCAGAGATTTCATGAGATGTAATCGATTGGCGATGACATCAAGTCAAAGGAATGATGAAGCGAAAGGTTATTCGAACCACGGGTACGACACAAACTTGAAATCAAGCTTGTTGTTCAAGGAAAAATGATATGACGAGGAAGATCAACGTAAGCTTAGCTCGTCGTCGAAAATTGTGCTCCGGAAAGGACCTGGTAGCACAGTTAAAATTTAGCATGATAATGATATAACCGATCAATCTAGGGAATGATGTGATGGAGTATCATTCCAATGAGAATTCACAAGTGGTAGTGCAATGACACAATATACTTGAGATAACAAGGGGCAATACTTGAGGTAGATCAAAAATAGAGGTTAGACAGACGAAATGATCTGCAGAAGACAAGTATTTTAACTTGTCTGGGAAATGGAGTTAAGGAGAAACTATGGTCGGAACCACGGTTATGAATGATCAAACCACCGATGCAAGATGAACTTATAACAAGGGGTAATCATTTTTGCGAGCAGCTTCCACGATAAGTTCTACATCGGGTCCATGGGCATGAACACAAGGGTTCAAGGTCGACTCCCACTTCTTCAATGCATAACCTTTCATTCACTCCTCATTTTTCGAAGAAATTGTAGTGCAGAGGATTTATCTGGCGAAGTACCAGAAGAGTAAGACTCGTGAGAACTCTCGGTTTCACTCGGATTATGGAAGGCATAAGTTCAACCCATCGGGGCATTTTTACGAATCTATACAACCATCAACCAAGCAAAAGATACGAGTTCAAAAGCATAGTATCGGAGTCAAAGTAGATGATACAATTTACCGAAGGTATTATGTATCAGGGGAAAACTCACAAGACTTTAGATGTGAAGGACATTGTTGGATAACAACCCAGCACTGGATCTGGCGATTCATGACAGAGTTGATGTGAGTATTGGTAATCAATCAGATGAAGAAGGGGATGCAAAGGCATCGGCTTATAGAAACGTCTGAATGATTCGAAGCTTGGATACACAGGAATTATGATTTCAAGACGAAGGATCAGAAGCAGAGGCTCTGATCAAAAGATGAGTAAATTGAATAGACTTAGAGGTGCACCCGATCAAATCTTGATTGGGCAAGAACCAGCTCATATCTGGAAGGATGTCTGAGCCGAAAAGAAAATTTCCAAGGATTAATTGATGATTGCGAGTATTCGCTCACACGTTGAATCCATAGGAACAGAGTGACAATCACAATGAATTTTAGAATATTGCTAGACATATGGAATTAATCCTAATGCAAGCAGGCAAGGAAAATCAAGAGCAATAGGCTACAGAGGATTTTTAGGAGATCAGATAGCAATATGAAGTATTTCGTGAAACACAAGATCAACTGGGAATGAATGGGTCCCTGATAATGTGCGAAATTATTTGTAAGTGCATTCATGCGGCAAGAACTGCAAGGCAATAGGAACGAAGGACTTTTGAAACATCAGAGAGTATTTCGATAAGTCGGATGGAATAAACGACAGGTGTAAGTAGTTATCCAGAGGGGTTATCGGTGGTTAGGAACTGCAAAGCAGTGGGCACAGGGTCTCGGGAATCATCGAGGTGTATCTTCAGAGTCTTCTAATGCAGCAGACGATCATATGTGGTGAAGGGGCTCTCTGGAATGAAGTGGTTACGAGAACCTAATGTCAGAGTTAGTAAAATATTTAACCCGAATAGACGAGAGATCAGAGTCCCAGAGTATAGATGAGGAGTAAAAGATTCTAATACCACCCAATGGCGACGTGGGCCCATAAGCCGCATAGCCATGTTAGTTAAAGTTTTTCAGTGACAAGACTCAACTTGGGCCAAGGAGTTCAAAAGGGGGGCTACCTACAGGCAGTCGGCTCCGATACCAACTTGTGACGCCCTCGATTCAATCGTACACTAATCATACACGCAAATGTGTACGATCAAGATCAAGGACTCACGGGAAGATATCACAACACAACTCTAGACACAAATTAAAATAACACAAGCTTTATATTACAAGCCAGGGGCCTCGAGGGCTCGAATACATAAGCTCGAAAACACAAGAGTCAGCGGAAGCAACAATATCTGAGTACAGACATGAGTTAAACAAGTTTGCCTTAAGAAGGCTAGCACAAAAGCAACATTGATCGAAAAAGGCAAGGCCTCCTGCCTGGGAGCCTCCTAACTACTCCTGGTCGTCGCGGTCTTCATGAGGTAGTAGGCACCCTCGTGGTAGTAGTAGTCGTTGTCGAAGGTGGCGTCTGGCTCCTGGACTCCACCATCTGGTTGCAACAACCAGAAAGAAGAAAGAAGGGGGAAAAGGGGTAGCAAAGCAACCATCAGTACTCATCCAAAGTACTCGCAAGCAAGGGTCTACACTACATATGCAACATTATCAAAGAAAGGTTGTATATGTGGACTGGGCTGCAGAAATGCCAGAATAGAGAGAAGGCCTAGTCCTATCGAAGACTAGCATCTTCTGGAAACCACCATCCTGCAGCAAACAGGAGGGTGTAGAGTAGCATAAGGTAAAGTAGTAGTAGTGTTATCAACCTCGGCCAGAGATCCTTTCTCGACTCCCTGCGAGAAAGCAATCCTAGAGCCATACTATCCAATTATCATCACAATTCAATTCTCATCACCATCCAATTCTCATCACAAGTATCCAGTTCTAGTTGTATCGATCGGGATACAACTCCGAGCATCCGTTACCGTAGGACAGGCTATCGATAGATGTTTTCTTCCCTGCAGGGGTGCACCAACTTACCCACCATGCTCGATTAACTCCGGCCGGACACACTTTCCTGGGTCATGCCCGGCCTCAGCCAAACAATACGCCGCAACCCGACCTAGGCTTAATAGAGAGGTCAGCACGCCGGACTAAACCTATGCCCCCAGGGGTCATGGGCCATCTCCCCGGGAACTCCTGCACGTTGCGTGGGCGGCCGATGAGCAGACCTAGCTACCTCCTTAAAAAAGGTTGGAGCTTACCAGTCCAACCCGGCGCGCGCCGCTCAGTCGCTGACGTCTAATAAGCCTCGGCTGATGCATACGACGCAGAACGCCCATACTATGCCCACGTGATGGTTAGTGCTATCAGGCCAGAGGCCCCTCAGATCAAATATCCAAATTGTAGTGGATTAGGAACGTGCGGTAACAAGCAGAGACTCACGAAAGATGTGACCCCGTTGCCCCGTCTCGAGGACTTGCGGCAAAGGCTAAGAATGCCCGGCCACGCCTCGTATTCAACTCTTGGGCACCCTCCAGGTCAACCCGTCTCCACATCACTCGCGGGTACCCCTCAGGGTTGACCCGCCTTTTCAAGTAACAGTTGTAAGGTCCAAGTATCCGTGTGTCCAAAAATCAAGGGGAAAACCCGAGGAATCACCCCCGGTGAACTCCACTCGATGTAATCATCAAGGTGAACGTAAGAGGAATCACCCCCGAGGTTCACACTTGAGGGGTTGCACGACAGAGTCGTATGGGAAGTGGTTAAGGCGGAATCACCCTCGATGACCACGACTGAATAGCTACACTACAGGGTTAACATCAGAAGTGTTGTATAGGTCTCACCCTCGGCACTCGATAGTAACCCAGCAGTGTCGAGCAACTAAGGGGAAAGTGATGTGCGGTGTCGGGGCCTGGTCTTCGATCCCGTTGATCGAGTCTTCAATGATGAAGCAGGGGCAACAAGGACAGGGTGGGGATCATTGATGGATCACTAACCAACCTATACTAAGCAGTTTAGGATAAGCAGGTAAGTAACAATAAGCATGTTACAAAAGCAGGCTATGCATCAGAATAGGAACAAGCAATAACAATAGCAAAATCTAATGCAAGCATGAGAGAATGGAATGGGCGATATCGGGATGATCAAAGGGGGGCTTGCCTGGTTGCTCTGGCAAGGAGGGGTCGTTGTCGACGTAGTCGATCACAGGGGCAGCATCGGTGTCGGGGTCTACCGGGGAGAAGAGGGAGAAGAAACAGTAAATACAAAGCAAACATAGCATCACAAAGCAGAACGTGGCAATATGCTGTGCCGGGAGTGACCTAACGTATGGCTACACGATAAAGGTGAAGGGAGGAATCAACTGGGAATGTTTTCCCGGTTCCAGACCTGTGTCAAACAGATGACCGGAGGGGGAATGTCCCATGTTCAGCATGCTAGGTGCATGTGACAGATGAACGAACCGCGTATTCGGATTCGTTGGATTTTTCTAAGCAACTTTCATGTAGAAAACATATTCATCCGAGTTACGATTTATTTTCTGTGAATTTTCAAAGATTAAAGAAATTTCTGGAATTATTTAAATTAACAGAAAAGGAAATACGACGTCAGCATTGCGTGGGATGACGTCAGCAGTCAACAGACTCACTGCCCAGGTCAAACTGACCAGTGGGTCCCACCTGGCAGAGATAGAGGCCTTAACAGAGTTTATTTTAGTTAAACAAGGTTAATTAAGGGCGTGGGCCCCGGGTGTCAGCGGCTACATAGGTTAATTAAACATTTTAAATTACACTGAAGTTAATTAGCGAGTGGGGCCCACCTGTCATTGACAAGAGATGCCCAGTCAGCAAAGTTGACCGAGTCAACTCAGTCAATAGGGGCTTGCGGGGCCCGCTGGCAGTGACCCAGGGGGTGGCCCTAGGTGTGCCAGCTCAGCGGTGGTGCCGGAGCTAGCTCCGGCGACCAAATCCACGGTGGAGGGCGCGGCCGTGCGTCGGGATTCGCCGTCCGGCGGCCAAAATGGCCGCGGCGGGCGCGTTCGAACGGGGAGAAGATGTCGCGTCCAACCGGGGTGGTTACGAGGCCGGAGCTGGAAGGAGGTGACGGCAGCGAGCACCGCAGCGAACACCGGACTTCGGGAGTCGTCGGATACGGCGCTGCATGGCACGGGAAGGCGTGCTAGGGGTCTCATTGGACTCGCACGAGCTCCAGGAGCTCGTCTACGAGCTCGGACGCGAGCTCGGGCTACGGTGGTCACGGCGGCGAGCTCGTCTACGGCGACGAGTACGGCCATGATGTGGTCGGCGGCTACGAGCGCAAGGATGAGCACGGGGAGAGAGGGAGAGGGAGGCGGAGCTCACTGGGCGCCTGTAGGTGTGCAAACGTGGGCTCGGGGGAGGCTCGGCGGAGCGAATCGACGGCGGCGAGCTCGGGCGTCCCGAGGAGGAAGACGGGGTGGATCCGGCGCTGTGGAGCCTTCCGGCTCCAACGGTGGGCACCATTCGACGTGGAGGATGATGGCGGACGCCTACGGCATGTTGGCGATGCGGGGCGAAGACGGTGGCCGCAGGATCGACGCGGCGACGGCGGCGGGCGCGCTCGGGTCAGAGAGAGGGAGTGCTCGAGGGGGATCTGAAGGGGAGTGGGAGAGGCAGAGGTGAGTGGGGGTAGCTGGGGAGGAGGCCGAGGCATCGAGGGGGGCGCGGAGGCCTTATCCTCTCGCGGAGGCGTCAACGGCGAGGTGGTTCGGCGGCGACTGGCGCGCTCTGCCTCGCCCGGTCGGAGGAACAGGAGGGAGGCGCGCTTCGGGGAGCTGGGCCGGCCAGGCTGGGTGAGGTGGGCTGGCATGCTGGGATGGGCCGAAGCCCAAGGGGAGGCCAGGGGCTCTCCCACGCCTTCTTCTTTCCTTTTCTTTTTTTTTTGTTTTTCTTTTTCCAACAGCTTTTGCCTTTTCCTTTTAGCCAATAATGACTTTGCAAAATTATGCCACTGGCCAAAACAATTTCAAAGAATTAAAGTGCACTGCCTGAAAAAGGTTGGGAGGCTTTTGGAATAGTTGCCAATTTTATAAATTAAAAAGGGCATTTAATTTATTGCTTAGGTCACTGTTTTAAGTAGTTTAGGCCACTTAAGCCCTTTGCAAAAATGTTGGTTCACCACCAATATTAGTTGTGGAATATTTGGCACATGATGAACATTTTTGTTTTCATGTTTGAGAAATTTTGAATTTCCCTCATAATTTGAATCTGAATTTGACGTTGATTTTTCATCAAGTGATAACTAGCTCAGTAAGCATGGTGACCTGGCACCATTAACAAAGGATTACTGTAGCATGACACTGGGGGTGTTACAAGCACTGCGTTGGATTTCCCCGAAGAGGATAGGATGATGCAGTAAAGTAGCGTAAGTATTTTCCTCAATTTTTGAGAACCAAGGTATCAATCCAGTAGGAGACCACGCACAAGTCCCTCGTACCTACACAAAACGATAGCAACTCGCAACCAACGCTTAGGGGTTGTCAATCCCTTCATGGTCACTTACGAGAGTGAGATCTGATAGAGATAATATTTTTGGTATTTTTATAGATAGATGCAAAGTAAAAAAGTAAAGGTAAAGTAAAAAAAGCAAGTAAATAAAGTGATATAGATTGATATGATGAGAATAGACCCGGGGGCCATAGGTTTCACTAGTGGCTTCTCTCAAGAGCATAAGTATTCTACGGTGGGTGAACAAATTACTGTTGAGCAATTGACAAAATTGAGCATAGTTATGAGTATATATAGGCAATGATCATGTATATAGGCATCACGTCCAAAACAAGTAGATCGAAATGATTCTGCATCTACTACTATTACTCCACTCATCAACCGCTATCTAGCATGCATCTAGAGTATTAAGTAAAAACAGAGTAACGCCGTAAGCAAGATGACATGATGTAGAGGGATAAATTCATGCAATATGATAAAAAAAACCATCTTGTTATCCTCGATGGCAACAATACAATACGTGCCTTGCAACTCTTTTTCTCACTGAGTAAGGACACCGCAAGATTGAACCCAAAGCTAAGCACTTCTCCCATTGCAAGAACTACCAATCTAGTTGGCCAAACCAAAAAGATAATTCGAAGAGACTTGCAAAGATAACTCAATCATACATAAAAGAATTCAGAGAAGAATCAAATATTTTGCATAGATAATACTGGATCATAAACCCACAATTCATCGATCTCAACAAACACACCGCAAAAAGAAGATTACATCGAATAGATCTCCACGAGAGAGGGGGAGAACATTGTATTGATATCCAAAAAGAGAGAAGAAGCCATCTAGCTACTAGCTATGGACCCGAAGGTCTGAAGTAAACTACTCACACTTCATCGGAGGGGCTATGGTGATGATGTAGAAGCCCTCCGTGGTGGATGCCCCCTCCGGCAGAGCTCCGGAACAGGCGCCAAGATGGGATCTCGTGGATACAGAAGGTTGCGGCGGTGGAATTAGGTTTTTGGCTCCTGTCCTGATCGTTCGGGGATACGTAGGTATACATAGGAGGATGGAGTACGTCGGTGGAGCTCCAAGGGGCCCACGAGGTAGGGGGGCACGCCCAGGGGGGCGCTCTCCACCCTCGTGACCTCCTCGGAGGCTTCTTGGAGTAGGGTCCAAGTCTCCTGGATCACGTTCGGTTGGAAAATCACGATCCCGAAGGTTTCATTCCGTTTGGACTCCGTTTGATATTCTGTTTCTTCGAAATACTGAAAAAGGCAAAAAAACAGCAATTCTGGGCTGGGCCTCCGGTTAATAGGTTAGTCCCAAAAGTAATATAAAAGTGGAAAATAAAGCCCAATATAGTCCAAAACAGTAGATAAAGTAGCATGGAGCAATCAAAAATTATAGATACGTTGGAGACGTATCAGTCCACTTGAGCTAGATGATGACGATCTTGACTCCCTCAAGTTGGACCACCTTTCTTGATTGCGTTGGCTCGATGAAGACTAGATGATTGCTCCCCCATAGTCCACTATGGGTGAGCCTCTCTTCGGCACATCTTCACAAGACCATTGACACCACAAAGGATGGCAAGATTCAAGCACTTGATCTCTTCGTGATGCTCCACTTGAACTTGCACACGGCAATCATGATGACGATCACCACTTGATGTCATCCTTTCCATGGGTTGTATGATATCTTCCTCTTGACGCAAGCCCATGGACACGTACCATACCATGGGATCACTTGATCCCTCTCGGTACATCTTCTATGCTTTGTGAGTTGATCAACTTGATTCACTCTTGACTTAGTCTTGATCAATCTTGAATCTTCCCAACTCTCTTCATTTGGATGATGTATGACCAATCTTTGGATAATTCCTTAATAGCACCTTGGTCAACTCATAAACTCCATACCATGGGATCACTTGATCCCTCTCGGTACATCTTCTACGCTTTGTGAGTTGATCAACTTGATTCACTCTTGACTTAGTCTTGATCAACCTTGAATCTTTCCAACTCACTTCATTTGGATGATGTATGACCAATCTTTTGATAATTCCTTAATAGCACCTTGGTCAACTCATAAACTCCTTGAAACCAACACATGGACTTCAAGAAAAGCCTATGGACAAAACCTTAAAATATAACTCAAGGCAACCATTAGTCCATAGAGATTGTCATCAATTACCAAAACCAAACATGGGGGCATCGCATGTTCTTTCAATAGATTGTTGAGTTTCAAGAGAATTCATTGTTTCGACCTTAACATCTGAATTGGTTGCTACTATAACATGAGAAGTTTTATAAGAAAGAATTGTTGTTATGATGCTAGGAAAAGTGATTGAAATTATCATTGATCAAACTTATGCACTTTGCTAGCATTCACACTTTATAAATTATTTCTTTTATCATTTACCTACTCGAGGACGAGTAGGAATTAAGCTTGGGGATGTTCATACGTCTCCAACATATCTATAATTTATGAAGTATTCGTGCCATTATATTATCATTCTTGGATGTTTTACAATCATCTTATAACAACTTTATATCATTTTTTGGGACTAACCTATTGACCCAGTGCCCAGTGTCAGTTGCTGTTTTTTGCTTGTTTTTTACATCGCGGGAAATCAATATCAAATGGGGTCCAAACACCGTGAAACTCCTTGAGGATTTTTTTATGGACCAGAAGACATCCAGTGGGCCAATAAAGCACCTGGGGGTGCCTTGAGGGGGGCAGCACCCACCAGTGCGCGCCTGGGGGCCCAGGCGCGCCAGGGTGGGTTGTGCCCACCTCGGGCGCCCCCTGAACTGCCTCTTCACCCTATAAATTCCCAAATATTCCAAAACCCTTCGGGGTAGCACTAGATCAGAAGTTTCGCCACTGCAAGGCCTCTGTATCCATGAGATCCAATCTACACCCTGTTCTGGCACCCTGCCGGAGGGGGGAATCATCACCGGTGGCCATCTTCGTCATCCCGGTGGCCACCATGATGAGGAGGGAGTAGTCCACCCTCGGGGCTGAGGGTTTGTACCAGTAGCTATGTGTTTAAAATCACTCTCTCGTGTTCTTGAGATGTCACGATCTTGATGTATCGCGAGCTTTGTTAATATAGTCAGATCATATGGTGTTTTCCCCTCTCTATCTTGTTGTGATGAATTGAGTTTTTCCCTTTGAATTTCATTGTTATCGGATTGAATACTTTTATGGATTTGAGAACACTCGATATATGTCTTGCAATTGAATACTCGTGGTGACAATGGGGTATCGTATTGATTCACTTGATATATGTTTTGGCACTCAACTCACAGATTCCGTGACACTGGGGTAATCTATGCATAGGGGTTGTTGCACGTTCTTGTCTTTTGTTTCTCCAGTAAAAATCTTGGGGCACTCTTTGAAGTTCTTTGTGTTGGATTGAATATTATAAATCTGAATTTGCTTTGGTGTTATTTTAGTACGAACTCTAGGATAGATCGAACGGAAAGAATAGCTTTGTGTTATTTTAGTACGAACTCTTGAATAGATCGAACAGAAAGAATAGCTTTGAGATGTTTTCGTACCCTACAAACACTTCTGTGTTATATTCTCCGCTAGATAGGAACTTTGGAGTGATTCTTCATCGCACTTTGAGGGATGGTTATATGATCCAATTATATTAGCACTGTTGGGAGATTGCACTAGCGAAAGTGCGGACCCTAGGCCTTGTTTTCAAGCATTGCAATGCCATTTTTGTGCTCGTTTACTATTTGCTACCTTGCTGTTTTTATTTATTCAGATTATAAAAATATATTTCTACCATCCATATTACACTTTTATCACTATCTCTTCGTCGAACTAGTGCACCTATACAATTTGTAGTTGTATTGGGTGTGTTGGGGACACAAGAGATTTCTTGTATTTGGTTGCAGGGTCGTTTGAGAGAAACTATCTTCATCCTACGCCTCCCACGGATTGATAAAGCTTAGGTCATCCACTTGAGGGAAAATTGCTACTGTCCTACAAAACTCTACGCTTGAAGGCCCAACACGTGTCTACAAGAATAAAGTTGTGTAGTAGACATCAACATGCCGGCCACCCTAAGTGTTCCGGAGAAGTAGCAAGCTACCATAGCTCAGTGGAAGCACTAGGAGACATTTCCCCATAAGAGAGGCTACCAAGAATAAAAAACTAGGTTGCCGGATCCCACACATACCAAGAATTTCAATAACATACACACATTATGCTCGATATGTGCAAATACAACATGGCATCACAACAAGACTCTATGACTCAAAGTATTTATTCATTAGGATCGGAGGATCCAGATATTACAAACATGGGTCTGATGACCCACCATTGAAGTCATACAAGCAACAGAAGCATAACATGTCTGAGTACAGAAAACTACAAATGAAAAGGGATGAGAAGCCTGACTATCTACAAGACCCTCCCAAGGGTACAAGATCGTAGCTGAGGTAGCAAGCTAAACGTCGAAGTCCACGCGGAACTACTGGTGAGACTGAAGTCTCTCTGAAAAAACATAAATTAAGCAAACATGAGTACAAATGTACCCAGCAAGACTTACATCAGAACTAGCTACATATGCATCAGTATCAACAAAGGGGTGGTGGAGTTTAACTGCAGCAAGCCAACTTTGACTCAGTGGCTATCATGTACTATGACTGCTGGAAACTCTTTTAAGGTGGCGCGCACGAGTCCACATATTCACCATATTAACACACCACTATGGATCCACTCCCGTCTCCCTACGAGAACGCCATCCATCGCACTCACGCTTATCTTGCGCATTTTAGAGTATCCACTTTCACCTGTCTATGAACTGTATAGGCAACCCAGAAGTCCTTTACCGCGGACGCGGCTATTCGAATAGATCATTTATAACCCTGCAGGGGTGTACTTCTTCACACATGTTCAAGGAAATATGCCCTAGAGGCAATAATAAAGTTGTTATATATATTTCCTTATATCATGATAAATGTTTATTATTCATGCTAGAATTGTATTAACCGGAAACTTAGTAAATGTGTGAATACATAGACAAAACAAAGTGTCCCTAGTATGCCTCTACTTGACAAGCTCGTTAATCAAAGATGGTTATGTTTCCTAACCATAGACATGTGTTGTCATTTGATAAACGGGATCACATCATTAGAGAATGATGTGATAGACAAGACCCATCTGTTAGCTTAGCATTATGATCGTTACAGTTTCATTGCTACTGCTTTCTTCATGACTTATACATGTTCCTCAGACAATGAGATTATGCAACTCCCGAATACCAGAGGAACACCTTGTGTGCTATCAAACACCACAACGTAACTGGGTGATTATAAAGATGCTCTACAGGTGTCTTTGAAGGTGTTTGTTGGGTTGGCATATATCAATATTAGGATTTGTCACTCCGTGTATCAGAGAGGTATCTCTGGGCCCTCTCAATAATGCTCGTCACTATAAGCCTTGCAAGCAATGTGACTAATGAGTTAGTTGCGGGATGAAGCATTACGGAACGAGTAAAGAGACCTGCCGGTAACGAGATTGAACTAGGTATGATGATACCGACGATCGAATCTCGGGCAAGTAACATACCGATGACAAAGGGAACAACGTATGTTGCTGTGCGGTTTGACCGATAAAGATCTTTGTAGAATATATGTAGGAGCCAATATGAGCATCCAGGTTCCGATATTGGTTACTGATCGGAGATATGTCTCGATCATGTCTACATAGTTCTCGAACCCATAGGGTCCGCATGCGTAATGTTCAATGATGATTTGTATTAAGAGTTATGTGTTTTTGATGGCCGAAGTTTGTTCGGAGTCCCGGATGAGATCACGGACATGAAGAGGAGTCTCGAAATGGTCGAGACATAAAGATTGATATATTTGAAGGTTATGTTCGGACACCGTAAAGGTTTCACATAGGTTCAGACATTTTCCGGAGTACCGGGAGGTTACCGGAACCCCCTGGGAGAGTATTGGGCCTTCATGGGCCTTAGTGGGAAGAGGAGACCGGCGGCCAGGAGGTGGCGCGCGCCCCCATAGCCAAACCGAATTGGACTGGGGGGGCTTTCCTTCTCCCTCTCTCTTTCCCTTCCCCTTCTCTTACTCCAAAAAGGAAGGGGGACTCCTACTAGGACTAGGAGTCCTAGTAGGACTCCCCCCTTTGGCGTGCCCCTCTAGGCCGGCCGCCTCCTCCCTCCCTCCTTTATATACGGGGCAGGGGCACCCCAAAGCAAAATAGAGAATCTCTTAGCCGTGTGTGGTGCCCCCTCCATAGTTTAACACCTCGGTCATATCGTCATAGTGCTTAGGTGAAGCCCTGCACCGGTAACATCATCAACACCGTCGCCACGCCCTCATGCTGACGGAACTCTCCTCGACCCTCTACTGGATCAAGAGCTCGAGGGACATCATCGTGCTGAACGTGTGCTGAACACGGAGCTGTCGTATGTTCAATACTTGGATCGGTTGGATCGTGAAGACATTTGACTACATCAACCGCGTTACTAAACGCTTCCGCTTTCGGTCTACGAGGGTACATGGACACACTCTCCCGTCTCATTGCTATGCATCTCCTAGATAGATCATGCGTGTTCGTAGGGAATTTTTTGAATTACTACGTTCCCCAACACATGTTTCCACCACTTAGCATCTGCACACGACATGTGCTCGGCAGACTTCAAGCAAAAGTCAACTTGGGTGTAGACCACGACCTGACTAACCACACAAGTCCCTAGTCCAGGTTTATCGCCTATTCAGGTTCCATCCGCGGGGAGTCCGGCCGAGGTTTCCACTACGGCCCCAAACGATGTGTGCAGGGTTCCCAAGCCCACCAAACGGGTGCCCCGGTACACCGTGCCACGAGCCTACCGCATCACAACCCACCCCTAGGGTCAGCACTGCGCACGGCCTCCAGCATACTACAAACACCAGAAACTACTTGCAACTCCTGGACAGAGGACAGGGGGGTTAATTAGTCGAGCGGGGTCATATTCCAGGGCCCAACATGTGATAATAGCTGTTCATGGATCACAAACACAGAACTCAGTTCCTGAGGACGGTTTCAATGAGACAACCCACCATGTACTCCTACATGGCCTCTCATCACTACCTTTACCAAATCGTGTTCACACGATAGTAGAACATGTTCACAACATTCCAATTCATCCCTGATGAATCAGACCTGACACAACTCTAAGCAATAGCAGGCATGACAACAAGCATGAACGAGTAGGCGCATCATGGCTCAAACAAATCCTACTCATGCTAGTGGGTTTCATCTATTTACTGTGGCAATGATAGGTCATGCAGAGGAAAGGGGTTCAGCTACTGCAGCATGTAACAGTTGAAATGTTGTTGTCCTAATGCAGTAAAAGAAGAGCATGAGTGAGAGAATGGGATTGTATCGGAATGAACAAGGGGGTTTTGCTTGCCTGGCGCTTCTGAAGATAGTATAGCTCTTCATCGGTGTCATCGAACTCATCATTGGAACACGTCTATCAAGAGGGAACAATTACCGGCAACAGAGAAGAAACACAATCAATGCAATGCAACAATATGATGCATGATCATGACATGGCAATATGTTATGATTTGGGCTAATGCAGCTAGCAACAAATTAAATGGAGTTCGTTTGAATACAAGATTCAAAATCAAACTCCATATGTGATTATTCGAATGCCATATTTGATTTGCCCTAAAAAGTAGTCATAAGTTGTCCTAACATGCATGAAAATGCTACAGATGGATAGATAGGATTTTTCTAATCATTTTTCATATATAAATTATTTCATTTGGAGTTATAGATTAATTTCAATGAATTTTTGAAGTTTTGGATATTTTCTGAAATAAATAAATTATTTATGATTTATTTAAAATCCAGAAAAGCATTATTGCGCCAGCACTAGGTCACGCTGACACCAGCTGGTCAACAGGCCGGTCCAGGTCAAGCCTGACCAGTGGGTCCCACTGGTCAGTGTCACAATGCTCGTTAGGGTCACTGACATGTGGGCCCAGTCAACGGCCACGTCAGCATGGTCAAAGCTGACGCGTGGCATCACTGTGGTTAGTTAAAACTAAACAGGAACTAAACCAATTAGGCAGTGGGGCCCGGTTGTCAGTGTCACTAGGGGTTAATTAGTGGGGTTGTTAGTGGCTAATGACGTTGCTACGTCAGCACGCCGGAGTTGAACGCCAGCGAGCACACAACGCGACAGTGTCACTCAGGAACGCGCTATGGACGGTGGTTTGGTGCGCTAAGGGCACCAGGGCGTAGCCCTTACTCGCCCACATCAAGAGGAAGCGGAGTTGCGCGCGGGGGTTGCCAGAATCAACACCGGCGACGAGGTTTGCGGTGGCCGTGGTTCGGGCGTGCTCGAGAACGGCGAAGTGGTGCACCGTAGGACAAGTAAGTGGTGGTTTTCGGCTCCTGGGAGGGTGCGGAGCATGGTGTCGTGCTCTCTTTTGAGCCTCAGTGACTACAGCGACGGCAGCGACAAGAACGGCGGCGACTGGCTCTCGGCTCCGGTGGAACCGCGGTCTAGAGAGAGCAGATGAGCGTGGGGAGAGAGGGGTTCGGTGCAAGGGCTCACATCGAGGCTAGTGAGCACGAGGAAGAGGTCGGGGATGCACTGATGACGACGAATCATGCGACAGCGACGACGGTTGCACTTGGGCTACGCGGGAGAGAGAGCAGAGGAGGGGGAGAAGGTCCACGGAGAGAGCGAGGGATCCAGACGGCTCCAGGGGTCGCGTGGCAACGCCTAGGCGTCGAGGGGGAGCGGCAAGAAGGAGATAACCGAGCGCGTGCCGGCGTGCGTCGGGCACGCGCGCTGCCCACTGGCGCGAGGAAGACGACAAAGGGGGGGAAGGCTGCTGGGCTGGGCCGGTTCCACTGGGCCGCCAGGTAAGTTGGCCCAGGTACTGTTCTCTCCTTCTCTCATTTCTTTCTGTTTTCTAATTCTGAAGTTTGTTTTGATTTGATTTAAATACCAAACCAATTTGTATAATTCTGATAAATTTTGTGTGGACTAGAAGGATTACTCTAGAGCCCCTCACAACTTTCCAGAATTATTGGATCATATTTAAAAATACCAAATATAAATCCAATGCAAATAGTTATTGAATTAATTCTAAATGCCCAAGATAAATACTTCTGAGCTCCTAAAAATATTGGTTTGAGTTTTACCTCTGGCCAATATTTTCAGAGAAAAACAGGAACATTTGTTTGGACCTATTTGAAGCAATTTTTATCTTGATCATTTTCAAAATGATTTCTGAGGCTCTCACATATCCCCAATTCAAATTTATTTGAAATATAAACATGATGCTCACATGGGAGATAGCCTAGGTCATTACAAGAAGCTAGGGATGTGACAAGAATGCCACCACCCGGATCCAATCTCGGGCTGAGGAGGATTGTCGCCGCTACCGCTGCGGCTAGCAGGCTTAGCTTGCGACGCCCTTAGCGACGGTGGCGGGAGGTGGGGGTCGCTGGTGGCTACTAGAGGCGGCCGGCGGGGTTGCCCGGTGCGGCGCTGCGCCACCGCATGGGGAGGGAGGGGTCGGGGGCTCCTTGAGCGAGTAATTGATAATGAATCACTTGCCTGGCAGCGTCCAGCTCGCCGAAGCGCTCCATCCACGCCACCAGCAGCGGGGCCTTGCTAGCATCAAATAAATTGTGGCCGGAGAGCCTCTTGCTGTATTGGATCTTGTATGCTCTCGTTTGGCTCTGGTGGTTTGATTTATAGTAATTTAAAATGGGGCGAAAGTCTTTTTGGTAAATGACTCTGCTTTTATTGTTTCTCCTTCGCAGGGAGAGGCATACAGGCACTCCAACCTAGGTTATATTCTCTGTGCAGTCCGGCAAGAAGCACCAAGTGCAGTTTCACCAAATCAAAAGAGACCAGAGCCAATTATCACATGAGGTTGATTATGCGCTTGTCTCCGGAAGAGAATATAACTGGAATGTGCAACTGCCCAAGAGAATTATTAGCTCACGTAGTCTCACATGCATCTATGGCCCATAGCATGCATAATGATGGTCGTGTGGTGGCCCCAGGCAAACCAAATCTTGCAAAAGATTCATACGCAGTGACGGCTACGGCGCATGCGGGCGATGGCAATGCGCGAACCCAGGTCCCCCTCCCTGTCTCTCTGTCTATGCCAAATCTGGGTGGCCCGCTTACCCACCTCGTGTCTAATCCGGGCTCCGCCGCGCCGCCCCCTGTCCCCCCACGTGCGCCCCCTGCGACCACTCCACATGCGAATCTCATATTGGGAACCGACGAGGCGGAGAGGTCATGCGCTCGTCCGTCACTGCAGCTCGCCCACGCTGCCTCTGAACCGCATCTAGCCCTCATCATCGCGCCTAATCCTCCCTTATAGCCTACTCCGGCCGTTCGATCGCCGTGCCACAAGCCACCATCTCCTCACCCACTGACACACGCCACGGTTCAAGCCGCCCTGACGAATGATTTGCTACCTCTACGGTCCAACGACAACACGACAGCCCCATACAAAGATGCTCTCTTTTCCTCCCCCCCACGCCCTCATCCATCCACAACCTCACCGCCCCTATATATCACATCGCCGTCTCCTCCCCCCTCATCTTCGCTCCCACTCTTCACCACCCACCCAAAGGAAGAAGGGGCGCTGCTTCCGGTGCCTTGCCCTAGACCACTGCATCGAGGCCTGCCGCGACCCCGTTCGCTGCGCTCGCTGCTGGAGGAACAGCCACCACAGCCTCTACTGCAGGTATAGGAGAATCTGGCCCTTCTTTCTTCCTCTTCCGAATGCATTCACTTCCAGACCTAACCCAGCCTTCTGCACTCGCAGCATGAACTCTGCCGGCTCCTCATCGGCGGCAGCTACTACCTCGCGTACTCTCATGATTGGTGATGTCACCGTCATCCTCTCTGAGCCGTTCACCGCACTCTGCGTCCCCTCCCCCTTCATTCTCCATGGCGCCCCTGTCGACGCCAACGGGGCACCACTTCCCCCCTCTTTGTCGCCACGCTCCTCCGCGCCTCCACCCACACCCACCTCCCCCTTCCAAGCTGCCAATCACACACACACTTCACCTTTCGACACCCAGGAGCTGCGAGAACGTCTCTCCGACGTCTTCCTCACTTCTCGGTACACTCAAACCACCTCGCATGTCACTGAAACCGATTCCAATGATGAGCTGCCCTGCCCGGTCCATGAGGCCGGACTGCTGCCTCCTTATGGAGACATGCCACTCGTTGCAGCTCCACCATGCCTAGTCCACTACCCGCGCCGCTTTGCCTTTGTTCACCTGCAGAACCCAGACCCCAACCCTACCCCCCTCATCCGCCGAGCCATTCAACACACTTGTGGCAACCCCGCCTTCATCATGGGTGGATCATGGCGCGGGATAGCCTGCCTCACCTTCCACACGCCTGCCGCTCACAATGATGTAGTCCGCCATAGCCCAATAGAGTTCGAAGGCAACCTGGTCACTATCGAGCCAGTTGAGCATGCTGACCACTCCATTGCCGTGTTCACTGACCTTGCGGAAATTGAGGTCTCTGAGTTCCCGCACGAGCTCTGGCACAACGACGGCATACGCTTCGCCTTGGCCTTCCTTGGTGACGTTTGTGCCGTCAATGATTTCTGCCTCCATGGCATAGACTACATCTCCGTCCGTGCCCTGGTGCTCCTCCAATCCGGCAAACCAGCCCCTCCTGGCATTGTCATCAAACTACCACCCATCAATGAGATCAAAATAGCCATGGTAGTCGAGGTTTCACGCTGGCACCATGGCGATGGCGCCAACCCGTTCGGTGGTGACTCCTCTGATGGTGACTCTGCACCCCTTACGCAGTGTGGCTCACCACGCCCGCTCTCCCCAAACCACCTCGCTCCTGTCGTCTCCGCTATCCGTGCGGGCTGGCGCATGGACCCAACCTACGGCGGCACTTGGCCGGTTGTTCACCGTGTCACTAGCAGCTCATGTGCACCTGCTGCCTCTCCTGGATCAGCCACGGGCGGTGATACGTCTCCAACGTATCTATAATTTTTGATTTTCCATGCTATTATATTACCCCTTTTGGATGTCTATGGGATTTATTTTACACATTTATATCATTTTTGGGACTAACCTACTAACCGGAGGCCCAGCCCATATTGCTGTTTTTTTGCCTATTTCAGTATTTCGAAGAAAAGGAATATCAAACGGAGTCCAAACGGAATGAAACCTTCAGGAGCGTGATTTTTGGAACGAACGTGATCCAGAGAGCTTGGAGTGCAAGTCAAGAAGCAGTCGAGGGCTCCACGAGATAGGAGCCCCCCCCCCCCCACTGTAGGGCGTGCCCCTGTCTCGTGGGCCCCTCGGGCGGCCACCGACGTACTTCTTCCTCCTATATATACCTACGTACCCAAAAAACATCCAGGAGCACCACGAAACACAATTTCCACCGCCGTAACCTTCTGTATCCGCGAGATCCCATCTTGGAGCCTTCACCGGCACTCTGCCGGAGGGGGGATCAACCACGGAGGGCTTCTACATCAACATCCTTGCCCCTCCGATGAGTTGTGAGTAGTTTACCACAAACCTACGGGTCCATAGTTATTAGCTAGATGGCTTCTTCTCTCTTTTTGGATCTCAATACAATGTTTTCCCCCTCTCTTGTGGAGATCTATTTGATGTAAACTCTTTTTGCGGTGTGTTTGTCGAGATCCGATGAATTGTGGGTTTATGATCACGTTTACTATGAATAATATTTGAATCTTCTCTGAATTCTTATATGTATGATTGAGTTATCTTTGCAAGTCTCTTCGAATTATCAGTTTGGTTTGGCCTACTAGATTGATCTTTCTTGCCATGGGAGAAGTGCTTAGCTTTGGGTTCAATCTTGCGGTGTCCTTACCCAGTGACAGAAAGGGTTGCAAGGCACGTATTGTATTGTTGCCATCGAGGATAACAAGATGGGGTTTATATCATATTGCATGAGTTTATCCCTCTACATCATGTCATCTTGCTTAATGCGTTACTCTGTTCTTATGTACTTAATACTCTAGATGCAGGCAGGAGTCGGTCGATGTGTGGAGTAATAGTAGTAGATGCAGGCAGGAGTCAGTCTACTTGTTATGGACGTGATGCCATGATAGTAGTATATACATGATCATGCCTAGATAATCTCATAACTCTACGCTTTTCTATCAATTGCTCGACAGTAATTTGTTCACCCACCGTAATACTTGTGCTATCTTGAGAGAAACCTCTAGTGAAACCTATGGCCCCCGGGTCTATCTCTTATCATATTTGCTTTCAATCTACTTTTATTTGCATCTTTACTTTTTGCATCTATATTATAAAATACCAAAAATATATCTATCTTATCATACTATCTTTATTAGATCTCACTTTCGCAAGTGGCCGTGAAGGGATTGACGACCCCTTTATTGTGTTGGTTGCGAGTTCTCAGTTTGTTTGTGTAGGTGCGTGGGACTTTTGAGGAGCCTCCTACTGGATTGATACCTTGGTTCTCAAAAACTGAGGGAAATACTTACGCTACTATTGCTGCATCACCCTCTCCTCTTCGAGGAAAACCAACACAAGCTCAAGACGTAGCAAGAAGGATTTCTGGCGCCGTTGCCGGGGAGGTCTTCACTCAAGTCAAGACTTACCAAGTACCCATCACAAACCCATCTCCCTCGCATTTATATTATTTGCCATTTTCCTCTCGTTTTCCTCTCCACCACTTCACCCTTGCCATTTTATTCGCCCTCTCTTTCCCAATCTCCTTCTCTCTTTTCATTTGCCTTCCCGTTGCCATGGCCGAATCAAAAAGAACTAAGGGCCCTTTCCTAGGTTCTAGTACCTTGGATAACCCCTCTATCCTCTCTAAGCTCATGAATAATGACGTTATAGAAAGACTGAAAGACCCACCGGGGTCTCCAATGAGAGATTGAATAATTTTGATGAGGATGACTCTGGAATTTTTCATTATTTACTTGATGAGTCTTTAAAAGATGCTTGGGATAGGTTATTAAGAATTCGGGCTAGCTATGTGCCACAATATCAAATTGAAGATTACTTAAAAAGTTTTTATGTTGGCTTGCCCGCTTCTTTTAAACAAGTTTTACGTTCTATTTTTGAAGAAAGTTTTCTTGAAAGGGATGCTATAGATACTTATGAAAAAATTAAAATCATATTTGGGCATCCTATGAATGATAAGGTTGAATCAACTACTCTCTTGTGCTTTTATCAGAATGAAATTATTAAAGAGATGAAGTCTAGTTTAGAGGCAAACTTCCGTAACGTGCTCAATCTTACTCCTTCCATTAATGGCCATGTGCTTACCTTAAATAGAAGAATGAATGCTATAGAGAGGAGATCCTCCTCTCCTAGTGCCAAAGATGGCACTCGTTAGATCTATCTTTGCTTTTATGCCTAGCTAGGGGCGTTAAACTATAGCGCTAGTTGGGAGGCAACCCAATTTTCTTTGTGTTTTTTGTTTTTGCTCCTGTTTAGTAATAAATCTTGCATCTACCTTCTGTTATATGTGTTTTTATATTTAATTAGTGTTTGTGCCAAGTAGAACCTATAGGATAACCTACGATGATAGTTGATTTGATTCTGCTGAAAAACAAAAACTTTGCGCGCACGAATATAATTTTGTTAAATCACAGGAACGTGTTTTTGCGTTGATTATTTTTCCTGCTGTTCGATAAACAAATTTTCCAGGACTTCCTTTTGGTAGGATTTTTAGAGTTCCAGGAGTTTGCGTTAGTTACAGATTGCTACAGACTGTTCTGTTTTTGACAGATTCTGTTTTTCGTGTGTTGTTTGCTTATTTCAATGCATCTACGGCTAGTAAAATAATTTATAAACCATAAGGAAGTTGGAATACAGTAGGTTTAACACCAAAATAAATAAAGAATGAGTTCATTATAGTACCTTATGTGGTGGTTTTCTTTTCTTTCATTAACGGAGCTTATAAGATTTCCTGTTGAGTTTTGTGTTGTGAAGTTTTCAAGTTTTGGGTAAAGCTTTTATGGACTATGGAATAAAGGGTGGCAAGAGCCTAAGCTTGGGGATGCCCATGGCACCCCAAGATATTCAATAATAGCCAAAAGCCTAAGCTTGGGGATGCCCCGGGAAGGCATCCCCTCTTTCGTCTTTGTTCGTTGGTAACTTTACTTGGAGCTATATTTTTATTCGCCACATGATATGTGTTTTGCTTGGAGCGTCGTGTATTATATTAGTCTTTGCTTTTTAGTTTACCACAATCATCCTTGCTGTACACACCTTTTGGGAGAAGCCTATTTGATTATAATTTGCTAGAATACTCTATGTGCTTCACTTATATCTTTTGAGCTTGATAGTTTTTGCGCTAGTGCTTCACTTATATCTTTTAGAGCACGGTGGTGTCTTAATTTTGAAGAAATTGCTAGTCTCTCATGCTTCACTTATATTATTTTGAGAGTCTTTTAGAACAGCATGGTATTTGCTATGGTTATAAAATTGGTCCTAGAATGGTAAGCATTCAAGTTGGGTATAATAAAAACTATCATAGGAAGTGAATTGGATGCTATGATCAATTTGATACTTGATAATTGTTTTGAGATATGGAGGTAGTGATATTAAAGTCATGCTAGTTGGGTGATTATGAATTTAAAGAATGCTTGTGTTGAAGTTAGCAAGTCCCGTAGCATGCACGTATGGTTAAAGTTGTGTAACAAATTTGAAACATGAAGTGTACCTGCCTTGTGCATCCTGATGAGTGGCGGTCGGGGATGAGCGATGGTATTTTCCTACCAATCTATCCCCCTAGGAGCATGTGCGTAGTACTTGGTTTTTGATGACTTCTAAATTTTTGCAATAAGTATATGAGTTCTTTTGACTAATGTTGAGTCCATAGATTATACGCACTTTTACCTTTGCGCCTTTGCTAGCCTCTTCGGTACCGTGCATTGCCCTTTCTCACCTTGAGAGTTGGTGCGAACTTCGTCGGTGCATCCAAACCCCGTGATACGATACGCTCTATCACACATAAACCTCCTTATATCTTCCTCAAAACAGCCACCATACCTACCTATTATGGCATTTCCATAGCCATTCGGAGATATATTGCCATGCAACTTTCCACCGTTATGTTCATCATCATGACATACTTTACTTTTGTCATATTGCCATTGCATGATCATGTAGTTGACATCGTATTTGTGGCAAAGCCACCATGCATTATTTTTCATACATGTCACTCTTGATTCATTGCACCATCTCGGTACACCGCCGGAGGCATTCATATAGAGTCATATCTTGTTCTAGTTTCGAGTTGTAATTCTTATGTTGTAATCAATAGAACTGTGATGATCATCATTATTAGAACATTGCCCAAAGAAAAAAAGAAGAAAAAAAAAAGAGAAAGGCCAAAAGAAAAAAAAGTCCCAAAGAAAAGGAAACGAAAATAAATAAAAAGGGCAATGTTACTATCTCTTTCCGCACTTGTGCTTCAAAGTAGCACCTTGTTCTTCATGTAGTGGGTCTCATAAGTTGTCTTTTTCATACTAGTGGGAATTTTTCATTATAGAACTTGGCTTGTATATTCCTACGATGGGCTTCCTCAAATGCCCTAGGTCTTCGTGAGCAAGCAAGTTGGATGCACACCCACTAGTTTTCTTTTGTTGAGCATTCATTTATAGCTCTAGTGCATCTGTTGCATGGCAATCCCTACTCCTCATGTTGACATCAATTGATGGGCATCTCCATAGCCCGTTGATTATCCTCGTTAATGTGAGACTTTCTCCTTTTTTGTCTTCTCCACACAATCCCCATCATCATATTCTATTCCACCCATAGTGCTATATCCATGGCTCATGCTCATGTATTGCGTGAAGGTTGAATTTTTTTGAGATTATTTAAGTATGAAACAATTGCTTGGCTTGTCATCGGGGGTATAGAAGTTGGGAACATCTTTGTGTGACGAAAATGAAGCATACCCTAACTATATGATGTTGTAGGGATGAACTTTCTTTTGCCATGCTATTTTGAGAAGACATGATTACTTTGATTAGTATGCTTGAAGTGTTACTATTTCTTTTATCAATATGAACTTCTATTTTGAATCATTTGGATCTGAACATTCATGCCACAATAAAGAAAATTACATTATGAATTATGCTAGGTAACATTCCACATCAAAAATTCTCTTTTTATCATTTACCTACTCGAGGACGAGCAGGAATTAAGCTTGGGGATGTTTGATACGTCTCCAACGTATCTATAATTTTTTATTGTTCCATGCTATTATATTACCCCTTTTGGATGTTTATGGGCTTTATTTTACACATTTATATCATTTTTGGGACTAACCTACTAACCGGAGGCCCAGCCCATATTGTTGTTTTTTTGCCTATTTCAGTATTTCGAAGAAAAGGAATATCAAACGGAGTCCAAACGGAATGAAACCTTCGGGAGCGTGATTTTTGGAACGAACGTGATCCGGAGAGCTTGGAGTGCAAGTCAAGAAGCAGCCTAGGGCTCCACAAGATAGGAGCCCCCCCCCCTTGTAGGGCGTGCCCCCCTGTCTCGTGGGCCCCTCGGGCAGCCACCGACGTACTTCTTCCTCCTATATATACCTACGTACCCCAAAAACATCCAGGAGCACCACGAAACACAATTTCCACCGCCGTAACCTTCTGTATCTGCGAGATCCCATCTTGGAGCCTTCGCCGGCACTCTGCCAGAGGGGGAATCAACCATGGAGGGCTTCTACATCAACATCCTTGCCCCTCCGATGAGTTGTGAGTAGTTTACCACAGACCTACGGGTCCATAGTTATTAGCTAGATGGCTTCTTCTCTCTTTTTGGATCTCAATACAATGTTCTCCCCCTCTCTTGTGGAGATCTATTCGATGTAAACTCTTTTTGCGGTGTGTTTGTCGAGATCCGATGAATTGTGGGTTTATGATCAAGTTTATCTATGAATAATATTTGAATCTTCTCTGAATTCTTTTATGTATGATTGAGTTATCTTTGCAAGTCTCTTCGAATTATCAGTTTGGTTTGGCCTACTAGATTGATCTTTCTTGCCATGGGAGAAGTGCTTAGCTTTGGGTTCAATCTTGCGGTGTCCTTACCCAGTGACAGAAAGGGTTGCAAGGCACGTATTGTATTGTTGCCATCGAGGATAACAAGATGGGGTTTATATCATATTGCATTAGTTTATCCCTCTACATCATGTCATCTTGCTTAATGCGTTACTCTGTTCTTATGAACTTAATACTCTAGACGCAGGCAGGAGTCGGTCGATGTGTGGAGTAATAGTAGTAGATGCAGGCAGGAGTCGGTCTACTTGTTATGGACGTGATGCCTATATACATGATCATGCCTAGATAATCTCATAACTATGCGCTTTTCTATCAATTGCTCGACAGTAATTTGTTCACCCACCGTAATACTTATGCTATCTTGAGAGAAGCCTCTAGTGAAACCTATGGTCCCCGGGTCTATCTCTTATCATATTTGCTTTCAATCTACTTTTATTTGCATCTTTACTTTTTGCATCTATATTATAAAATACCAAAAATATATCTATCTTATCATACTATCTTTATTAGATCTCACTTTCGCAAGTGGCCATGAAGGGATTGAGAACCCCTTTATTGCGTTGGTTGCGAGTTCTCAGTTTGTTTGTGTAGGTGCGTGGGACTTTTGAGGAGCCTCCTACTGGATTGATACCTTGGTTCTCAAAAACTGAGGGAAATACTTACACTACTATTGCTGCATCACCCTCTCCTCTTCGAGGAAAACCAACGCAAGCTCAAGACGTAGCAGGCGGCTCTGCTCTAGCCTCACCTTTCCCACCACCTAGAACCATCCGCCAGCCACTCATCATTTTTGACGACGAATCAGATGCCTCGGAGGACATGCACGCCCCGCTCCTGCATGGCGTGCGCTCAGACTCGATGGACGCGGCGCATGCACCACCTGCTGATGCTGATACCCCACATGTCATCTGCCCGGCCCCCCAGGTGGGTCTGTTGTACCACCCTGCCCGCTCGCCGGACTGTCAACTGCTCCACTGCTCGAAAGACCATAGTTGCCTTCCAACGCGTCAGCGTTCACCGCGTTCATGCCTCCTCCGGACGCCGCTGCTGCACCCCCCACCTTCACTTTCTCTGCCGGAGAGTCGTCACGTGCAAATGATAACCGCTCAACCCCTTCTACAATCAATCCATCAAATCTCTTGCCCTCTGCTACCCTGGCGCTGACCTTGTCGACCTGGACACAGCTCTTCCTCTGCAGGACCTGGACACCAACGAGTGCACCATTCGCAAGGAGCACCGCAAGACCGCACGTGACCAGTCCTACTTCAAGGACAAGCTGCGCCGGAGTGCGCGGCTGGCTGGCAAGGAGGCCAAGTACTCCCCAATGCTCACCAAGGCCGTCAAGGCCAAGGCCGCCCGTCTCTCTGCTGCCAACGTGGACACTGCAATTGGATATGCCATCCAGGAAGCTCGCCTCGACGTGCCCGATGCCCCTCCTGCCTCTGCCGAAGACCTGGCTGCCATCGCGCTCCTCTATGGCACCGACGATGACCAGCTGGATGCCATCCTTGGATCTGAGGCCTTTGCCTACGGTGATGACGATGCTCCATGATGTGCACTCTACGCGTGCTCGGCCCGCCTGCGCGCACCCGGTCGCCCCCGTTAGCCTCCGTCTCAACACTTGTCGCCTCCGTGCCGCTGTACTTTTGGTTGATGTACCCTCTGTCGCTAGTCTCTGTACTGCTCTTGCACCCCTCGGTAGCTTTAGAGAATGTACGCGAGTTGTACCTTGGCTCAGCCCCCTAGTGTTTGAACATTTTTAATGAGTAATGATGCTTTCTCAATCTGCTCCTAGAATGTACGTGGTCTAGGTGATGATGCTAAATGCTCTGACGTTCTCTCAGAATTGGTTGCGATCAAGCCACACATTACCCTCTTGCAAGAATCAAAACTCGACAGCTTCTCTGACCCCAAACTAAGATATTTCTTGCCACGGCAACTTGACCAAGTGTTATCGTTGCCAGCTGTGGGCACTGCGGGTGGCACCATTTCTGCCATCAACTATAATTCTTTCCAAGTTGTCTCCTACTCACACCTAACCTCCACCCTGATCCTGCAATCAACTGCACGCATCCGCAACCTTGCCATCACAAATATCTACGCCCCCTCGTCGCGCTCGCTCAAACAAGCCTTCCTAAACGAACTCATATCTATCACACAACCAGACGACACCCCTTGGATTATCGCTGGCAACTTCAACCTTATCCGCTTCCCCTCTGACAAAAACAATCCTGCCTTCCGTCAGGCTGAGGCTGATGCGTTCAACCAAACCCTAGATGACTTAGCTCTCCTAGAACTGTCGCTTCTTGATCGCTGTTTCACCTGGTCAAACAATAGAGCCACGCCCACCTTAGAACGGATCGATCGCGTGTTCTTTAACTTAGCGTGGGCTGACGCCTTCCCTAACACCTCGCTTTCCTCACGTAATCGTTTGACGCCCGATCACGTCACCCTCATCATACATGTCACCACCACCATCCCGCCATCCAATTTCTTTAAATATGAGGCTGCATGGGCCAAGTTCCGACCTTGTGGCAACATCACCAGGCGAATTTGGCACTCACAGCCCACATCGCCACTCAACTCTGCCGCCACTCTTGTCTCTGCGCTCAAAAAATCACATACTAGTCTCAAAAAATGGGCACGTTCACGTATCCCCACCCCCCTTCGTGAAATTCGTTGCCAAGCTACGATCACTGCTCTAGACCTCGTCGAAGAAACTAGGGCTCTGTCACACCCAGAATTGCTCACTCACAAAATCATTGTCTCACTCCTCAAAGGCACCATCCAAGAAAAAATGGCTTACTGGCGATGGCGTACTAAAGTGTCACGCGCCATCCACGGCGGCGAGAATACCAAGTCCTTCCACTTATCTGCATCTCAATGTCTCAGGAAAATAAAATCTTTACTCTCACGCGCGATGGATCAGACTTCACCGCTCACCAACAAAAAGCAGAAATCCTACGTGACTTCTTCCTCGCTCATTGGCACTCCAGCCCCTACGACTTGAGACTTTGAACTAAATAATATCTATCCACAGCCAGTGCCTGGTCTCCATATCCTCGATGAGCCTTTCTCCGAAGAGGAAATTAAGCTTGCCTTCTTCACAATGAATCCCCAAGCCAGCCCTGGACCCGACGGTTTCGGCCCCTCCTTTTATAGACCCTTCTGGCCTATAGTAAAACACGTCGTCCTGCCTTTCTGTTCCCACTTTCACCAAGGATCAGCAGACACAGAACGCTTAAACCGTGCCCACATTGTCCTCCTTCCTAAGAAGGACACGCCATCAACTTCTCCAAAACCACTCTAGCCACTCTACACACAGACAAATCCATGACTGCTGCCATTGCCCTCGCCATGAGCTGCTCATGTGCCCCTTCCCTCAAACTTACCTCGGCCTGCCTCTCGCCCGACTAAGCCTCCCACCAATGCCTTCACACCGCTGATAAAACGAGCTCGGAAACTACTTACGGGCTGGCGTGCGAAACTTCTCAACAAGGGCGATCGGCTCATCCTCATTTCTGTTGTTCTGGACTCAATCCTCACCTATTTCATGTCAGTATTTCGCATCCCCAAGCAAACACTCAAAACAATAGACTCTCTAAGAAGGGCTTTTTTTGGGGCAGGGGAAGATGCTTGCTCAGGTGCTCAATGTCTTATTGCATGGAAAAATGCTTGCGTGCCAAAAACTTTCGGTGGTTTAGGGCTTAAAAACCTGCAGGTCCAAAACAACTACCTACTAATGAAAGTTGCTGCCAAAGCACTCTTCTCCGCCCAGACACCTTGGTTAGAGTGGCTTGATCTCCAACACCCAAACGCCCTAGTCTCACCATCCCCTCAAACCTCCTTTCTTTGCCGCACAATTTCACAACAAATCCCTACCCTACAGTCTATCTCGTTCGTTCTAACAAACAATGGCTCACATACTTATTTCTGGCTTGACACTTGGCTAACCCCACAACCCCTTGCCATCACCTTCCCCCACCTGTTTTCACACTCCACCCTAGAGCTGGTTAAAGTGGCTAACATTTGGCGTTTCGGTATCCAAGCTAACCTCCGTAATCGGCTCACTCTCACGGCAGAACAAGAGCTTGTTTCGCTTGTGGCTATTTTGCAGGACTTCATGCCCTCGGCGGGAGAAGATCAACGGTTCCTACAACATGGCATTGGTTTCACTGCCAGGCAAGCGTACGCTGCCCTCATGGCTCGGCCGGATAACAATCCCGTTGCTCCTCTCATTTGGAGCGCCAAGGCTCCTAGAAAGCTCAAAGTCTTTGTCTGGCTACTCTTCAAAGATCGCCTCAATACCAGGGTCAATCTTGCACACAAGCATATTATATCTTCAGATATATGCCCCCGGTGTGCTAGGTTGCCCGAAGACTCCAGCCACCTTTTCATCACATGTCCTCTTGCCAATAGGATTTGGCAACGTCTTGGGTTTCTGCCACAAACCGACGACATCACGGAGCTCTGGGATGTCACTCTACCTCCTCACCTCTCTAACACGGCATGGCCATTGGTCCTCATGGCATTGCTATGGAAGATTTGGGCAGCACGTAATGACATGGTGTTTAGGACTTTTGATCAAAGTTCTGTAATAACCCTTAGGAACCTTATTTCTGATTTGGACCTGTGGTCTCATCGTCTCGTGGAAACACAAGACAAGGAGGACGCCTTCTCATGGCGCTCCTACCTCTTTGCATGTTGCACCGTGCCTATGTAATTCTGTACTTGCTGCCACGGCAGTCCTTGAGTAATATATTCAGGTGGGGGAGCCCCCCCCCCCCCCCCCCCCCCCCCAGGGTGATTCTCAAAAAAAAACTTGTACTTCCCATCAAATGAATTTGTGTGGTTGTAAATTCCGACCTTATCAATAAAATCAAGGTTGCAGAATAGTGTTCTGGAAAGTTTGAAAGATTGTAAAGCATGTGTGACTTGTATGTTGTGATCATACTATTTCCAACTATGATCATGAAAAGGAAATTTGTCTGCTAGAAACATCCTTATGTAGTACTCCCTTTGTCCCATAATATAAAATATTGTTAGATCCAATATCGAGTATATTATGGCATGTCTTATATTATGGGACGGGTGAAGTACTCTGTAAGATGTTTTTTATGCCCTATGCAAAAAAAAAAAAATGTCTTATATTTTGATGCAGAGGTGATACTATTCTATGATTGATGATTGCTGAGAATGACAAATAAAGATTATCAAGCTGGGGATAGTAGCATGGAGATGTTGGAGAGAGACAAGATTGACATGGAAGAGCCATCCTACACTAAATATATCCTGGAGCACATGAAAAAGGAGGGCATTTCCAACCTGCTTGTACGATGCACAACTAGAACTTGAAACAAACTGTTGGAATAGAAAGCTCCCAGTCATATGCACATATGGCGTATCCATGGCAAATTGCAAAATGTGCACACACGCATATCCTTAAAAAATTGCAAATGTATAATAATTTTGTAATCAGTTCTAGTACTTAGGGGAGAAACCAGAAGATAAACATAAATGTGTCTACATTCTAGTGCCCTGGTGCCTATCAGCTACTACACTAAAAATACAGCATCCAACATCTTCAAATTACATAAATCCTGTCTAACTCCGATCCACCGTATTGTTGAGCCCTCCAGTTCCATCAAAGTGTAATTCTGCAGAGCTGGACACTATAGCCGATCCTTGTTGAACTTGAAAAGGCATAAGTGTGTATTCTCCAAGAATTTGAGGCATAACCATTGTCGATGAACCTCCAGATGGTATTGTAGCTGTCACAGATGGATTTATGTTGCTAGTGGTAATAGCCAAGTCAAATGTTCTCTGCTCCAAATAAAGTCATAAAAATGACATGGATGCTTAGGTGTTTGCTACAAATAAAAAGATGAGAAACAAATATACCTGAGATGTGATGCTACTAGCTGGGCCATCCAAACAAACAGGTTGCTGACTCTGTTTCAGATTGCAAAACTGTTAGCTTAAAAAAATACATGAAAATATATTTTTGAACAACTGAGAACAAGATTAGATACCGAATGTTCAATAACATGTCCTAGAATATCATCCACTGATGATTTTCTATTTTTACGGGGCCTTTTCTTGTTCAAATTTGTGGAGGAAGCCTGAAATAAATGCAAATTAGTGAGTTTTTATGAAAAGTAGCTTACGAACAAACGTAATATATGCAACAATACCTTTTGTTCAGCTTCCTTCTTCTTTCCATTTGCTTGACAAATAAGCTTATCAAGCATAGATTCTTTTCTCAGTGAAGGAGGACATCCAGCACACCTGACAGCTATTGGACTTGGTATCATTTTACTTGTCTTTCCATTCGAAGGTGCATCTTCCCATGTAGCAACATGTTCCTTACCATTTTCAGAACTTGAGTTGCTAGAGAATCGAATTTTCAGGGTGTGAAGCTCTTCCATCAAAGCATTGCATGAATCATCTGACATGGCGCCTATCTCTGCAACTGGGTAGAAAGAATTGCATAATCTATCAAAACGTTCTGCAGCAGGAGTGTCTTCCATGCCGCCATATGTGCATCTGATAAAGTTGTGCTTTCTGTTCACATTTTTTTTCCACTGATCAAGGACGTATTGTGGAGGCACCTCCTTGATTTTCTTGTGTGTGAGCACACATAACACATGCCTACAGAGAATACCAGTGAACTCAAAGCGGCGACATGAACACTTAACTTCAAACTCTTCCTCACTGAAGTATACATGGTGCACGATATCTTTTCTCCATCCTTTATCTTCGTCAATCAGCACATCCTCGGTGATTTCATACGTTTCTATCGCCCCCTCCTTTTGCATCAACTTCCGATCACAGTACATAGTTTGTGTTAGCTCTTCTTGAAATTCTTTGAACTTCGAATTTGTATAGGCTGATTGAAATTGCTTCTCGATGTCAAAGTGTGTGACACGAGGTATGGTTGAACTCTTGTTTACTCGTATTTCAGCCGGGTCATTCAGCTCAAGCCTTCGCTTGACACGGAAGTCTAACTTTTTGTTGCATCTGAACCGCCGAGGTTTAAGTGGACTTAATGTATGATTATGATCCAAAATGACCGTCGAAAGATGAAACCTCCCATCAGGAGCACGGGTAATATTGATTTTAGCTTTACATCCTGTCCCGACTGTTCGACTTGGCTTCAACATATTTCCTGAGTTGGACTGAGCCTTACCATAGCGAGAGCAGGAAAACGTAAGGTATTTCAGTTGTCCATTATCATCACGGTTTGAGCTCCTTCTCGTCACACCAAAGCCTTTTGCTTTAGCATATGTGTTGTAGTACTCTCTCACCTCATTCTCGGTACCAAAGGACATCCCCACTTCAGGTTCTCCGAGTAATCCATCTGGTTGAGCTTCAGCACGGTCATGTGCAAGCTCCACATTGCTTTCCCTTTGTTGCTTAATGCCGTTGTCATCGCTTGAAATAGACATGTCACTTGATTCTTGAACACCACCGATCCCATCATCCATTCCTATAAATCATGAAAATAATAACAATTCTCATTCAAAGGCAATATAACAAATTGACCTAAATGCTGGCAATCTAACCATGAACTTATGAACTTCCTGCTGGACTTAATGAGATGAACAAATCAGTAAATGGTGCTCCGGATGCACTACAACATTTACACGCAAAGGCATTGATGATCTGGTCAAGAAAAGCTAGATGAAAGATGCAAAAGTTGAGCAAGAACTTTGCCTGATCAGATAAGTAACAACCCCACTTACAGCCAACGCAAGAGCACAGCCATTACAGATTACAGAGAGCCAGACCTGACTTGGCACAAACCAAGCACACACAACCTATTGTATTGACCTGATCGAAAATAGCTAGACGGAAGATGCAAGAATCGAAAAGGAACCTCGCCTCCTGGCTCCCCGTCCTCGAGCTGGGTCAGGCACACCGGCACGCCCTCCACCCCCAGCACCGTCTTCTGCTTCGGCGGCGCCGCGCGGTGTACTGTGATGGGCGGCGACCACAGCGGTTTAGGCGGTGAGACTGTTTTTCTGCCGCGGAAATCTCGTTCAGCAATTAGGGCAAGCGAAAGCAGGAGCCGGCGATCTGGGAAAACCGAGCTGCATTTCTGGGTCTTTTTTTTTACGAAGAGCCTTTCTGGTTTTCTTTCCACGCGTAAATAGCGGCACTTTATCGTTTCCATTTCCCCCCTTTTATCGTTCACCGGCGTGACCCAGTTGATCATTTGTTAAAAAATACTCCGGAGCATGTGGTCAAGGCATGAATTTCACAGGAGAAATTAACAAATTGCCAGAGAAAGAAAACCTAAATAAGAGGCGGGATGGGGGTGGAGAGGGCAGGGCCGGGCGTTGGCGCACCTCGGGAACGACACCGTGCCGCCGCCGCCGCCGCCAAAGAGGCGCGCGCTAGCACTGGGGCAAGGCCGGCGCCGCCGCGGCTAGACGCGCCCGTTGGTGGCGCGGAAGATGGCGCCTCGCGGCGAGGCCGGCATTCCGTCGAGCAGGTGCCGCGCGTGGCGGTCGCGGCGGGCGGTCTTCCTACGCCGCCGCGTCGGGATGACCTCAACGGTGCTTGGAGAGGTCCGGACTGGGTGGTGGAGACGAGCAGGCACGCCGGACTGGAGCAGGGGGGGTGGGCCGCGGCGAGGAGCGGGAGCGAGAACGGAAGGGCAGAGGCAGAGGCACGGGGAGCATTTCGTTTGCTACCTGTAGCTAGCAGACTAGCAGCACAGCAGCCGCTGTGGAATGAAAGAAACAGAGCAAAACAGGGGAAGGCCGTGAAATCATCTCTCTTTTTTGAATGGTGACCGTGAAATCATCTGATGAAGAGAAATTTGCTCTTCTGTTACTAGTACTACCACTTTATGAATGTTACGGAGGTAAAACGATCATCTCTAGCAGATTCCTTTTTTTTGGGTATGCCAAGGCGTACCTTAGCTTTATAGAAGGAAGAAATATATGTACAAGAGTTTTACAAATGCGCTAGTTGGAGATCACAAACCGACCCCAACCAAGCCTCCACCCCACTCCTAATGCTACTCTACTACTCAGGTATCGATCGTCCTCCAAATGCTCCTACCGTAGCCCAGGTCCTCAAATCGTCGAAGATCAAGTCCACAGTCTCCCATTCATTCTTGATTTGGCTCGATCCGAATACTCTCGCGTTCCTCTGCTTCCAAAGTGTCCAGCAGATGAGCATCACGAATGTGTCAAATCCTTTCCGAGTTTGCTTATGTATCGTTTTCTAGCTTCCGTCCACCATTGCACCAAGCGAGACTCGTATGTTGGGCAAAACTCCATCCTCAATACCATCCTGGTCATGCATCTGTACCACGCTTGCCTTGAGAACACACATTGCTGCAAGATGTGGTCGACCGTGTCTTCCTCTTGGTCACAGAAGTAGCATTTTGATGTTTGATCTTGCAAACCGCGTCTCGCCCTTCTATCCGACGTCCACAATCGGTATTGCACAGCCAGCCACATGAAGATTTTACACGCAAGTGGCGCCCAACATTTCCAGATTGCTCTGAAAGAGTGAAATCTAACTCCTCCCTCACAAAGCATCTTGTACGCGGATGATGCGGTGTAGACTCCTGGCACATTCCAAGCCCAAATGGGGCCATCCTCAGTTTGAGCATCCAATTGAACCTCCGATATGATCTCCCAAAGTCCGATGAACTGGGTAAGACCCTCCGTGCATAGGTCACCCACAACGTCGTTCATCCAAGCATGCATGTACACCGCATCACATACCAGCCTCTTGTTGGCTACCTGCGTACGACTGTGGCCACAACCAAGGGGGCTAGCTCAGCTATGGTTGCACCATGAAGCCACCGATCTTTCCAAAACAAGATTTTGTCTCCCGCTCCGACCTTCCATTTAACCAGGCTCCCAAAAGCTTAGGCAACCTTATTATCCGCGGTCAAGTTGAGCCCTTGCCAAGGCCTGGAAGCATCCGTGCGTCTAAGCCATTCCCATCGTAACCTTAAAGCAATGTCGTGCTTAGATAAGTCAATAACGCCCAAGCCGCCCAAGTGTTTTGGCCTGCATACCCTTGCCCAGGATACCACACACTTGCCGCCATTCACCTTCTCTGTCCCGGCCCAGAAAAAAGCCCGGCAACCTCTGTCCACCTTTCCAAAGCCCATTTTGGCGCCTCCGCAACCATAAGGTGGTGTGTGGCCCGCGCCCTCATGACTTGGTTGACGAGGATAAGCCTCTCAGGTCTAGTCACCAAGCCCCTTTGCCATCCTGGCAATATGCGAAGGGCCGCATCCACAATCGGCTGCCACTCGGATCCTCTTAAGTTGTTTGATGCTTAACTGGAGACCGAGGTATTTGCATAGAAATGTGGTGATCTTCCAGGGTAGTACCGTCTTGACAAGCTCTTCATCCTCCGTCTCAGCTTGGATCATGATTGCCGCTGATTTGGCGAAGTTTACTTTAAGCCCCGATGCCACTCCAAAGATTGTGAGGGTTTCCTTAACGAACAGGAGATCTGGCCATGTTGGTTTGATGAATAGTACTACGTCATCCGCGTACAAAGACAGGCGCTGCATCAGGCTGCATCCATTGATCGTGCTCATCACTCGAGCCTCGTGCGCCTTGATGATAATTGTCGTAAGGACAACCATGGCAATAACGAAAAGCAAAGGGAAATCGAGTCCCCTTGCCTCAAACCTTTAGCATGCATGAACTTGTTGCCAGCGCATCCGTTTACCAGCACTCTTGAGCTAGCGGTGGTAAGCAGAATTGCGATCCATGATATCCAACATTCCGAGAAACCTTTAGCTCTTAGCACTTCAAACAAAAACGGCCAAGCCAGGGAGTCAAAAGCTTTTGTAATGTCAAGCTTGAGCAGTACTCCTTTCGCTTACCTTCGGTGCATCGAGCGCGCCATTTGCCTCACTAGCAAAAAATTATCATGCAAGTATCTCCCCTTGATGAAGGCGGACTGGTTCGCCTGGACTAGCTCTCCCATGCGCGGTCTGAGCCTTGCGGTCAGAAGTTTGGATGCAATCTTGGGCATGCTATGCACAAGGCATATTGGTCTGAAGTCGAATACAGTGGAAGCTTCTGGAGACTTTGGCAGAAGAGTGATCAAAGCTTGGTTTAACCTCCCAAAACACCTTCCCTTACCAACAAAAAGCTTGTGAATCGCGGCAATGAGATCCACCTTGATTACGTCCCAAGATTTCTGAAAAAACAATCCAATGAACCCGTCCGGTCTAGGTGCCTTGTCCGAGGGCATGTCCTTAATAACAGCCCAAATCTCGTCCTCAGTAAACACTCTATCCTGCTCAGAGAGATCAATGTGACCGACTCCTAATCCCTCCAAGTCCAGGGTGAAATCTCATGCCACATCCTTGCCCAATAGATCTTTGTAAGCATTGTAGAAGGCTTCCTCCTTGCCTTTCTGATATGTGATAATACGACCGTCCATATGCAAAGAAGGGATGTAATTCTTCATACATCTCCCATTCGCCACCAAGTGAAACAACTGCATGTTCGTGAAGGAAATATGCCCTAGAGGCAATAATAAAGTTATTATTTATTTCCTTATTTCATGATAAATGTTTATTATTCATGCTAGAATTGTATTAACCGGAAACATAATACATGTGTGAATATATAGACAAACAGAGTGTCACTAGTATGCCTCTACTGGACTAGCTTGTTAATCAAAGATGGTTATGTTTCCTAACCATGGACAAAGAGTTGTTATTTGATTAACGGGATCACATCATTAGTTGAATGATCTGATTGACATGACCCATTCCGTTAGCTTAGCACCCGATCGTTTAGTATGTTGCTATTGCTTTCTTCATGACTTATACATGTTCCTATGACTATGAGATTATGCAACTCCCGTTTACCGGAGGAACACTTTGTGTGCTACCAAACGTCACAACGTAACTGGGTGATTATAAAGGTGCTCTACATGTGTCTCCAAAGATACTTGTTGGGTTGGCGTATTTCGAGATTAGGATTTGTCACTCCGAATGTCGAAGAGGTATCTCTGGGCCCTCTCGGTAGTGCACATCACTTAAGCCTTGCAAGCATTGCAACTAATGAGTTAGTTGCGAGATGATGTATTATGGAACGAGTAAAGAGACTTGCCGGTAACGAGATTGAACTAGGTATTGGATACCGACGATCGAATCTCGGGCAAGTAACATACCGATGACAAAGGGAACAACGTATGTTGTTATGCGGTCTGACCGATAAAGATCTTCGTAGAATATGTAGGAACCAATATGGGCATCCAGGTCCCGCTATTGGTTATTGACCGGAGACGTGTCTCGGTCATGTCTACATTATTCTCGAACCGTAGGGTCCGCACGCTTAAGGTTTCGATGACAGTTTTATTATGAGTTTATGAGTTTTGATGTACCAAAGGAGTTCGGATTCCCGGATGAGAACGGGGACATGACAAGGAGTCTCGAAATGGTCAAAACGTAAAGATCGATATATTGGACGACTATATTCGGAGTTCGGAAAGGTTCCGAGTGATTCGGGTATTTATCGGAGTACCGGAGAGTTACGGGAATTCGCCGGGGAGAAGTATTGGGCCTTATTGGGCCATACGGGAAAGAGAGAGGGGCTGCCTAGGGCAGGCCGCGCGCCCCCCATGGCCTAGTTCGAATTGGACTAGGGGGAGGGGCCGCACCCCCTCCTTCCTTCCCTTCTCTCTTCCCCTTCCTTGTCTCCTACTCCTACTACTTGGAAGGTCTCCTAGTTAGACTAGGAAAGGGGGAATCCTACTCCCGGTGGGAGTAGGACTCCCCTAGGGCGCGCCATAGAGAGGGCCGGCCCTCCCCTCCTCCACTCCTTTATATACGGGGGCAGGGGGCACCCCATAGACACACAAGTTGATCTTCGTGATCGTTCCTTAGCCGTGTGCGGTGCCCCCCTCCACGATATTACACCTCGGTCATATTGTAGCGGTGCTTAGGCGAAGCCCTGCGATGGTAGAACATCAAGATCGTCACCACGCCGTCGTGCTGACGGAACTCCTCCCTGAAGCTCTGCTGGATTGGAGCCCGGGGTGCGTCATCGAGCTGTACGTGTGTCAAGAACTCGGAGGTGCCGGACTAACGGTGCTTGGATCGGTCGAACCGGGAAGACGTACGACTACTTCCTCTATGTTGCGTCAACGCTTCCGCTTCGGTCTACGAGGGTACGTAGACAACACTCTCCCCTCTCGTTGCTATGCATCACCATGATCTTGCATGTGCGTAGGAAATTTTTGAAATTACTACGTTCCCCAACAGTCGTATCAGAGCCTAGGTTTTATGGTTTGATGTTATATGCACGAGTAGAACACAAGTGAGTTGTGGGCGATATAAGTCATACTGCTTACCAGCATGTCATACTTTGGTTCGGCGGTATTGTTGGATGAAGCGGACCGGACCGACATTACGCGTACGCTTACGCGAGACTGGTTCTACCGCCGTGCTTTGCACACAGGTGGCTAGCGGGTGTCAGTTTCTCCAACTTTAGTTGAATCGAGTGTGGCTACGCCCGGTCCTTGCGAAGGTTAAAACAGCACCAACTTGACAAACTATCGTTGTGGTTTTGATGCGTAGGTAAGAACGGTTCTTGCTCAGCCCGTAGCAGCCACGTAAAATTTGCAACAACAAAGTAGAGGACGTCTAACTTGTTTTTGCAGGGCATGTTGTGATGTGATATGGTCAAGACGTGATAAGATATAAGTTGTTGTATGAGATGATCATGTTTTGTTGAAGTTATCGGCAACTGGCAGAAGCCTTATGGATGTCTCTTTGTTGCATAAGATGCAAGTGCCAAATAATTGTTTTACTTTATCGCTATACGATAGCAATAGTTGCAAGAGCAATAGTTGGTGAGACAACCATGTGATGACACATTGATATAGATCAAGATGATGAAGATCATGGTGTCGTGCCGGTGACGATAGAGATCATGACAGTACTTTGGAGATGGAGATCAAAGGTGCAAGATGATCATGGCCATATCATGTCACATATTTTGATTGCATATGATGTTTATCTGTTATACATCTTATCTTGCTTTGATTGACGGTAGCATTTTAAGATGATCTCTCACTAAATTATCAAGAAGTGTTCTCCCTGAGTATGCACCGTTGCCAAAGTTCGTCGTGCCCAGACACCACGTGATGATCGGGTGTGATAAGCTCTACGTCCATCTACAACGGGTGCAAGCCAGTTTTGCACACGCGGAATACTCAGGTTAAACTTGACGAGCCTAGCATATGCAGATATGGCCTCGGAACACGGAGACTGAAAGGTCGAGCGTGAATCATATAGTAGATATGATCAACATAGTGATGTTCACCATTGAAAACTACTCCATCTCACGTGATGATCGGTTATGGTTTAGTTGATTTGGATCACGTGATCACTTAGATGACTAGAGAGATGTCTGTCTAAGTGGGAGTTCTTAAGTAATATGATTAATTGAACTTAAATTTATCATGAACTTAGTCCTGGTAGTATTTTGCAAATTATGTTGATCAATAGCTCGCGTTGTTGCTTTCATATGTTTATTTTGATATGTTCCTAGAGAAAACTGTGTTGAAGAATGTTAGTAGCAATGATGCGGATTGGATCCGTGATCTGAGGTTTATCCTCATTGCTGCGCAGAAGAATTATGTCCTTGATGCACCGCTAGATGACAAACCTATTACAGGAGCAGATGCAGACGTTATGAACGTTTGGCTAGCTCAATATAATGACTACTTGATAGTTTAGTGCACCATGCTTAACGGCTTAGAATCGGGACTTCAAAGACGTTTTGAACATCATGGATCATATGAGATGTTCCAGGAGTTGAAGTTAATATTTCCAGCAAATACCCGAGTTGAGAGATATGAAGTCTCCAACAAGTTCTATAGCTAAAAGATGGAGGAGAATCGCTCAACTAGTGAGCATGTGCTCAGACTGTCTGGGTACTTCAATCGCTTGAATCAAGTGGGAGTTAATCTTCCAGATAAGATAGTGATTGACAGAATTCTCTAGTCACCATCACTAAGTTACTAGAACTTCGTGATAAACTATAGTATGCAAGGGATGACAAAAACGATTCCCGAGCTCTTCGTGATGTTGAAATCGACGAAGGTAGAAATCAAGAAAGAGCATCAAGTGTTGATGATTGACAAGACCACTAGTTTCAAAAAAAGGGCAGAGGGAAAGAAAGGGAAACTTCAAGTAGAATGACAAGCAAGTTGTCACTCCCGCGAAGAAGCTCCAAGCTGGACCAAAGCCTGAAACTGAGTGCTTACACTGCAAAGGAAATGGTCACTGGAAGCGGAAATACCCTGAATATTTGGTGGATAAGAAGGATGGCAAAGTGAACAAGGGTATATTTGATATACAGGTTATTGATGTGTACTTTACTAGTGTTTATAGCAACCCCTCGGTATTTGGTACTGGTTCAGTTGCTAAGAGTAGTAACTCGAAACGGGAGTTGCAGAATAAACAGAAACTAGTCAAGGGTGAAGTGACGATGTGTGTTGAAAGTAGTTTCAAGATTGATATGATCATCATCGCACACTTCCTATACTTTCGGGATTAGTGTTGAACCTAAATAAATGTTATTTGGTGTTTGCGTTGAGCATGAATATGATTTGATCGTGTTTATTGCAATACGGTTATTCATTTAAGTAAGAGAATAAATTGTTGTTCTGTTTACATGAATAAAACCTTATATTGTTACACACCCAGTGAAAATGGTTTATTGGATCTCGATCGTAGTGATACACATATTCATAATATTGAAACCAAAAGATGCAAAGTTAATAATGATAGTGCAGCTTATTTGTGGCACTGCCGTTTAGGTCATATTGGTGTAAAGCGCATGAAGAAACTCCATGCTGATGGGATTTTGGAATCACTTGATTATGAATCACTTGATGCTTGCGAACCATGCCTCATGGGCAAGATGACTAAGACTCCGTTCTCCGGAACAGTGGAGCGAGCAACTGACTTATTGGAAATAATACATACTGATGTATGCGATCCGATGAGTGTTAAGGCTCGCGGCGGGTATCGTTATTTTCTGACACTCACAGATGATTTGAGCGGATATGGGTATATCTACTTGATGAAACATAAGTCTGAAACATTTGAAAAGTTCAAAGAATTTCAGAGTGAAGTGGAACATCATCGTGACAAGAAAATAAGGTTTCTACGATCTGATCGTGGAGACAAATATTTGAGTTACGAGTTTGGTCTTCAATTAAAACAATGTGGAATAGTTTCACAAATTCGTGCCACCTGGAACACCACAGCATAATGGTGTGTCCGAACGTCATAACCGTATTTTATTGGATATAGTACAATCTATGATGTTTCTTACCGATTTACCACTATAGTTTTGGGGTTATGCATTAGATACAGTTGTATTCACGTTAAAAGGGGCACCATCTAAATCCGTTGAGATGACACTATATGAACTGTGGTTTAGCAAGAAACCAAAGTTGTCGTTTCTTAAAGTTTGGGGTTGCGATGCTTAAAAGAAAAAGTTTCATCATGATAAGCTCAAGCCCAAATCGGAGAAATATGTCTTCATAGGATACCCAAAGGAGACAGTTGGGTACACCTTCTATCACAGATCCGAAGGCAAGACATTCGTTGCTGAGAATGGATCCTTTCCAAAGAAGGAGTTTCTCTCGAAAGAAGTGAGTGGGAGGAAAGTAGAACTTGATAAGGTAATTGTACCTTCTCCCTTATTGGAAAGTAGTTCATCACAGAAATCTGTTCCTGTGACTACTACACCAATTAGTGAGGAAGCTAATGATGATGATCATGTAACTTCAGATCAAGTTACTACCGAACCTCGTAGGTCAACCAGAGTGAGATTCGCACCAGAGTGGTACGGTAATCCCATTCTGGAGGTCATGTTACTTGACCATGATGAACCTACGAACTATGAGGAAGCGATGATGAGCCCAGATTCCGCAAAATGGTTTGAGGCCATGAAATCTGAGATATGATCCATGTATGAGAACAAAGTATGGACTTTGATGGATTTGCCCGATGATCGGCAAACCATAGAAAATAAATGGATCTTCAAGAGGAAGACGGACGTTGATAGTAGTGTTACTATCTACAAAGCTAGACTTGTCGAAAAAGGTTTTTGACAAAGTTCAAGGTGTTGACTACGATGAAATTTTCTCACTCGTAGCGATGCTTAAGTCTGTCCAAATCATGTTAGCAATTGCCACATTTTTATGAAATCTGGCAAATGGATAAACAAAACTACATTCCTTAATGGATTTAAAGAAGAGTTGTATATGATGCAACCAGAAGGTTTTGTCAATCCTAAAGGTGCTGACAAAATACGCAAGCTCCAGCGATCCATCTATGGACTGGTGCAAGCATCTCGGAGTTGGAATATACGCTTTGATAAGTTGATCAAAGCATATAGTTATATACAGACTTGCGGTGAAGCCTGTATTTACTAGAAAGTGAGTGGGAGCACTATAGCATTTCTGATAAGTATATGTGAATGACATATTGTAGATCGGAAATAATGTAGAATTATTCTGCAAAGCATAAAGCAGTGTTTGAAAGGAGTTTTTCAAAGAAAGACCTCGGTGAAGCTGCTTACATATTGAGCATCAAGATCTATAGAGATAGATCAAAATGCTTGATAAGTTTTTTTTCAATGAGTACATACCTTGACAAGATTTTGAAGTAGTTCAAAATGGAACAGTCAAAGAAAGAGTTCTTGCCTGTGTTACAAGGTGTGAAATTGAGTAAGACTCAAAACCCGACCACGGCAGAAGATAGAAAGAGAATGAAAGTCATTCCCTATGCCTTGGCCATAGGTTCTATAAAGTATGCCATGCTGTGTACCAGATCTATTGTATACCCTACACTGAGTTTAGCAAGGGAGTACAATAGTGATCTAGGAGTAGATCACTGGACAGCGGTCAAAATTATCCTTAGTGGAATAAGGATATGTTTCTCGATTATGGAAGTGACAAAAGGTTCGTCGTAAAGGGTTACGTCGATGCAAGTTTTGACACCGATCTGGATGACTCTAAGTCTCGATCTAGATACATATTGAAAGTGGGAGCAATTAGCTAGAGTAGCTCCGTGCAGAGCATTGTAGACATAGAAAATTGCAAAATACATAATGGATCTGAATGTGAAAGACCCGTTGACTAAGATTCTCTCACAAGCAAAACATGAACACACCTTAGTACTCTTTGGGTGTTAATCACATAGCGATGTGAACTAGATTACTGAATCTAGTAAACCCTTTGTGTGTTGGTCACATGGAGATGTGAACTATGGGTGTTAATCACATGATGATGTGAACTATCGATGTTAATCACATGGTGATGTGATCTAGATTATTGACTCTAGTGCAAATGGGAGACTGAAGGAAATATGCCCTAGAGGCAATAATAAAGTTATTATTTATTTCCTTATTTCATGATAAATGTTTATTATTCATGCTAGAATTGTATTAACCGGAAACATAATACATGTGTGAATATATAGACAAACAGAGTGTCACTAGTATGCCTCTACTGGACTAGCTTGTTAATCAAAGATGGTTATGTTTCCTAACCATGGACAAAGAGTTATTATTTGATTAACGGGATCACATCATTAGTTGAATGATCTGATTGACATGACCCATTCCGTTAGCTTAGCACCCGATCGTTTAGTATGTTGCTATTGCTTTCTTCATGACTTATACATGTTCCTATGACTATGAGATTATGCAACTCCCGTTTACCGGAGGAACACTTTGTGTGCTACCAAACGTCACAATGTAACTGGGTGATTATAAAGGTGCTCTACAGGTGTCTCCAAAGGTACTTGTTGGGTTGGCGTATTTTGAGATTAGGATTTGTCACTCCGAATGTCGGAGAGGTATCTCTGGGCCCTCTCGGTAGTGCACATCACTTAAGCCTTGCAAGCATTGCAACTAATGAGTTAGTTGCGAGATGATGTATTACGGAACGAGTAAAGAGACTTGCCGGTAACGAGATTGAACTAGGTATTGGATACCGACGATCGAATCTCGGGCAAGTAACATACCGATGACAAAGGGAACAACGTATGTTGTTATGCGGTCTGACCGATAAAGATCTTCGTAGAATATGTAGGAACCAATATGGGCATCCAGGTCCCGCTATTGGTTATTGACCGGAGACGTGTCTCGGTCATGTCTACATTATTCTCGAACCGTAGGGTCCGCACGCTTAAGGTTTCGATGACAATTTTATTATGAGTTTATGAGTTTTGATGTACCGAAGGAGTTCGGAGTCCCGGATGAGATCGGGGACATGACGAGGAGTCTCGAAATGGTTGAAATGTAAAGATCGATATATTGGACGACTATATTCGGAGTTCGGAAAGGTTCCGAGTGATTCGGGTATTTATCGGAGTACCGGAGAGTTACGGGAATTCGCCGGGGAGAAGTATTGGGCCTTATTGGGCCATACGGGAAAGAGAGAGGGGCTGCCTAGGGCAGGCCGCGCGCCCCCCATGGCCTAGTCCGAATTGGACTAGGGGGAGGGGCCGCACCCCCTCCTTCCTTCCCTTCTCTCTTCCCCTTCCTTGTCTCCTACTCCTACTACTTGGAAGGTCTCCTAGTTGGACTAGGAAAGGGGGAATCCTACTCCCGGTGGGAGTAGGACTCCCCTAGGGCGCGCCATAGAGAGGGCCGGCCCTCCCCTCCTCCACTCCTTTATATACGGGGGTAGGGGGCACCCCATAGACACACAAGTTGATCTTCGTGATCGTTCCTTAGCCGTGTGCGGTGTCCCCCTCCACGATATTACACCTCGGTCATATTGTAGCAGTGCTTAGGCGAAGCCCTGCGATGGTAGAACATCAAGATCGTCACCACGCCGTCGTGCTGACGGAACTCCTCCCTGAAGCTCTGTTGGATCGGAGCCCGGGGTGCGTCATCGAGCTGTACGTGTGTCAAGAACTCGGAGGTGCCGGAGTAACGGTGCTTGGATCGGTCGAACCGGGAAGACGTACGACTACTTCCTCTATGTTGCGTCAACGCTTCCGCTTCGGTCTACGAGGGTACGTAGACAACACTCTCCCCTCTCGTTGCTATGCATCACCATGATCTTGCGTGTGCGTAGGAAATTTTTGAAATTACTACGTTCCCCAACAGTTCGCATCCCCCTCTTGTAGCCATGTTATCCTCGACCTTTGCCTAGCAATGGTCCTTTCTAGGGAAGCCAACCCTAGCACAAGCTGCTTAAGGGTTCTTCTAAGCCATCTCTCCTCCTCCGTAAGCCTCCGATTCTCCTGAGCACAGTCGAACCGCATGATGACAATATTTGCGATGGCTATTTGCAGCTTGATATTTCCTATCTCCTTTTGACCGCATGTGGCAAGAGCTCTAGCTATGTAACGAAGCAAGATATCAAGCCGCATGAAAGGATCGGTGATATCCGGATCACAGGTCCACGCCTCTTTGACTACATCAAGAAAACCCTCCATTTTGACCCAAAACTTCTCGAAGCGGAACCTCCTCCTAATGTGCATGGACTCTTGAAGCGTGAGGTGTAAAGGGCAATGATCCGAGTACTCGGTGGTTAAAGCTTGAAGCAGGCACTCCGGGTGCTCGAGCTCCCAGTCGACGGATACGAACACACGATCGATCTTTGTGAGGATGGGCGTCTCCCTTTCATTGCTCCAAGTGAATTTACGCCCATGCAAGAAAAGCTCCTTGAGCGCGTTAATGTCGACAAAACATTTGAACTTCCCCATCATTCTCCGATCCAAGTTGGAGTTGTTCTTGTCAGTCGTGTAAAGAATAAGGTTGAAGTCACCAATGACAAGCCATGGCCCGGGACTAAGCGATCTCCTCTCTGATAGCTCATTCAGGAAGCTAATCTTTTGATCATCCTCCTGTGGCCCATATACTACTGTTAACCACCATGGCGTCCCCTCAATAGGCAAGGCATATGCAGTAATGCAATGAGAGTCATTGACATAGTTCGTCAACCGAACCCTCGTGGTGTCCCAAGCCACGAAAATACATCCTCTAGTCTTGACGCCGGTAAGTAAGTGAAACCGTCATAATTAGGTCCCATGCATTGCAAGATTACATACTTGTCCACCACTTCTAACTTAGTTTCTAAAATACAAACGATCGCCGCATGGACAGATTCCACGAACCCTCTAAGAACCTTCCTCTTGGCTGGATTGTTAAGACCTCTAACATTCCAGCACACTAACTCCAAGGCGTTACACGACATCAGGCAATGATGACTCCAACACCACGGCTGCCGACGCCCCTACTACGCCAAAAGGGGTTCGGCCCTCCCTGTCTCCCCCGCTAGGTTTAGCGGTATTGCCTTCCCAAAAATGGCCACTATAGCCCTCAATTGCGGCTCCTGTAGCGGCGAGTCGAAGACCGTACGTAGCTGACCTAGCGCATCCTCGGAGACCGCCAGATCATCGCAGTCAAACCCCAGGGTTTTCAGCAACACCGTTTCCGCAGCCGATGCCTTCGTCTTCCTGGCTCCACCAGAGCAAACGGACCGGGTAGTGCGGCGTGGTGTGAATGGGTCTATCAGATTCCTTAAAGTTATAGTATTTGAGAAGTAGTTTTGTTTAGGTGGTTGAAGGGTAGCTAGCACACTTTTTTCCTCAAAACTTTCCCTCAGACGCTCAATTTTGTAGTCCAAGTGGGCGGTCTGGGCAAAAAGTCGTGCTTGCCTCTCACTCGCCCACAGCCTTCCCGCTACCCTGACCCCTATCCTCACCGCGGAATGAAAAGGTCATCCCCCACCACAGCCCTGGTCGCCAGCGCTAAAGACCTACCGGCATCCACAAATCCGACAACATTGCCATAAAAACGGCGACGACAAGGACAAGAGAGAAACATCAGCAGCGGCACATCGTCACTAGCAGCAGTCGACGGTCGCTCCACCGCAACAATTGTATCGCCTTTGCCCAAGCCGGCCGGCAAAAGGGGTCATCAGTTGTCGGCCAAGGCGACGGGCAACACGACTACGGCATGGAAGATAAAGAAAACTACGGCCACCCCGACGGTTTCCTCTCAACCCGGCATGGTGTCTGCGAGTTCTATGCGGCCTCTTGCAGCCATGCCACCACCACCTTCACCTTCGGTGGCCGAGGGCGAGGTGGATTCAGCTAATACCACGAGCAGGGGGGAGGGGGGGTTGCGCTTCTCAAAGTTATGCATGGTAAGGGACCTGCTAGAGATGCTTTGAAAGAGGCTTTCAACCGCCAAAACACGGGTGAATAAGGACATGGTGCCATTTTCAAGATCCAGAGGAATGCAATGAGTTTCATTAAAAAAAAACTTCATGAATTCAACATAGCTACTCCATCCATCCCATAATGTAAGGCCTTTTATGGAACAGAGGGACTATGATTTATTTTCACTTGTCCAACTTTTGTTTGTTGAAAAGCCTACAATCTTCAACACTACTTTTTCTCTTGGCGTAGCCTGGCAAGGGGTTTCGGAACGAGAATCCACCCCCTCCCACAGAACTAGTAAGCTTTGTTTTCAGGTCATTACAACCCGTATGTGCACAAGATCATAAATTGGTCAAGTCCAAGCAAAAAAACTGGGGACAGAATTACATGATAAGATCTACAGGCCACCAAGCAAAATGTTTTAACTGTTTATAATGATGCACTTGTACAGCACCGTGCTTGAAGGAGGCTTACAACACAAAGTATTAGTCTTGAGAGACGGAGAACAACATACAACATGTCACGTCAAAGTTTACAGGTCACAGAGATCTCCATCCAAAACTGAGCCCATCTCATTGCAGGTTTCGATATGCTAGCATAGGGCGGAGGGGCGTGCTATGATGGCTACGACTACGAGAAGGTATCCTCCCTGTCCCCCTCGGCGACCTCGCCCTCCTCGATGTTGCTGAACTCCAGGAAGTGCGTCGGCCTGTGGTCCTCATGGTAGAAGTCGCGGGGTGTGCCCAGCTTCATGCTGTACTTCATCAGCGGGTCATGCTTGACTCCCATGAAGTTGTAGTTCCACGGAGCGTTGTCCGGAACCTGGTGGGAGACACAAAAGTGAAGTGAGTATTCCAAAACTGAGTTGGCTCTAAAGAACAATTTGCAAATATGTAGAATCCTGTTAAGATGAAGTACACACACCATGTAGAATCCAAGGAAGCGGTCGCTGAGAAGCATCTGGACCTTCTCGTAGTGAGTTGGGAGGTACCCTTGTGGGTTGCTCCCGTTGTCCTTGTTGCCACGGGCCCACTCATAACCACTTGGTGTCAATTTGTATGCAGTCAACGAGCATGATCCTGGGGTGAAGCTGCAGGTCAAAATGATGCACTTCTCACCATCCCACTGCTTGTTGTTCTCCAAAATTTTAGCATGTGATGTCAAATCCTGCAAAGCACAGCAGAACGAACAGTTCAGTATATGAGACTCACATATCATACCCAAAAAAGGCACTAGGCAATTGAGATGTGCAAGAAACAACAGAATACAGTTCAGTAGCGAGACACTGGCTCACAGGCATAAAAGGAGTATACTACAGAATGTGCCAAAAATTCAGCACTGAAACTGTCACAGGTAAAAAAAAACTCGCTATTATAAAATGTGCAAGAATCAAAAGAACCAACAGCAATAAGTTTTATGTGCAGTGCATTGTGAGTTGGAAAGATTGAATTATGTATAACATGCATTTTAATATTCACATTCAGAATTCAAATGTCCCAAGGGAGACAATTAGCCGGCTCATGGAAAGACATAAATCTGCTTGATCAGATATTATAGATTTTGGATAATAATCACAAGGTTGGGTTTCAAGATACAAATGGTAGGAGACGAACCTGAGGTGATAGCTGAGGAGCTTCATTCGGCTGGGTATGCATCCATCCCAACGGCTCCAAGTCAGCAAGGAACTCATGCTCTGGGAGATTCGATGGCAAAGTCACCATCTGGTGAGTTCCATGCTGTGGCGGAATGGATATGCATCTGATCTCCTTGACTTGGGGATTATCCTGTGGACTCAGCCCATACAGGAAACCTGCAACCTGTGTCCGAAGATCTGCTATGCATATGAACTTCTTCAATATATTCTTTGGCATGATGTAAGTATAGCCAGTCTCCTGTACACATAATACAAGCAGTAAGTAACCATTGGGCAATTGTTATTTGGTGGTTTCATGGGTAAATCAAAGAAAAGGAATTGCAGTACTGACCTTTATATCATCCGAGTTAACATAAATGTGGTTGACACGGAGATACAGGTTCGTAGCAGAGATGGCCCTGACACGCCAATCAGTCTTTGATGCAAATGCTGCTTGCTCATACGGACTGGTTGTCGTGACGATGAGCTCATCTCCATGCACATTAACTGTCCTTGTTGTCTGTGCAGTTACCTGATTTGTCTCTCGGGACTGCAAATTCAAGCAAATCCAAGAATGAGGAAAACTGACGCAATTACTATGCATAGAAACAAGACACAAAGGCTGGTATAGAAAGTTTTACCTGTTTCTCAATCTCAGCTATCTGTTGCCTCTGCTGTGAGGGTGGAGCTATTTCAGCACCAAGTATTATATCACGAATCTCAGATTGCGTAAGTGCAGAAGTATTAACGTTGTTTTTCTTCGCATAATCAGAAAGAATGAGATCCCTGAGCGCACATTCGACCTTCAGCCACTGCTCGTCAGTCAAAGATGGCCAGATATGATGTGGTTCCGTAACAATTGTCTTGTCAGGCTTCAGCAACATCTTAGCCTTCTCATTATTGACATGTAATGCTCGTAATATAAGCACAAGACGAGAGAATGCGGTGTAGGACGAGATACTTTTCAGCCAGTCATCATATATGTTATACAGAACCATCTGCGGTTCTGTAGCCTTGAGAATAAGATCACCAAACTTCTCAATCTTCAAACAAGCTTGGAATGGCAGCTGCAACTCACTACCCTTGATAACAATATTAGGGAAATCAAGCAGATGGACTTCCAATGGATCCAACATACCCTTCCTTGTCACAATAATTTGCTTTGGCTGCTCTTCGACAGGAAGAGACCGAACTAATGCAGCAACCTCCTCGGCGGTTTTCCACTTGGCCAGCTGCCCTAGACGCTTTTGTCCTGCCCATACACTTGTGTGGATGACCTGCAGATTATAATCCATTTTTATTCAAAGTCTTCCAAGTTGTGATGCTGCGTGGTTATGCAATTATTGCAACAAAACTAGAGGTAAAAGCAAAAGAAAAGAAACAAACCTTCAGAAATAGTTGCCCAGTTCTTGGATTGAAAATAAAGATAGCACCGTTGATGGGTTTGGTGGTCAGGTTACCCTCAAAGGTTTTGTGTATGGTAACTCGATAGACATTAGTGTCATCCACAAACCATATGATTTGATTGCTGAATATCTCTCCATAGTTCTGTGAAGACAGATATGGCTCGGTGGGTTCAGATGAATACAACTGAAGACCCTTTCTTATTCTCTCCCTCAGCACATACAGAGCAGGATTTGACTGTCAAAAGAGAAAATAAACAAGCATGTCATTTATTAAGTAAGACAATTTTTTTACTATAACACAGATAATGCCATAGAACTAGATTTGTTACAGTTAGCATGGTTATTACCTTCATGATCTTGTTCATTGCTTGCTGGAGGAGGGGCTTTGACCCAGGGAACCAATTGCCAAAAGCAGAGTGCAAATTATAAGCTAGATCAAGTCCAATCATCACTCCTGCAATAAATATTAATCAACAATAAGCACAGCGGATTCAGACAAGACAAGAAATTGGAAGCTAATGGATACTCAAAATCATACCAGTCGGAGAAGGGTAGATGGACATATTATCTGTCGTGTAGTCCATAAATTTTGCTCTTGTATAACGTTCTATGTCATGTGAATCATAGTCTCCCCATCGTAGTTGCACATCAATCCAGTACTTGTTACTTGCTTTCTGATCAAAGACATCCTTTGACTCGGAAACTAAGCTTGGTTTGGACATCTGCCACCTATGTGCAGCAAAAAGGAGGACATCTGCACATGAACTGTTCATCTTGTAACTCTTCCTGGGATGTATTGTCTCCTTCTGTACTGTCTCAATCTCCAGCGCATCCAACTCCTGATCCAGAACTTGGCAAAGATCCATAACAACACTTTCATGGACCTTCTGCCAAAGATGTGCACGGAAAATCTGAATCAGAGAGATCTTCAGGGTTGGAATTTTACCATGCATGAATATCCCTGTCAGATCTAGCTGAACCTGGAAACCAACATATACGTTTGCACGATTAATGGTTGGCGACCACCAGAGGGTAAATCTTCTGTTGGGGATTTGATTAAGCCCAGAACGCTGTGCATTTGTCAGCTTTTTGTACTTCATTGATTCCTCAAAACCTGAAGCCTTCTCCCAAAACAAACCCTCCCAAGTAGGGAAATATGTTCCTTTAAATAAGGTATGCTCCAGGATACCTTCCACACCACCAAGTGCTTGGATGACATCAGTTCTGTAGTTATTCAGATTCCACAGCTTTCCATCATGTCGCTGATGTGTCCACCAGAATGGGTTCTGTTTCAGCACTTGATACTGCTTAAAGTCTGTCCGCACCCTCCACCCTTTGTCATAGGCCAAAGTGTGGCGGTCTTTCTGGAATAAAGTGTTGATACGGGGTATGCCCCTATCCCATGAATCTTCCAGATCTTCAAGTGTTAAGCGCCTATTCTGCGATTGTGCTTCCTGCCTCTTCAAAGCATACTCAGCCCAAACACGCTGAGAATCAATGAACTCGCTCTCCCATGGTTGGATGTAGCGATACAAGTTGGGGATAAGCTGGTCCTCTTCATGACTCATACCACTTCGAAAATGTGTCACACCAACATCTGTCTGTTTGCTATACCTAAGATCACTCTGTGGTATCAAAATGTGACCCATTGACAACATACCCAAACCTCCAATTTCCTTGGGCGTATAGAAGATAACTGGTGGAAACCTGCTGGGCATCTTTGAGTTCAGGCCAATCTTTATGCGAGTCTGGATCTTGTTTTCACATTTTACAAGCAGATCCAGTAGTTCCTGTGTATGAACAGTTGCTTCACGGAAATATGTCATGAGGCCAATGAGAGCAGTGTTCCACTTGTTGACTATCTTGGTAAATGTCGTTGATCCTGATGACATAAGGATTTGCCTGACACGGTTCTCAAACACCTTCATGTGTTCATCATCAACCCTCAAAAATGCAATAGCTGTCCTTTCTTTTGTCTGCTCATTCTGCAAGTTCCATACTCCATCTTTTGTGTTGCTGAATGCCTCCTGAGTCATACGTATCTTCGGCAGTATACGGACCTCAAAACCAGACATGCTAAAGAGCAGGTTTGGGTTATCCTTGCTGTATACAGAGACAAAGCCATTCTCCCATTCTAATGTAGTAATGCTCCTTGGCAGGCGATTCTTCATATCCCAAAATACACTTCTTCCAAGATTAACATCATGCTTCATGAGCCTCATTCTTGCATCTCTAGGCCAACATTTCTTGTTGTTGTAACCGACCATGTTCTCATTATTAGGATCAGGATGCTCTGTCAAGTAACGCTGAATCAAATCCCTTGCTTCTTCATGAGTGAACCTGAACATTATATGCACCTTATCGATATATCGAGAATACAGCCTGATGGGATGCCTTGTCTCAACTTTAGTGTCAGTATATGTAAGGAACTCATTTGGCATCTGAGGCGGCCCTGCAATCTCACTGGCTCGTGTTAAACCAAGAAGTAGGAGATCCAGCACCAGCCCATAGTACTGCACAATAAAAGATGCAAACTGAAGACCTCGAATAAGTCCATAAGAATTTGTGTGACTCATATCCTTGTAAGACAGCACAACATTATTCTTTGCAGTGACATAATCAGCAATGTTGTGGTCCAAGACCAACCGTAGAAGCCTGTTCAACAGAGTCAGATCAATTTTTTCAAAGAACTTCTCAAATTTTGTCTGCAGCATCACAACACACTGCCCATCACTAGTGTCCCATATGTCCTGCAAATTATTTATACCTTGGCACCACTTGTAAACAAGTAGAGGAGGTGGTTCTGAATCAGCAGGCTTTACCCAATTTGGGAAGAGGTGGCGTTTGTCCCCTTCATACCACAAGTATTGGTCAAGGTATGCATCAGTAATTTTCTCAAGAGGCTCAATTTCATATACCGGGATCAGGTAGCTGTACAGATCCATAAACTCAATACCAACTTCTTTAAAAGCACGCTGAGTAAGAAGATGTCGTTTTATCCTTGACAAAGCTTCATGTGGATTATCATATGCTTGCTCTATTAAACCCAGTTCCTCTCGCTGCAGTTGATTTAATCTTACTGCCACACTGTATGACTCTTTTAGCCTTTCCAGTGCCAATATAAGAAGTTTGGTATCATGCTTGTATGAGAGTGGGGGAAAAGGAATCGGTGAGAACTTCCTTGACTCCAGCCAATGGACCGTGGTTGTATAAATAGCAACTGCTTCTTCAGGTGTCACATATGGCCCATCTTTCAAGTAGTTGTGTTGCCTCTCTTGTTCTGCCTTCAGCCACAAACGAGTCAACCTTCCAAGATTTTTGCGGCAGACAGTCTTGTCAACGGTAGCACCACGCCGGATACGCTCACGATTGTAGTGAGCGACATTTGTCCACCAATCAGCCTTCGACTTCACATAACGGAGTATCATGTTCTCAATAGGAACTGGCAGGCCAGGGACCTTCCAGGGGATATTTGCCTTCCAGCAGCGCCATGCCTCACTAAGATGCTGCAGTATAGTCCGGGCCTTGTTTTGCTTGATGCCCTCTGGCATAGCATCAAGGACATCATGCATAACTGCAGCTCGAAGTTCCAAATCAAAGTGAGACTCGACACGTTGCTTGGTTACTGTTTTAGCAACTCCTTTTGAATGGCGACCTTCAAACTGCCTGGCCAACAAATTACCTAGCCACCTTTCAAGCAAGGGCACAATACCACGAAGGAAGAATAGCCACACTCTCCACATTGGAGCCCAAAAACCACAGCCAGGTCCTTTTCCAACAGGACCAGTGTTGAAACGGTAGTATATCAAGTGCTTCAGATCTTTGCACATCCTAATTTGCCGCATCAGGCGATACTTGTATCTGTACATACCGGTCAACTGACCAACATGAGAGAATATGTATTGCAGACCATCAGCCAACTGAAAGGCATCAACATTTCCCAAGCGAAATTGGATGTTTGCATCAACAACCAGCTTCGTAAGTCGCAGAATCTCACGACACAAGTGGAAAGCATTTCCAAAACGAGATTTCTTTCTCTCTTTTGTTGTGAGTGTCTTCACAGGCTTCAAATTGAAATTGTAGTCCAAGTGAAGATAGTTCAGATTCTTCCTGTGAATCAACAAGTTAAGCATGTTGTAGCCCTGCTTGCAAACTTGCAACCCAGCTTCTGCCCAATCAAGCTCTGTACTTTGGAAGAACTTCGTTGCTTGCAGTGAACGGAACAGATGTTTCTTCTTCTGTGCTTTTGGAGGCCTGTGATGTAGCTCATTGAGCACATAGCACTTAAGCAGCTTCTGGTAGCTCACCCGGACCTTAACTGGATACGCTGGTGGACTGCAAAACAGACAACATGAGACAAAACTATACCAACGAAGAAAATATGGAAAGGGATTGTTATTTGTTAACTCGTTGTAGTACTTACCAGTGCTCTTTGAACCACTCAGATACAAGAGGGATATCCTCAGCACGGCGTGTTCTACCAGATCTCATGTTAAAAGGCCTTGGAGCAAAAAGCAATGAAATGCCAGCAGCTGTTGTGTCAGTGTAAAGTGGAAATCGGTTCAAAAGAGGCTCCACACCCTCAGGGAGACTAAAGTCATCTTCGTCGTCGTCTTCACTTGCTTTCTTCTCCCGACGATCAACCTTGCTGGTTGAAGTGATCGGATTTATCAGAGGATCATAATAAAATGCAGGCAGATCTGGATCCTCCGTCTTGATATACATTATCATAGGAGTATGATATATGCAGAGTCTCACTTTCCTTGGCCTGTTATTGTACAGGTGCGGGAACGCAATTCTGTACTCGGTCCGAAGTGGTTGACGGATGATGAGTTTATTGATGTCATTAAATTCATTCCAGTCCTCATCCCCCTTCTCCATATCACGGTACAATGGCTCAAACTTTGGACCTCCTGCAATTGAAATTTTTAACATCAGTGATAAGAAAACATATGCTGTACACCAAATATACCAATGTGTTGCTCTTTTGATAAAGCATAAGAAAATACATTGAAGAAAATACAAGCACTGGTCGCTTATGTTTTCATAATAATTTTCATAAAACATTGGCAGTATTCAGATACCAGGTGGGAAATTGTTTTATTTAATCATCAAATCAAAAGCTATAAGCATTAGGCTAATCAATGTTTTGTGGTAATATTTTTTAACTTGCGACATCAAACTTGCTTACAAAACAAAAGGTAAACCTTGTTACCTGGGATGCACATGTTAAGTGCTTTGGCAGTAAAGAAAGACTCCATGTCAAACAAATAGAAATAATTCCGATCAGTCAAGTCTGACAAAAGTTGACCAGCAAGGCGATAAAGTGTTGCCATTATGGGAAGGGACAGATTCCACTTCCTATAGCTGGGACCATTTATAAAATTGGTCTTCACGAGGGGATTGTGATCATAAAACCAGTTATACACAGCTCCATCTTCCTCTGGATCCAACTCCAGTTGTATAGCCTCCAGTGGTTCAACGTCCAACAAATTATCAGCGTAATCCAGTGGAGGTTCCTCGTCATCAAATGGAGGAAAGCGCATTCTCTTGAAATGCCGCCTATCTCTCTTCTCCCTTCGCATCATGATCCACATAGAGCCCCACTGCAGAAAAACACATACAAGAGATACATTGTAAGCATATCTAGAAAGACACATATGAGATAAGAGATAAAAGGGACAAAAAAGAATAATGTGGCAATAATGAAAGAAGAATCAAGTCTAGATCATTACCTGCGCCAAGTAAATGGGCTCAACTACCCATGGGATCTCGTTTACAAAGGTTATGGCGCCAGTGATATGGTACAAGATCTTAACATCGCGAACCTGAAAACAGGAGTTATTTTAGTCTATGGCATGGAACAGCTAACCTCAGCAACCACAAGATTATCAGTGTTCATATCAAAAAGTCGCAACTAAAGGGCTTACTTGTTCCCAGGGCATCGGCATATTCTCCAGTAGTTTGTAAACAGCATGAGGCACAAATTTGAGTGCTCCAAGATAAACACGCTTGTCATGCCTGTACTTCTTCGAAGACATGTCCCCATGGTCCCTGTTCAAAAAGACAGATGCATAAATTTACTGAAACATAGGCAGATCCCCAATCTAGACCACATGAAGGTTTACCAATGTTGAGCTACAGCAACTAGCACATCAACAATTCAACATATCTAGAATCCTGACTCCTGCAACCTACACTTGAGCCACTAGCAAATTAACATGTTCACCATAACTATTATGAGGATAAAATACAAAACAATATCGCGAATCCTAATTTCAGGGATCCAGAGCAAGAGGCAGCAAACGCATGCCTAATTCCAGTGACAAATCGTAAGCAGGAACCACAACGAGCACATGATGCAGCGCAGAAAATAACATGGGTAAATCAAAACCTAAACCCTATCTAGTCACAGTTACAACCATAAACCTACACCAAACATCAAACACCATGCTCGCACAACCACTGACTTCAGTCGAGACGCGTATCACATCCACGCCACTAGTTCAACGCGACACACAGCTACGGAACGACCTAAGACCACAAGCAACTAAGCATCACAGCCCGCCATGAACGCCAAAGGCCCCGAAACCTAGCCGCGGGCGGTAGAGGCAAGCCCGAAGGCGCGGATCTGGAGGTTCCATACCTGATGATTTTGCGGACGTGCTCGGGGGGCATGTCCTCCTTCTGCGCCTCGACGAAGCCGAACTTGCGCTTGTCGCCGTAGCGCTTGGAGTTGAGCTGGTGCCACTTGCGGGCCTTCTCGACGAGCTGCGCCTCGAGCTCCGCCGGGGTGAGCGGCTGGCCGGCCTGCGGGGGCGCGGCGGCCGGCGGGGGAGGGGGCGGGGGCAGGCCCGCGCCGGCCGTGCCCGGGGGAGGGGGCGCGGCCGCCATGGGCGGCAGCGGCGGCGGCGGCCCGCCGTTCCACATCAGGGCGGCGGTGGCGGCCTCCGCTGCTGCTGCGAGGGTTTTGAGTCTCGAACGAGACGGGTTGGGGTTCGACTTCCAGAGGTGTCAGGATTAGAGTGAATGAAAGGGGAAAAAGAAGGGGAGAGGGGGAAACCGAAGGAGCTGGCGATGCGTCGGATATTTTTATAGGTGGGCTTGGCTGCGGGCTATGGCGGTGTGGCGGGGAGATTCGAGCCGACTTTGGTGCCATTGGGCCGGGCTTTCGTTCTCAAGTCGGCTGTGTGATGGGCTACACTGCGTCTCTTATTCACACTTTTTTCTTCCTCTCATTCCCCTGAAATAAAAATATCTTCTTTTCTCAAAAAAAAATTCTTCTCACGTCGGCTATCCTGAAAAAAAGGGTCGGCTGTGTGATGGCGGGTCTCTTATCCACTCAGAAAAAATATACTCCCTCCGTTCGAAAATACTTGTCATCAAAATGGACAAGTATTAACTTTCTAGGTACATCTCTTTCTATCAATTTTGATGACAAGTATTTTCGAGCGGAGGGAGTATTTCGGGACCTTCATAAGGTTTTCTCACTATCACAGAAATATTTTATACGGGAGCAATTCGTTCAGTAGGATATGATGTATTTCATTGTTTCAAAATATAAGGTGTGGTATTAACTTTTCTTAAAGACAAACTTGTCTTGCTTTGACCATGTCTATAGGAAAAAAATCAATGTCTACAATACAAAATCATTATCATTATATTTTTCATGAAATATATTTCCATTATTTATTTGATATTTTGTAATGTTGATATACTTCTTTTTGAACACTTAAATGTTGATATACTCGTACTTATTTGACTATTCAAAAAACTAATGCTTTTTGAAAAGGAGGGAGTATTTAAAAGTCTAGTTTCCTATTTACAGATTGGCCATCTCGTGCATTGATTTTTTGTTCAACGAAAATTGATAGTTACATATTTTCAAAATTTAAGGATGGTTATAGTTTTGCAATGTTTGGAAAGATAGTTGCACACTTTCTATACATAGGGTTCCACGCAATTTTGCTGTTCAACCAAAAGCCCCACGGTGTGTAGCTTTTATTTTTTCATAAAAGGCCTCAGGCCACATATTAAGTTTCATAAGTCCTTACAAACACATCCTTGCAGAAAAAATAGAAATACATTCAAAATCTCAAGGGGGCCGAAGTCTTCTTCCTCTGACATCCCTCGGTAGCGCGTCACGAGAATAGCTCAATGTCGCCACCGACTAATATTTTTGGTTGAAATGGAAAAATGCATTCCTTTTATTGATGTTCATTAAAGACTAGAGTATATAATTAAGGACTTGAGAAAGCTATACGTGCATGCTTCATCAAATAGATTTCTTTTATTGATGCTCGATGAAGTACTAGCACCATACTTATGGCCAGACCTTTTGAGCTCCGACTTGTGCATAAGCTACAGCGGAAATAAGTCTTTGAGAAGCCGCGGTAGAAATAAGCCCTCCATAATAAGTCATCTACTCCCTCTGTTCCTAATAAGTGTTGTGGTTTTAGTTCAATTTTGGAATGGACGAAGTTGTTATTTTCAAAAAAAATATGCATTTAGTTTATTTTCTAATACATCCAATAAAAAATTTGTAATACCCCTCGACCATAAATGCTCTAATTAAATGGCACTCCCTGCGATTCAAATTAATTGACGCTTCAATACAACTTTATATTAAAGTTGGATCAATTAATTTGGATCGGAGGGAGTACTATATTGATTTTCAACTGTGTCTGGAAACGATAATACAAATTCTTATTTCTGCACAGCATATATTATGCACTCCACTTGATGCAGCTTTCACTAAGACATATGTTGTTCACATGGTCCATGCTTTCGCCCGTTACAAAAAAAGCATGTCGAAGGTCACCTTTTTCTTGTGATTTAATTATTTGAAACACACTATCTGCCCCATACCAAACGGGTCATCCTGAAAATGGATTTAGTTCCTGTAGTCAAACCAACAAACATGTAAAGAGCACCAATTACACAACTACATCTATCCTAATTACATACCAAAAATCTTCAAAATTGTTTATGTTATGTTTCTCTGAATTCTTCTTTACCTTTTGTTTTTCAAGAAAAAAAGTTTTCTTCTTTTGTTGTTCTTTTGGTTTCTTTTCGTTGTTCATGTTGGCTTTTCTTTGGAATTTCTTCATCGTCACCTTCGTCTTTGTATTTGAGTCGCTAAAACTAAAAATTCCCCCCAAAAAATCTTGTTTGCGTCTTTTTGAGTCAAGAAAATACCATGTTTGGATCTTATGTGTTTTATTTTTGAACTAATGAAAGGGCCAAGAATGTTTTCATTGTCTTCTTTCGTTTGTATAGTTGTCAGGTTGTTTCCAGCTTCAGCCATGACGATACTTGCGTTGTATTACGATTATCCATGTTATGCAAGTTGCAGGAGTGACAAGGCAATAACGACGAATGTGTGGTGAAGTGGTTGCGGTGAAGAAAACTTGTATGGTCATGTTTTGTTGGTTTTTGTACAAATATTTAACTCCACGCACTACAAAAAAATACACTTCCGTGATGATACGTGTTTGTCACAGTAGGTCGCGTTTTTTGTCATGCATGTACATCCATGACAAATTTATGACAAAATCAAGATAGTCATACATGTGATGTCGTAGAAGTGTTTCATGACATTACCAAAATTATCATCACGGAAGTGTTCACTTCCATGACGATAAATCGCGCGTCACAGAAGTGCTTTCGCCAAGGGTGACCGACACGTGGCATCCACCGTAATGGAACGCCGTTAAGCTATCGGGTCGGATTTTGGATCCGATAACCCGTTAACAGCCCCCACCAATGGAAAATTTCCACGTGTAAAATTCTGATTGGCCGAAGGGAACATCTGTCAGCTCGTCAGTGGGCCAGATGTCGCCCGTCCATTGGAGGAGACATGCCTATGGTACGTTGACATGTGGCTGGGCCCAACAGAGGCCCATATAGGTTAAAAAGGCCGGCCCAGTCAAAGGCCCGTAGAACTTAATCAGGTATTAGTGGGCCAGCCCAATAATGACCTGCTTAATAAAGGCCCATTTACAGCCCGAAACCAGATCTGGCCCGTTAATTGTTCACCCAATATTTGGGCCCATTTACGGCTCGAAGCCAGATCTGGCCCGTTAATTGTTCGCCCAATATTTGGGCCCATTTGCGGCCCGAAGCCAGATCTGGCCCGTTAATTGTTCGTCGAATATTCGGGCCCAACTACAGCCCAGTGACTTTCGGCCTGTTAGAGGCCTGATGTAAACATGGGCCCATTCCAGCCCGGTGTGACTTTCGGCCTGGGAATGGCCCGTGCTGCCCATGGGCCATATATGGTCCGACGGGACATCGGGGCCCACTAACGGCCCATGCTAAAGGTGGCAACAGTTAAGCCCAACGTGACTTTGGGCCTGTTAAAGGCCTGTCGCGTAATTCGGCTCGTTGATGCCTGTACTAAGCTTTCAGCCTCTTAAAGGCCCATGATATCAGTGAGCCAACTAAGGCCTGAGATATGTTTCAGCCTGGTAACGGTCCGTGAGCTAACTGGGCCCATAACGGCCCGGTCTACATTTCGGCCTGCTGAAGGCCCGTCGACGACTAGTGAAAATTGAGGCCGAACATGCATTTTGGCCTGCTAAAGGCCCGTGGTTTCATCTTCGTCGTAACAGGCCAGTACAATATTCAGCCTGTTATTAGCCCAACGCTACCTGGGCCAAACTAAGCGCTGGGTCGACAAAAGGCCCAACTAAAATATAGGCCGGTGTAAGTTTGGGCCTGGCGCAATGTGTGAAGGCCCTAATCATTCGGGCCCAAGAAAGACGCAGGCCGGCCCAATTGTGGCCCGCTAAAAACCTTGCTCGTTATCGAATGTTTCGGCCCGGTTGACTACATCTAATTTTTTTAGATAGCGAATGATGGCAGTAACTAGTAGGAATTAAGAAGAAACCTACTCTATGTTGGGGAACGTTGCAGAAAATTAAAAATTTTCCTACGGCTTCACCAAGATCCATCTATGAGTTCATCTAAGCAACGAGTCATGGGAGAGAGTTTGCATCTACATACCACTTGTAGATCGCGTGCGGAAGCTTGCAAGGTGATGATGGAGTCGTACTCGAACGTGATTCAGATCACTGATGCCAAGTGCTGAACGGACAGCACCTCCGTGTTCAACACACGTACGGGACGAGCGACGTCTCCTCCTTCTTGATCCAGCAAGGGGGAAGGAGAGGTTGAGGAAGACAGCTCCACCGGCAGCACGACGGCGTGGTGATGGTGGAGAAGCAGTACTCCGACAGGGCTTCGCCGAGCACACAACGGAGGAGGAGAGGTGTTGGGGAGGGAGAAGGAGGCAACCAAAGGCCAAGGACTCAAGGTATGAAGTCCCTCCTCTCCCCCACTATATATAGGAGGGCCAAGGGGGGGTGGCCGGCCCTAGGAGATCCAATCTCCTAGGGGGCGGCGGCCAAGGGGGGTTTCCCTCCCCCCCAAGGCACCTAGGAGGTGCCTTCCCCTCCTAGGACTCTTGCCCCCTTGAACCCTAGGCGCATGGGCCTATGTGGGGCTGGTGCCCTTGGCCCATGCAGGCCAAGGCGCACCCCCTACAGCCCATGTGGCCCCCCGGGGCAGGTTGCCCCACCCGGTGGGCCCCCGGGACCCCTCCGGTGGTCCCGGTACAATACCGATAACCCCGAAACTTGTCCCGATGCCCGAAACAGGACTTCCCATATATAAATCTTTACCTCCGGACCATTCCGGAACTCCTCGTGACGTCCGGGATCTCATCCGGGACTCCGAACATCATTCGGTAGTCACATACTTGACTTCCTACTAACCCTAGCGTCACCGAACCTTAAGTGTGTAGACCCTACGGGTTCGGGAGACACGCAGACATGACCGAGACGACTCTCGGGCAATAACCAACAGCGGGGTCTGGATATCCATGTTGGCTCCCACATGCTCCTCGATGATTTCATCGGTTGAACCACGATGTCGAGGATTCGATCAAACCCTGTATACAATTCCCTTTGTCAATCGGTACGTTACTTGCCCGAGACTCGATCGTCGGTATCCCAATACCTTGTTCAGTCTCGTTACCCGGCAAGTCACTTTACTCGTACCGTAATGCATGATCCCGTGGCCAACACCTTGGTCACATTGAGCTCATTATGATGATGCATTACCGAGTGGGCCCAGAGATACCTCTCCGTTATACGGAGTGACAAATCCCAGTCTCGATCCGTGTCAACCCAACAGATACTTTCGGAGATACCTGTAATGCACCTTTATAGTCACCCAGTTACGTTGTGACGTTTGATACACCCAAGGCACTCCTACGGTAACCGGGAGTTACACGATCTCATGGTCGAAGGAATAGATACTTGACATTGGCAAAGCTTCTAGCAAACGAACTATACGATCTTTTATGCTATGCTTATGATTGGGTCTTGTCCATCACATCATTCTCCTAATGATGTGATCCCGTTATCAACGACATCCTATGTCCATAGTCAGGAAACCATGACTATCTATTGATCATAACGAGCTAGTCAACTAGAGGCTCACTAGGGACTCATTGGGTCTAAGTGTTCACACGTGTATTACGATTTCCGGATAATACAGTTATAGCATGAACAAAAGACAATTATCATGAACATTGAAATATAATAATCCTTTTATTATTGCCTCTAGGGCATATTTCCAACAGTCTCCCACTTGCACTAGAGTCACCAATCTAGTTACATTGTGATGAATCGAACACCCATAGAGTTCTGGTGTTGATCATGTTTTGCACGCGAGAGAGGTTTAGTCAACGGATCTGCGACATTCAGATCCGTGTGCACTTTGCAAATCTCTATGTCTCCATCTTGAACATTTTCACGGATGGAGTTGAAACGACGCTTGATGTGCCTGGTCTTCTTGTGAAACCTGGGCTCCTTGGCAAGGGCAATAGCTCCAGTGTTGTCACAGAAGAGTTTGATCGGCCCCGACGCATTGGGTATGACTCCTAGGTCGGTGATGAACTCCTTCATCCAAATCGCTTCATGCGCTGCCTCCGAGGCTGCCATGTACTCCGCTTCACATGTAGATCCCGCCACGACGCTCTGCTTGCAGCTGCACCAGCTTACTGCTCCACCATTCAACATATACACGTATCCGGTTTGTGACTTAGAGTCATCCAGATCTGAGTCGAAGCTAGCGTCGACGTAACCCTTTACGACGAGCTCTTCATCTCCTCCATAAACGAGAAACATGTCCTTTGTCCTTTTCAGGTACTTCAGGATATTCTTGACCGCTGTCCAGTGTTCCTTGCCGGGGTTACTTTGGTATCTTGCAACCAAACTTACGGCAAGGTTTACATCGGGTCTGGTACACAGCATGGCATACATAATAGATCCTATGGCTGAAGCATAGGGGATGACACTCATCTCTTCTTTATCTTTTGCCGTGGTCGGTGACTGAGCCAAGCTCAATCTCACACCTTGTAACATAGGCAAGAACCCCTTCTTGGACTGATCCATTTTGAACCTCTTCAAAATCTTATCAAGGTATGTGCTTTGTGAAAGACCTATGAGGCGTCTCGATCTATCTCTATAGATCTTGATGCCTAATATATAAGCAGCTTCTCCAAGGTCCTTCATTGAAAAACACTTGTTCAAGTAGGCCTTAATGCTGTCCAGGAGTTTCGTATCATTTCCCATCAAGAGTATGTCATCTACATATAATAGGAGAAATGCTACAGAGCTCCCACTCACTTTCTCGTAAACGCAGGCTTCTCCATAAGTCTGCGTAAACCCAAACGCTTTGATCATCTCATCAAAGCGAATGTTCCAACTCCGAGATGCTTGCACCAGTCCATAAATGGATCGCTGGAGCTTGCATACTTTGTTAGCGTTCTGAGGAACGACAAAACCTTCCGGCTGCATCATATACAGCTCTTCCTTAAGATGTCCATTAAGGAATGCCGTTTTGACGTCCATCTGCCATATCTCATAATCATAGTATGCGGCAATTGCTAACATGATTCGGACGGACTTAAGCTTCGCCACGGGAGAGAATGTCTCGTCGTAGTGAATCCCTTGAACTTGTCGATAACCCTTAGCGACAAGTCGAGCTTTATAGATGGTAACATTACCATCCGCGTCCGTCTTCTTCTTAAAAATCCATTTATTTTCTATCGCTCGCCGATCATCGGGCAAGTCTGTCAAAGTCCATACTTTGCTTTCATACATGGATCCTATCTCGGATTTCATGGCCTCAAGCCATTTGTTGGAATCCGGGCCCGCCATTGCTTCTTCATAGTTCGAAGGTTCATTGTTGTCCAGCAACATGATTTCCATGACAGGGTTGCCGTACCACTCTGGTGCAGAACGTGTCCTTGTGGACCTTCGAAATTCAGTAGCAACTAGATCTGAAGTACCTTGATCATCATCAACATTTTCCTCTTCAGTTGGTGTGGGCATTACAGGAATGGTTTCCTGCGCTGCACCACTTTCCCGTTCGAGAGGTAGTACTTCATCGAGTTCTACTTTCCTCCCACTTACTTCTTTCGAGAGAAACTCTTTCTCCAGAAAGCATCCGTTCTTGGCAACAAAGATCTTGCCTTCGGATCTTAAGTAGAAGGTATACCCGACAGTTTCCTTAGGGTATCCTATGAATACGCATTTTTCCGACTTGGGTTCGAGCTTTTCAGGTTGAAGTTTCTTGACATAAGCATCGCATCCCCAAACTTTTAGAAACGACAGCTTAGGTTTCTTCCCAAACCATAATTCATACGGTGTTGTCTCAACGGATTTAGACGGTGCCCTATTTAAAGTGAATGTAGCTGTCTCTAGAGCGTATCCCCAAAATGATAGCGGTAAATCGGTAAGAGACATCATAGACCGCACCATATCCAATAGAGTGCGATTACGACGTTCGGACACACCGTTTCGCTGAGGTGTTCCAGGCGGCGTGAGTTGTGAAACGATTCCACATTTTCTTAAGTGTGTACCAAATTCGTGACTTAAGTATTCGCCCCCACGATCTGATCGTAGGAACTTTATCTTACGGTCATGTTGATTCTCTACCTCACTCTGAAATTCCTTGAACTTTTCAAAGGTCTCAGACTTGTGTTTCATTAAGTAGACATACCCATATCTACTCAAGTCGTCAGTGAGAGTGAGAACATAACGATATCCTCCGCGAGCCTCAACGCTCATTGGACCGCACACATCGGTATGTATGATTTCCAACAAGTTGGTTGCTCGCTCCATTGTTCCGGAGAACGGAGTCTTGGTCATTTTGCCTAAGAGGCAAGGTTCGCATGTGTCAAATGATTCATAATCAAGAGACTCTAAAAGTCCATCAGCATGGAGCTTCTTCATGCGCTTGACACCAATGTGACCAAGGCGGCAGTGCCACAAGTATGTGGGACTATCGTTATCAACTTTACATCTTTTGGCATCCACACTATGAACATGTGTAATATTACGCTCGAGATTCATCAAGAATAAACCATTGACCATCGGAGCATGACCATAAAACATATCTCTCATATAAATCGAACAACCATTATTCTCAGACTTAAATGAGTAGCCATCTCGTATTAAACGAGATCCAGATACAATGTTCATGCTCAAACTTGGCACTAAATAACAATTATTGAGGTTTAAAACTAATCCCGTAGGTAAATGTAGAGGCAGCGTGCCGACGGCGATCACATCGACCCTGGAGCCATTCCCGACGCGCATCGTCACCTCGTCCTTCGCCAGTCTCCGTTTATTCCGCAGCTCCTGCTGTGAGTTACATATGTGAGCAACGGCACCGGTATCAAATACCCAGGAGTTACTTCGAGTACTGGTAAGGTACACATCAATTACATGTATATCAAATATACCTTTGGTGTTGCCGGCCTTCTTATCCGCTAAGTATTTGGGGCAGTTCCGCTTCCAGTGCCCCTTCCCCTTGCAATAAAAGCACTCAGTCTCAGGCTTGGGTCCATTCTTTGACTTCTTCCCGGCAACAGGCTTACCGGGCGCGGCAACATCTTTGCCGTCCTTCTTGAAGTTCTTCTTACCCTTGCCCTTCTTGAACTTAGTGGTCTTATTGACCATCAACACTTGATGTTCTTTCTTGATTTCAGCCTCTGCTGACTTCAGCATCGAGAACACTTCAGGAATGGTCTTTACCATCCCCTGCATGTTGTAGTTCATCACAAAGCTCTTGTAGCTTGGTGGGAGCGACTGGAGGATTCTGTCAATGACCGCCTCATCTGGGAGGTTAATGTTCAACTGGGTCATACGTGCGTGCAACCCAGACATCTTCAGGATGTGTTCACTGACAGAACTGTTCTCCTCCATCTTACAACTGTAGAACTTGTCGGAGACATCATATCTCTCGACCCGGGCATGAGCTTGGAAAACTAGTTTCAGCTCTTCGAACATCTCATATGCTCCGTGATGCTCAAAACGCTTTTGGAGCCCCGGTTCTAAGCTGTAAAGCATGCCGCACTGAACGAGGGAGTAATCATCAGCACGAGTTTGCCAAGCGTTCATAACGTCTTGGTTCTCTGGGACGGGAGCGGCACCTAGCGGTCCTTCTAGGACATATTGCTTCCTGGCAGCTATGAGGATGATCCTCAGGTTTCGGACCCAGTCCGTATAGTTGCTGCCATCATCTTTCATCTTGGTTTTCTCTAGGAACGCGTTGAAGTTCATGTTGACATGAGCGTTGGCCATTGATCTACAATACATATTTGCAAAGGTTTTAGACTAAGTTCATGATAATAAAGTTCTTAATCAAAATTATGAACTCCCACTTAGATTAGACATCCCTCTAGTCATCTAAGTGTTACACGATCCGAGTCGACTAGCCCGTGTCCGATCATCACGTGAGACGGACTAGTCATCGTCGGTGAACATCTTTATGTTGATCGTATCTTCCATACGACTCGTGTTCGACCTTTCGGTCTCCGTGTTCCGAGGCCATGTCTGCACATGCTAGGCTCGTCAAGTTAACCCTAAGTGTTTTCGCTGTGTAAAACTGTCTTACACCCGTTGTATGTGAACGTAAGGATCCATCACACCCGATCATCACGTGGTGCTTAGAAACGACGAACTGTAGCAACGGTGCACAGTTAGGGGAGAACACTTCTTGAAATTTTGTAAGGGATCATCTTATTTACTACCGTCGTCCTAAGTAAACAAGATGCATAAACATAATAAACATCACATGCAATTATATGGTTGTGACATGATATGGCCAATATCATCAAGCTCCATTGATCTCTATCTTCGGGGCTCCATGATCATCTTGTCACCGGCTTGACACCATGATCTCCATCATCATGATCTCCATCATCGTGTCTTCATGAAGTTGTCACGCCAACGACTACTTCTACTTCTATGACTAACGCGTTTAGTAATGAAGTAAAGTAGTTTACATGGCGTTCTTCAATGACACGCAGGTCATACAAAAAAAAATAAAGACAACTCCTATGGCTCCTGCCGGTTGTCATACTCATCGACATGCAAGTCGTGAATCCTATTACAAGAACATGATCTCATACATCACAATTCAACATTCATCACAACTTCTGGCCATATCACATCACATGATCAATCGCTGCAAAAACAAGTTAGACGTTCTCTAGTTGTTGTTGCATCTTTTACGTGGCTGCGATTGGGTTCTAGCAAGAACGTTTTCTTACCTACGAATCACCACAACGTGATTTTGTCAACTTCTATTTACCCTTCATAAGGGCCTTGTTCATCGATTCCGCTCCAACTAAAGTGGGAGAGACAGACACCCGCCAGCCACCTTATGCAACTAGTGCATGTCAGTCGGTGGAAACGGTCTCACGTAAGCGTACGTGTAAGGTTGGTCCGGGCCGCTTCATCCCACAATACCGTTGAGCAAGAAAAGACTAGTAGAGGCAAGTAAGATGACAAGATCAACGCCCACAACAAATTGTGTTCTACTCGTGCATTAGAGAACTACGCATAAACCTGGCTCTGATACCACTGTTGGGGAACGTTGCAGAAAATTAAAAATTTTCCTACGGCTTCACCAAGATCCATCTATGAGTTCATCTAAGCAACGAGTCATGGGAGAGAGTTTGCATCTACATACCACTTGTAGATCGCGTGCGGAAGCTTGCAAGGTGATGATGGAGTCGTACTCGAACGTGATTCAGATCACTGATGCCAAGTGCTGAACGGACAGCACCTCCGTGTTCAACACACGTACGGGACGAGCGACGTCTCCTCCTTCTTGATCCAGCAAGGGGGAAGGAGAGGTTGAGGAAGACAGCTCCACCGGCAGCACGACGGCGTGGTGATGGTGGAGAAGCAGTACTCCGACAGGGCTTCGCCGAGCACACAACGGAGGAGGAGAGGTGTTGGGGAGGGAGAAGGAGGCAACCAAAGGCCAAGGACTCAAGGTATGAAGTCCCTCCTCTCCCCCACTATATATAGGAGGGCCAAGGGGGGGTGGCCGGCCCTAGGAGATCCAATCTCCTAGGGGGCGGCGGCCAAGGGGGGTTTCCCTCCCCCCCAAGGCACCTAGGAGGTGCCTTCCCCTCCTAGGACTCTTGCCCCCTTGAACCCTAGGCGCATGGGCCTATGTGGGGCTGGTGCCCTTGGCCCATGCAGGCCAAGGCGCACCCCCTACAGCCCATGTGGCCCCCCGGGGCAGGTTGCCCCACCCGGTGGGCCCCCGGGACCCCTCCGGTGGTCCCGGTACAATACCGATAACCCCGAAACTTGTCCCGATGCCCGAAACAGGACTTCCCATATATAAATCTTTACCTCCGGACCATTCCGGAACTCCTCGTGACGTCCGGGATCTCATCCGGGACTCCGAACATCATTCGGTAGTCACATACTTGACTTCCTACTAACCCTAGCGTCACCGAACCTTAAGTGTGTAGACCCTACGGGTTCGGGAGACACGCAGACATGACCGAGACGACTCTCGGGCAATAACCAACAGCGGGGTCTGGATATCCATGTTGGCTCCCACATGCTCCTCGATGATTTCATCGGTTGAACCACGATGTCGAGGATTCGATCAAACCCTGTATACAATTCCCTTTGTCAATCGGTACGTTACTTGCCCGAGACTCGATCGTCGGTATCCCAATACCTTGTTCAGTCTCGTTACCCGGCAAGTCACTTTACTCGTACCGTAATGCATGATCCCGTGGCCAACACCTTGGTCACATTGAGCTCATTATGATGATGCATTACCGAGTGGGCCCAGAGATACCTCTCCGTTATACGGAGTGACAAATCCCAGTCTCGATCCGTGTCAACCCAACAGATACTTTCGGAGATACCTGTAATGCACCTTTATAGTCACCCAGTTACGTTGTGACGTTTGATACACCCAAGGCACTCCTACGGTAACCGGGAGTTACACGATCTCATGGTCGAAGGAATAGATACTTGACATTGGCAAAGCTTCTAGCAAACGAACTATACGATCTTTTATGCTATGCTTATGATTGGGTCTTGTCCATCACATCATTCTCCTAATGATGTGATCCCGTTATCAACGACATCCTATGTCCATAGTCAGGAAACCATGACTATCTATTGATCATAACGAGCTAGTCAACTAGAGGCTCACTAGGGACTCATTGGGTCTAAGTGTTCACACGTGTATTACGATTTCCGGATAATACAGTTATAGCATGAACAAAAGACAATTATCATGAACATTGAAATATAATAATCCTTTTATTATTGCCTCTAGGGCATATTTCCAACACTCTATACAATAAAGAAATTACGGCATAGTAACTAAGAATAAACCTACACTATACAATAAGGGATTTAAGGTATATTACATCCACTGGGCATCGAAGTTCGCCACCAGTGATCATAAAGCGCAACGAAGAAGCAGATTACAAAAACTGGGCACCATTGCAGCGTAACAAAATAATACTGAACCGAGACCACTTCCAAGACAGTTCAAGAAAGGTTAGCCTTGCGGGGGAACTGCTGCGCAAGCTGCTGAGCAAGGCTGTGAGACCGGCCTAGCATGTCGGTCATAGCTTCCAGGTGTAGCTGTTTAGCGATGAGGTTCTCATTGGTGTTCTCCGCAATCTTTCTTAGAGATAGGACTTCAAGTCGAAGTTGAGTTGAAGAATGCCTTTCTGCTAGAACTTGGGACTGAAGAAGTCGAACTAATTCAGACAACGAATTCTGTGAGCTTGTCTGACTATTAGTCTCAAGTAACTTGAACACTGCATCAACACAAGACTTTGGGGTTGTCTCGCTATCTTCAAGATGTTTTGATTTCTTTGCTGCAATATATGTTGGGTTTGTCTCACAGCCTTCAACAGACTTGTGCATGCCATCAGGCATATCACCCTGAAACAAAGCAGAGAGATGACAGGTTTTGCACGCGTATAAACAAAGATGATAAATGTTCTGTCAATTCTATCCAATTTCAAATTAGAAAATAAAGAGTAAGTTCAAAATATCAATAGCATAATTTGGCATTGTTCATAATGCGGGGAGCTTCACCACACTACTGGATTACCATGTCAACATAACAAGCATAGATGAAGGGCAAAGAAAATCATTGTATCTATTTTGGATAATGTGCATGGCATGTTGTTCATATCATCAGCCACATCAGTAAGATAAAACAGGAGATGACAAGGTGCAAACGTGGGCTGCTTCACCACACACTGGATTATAGATCCACAAAACCAAGCATACATATAGGGAGTATTAAGTAATGTGCATGGTATGAATAAGAAATTTGGTTTTACAAGTAAAACTTAGAACTTGCGGTTCTTACGAACATGCATTTTGGTAGAAACAACAAACTAAACAACAGTAAACTATAGGGAGTATGAGCAAATTAAATAGCAGTTGAGGATAAAGGCTTTAGAAGGACTGACTTACATTAACAGTTAACACCGGCTTTATAATGCCCTTCTACATGTCAAGGGAAGGATAACTCAAGAATTTCAGCATAGAATCTTCTTCATAAGCATTGCATGTACTCTACATTTTGTAGAGAGTAATTATAGATATGATAATACTGGAAGGGATAGAGGATAATGAAGATAAGATGCAGATTGATGCTACATAATCAACTACCAATCCCTGTAAGTACAAGCGTTACAGGACAAAATGTACTGACAAGAGCAATGGGCTACACTTCTGCACTGGCATTGTCTGTGTATTCTACTTGTTGGTAAGATTAAATATAGATCTGATCTTTTTTAGTAAATGGTGGACGAGGGAGATAAGATGCAGAATGCTACAAAATGAACCAATCCCTCTTCCCATAATACAAGAGTGTTTTGAACACTGGTGTACTGTACAAAACGTTCTTATATTATGGGACGGAGGGAGTAGCTGTTAATGTAAGTACAGTGATAGACCACGTTCAGTCCTTACAAGAGGACTTCAGAGCTAAACCTTTTCAAAAGCATTGGGTTGATTCTAAATTTGTGTAAGAGTCCATACGGATCTTATAATGTCCACCAAATGGACGATTACGAGGCTAACATGTGCAGTGATGCTACATAATAAAACAGCTATGAAAGTAAGTATGGTCATACAGGGCAAGAGGTACTCACAAGAGCAATGCAGTGTGCGGTATAGTTGCGAGATTCTGTGTGTAACGCCCTCGATGCGGCTATATCTCCCACGTGTCGGAGCACGACTTAGAGGCATAGCCGCATTGAAAGCAATGTCGCAAGTGAGGTAATCTTCACACAGCCCATGTAATACATAAGGGAAAGATATACATAGTTGGCTTACAGTCGCCACTTCACACAATACATAAATAAACATCCATCATCCAGGTTACACTCAAGGTCCGACTACGGAGCCAAAATAAAAGAAGACTACCCCAAATGCTACACAGATCCCCGATCGTCCCAACTGGGCTCCACTACTGATCGTCTGGAAATGAAACATAGTAACGACCAAGGGCTCATCAAATTCCCACTTCAGCTCAGTTGCGCCATCTGCGCTGGTATCCTCGGCACCTGCATCTGTTTTGGTAGAATCTGTGGGTCACGAGGACTCAGCAATCTCACACCCGCGAGATCAAGACTATTTAAGCTCATAGGTAGGTAAAGGGGTAATATGGTGGAGCTGCGGCAAGCACTAAGCATATATGGAGGCTAACATACGCAAGTGAGAGCGAGAAGAGAAGCAACGCACGGTCGTGAATCTAGTAGCGATCAAGAAGTGATCCTGAAACTACTTACGTGAAACATAACTCCAACACCGTGTTCACTTCCCGGACTCCGCCGAGAAGAGACCATCACGGCTACCCACGCGGTTGATGTATTTTAATTAAGGTCAACTTCGGGTTTTCTACAACTGGACATTAACAAATTCCCATCTGTCTCATAACCACGGGCACGGCTTTCGAAAGATAATACCCTGCAGGGGTGTCCCAACTTAGCCCATCATAAGCTCTCACGGTCAACGAAGGATAAACCTTCTCCCGGGAAGACCCGATCAGTCTCGGAATCCCGGTTCGCATGACATTTCGACAATGGTAAAACTAGACCAGCAAAGCCGCCCGATGTGCCGACAAATCCCGATAGGAGCTGCACATATCTCGTTCTCAGGGCACAACGGATAGGTCAGCCTACGAGTAAAACCAGCCCTCGAGTTGCCCCGTGGTGGCCCCGCAGTCTGCCCGGTTCGGACCAACACTCGAAGGAGCACTGGCCCGGGGGGGGGGGGGGGGGGGGGCTAAAATAAAGATGACCCTCGGGCTCGCGAAAACCCAAGGGAAAAAGGGGTATAGGTGGCAAATGGTAAAACCAAGGTTGGGCCTTGCTGGAGGAGTTTTATTCAAAGCAAACTGTCAAGGGGGTCCCATAAATCACCCAACCGTGTAAGGAACGCAAAATCAAGGAACATAACACCGGTATGACGAAAACTAGGGTGGCAAGAGTGGAACAAAACACCAGGCATAAGGCCCAGCCTTCCACCCTTTACCAAGTATATAAGGTGCATTAGTTAAACAGGAGATATTGTGATATCCCAAAGTATCCATGTTCCAACAAGGAACAAACTTCATCTTCACCTGCAACTAGCAACGCTATAAGAGGGGCTGAGCAAAGCGGTCACATAGCCAATCAACGGTTTGCTAGGAAAGGATGGTTAGAGGTTGACATGGCAATATGGGTGGCATGATATAGCAAGTGGTAGGTAACGTAGCATAGGCATAGCAAAAGAGCGAGCATCTAGCAAGCAAAGATAGAAGTGATTTCGAGGGTATGGTCATCTTGCCTGCAAGGTTCTCAGAGTTGTCGAAGGCTTGATCCTCGAAAGCGTCCTCAACAGGTTCCTCGTGCACATACTCATCTCCCGGCTCTACCCAAAGCAAGAACACAAGCAATGGAACCACAATCAAACATGGAGCAACGCACAAGCAATATGATGCAATACATGACATGATATGCGAGATGTGATATGCAATGCATATGTGTGCTCCGGAAGGAAAATGATGAACAAGGCATCAACTTGGCAAACCAAGTATGCCGCTGGAAAGATGAGATGATTTCGGTTGAAATCGATATGAAGATCACCGGAAACGGATGCACGGTTTGCAAATGGCAAGCAAAACAATAATGGCACAAATCTGCGATTAACAGCACGATGCTACTTAGCATGCAACAAGAAACTATGCTACAGCACCCCAACATTAAAACAAAACATATGGCAGTGATCTACAAGTGATGCTTAACAAAAGAGGAACACTGAGCTACGGCTAAATCACATCATAACAGGTTCAAACAAGCATGGTGAAAGTGCAAAAAAATATCAGGTTGGGCATGGCATAAACAGCATCACGAAGCAATGTTCAGAGCAAGTTATCAATAAGCTACAGGAACTTATAATAGCAAAACAAGACATGGCAGGAATCTACTCAAAGCATAGATCAAAAGTCCCTTACTGACCATAAGCCAAAAAGGACCATAAGAAATGATTGCACCCACGTGAACATAGCAAGTTTCATTACAGATCACAGACTTAGCAGAAAAACTGGACATGGCAAAAACAGATAACAAGTAGGCATGTTCGTGAGCTCGATGCACTCACTACAGAGCATCTCATGATAAACTAAGCATACACCCATCAAGAAGACATGGCATAGAAGCTATACATGACAAGAACAACATCATAGCATACAAGGATCAACTACAACAACCTTGTAAAAATTGAATATCATGTAAACAATCTGCCAGGAAACATTTTGTAGCAAAAGTAGAGCACGCAAATGACATGCTAGACTACTCCATAATTGAAAACAGGGGCATGAATGGATAGAGCATATCCATATGTTCAAAACACCCTTACTGATCATGCTCAAAATGGACATAGATCTCTCTGTAACAACATGAACACATGGCATAAAAATAACAGCAGGACATGACTTAGTGAAAATACCAAGTCCCTGAAATCAGCAACATTATGATCCCTAGTTTGCATGCTTGTGCTAGTCACCACAGAGATCACAAAAATACATGGCATACACCCCTGTAAAGATGGCATGGCATAGAACAAAACACCAGTAGGGCTCAAGTTCATAAGATGCACACATCAATCACGGTAAAAATGACAAAAGTGCATGTTCTGTTAAGAAACAGAAACTAACATCACATAGCCCTCTTCCAACAGCATTTCGGGCATCAAGATGAGCTCAAATGAAAATGGTGCAATGAGATGAAATGATGTACTCATTGAGGCGAACAATTCGGTATGCTACACGCCCAAAACGGAGCCACGGGTGCAAAGATGTGATGCGATGAAGATGCAACAAAATTATGACAGGAAATGACTTAGTGGAATTTCGGGGAGAAGAAAAAGTCAACCCTGGGTTATCTGATCGGATCTGGCGCGTGGAAACCAAGGACGACGCCGGAGTAGGAGGGTTAGGGCGGCAGGAGCTTGGCCGCGGCGGCGCGGCCGAAGGCGGGACCGGGCGGTGGCGCGACCGGTGGCAGAGGACGGCGGCGGAGGCGCCGAAGCGGCGGCGGCTGCGGACGGACTCGGGCGGCGTGGCGCGGGGCGCGGCCCGGGTCGGGCGCGGGAGGGCCCGCGGCGGGCTTCGCGGGCCGGTGGCGGGGGCGGCGCGGCGGCGCCACGTGGCTGGAGCCGATTCGCCGAGGCGCGGCGGCGGACGCGTCCGGCTCCGTCCGGACATGTCTGGCGCGGGGAGAGGAGCGGGGAGCTAGGGTTAGGGTGGATTGATCCGAAATTTCGGGAGGAGGGGTGTTTTTATAGGTAGAGGGAGCTAGGAGGCTCCAAATGGAGTGAGGTTTTCGCCCACACGATCATGATCCGATGGCGGAGAGCATGAAAGTGACTTAGATGGGTTATTGGGCTGTTTTGGAGGGGTGTTGGGCTGCAACCCAAAAGGGGCCTTTGTGGTTATGCGGTTAACCGTTGGGGTATCAGACGAGCTCCAAATGACTCGAAACTTGACAGGTGGTCTACCGATGGTGTACCAAGGCCACTTGGCAAGCCTCGGTCCATTCCGAGAACGTTCAACACCCGCACACGAAAAGAGACAAGAGGGGTGCGCCGGTGCACGTGGGAGTGTCGGATTGCAAAACGGACAACGGGGAAAAATGCTCGAATGCATGAGACGAACACGTATGCAAATGAGATGCACATGAAGACATGATATGAGATGCATGACATGAACAAAATGCAAAACAAAAGACAAAACCCAACCACGGAGGGAAAACCATAGCACATAGCCGAAAATGGCAAGAGTTGGAGTTACAAATATGGAAAGTTACTTCCGGGGTGTTACAACACTCCACCACTACAAGAGGATCTCGTCCCGAGATCTAGGACTGAAAGAACTCTGGATATTCGGAACGGAGGTGATCCTCGCGCTCCCAGGTGGCTTCTCGGTCGGAATGGTGTGACCACTTCACTTTCAGGAATTTGATTGACTTGTTGCGAGTTTTGCGTTCGGTTTCTTCAAGAATAGCAACGGGGTGCTCATGATAAGAGAGATCTTCTTGGAGGTCAATCTCTTCGAAGTTGATAGTGCGCTCAGGAGTCTTGAAGCACTTGCGAAGCTGTGACACGTGAAACATATTGTGCACGTTTGCAAAATTGGATGGAAGCTCAAGTTGGTAGGCGAGGTCGCCTCTTTTGCCAATGATCTTGAAAGGACCCACGTATCTAGGGGAAAGCTTCCCTTTGATACCGAAGCGACGAGTGCCTTTCATTGGTGAGACGCGGAGGTAGACATGGTCTCCGATTTCAAAAGCCAAGTCAAGGTGCTTGTCATCATAATAGCTCTTCTGGCGCGATTACGCGGCTTTCAGATTGTCACGAATGACTTTGCACATTTCTTCGGCTTCTGTGATCAAGTCGTTGCCAAGAAGTTGGCATGCACCTGTCTCGGACCAATTGAGAGGAGTACGACACTTTCTGCCATAGAGAATTTCGAATGGGGCCTTGCCCGAACTTGCTTGGAAGCTGTTGTTGTAGGAGAACTCGGCATATGGAAGACAATCTTCCCACTTCATACCGAAAGAGATGACACAAGCCCTGAGCATATCTTCGAGGATTTGATTGACTCGCTCGACTTGGCCACTAGTTTGAGGATGGAAAGCTATGCTGAAACGAATGTTGGTGCCCATGGCCTTCTGAAAGGAGTCCCAGAACTTAGAAGTGAAGATGCTTCCGCGGTCTGAAGAGATCAATTGTGGAATACCGTGCAAGGAGACAATCCTGGAGGTGTATAGCTCTGCCAGCTGAGCTGCTGTGATAGATTCTTTGATAGGAAGAAAATGAGCCACTTTAGTGAGCTTGTCAATGACAACGAAGATAGCATCATTTCCACGCTTGGACTTAGGAAATCCAGTCATGAAGTCCATCTCGATATGATCAAATTTCCATTCCGGAATAGCAAGAGGTTGGAGGAGACCAGCTGGTCTTTGGTGTTCTGCTTTCACCCTTCTGCAGACATCACATTCATTCACGAATTGAGCAATTTCTCGCTTCATTCGAGTCCACCAATACGACTGCTTGAGGTCATGGTACATCTTCGTACTTCCAGGATGAATAGATAGGAGGGAATTGTGTGCCTCGTTCATAATGACTTTTCTCAGATCGCCTTTGGGAACCACAATTCGATCCTCGAAGAAAAGAGTATCTTTGTCATCCAAGCGATAGCACTTGTATTTGGAAATGCCTTTGTCAATACCACGTTTCACCTTCTTCACCATGGTATCTAGGAGTTGTGCCTCACGAATTTGATCTTCCAAAGTAGGAGAAACTATGAGGTTGGCAAGAAAGCCTTGAGGAACAACTTGAAGATTCAGCTTGCGGAAAGCTTCACAAAGATCCGGTTGAAATGGCTTGAGAATTAGACTGTTGCAATAAGCCTTTCTGCTCAAGGCATCTGCAATCACATTCGCCTTGCCAGGAGTATATTCAATACTTGGATTGTACTCTTGAATCATTTCGACCCATCGAGTTTGTCTGAGGTTGAGGTTGGGTTGAGTGAAGATATACTTGAGACTCTTGTGATCGGTGAAAATGTCCACTTTCCTTCCCAACAAGAGATGTCTCCATGTTATCAAAGCATGGACAACTGCCGCCAACTCAAGATCGTGAGTGGGGTAGTTCTTTTCGTTGTGCTTCAACTAACGAGAGGTATAGGCCACAACTTTCTTCTCTTGCATTAACACAACACCGAGACCTTGAAGAGAAGCATCACAGAATACCTCAAACGGTTTGGATTCATCAGGAGGAGTCAAGGCAGGAGCTGTGACTAGCTTCTCTTTGAGGGTGTTGAAAGCAACGTCACACTCAGGCGTCCAGACATACTTGACATGCTTCTGGAGGAGGTTGGAAAGAGGCTTTGCAATCTTAGAGAAGTTCTCAACGAATCTTCGGCAATAGCTTGCAAGACCAAGAAAACTGCGGAGCTGCTTGACATTCTGAGGAGGTTCCCAATTCACAATTGAAGACACCTTCTCGGGATTAACAGCGATGCCCTTGGCGGAGATGATGTGACCAAGATAAAGAACTTCATCAAGCCAGAACTCACATTTGGAAAACTTCGCATAGAATTGATGCTCTCTGAGCTTATCGAGCACCAATCGCAAATGTTTGGCATGATCCTGCTTGTTCTTGGAGAAGACCAAAATATCATCGAGATACACCAAGACGAAATCATTGGTGTAGGGGTTGAAGATAAAGTTCATCATTCGAGAGAATGTTGGAGGAGCATTGACAAGGCCGAAAGACATGACAGTATATTCATAAGAACCATAGCTTGTTCTGAAAGCTGCCTTGGGAATATCTTGTTCACGAATGCGAATTTGATGATAACCCATACGGAGGTCAAGCTTGGAGAAAACTTTAGCACCTTTGAGTTGCTCGAAAAGCTCATTGATGTTGGGAAGTGGATACTTGTTCTTGATTGTCTTCTTATTCAATGGACGGTAATCGACGCAAAGTCGGTCCGTGCCATCCTTCTTCTAGACAAAAAGAACTCCACAACCCCATGGAGATGAACTCGGTCTGATCAAACCCAGACGCTCTTGTTCATCGAGCTGCTTCTTCAATTCCTTCAGCTCCTTGGGTCCAAGCTTGTAAGGACGCTTGCAAACGGGTTCAGTGCCAGGCTCAAGATCGATAACGAATTCGACTAGCCAGTGCGGAGGCATACCCGGAAGCTCTTCTGGAAAGACATCTTGGTACTCACAAATGACTGGAATTTGAGAGATAGCATCCAACTCACCCTTCTCATTGAGAGAGAATAACTGAATGGTTTCGTCACGAGCGGCATAGATGATAACATCCTCAGAAGAGTGTGTCAATTGAATCTGCCTGGCAGCACAATCAAGCTGAGCCTTGTGCTTAGAAAGCCAGTCCATCCCAAGAATTAGATCAATATCCGAGTCACCAAGATCAACTGGAGAAGACAGAAATTTATAGTCGCCCATCTTGATACCAACTTGTAACGCCCTCGATGCGGCTATATCTCCCACGTGTCGAAGCACGACTTAGAGGCATAACCGCATTGAAAGCAATGTCGCAAGTGAGGTAATCTTCACACAGCCCATGTAATACATAAGGGAAAGAGATACATAGTTGGCTTACAGTCGCCACTTCACACAATACATAAATAAACATCCATCATCCAGGTTACACTCAAGGTCCGACTACGGAGCCAAAATAAAAGAAGACTACCCCAAATGCTACACAGATCCCCGATCGTCCCAACTGGGCTCCACTACTGATCGTCTGGAAATGAAACATAGTAACGACCAAGGGCCTCATCAAATTCCCACTTCAGCTCAGTTGCGCCATCTGCGCTGGTATCCTCGGCACCTGCATCTGTTTTGGTAGAATCTGTGAGTCACGAGGACTCAGCAATCTCACACCCGCGAGATCAAGACTATTTAAGCTCATAGGTAGGTAAAGGGGTAATATGGTGGAGCTGCGGCAAGCACTAAGCATATATGGCAGCTAACATACGCAAGTGAGAGCGAGAAGAGAAGCAACGCACGGTCGTGAATCTAGTAGCGATCAAGAAGTGATCATGAAACTACTTACGTCAAACATAACTCCAACACCGTGTTCACTTCCCGGACTCCGCCGAGAAGAGACCATCACGGCTACACACGCGGTTGATGTATTTTAATTAAGGTCAACTTCGGGTTTTCTACAACCGGACATTAACAAATTCCCATCTGCCTCATAACCGCGGGCATGACTTTCGAAAGATAATACCCTGCAGGGGTGTCCCAACTTAGCCCATCATAAGCTCTCACGGTCAACGAAGGATAAACCTTCTTCCGGGAAGACCCAATCAGTCTCGGAATCCCGGTTCGCATGACATTTCGACAATGGTAAACTAGACCAGCAAAGCCGCCCGATGTGCCGACAAATCCCGATAGGAGCTACACGTATCTCGTTCTCAGGGCACAATGGATAGGTCAGCCTACGAGTAAAACCAGCCCTCGAGTTGCCCCGTGGTGGCCCCGCAGTCTGCCCGGTTCGGACCAACACTCGAAGGAGCACTGGCCCCGGGGGGGGGGGGGGGGGCTAAAATAAAGATGACCCTCGGGCTCGCGAAAACCCAAGGGAAAAAGGGGTATAGGTGGCAAATGGTAAAACCAAGGTTGGGCCTTGCTGGAGGAGTTTTATTCAAAGCAAACTGTCAAGGGGGTCCCATAAATCACCCAATTGCGTAAGGAACGCAAAATCAAGGAACATAACACCAGTATGACAGAAACTAGGGTGGCAAGAGTGGAACAAAACACCAGGCATAAGGCCGAGCCTTCCACCCTTTACCAAGTATATAAGGTGCATTAATTAAATAGGAGATATTGTGATATCCCAAAGTATCCATGTTCCAACAAGGAACAAACTTCATCTTCACCTGCAACTAGCAACGCTATAAGAGGGGCTGAGCAAAGCGGTCACATAGCCAATCAACGGTTTGCTAGGAAAGGATGGTTAGAGGTTGACATGGCAATATGGGTGGCATGATATAGCAAGTGGTAGGTAACGTAGCATAGGCATAGCAAAAGAGCGAGCATCTAGCAAGCAAAGATAGAAGTGATTTCGAGGGTATGGTCATCTTGCCTGCAAGGTTCTCAGAGTTGTCGAAGGCTTGATCCTCGAAAGCGTCCTCAACAGGTTCCTCGTGCACGTACTCGTCTCCCGGCTCTACCCAAAGCAAGAACACAAGCAATGGAACCACAATCAAATATGGAGCAATGCACAAGCAATATGATGCAATACATGACATGATATGCGAGATGTGATATGCAATGCATATGTGTGCTCCGGAAGGAAAATGATGAACAAGGCATCAACTTGGCAAACCAAGTATGCCGCTGGAAAGATGAGATGATTTCGGTTGAAATCGATATGAAGATCACCGGAAATGGATGCACGGTTTGCAAATGGCAAGCAAAACAATAATGGCACAAATCTGCGATTAACAGCACGATGCTACTTAGCATGCAACAAGAAACTATGCTACAGCACCCCAACATTAAAACAAAACATATGGCAGTGATCTACAGGAGATGCTTAACAAAAGAGGAACACTGAGCTACGGCTAAATCACATCATAACAGGTTCAAACAAGCATGGTGAAAGTGCAAAAAAATATCAGGTTGGGCATGGCATAAACAGCATCACGAAGCAATGTTCAGAGCAAGTTATCAACAAGCTACAGGAACTTATAATAGCAAAACAAGACATGGCAGAAATCTACTCAAAGCATAGATCAAAAGTCCCTTACTGACCATAAGCCAAAAAGGACCATAAGAAATGATTGCACCCATGTGAACATAGCAAGTTTCATTACAGATCACAGACTTAGCAGAAAAACTGGACATGGCAAAAACAGATAACAAGTAGGCATGTTCGTGAGCTCGATGCACTCACTACAGAGCATCTCATGATAAACTAAGCATACACCCATCAAGAAGACATGGCATAGAAGCTATACATGACAAGAACAACATCATAGCATACAAGGATCAACTACAACAACCTTGTAAAAATTGAATATCATGTAAACAATCTGCCAGGAAACATTTTGTAGCAAAAGTAGAGCACGCAAATGACATGCTAGACTACTCCATAATTGAAAACATGGGCATGAATGGATAGAGCACATCCATATGTTCAAAACACCCTTACTAATCATGCTCAAAATGGACATAGATCCATCTGTAACAACATGAACACATGGCATAAAAATAACAGCAGGACATGACTTAGTGAAAATACCAAGTCCCTGAAATCAGCAACATTATGATCCCTAGTTTGCATGCTTGTGCTAGTCACAACAGAGATCACAAAAATACATGGCATACACCCATGTAAAGATGGCATGGCATAGAACAAAACACCAGTAGGGCTCAAGTTCATAAGATGCACACATCAATCACAGTAAAAATGACAAAAGTGCATGTTCTGTTAAGAAACAGAAACTAACATCACATAGCCCTCTTCCAACAGCATTTCGGGCATCAAGATGAGCTCAAATGAAAATGGTGCAATGAGATGAAATGATGTACTCATTGAGGCGAACAATTCGGTATGCTACACGCCCAAAACGGAGCCACGGGTGCAAAGATGTGATGCGATGAAGATGCAACAAAATTATGACAGGAAATGACTTAGTGGAATTTCGGGGAGAAGAAAAAGTCAACCCTGGGTTATCCGATCGGATCTGGCGCGCAGAAACCGAGGACGACGCCGGAGTAGGAGGGTTAGGGCGGCAGGAGCTTGGCCGCGGCAGAGCGGCCGGAGGCGGGACTGGGCGGCGGCGCGGCCGGAGGCGGGACCGGGCGGCCGCGGTCGGTGGCGGGACCGGGCGGTGGCGCGGCCGGTGGCAGAGGACGGCGGCGGAGGCGCCGGAGCGGCGGCGGCGGCGAACGGACTCGGGCGGCGTGGCACGGGGCGCGGCCCGGGTCGGGCGCGGGAGGGCCCGCGGCGGGCTTCGCGGGCCGGCGGCGAGGGCGGCGCGGCGGCGCCACGTGGCGGGAGCCGATTCGCCGGGGCGCGGTGGCGGACGCGTCCGGCTCCATCCGGACATGTCCGGCGCGGGGAGAGGAGCGGGGAGCTAGGGTTAGGGTGGATTGATCCGAAATTTCAGGAGGAGGGGTGTTTTTATAGGTAGAGGGAGCTAGGAGGCTCCAAATGGAGTGAGGTTTTCGCCCACACGATCATGATCCGACGGCGGAGAGCATGGAAGTGACTTAGATGGGTTATTGGGCTTTTTTGGAGGGGTGTTGGGCTGCAACCCATAAGGGGCCTTTGTGGTTATGCGGTTAACCATTGGGGTATCAAACGAGCTCCAAATGACTCGAAACTTGACAGGTGGTCTACCGGTGGTGTACCAAGGCCACTTGGCAAGCCTCGGTCCATTCCGAGAACGTTCAACACCCGCACACGAAAAGAGACAAGAGGGGTGCGCCGGTGCACGTGGGAGTGTCGGATTGCAAAACGGACAACGGGGAAAAATGCTCGGATGCATGAGACGAACACGTATGCAAATGAGATGCACATGAAGACATGATATGAGATGCATGACATGAACAAAATGCAAAACAAAAGACAAAACCCAACCACGGAGGGAAAACCATAGCACATAGCCGAAAATGGCAAGAGTTGGAGTTACAAATATGGAAAGTTACATCCGGGGTGTTACAACACTCCACCACTACAAGAGGATCTTGTCCCGAGATCTAGGACTGAAAGAACTCCGGATATTCGGAACGGAGGTGATCCTCGCGCTCCCAGGTGGCTTCTCGGTTGGAATGGTGTGACCACTTCACTTTCAGGAATTTGATTGACTTGTTGTGTGTTTTACACTCGGTTTCTTCAAGAATAGCAACGGGGTGCTCATGATAAGAGAGATCTTCTTGGAGGTCAATCTCTTCGAAGTTGATAGTGCGCTCAGGAGTCTTGAAGCACTTGCGAAGCTGTGACACGTGAAACATATCGTGCACGTTTGCAAAATTGGACGAAAGCTCAAGTTGGTAGGCGAGGTCGCCTCTTTTGCCAATGATCTTGAAAGGACCCACGTATCTAGGGGCAAGCTTCCCTTTGATACCAAAGCGACGAGTGCCTTTCATTGGTGAGACGCGGAGGTAGACATGGTCTCCGATTTCAAAAGCCAAGTCACGGTGCTTGTCATCATAATAGCTCTTCTGGCGCGATTGCGCGACTTTGAGATTGTCACGAATGACTTTGCACATTTCTTCGGCTTCTGTGATCAAGTCGTTGCCAAGAAGTTGGCGTTCACCTGTCTCGGACCAATTGAGAGGAGTATGGCACTTTCTGCCATAGAGAATTTCGAATGGGGCCTTGCCTGAACTTGCTTGGAAGCTGTTGTTGTAGGAGAACTCAGCATATGGAAGACAATCTTCCCACTTCATACCAAAAGAGATGACACAAGCCCTGAGCATATCTTCGAGGATTTGATTGACTCGCTCGACTTGGCCACTAGTTTGAGGATGGAAAGCTGTGCTGAAACGAATGTTGGTGCCCATGGCCTTCTGAAAGGAGTCCCAGAACTTAGAAGTGAAGATGCTTCCGCGGTCTGAAGAGATCAATTGTGGAATACCGTGCAAGGAGACAATCCTGGAGGTGTATAGCTCTGCCAGCTGAGCTGCTGTGATAGATTCTTTGATAGGAAGAAAATGAGCCACTTTAGTGAGCTTGTCAATGACAACGAAGATAGCATCATTTCCACGCTTGGACTTAGGAAATCCAGTCACAAAGTCCATCTCGATATGATCAAATTTCCATTCCGGAATAGCAAGAGGTTGGAGGAGACCAGCTGGTCTTTGGTGTTCTGCTTTCACCCTTCTGCAGACATCACATTCATTCACGAATTGAGCAATTTCTCGCTTCATTCGAGTCCACCAATACGACTGCTTGAGGTCATGGTACATCTTCGTACTTCCAGGATGAATAGATAGGAGGGAATTGTGTGCCTCGTTCATAATGACTTTTCTCAGATCGCCTTTGGGAACCACAATTTGATCCTCGAAGAAAAGAGTATCTTTGGCATCCAAGCGATAGCACTTGTATTTGGAAATGCCTTTGTCAATACCACGTTTCACCTTCTTCACCATGGTATCCAGGAGTTGTGCCTCACGAATTTGATCTTCCAAAGTAGGAGAAACTATGAGGTTGGCAAGAAAGCCTTGAGGAACAACTTGAAGATTCAGCTTGCGGAAAGCTTCACAAAGATCCGGTTGAAATGGCTTGAGAATTAGACTGTTGCAATAAGCCTTTCTGCTCAAGGCATCTGCAATCACATTCGCCTTGCCAGGAGTATATTCAATACTTGGATTGTACTCTTGAATCATTTTGACCCATCGAGTTTGTCTGAGGTTGAGGTTGGGTTGAGTGAAGATATACTTGAGACTCTTGTGATCGGTGAAAATGTCCACTTTCCTTCCCAACAAGAGATGTCTCCATGTTATCAAAGCATGGACAACTGCCGCCAACTCAAGATCGTGAGTGGGGTAGTTCTTTTCATTGGCCTTCAACTGACGAGAGGTATAGGCCACAACTTTCTTCTCTTGCATTAACACAACACCGAGACCTTGAAGAGAAGCATCACAGAATACCTCAAACGGTTTGGATTCATCAGGAGGAGTCAAGGCAGGAGCTGTGACTAGCTTCTCTTTGAGGGTGTTGAAAGCAACGTCACACTCAGGCGTCCAGACATACTTGACATGCTTCTGGAGGAGGTTGGAAAGAGGCTTTGCAATCTTAGAGAAGTTCTCAACGAATCTTCGGCAATAGCTTGCAAGACCAAGAAAACTGCGGAGCTGCTTGACATTCTGAGGAGGTTCCCAATTCACAATTGAAGACACCTTCTCGGGATTAACAGCGATGCCCTTGGCGGAGATGATGTGACCAAGATGTGATGCGATGAAGATGCAACAAAATTATGACAGGAAATGACTTGGTGGAATTTCGGGGAGAAGAAAAAGTCAACCCTGGGTTATCCGATCGGATCTGGCGCGCGGAAACCGAGGACGACGCCAGAGTAGGAGGGTTGGGGCGGCCGGAGCTTGGCCGCGGCGGTGCGGCCGGAGGCGGGACCGGGCGGCGGCGCGGCTGGTGGCGGGACCGGGCGATGGCGTGGCCGGTGGCAGGGGACGGCGGCGGAGGCGCCGGAGCGGCGGTGGCGGCGGACGGACTCGGGCGGCGTGGCGCGGGGCGCGGCCCGGGTCGGGCGCGGGAGGGCCCGCGGCGGGCTTCGCGGGCCGGCGGCGGGGGCGGCGCGGCGGCGCCACGTGGCGGGAGCCGATTCGCCGGGGCGCGGCGGCGGACGCGTCCGGCTCCGTCCGGACGTGTCCGACGCGGGGAGAGGAGCGGGGAGCTAGGGTTAGGGTGGATTGATCCGAAATTTCGGGAGGAGGGGTGTTTTTATAGGTAGAGGGAGCTAGGAGGCTCCAAATGGAGTTAGGTTTTCGCCCACACGATCATGATCCGACGGCGGAGAGCATGGAAGTGACTTAGATGGGTTATTGGGCTGTTTTGGAGGGGTGTTGGGCTGCAACCCAAAAGGGGCCTTTGCGGTTATGCGGTTAACCGTTGGGGTATCAAACGAGCTCCAAATGACTCGAAACTTGACAGGTGGTCTACCAGTGGTGTACCAAGGCCACATGGCAAGCCTCGGTCCGCTCCGAGAACGTTCAACACCTGCACACAAAAAGAGACAAGAGGGGTGCGCCGGTGCACGTGGGAGTGTCGGATTGCAAAACGGACAACGGGGAAAATGCTCGGATGCATGAGACGAACACGTATGCAAATGAGATGCACATGAAGACATGATATGAGATGCATGACATGAACAAAATGCAAAACAAAAGACAAAACCCAACCACGGAGGGAAAACCATAACACATAGCCAAAAATGGCAAGAGTTTGAGTTACAAATATGGAAAGTTACATCCGGGGTGTTACACTGTGGTCCCTTGAGAACGAATGTTCTTCTGCTAACAGTTTCCATACAAGTGAGACATTAAGGCAAATGCAGAAATGTAGTTCAAATTGTGATGTGATATCATAGACAGTACCTTACGCTGCAGCCGAGACCAATGTGTAACAAGATTATTCCAGTCACCGTCGGATAAATGTAGCACCAGAGACTTTACAGAAATTTCGTTTAGAGGCTTGCCATTGAAGTGCGCTTGACTCAGGTAGGAACCATACTTCATCAATGAGTGCTTGAAAAGCGCAACCAACTCTTGCTCGTCATCACAATCCAGTTTGCTCCTCGCCTATTTAAAAGAATGAAATCTTGTGTCTTCTGTCAGCAGAAACATATGCAGTAATGACCATGAATAACATTAGTACATTACTTACGCGTAAGTTGTGGAGGAAGACTGGAAATTGTTCTGTGTCTGCGGTATAATCTTTCCATGAAGGAAAGATGCGCACAAAGTTTCTGACAACAACATAAGCTTCGTCTTCTAAACTGGGAAGAAATGGAATAGGGGTCCTATTTGCTACAATTGGGGCTCTCTCTGGTTCGAAAAGGGATTTGGCAACTGGATTTGGTGTACTCTTTGCTGGAATGGGGGTTTTGCATCGTACAGCTGGTGCTATGTCAACTGGCATAATCATACTGTTTGCTGCAGTTGGGGTCTGTTGAGTTGGGGCATCAGAAAGGACCAGTGTAGTAGGGCTAGAGTCTGCTAGAGTTGGGGTATTTTGTGGGTCAGGTGATATTGCAACTTCACCTAATGGTCTATTTGATTTATCAGGTGCCACTACCTTTTCCAAATACTTTGCTTGTGCTCCTCCACGATCAGCAATCACCCTCTTCCTTTTGAACGTCTGATACACAAGAACAACATTTGAATGGATAAATATGGTATGATGACAGATGGAATATGTACTGAAAATGGATAGGCAGGGCATATTCACATACACGATGTGTAAACTAAACTAATGGCAGTTCAACAAAGTAGAAGCAACGCAAAGCATCAGTTGCAAGATATGTGCGAGCAATGTAACCTTGGAAAGTTAGAGCAAGTACCTTGATGGGTGAATAAGATAGGGCATCTTCATCTGACTCCTCCACTAGGGAGCTACATTGACTTAGGTCTCCCTCTAGCTCAAAATCACTTTTAGGATCATATTCTGAGCATGAATCTATAGGTGGAGAGCGTTTGCATTGCATTGCATCCAGACTTGATTTCAGTCCCTTAATGCCAAGTTTGACAGCCATGGCATTGTTTTGCTTTATTCTTTTCATGCGCGCAAGCTCATAATCATTATGATGTTGTTTAGAATCTGAGATTCAGGAAAACATAAAAAGTAGTCAGATTATCTATGGAATGCATTGCGGATTCAACTCGGAGAGTGTCTCCCTATAAACCCCTGCATATGCAAAGTTCACCTCCCCAACCGTGCTGACCAGACCACACACAGAAATACAAACCCCTTATGTCTCTATAACAGGCAGGCACACATTTCAAAACTAAAGTAGGAACATTAGAATCATATGAAATTCATATTTGAACAAATAAACTAAGCAATTATGAGTGGCGTAATGTTTAGCTTCAAGGGTGGAGTGTTGGTAGTGCGACACAAAGCAAGTAGGCAGATTGTATTCCATGTAAAAGATCGAAACGTATGTAAAAGCTGGAAATGACACTTTCTTTCTATACAATGCAGTGTTCGTTACCCACACATGATGGAAGAGATCACATAGAGAAATACTATTCACTCAGGTTTACGGGTCCAGTATTTAGAAACAGGGTGGTCCACCCTAAAAGAATATTGACAACAAATATGACAAGGCAAGCACAGATGTAGTGAATCAATCATTTACTTGTGAGCTTATTAGGACAAGTATGCAGAATTGTAACTGCAGTAAGAGACTGTCCAAAATCTGAATGAAGAAGTTTGTCTAGCACTTATTGTTTGCAACTAATCGACGTGAATAATTGGATATTATATCGAATGAGTAAGAAAGACAAGTAAAATTGTCAACAAACCTGGCCTGCAGTAGTAATCTGGGTCAATGTCACTACGACCAACAATCCAAAATGACTAGTTTCTGTTCCGAGGGCCGGAATTTTGAAAACCCTGTGAACTTTAGAGGTACTAAAGATTACCGAAATACATCTGAACCATTAAGTGTAGGTAGCACTGAGCACACAACAAACCCTAGTGACAGTCCTGCCTAATGAGTAATGAATCAATTAGAAAATGGGTGATGAGGAGTGGCTGCTGAGTGTTGAGGATGTCTCTTGGGATAAATTGGGTTGGCTTGGTGGGTGCTGCACACCTGAGCCCTGAACGGACTGGGAAGGTAGGCATGGTGGCGCGCCCGGGTAGCGGTGACGTGTTGGGCGAGCGGCTCCTAGCCTCCTGTTAGTCCGGCGTCTCCTCCTAGAGTCATGTCGTCCGGGGACGGCAAGTCGCCGGCGAGGCAGGCGGCTAGGGGCGAGTAGAGATCGGAAGCGCGCAGCAGAACAGAGGGGAATCGGGGCCTGGGACGACCCAAAATCCCAGGGTGGGCCGGCCCATCGTGGGCACCCTGTAGAGATACACACCCGAGCGGCGAACATGCATTTTCGAAACTAATTTAGGAACATTTAGCTGACCAATTAAACAACTCTGTTTTAATAATATCAGATTCATATTTGAACATCTAAGCTTGTTTAGCTTGATGCGTGGAGCAGTGTTATTATGACACGAAGCACGTATTCTGATCATATAGTGATCATAAAAGGGGGAAACTCTAAGCATATTTTTTTTAGCAAAAGAGGGTTTCCCCTTCGGTTTCTATTAAAGAAACCACCACGGAACCAACATGATCAATTAAACCCTAAGCATGATCAATTAAACCGTATTATGGCTGTGCCATGGCAGATTTGAAGCTGCAAACCAGAGAAATGATATTTAGCATCCATTGTTTGCTTCGAACTAAGAACTAAATTCTAAGAGCTGAAAAGAAAGTAGAGTAACCAAGTTAAAATCTATTTTCTGGTTGAGATCAAAAAGTTGAGGAGATATGAAGTACCACCTCTCTTGCAGCGCCGTGTAGGCATCGAGGGTGTGATGGCTGTTGGTGGCGTTGAAGCAGATCTGCGATGGTAGATGGGTGCATCGGGGGATAAGTCCCATTGCGGTGGAAGAGAAGGTCGTGTGAGCGGCTGATGACCCACAAGTATAGGGGATCTATCGTAGTCCTTTCGATAAGTAAGAGTGTCGAACCCAACGAGGAGCAGAAGGAAATGATAAGCGGTTTTTAGCAAGGTATTCTCTGCAAGTACTGAAATAAGTGGTAACAGATAGTTTTGTGATAAGATAAATGGTAACGAGCAACAAGTAACAAAAGTAAATAAAGTGCAGCAAGGTGGCCCAATCCTTTTTGTAGCAAAGGACAAGCCTGGACAAACTCTTATAATAGGAAAAGCGCTCCCGAGGACACATGGGAATATCGTCAAGCTAGTTTTCATCACGCTCATATGATTCGCGTTTGGTACTTTGATAATTTGATATGTGGGTGGACCGGTGCTTGGGTACTGCCCTTACTTGGACAAGCATCCCACTTATGATTAACCTCTATTGCAAGCATCCGCAACTACAACAAAAGTATTTAAGGTAAACCTAACCATAGCATGAAACATATGGATCCAAATCAACCCCTTACGAAGCAACACATAAACTACGGTTTAAGCTTCTGTCACTCTAGCAACCCATCATCTACTTATTACTTCCCAATGCCTTCCTCTAGGCCCAAATAATGGTGAAGTGTTATGTAGTCGACGTTCACATAACACCACTAGAGGTTAGACAACATACATCTTATCAAAATATCAAACGAATACCAAATTCACATGACTACTAATAGCAAGACTTCTCCCTTGTCCTCAGGAACAAACATAACTACTCACAAAGCATATTCATGTTCATAATCAGAGGGGTAATAATGTGCATATAGGATCTGAACATATGATCTTCCACCAAATAAACCAACTAGCATCAACTACAAGGAGTAATTAACACTACTAGCACCAATCCCGGACTTGGAGACAAGAATTGGATACAAGAGATGAACTAGGGTTTAGAGATGAGATGGTGCTGGTGAAGATGTTGATGGAGATTGCCCTCTCCCGGTGAGAGGAGCATTGGTGATGATGATGGTGATGATTTCCCCCTCCCGGAGGGAAGTGTCCCCGGCAGAACAGCTCTGCCGGAGCCCTAGATTGGTTCCGCCAAGGTTCCGCCTCGTGGCGGCGGAGTCTCGTCCCGAAAGGTTCTCTTCTATTTTTTTCTCATCGAAAGACTTCATATAGGAGAAGATGGACGTCGGAGAGCCACCAGGGGGCCCACGAGGTAGGGGGGCGCGCCCAGGGGGGCCCACCCTCATGAGCAGGGTGTGGGCCCCCTGGCGTTCATCTTTGGCGACGATTTTTCTTTATTTATTTTAAGGTATTCCGTGGAGTTTCAGGACTTTTGGAGTTACGCAGAATAGTCCTTCAATATTTGCTCCTTTTCCAGCCCAGAATTCCAGCTGCCGGCATTATCCCTCTTCATGTGAACCTTGTAAAATAAGAGAGAATAGCCATAAGTATTGTGACATAACGTGAAATAACAGCCCATAATGCAATAAATATCGATATAAAAGCATGATGCAAAATGGACGTATCAACTCCCCCAAGCTTAGATCTCGCTTGTCCTCAAGCGAAAAGCCGATAACAATAAATATGTCCTCATGTTTAGAGGTAGAGGCGTCGATAAAAATAAAATACGGACATGAAGGCATCATGATTATTTCATAACAGCAACATATATAGATTTTGTCATATGATTACTTATGTTCAAGTGATGATCTTTTCACAAAGCCAAAATATGAATCAGAAACCTTATTGGGCACCAACAATTATAATCCCAGACATTGAAGCAATTGCAATTTATCATAACATCGGAAAGAGTCTATGTCAGAGCTTAAAAGCAAGTCCACATACTCAACTATCACTTAGTCCTTCATAATTGCTAACACTCACGCAATACTTGTGGTTACAGAGTTTCAACCGGACACAGAGAAAGATAGGGGCTTATAGTTTTGCCCCACAACCTTTTACCTCAAGGGTAATGTCAACAATAATAATTCATGCTCCCCCACATCCAATTATATATATATCATGTTCTTTCCAACATGCTGAGCTTGCCAAAGGATAAAATGAAAAAGGAAGGGTGAAGATCACCGTGACTCTTGCATAAGGTAGAGGATAATAATAAAAGATAGGCCCTTCGCAGAGGGAAGCAGAGGTTGTCATGCGCGTTTAGGGTTGATGCACAAAATCTTAATGCAAAAGAACGTCACTTTATATTGCCCCTTGCATGTGAACCTTTATTATGCAGTCCGTCGCTTTTATTGCGTCCACAACAAGTTCGTACAAAGCTTATTTCTCTGCATTAATAAGTCATGCATATTTAGAGAGCAATTTTTATTGCTTGCACCGATGACAACTTACTTGAAGGATCTTACTCAATCCATAGGTAGATATGGTGGACTCTCATGGCAAAACTGGTTTAAGGGTATTTGGAAACACAAGTAGTATTAGTGCTGAGAATTGGCTAGCATGAGGGGGAAAGGCAAACTCAACACGGTAGAGGAACCATGACAACATACTTTATCTCAGATGTAAGAAAACATAACTCATTATGTTGTCTTCCTTGTCCAACCTCATCTCTTTAGCATGTCATATTTTAATGAGTGCTCCCAATCATAAATAATGTCAATGATAATATCTATATGTGAAACCTCTCTTTCCTTATTACTTCCTATTGATTGCAACAATGACCAAAGCTATATTTGCCAACTCCCAACAACTTTTAATCATCATACTTTTTCTATGTGAAGTCATTACTTTCACTAAGATCAATACGAACTCTTTGATTCTTTTTATTCTTTTTCTTCTAATCACCCAAGATCATGGCAAAATACTCAAGCCCTTGACTCAACACTAATCTTTATTATATAGCTCACGGACTCGATTACAAAGCAGGATCATAAAGCAAAACTCAAAACTAGATCATGCCATGACTTTATTCTACTAAATCAAGATACTACTAATAGGATCGAACTAAGAAAAACGGTAAAGATAGGAGTTGTGATGGTGATACGATACCAGGGCACCTCCCCCAAGCTTGGCAGTTGCCAAGGGGAGTGCCCATACCCATGTGATTATGTCCTCAGAGGTGATGGAGGTGTTGCATTTTTCTTCTCCGGCTTGCGTCTGAGGCTAAAATTTTCCTCCCTTAGATCCTCATTCTCGAGCTCAAGTCTCATTATCTTTTTGCATAGTGCTGTGTTGCTGTCCTGCGAAAAACGAGGTGGGATAGATTGGACCTTAGGGAGGTGTTGGGGATATTACCACTGGGCGTGAACCGGCCTACCTGGGCCGGGTTAACTTCAGTAGTAATATAAGCAGATGAAGGCCCAAGGCCTGTAGTCGGTTTAGAACCTGTAGCCGTAAACTGGCTTGATATGTAAACTTGTATTGTAAGTTAGGAATAGAGAGATACCAACCGGGATACGAGTATGAACCGGTTGGGACTCTATGGACCGACGGGCGTCACCCGTGTATATAAGGGGACGACCCGGCGGTGGTTCAAGGACAAACAACAACAACTCGAGCCTAGGCGAAGCTTGTTTGCTCCCTAGCCATCGAGGCCATATCAATTCCATCAGAACTAGACGTAGGCTTTTACCTTCATCGAAGGGGACGAACTAGTATAAACCCTTGTGTCTTTGTGTCCGCTTTAACCCCTTCAAGTTAACCCGTAGCGATGGCTCCACGACTAAGTCCTTTCACTAGGACATCTGCCGTGACAAATCCACGACAATTGGCGCCATCGTGGGGCTATCGCATGACGGTTTGATGATCTTGGAGGGCAAACTCAAAGGACTCGAAGGCTATGCTGTGGGCCGGATGACCAAGAGTCGTCGTGGCAAGATCTACATCAACGACGCAGGATGGGGTCCCGAAGCCGATTCGATCGAGTACGGGTACCGGGTCCCCTTTGGTGGCATACACATTTTTATCGGCAAGATTGGTGAGCCTGGGCCTGAGCCGGACATCTGCACCGACCTCGTCGAGACGGCTCAGCGTGCGAGATCTACCCAGGTTAAACCGGCCGTGAAGCGTGCCTTCGTGGGAGTCATCCATGGAGGAGAGTATGAGGACGAGTCAGAATACGGAAGCGAGACCGTCGTCTATTCCGGCGACGAGTCTTCAACCAGAGAGACCGAATCACTGTACCAGTTGCAAGATGACCAGATTAGGGGCTGTTTCGATGGCGACAGTATTCCGGACCCCCCAGATCAGATCAACCGGGTTGGAATATTCATGGCCAGCACGCAGGCAGCGAATCACTCTTCGACCACAGCAGCAATGCTCTCCGGATCAGCAGCGGCAGTGGCAGCAGGGGCAGGAGGCCCTGTGCACCCACCGGTTCAAGTTCTGTCTGACCTGTTTGACGCACTAGCTGCACTTATTGCAGAGGCCGATCCGGCGGATCAGGAGGCCCATGATGCAGAGATTACAAAGGTGAGAGAGCAGATCGTACAGGCCAAAGCCGACCTGGCAGCAGAGAAGGACAGGATGGCCGCAGAGCGGGCCGCTTTGGACGCCCAGGCCTATAAGCTCATGCTCGACCAGAATGCATCACAAGAGGTCTTGAAGCGGAAGCACAGATCACGCCTGCCGTTAGGGTTCGACCCTCGAAATCTCTTTCACACTCCGGGAGCTGGAACCAGTAATCCACCGGGGCGCCAGGAGGCAAACCGGGTCGAGGCACCAGGGCCAGGAACGACGGTCCAACCTCGCCTGATGGAGCCTCCTCGATAGAACATTGTGATTCCTCCGCCGGTTCAGACACCTCCGGGTCATTATTCTAATCCTATGGACAATCTTGTTGCAGCTACTGCGCGATTAGAAGCTATCCCGGTGGAAGGAGACTCTCCGCAAGCAATAGAGACGCGTCGGGTTAAGGAACTTCTCCGGACCGCTTTGATTCAACAGGAGGCATATTCATACAGCCGCGATCAGATTCACTCCACACCTCGTCCAAGCCGGAGCTATAGCAGGTGCCTGGATGAACCGGCCATATCGAGCAATGCGCGAGGCCGTGAAGCGGCCCGTAGCAATAACCCGGCAGGTGGTGTTCGCGATGCTCAGGATGTAGTGGACCGGGCCCGGGCACGAAGGGAGGCCGAGTTAGCAGCGCAGAACGAGGCGGGTCAGCTTACACCGGTTCATCCTACCACCTCTGCCGGGCCAGGGGTCGCATCCGCTTTGGGAGTACCCTGTTTAGTCCCCGCTTTACGCAATGTACGCCTGCCCAAAGATTTCAAGGGTCCGCGCAAGGTGCCAAATTACACCGCTGATTTATCTCCAGAAGTGTGGGTAGAGAGTTATGAGATGGCCATGGAGATGCTGGATGTGGATGAGACCGCATGTGCAAAGTACTTCACCATGATGCTGGAAGGCACGGCCCGTACTTGGTTGAAGAGCCTGCCGCCTAATTCTATCAGTTCATGGGCCCAGTTGCGGGCCCGGTTTATCCAGAATTTCAAAGATACGTGTAAGCAGCCCAAGTCCATAGTAGACCTGGCGGCTTGTGTTCAGGAGGACGGAGAGTCAACAACCCATTGGGTATGCCGCGTCTCAGAAGTCTTGCACTCGTCTGACAGGATCAATGCTGACTCTGCGATCTTAACCCTGGAGGGCAACTGCCGGTTTATGCCTTTAAAGTTGAAGTTGGGGCGTATGAAGCGGTTCTGTAATGACATGGGAACTCTCATGGCCGCTTTGGTGAAGTATGCTGATTCTGACAGTACCAAGGATCCCGAGACTGATGATGATGAAGCAGGGAAGGGAAAGAAGAATAGCAACTCCAAGGGGCATCAGTACAAACCGGCGGGCCATGGAAACGAAGGCAAGCGTAAGGCGGATGGCAGCATGGATTTTGTGGCTAACACTAATGCGCAGGACAAGGGTCAGCGACGCAGAGGTAAAGCGGCAAATCGTAATGGGGCTCCAAATCCTAACCCGGATCGCTTAAACTATTTGTTGAATCAGCCTTGTCCAAAGCACGGGACAAAGGAGGCGCCGGCTAACCACCTTTGGAAGGATTGTTACATCATGCAGGAATTTAAGAACTCTAATGCCTTCCGGTATGATCGTGGATCAGGTGGTGGCTCAGGATCCGGTTTCCATGGGCCGGGTCACGATGGAGCTTCCGGTTCAGGTTTCAATCAGGGCGGTCACAACAACCAGAATAATCAGAACGGTCAAGGGGGTTACAACCAACAGCAGCAGCAGCAGCAGTCGGGTCATCAGAGCCAGCCAAAACAGTTGAACAATGGGCAGTATCACATTTTCACAACTAGCTTGGATAAGCGCGACCGAAAACTCCACAAGCGAGCGGTGAACTCTGTTGAACCGGCCGTACCACGTTACTTACGCCGGTCGGAGCAGCCTATCGTGTGGAGCAGGGAAGACCACCCACCCCGGATTGACAATCCGGGCCAGTTGGCATTAGTGGTAGACCCTCAAGGTGGGAGGTTATAAATTCACCAAGGTGCTCATGGATGGAGGGAGCAGTATTAACATCCTGTACTATGAGACATTCCGCCGCATGGGGCTAACAGACAAAGATCTCAGACCGTCTAATACGGTGTTCCATGGTGTGGTGCCTGGCAAATCAGCATATCCTGTTGGTAAGATAGCCCTGGAGGTGGCTTTTGGGGACGAGCATGATTCCCGATCCGAGACACTAACCTTTGAGGTGGTGAAAATCCGGAGCCCGTATCACGCCTTGTTTGGGCGGCCGGCTTATGCCAAATTCATGGCACGACCTTGTTATATCTATTTGCAGCTCAAGATGCCGGGCCACAAGGGGACAATAACGGTTCATGGGAGCCGCAAGATTGCCTTGGAATGTGAGGAAGGCGATGCGGCCTATGCAGAGTCGGTTTGTGCCATGGAGGAGTTGAAATATTATAGGGACAATGTTGATCCAGCGGACATGACCCCTTTGAAGAAGCCAACTATGGAGCATGATTCAGATCTGAAGTTCAAATCGGCGGCTGAGACCAAGCTTGTTGACTTCGTGCCCGGCGATTCGTCCAAGCAGTTCACTGTCAGTGCCAACTTGGATCCTAAATAGGAAAGTGCGCTCATCGAGTTCATCCGTGAGAATCGGGACATTTTTGCATGGAAGCCTTCTGACATGCCAGGTGTACCGAGGGAACTCGCTGAGCACACTCTTAATGTTGATCCCAAGTATAAACCGGTCAAGCAATTTCTACGCCGGTTTAATGAAGAAAGGCGCAAGGCTATTGGAGAGGAAGTGGCCAGGCTCTTAGCGGCTGGCTTTATCATTGAAGTGTTTCATCCAGAGTGGCTTGCTAATCCGGTGCTGGTTCTTAAGAAAAACGACACTTGGCGTATGTGTGTGGATTACACGGATCTTAACAAGGCTTGTCCAGCGGATCCTTTTGCCCTCCCCCGCATTGACCAGATTATTGATGCCACGGCGGGTTGTGAGCGTTTGAGTTTTTTGGATGCATACTCTGGGTATCATCAGATCAAAATGGCGGTTAAGGACCAGGAGAAGACGACGTTTATTACTCCCTTTGGAGCCTTCTGCTATGTATCTATGCCCTTTGGGCTCAAGAGCGCCCAAGCCACTTATCAACGGTGTGTACAGAACTGCCTGCATAAACAGATCGGCTGTAATGTGCACGCCTATGTGGATGATATTGTAGTCAAGTCAAGGTAGAAGGAGATGCTGGTTGATGATTTGCGGGAAACCTTTGACAACTTGCGGGTTTACAAGATGATGCTTAACCCGGCCAAATGTGTTTTTGGTGTTCCGGCAGGCAAGTTGCTGGGCTTTCTTGTGTCTAACAGAGGAATTGAGGCTAACCCGGAGAAGATTACGGCTATCACCTCCCTGGCTAAACCGAAGTGCGTCAACGATGTTCAACGTTTGGCAGGTCGGATTGCCGCGCTGAGCCGGTTTATCAGCCGCCTCGGAGAGAAGGCCATCCCTTTATACCAGATGCTGAGAAAGACAGATCAATTCATCTGGAGTCCGGCTGCTGATGAAGCGTTGGAGGATTTGAAGCGGCAATTAGCCAATCCGCCCGTTCTTGCAGCTCCGGTCGACAAGGAGCCGTTATTATTATATGTAGCAGCCAATGCTCGCGCAGTTAGCGTGGCTATTGTGGTAGAACGCAAGGAGGCGGGCAAGGAATATCCGGTTCAGCAGCCGGTTTACTATATCAGCGAGGTGCTTATTGAATCTAAGCAAAGGTATCCGCATTGGCAAAAGTTGGTATATGGAGTTTTTATGGCAAGCCGGAAGTTGAAGCAGTATTTCCAAGGGCACCCCATCACAGTGGTCAGTTCAGCTCCCTTGGGCGATATAATACAGAACCGGGAGGCGACTGGCCGGATTGCCAAGTGGGCTATAGAACTTGGGCCGCACGGATTGAAATACGTACCTCGGACGGTAGTGAAGTCTCAAGCACTTGTTGATTTCATCAATGATTGGACAGAGTTGCAAGCACCAGAGGAGAAGCCAGATCACACATATTGGACTATCCATTTTGATGGATCCAGGCAATTGGAAGGCTCGGGGGCTGGAGTCGTATTAACTTCCCCACGAGGTGATAAGTTTTGTTATGTTCTCCGCTTACTGTTCCCTTGTACTAATAATGCAGCTGAGTATGAAGCTTTGCTCCATGGTCTCCGGATGGCTAAAGAGATGAATCTAAGTCGGGTTAAGTGCTTCGGTGACTCAGACCTCGTGGCTCAACATGTGTCTGGCACTTGGGATTCTAAGGACCCGCTTATGGCTGCATATCGTCGTGAGGTGGATATTGTTGCGGGTCACTTCAAAGGTTATCAGGTGGAGCACGTGGATCGTCGGAAAAATGAAGCGGTGGACGCTTTAAGCCGGTTGGGCTCTCAACGTAAACCGGTCCCGCCTAATGTCTTTCTTGATGTGTTGCACAACCCGTCAGTCAAACTCCCGGGTGAAGCGGATTTGGTTATTCCTGATCCGGAGGCTCAATTGGTGGCAGCCCTGCATATTATACCGGATTGGACAGTTCCTTATCTTGCGTACATGAACCGGGGAGAGTTGCCAGAGGATGAGACTCTAGCCAGGCAGATAGTCCGGCGATCCAAGTCTATGACAATTGTCAATGGCGAATTGCATCATTGCAGTGTATGAGGGGCATTTCAACGCTGCGTTTCTCCGGAGGAAGGCTGTGAAATCTTACGTGAAATCCATGAAGGGGATTGTGGTCACCACGCCGGTTCAAAGTCTCTGGTGGCAAAGGCGTTTCGTCACGGGTTCTACTGGTTGACAGCTCATGCTGATGCGGAGGACTTGGTTAATTGGTGTGATGGCTGTCAGAAATTTTCAAGGCGTGCTCATGTGCCGGCTCAAGAATTGAGGATGATTCCAATTACTTGGCTGTTTGCAACATGGGGGCTGGATATGGTCGGACCTTTTAAAAGATCCAAGGATAAGAAAACCCACCTTTTGGTGGCAGTTGACAAGTTTATCAAGTGGGTTGAAGCGGAGCCTGTCAGCAAGTGTGTTGCAGCTACAGCGGTGCAGTTCATTAAAAAGGTGATTTTCCGGTCTGGCTTTCCACACAGTATCATTACTGACAACGGTACCAATTTATCCAAGGGTGCTATGAAGGAATTCTGTGAACGTGAGCACATCCAACTTGACGTATCATCAGTGGCTCATCCCCAGTCCAATGGGTAGGCAGAACGAGCTAATCAAGAGATCTTGCGAGGCATCAAACCCCGGCTTACGGTTCCGTTGCAAAGAACACCGGGATGTTGGGTTGAAGAGCTACCATCTGTGCTATGGAGTATCAATACTACGCCCAACCGGTCTACAGGATACACGCCGTTTTTTATGGTCTACGGAGCGGAGGCGGTTCTCCCTAGTGATATCCGGCACGATTCGCCTCGTGTGGCGGCTTATGTTGAAGCGGACAATGAGACAACACGGCAAGACGCTTTGGACCTATTGGATGAGGAGCGTGACATAGCGGCTGCCCGCTCGGCGATTTATCAACAAGATATTCGTCGCTATCAAGTCGCCGGGTCAGAACTAGAACTTTTCAAGAAGGAGATTTGGTGCTTCGGCTCATCCAAGACCAGACAGATATGCACAAGTTATCCCCACCTTGGGAGGGACCTTTCGTGGTCAGCAAGAATCTGCACAACGGGTCGTACTATCTGATTGATATTCGAGAGCATAAAGACTCACGCACATCAGAGGAGGAGACCAACAGGCCGTGGAACATAGCTCATCTTCGGCCTTACTACACCTGAGCCATTGGCTCTATCTATGTACATATTATGACAGTGTATATATTATCTTTGATATAATAAAACCGGAGCCTCAGCTAAAGCGGGGTCTCTGTCCTTTCATATCATGTGTGGTTACATGGAGTGGTTCTGTTTTAAAGCGGCCTCCGGTTTACCCCTCAAAATTTGCTTTTTCATATCACTTGGGGCCTTGGTCGTGTCCGAACCAACGCGACGCCTTTTGATAGGCGAAAGCCACCAGATCACTTGGGGACATGGTCAAGTCTGAACCAGTCACGCCTCTTGATCGGCCTAAGGCCACAAAATCACTTGGGGGCTTGGTCGAACCCGAACCATTGCCACGCCTTTTGATTGGCATATATGCCACGGTTTCATTTGGGGACCTAGCTGACTTGAACCATTGTCACTCCTATTGGGGGGCTTGGTCCTGTCCGACCATGGTAACACCATCTGATCAGCTTAGTAAAGCATGTTTTTTGCAAACGGTTGTTATCATTGCCTTTGCTTCCATATTTCTTTTATGACTTTTCCTTAATTTTTGTTGCGTTTTCCTTTAAACCAAACGACACTTTTTTCCGGTTCAACTAATGGATTTGGTTCATTTTTAATCCAGAGAAATATACCCAATTTACCTTTCCTGTTAAACGTCATGGAGTAACAGGGGGGCTCATAATGATCCATCACGGTTTACATGGGAGCTGTTTTCTCTCCTTTGATGGTAATGGTTTATCAAACCTCCGTTTCAAGCCTGGCTAAGCCACCTTCATGCCCAGCGATGGCAGGTATTTTGTATCGCATATTTGGTTATATGTCTTAAATGCATTGATGATATATATATCAAGGTCATAAACCGGCTGGCGGTATAACCGCCACCGCAGTTCAAGATTTTCTGATTGCAGGAAATATAAATTGAGGATTTCAAGCAAAAGCATCAGTACTTATGCACGAAGGCATATTTAAAGCGGAAGTATTGGCTATTCTATTACAAGGCAACGCGGTGCCCAAATAAGATCATTGTTCTTCTGGCGGATCATAATAAAGTAGCTATTTAAACCGGCTTCCGGTTCAAGCCTGCTCATTGTCCCGCGCCGCTTCAGCTTCCTCATCTCTATCCATTGGCTGGAAATCAACAGTGGTCCAGTCGATTCCCATTAAAGCTTGAAAGATAGCCTCTTCATGGATCAGAGAAGACGGTTCAATATCAGGAGCGTAAGTATGCTTACGGATTGGAGGAATCAGATTCTCCGCTTCAAGAGTTGGTGCAGGCACTCGTTTGTTCTGATTGTTGTACTGGGCTTGATAATGCGACAAGTCGGCCTCTTCAGCCAATTGACAAGCCAGAGGGCGTACTGCACGGTTTATTGCCCTCAAATCATCTTCATTGAACTTAGAGCCATCTTCCTTCAGGCTGGGATAGCCTTGAGCTGCCTCAACAGGATCGAAATCCGGCACCCATGCTTTTGCCCGGATCAAGGCATTAATGGCTCCGGTTCGAGCAGCAGATTTTTTCAGCTCTTCAATCCGAGCAGGAAGCATTGACAACCTATTAAGAGTGTCTTGGATTAAAGAGGGTGCCGGATTGTTATGAGAGGCCGTGGTGATGATCCGCTGCGCTCCGGTATACAGTTGTTCAACTAAAGTGTAGGCAGCTTTCAACTTCTTTCGAACATCTGACCCTAAGTGACCAATGCGTGTACCTGCAACAATACAGGAACGATCACAAACCGGATCTATTATAAGCAGGCCAGAGTTGTCAAAGAAACCAAAAGGAGCTTACCAAAGATAGCAGCAGTCATGGAGTGTACTTGCCGCTTTACGGCGGTCAGCTCATCTACCACCGGTTTAAGCGCAGCTTCAGCGTTTTCAGCTCTTTTTATTAAAGCGGCCTTCTTAGTGTCCCAATCAGCCCGCTCCTTCTTGAAGACCTCTTTTAGCTGTTCTGTGATGCTCAAACCGCTGGTTAATTCTTCCCTTGCCTTGTCGGTTTCAGCTTGTTGGGTCTTCAAAGTTTCCTGCAGATCGGTAATCCGGTCCTCTTTGATCCTCACTTCAGCCTGCATCAAGACAGTGCTTGGCTTTAAACAAACGGTACAAGAATTTGAAGTATCAACCACATAACAAGTTATATGCTTGATACTTGGGGGCTAATGCACCTTCAATTTTCATCTCTTACTAAATCGCAAAGTCCCAAGCTCAATACAGGTATTCAACTTGGCACTTGGGGGCTAATGGCTATTTATTCAGTTATTTTCTGATGTTAGAATATTTGTTGGAGTCCAGGTTTAACTATACTAAGTTGAACCGGCCCTTGGGGGCTACATTGATGGATTTCAAAGTTTTGAGGATTATATTCAAGTCCCGGTTTGAAGAAGGTTACAAACCGGCCCTTGGGGGCTAGGATGATTAACATAGTAGCAGTAATTAAAGAAAGAAGAAGCACAAGGAAGTTACCTCAAATTTATCCCTCATCATCTTTACTAGACCAGCTTCACAGTCACGACTAGTATATAGCCAGTTCAAGTAACCAGAATGAAGATCCTGGGCACTCAGAGCAGCATATGTTTCCAGATTAACATCCCATTTGCCTTTGTTCATGGCAGAAGAATCTTCTTTCACAGTATGCTTAGTTAAAGCGACAGGATTCCCTGGTTCAAAGCGGCCTACGCCGGTAATTACAACGTCATCATCCTTGGACTCACCGGTTTGCATTGGCGCAGTCGGTTTATCGGCAGGTTTTGAAGGACTGCGGGATCTTTCAATCCGGACGGAGCTGGCAGGCTGGTCAACAGGTACTGAAGTATTGATAGGCCTTTCCTCAGGAATAGCATCATCTTGCAAGGGAGGATCATTGGGAATATCCTTATGAACGAACGTTTCAACATCTGGTGCTTTATCCTGTTCAGGGGCGACATCTTCCTCGGCCGCTTTATCCAGGCGGGCTTTCTTGCTCGGTTTAGGTTTAGCCCTGAAAGAGAAACAAATAGTCAAGGAATGGCATAAGTTATAACACAGTATACCAGAAGCATATGTTCAGCCTAGCTTACCCAAGAACCGTTTTCAGTGGCGGCAGCTGAGTGGCCGATGATTCACCAGAGGAAGAATGAGAGGTAACCTGATAATCGGAGTCGGACGGATTAAGAGGTTGACGGATGAAACCCACTTTAGGATATAAATTAATAAAAAGGTCGGAGACCTCGGAGCGGCGTTTTCGAACCGGACTGTTTGGTAAACCGGCGGAGGTAACTACCTGGCCGCTGTGCCGGGTTGTGCGGCGAGCTTCATGTTGCTGAGTTTTCATAAGAAATTTGGGATCCAAGTAAGCAAGAGGATGAGAAAATTTAACTTTCCAGTTTGCCTGGCGAAATTTTGGCAAAAGATCTGAATCAGAAGAAAGAATAGTTACCTCAGCGACATCAGCATTGCTGGCTTCAGCGTCGTCCTGACAAGTATCATCATCAATAAGGCGTGTAAAAAGTAAGCCTAGTGAATCGAGTTCTACCTCAAGGTCCGAGTTACCCACATCATCATCAACAGCAGGATCAGATGAAGCAGTGGTTTTCCTCTTTTTAGCAGGCTTCTTGATAACCTTGGTCTTTGGCCGGGTTGACCATTCTGCTTTCTCCGGTTTGTCTTGCGGAAGCTTCTTGCTCCAAAACGGATTATCACCCTGGTTAAGCAGCAATTGATGTCAGACAGAGATAGCAATATCAGGTTCAGTAAAAAGTACAATCAAAATCTTACAGCTGGCGGTTTGTTGGTAGCACAGAAAGGGAGCAGGCCGGTTTGAGCGCAAAGGTGTTCCGGTTCGTTCAACATTTTCTTCACAGCATCTGTGACTTCATCATCTGAGAGCTGGATTTTGGTGTGTTTGGAGCGGATCATCGACGCTACCAGTATACTTGCACATTAAACCGGAGCGCCGGCTGAGAGGCAGTATGCTCCATGATATCCAACAGCGTGCGAGATCTACTCCTGTTAAACCGTTAGCCATGAAGGCGTGAAGCTTGGACAGTTGCGGAGCGTATTTACTCCTCTCCTTGGCACTTAACCTTTGTGGGAAGGGGTGTGTATTGCTGAGCCGCTCCGGACGAAAGCCAGGCAAAGGATTTTCATCGTCAGGGGAGGTATCTTTGTAGTAGAACCATGTGGCATTCCACTCCTTAGGGTGACTGTGTAGTCCGGCATGGGGATAAGTGATCTCTTTCCTTTTCTGAATTGCCATACCACCCAATTCGGTATTGGGGCCATCAGTGAATTCTGTGCGGCGGTTTAAGTGGAAGCAGTCTCTAAACAATTCAACTGAGGGCTCCTCTTGAAGGTATACCTCACAGAGCACTTGGAAGTGACATAGGTTGGTAACAGAATTGGGGCCAGTATCTTGCGGGCGGAGCTGAAAATTGGCTAGCACATCCCGGTAAAATTTAGAACCGGGCGGTTTGAAGCCCCGGGCTAAATGATCTGCAAAGATCACAACCTCTCCCTCTTGAGGTGTGGGAGGACATTCATTACCAGGAACCCTCCAGTGGATTGTATCTTTGCTGTCTAAAGCGCCGATCAAGACTAAATCATCTAGCTGGGTTTCTGTGACGCGAGAAGGAACCCAGTTGCACTCATATACTTGTTTGGCCATGGTGAGATCTACAAGAAATAGGTGATTCCAGTTCAAGAATATGTTGGATAAAAGAAGGTGCTGGTATGAACAATGCTAAGCCGGAGGCAGTATATTTAAACCGGATTTCTATGAGGTGGCATCATATGGATAAAGAATTCTGGCGGTTCAACAAGGGGACTAACGGTGTATACCGGTTTACTAACTTTTTTCTATATTAAGTTAAACCGCCTGATCTAAACATTGGAGGCAATTGCGGATGGCTAAGTATGTAGAAACAGGTTTCACAAAGTCTTATTACAGCAATGGATCTGAAGCAAGTTCAGAAAAAACAGAAAATATTCCAAAGAGTAAAGCGGAACGGAAGTAAATCAATGGGCAGGTATGTGGATGAGATCTATAAACCTGAGTGAGAAACTACAGGCGGATGCTAAAAAGTTACTGCTAGTCAGAGCAGGGTTTCACAGATCTATCCAGGAGTCTGGGTACAAGCATGAACAAGTTATGAATACGGCAAAAACACGAACCCTAGAACAGATCTATGTCCAGAAGAACAGAAGGCTTACCAGAATCGAGGAACACGCGGAAGGCTACCGCGGTGCTCTGGTGCGTTCAGGTTGATGCAGTGGCCCAAGACGGTGCAGAGGTCAACGGCGGCGGAGGAGCTCCGAGGCGGGCGACGCGAGGAAGATGAAGAGAAAGAGACGAAGGGGAGAAAAGGAAATGACCCTTCGGTCCTATTTATAAGGCAGGGGACGTGTGTCAGGCGCGCGAATCCAGGAGCCAAAAAATTTCGGAAGTGGAGCTGTTGCTTTGGGCATTGCAGATCTATTAATAAAAAAGGGCGTCATAAATGTTAAACTTCGTGATGACGTCATGCCGGTTTACAGCAACCAGAGATGATGACGACAGGGCGGTTTACCAATTACCAGAAGATGTTGAAGACAAAGGATTTTTATGAAGGATTGACATGAACCAGTTGAAATCAATCTGGGGCCTAATGTTGGGGATATTACCACTGGGCGTGAACCGGCCTACCTGGGCCGGGTTAACTTCAGTAGTAGTATAAGCAGATGAAGGCCCAAGGCCTGTAGTCGGTTTAGAACCTGTAGCCGTAAACCGGCTTGATATGTAAACTTGTATTGTAAGTTAGGAATAGAGAGATACCAACCGGGATACGAGTATGAACCGGTTGGGACTCTATGGACCGACGGGCGTCACCCATGTATATAAGGGGACGACCCGGCGGCGGTTCAAGGACAGACAACAACAACTCGAGCCTAGGCGAAGCTTGTTTGCTCCCTAGCCATCGAGGCCATATCAATTCCATCACAACTAGATGTAGGCTTTTACCTTCATCGAAGGGGCCGAACTAGTATAAACCCTTGTGTCTTTGTGTCCGCTTTAACCCCTTCAAGTTAACCCGTAGCGATGGCTCCACGACTAAGTCCTTTCACTAGGACATCTGCCGTGACAAATCCACGACAGGAGGCTTGATTTCTTGAACTCCACATGCATATCACCAGGTTGAGGTAGGGGATAGTCCTCTTCGTCGGAACTCGTTTCCTCCATCCTCTTTGGATCATAGTCTTCTTCTTCCTCCGTGGTCCAGCCATAATGCTCCGCATCCCCATAGACTTTTGGATTGCAATATAATCAGCCATGTAGCTCTCTCCCTCTGAGTCTTGGGAAGACATCTTGCTCTAATCTGCAGTAGCAACAACTCAAAATGAAAACAGAGGATATTTGCGTGATACAGGAGTCAAAACCTTTGGGAGTATATATAATGAATTTTTACCAACCAAAATACGTATCATGCAAGGAAACGGAGTCTGGAGGGCACACGAGGTGCTCACGAGGTAGGGGGGGCGCGCCCAGGGGGGTAGGGCGCGCCCTCCACCCTCGTGGAGGCCTCGTGTCCTCCCGGACTGCTACTTATTTTTCTATTTTTCTAAATATTCCAAAACGGAGAAATATTGCCTTAAAAATTGTTTTGGAGTCGGTTTACTTACCGTACCACATACCTATTCCTTTTCGGAGTCTGGAACGTTCTGGAAAGTGTCCCTTATGTATTCCTCCGGGGTTACGGTTTCAATAATATTAGTTTAAATGTTTATAAGATTACCTGAGATATAGTGTTTGATCCTTTGACCGTTTACCACCTTCGGATTTGTGCCTGCGAAGTTGTTGATTTTTATGGCACCGGAATGATAGACCTCCTCGATAACGTAGGGACCTTCCCATTTGGAGAGAAGTTTTCCTGCAAAAAATCTTAAACGAGAGTTGTATAGCAATACATAATCACCTACATTAAACTCATGTTTTTGTATCCTTTTGTCATGCCATTGTCGGTGTACTAAAGTAGGGGTACCTTAGTATCCCGAACTTGTGCACGGGCAGTCGCAGCGTCCCGCGGCAAGGCTTGCCGGACGTCCGCCAAGATCCTTCGCTATTCCTATTACTACCATTCAAGAACAAAGTGTTTAACTGCAAAGACAAGGCCCCGGAAAGAGGAGCTTGCCGGGAAGGACAAGACCCCGGCAAGAGGAGCTTGCTGGGAAGGCCAACCTAGACCCGACGAGCGGCAAGCTTGCGGGTGCGACAAGACAGCGACCGTGGCAAGGCGCTTGCCGCGGCGAAGCCACCACTCTGCGCCCACGCTCCAGCACATCCGACAACGTGTCGCCGCAGGATCGCTCCTAGTGCACGTGGCGGGTAGCTGTGCAGCCAAGCGGTGCGAGGTGGCAAGTGAAGATGACTAGAAGGCCATCGTGGCGATCGGTGGCGCTCTTAACGGTCGTTTCTTGCACTGTTTGGGCGACCGGACGGGCATTAAATGCCCTTGTCCCCCGCCGTCAGAGTTAGGTAGGGGGCACTGTTGATAGCGGTTGTACCAACCCCTGTTTTTACTTTTTTACCCCTCTTTCTATGCTGCCACCTGTCGGTGACCCCTTTAGACTATAAAAAGGAGGCCCATGCACACGTAGAAGGGGTTCGACTCATTCGAAACTACAACACACCCACGCTCTTGAGCAAGAACAGAATAGAAACACAAAGCAGCAGTAGGAGTTTTATCTCTCCGGAGAGCTCCGAAGCTGGGTAAAATCCCTCGCGTGCTTCGCCTCGATCTGCTCTTCATGTGCCCTCCGCTCCCTTGCCGGACCGAAAAGGGGCCCTGCCCCATAGGTGCTCGTCCCCCACGACATCTTTGGCGCGCCAGGTAGGGGGGCGTCGAGGTTGTGCGAACCTGATCCGGCGTTTGTACGCGCTACATCAACATCTTCATCGACATGCCACCGAAGAAGAAGACTTCGGAGGTGGCCCCTCCGTCCACGTCGATCCTACCATCACCGGAGCAACCGGGCGGTGGGATGGACGCCGGCGGAGGAGCAGGCGCCGAAGGTGGGACTCACGTCGTCACCAGGTCCAAGGACAAGGCCCCGCAAGCTTCAGCGTCTGTACATACACCGCACCCCTCCCAGGGAGTGCAAGATCGACAACGCCATGGTGCTCCTAGTACCGTACTCGCGTTGGAGCAAGGCCAAGCTGGTGGGTCGCGGGACGCTCAAGGTCAACATGCACGTCAGCACGCTGGCACGAGCGCAGGACGGTCGCCTGGACGAGATGTTGCTCCTTCTAACAATGTTAGAAGTCTGAGCATATCTCGCTCCTCGCGTCGTTCGCCGCCACCACCCAAGACTCTAGAGGAAGCGCTGGCCGAGCCCAGCTGCTTCTAGATTACCCTCCAGCGCCGGACAAGATCGACGACTGGAGGGCCACTATTCAGAGCCTCATCGGCTTCGCCAACGGCGACAAGCCCCGGCAACCAAGCACATCGAAGCCCCGGCAAGACGCCCAGGCGCAAGTCGACGCCGACAAGACCGCTGGGGGTGCCACCACCGTGCACTCCTCGCCCCGAAGGCCAAAATCGCCGACTCGCTGGGCCAACCTCGACACCGACTCCACCGCGTCGTCGGACCCGCGAGCTCGCCGCAATCAACGCCAGGTTCTCCAAGAACGACGACACGAAGACGCTCGTACTCGCATCGAGCGCCGAAGAGAAGCGCGGGGTCAGTTAGACCAGCGCGCTGGGCCCACTGTTGATATGCATGCACCAGGGGAACCAGGCGACTTGCCATACGTGGTAGGTTGCCCTGCATTCACCCGTGAGCTGCGGCAGGTCCAGTGGCCCAGTACCAAGAACTTCAAGCCAGACGTGCCCGAGAAGTATGATGGCAGGATGCATCCGTCAGAGTTCCTCAACGTCTACACCATCGCGGTGCAGGCTGCCGGGGGGTGCGACGGGAAGATCCTCGCCAACTACTTCCCGCTGGTGCTCAAGCCCAACGTCAGATCTTGGCTCATGCACTTGCCGGACAACTCCATCTCTTCGTGGGTGGACCTGTGCCATCAGTTTGTCGGCGCCTTCACAGGCGGCCACAAACCCCATTGCCAGGAGAGCGATCTTCATCTGCTCGCCCAGAAGGAAGGAGAACCCCTGCGCAAGTACATACAGAGATTCAGCCAGGTGCAGCGCAACATCCCAGACGTCCACCCTGCCGCGGTTATCAGCGCGTTCCATCAGAACGTGCGTAACCACAGGATGAGGGAGGAGATGGCGATGTGCAAAATCAGAGATGTCAGCGAGCTATATGCTCTGGCCAACAAGTGTGCATGTGCTGAAGAGGGGAGGAAACTCCCCGGAGAGAACGCAGAAGCAGAAGGATCTGACAGTGAGGATGCCGCCCCGGCAAAGAAGAACCGGAGGCGGAACAACAGAAAGAGAAAAGCTAAGGATGTGCTAGTTGTCGAGCAGTCCAGCAATGGAGGTGGCGCCGAGAAGGCCAAAGCTGGTGATTCCGGCGAGGCTGTGGTGGCCGCCGACAAGCAGGACGGCTCCGGCAAGCAGTACTGCAAGATCCATCGCACCAAGGGCCATGACCTCCAGGCCTGCAAGAAGGTTGAGCAGCTCGTAGAACTGCAGAAAGCTGAATACGAGCGCCACGACAAGGAGAAGGCCCAGGAAGGTGGCAGAGGATCCGGCAAGAAGCGTCCCGCTCGGGGAGGGCGCCGCGGCAAGGCCAAGCAGCGCCAAGGAGATAGGCCTCCCCGCGGCCGCGACAAAGACGAAGACGAAGATGAAGATGATGAGATGGAGGAGGATGAGACTGACGAGCAGGAGTTCCAGAAGGCAACAGAGGTTTTGTGCGTCGACGGCGGTGCTTCTCTGCACACCTCACACCGCCAACTCAAACAGTGGGTGTGGGAAGTGAATGCAGCAGAACCGTCCATTGAATCGCGCAAGCCCCTGAAGTGGTCCAGCACGCCCATCATCTTCGATGTTGAGGATCACCCTGATCGCATAACTGCGGTCGGGTGCTTGCCGATGTTGGTTTCGCCAACAATCCGCAACCTCAAGGTCACGAAGATGCTGGTTGACGGCGGGGCCGGCCTAAATCTGATCTCCTCCGCAGTGCTCAAGAAGCTCCAGATCCCCGACAGCGAGCTCGAAGAGACTGGTACTTTCCAAGGAATCAACCCAGGAAGGAGCAAGCCGAAGGGGAAGACCACGCTGCCAGTGACGTTTGGCAGCGAGCTGAATTTCAGGACAGAGAGAGTTACATTTGACGTTGCTGATTTCCCATTGCCCTACAATGGGATACTTGGCCGTCCAGCGCTCGCCAAGTTCATGGCAGCCTCTCATTACGCCTACAACGTGCTCAAGATGCCCGGTCCGATAAGTGTCATTTCTGTCCATGGCGACAAGAAAGATGCACTTATCTGTACCGACAAGATCTACCGGGAAGCAGCAGCCGCAGCAGAACGCAAACCACTTGCCGCTGAAGCTCCCGGGGGGAAGAAGAAGACCAAGTCCGGCAAGAGTAGCTCTGATGCCCACTCCGGCAAGCGCACCTCTTCGGAGTGCTGCGCTACCGTCGAGGACGCACCATCGAGCTCCACCGGCAAGTGCAAGAAGGCAAAGACAGCTTCACCAGAGACCAAGAAAGTGGCCGCCAAGGAGGACGGCACTGGTGGTACCTTCACCATCAGTGCCACGCTTGACCCTAAATAGGAAAGCGCGCTCATTGCTTTCCTGCAGGCGAATGTCGATGTGTTTGCATGGCAACCATCTGACATCCCTGGTGTTCCCAGGAAAGTAATTGAGCACCACCTTGCCGTCTGCCCTCACGCGCGGCTCGTCAAGCAGAGAGTCAGGAAGCAAGCAGTAGAACGCCAAGAGTTCATTGCATAAGAGATCAAGAATTTGGAAGCAGCAGGCCTGGTCCGAGGAGTACTCCATCCAACGTGGTTAGCCAATCCAGTAGTCGTGCGCAAAGCAAACGGGAAGTGGAGGCTTTGTATTGACTTCACTGATGTTAATAAAGCTTGTCCCAAGGATCCATTTCCCTTGCCGCACATTGACCAGATTGTCGACTCCACGGCAGGATGTGATCTGCTTTCATTCCTTGATGCATACTCAGGATATCATCAGATCTTCATGGCTGAAGAGGATGAAGAGAAAACCGCATTCATTACTCCATGTGGCACGTACTGCTTTGTACGGATGCCTTTCGGACTAAAGAATGCTGGTTCAACATTTGCAAGAGTAGTCAGTCATGCTTTTGAGCCACAGCTGCACAGAAATGTAGAAGCTTACATGGATGACATAGTGGTCAAGAGCAAGGACAAAGAAACTCTGATCCAAGATTTGGACGAGACTTTTGCAAATCTGCGCAAGATCAATCTCAAGTTGAACCCCGAGAAGTGCGTGTTTGGAGTTCCTTCCGGCAAGCTTCTCGGGTTCTTTGTGTCCCAGAGGGGGATTGAAGCCAATCCCGACAAGATCAAGGCCATCGAGCAGATCGAAGCACCGAAGCGAGTCAAGGACGTACGAAGGCTTGCCAGCTGCGTTGCTGCTCTCAGTAGGTTCATCTCTAAGTCTGCTGAGCGCGCCCTGCCATTTTTCAAAATTTTGAAAAAGGTAGGTCCAATGAAATGGACTCCGGAAGCAGAGGCTGCGCTGCAGGACTTGAAGAGATACCTATCCTCCACTCCAATACTTGTCGCACCTAAACCACAAGAGAAGTTGCTGCTATATCTGGCGGCAACCAATCAAGTGGTTAGTGCTGCGATTAGTAGCGGAGAGGGAGACAGATGATGAGCCAGCGACCGCGGCAAGTGAGTCCAGCGACAAGCAGGGGGCTTCCCCGACAAGCTCTGGTCCCGACAAGGATGGATCTGTGCAGCTGCCGGAAGAGAAACAAAAGAAGATGGTGCAGCGCCCAGTTTATTTTGTCAGTTCCCTTCTGCAGGGAGCTAGATCAAGATACTCTGGAGTGCAGAAGTTGCTTTTCGGCCTTCTCATGGCCTCAAGGAAGCTGCACCATTACTTTCAAGCACATGAGATCACAGTTGTCACTCGCTTTCCGCTGAAGAGGATATTGCAGAATCCAGAAGCAACAGGCAGGATTGTCGAGTGGGCGCTGGAATTGTCAAGCTTTGGCCTCAAGTTTGAGAGCACTTCAACTATCCAGAGCCGAGCATTGGCAGAATTCATAGCAGAATGGACGCCAACACCTGATGAAGAAACTCCGGAGACGAGCATCCCCGTCAAGGAAGCGAGCAAAGAATGGATCATGTACTTTGACAGTGCCTTCTCGCTGCAAGGCGCCGGTGCGGGCGTACTACTTGTCGCACCCACCGGAGAGCACCTCAAGTACGTGGTCCAAATGCACTTTCCCAAGGAGCAAGCAACAAACAATACTGCAGAGTATGAAGGCTTGCTTGCCGGACTCAGGATCGCGGCAGACCTTGGGATCAAGAAGCTTATTGTCAGGGGTGACTCGCAGCTTGTCGTCCGTCAAGTGAACAAAGATTATCAGAGTCCGTTGATGGAAGCCTACATTGATGAAGTGAGGAAGTTGGAAGAGCATTTTGAGGGCCTGCAGATGGAACACGTTCCAAGAGCTCAAAATGACATTGCAGATGGCCTGTCAAAATGCGCCGCACTCAAGTTACCTGTGGAACCAGGAATTTTTGTGCTCAAGCTGACTCAACCATCTGTAACACCATCAACTGGACAGAGCAAGAAGAGGAAGTTGATTACCAGCGACTACTTTCCGGCAGAGCTCCCCGGAGCCGCCGTCAAGAAGGTCTCCAAAATCAACACAAAGAGTGCTGAGGAGCAGTCTGCTCCGACAAGCCCTAGGGCTTGTTTCGTTGAAGTAGACGCTCCCGACAAGCTGTGTCCCGACACACTTGCCGGGGAGCATCACGCTCCGGCAGAATCACAGATTCTTGCCGTGGAAGCAGATGTTCCCGCAGCAGCATTTGCGCCTTTAGTCCTTGTCGTTGAGCCACAAGCTCCGGCATGGGCACAGCAGATCGTCCATTTCCTTCAGACAGGAGAATTTCCCGAAGAACAAGAAGAAGCGGAGAGAGTAGCCCGGCAATCAAGTATGTACCAGTTTGTCGATGACATACTGTACAGAAGAAGATTCAACGGAGTGAAATTGAAGTGCATTTCCCGGGAAGATGGACAGGAGCTGTTGGCGGAGATACATGGAGGCATATGTGGTCACCACATTGGCGCAAGAGCACTTGCCGGCAAAGCCTTCCGGCAAGGTTTCTTCTGGCCGACAGCCCTCCAGGATGCAACTGCACAAGTAACCAAGTGTGAAGCATGCCAGTTCCATTCCAAGCAGATACATCAACCAGCTCAAGCTCTCCAAACAATCCCTTTATCCTGGCCATTTTCGGTCTGGGGGCTCGACATCCTCGGCCCCTTTCCCCGAGCTGTCGGGGGCTCTGAGTACTTGTACGTTGCAATCGACAAGTTCACAAAGTGGCCTGAAGTGGAAGCAGTGAGGAAGGTGACAGCACAGTCAGCAGTCAAGTTCTTCAGGTCAATTGTTTGTCGTTTCGGAGTCCCTAACAGGATCATCACCGACAATGGCACACAATTCACGAGCCGCACCTTCATGCAGTACGTCCAAGATCTTGGCACCAAGATCTGCTTTGCTTCTGTTGCTCACCCGAGAAGCAACGGTCAAGCGGAGAGGGCAAACGCTGAAGTGCTGCGCGGGCTCAAGACCAGAACTTTTGATAGGCTGCGCAAGTGCGGAAGAAATTGGATCGAGGAGCTGCCGGTGGTTCTTTGGTCGATCAGGATGACACCAAATCGAGCCACTGGCCAGACACCTTTTGCTCTAGTCTATGGAGCAGAAGCAGTTCTCCCCACGAAACTCGTATACGGATCGCCTCGAGTGCTCGCTTATGATGAGCTTGAGCAAGAGCAGCTGCGGCAAGATGACGCGCTGCTCCTCGAGGAAGATCGTGTTCAGGCTGCTGTACGAGCTGCTCACTACCAGCAAGCTTTGCACCGCTACCATAGCCGCAAAGTTAATGCCAGAAGCTTCGAGGAAGGCGACCTTGTTCTTCGGCGCGTTCAATCCGCCAAGAATTCCAACAAGTTGACGCCGAATTGGGAAGGCCCTTATCGGGTGAAACGAGTCACCAGGCCCGGCGCTGTCTGCTTTGAGACCGAAGATGGCTTTCCGGTGAGCAATTCCTGGAACATAGAGCATCTTCGCAAGTTTTACCCATAAGGCGCGGTTGCCGAAATCTGTTCCGGCAACCACCTTTTGTACAAGCCTTGCCACTGTTGCATGTAACCCTTTGTACAAAGCCGGGCGCAGATCCCGTGCATAAATAAAGTTCATGTGCTTCGCACATCTTGTCAAATTTCATGCATTCTTTCTTTTTTGCATGTTTTATCTGACACTTTGTGCAGCACTTACCCCCGGTAAGCAATAACGAGCCTTAAGGCTCCATATCATTATTTTCTCTTCTTTCTTCTCAAAAAGAAGGTTCCTTCGCCCACAAGTTCACGGGGGGGGGGGGGGGGGGAGGAGAGGATAAAGATGTGGACCAGGCGTCGTTCAAAGGAGTCTAGCCTTGCCGGGACACAGACGACAGAAAAGCTAAGTTGCCAAAATTTGAGCGTGATCAGTTTTTAAAATTTTAAGCTATCCTCCTTGAACGACTGTGCTTTGTATGGAAAACCTGTGCACGGAGGAACCTCCTCGTAGCTAGTTGCGCTCTTACTTTGTTTCGAGTCCGCTCAACAGCCTAAGTGTGCTGCAACTAGTTGCGGCAAGGTTTCTTGCCGGAGCCGGCACCGCCAGTGAGCTGCTGATGTTCCGCACTCAGCACTCGCGGAAAGCGTGCCCGTACCGGCAAGTTCCCTAAAAGCGTAGGGTAAGAACATACAAAGAAAAGGACCAAGTAAAGGAGATAGCATAGCAAGCATTGCCCAGAATAAAGTTATATTACAAAAGTAACTTGTTGAGGCACTGACTGAATTGTTCTCATGACTTAAATAAACAGTGACAAGGAAAGGAGAAGAAGGATGGCCTAATCCACGCGCTCGCCGTCAACCCTCCTGACCTCATTCACCTTGTCCATGATGGGTGCGACAATGGCTTTGAGTTCTTCAAGATCAGCACCCGCCGGCAGCTTCTTGAGGACGCGGGTGAGGTCGAGGCCCGGGTTGCGGAAGAGTATCTTCACCAACACCTTCTCCAAGACCTTGGCGCAGATTGCGCGCGACTCGTCCGCCAGCTTCTTCGGGATCCTTTCCCGGAGTTGCTGGAGGGCCGTCACCACGCCCTTGAAGAAAAGAGTAAGCTTGGCGTTGGGCTGGAGATTTTCGTCAGTGGAGTACCCGAAGCCCGCCAAGTCTAGTTCCGCCAGCTCCTCGTCGATGGATGCAGCGATGTTGACGAGGCCCTCCGTCCAGAGCTCCACCATGGCCTTGAAGGTGTTCTAAGTCTTGGCAGCCCTCGTCAGACACTCTTCGTTGCCCTTGACCTCTTTCTTCAAGTCATCCTCTCGCCTCTTGGCGGCGTCCAGCGTCTCCGTCAAGGTGGCCAGCTTCAGCTCCAGATCAGCGCTCGAGTCCTTGGCGGCGTTCAGTTCCTTGATCTTCTCGGCAAGTTGAACTTGCAGATCGCCATGGGCAAGTGCATCCTTCTCGCATTCGCGCTGGAGTGCGGCAAGCTCTTCATTCTTCCCTTTCATGTTCGCCTCCAGCTGCGTCACCTTCACCTCTAACTCCTTCTTGGCGGCCTCAGCAGCCGCGGCGGCATCCTTCGCCTCCTTGAGTGCCCCGCCAAGTGATTGCTCCCGGGCCTCGAGCTCCTCCTCGTGGCTGTCCAGATTAACCTTCTTCTGTGCCAGTTCACCTTCCCGCCTGGACAGCTCCTCGGCGGCGAGCCTCTGCTGCTCCTCGGCTTCGGCCTTTTCCAGGATGAATGCCTTCTTCGCCTCGTCAAGTCGCGCCCTTTCCTCCGCAATGGATCGGAGGGCCTCCTAGTTGCGGCTCTTCAGCTCCTCCGCATACTTCTCTATGTCAACCCCCGCCCGCGCGACCAGCGCTTCCCGGGACTCAAGCTTCGCTTGCCGGGCGCGGTAGAGTGACACCAACTTTCAGAGCAACTGCTCCTCTTCGGACTCGCCGCTGCTGCTGCTTGGCACTTCAACCACTGCCAGCCCAGCAGAGGCGAGTACTTCTCCATCAAATTCCTCTCCTTCCACCGGCGCCCTGGAGCTTGACGCCCAGGGAAGCTTGATGTATACGCCCTCGCCGGCCTTCAAGTAGGCGCCTGGCTGGGGCTCCTCGGAGCCCGGCGCTGCATCAGCGGCGGAGGGGTCGGCAGTCGGTGTACCGCCTTGCGCTCCTGCACCCTCAGGGTCGCCGGTACGACTGCCGGACCCCTCGCCAGCTCCTGCGCCAGCAGCCTTGGCGGCTTCTTCGTTGACGGGTTCATCAGCGCCGACCTCTTCCTCGTCAGCGGCGGCATCTTCAGTATTGCCGCGTGCGCCTTCCTCACCGGTGGCCTCAGTCTCCATCGGGTCTATGAGAGAGGGATCAGAAGACAGGAAGAGGAAGAAAAAGTCAAGCAAAGATCCAAAAAGAAGATCAAAAGAAAAACCCAAGGGAAAATTTCCGACAAGAAGGGTTACCTGTGCTGGGCTCCGTGACCATGGGCTCCACCACCGGAGGATCGCTGGTCCCGTCCCTCGCCGGGGAACTGCCCCTTGCCGGGGACCGCTCCCTTGCCAGAGAGCGCTCCCTTGTCGGAGAATCGCCCCTTGGCGGCATAGTCGAAGCAGACAGCACCTCTGGAGCGGCTTCTGGTTGCTCCTAATGGACCTGCTCTTCTCCTACACAAGTAAATCAACAATCAAGATGTCAGCAAAATAAAAGCACCCATGCGCTCCCCACAACAGAAAGTGAACCAAACACTTACGCTGGGGGCTGTGCTGGGGGCTGCTGCGAGGAGAAGGAACCGGGTCCGTCAAGGTCAAGGTGGTCTCGGACGTGTCTTCTGCCATCACAGCAGGGTCGTCCTCGATGACAACCACAGGGACCTTGGCCCTCTTCACCGCTCTCTCGGCCAGAGTCCTGAAATGGAATAAGGATTCAGAGGGAAGCAGATCAGATGCAAGACAAGCAACAACAAGGATCAAAGAAAAACAAGTACAGTGAGAAAAAAAGCCTTACTCCTCCTCCTCTTCTTCCTCCTCGTCGGAGCTCAGCGCAGAGAGGTCGAAGTCTGGTACCCTTTCTGCGCGGCGAGGCGGAGGAGTAGGCTCCCTTGGACGTTTGCCGGGGGCTGCGGCAGGATCGGGCGTGGCAGCCCGGGAAGACCCCGCCTCAGTTGCTGGCACGGCCTGAGATGCTCGCGCGGCAACGGTACTTCCCACGGTGGAGCGCGTCCCACGACGCTACGGCTGTTGGCCTGCCTGCCGCCCTGCTGTATCTCCAACTCGACGGAGGCGCCTTCTTGGTTGGAATTGGGGCTGCACTGGGGGCTCCGCCTGCGGCAAGCTGCTCGAAGACGGCTGGCCACTCGCGCCCCCGGCGGGCTCACTCGCTTCGGCCTCGGGCTCCCTCTCGCCAAGGACCCCTCCGGCAAGGTCCTCCCGGTCGGCAAGGCTTGCCGCCTCGGCCGCTTCTGCCTCCTCCAACGTGAAGCCAAACTCACCCGCGGCGGCGGCTGCCGCCGCCTCTTCGGCCCTGGTGGCGATGTACCGCATCTCGTCGTCGGTGGTGTCGCGGGTGAGGAGCCTCTGCTCGTCGGCATTGACTGCTACCTCCGTCAAGCCATCGAAGAATTGCCACACGACGTCGTCGGCGGGTGAGGGAGTCCTGGACTAGGGGGTGTCCGGACAGCCGGACTATCAATGTCCGCCGGACTATCAAGACTACGAAGATACAAGATTGAAGACTCTGCCCCGTGTCCGGACGTGACTTTCCTTGGCGTGGAAGGCAAGCTTGGCAATATGGATATGTAGATCTCCTACCATTGTAACCGACTCTGTGTAACCCTAGGCCTCTCCGGTATCTATATAAACCGGAGGGCTTTAGTCCGTAGGACAAGATACAATCATACCATAGGCTAGCTTCTAGGGTTTAGCCTCCTTGATCTCGTGGTAGATATACTCTTGTACTACCCATATCATCAATATTAATCAAGCAGGAGTAGGGTTTTACCTCCATCGAGAGGGCCCGAACCTGGGTAAAAAACATCGTGTCCCTTGTCTCCTGTTACCATCCGCCTAGACGCACAGTTCGGGACCCCCTACCCGAGATCCGCTAGTTTTGACACCGACATTGGTGCTTTCATTGAGAGTTCCTCTGTGTCGTCACCAATAGGCTTGATGTCATCTTCAACCTGCAACGCTGTCCTGGGTGAGACTTTCCTCCCCAGACAGATCTTCGTATTCGGCGGCTTCGCACTGCGGGCCAATTCACTTGGCCATCTGGAGCAGATCGAAAGCTACGCCCCTAGCCGTCAGGTCAGATTTGGAAGCTTAAACTTCACGGCCGATGTCCGAGGAGATTTGATCCTCGATGGACTCGAGCCACAACCAAGCGTGCCGCACTGTGACGATGGGCATGATCTAGCTCTGCCGCCGAACAGTGCTTTGGTGGCCGCACACGAATCCACTCCGGCCATTAGCCCGGAGCCGATCGCCCAGATCGAGGGCTGGTGGATAGACGCCGCCCCGGGGGCTTCAACATCCACGGCGAAGGAGCCGAACACCAATCTTGTCCCCTGCGAAACTCGTGATTCCGAGGCGCCGAACTCCTCGCCGGACTCCGAACCTCCCGCGCCCCTACCAATCGATCCAGATTGGGCGCTGATTATGGAATTCACCGCTGCGGACATCTTTTAATGCTCGCCTTTCGGCGATATCTTAAATTCACTAAAGCATCTCTCGTTATCAGGAGAGTCCTGGCCGGATTATGGCCAGGATGGTTGGGATGCGGACAACGAAGAAATTCAGAGCCCACCCACCATCCACTTTGTAGCCACTGTCAACGATTTAACCGACATGCTAGACTACGACTCCGAAGACATCGACGCTATGGAAGACGATGCCGGAGACGAACAGGAACCAGCGCCCACAGGGCACTGTAAGGCCACCTCATCATATGACGTATACATGGTGGATACCCAAAAGATGGGGACGGCGAAGGAACAGCGGAGGCAGATTCCTTAAAGAAACAGCCCAAGCGCCGGCGTCAGCGGCGCCGCTCTAAATCTCGCCACAGCAAAAACGGAGATTCCGGCACAGGAGATAATAACACTCCAGAGAGTGCCGAAGACAATCCCCTCCCGCAAGACTCAGCGCAGGAGGATGCAGAAGCAAGCCCTCATGAGGGGGCGGCAGATGAAGAGGTTGAGGATCATGATTATATGCCTCCCTCCGAAGACGAAGCAAGCCTCAGCAATGACGAATTCGTCATACCCGAGGATCCCGTTGAACAAGAGCGCTTCAAGCGCAGGCTTATCGCCACAGCAAACAACCTAAAGAAAAAGCAGCAGCAGCTTTAAGCTGATCAGGACCTGCTGGCCGATCGATGGACCGAGGTCCTCGCGGCCGAAGAGTATAAACTCGAACGTCCCTCCAAAAGTTACCCAAAACGCAAGCTGCTCCCCCGATTAGAGGAGGAAGCATACATACATCCATCACCAGCGCACGATATGGCTGACCGACCACCCCGTGGTCGTGACAGAGAGGCATCCAGGCCCCCAGCCAAGACCATACCCCGGCATCGCTCCAAAAGTACGAAGCCAAGAGGGAACGCGCCGGACTTGCGAGACATATTGGAGGACAAAGCAAGGCAATCCAGATCCATCTATGGATCACGTGGGCGCCCTACGACCCATGACGAATACCGTCGTGCCGGATACAATAACCCCGGCCGGGCCGAACACAGCAGACAGCGCTCTCTCGAGCTGCGTCGCGATATTGCTCAATACAGGGGCGCCGCACACCCATTATGCTTCACTGACGAAGTAATGGATCATCAGATCCCCGAAGGGTTTAAACCCGTAAACATCGAATCTTACGATGGCACAACAGACCCCGCGGTGTGGATCGAAGACTATCTTCTCCACATCCATATGGCCCGCGGCGACGATCTCCACGCCATAAAATACCTCCCACTCAAGCTTAGAGGACCAGCTCAGCATTGGCTTAACAGCTTGCCCGCAGAGTCAATTGGGTGTTGGAAGGACCCGGAGGCCGCATTCCTTGATAACTTCCAAGGCACATATGTGCGACCACCAGACGCCGATGACCTCAGCCACATCATTCAGCAGCCAGACGAATCGGCCAGGCAGCTGGCTAGCCCGCAGCAACAATCTCCGTAAAAATTCTGGCAGTCCGGATACTAAGGACAACAACGGCAGGTCACGTCGAAATAAAAACAAGCGCCGAATTAACGGCGATGATAAGGAGGATACGGCAGTCAATGCCGGATTCCGAGGCTCTAAACCCGGTCAACGGAAGAAGCCATTTAAAAGAATCATTCCGGGTCCGTCCAATTTGGACCGAATACTCGACCGCTCATGCCAGATACATGGCACCCCTGAAAAGCCAGCTAACCACACCAATAGAGATTGCTGGGTATTCAAGCAGGCCGGCAAGTTAATTGCCGAAAACAATGACAAGGGGCTAAATAGCGACGACGAGGAAGAGACTCGGCTGCCAAACAACAGAGGACAGAAGGGTTTTCCCCCACAAGTACAGACAGTGAATATGATATACGTGACCCATATACCCAAGAGGGAGAGGAAACGCGCACTAAGGGACGTCTATGCGATGGAGCCAGTCGCCCCAAAGTTCAACCCATGGTCCTCTTGTCCGATCACTTTCGATCGAAGAGACCATCCGACCAGCATACGCCATGGCGGATTCGCCGCATTGGTCTTAGACCCAATCGTCGATGGGTTTCACCTCACGAGAGTCCTGATGGATGGCGGCAGTAGCCTGAACCTGCTTTATCAGGATACAGTGCGCAAAATGGGCATAGACCCATCAAGGATTAAACCTACAAAGACAACCTTTAAAGGTGTCATACCAGGAGTGGAAGCCAACTGTACAGGCTCAGTCACACTGGAATTGGTCTTCAGATCCCTGGATAATTTCCGGAGCGAAGAGTTAGTCTTCGACATAGTCCCGTTTCGCAGCGGCTATCACGCTCTGCTCGGACGAACCGCGTTTGCCAAATTCAACGCGGTGTCGCACTATGCATACCTAAAGCTCAAGATGCCAGGCCCTCGTGGAGTCATCACGGTCAATGGAAATACGGAACGCTCCCTCTGAACGGAGGAACACACAGCGGCTCTCGCGGCAGAAGTACAGAGCAGCCTTTTAAGGCAATTCTCGAGCCCGGCCGTTAAATGGCCGGATACAGCAAAGCGCGCCCGGAGCAATATCAACCAAGACCACCTGGCGCGATCAGAGCACGCGTAAGAATGCGGCCCCAACCCTCGCCCGCGTATGATCGCAAGAATAACACTCCGCGTACATTATTACGCTTTGGAGATACCATGGGCACAGGGGAGGGGGCACGATCACAACGGACCCAGAGTGCGGTTCGACCACACTAGGGGCTCGCAAATGTGCCTCTTTTTTTATTATTATTTTTCTTATTTCTTGTACACAGGACTCTGTTAACCAGAAGCCCTGTCCGGCGGTGAACCTGCCGAACTCATGATGCAATAGTCAGGGACTAAAGAAGGCCGCGTCGAACACTCAGGTGGTCTCAGTTACGAGCATTAAATTCGATTATATACACCAAATCCGCAGCTCATCCCTGGAGGGGGACATGTTTATTTAGTCCAAATCCCTTGCTTACCGCACTATTTGTATCAGTCCGCTCTACTAGCAGACTTTTTCTTTCATTAATAATGCAGCACCTTTATGATCGCAATTGCAGTACATTTTATATATATGTTCATTATATGACATTCTGGCACCCGTATATTTTTGGTATGGCATATTACACCAGGGGCTTATGTTCCCCACTTTATGGTGTGATAAAGTAAGAACACTTTCACAAGTGCGGCACCCCGAACTTATAGCATTATATGAATCGGCTCCGAATCATGTCTTGGGTCAATAGTTGGGTTTGCCCGGCTCCCATGTTTGGCTCCTTACGTTTCCGTTCCGTCGGCTAAGGTAGCACTGGGAGAACCACTGCGATTGCGCCCCGGTTGAGCCGGGTCAACGCCTCAGTGGAGAAAGCTAAAACTGACCGGCATGATAAGGCGAGAGACTGGTCGCTGTTCGAGAGGTTTTTTCGGGTCCTTAAAGACTCACGCCGCTTCGAGCGAAGTTCCGGGTTATGTCCGATGAAGGCATGGATAGCGCCCCGGATTCGGTCTTCCGAATACCAGGGGCTTCGCCGAAATTTAAAATTATAGAATTCTATGGCTAAGTGAGAGTGTTCAAGCATTATAAGTCCAGTTGCCTTGTTCGTCGTGTTGAGCGCCTCCCTAGATGGACCCAAATATGGGAACAAGAGTGCTCAAGTTTATCACCGGACACCCCAGCACTTGTGGCTTGGGGGCTGAAGCCAACGACTTGCCATCTCTCAGATTTTATAAACGGCCGCTTGGGTGCATGATGTGCTATCCGCACTCATTATTCCTGGGGGCTTCTTTTACAGAAGCTCAAGTATACGCATGATGTGCTATCCGCACTCATTATCCCTGGGGGCTTCTTTTACAGAAGCCTAATTATACGGGTTTTATACCCATCACATGTGTCAAGCTTCCACATGTACCTTTTATTCGCCATTATATGCATCGATATGACTTAAGTTTTGGCCAAGCTGGGTTGCCTGGCTCCTGTGCTTACCCCTACGTTCCCGATTGTTCGGCTAGGAGGTAAAGGGAGCACCTCTGCGATTGTTACTGCCGGGTCAGCCGGATGTGTACCTCAGACTGGGTGAAGCCGAAAGCTAGCGTTCTTAAGGGAATATTCGGTCGGTGACTTAAAAGATGACTTTCTACCTATTTGTCTATCTGCCCCCAGATGTTTTACTGCTTTCTTTGCAGTCCGGACATGCACTTTAGGGCATGCCTCCCAGCGAAAGGAACCCTTAACGGAACTATTCTCCCTGGAAGATGTTTCTTACTAACCATGTAATATAACATAACTAGTTGGGCACTTGTCTGATAAAGCACTAATGACCCCTACGCCTGGTCTCCATGCATACCACGGTGGTTTCTTAACCAAAAAGGTATTCGGACACACTCCGGACTCTAGGGTCCCGAGGTCGAAGCGAAAAGGTCGGCAAAGACAAACGATCTACAATCCGGCTAGAAGGCATTTCACATGTCACTTTAAAGGATAACATACATTGTCAAATTTATTGATTGTATTCCTCCTCAATCCCGTCTAACAGGCTGTCTAATTTATAGTCCTGTTGGGAAAATTTAGCAGCCAACTCTACTTGGCTATACACTAAACTCACAGGGATCTCCTTCCCGTCGGGCCCCACCGGTCCAACTTCGGCCATGTGGTTGGGATCTGCCTTCTTGTACCGCGTCTTCACCATGGCCCAAGCCTCCCTCGCACCTTGACGGCAAGCCGAAATCTTCCACAAATGGAAGCGCTGCCGCATTCCCTACAGCTTCTCCGCAAGCTCCCCGAGGCTCTCGGGTAGGGTGAGGGCTGGCCATAAAGCCTGAACGACGCCGCTCATTGCCTGCCGAACTTGTTCGAGTAGTTGCAACAGTTCGGGAAGTTGATCACCCATTGATATGGGCATCTCCTCTGCAGGACGACCCGTGAGTATACCTACAAGACATATCATGTCAAAACGCTTCCTCGCCGGACTCTTCTTTTCAAAAGAGTTCGCTCAAGCACTTACTATAAATGCTGCGACGAAGCCGCTGGTTCTCCTTAACGGAGCCGGACAGCTGGGCCTGTACGCCTTTTAGCTCTTCTCCGAGCTTGGCGTTGGCATCTTGGAGCTTGTTCCTTTCCTGCTGAACTCTATTCAGCACACTCTCGCCGGCCTTTAGCTGGCGTAGCAATGCTTGCCTGTCCGGATCTTGTCCGGCGGTACCTGCAAATGTCATTATTAGACTCGCGCGCATGCCGCACAGCGCTTATATTTATAAAAATGTGTTACCAGGAGGGGTCTTTCCGTCTCCTCCTGCGGCAGCAAGTGCGGCCTCAAGTTGGGCCTTGCAATCTTGCAGCTCCCGAGACAGCTGGGCGTTCTTCTCGTTAAGTGCCTGAAATTTACAATGATCCTTAAATCAGTTAGCATAACTAATTTAAGTCTCGGGGGCTACTGGTATATACAACCATTATAATTTCCTTACCCGTATGTCTTTCACATACTGCTCCGTGGCTCTGGTAAAACCATTTTGAGCAGCACGGAGATGCGCGTCCCCTGCATTAAAAGCATCCAATGCCTCAGGGGAAAAGCACGCTTCTTGAAACACTGTCCGGCGACGCCTATGGTTCATGGCGCTCTCCACCTCAGACTTGGTGGCGGACAGTCTGTCGGTATCCTCCGTTGGAGAAGGATCCGACTCGCGTCTTGCGCTTGCCTCCCCCTCCAGGCCGGGTGCTGGGGCCTGGCCGGTGTTGGTCGGATTGGCAATTCCTGCGCTCGCAGTTCGGCGAGCGCTTTTTCTCCTACAGAAATCATGGGCACTTAGACGTTTCCTCGGAACGTTGCTCTAAAAACTCAAATATGAGCTATACCTCTGCGGCGACGTTTCCGTCCGCACTGCGCTCCTTTTCCGCCTGCTGGTTCGGACTAACCTCTGTTGGTCGGCCGCCGCGGGCTCGGCTTCCTGCCGTAAAGGCGCTTCCTGCGAAATACCATCGTTCGCGAAGGTCAGAAATGGGCAGGGATGAGATAATGGTGTCCGGACTTCGGTCGCAGTCACCTGGGAAGCCGGACTTAGTTCGGGGTAGTCCGCCGTAATGGCGACCAAAGCATTGTCTATGCTGAGCCGGTGATACACCCCGTCGATCGGCTCCACCTCGATATCCGGGTCCTCTTCGGAGGCCGGACCCAGGGATCCTTCTGGATCCTCGGGTTGTGGAGCAGGACTTACCATGTCCTCCACAATCCGGCGTAGACCCTACGCCGAAGACATAATGTAAGAAGCTTAAACTTCGAAAGCATGGGCTGGGCCCTTCAAGGTGTTCACTTACCCATCCTCTGGGGTTGATCATGGAAAACCCATTCAAAGGGTTCGTTCGAAGGAAATCCTCCTTCTCCCCCCTTGTACAGACTGGACAGGATCTTCACCAGATCCTCGGTCGAATCCGGCCCTTTGCGGCCATGCCGGGTAGCATCGTCTTCCCCGTTAAAATCCCACATGGGGTGGCCTCTGTATTGCAGTGGTTGTACCCCTCGCTTGATGCATGTCGCCATGACTCCGATCATGGTCAAGCCGGAATGAGCCATTAATCTTATCCGGCCCATCAAGTAATGGACGCTCTTGTCTTCCTCCAATCGGGGGCTCCGCGGGCGCCAGCTGAGGCGTTTCTTCAAGGGAGCAGCACTAAACTCCGGGAGGCCGAACCGGACTGGGTCTGGCAGCGGAGCGTCTTCTATATAAAACCATTCCGAGGGCCAGTCTTCGGACGCCCTGTTGGGAGTGCCGGATAGGTATCCGGTCCCGGCGATGCGCCATATTTCGGCGCCGCCCACTTGATATATGGACCCCTGGTAAGAACGGGGTACGAGGCAAAACAACCTCTTCCACAATGCGAAATGGGGCTCAATGCCCAGGAATAGCTCGCAAAGAGCTACGTAGCCCGCGATATGCAGCACAGAGGCGGGCGTAAGGTGGTGGAGCTGGAGTCCGTAGAACTTCAGGAGCCCGCGGAGGAACGTATGTATTGGAAATCTGAGTCCCCTCGTCAGATAAGGGACAAAACATACTCGCTCCCCCTTATTGGGGCTTGGAGTGTCCTCCGCCTGTCTCCCACCTTGATAAGTAACCAGTCCGGCCCGGACTGGGATCATAATGGCCGGAGGGAGGAATCCCCCCGTTTGGAGCTTCTCGAGCTCGTTGTGCGAAATAGAGCACCTCCTCCAACTCCCCGGCGGTGGGCTGGGAGCGCGCGAAGAAGAGCTGTGGTGACGATCCATGGTGGAATGGATTTCTAGGTCGAAGGCGCTTCGATGGAGTATTCGCGGGAGGAAGATGGTGTGGTTTAGATCTGAATTCTTGCCTCTTTTATAGGCGGTTGACTCGCACAATTGGGGGTTGAAATGCAAAAAACACCCTGGCTTTTCGCATTCGTGCGACGCGTGGAAGAGGGCCTTTATTTGGCGTAGAAGCCGAGGAACACAGTATTCAAGATGAAGCCGGACACTGTTCGGCAGGTACATGGAATTTGAAGGGAGAACCCGCCTTGCAACGCCGAAGACTATAAACGCGCTGGACTTATCGTCATTGAAGCCTGGTTCGGGGGCTACTGAGGGAGTCCTGGACTAGGGGGTGTCCGGACAGCCGGACTATCAATGTCCGCCGGACTATCAAGACTACGAAGATACAAGATTGAAGACTCTGCCCCGTGTCCGGACGGGACTTTCCTTGGCGTGGAAGGCAAGCTTGGCAATACGGAAATGTAGATCTCCTACCATTGTAACCGACTCTGTGTAACCCTAGGCCTCTCCGGTATCTATATAAACCGGAGGGCTTTAGTCCGTAGGACAAGATACAATCATACCATAGGCTAGCTTCTAGGGTTTAGCCTCCTTGATCTCGTGGTAGATCTACTCTTGTACTACCCATATCATCAATATTAATCAAGCAGGAGTAGGCTTTTACCTCCATCGAGAGGGCCCGAACCTGGGTAAAAAACATCGTGTCCCTTGTCTCCTGTTACCATCCGCCTAGACGCACAGTTCGGGACCCCCTACCCGAGATTCGCCGGTTTTGACACCGACAGTGGGCTCCATCCAAGTTGGGCTTATCCCGTGCGAGTCGCACTCTGGCATCATTGTGCAGATGCGATCGCGCTGGGAGTTGTTGCACAATGGGATGACGCCTTGCGGCAGCCTGAACCACTCTGGATGGTTGGCGTCGTGCTTGAACAGCTCCCTCAGCATCCCGTCAAGCTCCAGAACTGTGAAGTTGAAGTTGAGGCCTGGACGCAGCCTCATGATATCCGCCGGGCCGCCAAACAGCCAGGCGGGCCTCCCCCTCTTCTGCAGAGGGGCGATGCGACGGCGAAGGAAATCCGCGCCAACTGCCCCTGCTGTGAGCCCGGCAAGCCCGAGCCGGAGGATTCGGGTGGTGGCAATCTTCAGCTTGGCGTTGTCCGGCGACAGAGCGCTCCAGTCGCCGCCGCGCACTACCCGACTCTGGTGCAGGTTGGTGAATGGCTGCGGATTGGCGTCAACGATCCAGCACCACTCCGCCCTCCACTCATCCCACTTGCTACGGAGCTCGCCCGTCAGATACACCTCCTTCATGCCGATTCGTGAGGTCCAGGCGATTCCGCCAGCCAATGGCTCTCCTTTCTCGGCTCGGGGGGTGAAATAATGGCGAAAAAGAGCAACATTTGGGTGGATGCCAACGAAGTTCTCGCAGAGGTGTGAGAAAACTGCCATTGTCAGAACGGCGTTGGGGGTGAAATCAAGAAGATGAAACCCGTAGGTATTCATGATGTCACAGAGGAAATCAGAAAAAGGTGAGCAGAGCCCACAATAGAAGAACACCGGAAAGAAATAGTACCCTTTTGGGCACCGCTTCGAAGTGGAAGCTTCGGTGGAGAGCACCGGCGTGCGTGGATGCGCCCGCGTCTGCGTCGACCAGAAGAGGTAAAATTCCTCCCGCAGCGCCTTCGGGGTGAGCTCGGGGGGGAAAAGCACTCGCTCCTTGTGCAGCGCCTCAAGCCGCAACGCCTCGGCCGACTTGGTGCTCGACTTTGAGCTCTTGTCGGTCTTCGGAGCCATGGCGGAAGCGGCGGGGGAGCGCGGAGGTGTTGAGGGCGACGGCAGCGACGGGCGGCGGAGCGCTGCTCTCTTTCGGCTTGGGAAGCGGAGGGGAGCGGCGGAGCTTTCGGAGGAAGGTACTGCAAGTGGCGAAGGTGGGGGAACGACCCTGTTTTCTCTGCTTATAAATAGGGGAGGCGAACGTTACGCCTTTCCTGATTAAAGAATTGCCCACGATCTCTCCCACGACGCCGCGTTTGACGCGTGCCGTTACGGGAGGGCGCGGTGGATACGGAGTCAGATTTGGTATGGACCCAGGCCGCGTGTGCCCGTGCCCTGTTTTGGACCTGGCCCAACAGCGCTCGGCACCGTGTATGGCCCAGTCCCGGGGGCTCCTGTCGGTGTACTAAAGTAGGGGTACCTTAGTATCCCGAACTTGTGCACGGGCAGTCGCAGCGTCCCGCGGCAAGGCTTGCCGAACGTCCGCCAAGATCCTTCGCTATTCCTATTACTGCCATTCAAGAACAAAGTGTTTAACTGCAAAGACAAGGCCCCGACAAGAGGAGCTTGCCGGGAAGGACAAGACCCCGGCAAGAGGAGCTTGCCGGGAAGGCCAACCTAGACCCGACGAGCGGCAAGCTTGCGGGTGCGACAAGACAGCGACCGCGGCAAGGCGCTTGCCGCGGCGAAGCCACCACTCTGCGCCCACGCTCCAGCACGTCTGACGATGTGTCGCCGCAGGATCGCTCCTAGTGCACGTGGCGGGTAGCTGTGCAGCCAAGCGGTGCGAGGTGGCAAGTGAAGATGACTAGAAGGCCATCGTGGCGATCGGTGGCGCTCTTAACGGTCGTTTCTTGCACTGTTTGGGCGACCGGACGGGCATTAAATGCCCTTGTCCCCTGCCGTCAGAGTTAGGTAGGGGGCACTGTTGATAGCGGTTGTACCAACCCTTGTTTTTACTTTTTTACCCCTCTCTCTACGCTGCCACCTGTCGGTGACCCCTTTAGACTATAAAAAGGAGGCCCATGCGCACGTAGAAGGGGTTCGACTCATTCGAAACTACAACACACCCACGCTCTTGAGCAAGAACAGAATAGAAACACAAAGCAGCAGTAGGAGTTTTATCTCTCCGGAGAGCTCCGAAGCTGGGTAAAATCCCTCGCGTGCTTCGCCTCGATCTGCTCTTCGTGCGCCCTCCGCTCCCTTGCCGGACTGAAAAGGGGCCCTGCCCCATAGGTGCTTGTTCCCCACGACAGCCATCTTTTAACTTTTTCTTTGAACAACTTGGCATTTTCATAAGCTTGGGTTCTCCATTCATCAAGTGAGCTAATATGAAATAACCTCTTCTCACCGGCAAGTTTGAAATCATAGTTGAGCTCTTTAATAGCCCATATGCCTTATGTTCTAGTTCGAGAGGTAAATGACATGCTTTTCCATAAACCATTTTATATGGAGACATACCCATAGGATTTTTGTATGCAGTTCTATAGGCCCATAATGCATCATCAAGTTTCTTTGACCAATTCTTCCTAGACCTATTGACAGTCTTTTGAAAAATTAATTTGAGCTCTCTATTGCTCAATTCTACCTGACCACTAGACTGCGGGTGATAAGGAGATGCAATTCTATGATTAAGGTCATATTTAGCAAGCATCTTACAGAAAGCACCATGAATAAAGTGTGAACCACCATCAGTCATTAAGTATCTAGGGACTCCAAACCTCGGAAAAATAACTTCCTTAAGAATTTTAATAGAAGTATTATGATCAGCACTACTAGTTGGAATAGCTTCTACCCACTTAGTAACGTAATCAACAGCAACTAAAATATGAGTGTAACCATTAGAAGCAGGAAAAGGTCCCATATAATCAAAGCCCCAAACATCAAATGGTTCAATAACAAGTGAATAATTCATAGGCATTTCTTGACGTCTACTAATATTACCAATTCTTTGACATTCATCGCAAGACAAAACAAACTTACGTGCATCCTTGAAGAGAGTAGGCCAATAAAAACCGGATTGCAATACCTTATGTGCAGTTCTATCTCCAGCGTGGTGTCCTCCATAAGCCTCGGAGTGACACTTGCGTAGGATCTATTCCTGTTCATGCTCAGGTACACAACGTCTAATAACACCATCTACTCCTTTATAAAGATGTGGGTCATCCCAAAAGTAATGTCGCAAGTCATAGAAAAACCTTTTCTTTTGTTGGTACGTGAAGCTAGCTGGTACAAACTTAGCAACAATATAATTAGCATAATCAGCATACCACGGAGTGCTATGAGAAGTGCTTATGACATTTAATTGTTCGTCAGGAAAGCTATCATCAATAGGTAGTGGGTCATCAAGAACATTCTCTAACCTAGACAAGTTGTCTGCAACGGGGTTCTCCGCTCCTTTTCTATCAACAATATGTAAATCAAATTCTTGAAGCAAGAGAACCCATCTAATGAGTCTAGGTTTTGCATCTTTCTTTTCCATAAGATATTTAATAGCAGCATGATCTGTGTGAATAGTTACTTTAGAATCAACAATATAGGGTCTGAATTTATCACAAGCAAACACAACTGCTAAAAGTTCCTTTTCGGTAGTAGCATAATTTCTTTGAGCATTGTCTAGAGTCTTACTAGCATAATGGATAACATTCAATTTCTTGTCAACTCTTTGCCCTAGAACAACACCTACAGCATAATCACTAGCATCACACATAATTTCAAAGGGTAAATTCCAATCAGGTGGCTGAACAACAGGTGCAGAGACTAATGCTTTCTTAAGTATTTCAAATGCTTCTACACAATCATTATCAAAGACAAATGGTACATCTTTTTGTAATAAATTAGTCAGAGGCCGAGAGATTTTTGAGAAGTCCTTAATGAACCTGCTATAAAATCCGGCGTGACCAAGGAAACTTCTTATACCTTTGATGTCCTTGGGACATGGCATCTTTTCAATAGCATCAACTTTGGCTTTATCAACTTCAATACCTCTTTCAGAAACTTTGTGTCCCAAGACAATACCTTCATTCACCATAAAGTGGCACTTTTCCCAATTCAAGACAAGATTAGTTTCTTCACATCTCTGCAAAACTCGAGCAAGATTGCTCAAGCAATCATCAAAAGAGGAACCATAGATGGAAAAGTCGTCCATGAAAACCTCACAAATTTTCTCGCAAAAGTCAGAGAATATAGCCATCATGCATCTTTGAAAGGTAGCAGGTGTATTACATAAACCAAAAGGCATACGTCTATAAGCAAAAGTACCAAAAGGGCATGTAAAAGTAGTCTTTGATTGATCCTGAGCCGACACAGGTATTTGAGAAAAACCAGAATAACCATCTAGAAAGCAATAATGTGTATGTTTGCATAATCTTTCTAGAATTTGATCAATAAAAGCTAAGGGGTAATGATCTTTCTTAGTAGCCTTATTTAATTTGCAGAAATCAATTACCATCCTATAACCTGTGATAATTCTTTGCGGAGTCAATTCATCTTTATCATTAGGGACAACAGTAATACCTCCCTTCTTAGGGACACAATGGACAGGGCTTACCCACTGACTATCAGCAACGGGATAAATTATACCTGCCTCCAGAAGCTTTAGTATTTCTTTTCTTACCACTTCTTTCATTTTAGGATTCAAACGTCGTTGAGGATCACGAACCGGTTTGGCATCCGCTTCCAAATTTATTTTATGTTGACATAGAGTGGGACTGATGCCCTTAAGATCATCCAGAGTATATCCAATAGCAGCACGGTGCTTCTTCGGAATTTTCAATAATCTTTCTTCTTCATGCTCTGAAAGGTTAGCGCTAATAATGACAGGATATATTTTCTTTTCATCAAGATAATCATATTTAAGATTCTCAGGCAACGGTTTAAGCTCAAACACGGGATCACCCTTGGGTGGAGGAGGATCCCCTAGGATTTCAACAGGCAAATTGTGTTGGAGAATAGGTTCCTGTTTAAAGAATACTTCATCTATTTCCCTTCTTTCATTCATGAACATATCATTTTCATGGTCTAGCAAATAGTGTTCTAAAGGATCACTAGGAGGTACAGCAATAGAAGCAAGACCAATAATTTCATCCTTACTAGGCAATTCTTCCTCACGATGTTGTTTACTAAATTTAGAGAAATTAAACTCATGAACCATATCATCCAAGCCAACAATAACAACATTCTTTTCGCAGTCTATCGTAGCATTAACAGTACGCGAGAAGGGTCTACCAAATATAATGGGACAAAAGCTATCTTGTGGAGAACCAAGAACAAGAAAATCAGCGGGATATTTGGTTTTCCCACACAAGACTTCAACATCTCTAACAACTCCCATTGGAGATATAGTATCTCTATTGGCAAGTTTAATTGTAACATCAATTTCCTCTAACTCAGCAGGTGCAATCTCATGCATAATTTCTTTGTATAAGCCAATGGGTATAACACTAGCACTAGCACCCATATCACATAAGCCATGATAACAATGATCTCCTATTTTAACAAAAATAACAGGCACGCCTACCATAGGTCTATGTTTATCTCTATCACAGGGTTTAGCAATTCTAGCAGTTTCACCAGTGAATTGAATAACATGCCCATCAATATTATCAGACAAGAGATCTTTAACAATAGCAATATTGGGTTCTACTTTGACTTGCTCAGGAGGTGTATAAGTCCTAGTATTGCTTTTACGAACAACAGTTGAAGCTTTAGCATGATCCTTCATTCTAACAGGGAAAGGGGGTTTCTCAACATAAGAAGTAGGAATAATAGGATCATTATAAGTGACAATCTTTTCTTCAACTTTAATAGGTGCAGCTACTTTTACTTCTATGGGAGGATGATATTTAAGCCACTTCTCCTTGAGGAGATCAACATAAGTAGCAAAAGATTCACAGAAAGAAGCTACTATCTCAGAGTCAAGTCCATATTTAGTGCTAAACTTACGGAAAATATTGGTATCCATAAAAGATTTAACACAATCAAACTAAGGTGTCATACCTGAATCCTTACCTTCGTCGAGGTCCCAATCTTCAGAGTTGCGTTTAATTCTATCCAATAAATTCCATCCAAATTCAATAGACTTCATCATAAAAGAGCCAGCACAAGAAGTATCGAGCATGGTGCGATTATTATCAGAAAGCCGAGCATAAAAATTCTGGAGAATTGTCAATTTTGAGAGCTCATGATTGGGGCATGAATATAACATTGATTTAAGCCTCCCCAAGCTTGAGCGATGCTTTCTCCTTCGCAAGGCCAAAAATTATATATATAATTGCGATCACGATGAACAAGATGCATAGGGTAATACTTTTGATGAAATTCCAATTTCAATCTTTTATAATTCCATGATCTCGTATCATCACATAGCCTATACCATGTCAATGCATCTCCCTCCAAAGATAAAGGGAAAGCCTTCCTCTTAACAACATCATCAGGTATACCTGCAAGCTTAAATAGTCCACAAATATCATCCACAAAGCGTAGATGTTCGTCAGGATGCTTTGTTCCATCTCCTGCAAAAGTGTTAGCTAGCAGTTTTTCATTCATACCCGAAGGAATCTCAAAAGAAGTTTCATTTTCAATAGGTTCAGTAGGTTTAGTAGGTTGAGGAGCAACTCTTGGCTCAACTGGACGGGGTGAAGATACCCCGAACAAGCCCCTCAGACAATTACTTTCCATAGTAACAAGTGACAGAAAATTTTAGCACACTAAATAAAATTTTCCTTACCAAATTCCACCTACCAAAGGCGCTTCACTCCCCGGCAACGGCGCCAGAAAAGAGTCTTGATGACCCACAAGTATAGGGGATCTATCGTAGTCCTTTCGATAAGTAAGAGTGTCGAACCCAACGAGGAGCAGAAGGAAATGATAAGCGGTTTTCAGCAAGGTATTCTCTGCAAGTACTGAAATAAGTGGTAACAGATAATTTTGTGATAAGATAAATGGTAACGAGCAACAAGTAACAAAAGTAAATAAAGTGCAGCAAGGTGGCCCAATCCTTTTTGTAGCAAAGGACAAGCCTGGACAAACTCTTATAATAGGAAAAGCGCTCCCGAGGACACATGGGAATATCGTCAAGCTAGTTTTCATCACGCTCATATGATTCGCGTTCGGTACTTTGATAATTTGATATGTGGGTGGACCGGTGCTTGGGTACTGCCCTTACTTGGACAAGCAGCCCACTTATGATTAACCTCTATTGCAAGCATCCGCAACTACAACAAAAGTATTAAGGTAAACCTAACCATAGCATGAAACATATGGATCCAAATCAGCCCCTTACGAAGCAACGCATAAACTAGGGTTTAAGCTTCTGTCACTCTAGCAACCCATCATCTACTTATTACTTCCCAATGCCTTCCTCTAGGCCCAAATAATGGTGAAGTGTTGTGTAGTCGACGTTCACATAACACCACTAGAGGTTAGACAACATACATCTTATCAAAATATCAAACGAATACCAAATTCACATGACTACTAATAGCAAGACTTCTCTCTTGTCCTCAGGAACAAACGTAACTACTCACAAAGCATATTCATGTTCATAATCAGAGGGGTAATAATGTGCATATAGGATCTGAACATATGATCTTCCACCAAATAAACCAACTAGCATCAACTACAAGGAGTAATTAACACTACTAGCAACCTACTAGCACCAATCCCGGACTTGGAGACAAGAATTGGATACAAGAGATGAACTAGGGTTTGGAGATGAGATGGTGCTGGTGAAGATGTTGATGGAGATTGCCCTCTCTCGATGAGAGGAGCATTGGTGATGACGATGGTGATGATTTCCCCCTCCCGGAGGGAAGTGTCCCCGGCAGAACAGCTCTACCGGAGCCCTAGATTGGTTCCGCCAAGGTTCCGCCTCGTGGCGGCGGAGTCTCGTCCCGAAAGGTTCTCTTCTATTTTTTTCTCATCGAAAGACTTCATATAGGAGAAGATGGACGTCGGAGAGTCACCAGGGGGCCCACGAGGTAGGGGGGCGCGCCCAGGGGGGGCGCCCCCCACCCTCGTGAGCAGGGTGTGGGCCCCCTGGCGTTCATCTTTGGCGACGATTTTTCTTTATTTATTTTAAGGTATTCCATGGAGTTTCAGGACTTTTGGAGTTGCGCAGAATAGTCCTTCAATATTTGCTCCGTTTCCAGCCCAGAATTCCAGCTGCCGGCATTCTCCCTCTTCATGTGAACCTTGTAAAATAAGAGAGAATAGCCATAAGTATTGTGACATAACATGAAATAACAGCCCATAAGGCAACAAATATCGATATAAAAGCATGATGCAAAATGGACGTATCAGCGGCCTCGCCAATGAGGACGACGGCGCCGATGAAGCACCGAGGACGCGATGGAAGGCTATTGGTCCGTCGCCGTGGATGAGAAACGTCCATCTCTAGCAGTGGACGACGCGGTCTTGGTAGGCGCTCCGGCATGGTGGAGGACGGTGGCGATGGATGTGGTGGAGGACGGCAGCGATGGATGGGGTGGCGGACGGGGGCTGGTGTGGGGATGGGGTGTTCTAGCGCGGACAGTGTATGAATGGGAAAATGGAGGGAGAGGTACGGGGAACCATGTCTTTGGGACGCGCCTGTCTGAAATATGGGAAAGTTACGAACTTAGCCCCCGTTTAAAATTTGGACGTCTCGTCGGTTGGGGATAGGACGGTAATCTCGCATCTCGCCAATATTTGCCCAGAGCGATTTCGGGCAAGGAGAGGGTGGTTGGTGCCCATGGTTGGCGCCCATGGTGTATGAACAGGGCTGACAGGTAGGGCAGTTGTGTCACGTCTGAGTGAAGTTACAAACCTGTCCCTATTGAAAATATTTGCCTACATCGATTTCGGCCGAGTCGAGTTTGTTTTGCCGCCCACCGTGTATGAATGGGCAATGGAGGGAGAAACAGAGGTCTTTAGGACGAGCTTGAATCAAATGTGTTTTGCCGCCCATGTTTGCGCCCACCGTGTTGGAATGGGCTTAGAGGCGGTCGTGTCACGTCTAATTGAAGTTACTAACCTACCCCTATTTAGAGCAGTGGAAATCGGGCCGATGGATTGTCCGTGTAATGGGTAGACAGTAATTTCCATCTCCCAAACACTTGGCTTCGGGCAGCCAACGTGGGAGTGGACATTTTGCTGCTTCTTTCAAATTTTGGGACAATAAGCATCCACATTTACCCTGGCAACTAAATTCGAATCCATTTTGTATTCCTATACGAATCTTTATAAATAATTCTATGTGTTTTTATATATCTTCAAAAGGATGACAAAGATGTATTCCACAGTCATATATGAATATGGTTTACAAATGCCGATACTCAAATTCAGAAACTAGTATCCAGTTTAAGGTGAATTTGAATATTTGGAACACTTCATGTCCAACTCAAATGTCACACGCAGCATAATGTGTACACAAGCGATGTATCAAGATTCAAATACCGAGTCAATCAACCAAGAATGTACAAAACTAACAGACATATAAACACTTATAGAGTATATGGATTAATAATATCAACTAACATACATAGGCCAGGCCGCTGTACTTTTTTTTGGCTACAACAACATCTTTTTTTTAGCCAGCATCTTGGCCCTTTCCGATGCGTGTCACTTATGGTCGATCTATACTACTACTATTGCTGAATGCACATTCAGCCCGATTGGCATATTTGTAGGTCTGGCATAGCAATCCAAATGAAATGTCTCCGAGTCTTATCAATTAATACAGACTTGTGCTCAAATAAAATTACAAACCAAAAAACAAAAAAAAACAATTATTACATGATCTCTAAAACAAATGGTTTGATTGATTACATGAACAGACAACACAAAGGTTATTCAACTATGGAAAAAACATTTCACCTATGATTTACCAAGTAGGAATTTAATTTCCTTTTTTCCTTCAGGACCTTAACAATCTGGTCAGTCTCAGCTTGCTTCGTTTTGAAATCCACCAAATATTTAATGGTTGTCTTGAGTACTGCTTGTGATTGTGTTGTTTGCTTCCTCAACATGTCAACTTCATCTCTAAGTGCAGAAGCAGAATCTCTTTCTACCACTAGTTTAGCCTCTAGAGCATCAGCAGTTGGCAATTCATAATGCACGATTGGGCCGGTGCCACTGCTGTGGGATGATGCAATGTCCATGGGGATCTCGCTCTTTGATCTTGGGCTAACCTGTTTTTCCATTAAAGTTCCGATTGGAATTAGAAAAGTTGAAGTTAGCAAACATCTCAACTGGGAGTTATAACAGCAAACCAGTTAAACAAACAAGGTATTAAAGAGTTTCAATTAGATGCTGAAAAGTACTCCCTCCGTCCCATAATGTAAGACATTTTTAACACTATGCTAGTGTCAAAAAACGTCCTATATTATGGGATGGAGGGAGTAGTTATTAACATCATTGTAACCCGCTGTTGCAGCAGCAAAGTAGTTAAACAAACAAGTAGATATTTAAGTTAAGGCAAACAGATAATTCTTAACAGTAAGTATCAAACACATAGATAGGTGCAGTCTACAATATGATTAACAGGCTGTGCCATTATGTAATCAGTAGCAAACTAAATTAAGCCAAGCAACGTAATTGAACAATTTTGCAATAAGGGGCTAACTAAAATTCCGAGAAGCAGGTAACTGAACTTACGCTAGTTCTTTGTACAGGCACACTGCAACTTCTTTTTCGCTTAGAAGGTTGTACAAAGGAGTCCATGGCATCAATTGCTTGGATACGCAGTCCCAATACTTCTTTATTCCCACACTGCATGGGTAAGTCGAATGGTTAATCTGGTAAGATAGTGCGTCCTTGATATGTTATATGAGGACGTGTAGTCAGACTAGTTGTAGCCAAACACATCACACTGGCTTTTACTGTATATTTCATGCGATTACTTTTGGCATATCGAGATCTAAGCAATCTACAATAGGATGAAAAGACTGGCATCCTTCACATTATTGGCGAACTCAGATCATAGAAACAAGCAATTCAACCATTCTGTGGGTAAAGCAAAAGCGCCACTGGAATATTTTTCACTATCCAATCATACACGCAAAAAGGGGCGACGCCACCATAGGGCTGGTATGGGTGGCCGCCTCAGGTGGCTGGAAAGTGTGCACCTAGTTTGAGTCGTCCAGGTTGGCCCACGCTAGTTTTGTTCGTCCCAACGCACAAGCAGGCAATGTAAAAAATGAAGAAAAATGTTTCAATTTGGATGGGCCAATAACATAAGTGCAAGGCAGGCCCTATAGCAGGCTTGCGGCCCAAACGAGCGCCTCCCATATCGATCGACAGCAGGAAAAATCCCAATTCATTCGCTCCAGCCTCCAGTCTGGTTCGCTCCTAACCTAGCCGCCGCTGGACAGACCGACACAGCACTTCCTCGCGCCCTCGTTGGAGGGCGATCGCCAGGCTTCAAGCGAACGGAAGGACAAGAAGATGAAGATCCAACCTTGGGTGTAGCCTGCGTGGGAGGCAGCGGCGGCAGCACGGGCATGGCATCGAGCTTGCGCAAACGGACAGTCGCAGCTTGCAAGAGTAGCATGCGCAACGAGCAGGTACATCACATCCCTGATTATATCTAATTCAACTCTTCAATTTCTGGCCAATAGTTAAACCTGACGGTGTTGTAAAACTGCTTGTATGTAGGGAATCTATGAGAAAATGAAACCAATTTCTACTTATTTTATAACTCCCCCAATCAATACTGAACTGACTGAATCTGATGTATCTAATCAAGTTTCCGGTGCAAACATACAAGCTCATGTTGTTCTTGAGCCTGAAGTGTCTAATGAACAGACTGCTAATGAAGGATTTGATGTAAACATTTTGCATGCTCCTGGTGATGAACATATAGTGTCTAATGAGGGATCTAATGCAAGCATTTTGCAAGCTCATTGAAGGATTTAGTGTCTAATGATGATCTACTATGTTGAGAGAGATAGAGATTTGCAAGCATTGATGACAAGCAAATTATAGTGCATTTTCATAGCTTGAGGAAACATCGAGGCCATCTACCAGAAAGTCCCCGTATCATGACAACATAGCATAAATACTTTTCTAATTTGTTGTTTGAAACTATTGGCATACTTGTGCAGGATAGATATATTGATATGCAGTTTGCGCACTGGTTATACGTGCAATTACACTTCGATATTTTCAGCCAGAGAACGAATAATTCAAGCAGGTACAGACCATGTTTGTAGTCCTTGTACACCATGTTGCATTTTGTGTTTTATGGTGCTTGCATCATTTAGTGTTTATAATCTGAACTACTTTGGATCATTAGCTGGTTTTCAGAGTGCATGTAGCTTCACATTTCTCAAGTTATGTTGATTTCCGGAGTGCAAGTGCCTTCGTATTTTTTAAGTTAAATGTTCGCCCCTGGTAACTTGAATTCGTGGATCAGCCATTGCACACAAATCATACACGAATGCCAGTACGAATTAAATGAAATGCAGGGACTTACGCTAGCTCGTTGTACAGGCTCACTGCAGCTCTGCTTGCGCTTGGGATGTTCCATGTACAAGTCCATGTTACCACTTGCTTGGATGTGCAGGCCTTGTGCTCCTTGCATCCCCCTCTGCATTTTTGACATGGCGAATGGTTGATCAAATAAGAGGAATCGACCTTGATGTTTTACTGGAGGACAGATACTTACAAGGTTATCCGAGTGTGCAGGATGTGTACCAGATCCCGTAGCCCCGTCATGCTTCGCTAAAAAAGGGATTTGCTTGTTTCAGATGATATCTCCAGAAGAAATAAGAGTTAAAGTCAGAGTTGCATAGGCGTGTAAGCTAAGAGAGCTGTGAAAGGATATCCAAACATCGTCGGAACAGTGCACAAGGGAGTGATGTGTGGATACCTAGTTTGGGCCAGCGTTTGGGCATGCTCGCCTAGCTAGAGTGCGGGTCACTTCAGAGCCGTTGAGGGTGATGCGCTGGCATTGGCTGGCCGCGCACGGATGCAGATCTTGAGTGGCAGCGGAGCGCTATGATGCGATGGACGAGACCGTTGGTGAAGCCCCAACGGCCTCGGGGGGCGGAGGTGCGACGATGTGCTTGGTGAAGTAGCCCCGGTGAGCTGGGAGACGGCGTCGGTGAAGCGCACCTGATGCGGTGGAACTCGGTGTCTGTGAAGCACGTCAGTTGCGGCGGCCGACGTTGTCGGTGGACCACCCGGTGCGGTGGACGAGGGCGTAGATGAGGTAGCTCCGGTGTAGTGGTGAAGCGCGACCGTCGTCTTCGTCGTCATCGTCCGGCACAGAGGTGGGGAACGGTGGGGAAAGAGATGAGACGAGGGGCGATTCAAGGGATGGCGGCGAATTAGGGATTTGAGCAATCTGGGCGCGGAAGGGGACGGTGGAGAATAGAGATTTTGCCGGGCTGGAATTGGGGCCGCCAGATATTTCAATCCAAAATGTGGAAGCGCGAACTTATATTGTCGTCGTCCTTTTTTGGGGGGGAGGGGGTGGGTGGCTGGGTGCTACGCGTCCGTCCAACACACGCGACCACCCTGACAGGACTATGCTTCGGTGCCTTAATGCACCTGCCTTTGTGTCCATGACATGTGGGCCCAACAGGTGGCTGGCCCACATGTCAGTCACCCAAGGGAAGTTGCCTTTAAGGCACCAAAGCAGCGTCTGATATGTCTCCAACGTATCTATAATTTTTGATTGTTCCATGCTATTATATTACCCCTTTTGGATGTTTAGGAGCTTTATTTTACACATTTATATCATTTTTGGGACTAACCTACTAACTGGAGGCCCAGCCCATATTGTTGTTTTATTGCCTGTTTCAGTATTTCGAGGAAAAGGTATATCAAACGGAGTCCAACGGAATGAAACCTTTGGCAGCATGATTTTTTTGGAAGAATATGATCCTGGAGACTTGGAGTGCACATCAGAAGATCCTCGAGGACTCCACGAGATAGGAGGGCGTGCCCCCCCTACTGGGCGTGCCCCCTGTCTTGTGGGCCCCTCGAGCACCTCCCGGCTTACTTCTTTTGCCTATATATGCCTACGTACCCTAAAAACATCGAAAAAAAGATAGATCGGGAGTTCCACCGCCGCAAGCCTCTGTAGCCACCAAAAACCTCTCGGGAGCCCGTTCCGGCACCCTGCCGAAGGGGGAATCCATCACCGGTGGCCATCTTCATCATCTCGGCGCTCTCCATGGCGAGGAGGGAGTAGTTCACCCTCGGGGCTGAGGGTATGTACCAGTAGCTATGTGTTTGATCTCTCTCTCTTGTGTTCTCGACTTCACACGATCTTGATGTATCGCGAGCTTTGCTATTATAGTTGGATCTTGTGATGTTTCTCCCCCTCTCTACTCTCTTGTAATGAAATGAGTTTCCCCTCTTGAAGTTATCTTGCCGGATTGAGTCTTTTATTTGAGAATACTTGACATATGTCTTGCCGTGTTTATCTGTGGTGACAATGGGATATCACGTGCCACTTGATGTATGTTTTGGTGACCAACTTGCGGGTTCCGCCCATGAACCTATGCATAGGGGTTGGCACACGTTTTCTTGACTCTCCAGTAGAAACTTTGGGGCACTCTTTGAAGTACTTTTGTGTTGGTTGGATGAATCTGAGATTGTGTGATGCATATCGTATAACCATGCCCACGGATACTTGAAGTGACAATGGAGTATCTAGGTGACATTAGGGTTTTGGTTGATTTGTGTCTTAAGGTGTTATTCTAGTACGAACTCTTTTCTAGATTGATCCGAAAGAATAGCTTTGAGGTGGTCTCGTACCCTACCATAATATCTACGTTTGTTCTCCGCTATTAGTGGCTTTGGAGTGACTCTTTGTTGCATGTTGAGGGATTGTTATATGATCTATCTATGTTATTATTGTTGAGAGAACTTACACTAGTGAAAGTATGAACCCTAGGCCTTGTTTCCTATCATTTCAATACCGTTTACGCTCACTTTTATCATTAGTTACCTTGCTGTTTTTATATTTTCAGATTACAAATACCTTTATCTACCATCCATATTGCACTTGTATCACCATCTCTTCGCCGAACTAGTGCACCTACACAATTTACCATTGTATTGGGTGTGTTGGGGACACAAGAGACTCTTTGTTATTTGGTTGCAGGGTTGCTTGAGAGAGACCATCTTCATCCTACGCCTCCTACGGATTGATAAACCTTAGGTCATCCACTTGAGGGAAATTTGCTACTGTCCTACAAACCTGTGCACTTGCAGGCCCAACAACGTCTACAAGAAGAAGGTTGTGCAGTAGACATCAGCGTCCACCCCGACACGACCCTGGTTTGCCTGGTGCGCCTACATTTGAGAATGCAAACAAATCTTCTTTCATTTGTAAACGAATCTATATGTATTACCATGCCCGTGTTTTCCTTGCAATAATTAGTCATTCGAAACGAGATACTCCATCCGTTCACTTTTGTAAGTCGTTTCAGACAACTTAAAATGAACTGTTTTGCACATTGTCTGAAATGTCTTCAAGGTCTTATAAAAGTGAACAGAGGGAGTACTATAAATTAATTAATGGGGAGTTATTTGAAAAAAAATCAAAACGGTACCCACGCTAACGTGGATTAGAGTGTGTCACATAATTAGTTATTTGAATTAGAGTGTGTGTCACGTAGTTAGTTATTTGAATTAGAGTGTGTGTCACGTAGCGATCTCCAATTCTAACGTGGATTTCGCATTTCACTGTATCCACGCTACTTTTTTAATACAAATTCATATGTATATGATGAACACCATGGTAGTGAGAAAACTTTTGGATGGATTCAAACATATGACCTACAAAATAGCACAACAAATTGAGCCAATGTCAAATTTTTGAAACTTAGTATGGCATGAATTCGAAATAATTACCCGTATGGCTGGTCCTCGGTTCAAATCTTACAATGTACACCGAATTGAAACATCGATATTAAGTCTCGTACTATGTACATTCAAATGTTGTTTTTAGCCCACCCCCCCCCCCCCGCGCACAAATGCTACATACTTCCTGTATCGGTCAATCTTCTTCTCCTAACCACCTTAGCAAGCTATCGGTTTCCAACACACGTTCATTCTTTCTCTCCATGTTTCGATCTCTAAGTCTCTCAACAACTACACAACCCCTTTTTCCACTCCTGTTACCAAATGTATTTACCTCACACACCCGCCATTGCACATGTCGAGCTCTCTCTCCCCCCCCCTCTCCCTCTCACCCTCTCGAGCTAAATACATGCATTGCCTATCTAGCCCCCCCAACCTCTCGTGCGCATGAACGCACGTTGTATATCTAGGTCACTCCCTCGAGACTGTCTCACTCTTTCTTCCGCACGGCGGGCCACACTTGCTCAATCTCGCTCTCTTTATCTGAGTCTCATTTAACCTTGTTTTCTTTCACACACAAATGATATATCTCCTTGTTCGGGCCTCGATCGACACACTCTATACTCTCTCATGCAGATTGTCTATCTAGGTCAGTCCATCCAAGCCGCCGCCACTCTTTCGACCTCATGGTGGGCCACGCTCACTCAATCTCTCTCTCTCTCTCTCTGTATGTCTCGATTTACGTCGCTCTTTCTCGGACAAAAATGATATATCACCATGTTTGAGCCCAATTCGACCTATTCACATTGTATACTCTCTCACGCACATCGTCTATCTAGGTCACTCTCTCCAACCCGTCTCACTCTTTCGATCGCACGGCGACCCTATGTGATCGGTTGACCTTGCTTCCTCCCACGCACAAAATATATCTACACGTCTGTGACTGGATCATCTCTCAAGCTCTATCTTACAGCCCTCACCCTTACCAAAAGCTCAATCGGACAATATCTCTCCGGAGCATATATATTTGTTCAATGAATGTCGGACCACACTCACTTTGTCTCTCTATCTATATGTCTCTCGATTGACTTCGCTTTCTCATACCGTATCTTCCATGCGTTGAAGCTACTACCTCTCCATCCCTCACAAAGCCGAAGCTATTTACATTGCGAGGGGCACTCCAACCTTGGATTAATTTGTGTAGGCATTTATTCCGGTCGGTTTAGATTATATTTTCGTAGCATTCGGCCCACAACTACTCCAAACGGCGTTGCAACCCACGCAACTCCCCTAGTTGATTTCCCTCTGGCTCGGTCATCGCTCTCTCGCACGTCCTTTCTCGCCTTCAACATCGCACCATGGTATTATTGAAAAAACTATGTTGTTCTCTTTAATTATTATAAATAAGCTACAAAACTACACACCGATAGTCCACTTGGAATGGAACAAATTTCGACCCACAAATTAAAGTGCTACCAACTACACACCGAGGGGCCCACATGTCATGAAACAAATTTGGACCCATATACAAATTAGAAAAATAAAGGACGAGGATCAAACATGCGACCGGGCCTTCAAGCCGCACGTCAATAGGCAACATACGTAGAATAGCAATGTTTGTTGTACCCCCTTTGTTCACATAATGTTTTTATATTACCACAGCCTAATTAATGGATAACATGTAATATTATTTTTAGTACTATTCGCCTTCACTTACTGGTAGGTTCCATGTGTGCTCTCTCTCTCTCTCCTCCCCTTCTGCGTTTGGACGCATGGGCAAACAGGAAGAACTCGCGGGTGATGTTGCCGTTGACCATATCTGGACGCGTTCACAGGTCACGGCACCAGTTTCACGTACTAGCAGCACTAGTCAGTGTGTACGTGCAATGCACGTTAATTTGGAAGTATATTAAGTGCATGCGGATATTAACTACTAGGATATTATTTGCGTGTTGTCATGTGATTAGCACTATTTTTGGCATGAAATTAACTGCACCCTAAACGTGTTGAGCGCTCGACATTGAAGCAGTCTAGGTCGTTGGATGACAAGGAATACATGTGGCTTGATGACGTTTCATATTTAATTCGATACGGCTCTAGAAGAACATTCAATCGATCAAACCATACATTTCGTTCAGTCTGACTCTGACTTTAAATTATACGACGATCGATATAAAATAAACGGAAATGATAAATGTTTGGATTTTAAGCATGGCAATCCGAACATTTTTCATGGCAAATTTAGATTACACGGCAGCGGCAGGGGCGTCTCGCGGTGAGAAGCGGCTCCTCTGCCGTGCTCTGTGTGTCGTCGGGCCACTGACCGACGGCGACAACGACGTCTTGCGCCGTTGTTGGCGTACTCCTGGACGTTGGCCTAGCTTCAAGGAAGGCCAAAATGTTCTGGACTTCGGAGCGAGTCAACTGGCGGGAGGACGCGACTAGCGTTGGTGCAAGGAAGCGGTCGACGGCGGCCATCCATGCCGCTGAGGGGGGCACTGGCACCCGCGCGGGGACAGGGGCTGTCAACGGCGCGGCGGAGACATTCGTGTGCATGGGCACCGGCACGGGCGCGCACGTCAGTGCACGTGTAGGCGCATGCGCTGGCAGGTGCACGGGCACCGGCACGGGCGTGCGCGTCAGTGCACGCGCAGGCGCATGCGCTGGCAGGTGCACGGGCGCATGAAAGTCGGCGGGGACCTCGTGGAACCCCGTGGCATCAAGCTCGGCGACAATGTGCGGCTCCCATCCCATCAATGCCATGGGGATGGGCGCTGGCGCAGTCGGGGCGACGGGAGCCGGAACGGGAGCGGGGACAGGCGCGGCGTCTTCCCGCAAGGCCAGTTCAAGCTCGTCCCAAAGTGCCTTATGTTCTTGAGACTCCGGCTAGGTGTCTTCCTCATGAAACTGGAACACTAAGGGCAGACCATTGTGATGCGGCATGGCGTACGTTTAGGTCAGGCTAGTTGGAGGTAGACGACGGGAGAATCGGAGAGGAAGAGAGAGGATTGTAGCGATACGGGGTAGTGCGGGGTTGATTTTAAACTGCGACGCCGGCGACATTAAAAGTGGGAGTAGTTGGGACGACGGTGGGCGGCGGAGCCTGGTCAAAGGGCTCGCCTCCCGGTGAGTCTGCACAGCGGTCTGCTCGCACGCCTCCCTGACAGCCGGCGCAACGGTCTGCTTGCACGCCTCCCGTCGACTCACACGCTTGCTGGGACGGCACCTGCCGATGAGAAGCGGGGACTCGTGGCGGCACGTAAATGCCCACGGTTTCAATAGTGAAAATGTTCGCTTTAACGTGACAGGTCTTTGTGCCAAAATACCTTGGCTCTTCATTTGTGCAACTTGTCATAAGCATCTTGTCCCGAATTGAAGAAAAAACTTACGAAGTAATATTTGTGCCATATCACGTGACCATGCTCAGTTTAAAGAATTTATGCTCTCTTTTGGATTTTCTGAAATTTAAGATCCAGGATTCGAAACAATATCATAACCTGCATCATGCAATAAATTTTCAAGCCGTACATCTGTCCTGTTGTATTTCTTAAGAAAGGATTTGGTCAAACATTTTGCCCTATAAACCGGAAAGGAGGGAGTAAAAGGATAATCCCTCTGTACCAGTGCATTGCCTGGTATATTAACTCAAGTACTAGGCACGAACAAACGGGCTCAATTTTGTGCTCATCCTAGTGTAGTAGTAGTAGTACTAGGCAATGCAGTTGACGGGTGACCTTGACGAGCGGCGACCGAGGGAATTGAATCGTGCTCGGCACGGTAGGTAACGTTGTCTAGTTACTAAAGCATCCCTCCATTGTTCATCGGTAGTCATTATGGACCAGGGACATGAGGGGAATTTCCTAGGGCTGGAATTCTGGCCGCCAAATATTTCGACTTGAAACGCTGAGGCTCGACTGGTTGGGGTTGCCTAATGTGCATCCCACGCACGCCACCGAAGGACACGAGCCCATTTTTTTAGGATCAACACGAGCCAAGGTCTGGCTGGTACGCCGTTGGGTCCTACCATTTGAGAATATGAAAGGAACCTTTTAAATTGCTGAACGAATCTATGTGTATTACAATACCCGTATTTTCCTTGCAAATACTAATCTCAACGTGGTAACTGATTTATGACGAGTTGTTGAATTAGAGTGAATTTGTGATATAGTGATCTCAACGTGGATTTCACATTTCATGGTATCCCTAGTAAGTTTTCCAATGCAAATTCAAATTTAAAAGATGAACAATATGGAGGTGAGAAAACTTTGTGTGTATCAAGCATATGACCACACACACACACACACACACACACACACACACACACACACACACGGACACAACAACAATCCAATAAGTATAGTGCATCTATTTTTCCAACCCAAGCATGTATGACACGAGTTCAAAAATACTCCTTCTATTCCTAAATATTAGTCTTTTAGAGAGTTCAACAAGTGACTACATATGGAGCAAAATGAGCGAATCTAGACTCTAAAATATGTCTATATACATCCGTATGTGCCAGTCCATTCGAAACCTCTAAAAAGACTAATATTTAGGAACGAAGGGAGTAAAATGTAAGACATCCATGGTCATAAGTTCAATATTTAAAATGAACATGAAACTGAAACATGAATATTAAGTCTAGTACTACAGTACATGCAAATGTTGTGTTTAGGCAGAGCTATGATTGTCGGGGGTCAACCCCTCGACCTTAGATAAAATTGTGGAGCTCTGTTTAGGGTTGTTTAGATTATATTTGTCCCCACCCTCCCAACCACCGATTGGTTGTGCACCCCCCACCCCTCCTCCCCGGGAGAATATCATGTGCCCCCATACCTTACATGCTATATGTCGATACGAGTTGCTTGGAGCATGTAGATCTGAGATATAGCAACTCACATGATGTGTCTTAATTTTTTTGCAGGAAACCTTGATGAGTTTGAGAATTGCACACAATTTGTACAAAAACTACTTAGATGCCCTTTGATCCCATATCCAACGACCTCGAAGCTCGTATCACCGTAGCATCTAAGATGAAGGAGGACATCATATTCTCCTGTATGTAAGAATATCATGTGCTACCACACCTTATATGCTTTGGTGATACAAGCTCTTCGGAGGCGTTGGATTTGTGACCCAACACCTCCTCGGTGGTTCGAATGGTTTTTTACAGAAAAGCCCCAAAAGAGTTCGGCCACTGCTTACAAGCACAAAGACTGCTCAGATGCCATTGGATCTAAGATCAAACGACCTCCAAGCTCGTATCACCATAGCATCCAAGCTGCGATAGCACCTTATGTTTTCTTGCATGGGTGAGTATGAGGTGCTCCCGCACCGTAGATTCTATGGTGATACGAGTTCACTGAGATCTAACGGCCCACAATAGGAGGTTTGAATGTTTTTGCAATATACGACTGATAGAGTTTGGAAAATGCGCAGAAAGTACAAGTACTATGCATGTGCCATCTGATCACTGATCATACGACCTAGATGCTCATATCACCGGAGCGGGTAATTAAGCTACGGGGAGCACCGGGGAGCCGTTGGATCAAAGATGCAGTGGCACACACGAGGCCTGGATGTTTTATTTGCAAAAAAAAAACTTTGGAGAGTTTGGAAATTGCGCATAATTACAAAGACTACTCCCAAGCCATTGGATCTCACTTCCAATGGTGTAAAAACTCGTATCACCATAGTATCTAAGCTGCGGGGTGGATGTGATATTCTATGCCGCTGTCATTTTTGTTCGTAAACTTGCAAAATACGTGTAACTCGTGCCGTTACTTGTCTAATCGTGCAAAGTGTTTGTTCAAAAAAAAACCATCCTACACTGAAATATCGGAACAACACACGGGGGTCCCACTTGTCATTAATCAAATTTGGACCTAAAACTAACAAATCTGAAAGACGAGATTCAAACTGGCAACCTGGACTACAAAGCGTAAGTCGATAGCCTAAAAAACGAACGGTTGTTGGCTTTGTCCCATAACTTGATTTTATACAGTACTTGCATTGATTAGAGTAGAGGGAGTGCCTCGTCAACATGTGCATGACCGTTGTCTCACTTACGGGTGGGTCCCAGGTCTGCGATCTCAATCTCTCTTCTCTCCATCGTCTAACCTTTGCACGGGCACACACGAAGAGCGGCGCTAGCTTGCCGTGGTGTTATTACAACTAAAAAAAAGTTTGGAAAAAATAGAAGAATCGCCTAGAACAAGAGACGTTGTGGCTGGTCGAGACGGAGCTACCCGTGCCACCTTTGCATGATGAAGCTGTGTTGCTAGTGGGGTGTTTTCGATCGACTGGCTGGGTCCCGAGGTCGAACCATAGGTACTACGTCTGATACAGTATATTTTTACACGCACATTTTTCCTCCGTGCCGAGACATGGCACACCCTACCGCGCGGTTTCGGGGTCCTCCCGGGTGGTGCACGCATATATTCTTCCTGACGTGGGACGCCCTACCGCGCGTTTTCTGGGTCCTCCTCGGTCGTAGCGCCGAAGCAAGTAAATGAGTCATCAAATCACGAAAGACCAGCTTTCCCGCCGAGTACATCAGTGAAGCACAGTGGCTAGCTAGTTGGGCTAGTTCGACCGATTAGCTAGGCCGCTGCCACATTTGTTTTTTCACCCCTTTTTTTATCTATTTGCTGGCAGGTAAATTTAAATATCCACCGCGGTGTTGCTTGGTGTTTGGGTGCGGCAGGATTTTTAATTTTTTGATTGACGGGAGAAGGCGCGACAGGATTTTTAATTTTTTGATTGACGGGAGTAGGCGCGGTAGCAATTAGTCATGATGACTCCGCCTGTGAAAACCCACTGCTCCGTGATGTGAGAAGTCGTCGACTGGTGTTTTACCGTTGTGAAAACCAAAAGATTCCCCGCTCCTTGGCTGGCTCCCTCCGCCTTCCCGTAGATTGCATTGCCTTTCAGCCATTTTGCCCCCTTTGCTTCCTCTCCCCATTGCTTCTACCTGGTGCCATGGTGGCACAGCAGATCACGGAGTCCGAGGTGAGGCGCCTGACACAGGAGCTCCATGCCAAGGATGCAGAGCTCAGGGCCAAGGATGTGGAGCCCCGTGAGCTCAAGGAGGAGAGGAGTGCCATGCTCCTTTGTTATGTGCGGGAGTTCATGGAGCTTCAAAAGCGGCAGGCGTCCACCACAAAGATGCTCGAGGCGTCGGCGGCGTTGCTACAGAAAGCGGGAGATATGATAGGCCATCAGGGGAGCTGGCTGGAGCGCGAGCGGGCCGATCGTGACGAGGTCCAGGATCGCCTCAGCCACTTGGTGAACCAAGTTGCCACGCACGTGTTGCGGATGCGTGATGCCTATCGTCGTGCCAGCGCGATGATGCCGGCCGTCGGGCTAAACCCGTTCGACCACCCGGTCGACTTCAACGAGCTACGGCTTCCTGACCTGGTCTCCTTCTTCACCTATATCTCCGAGGAGCTGAGCCGTCTCCGCGCGATGGTGGGGGCTGAGCTGGACAAGGAGGGGTTGCACGCTGCCGTCGCCGTTGCCAGGCGAATCCTTTCAGGGCTCCGTCACCGGAATCCATTCGTGCCATTGGACGTAGTCTTTGACGAGCTGGCTCCCGTCAACCGGGAGCGGGCTCTGCGGGCGGTTGCACCCTGCATCACCAACATCATGCGCCTCGAGAAGCAGAGGGACTTCGGTGGTGTTTAGGCGCCCTCTGCATGGGCATGTCCATGTCTCGGCGCAACATGACCGTTGGATCAAACTCAGACGATGCAGATCAGTCACTGTAGCACAAAGCGTGTGGGTGTGTTTGGTTGCATTCTCATCTCAATATAGTTGTTTCCTCTTCATGTATTTTTGTCAACCTACTAGTGTGGACTCATGCACCCTTCATGCACTCTGCCAAACACCCAAAAGTGGGTCGAGAAGGGAACTTTTGCTCCCATCCCGTGCACCCTTCATACACCCTGTCTAACACTAAAGGATGTGCTTCATATGGTTCATGTTTTGTGGAGTACTGTAGCACCGTACTCTCCGTGCGCTGTGGACCTAGTTCTGTTAACATTGATCTCACCGTTCATTCTCGACCGGATAGTCGAAAAAGCGGTACTATGTTACATATAGGAGTAGTTGACATGCGCAAAACATCATTTGTTATCGTCATATCTTACTACACTAGCAACAAGATTGTGTAGTACTGACGTATGAACCACTGCACATGCCTAGTAGTAGGAGCACTGTGTATGTTCAAGTGGCTGCCGTGTTTCACACTCCTCCGTCATAAGAGTGGAAACGCTTGCTGTAATCATTTTTTTCTTCAGAATGAAAAATAGTGGACACGCTCTACCGTGCGGATCCTCCTCCAGCCATGCACTAAATTACTCACTTTCGCCAACGTGTGGGACAGCCAGCACCTGGGTCGACCAGCCATGCACTAAATTACTCCGTAGTAGAGTGACGGTAGACTACCACGATCGAACCGCCGCAGTAATGCCCAATGAGCCGTCAAATCACAAAAACCCCTCCTTTCCAGCAGTAAGTTGGACGGACGAAGCAACCATCATTTCACTCTTCTCTCTCAGCTTCCTCTCTTGAAGAAAACCCCCACTCGCTTCGCTTCTCCCTCATCTCGTTCCTCCTTTCACTCTTCTCTCTCAGCTTCCTTTCTTGGATGGACGCCGGAGCACCGGCTGACGTGATGTCTATGGCTCTGGCCAAAACTGTCGAGGCTCATGGTACGAAGAAGCGCAAGCACCCCGCTGAGACTACCGCAGACAAGCTCAAAGCCATAGCCCTGTCCAAGCCCCCCTCTCCGGGATCCCTCATTAAGCAAGTCCAGGTGATGTCTCTTGTTGACGATCTTTTTCTCGATCTTGATCGTGTTTTTTCATCTAACACGCAGTACTAGTACTGGTAGTACAACTTTCTGGGTGATCTTGCATGTGATTTTACTGTGCCAAATGACGGTTCTAAATTCCTCTTTTTACCAAAACATGCGAGAGGTTGACACTGATTTCTTATAGATTACTTTCAACTACTCCCTCTGTCCCAAATTTCTTGTCTTAGATTTGTCTAGATAAGGATGTATCTAATACTAAAATGTGACTTGATACATCCGTATCTAGACAAATCTAATACATCTGTATCTAGACAAATCTAAGACAGGAATTTTGGGATGGAGGGAGTACTTTATGAACATCAATGCTACCTTTTAAGAGGGTATATTTGCCTCAGTAACTTGTGTTATGGATATTGCATGTAATCCCTATGCTCTCATGCCTTTGAAGACATGTTCTAGTGTCTTTGTTCACTCATTTCTGTGCGTACATGTAGTCATATATGGAGTATAATATCGAAAATCATCTTATATTTCTGAACGGAGGTAGTAATGAAATATGGTTTCTGTTTGAATTAGAATCAGGTCCGCGGTGAAGATGAAGTTCTCGAAGTCATGCCGTGTGAACTGGAAGACCTGATGATGAGTTCTACTGCTAAACTATCCAGCTGCCGTGTCCTTGTCGCCACGTGTCCTGAACTAGTGTTTTCCTGTAGCATTGTTGTCAGGCGTGTTCTCGAGGCTGTACTTGACCACAACAATTTCCTGGTTGTGCCTTCGATTACGAAGGGTGTGGTTCTTGTAAAGCTTCCCAACAAATCTGATGCGGCCTGTGTTCATCATCATGTTTATGAGTGGAAAGACCACTCTGTTAGGTTCTCCAAGGTTGACAAGATGGTGATGGTGCATGTAGACATCTCACACGAAGTCCATGGCCTAGTCAGTTATGCGGGGTTCATCCCGTAGGTCGGTGGCAAGAAATAGTCTGCAGAGTTTAGTTAGTGCAACTTTGCTTGTCTGTAGTAAGTACTATTGTTCAATACTTGATTTGTGTTTGTGAACCCTGTATTGTTTATTAGTACTGCCGCTTTTGGTGTGTGGTCAATCCTGAGAACGTTCTATGTTAATGTCTGTCCACTCAATTCAGTCTGTACATTTTGAAGTATCCAGATCATATTTTTTGTGAGGATGGTTTATCAATTATGGTTACACTCCAATATCTGTATGCATTGCAGGGTTTATCGCACCCACTAGGATTTCCAGTCCCATGGATGTTCGGTCCATACGATTTGTCATGACCTTTGGACTGTCCTGCTTGTGGGAGTAGGCAGGGCCCCTGCATGCCACGCGTAGTTGGACGATCAATCTTCTGTTTAGTACTTCAACATAGTGATTTCCTGGTAAGGATTCACTCGTGTCACATCAAGTAAATCTTATTGATTTACTGTCTAAATCTTATTGATTTAATGTCATGTTTTGTTTCTTTTCCTGCAATTTTACGATGCAGGTTTTGCCATGTGACATTCATCACAGAATAAACCGTTTGGTTTGCTCTATGATGGCTATTTTTGCAGGTTTCACTTCTTATGTCGTGTCAGTAACGAAGGCACTGTCCATCACTTATATTACTGGAAAAAATTGGATCAGTCTGTTGTCTGAGTACAAGCTGAATCCCTATGATGAACTGCAGTTTGGTTTAACAAAAACGCCACAATTAGTCCTTCTCGCGTTGAAAAGAAATGAAGAAAAAAACTGGATCACGGTCACGGATCCTAGTCAAGTTAGAAAGCTGATTATAGCAGACCAGCCACGATCGCCGCTGTCTCGCACAGATCGAGCACCGGTAGTTGCTCTAGCACTGACAGCGGCAGCAGCTCAGTCTGATCGAGCTGAGGATTGGGCACCGACCGCGTCAGCGGATCAGTCTGATCTACCGGAGGATCGGGCATCAACACCGGCACCAGCTCTACAAGGAGCACCATCTCCGGCAGCAGCAGCGGCTTCGGCACCTGCACCAACACTTGCACTTGCATTTGGTCCGGCCCGTGCAGTTGCACCGGCAATAGACTGGGCTGTAGTTCGCACTTCATATACCAAAGTCCTTACAAAAACTGACATGTCCACCTTCTTGGTAAGCATTGGCCGCCCAAGTGCTTCGTTCTTTTTTCTTTCCATGTTGTTTCACATGATTCACTGTGTTGATCTAACTGTTTGGGTATGTCTTCTTGTTTGCAAACAGAGAATTCCTAGAGCAATGAGGGAGTCGTTCAACAATCCGGGTGACCGCGGCCAAGTTTCTCTTACCATGCGCAACCTTGGTGTGAATGAACCTGCTCAATATACCGTAAGTACAAAGGATGGTCGCATGATGATTGATGCTAAAGGATGGTCAAGGTTCAAATCTAAATCATATCTTGCGGTAGGGGATGATGTCAAAATCAAACTTTCTCGGCAAGGAGAGCTGGTCCAAATCAACTTTGAAATTCTTCAGTAGCAGCACGCAACTGCCGAACTGATCTATCCTCCGAGATATTTTGATGTAATAATCTGGCATGGTGAAACAAGTGTCCTGTGTGTATAAGTAGTACGGCAGTATTATTTATCACATGGTATATCGTTGATAGAATTGCAACTCTGATTGTTGGTTAGGAACTGTCGTTCAATTTCATTCCAACAGCTGACGTGCTTTATTCAATTTTGTGTATTCGCCTTGCGACAGCATCTAAAACCAGCGCAGTACCGATCGCTTGCAATATGAAAAGCGCTGAGGTAGAACACATGGGCCCCCAAACATGCAGGGCCGGCCTGCGGCCCAAAGTCCAGAACCGTGAGCCTATCTGAGTATTATATTCTCAGCTAAACCCCCATAAAAAAAGCTGACCCCCCATAATGCCCGTGCGTTGCAGAGGGAGTATATTTCTCGGCAAGGTGAGCCTGTGATATAAAATATTTGTATATTTCTTTACAGAGGGAGTATCTCTCTGTCAAAATATATATTTATGTGTAACTAGTTACTCCTGTCTTTCTACTTCCTTTTGCTGATATGTGGGGCAACCGACAACGGGGTCCACGTGCCATATGCACAAATTAGAGTGCACAACTTTACGGTAGACACACCCCGGTCGTAGCGCCGCAGTAATGCCCAATGAGCCGTCAAATCACAACCCCTCCCCCCTTTCCAGCTTTAGCAGTAAGCTGGACGGACGAGCGACAATATTTCACTGGGCCTGAATCCCCTTCTCCCTCGTCTGCTTGTTCAGAGAAAACCCCCGATCGGCAATTGCATAGGATTTTCTCATGGAGAACCAGGTACAAATTCTTCATCCATCCCCGATAAATCGAAGTCCCTTGGTCGCAAGTAATCCTAGGATGGCAGCCGCCGCCGTTGATGCATTTTTCTTCGTACTGAATCTAGTGTGTTTCAGTTACAATGCCCAAAGTGCGAGTACCCTACAGATTTCTGCGCCCTCGGCGAGACGCCACACTTGTTCCTTCTCATCCTACCACAGCATTTTGAAACGTGCACAATATGTTCCTAGAATCCTCTTCTCTATCCGGGAGGGTGGGTTTTTTTTGAGCATGCTATGTTCTCATATTATTTTTCCTGCAGTGTATTATTTGCTCTGCCAGAACACATGTACTCAAGATGCTCGGCCTTGCCATAACTGAATACACTAGTTTAATGGTCACAGTGAAGACAAGCCATGGATATTACTTCCGAGTTGGGTTCATGAACCAAGAAGATTGCTGCTTTTTTTATGGCCGAACTTGGATAAACTTTCTCAAGTGTTACGGACTGAAAGTTGGCGCACGAATGTTGATGGAAATAGCAGAACCTGGTCTCATCTTCACTGCGATCTTCCACCCCAACGTCGTTCCAATTGTTCATCCATGTTAGTTTTGTATCTGGTTCTTGCTTGTTGCCTCGATTACTTCTTAATCCACCTATTCTGTCTAACTAATCACAATTTAACTTTAGAAGTAGCAACGAATCTCTCACAAAGATGCTACTTCTAACTAATATTGTCTTATAATTGGTGGCACGTGTAGGTTTTTTCAGAGTTAAGCAGTCTGCTCGTTTGTTACTTTGTAATAACTCGATTGTTACTAATGGCACTGATGTTGACTGGATCGACATCCACAAGTTCCAACACTTTATTGATCGTCTTGAGGTCCTTGTGGGGCGTTTCAATGGTGGAAGGCCACGTGGGATATGTGTGCCACTGCTGCACTCGTTGAACAGGTCCAACTGCGTCGAGAAACTTATGGTACGAGTTGTTTTCTGTTATATATGTTGTTCATAAACTATTGCCTATACACAGTTTTACAGCCGTGATCTTCTTGAAACAGGAACTGCCGAGTTCTATTGTTCCTATACAGATGGCTGACCATGGTCGGGTCAGACTTGCGCTTGGTCACAACATGATGTTTATGTCGACCTACTCAATTCCCCTTGGAGGTGAAAATATACTTATTCGTGGGTGGTCTCAGATAATGAAGGCCCGTCCATCTTGGAGAATAGGACAGAAGATTATGTTCATGCTTTTCCATGGCTCTAAAGCGAATATCCTGTTTATTGAGCACACTGCGAGATGAAGCCGCTTTCAGAAGGTTGTGGATGCGCGGGGTGGCGCCTGGGCCTTGTCCTGGGGCTAGGCGGCCTCACCCTTGGTTAACTGTAGGCAAAGTAGCACTGTTCGAGGCGTGCTTTGTACGGTTGAACTTGTATAAGCACTCATACTGCTTTCAGCTTTGGTTGTTAAGTGCCCCTGCTGGTTTCAGTTAAGGTTGTTAAGTACTCCTGCTGCTTTTACAGTCTGTCGTGTTTCTTCAGTCCTATCTTCCTCCAGCCGCCAAAACCAAACCAGTGCCGGCGGGGCCGCCTGCTTTTGCCTCCCACGGCTGGCTGCGCCTCAGCGCACGCATCGCCGCCCCACCGTCTCCTAAATCGTTAACGCCAACGTCCTCCGTGCGCTTTGGTGCGCTCGCCGCGGCGCCGCCCTCTCGCGTTGTCAACATGGTCAACAAACAACAGGAATCGGCAGAAGTATGTGGAGAGGATGACAGTAGGGGCCCACCACGTTAGCGTATGGAAAAATAAAATGCTTCCTCCTAGTGTTTTCCTGACATCTGGGACCCACGACATTGTGAGCGTATATAGTCAATAGACAAGAGAACAACACAAGATCAGCTGACACCTGGGACGTAGCTACTCGATCAGTATTTTTTTGTTTGGTATTGTTGAGACGGAGAAGGGTTTGAACTGGGCTGTGGCCCGTCTAGCCCAGGCTTATATTTTATGTTCGCCATGTGACCAGCCTAGCTATTTTTTCTTTGTGAAAATGAGCCCAGTTTATTTTTTCTGAAGAATACCCAATCCAGGCCTACTTATTTTTCTACGCCCTGATGGGCTGCAACTCTTTCAAGACGCCTGCAAATCTTGAAAGTAATATGAAATGGGTTGTAAATACAAAAACAGATGACAAATTGGCAATTACTCCCTTTGTTCCTAAATATTTGTCTTTCTAGAGATTTCAACAAGTGACTACATATGGAGCAAAATGAGTGAATCTACACTAAAAAATATGTCTATATACATCCGTATGTGGTAGTCCATTTGAAATCTCCAAAAAGATAAATATTTAGGAACGGAGGGAGTACTTTATAATTTCTGATTTTTTACACATTTTCAGATTCCTATTTCACTGGGCATTAACCTAATTCAAATATATCTTCAAAGTACTTTAAATATGGCTCGACATTTTGGTATTAAAAATAGTTTGGAACCCACAGAAATATGCGAAATTGGCCCTCGCCAACAAAAAAACGACTGCAATAAATTGCATAAGAAGTTGCCATGAGCTATATATAAATTATTAAAAAAAGAGGGAGTGGTCTGACTTGTGGGTCTATTTAGTTGACGTGTATGCAAGATTTTTTTAGTTATTATATACTATGTCAACAAACGATTCTAGCAGACGTAACCGTTGGATGTCAATCCAACGGCCGTTGTGTTTCTTCAATCTCTGATCTTCTTGCTCCAGCCGCCAAAGCAGCACCGGCGGGACCGCCTGCTCCCGCCTCCCGTGGCCGGCTGTGCTCCCGCGCAGGCCTCAGCGTCCCCTACTACTCCCACCGCTGGCCAGGGCATCCCTCTACTCACCCACACCCCCTGTTATTCTGCGGCGACGGCAGCCTCACATCGCAGCCGAACCGGTGAACCCTCGTACTCCTCTCCACGCGGGCTTCCACTGTCGTGTCTTCCCCGGCTCCGCGTCGTCCCCTTCCTAGGCCTCGCCATCGTCCACCGCCGTGGTGCTCTCGGCGCGCGTGGTCAATGTGGTCAACGACCGACTTCCATCGGAAGAGTACTGTACGTGGAGAGGCTGACAGCTGGGTCCACGACAACCGCAAGGAAGTGCCTCCTTATTATGCGGAAAATAATTATTCCTCCACCTGACAGCTGGGACCCACTGGACAGGCCACCAGTATTTCGCAAAAAAAAACGTTTCCCCCTGACTGCTGGGACCCATAGGTCGAGCCACCGTAGTTCGCGAAAAAACGTTCCCCCCGCTGTCAGCTCGGACCCACCGGAAGTGGCTCCGTATTACGCACAAAAAAATGAATACCCCCTGCTAGCTAGGACCAACCTTGGTGGGAGGCTGACTTGTGGGCCTACTAAGTTGACTGGGACGGAGGCCTTTGTCAACTTTAGTCAATATATGAACGATTCTAGCTCTAGTGACCGTATGATGTCCATCCAACGGTCGTAGTGATTCTTCAACCTCTGGTCTTCTTTCTCCAGCCGCCCAAAGCAGCGCCGGTCGTGCCGCCTGCTCCTACCGCCCGTGGCCGGCTGTGATGCCGCGGAGGCCTCACTGCCCATTACTACTCCCAGCGCTGGCCAGGCCATCCCTCTACGCACCCACACCCCCTGTTATTCTGCGGCGACGGCAGCCTCACACCGCAGTCGAACGAGTGAACCCTCATACTCCTCTGCGCGTGGGCATCCACTGTCGCGTCTTCCCTGGCTCCGTGTCGTCCCCTTCCTAGGCCTCGCCGTCGTCCACCGCCCTGGTGCTCTCGGCGCGGCGTGGTCAACGTGGTCAAGGAATGGCTTCTATCGGATGTGGACTGTATGTGGAGAGGCTGACAGCTGGGTCCATGGCCGCAGCAAGGAAGTGCCTCCTTATTACGTGCAAAATAATTATTCCTCCACCTGACAGCGGGGACCCACCAGACGGACCACCGTATTTTGCGAAAAAAACGTTTCCTCCTGTTTGTTGGGACCCACCAGCTACATCTTCGCACGCAAGGAAGTGCATTCGAAAAAAACGATTCGCCCCCCTGACTGCTGGGACCCACCAGCTAGATCTTTGCACGCAAGGAAGTGCGTCCAGGCAAAAAAAACCCAAAATGACTCGCCCCCCTGACTGTTGGGACCCACCAGCTACATCTTGGCAGGCAAGGAAGTGCCTGACAGTCGGGACCCACCTGGTTGAAGCATACGTAGCATTGTCATTCTTGTCGCGAACGTGTACGTACATACTGGTCGTTGTAGAGGCGCACACGTGTCGTAGTAGAGGCGCGCACGTAGCATGTACATGTACGTACAACGGCCAGGGTGCAAGAAAGAAAATACGGCCACATATGTGTACATACGGGTGGGGTCCCGAACGCCTACTCGCGCATACGTACGACGAGGGATCGTGTACATGGCTGGGTCGGAACGGAGAAACATCGTCATCGTCGTGTTCATGGGGAGCCAAACCGGCTGGGTCGGAATGGAATGCGTGGTCGTGTTCATCGGGAGGGCTTGGACGGAACAGGCGATGGAAACGAGGCCTGGCGTACCGCACAACAGAGGAAACGGCCTTGTGTTCGACCGGCCACGTTCGAAACGGGATCCTGTTCATCGGGAGGGGTCTGGTGTACCGCAAAACGGAGGAAACGGACCTCCTACGGTCGAAACAGGGGTCCTGTTGTTCGGGAGGGGTGTGGCGTACCGCAAAACGGAGGAAACGGACCTCCTACGGTCGAAACGGGGGTCCTGTTGATCGGGAGGGGTGTGGCGTACCGCAAAACGGATGAAACGGACTTGTGTTGGAGCGCTACGGTCGAAACGGGGGGAGGGGTGTGGCGTACCACAAAACGGGACTCCACCTGATACTGTTCATCTCCACCGGCGACCTCCTCCAGCCTCCACGGGCTCCTGTTCATCCAGCCTCCACCGCGCGCTACTCCACCGGCTACTGTTCAACCACCCCTCCACCGTCTACTGTTCATCCAGCCCTCCACACGACGGGGTCCTGTTCAACCACCCCTCCACGGCCACCCCTCCACCGTCTACTGTTCATCCAGCCCTCCACACCACGGGTTCCTGTTCATCCAGAGGCAACGCCACCGCTCACTGTTCATCCAACCCCCCCCCCCCCCCCACAACGCTCACTGTTCATCCAATCGATCGGCTTCAGTTAGCAGCAGTAGCGAAGGAATCGCTCCATCGGGTTCAGTTAACAGCCATCGATTGACCGCTCGGGTTCAGTAACGCGTAGCCTGCAGTTCAATCGCTCGGGTTCAGTTAGAGCCCAACGCCTCGCTCGGGTTCAGTTAGAGCCAACGCCTCACACGTGTACGAGAGAAACGCGCATCGCTCGGCCCCCGACCTCCCACCGTAAACGGGAACTCCCCGAAATTTTCCTCCCTCACGCTTCTACCACGGTTTTTTCTATCATGGACATCCCAAAGAATGTCATGCAGCTGCGTCTCCGGCCCGCCCAGGACGAAAAGCCACTTTCTGTCATGATTTTTTGCGATAGAAGTAGGAGCCCACCACATCTATGATGATACCGGGTTTTGTCACAATTATCGTCATAGAAGTGTCATATGTATGACATAATTTTTTTTCGTTCGGCCCAAAATGCCACGGATGCGTCTTTTTTCTTGTAGTGACGATTGCTTTGCAAGTGTTTTATGGTAGTCATCTCGTGCATAACAAAAATCTAGTGATTCATGCTTTCTCATGTTGCAACAAATTGGTGCATAATGTGGTATGACAACATGGTATTCTCCTTTGAAGAATTCAAGTGGCTTGACTTGGCGCATGTTTACGCATGATTGATTGAATTCCCTTTCAGCCTTGAAGGTCTTGTGTATTTAGAGTATTGTATCATGTCCATGTTACCACTTAATGCTTGCTTATTCAGAATACATGATTGTGATAAATATCCTCTCTAATGTGATGCTTCCCAGTCCATTGCTAGCCTCCACGAGTACTAAGCGGAATACTGCTTGTGTATCTAAAATCTTTATCCAAGTTTATGCCATCAAGAGTCCACTATACCAAACTAACATGGTATTTCATTGTCATTCCAAGTAAATTTTCATGTGCTAGTCTTATGATTTAAATGTCGTCTATTGTGTGTTAATGCCCATAGCTCATGCGATGCAGTAAAGAGCATTGTTATCTTCCATGCTAAAAAATGTTTGTCATTCTTTTTCTCCCAATAAGCATGGATAATGTGCTCATTTAAATTTGCAAGAGAGTTGTGTTGGGGAACATAGTAATTCAAAAAACTTCCTACGATCACACAAGATCTATCTAGGAGATGCATAACAACGAGACGCGAGAGTGTGTCCACGTACCCTCATAGACCGAAAAGCGAAACTGTTTAGTAACGCGGTTGATGTAGTTGAACGTCTTCACAATCCAACCAATCCAAGTACCGAATGTACGACACCTCCGTGTTCAGCACATGTTCAGATGGATGACGTCCCTCGAGCTCTTGATCCAGTAGAGGGTCGAGGGAGAGTTCCGTCAGCACGACGGTGTGGCGACGGTGATGATGAAGTTACTGGCGCAGGGCTTCGCCTAAGCACTATGACGATATGATCGAGGTGTTAAACTGTGGAGGGGGGCACCGCACACGACTAAGAGATTGTCTATTGTTCTTTGGGGTGCCCCTGGCCACGTATATAAAGGAGGGGGAGAGAGGCCGGCGGCCAGGAGGGGCGCGCCATGGGGGGAGTCCTACTTCGACTCCTAGTCCAGGTAGGATTCGCCCCCCCCCTTTACTTTCTTCCACCGGAGGGAATAGGAAGGAGAGGGAGAGGGAAATGGAAGGGGGGCGCCGCCCTGTCGCGACCGGTTTTCCAAGATATTAATTTCCCAGAAAATGGCCCTTGTGCTCACCAGCCCCAGGATTACTGTTAGCTGATGAGACACCAACTTGATATAGAAACTCCATGCAAAATAAAAATGTGTAGTACAAGACCATTCTGGCCTATGAGTACAACAAATGGTTTCTAGTGGTTGATGGCGGAAGCGGTTTGTGGTTCATCAGTGTCTATGGGACTCCATTTCCCACAGGAACAGCTGACCTGGATAACTCCTATCTTCGCGAGGCTGCTATCACCATTGCGTAGGTTCCAGGGCTGTCATCGCAACGCTCCTCTCCATGCAAGAAATCTGGCCAAGACAATAGCCAGGGACAAGCCAGTGAGTACTTTGAATGTACTCGCAAACATTATGAACACAGGTATAACATAATGAATGATAATCATTCTCTAAAATATTTCATAATCACAACGTCAGTCACGAAATAAAATAAAAATCCATGATGCACGCAAGCAGGTTATTCATATACAACATGAATATGCAATAAGGGAGTGGAAATAGAATGCACCGATCGAGTGTCTGAAGCGACGCCTCGAGAGGATAATAATATAAAGCATGCCTCAGTCGGACGTTTGTGCGATGCCACATAAAGGGCTTATAAATAATTTAAATAACAAGCATGCCACAGTCGGGCGTCTGAGCGACGTCACATAAAGGGCTTATAAAGGAAATAAGTAACAAATATGCCACAGTCGGGCGTTCGTGCGACACCACATAAAGGGCTTATAAGTAAATAAGTAACAAACATGCCACAGTCGGGCATCTGTGCGACACCACATAAAGGGCTTATAAGTAATTTAAATGACAAGCATGCCACAGTCGGGCGTCTGAGCGACACCACATAAAGGGCTTATAAATAAATAATCACAGTGAATATCCAGGAGGTAGAACCGTCCCAGGGATACTCAATAATTCAAATAATGTAAATGGTTAGTCCATAATAATAGTAATCATAATCATCATGAGTCACAAGTCATGATCCATGTTCTGGTTTAGCAATTTTTTTCTCCGAAGACCGACACTAAGACCGACACTTGACCCATCCCAGACTGTAGTCCTTAACCATGGACACGGCTATTTGAATAGATATAATCTCTGTAGAGGGTGTACTCTTTACCCATGAGTAACAGATTCCTTTAGTCCATCGGGACTAATTTCGTCTACAGTCATTTAATTGAAAACACACCTGACCGCACACACCATCCTAACTTAGCGGTGTCTGGAATCACCCACGACACTCGTTAAGCAAAACTCTAAGTGGGGAGGCTACAACCTCGACTAGCATGGGATCATAAAATTTATAACGCGTGCAAACTAGGGGAGCTACCCCCTCGGCTCCAACCGGAAACACCCGCGCCCCCGGACCAGGTGGCATGTCTACCGGATGCAGCCAGTATCTTCCACCATGGCCTCTCTGTATGGTGTGTGCTAGGAAGGGGTTGACAACTTACTGAACCGTACCCTACCTATGGCAGGGACAAGTGGTTGTACGAAACAAGTATGGGGGTTACTGGAACAAGACTCGATCTACGATCGACTCAGGAGGTTAAGGCATTTCCTGCATGATAAGCATAAGAAATATATTTCACACCAATCAGACAGAATCACCACTCATCATACCTCACCATGCCTTACCGGACATAACTGTCTCGACGAAGAACTAGAGACAAACTCGTGTCTACCCAAGACAGAGGCTTTCCCGGATTCCTCCCGATAGGCATGAAAGGCATACGAGGGTGATTACTATCAGAAGCATACCAAATTCCAACAGCAAGGAATCATCATTATGCACTCATGAATGTGATCATAACACCACATAAAATATCGAATTCTTCGTGTCAAGGTGACGTCGTATTTGCATCAAATGACGCACAACAAATATTATGTCGGGGTTCAGAATGCTTGCCTTCAAGAGTATGTAAGTGGGGTGCACTTTTTTGAAAGTTGCTTCCTTCTTCAAAAATCCTATTTTTAAGAAAATTTAAATTAACACATAGTTTCAAAACAGTACAAAAAAGTTGTCTTTAAAATTTTCAAATAAATATGAAAATAAACTAGACAAAATTTGAGAAACAACAGAAAAAGAATCAAAACAATTGGACTTATATTTAAAAAGTTATAGCTAGTCAAAGTTTAGTCAAAATTCTGTTTTTAATAAAAATTAGAAAAAGAAAACGGTTAGAGGGCTTACGCTTTCGAAGGCGTATTCGGTGGAATACCTTTCCACTTAAGCCAACGTGGATCGACTCGTGGGTCATTGACAGTGGGTCCCTTGGGCCCACTGGTCAGGTTTGACCAGTCGCCCGCGCCTCCTTCTCCTCTGGCCGAGCGGTGGCGGGGCTCCGGCGATCGCCATCGACGAATGGCGGCTCCCTGCGAGATTCTGAGTGTGGGGATGGGTCCACTGGTCCAGGGCGGTCCTCCCAGTGGTCGATTGGCTGGAGGGGGTGGAGGGGGTCGCTAGCGGCGGGTCCAATAATATTTTTGAAAGGTTTCCACCTAGAAGGAAAAACTCAAACAAAATTCAGAGGGACTGGGTGATCTGAAATTAAATGATAAAACCAGAAAATAAAAATTTTAATTTCCTGGCAAAATTTTAATTAATAAATCGAGGTTAAAATTTTGGGGTGTTACAACACTACCCCCCTTAAGAAAAATCTCGTCCTCGAGATTTGCTAAGGGCTGCTTTAAAAAGAATTACTCTTACTATCTCAAAGTAATATCACAAAAATAACCATCCTACTCATGCAATAAAATGTGGCTACAGTGAGTGGGCAATTAAGTGGTGTAAAGCTACAGTGTGGAATACTAGCGCTACATGGAAAAATCTATGGTTGGGAAAAACAAGGAATTTCTACTTTTGGTTACTTTAAATTTAGAATAAATTTCTAAATTTCTAAAATACGCTGGTCATACCCGAGAGCACAGTGCTCTCTCTGGCTGACAGGTGGACCCGGGGCCCACTATCAGTCTCTTCTTCTACCTCTGGCTCTCTCTTCTCCCTCTCTCTCGCGCGCTTTCCCGCGCTTTCTCCACTAGCGATGTATAGCACGTAGAGCATCTAGGCCGTACTGCGGTAGTGCGCGGCATGCTAGCTACCGGTGCAGCATGCACTCACCTCGTGGGCCAGTCCGCTGTCGGCACTGCTCGCGGATTCGCCTCTGACACCGGCGATCGAGCGACGAGCGGCGCTGGTGGACTTCACCCACCGTACACCGAACTCGAGCTATAAAATGACCGAGGTGCTCCTTTCTTCTTCCTCACACCTGGCCTCGCTTCTCCTTCTCCTTCCTTCTCCTCCATTTCTGTTTGTAGGAGCTCAAAACGAGGCTCTAATGGCGGAGGTGATGCTGGACTGGTACATGATCCTGATGTGCGGAGGGTTGGCGGCATTGCTGGGGTCCTCCGTGCTCTTGTGCGTGATGATCGTCGATGATCGTCGTGATGCTGCCGCTCGAGTGTTAGCTCTCCGCGGTGGCGGTGATCATGAGGATTAAGTGCGGTGTCGGGTCCTAACTATTGTCGGTGTGCTGGAGGCAACTTGCACCCGAATAATCGCCCACTAATCTCTCCTTCAGAGGCTGTGTGTGCTAGGGAGGTGATCAGTTAGGTGCAACATGTGCACATGCATTTGCAATTAGTGCATGTGGTCGAGTGGTTGTGGTTGTGAGTCTGCTGTCATGGTGCTGCGTGAATAAAAATCTATGTCGTGAAGAGATATATGCTGCAACAACTCAGGGAAAAATCTCACTTCAGAATTTACCGAGGGCGAAAGCAGTTAATCAAATTAATAACAGAAAAAAACGACTCTCATTAATTGAAACCAAATATTTAATTCATCGTGCAAATTCAGAATACCACGCATAAGTTGCAACACATAATTAAATGTTGGGACAATAAACATAGCAGTGACGTCTACAATGAAAACGGCAAATAGATAGGGTCCTGAGAAAACGTCTCTGGGATTGGGGCACACTCTTCTTCTATCGGGGGAAGCGGATTGACTAGTCGATGAACGCATCTTTCTTGGTCGGGCCTCAGTTGTCTGCCGATGGCGATCTGAGGATTTAAATCGGCGAGGCTCTAGAGATAACCCATTACTCGTTGGGTCAAACACTCTTGAGCGATGACATACTGGGCAAGGTTGGCCAGTACTGGGTCTCTCTTGATTCGTCCACCTGGAAAAGATGCTACTTCTCTGGGTGCTGCACGACTCGGGAAGTAATAATACCCTCGTTCGCTGGCATAGGGTACCGCGAATCAAAGGCGAGCAAGTGCTTCGTATGCAGCAGCTTCTATGGCCATTTGCGGAGTCGGCATAGATTTCCCCACGAAGGAGACTTCCGTTGGGTCTTGGTTTGGGTTTGTGGGAGGGATGTGCACCATTGCCTAATATTTCAAGGTGGATGGGGTAATCCTCGATTTGAGTAACTCGTACTGGGGTGGATGTGTAGAACTCATGGTACTGCAGGTAAAGTCCCACAATATTTTAACAAAACTACCTGGGGTTGCATCTGGAGTTCTCAGATAAATACTAGGGCTCGGCATGGCAAGGAATGGCTGTGAGGGTTGTGCACAAGGTGAGGGGTACTTGGCAAGGTCACGAGGTGGCCTTCTATATAGCATCTGGGCTGGGTCATTTATCGCGGTGAGGGGTGAGGGAGTCCTGGACTAGGGGGTGTCCGGATAGCTGGACTATCATCGTCGGCCGGACTCCAAGACTATGAAGACACAAGATTGAAGACTTCGTCCCGTGTCCGGATGGGACTTTCCTTGGCGTGGAAGGCAAGCTTGGCAATACGGATATATAGATCTACTACCATTGTAACCGACTCTGTGTAACCCTAGCCCTCCCCGGTGTCTATATAAACCGGAGGGTTTTAGTCCGTAGGACGACAACCATTACAACAATCATACCATAGGCTAGCTTCTAGGGTTTAGCCTCCTTGATCTCGTGGTAGATCCATTCTTGTACTACCCATATCATCAATATCAATCAAGCAGGAGTAGGGTTTTACCTCCATCGAGAGGGCCCGAACCTGGGTAAAAACATCGTGTCCCTTGTCTCCTGTTACCATCCGCCTAGACGCACAGTTCGGGACCCCCTACCCGAGATCCGCCGGTTTTGACACCGACATTGGTGCTTTCATTGAGAGTTCCTCTGTGTCGTCACCGATAGGCTTGATGGCTTCTTCAATCAACAACAACGCCGTCCAGGATGAGACTTTTCTCCCCGGACAGATCTTCGTGTTCGGCGGCTTTACACTGCGGGCCAATTCGCTTGGCCATCTGGAGCAGATCGAAAGCTATGCCCCTGGCCATCAGGTCAGATTTGGAAGCCTAAACTTCACAGCGGACATCCGCGGAGACTTGATCTTCGATGGATCCGAGCCGCAGCCGAGCGTGCCGCACTGTCACGATGGGCATGATCTAACTCTGCCGCCGGACAGTACCTTGGAGGCCGCACACGAATTCGCTCTGACCCATAGTTCGGAGCCGATCACGCAGATCGAGGATGGGTGGCTGGACACCGCCTCGGGAGCTGCAACTTCCACGGCGATGGAGCCGAACACTGACCTCGTCCCTTATAAAGCTCGTGACTTCGAGGTGTCGGACTCCCTGCCGGACTCCGAGCCTCCTGCGCCCCTGCCAATCGAATCCGATTGGGCGCCGATCATGGAGTTCACTGCCGCGGACATCTTTCAACACTCACCCTTTGGCGACATCCTAAATTTGCTAAAGCATCTCTCGTTACCAGGAGAGCCCTGGCTGGACTGCGGTCAGGATGGTTGGGATGCGGACGACGAAGAGATTCAAAGCCCACCCACCACCCACTTTGTAGCCACTGTCGACGATCTAACCGACATGCTAGACTACAACTCCGAAGACATCGACGGTATGGACGACGATGCCGGAGACTACCAAGAACCAGCGCTTACCGAGCACTGGAAGGCCACTCCAACCCATGACATATATATGGTGGACACCCCAAAAGGAAGCGATAACGAGGAACAATGGGGCGCGGCAAAGGATAATCCCGCCGACAAACAACCAAAACGGCGACGCAGACGCCGCCCTAAGTCCCACCTCGACAAAAACAGCACTCCTAATGACCCAGCAATAGAGCAGGGCAAACCAGTGGACGACGAACATGCAACCAAGCCACCATCCGAACAGGACGAATCGGACAATCAATCCATGCCCGGCGAAACCAACAGTCCAGATGACCTCACGCCGGACACACCACCTGAGCATAAGAACCTTCACAAAAGACTCGTCGCCACTGCAAGAAGTCTGAAGAAGGAAAAACGGAAGCTCAAAACTGCGGAAGACATACTCAGAATGAGATGGAGCAAAGTACTCAAGACCGCAGACAAATATGGCAATGGCCACCAAACAAAGAGCTACCCGAAGCGCAAGCTGCTGCCAGAATTTGACGAGGAAGCCATAGAGCCCCCACAGTCAAAAAACAAAGAGGCCGCCTGGCCGGATAGACGGCCAGATGACAGGCCAAAAGCGACAAGCGGCGCCGCACACAAGCCGACTCATGACCCTCATAAAACAGATGGCCCGGTCAGCTCCATTTATGGGCCAAAAAAGAGGGCCCCAGGAAGCAACACAACACGCCAAGTGTTCGAAGACAGCGGCACACCCAAATACAGGGGCGCCGCACACCCACTATGTTTCACCGGTGAGGTGCTGGATCATGAATTTCCAGCGGGGTTCAAACTCGTAAACATAGAGGCATACGACGGAACAACAGACCCTGGAGTCTGGATAGAGGATTACATCCTCCACATACACATGGCTAGAGGAGATGATCTCCACGCCATAAAATACCTACCCCTCAAGCTCAAAGGGCCAGCTCGACATTGGCTCAAAAGCTTCCTAGAAAATACTATTGGAAGTTGGGAAGAGCTCGAGGACGCATTTAGAGCAAATTTCCAAGGGACTTATGTCCGCCCTCCGGATGCAGACGATTTAAGTCACATAACTCAACAGCCTAGAGAGTCAGCGCGCAAATTCTGAAACAGGTTCCTTACCAAAAAGAACCAAATAGTCGACTGTCCGGACGCCGAAGCCTTAGCAACTTTTAAACATAATGTCCGAGACGAATGGCTCACCAGACACCTCGGCCAAGAGAAGCTGAGAATAATGGCCGCGCTAACAAGCCTCATGACCCGCTTTTGCGCGGGGGAAGACAGCTGGCTAGCAAGATGCAGCACCAGCGACCCGAGTACATCCGAGATCAGAGATGGAAACGGAAAATCACGGCGCGGAAAGGATCAGCGCCGAAACAAAGAAAAAAGCCCAAAGAACACGGCGGTCAACGCCGGATTCAAAAGCTCGCGGCCGAACAACAAAACACTGCCCCTTAAAGATAACAGTGATGAGCTATCCAACTTAAACAAAATTTTGGATCGGATATGTCAAATCCACAGTACCTCCGGAAGGCCTGCAAACCACACCCACCGAGATTGTTGGGTTTTCAAACAGTCCGGCCGACTCAACGCTGAACACAAGGGGCTCGACGCGCCAAGCGAGGATGATGACGAACCCCACCAGTAGAGCACCGGAAAACAAAAGACTTTCCCACAAGAAGTCAAAACAGTAAACTCACTTCATGAACAATGCGGCACTCGCTAAGGTAGGTGTCGCACGGTCCACCCCAGCGGAACCTCGAGATTGGATGTCAAAACCAATCACTTTTGACCACCTGGATTATTCCAGAAGTATTCGAAACACAGGATGGACTGCTCTGATATTGGATCCTATAATCGACGGACTACAATTTACACAAGTCCTGATGGACGGCGGCAGCGATTTAAACCTGCTATATCCAGACACAATCCGCAAGATGGGGATAGACCTTACTAAAATTCGAAATAGCCGCACTTCCTTCAAAGGAGTGACGCCAGGCCCTTACGCCAAGTGCATGGGCTCCTTACTACTAGAAGTTGTGTTCGGGTCACCCGACAACTTCCGACGCGAAAAGCTAATCTTTCATGTCACCCCATTCAAAAGTAGCTATCAAGCACTATGGGGACGTGAAGCTTTTGTCCGCTTTAACGCAATACCACATTACGCGTCTCTTACACTTAAACTGCCCGGTCCACGTGGCATCATTTCATTAAAAGGTCGTTCAAAGACCCCGGACACGGCTAGACGAGTCCGGCATAAATAAGCTAGGGGCTCCCTAGCCGCACACCCCTTCACAAGGGGTTGTGCGTATAAGCAATAATGAGCTAATATAGGCTCAGCTTTATTCATTAATTAATGTTTCAATTTTTAATGCACTTTTCGCACGATTTCCTTTCAAACTAAGTTCCTCTCTTTTTACAGATGAACAACGTGCACACCCGTCCAGGATACGACACAACGGAGACACAGGCGCAGACGTGCAGTAGGGACCCGTTGCAAGGATTCTTTTCAGATTAAGACCCTACGTAAACCTTTTTTATTGTCTCTTGTTGCTATAATCCCCTGGTTTCTCATTATAACCAGAGAGGAGACTGACGTTTTGGCATAAGCCGCGCAAGAGGACCTTGCCCGTACCTAGACACTAGGGGCTTAGGGCATTTTTCTGCCCGTTATTATAAAGACCGAACACCTTAGGGAGTGTTCGGCGTCTCGAGTTAGGCCTTATATGCATCAGCTCCGAATCATGTCTTTGGTCAAATGTTGGGTTTGCCCGGCTCCTGTGTTTTGCTGCCTTACGTTCCGTATCATCGGATAACGCGGCACCAAGAGAACTACTGCGATTGTGCCCCAGTTCGACTGGGCGAGCACCTCAGTAGAGAAAGCCAAAAACTGACTTTCATGATACAGCGAGAGACTGGTCAAGCACTCGATCGACCACCATAATGTTTAGAATTCCTCCGCTTTGACGAATGACCGTTTCCCGGTCAGGCACATACGCGCCCCGAATTCGGAGAGCGCGGTGCCCCCAGGGGCTATATCGTAGCCCCACCCTCGAACTCCCATGGCTAAGTGAAAGTGATAAAGCATTATAGTCCGATTGCCTCGATTGCTACGCTACCACCTCCTTCACAGGACCGAGACGTCGGATTAAAGTGTGAAAATGCGCTATTTTTGCGAACACCCCCGCACCTTGTGCGCGGGGGCTGAAGCCGACGACTGCCATCTTTCAGGTTATACACACGTATACATAAACGGCCGCACAGGAGATATTTCAATACTTGAACGCACAAGTACAAAAAGCGCCTACATCATAAACATCGTTTTACAAAATAAAACATTCATTTGAACGTGACATTTTTTTAGCACTGCGACTCTATTACACGAGCACCACGCAGAACTTCCCCAAAATAGTGCTCGGCGAGTAACCGGCTCTCGTCCGAACCCTGGGTCGCAACAGTGGTGGCATCCATATCTGTCCAATGTGTCTTCACACGGGCGAGGGCCATCCGTGCACCCTCTATGCAGGCCGACCGCTTCATCGCCTTGATATGCGGCACCGCCCCAAGAAATTGCTGCAATAAGCCAAAATAGCTCTTCGGCTTGGGCCTATCCGGCCAGACATGAGTCACGATATCCGTCATGACAAGCCCGGACAACCTATTCAGCTCAGCCCACTCGGCCAACCGGTCGGTCAGCGGAAGTGAACGCTCCGGACTATGGAATTGAGACCAAAACAGCTCTTCCGTCTTGTGAACCTTCTGGCTTCGGAAGTGCACAACGGCATCCGCCGCACTCGCTGCTAAGTCCATATAAGGATCCTCCGGACCCCACAGCTGGCCAAGCTGAGCATACTTTGGATCCGTAAACTTTCGGCGCAGCAGAAAGGGCTTGCCAGCCACAATATCTCCGGCCTGGCGCAGCTCCTCCTTTATAGCCCGCATTGCAGAACGGGCATCCTTGGCTTCGGCGGTGGCCTTTCCCAGGTCTTCTCGCTCCGCTAGGCGCTCCTTTTCAAGAACCTCCTTGCGGTCGGTAGCATCTTTTAACTTCACGGCCATTTCAGCCATCTCCTCCCTGCTTCGGCAGTGTGCAGCCCTTTCAGCTTTTAACTCCTCGGCCGCCCTCAAGGCAGCCGCATCACTCCTTCTGGCTTGCTCCTTGGCTTGAGCAAGTTCTGCCCGAAGGCTCTCCACAGCAGCGGCACCATCTGCGTTAAGCACACATATTGTAGGAGGTGGGCTTTGACTCCCTTACTAGGTGACCACGGAGAAAAAACTTACCTTGCGACTCGTCAAGTCGCTTGTTGACTAGCGCGATGTCCGCATCCGCAACGTCGAGTTGCCGCTTTAGTTCAGCAACTCTATCAGTCCGGCTGGCCCACGGACTATCCGCCACCTGCATAGGAAAGGCGAAAGTTAATACCTGCGATTTTGATCCTCGGCACGCTGTCGCTTTCGACAACCTACCGAGTCTCAGGGGCTACTATCTATACAGGGCGCACTTTATGTGCAAAACTGTCAAAAAGGTGTGTCATTTTTACGTTCCTCAAACCCCGCCAGCAAACTCCTGACGGCATTACGCAATCCGCTTTTGGCGGACGAAATCCTTCCAATCACCATACTCATCAATGCATGGTGATCTTCTGAGATGGACGCCCTCTCAAGCAGATCCTTCAGCTCCCCCGGCCGAACACTAGTCGGCGCCGAACTCTTCGGCTCTGCTGGGCTCGGGGATACCCTCCATGATGACACTTCAGGCTCGTCCGCCCTATTCGACGGCGCAGCGGACGGAGGCGTCTCGCTCTCCACCATCTCCGGACGAAGGTCCCCCGAAGACGAGCTCATCTGAGAAGGTCGGAGATCCGAACTACAAGGTAAAAACTTCAGTTATCCTCAGAAGCACAAATAGGGATGTCTCTTATTACCAAACTCCCTTTTTTTCTACTTACGGCTCGCTGGAGGGCTGATTCTTTAGGAGAGACTGTGCGGCCGGGGCCTCCCCGGACGCAGGACCCTCTGGTGAAGATTTCTTCCCCCGCTTAGGGGCTTTGGCCTCCGGGTCTTCGGAGGCGGTCCTCTTCTCCCCTGGGAGGGAGGGATTCTCGATCCCCCCTTTTTCAAGAGCCTCCTTGGGCGAGGCGGTAGCTCCTCTATTTCCCCTTCGCCATCTTCTGAAGGCGCAACCTCCAGCATCCTAACCAGCACGGGATCTGGCGCGGTCTCTGGGAGGGGGGCCGGACACCGTATCAGCTTTGCTTGCGCTATCCACTCCTGTTAAAGGACAATGGGTTAAAAGGCGAATTGTAGAAAGGCAAACAAACGGTATGTCCGAACACAGAGCTACTTACTTGAGTATCCGGGCGATTGCAGCTTAGGCCGGTGTCCTCGGTCAATTCCGGACACACCTCCCGTGATCCGAAGAACAATTTGTACATCTCCACGGGTGTCGTACCCATGAAGTGTTGGAGAATCTGTGGTCCCTCCGGATTAAACTCCCATAGCCGGAGAGGACGGCGTTTGCAGGGCAGGAGACGCCTAATCAGCATGACCTGCATCACCACGACCAGATCGATCTCCCTCGCTTGGAGGTCTCGAATCCGGCCCCGCAATAGGGGCACATCCTTTGACGGCCCGCAGTTGAGCCCTTGGTTGACCCACGACATCAATCATCGTGGAGGTCCCGAGCGGAATACGGGTGGCGGCTTCTGCCTGCTGCCCCTGGGAGCGGTAATATAGAACCACTCCTATTGCCACAAGCCGAGCTCCTCTTGGAAGGAGCCCTGGGGCCACGGGGCATCGGCCCTCCTGCTTACGGCCGCCCCGCTGCACTCTGCTTGACGCCCCCCGATCATCTTCGGCTCCACATTGAAGGTCTTCAGCCACAGGCCGAAGTGAGGGGTGATGCGGAGGAAAGCTTCACAGGCGACGATGAATGAAGAAATATGGAGGATGGACTCCGGATCCAAGTCATGGAATTCCAACCCGTAGTAAAACATGAGCCCTCTCACAAAAGGATCCATCGGGAAGCCTAAGCCCCGACGGAGGTGGGATACAAAAACGACGTACTCGCCGGGCTCGGGGGTGGGGATGGCCTGCCCTTCGGTGGGCAACCTGTGCGAAATCTCGTAAGACAGGTACTTGGCCTCTCGCAGCTTTAGCACGTCCTCCTCCGTCACATCCACCGGCCCTGAAGGTCGGAGCCGGACATTGTTAAAAGTCCGACGCACTCGAATCTGGGGCTCTGGGTGTTGGAACTTGGGGCAAGGAGAAGATTCTATGGAGGATTGAAGAAAAGAAATGAGCCTTGGTCCCATTATAAAGAGGGAGAATACCAAGAGCCGTCTCCGTGACTGTTCGGGACTCGCCTTCGATAGAGGGGGCGTGGCGACGGGCGCGGTTGGGTTACCCACGTTCATATTGATGGGAATCCCGGAATAAGGGGAACACGATCTCTGCTTCGACAAGACGTGCCAAGGAAACCACTTCGCTAAACACGCTGAGGTGGTATAATAAAAAACAATTCCATTAAAGGCTTGGTAGTGGCGTGACGTGATGCTACAAAATACGTCAGCAGATTGAGCTTGTGTACATATTATTCTCTCTAGGGTGGAATGTGGAATTTATTTTGCAGAGTCGGACACTATCCCGGTGTTCACAATCTTCTACGAATTATTCGGAGGAGGAACCCGCCTTGCAATGCCGAACAATATGCGCGCCGGACTCATCGTCATTGAGCCTGGTTCAGGGGCTACTGAGGGAGTCCTGGACTAGGGGGTGTTCGGATAGCTGGACTATCATCGTCGGCCGGACTCCAAGACTATGAAGACACAAGATTGAAGACTTTGTCCCGTGTCCGGATGGGACTTTCCTTGGCGTGGAAGGCAAGCTTGGCAATACGGATATATAGATCTCCTACCATTGTAACCGACTCTATGTAACCCTAGCCCTCCCCGGTGTCTATATAAACCAGAGGGTTTTAGTCCGTAGGACGACAACCATTACAACAATCATACCATAGGCTAGCTTCTAGGGTTTAGCCTCCTTGATCTCGCGGTATATCCACTCTTGTACTACCCATATCATCAATATCAATCAAGTAGGAGTAGGGTTTTACCTCCATCGAGAGGGCCCGAACCTGGGTAAAAACATCGTGTCCCTTGTCTCCTGTTACCATCCGCCTAGACGCACAGTTCGGGACCCCCTACCCGAGATCCGCCGGTTTTGACACCGACAAGGGGCAACTAGTTTGTCGGTTCTGCTCTATGGGGTCGGGGTCAATGCTACAGATACACATATCTCACAAAAGTGACGTATTACTGTGGGTGTCGTCGGGGTGGTTTTTGGTAACTACGCCCAGAATTAAAAATGCAACCGCACACCAACGTACTTATGCATGGCTACTATTCAAAATAGAGGCACACAAGCAGGCTGCGTTTAATTATGGCAATGCAAGATCACACAATTATAGGGTGTGGACATACTAAGACTCGGTACTACTCGAGTGACTTAGTCTACCTCGTTAATATCTAAGCGGGCGTGCCTTGTGGACGTTGAGGCTTCCCCACGAGTTTCACCGTCGGGGTTAGCTAGATGGAGTTGAGGGGCTGCAGGGTCGGGGTAGCGATGATGACCATCGCGGGGGGTGTTGGCCACAATCCCATTGGAGCGTGTTCCCAAAAGGCGACGAAGCACTTCTGGGGACACCAAAGCATTTTGGTCGATGGCAGGGGCAGTCCTCAAGGACTCAATCGGTTGTCCAAATAGCACGACTGGGTTGTCAGCGTCGGGCTCATCTTCTCCTCTTGCCGGGGCTCGGCGAACCAGTTCTCCACGAGCTGCGATCAGATCAAGGGTGATTTGATCGAACGGTTCCTCTAGTGCACTTACATAGCGCACCAGATGCAACAATGCAGGATCCGTCTCATGATCTCCGTTGGCAACCTGGGGTGGCCTACCATACCCTTCACGGCTGGGGTAGTAGTACAACAAGCGACAGTTAACTCTAGGCGACAAGTGCCAGAGTTGAACTATAGCCTCTCGAGCAGCTAGTTGGATGGCTTGTGGCTCAAAGGAAGTTGTCCTTCTAGTGAACCTGTAGGGCCGTTCTGGCGATAGACCCCTACCATAGATGTGCACAGTGGCCTAGAATTGACGGCTCTCACCGCTCATGGGCCCTTGGTACACAACATATTCTGGGGGCTCTTCTAATGCAAAGGCACGGTGGGTGAGGTTTGCTAGCACGGTCACAAAACCTCCAAGGTTGGTTGCTGTGGTCTCATTGTGCACAATAGGGCCAGGCATTATAGCTTGGTTTGCGGAAGAGGCTGTGCTGTGCTGGGTTGAGGCTAGCGTGCCCTTTTTATAGAAAAAGGGGACGGAATCTTCCTTCGCACGCTTGCGAAAGAGACTATTTAGGTGTCGGTCACTGGCGCGTGATTGACAGGCTAGGCTGATAGGTTGGGCACCGACTGCCAAAAGGTGTCGAGGTCACTGTGTGGCTATCTTACACGAGAAGCCTGGCCGGGGTTAGGTTAGGTCTAGTGGATTGGTTAATCTAGGTTTATTGACCTGGCCAAGATAGGATTAGCCAATGGTCAGCCTGGCTCTGATACCAAGGTTGTCGCGACCGGTTTTCCAGGATATTAATTTCCTAGAAAATGGCCCTTGTGCTCACCAGCCCCAGGATTACTATTAGCTGATGAGACACCAACTTGATACAGAAACTCCAAGCAAAATACAAAATGTGTAGTACAAGACCATTTTGGCCTATGAGTACAACAAATGGTTTCTAGTGGTTGATGGCGGAAGCGGTTTATGGTTCATCAGTGTCTATGGGACTCCATTTCCCACATGAACAGCTGACCTGGATAACTCCTATCTTCGCGAGGCTGCTATCACCATTGCATAGGTTCCGGGGCTGTCATCGCAACGCTCCTCTCCATGCAAGAAATCTGGCCAAGACAATAGCCAGGGACAAGCCAGTGAGTACTTTGAAGGTACTCGCAAACATTATGAACACAGGTATAACATAATGAATGATAATCATGCTCTGAAATATTTCATGATCAGAACGTCAGTCACGAAAATAAAAAATCCATGATGCACGCAAGCAGGTTATTCATATACAACATGAATATGCAATAAGGGAGTGGAAATAGAATGCACCGATCGGGTGTCTGAAGCGACGCCTCGAGAGGATAATAATATAAAGCATGCCTCAGTCGGGCGTCTGTGCGACGCCACATAAAGGGCTCATAAATAATTTAAATAACAAGCATGCCATAGTCGGGCGTCTGAGCGACGTCACATAAAGGGCTTATAAAGGAAAAAAGTAACAAACATGCCACAGTCGGGCGTTCGTGCGACACCACATAAAGGGCTTATAAGTAAATAAGTAACAAACATGCCACAGTCGGGCGTCTGTGCGACACCACATAAAGGGCTTATAAGTAATTTAAATGACAAGCATGCCACAGTCGGGCGTCTGAGCGACACCACATAAAGGGCTTATAAATAAATAATCACAGTGAATATCCAGGAGGTAGAACCATCCCAGGGATACTCAATAATTCAAATAATGTAAATGGTTAGTCCATAATAATAGTAATCATAATCATCATGAGTCACAAGTCATGATCCGTGTTCTGGTTTAGCAATTTTTTTCTCCGAAGACCAACACTAAGACCGACACTTGACCCATCCCAGACTGTAGTCCTTAACCCTGGACACGGCTATTCGAATAGATATAATCTCTGCAGAGGGTGTACTCTTTACCCACGAGTAACAGATTCCTTTAGTCCATCGGGACTAATTCTGTCTACAGTCTTTTAATTGAAAACACACCTGACCGCACACACCATCCTAACTTACCGGTGTCTGGAATCACCCACGACACCTGTTAAGCAAAACTCTAAGTGGGGAGGCTACAACCTCGACTAGCATGGGATCATAAAATTTAAAAAGCGCGCAAACTAGGGGAGCTACCCCCTCGGCTCCAACCGGAAACACCCTTGCCCCCGGACCAGGTGGCATGTCTACCGGATGCAGCCAGTATCTTCCACCATGGCCTCTCTGTACGGTGTGTGCTAGGAAGGGGTTGACAACTTACTGAACCATACCCTACCTATGGCAGGGACAAGTGGTAGTACGAAACAAGTATGGGGGTTACTGGAACAAGACTCGATCTACGGTCGACTCAGGAGGTTAAGGCATTTCCTGCATGATAAGCATAAGAAATATATTTCACACCAATCAGACAGAATCACCACTCATCATACCTCACCATGCCTTACCGGACATAACCTTCTCGACGAAGAACTAGATACAAGCTCGTGTCTACCCAAGACAGAGACTTTCCCGGATTCCTCCCGATAGGCATGAAAGGCATACGAGGGTGATTACTATCAAAGGCATATCAAATTCCAGCAGCAATGAATCATCATTATGCACTCATGAATGTGATCATAACACCACATAAAATATCGAATACTTCGTGTCAAGGTGATGTCGTATTTGCATCAAATGACGCACAACAAATATTATGCTGGGGTTCAGAATGCTTGCCTTCAAGAGTATGTAAGTGGGGTGCACTTTTTTGAAAGTTGCTTCCTTCTTCAAAAATCCTATTTTTAAGAAAATTTAAATTAACACATAGTTTAAAAACAGTACAAAAAAGTTGTCTGTAAAATTTTCAAATAAATATGAAAACAAACTAGACAAAATTTGAGAAACAACAGAAAAAGAATCAAAACAATTGGACTTATATTTAAAAAGTTATAGCTAGTCAAAGTTTAGTCAAAATTCTGTTTTTAATAAAAATCAGAAAAAGAAAACGGTTAGAGGGCTTACGCTTTCGAAGGCGTATTCGGTGGAATACCTTTCCACTTAAGCCAACGTGGATCGACTCATGGGTCACTGACAGTGGGTCCCTTGGGCCCACTGGTCAGGTTGGACCAGTCGCCCGTGCCTCCTTCTCCTCTGGCTGAGCGGTGGCGGGGCTCCGGCGATCGCCGTCGACGAACGGCGGCTCCCCGCGGGATTCTGAGGGCGGGGATGGATCCGCTGGTCCAGGGAGGTCCTCCCAGTGGTCGATAGGCTGGCGGGGGTGGAGGGGGTCGCCGGCGGCGAGCTCCGCGGCGGACGGTGGTTTCGGGAGTAATTGGGGCTTGGGCTATGGTGGCTCCCGGTCGAGGCTGAGCTGTTGGGTGGCTCTGCATGGTCGAGGGGAGGAGAATGGGAGCACGGGGGAGGTTAGGGGCCTCGGTCTTGGCCGGATTTTACTGGAACGAGGCGGCAGCCGAACCTGCCGGAGATGGGAGAGAGAATGGCCTCTGGCCAACTAGGGAGGAGGGGGCTTCCTATTACTCGAACAAGGTTGCTGACGAGCCTAGGCGTGATCGGAAGGGCTATTTATAGCTCGGGGAGGTCGGTCCCCGCGGCTGCGGATAAGAACGTCGGCGAACCGCCATTCTGTTGCTAGCAGGGCAACGTGGTAGTGACGGGCGCTAGTGGACGGGCTCGTGGATGAGCTCGGGATGTTCCAGAGGGCAGCTGGCGGGCGGCTGTGGCTTGGGTGGCGCTGCCATGGCAGGGGCGTGCTGCGGACGCCGGCGTGCCGCCAAGAGGGCTCTGACGGTAGCACTATAGGGCACTAGGGGCGGCTTGGATGGTTCTGGTGAGCGGCCGAGAACGGGGTGTGGCCCTGCGGGCGAGCAAAGGCCAGGGGCAAGACGCGGCGGCTCGGTTGCGCGCGCATGCAAAACATGCGCTCTGGGCGCGCCCAGAGCATGCACGCTAGGTGCTCGATGAAATGCCAACGCGTGCTAGAGGGCTTGGGTGAGGCTGGCAATTAACAGGTCTAGGTTAGAGGTGGCTAGGAGATTAGTGGACATGGCTGTTGGGTCAGGGGATCAAGTCCACAATGTAAACTAAAAACTATGCCAAAACTGGCCATCCACACAAGGTGCTCGACAGAATGCCATGGGCATCTAGGCATTTCTTTGGGTGGCCAAAAACTCCAGATCAGAGTCTCTTTAGATGATAAAGAGGGTGGCAAGGTTTATTTGACAAAAACAGAAACTCCCTAGTGCAAGTTCTTGAGAAAACCAAATCTGGACAGAAAATAAAGGGCATTATTGCATGGACCAAAAATACTCCAATGGGTCCAATCTCCTGGACTTAAGGGTTTGGTAGGCTGGTCTATAAGTAGGAGAAAAATCAAGGGCAATAGGGCAAGATCAAACATGGTTGCAGTACAAAACACCAAACTAGACCAAAATGAAGATGAGGATGATTTGCTCAAATTTTTCAAAGAACACCAATGAGTTTTTGCATAAAGTTGAATTATACACTACTACTAACATCCCCCAATTTTGGTGGAAATTTTAAAGAAATATTTAAATAGGTTGTAGTGCAAATTACAAACTGGACCAGATTTGAAAACTTGAGGTAGGGCTCAAAATCTCCAAATGACTAAAAGAGATTTTTGCATAAAAGTGATGTGGGAACATCACATGACATCCCCAAATTTTGGTGGAACTTTTAAAGAAGTATTTGCAAGGGTTGTAGTGCAAATGGAACTCTAAAACTTATGAAAAATCATTTTTAAAGAAATAAAGCTTAGGAAAAATAATTGTAGAAATAATTCCACTGATAAAAAGAAATGGTCTTGGGAAGATATACAAGTCCAATAATATTTTTGAAAGGTTTCCACCTAGAAGGAAAAACTCAAAAAAATTCAGAGGGACAGAGTGACCTGAAATTAAATGATAAAACCAGAAAATAAAAAATTTAATTTCCTGGCAAAATTTTAATTAATAAATCGAGGTCAAATTTTTGGGGTGTTACACGCCCCCTCCTCCTTGTCCTATTCGGACTCCCAAGGAGGGGGCATGTGGCCACCTACCGTGGGCTTCCCTCTCTCTCCCTTAGGCCCATCTTGGCCCAATACTTTACCGGGGGGTTCCGGTAACCCTTCGGTACTCCGGAAAAATACCCGGATCACTCGAAACCATTCCGATGTACGAATATAACCTTCCAATATATGAATCTTTACCTCATGACCATTTTGAGACTCCTCGTCATGTCCGTCATCTCATCTGGGACTCCGAACAAACTTCGGTCATCAAATCACATAACTCATAATACAAATCGTCATCAAACGTTAAGCGTGCGGACCCTATGGGTTCGAGAACTATGTAGACATGACCGAGACACGTCTCCGGTCAATAACCAATAGCGGAACCTGGATGCTCATATTGGCTCCTACATATTCTACGAAGATCTTTAGCAGTCAAACCGCATAACAACGTACGTCATTGCCTTTGTCATCGGTATGTTACTTGCCCAAGATTCGATCATCGGTATCCTCATACCTAGTTCAATATCGTTACCGGCAAGTCTCTTTACTCGTTCCGTAATGCATCATCCCGTAACTAACTCATTAGTCACATTGCTTGCAAGGCTTTATAGTGATGTGCATTACCGAGAGGGCCCAGAGATACCTCTCCGATACACAGAGTGACAAATCCTAATCTTGATCTATGCCAACTCAACAAACACCTTTGGAGACACCTGTAGAGCATCTTTATAGTTACCCAGTTACGTTGTGACGTTTGATAGCACACAAAGTGTTCCTCCATTATTCGGGAGTTGCATAATCTCATAGTCAGAGGAATATGTATAAGTCATGAAGAAAGCAATAGCAATAAAACTAAACGATCATTATGCTAAGCTAACGGATGGGTCTTGTCCATCACATCATTCTCTAATGATGTGATACCGTTCATCAAATGACAACACATGTCTATGGTTAGGAAACTTAACCATCTTTGATTAACGAGCTAGTCAAGTAGAGGCAAACTAGGGACACTCTGTTTGTCCATGTATTCACACATGTACTAAGTTTCCGGTCAATAAAATTCTAGCATGAATAATAAACATTTATCACGATATAAGGAAATATAAATAACAACTTTATTATTGCCTCTAGGGCATATTTCCTTCATTCTCCCACTTGCACGAGAGTCAATAATCTAGATTACATAGTAATGATTCTAACACCCATGGAGTCTTGGTGCCGATCATGTTTTGCTCGTGGAAGAGGCTTAGTCAACAGGTCTACAACATTCAGATCCGTATGTATTTTGCAAATCTCTATGTCTCCCACCTTGACTTGATCGTGGATGGAATTGAAGCGTCTCTTGATCTGTTTGGTTCTCTTGTGAAATCTGGATTCCTTCGCCAAGGCTATTGCTCCAGTATTGTCATAAAAGATTTTCATTGGACCCGATGCACTAGGTATTACACCTAGATCGGATATGAACTCCTTCATCCAGACTCCTTCATTTGCTGCTTCAGAAGCAGCTATGTACTACGCTTCACACGTAGATCCCGCCACGACGCTCTGTTTGGAACTGCACCAACTGACAGCTCCACCATTCAATATAAATATGTATCCAGCTTGTGACTTAGAGTCATCCGGATCAGTATCAAAGCTTGCATCGATGTAACCATTTACGACGAGCTCTTTATCACCTCCATAAACGAGAAACATATCCAAAGTCCTTTTCAGGTATTTCATGATGTTCTTGACTGATGTCCAGTGATCCACTCCTAGATTGCTTTGGTACCTCCCTGCTAAACTAATAGCAAGGCACACATCAGGTCAGGTACACAACATTGCATACATGATAGAACCTATGGCTGAGGCATAGGGAATGACTTCCATTTTCTCTCTATCTTCTGCAGTGGTCGGGCATTGAGTTTGACTCAACTTCACACCTTGTAACACAGGCAAGAACCCTTTCTTTGACTGATCCATTTCGAACTTCTTCAAAACTTTATCAAGGTATGTGCTTTGTGAAAGTCTAATTAAGCGTCTTGATCTATCTCTATAGATCTTTTTTTTGAAATGTATCTCTATAGATGTTGATGCCCAATATATAAGCAGCTTCACTAAGGTCTTTCATTGAAAAATTCTTATTCAAGTATCCTTTTATGCTATCCAGAAATTCTGTATTATTTCCAATCAACAATATGTCAATATGTCATCCACATATAATATTAGAAATGCTACAGAGCTCCCACTCACTTTCTTGTAAATACAGACTTCTCCAAAAGTGTGTATAAAACCATATGCTTTGATCACACTATCAAAGCATATATTCCAACTCCGAGAGGCTTGCACCAGTCCATAAATGGATCGCTGGAGCTTACACACTTTGTTAGCACCTTTAGGATCGACAAAACCTTCTGGTTGCATCATATACAACTCTTCTTTAAGATATCCATTAAGGAATGCAGTTTTGACATCCATTTGCTAAATTGCATAATCATAAAATGTGGCAATTGATAACATGATTCAGAGAGACTTAAGCATCGCTACGGGTGAGAAGGTCTCATCATAGTCAAATCTTCAAACTTATCAAAAACCTTTCGCAACAAGTCGAGCTTTGTAGACAGTAACATTACCGTCAGCGCCAGTCTTCTTTTTGAAGATCCGTTTATTCTCTATGGCTTGTTGATCATCGGACAAGCCAACCAAAGTCCATACTTTGTTCTCATACATAGATCCCATCTCAGATTTCATGGACTCAAGCCATTTCGTGGAATCTAGGCTCATCATCACTTCCTCATAGTTTGTAGGTTTGTCATGGTGAAGTAACATGACCTCTAGAACAAGATTACCGTACCACTCTGGTGCGGATCGTACTCTGGTTGGCCTACGAAGTTCAGTAGTAACTTGATCTGAAGTTTCATGATAATCATCATTAGCTTCCTCACTGATTGGTGTAGGAATCACTTGAACTGATTTCTGTGATGAACTACTTTCCAATTTGGGAGAAGGTACAGTTACCTCATCATGTTCTACTTTCCTCCCACTCACTTCTTTCGAGATAAACTCTTTCTCTAGAAAGGATCCATTCTTAGCAACGAATATCTTGCCTTTGGATCCGTGATAGAAGGTGTACCCAACAGTCTCCTTTGGGTATCCTATGAAGACAAATTTCTTTGATTTGGGTTCGAGCTTATCAGGTTAAAGCTTTTTCACATAAGCACAACCCCAAACTTTAAGAAACGACAGCTTAGGTTTCTTGCCAAACCACAGTTCATATGGTGTCGTTTCAACGAATTTAGATGGTGCCCTATTTAACGTGAATGCAACCGTCTCTAATGCATAACCCCAAAAGGATAGCGGTAAATCAGTAAGAGACATCATAGATCACCCCATATCTAATAAGGTATGATTACGACGTTCGTACACACCATTACGCTGTGGTGTTCCAGGTGGTGTGAGTTGCGAAACTATTCCACATTGTTTCAAATGAAGACCAAACTCATAACTCAAATATTCACCTCCATGATCAGATCGTAGAAACTTAATTTTCTTGTTACGACAATTTTCCACTTCACTCTGAAATTCTTTAAACTTTTCAAATGTTTCAGACTTATGTTTCATTAACTAGATATACCCATATCTGCTCAAATCATCTATGAAGGTGGGAAAATAACGATACCCGCTGCGAGCTTCAACACTCATCGGACCACATACATCAGTATGTATTATTTCCAATAAGTTAGTTGCTCGCTCCATTGTTCCGAAAAACGGAATTTGAGTCATCTTGCCCATGAGGCATGGTTCGCAAGCATCAAGTGATTCCAAAAGCCCATCGGCATGGAGTTTCTTCATGCGCTTTACACCAATATGACCTAAACGGCAGTGCCACAAATAAGTTGCACTATCATTATTAACCTTGCATCTTTTGGCTTCAATATTATGAATATGTGTATCATTACAATCGAGATTCAACAAGAATAGACCACTCATCAAGGGGGCATGACCATAAATGATATTACTCATATAAATAGAACAACCATTATTCTCTGATTTAAATGAATAACCGTCTCGCATTAAACAAGATCCAGATATAATGTGCATGCTCAACGCTAGCGCCAAATAACAATTATTCAGGTCTAAAACTAATCGTGATGGTAGATGTAGAGGTAGCGTGCCGACGGCGATCACATCAACTTTGGAACCGTTTCCCACGCGCATGTCACCTCATCCTTAGCCAATCTTTGTTTAAGCCGTAGCCTCTATTTCGAGTTGCAAATATGAGCAACTGAACCAGTATCAAATGCCCAGGCACTACTACGAGCATTAGTAAGGTACACATCAATAACATGTATATCAAATATACCTTTCACTTTGCCATCCTTCTTATCCGCCAAATACTTGGGGCAGTTCCGCTTCCAGTGACCAGTCCCTTTGTAGTAGAAGCACTCAGTATCGGGCTTAGGTCCAAACTTGGGCTTCTTCACTTGAGCAGCAACTTGCATGCCATTCTTCTTGAAGTTCCCCTTCTTTCCTTTGCCATTTTTCTTGAAACTAGTGGTCTTGTTAACCATCAACATTTGATGCTCCTTCTTGATTTCTACCTCCGCAGCCTTTAGCATCGCGAAGAGCTCGGGAATTGTCTTATCCATCCCTTGCATATTATAGTTCATCACGAAGCTTTTATAGCTTGGTGGCAGTGATTGAAGAACTCTGTCAATGACACTATCATCAGGAAGATTAACTCTCAGTTGAGTCAAGTGGTTGTGGTACCCAGACATTCTGAGTATATGTTCATTGACATAACTATTCTCCTCCATTTTGTAGTTATTGAACTTATTGGAGACTTCATATCTCTAAATTCGGGCATTTTCTTGAAATATTAACTTCAACTCCTGGAACATCGCATATGCTCCATGACGTTCAAAACGTCTTTGAAGTCTCGATTCTAAGCCGTAAAGCATGGCACACTGAACTATCAAGTAGTCATCAGCTTTGCTCTGCCAGCGTTCATAATGTCCGGAGTTGCTCCTGCAGCGGGTCTTGCACCTAGCGGTGCTTCTAGGACGCAATTCTTCTGTGCAGCAATGAGGATAATCCTCAAGTTATGGACCCAGTCCGTGTAGTTGCTACCATCATCTTTCAACTTAGCTTTCTCTAGGAAGTAGGAACGCATTAAAATTCAAGGGAACAGTAGCACGGGCCATTGATCTACAACATAGACATGCAAAAACTATCAGGTACTAAGTTCATGATAAATGAAAGTTCAATTAATCATATTACTTAAGAACTCCCACTTAGATAGACATCCCTCTAGTCATCTAAATGATCATGTGATCCATATCAACTAAACCATGTCCGATCATCACGTGAGATGGAGTAGTTTTCAATGGTGAACGTCACTATCACTACAAAAAAAGACACATCCGTGACATTTTGGGCCGAACGAATTTTTTCCTGTCATGCTTATGACACTTCTATGATGATAATTGTGACAAAACCCGGTATCATTATAGATGTGGTGGGATCCTACTTCTATGACAGAAAATGGGCTTTTCGTCCTGGGCGGGCCGGAGACGCAGCCGCATGACATTCTTTGGGCCATGCATGATGGAAAAAACCATGGTAGAAATGAGGGCAAGGAAAATATCGAGGAGTTCCCGGTTACGGTGGGTGGTCGGGAGCCGCGCGATGCGCGTTTCTCTCGTACACGTACGCGCGTGTGTGCGAGGCGTTGTGCTCTAACTAAACCCGAGCGAGATGTTGGGCTCTAACTGAACCCGAGCGATTGCACTAACTACGTTTCTGAACCCAAGTGATCGATCCCTTGCTATTAACTGAACCCGAGTGATTCCTTCGCTGCTGTTGCTAACTGAAGTCGATCGAACCTTGCTGCCTCCTTCCCTTGATGAACAGTGAGCGTTGTTGGGGGTGTGGGGGTTTGGATGAATAGTTCCCGGTGTGGGGTTGGATGAGCAGGACATCGTCGTAGTAGAGGCCGTTGCCGCTTGATGAACAGGACCCCAATCGATCGAGCCGGTGGAGGGCTGGATGAACAGGACCCCGTGGAGGGCTGGATGAACAGGACGACCCCGTGGAGGGTTGGTTAAACAGTAGCCGATGGAGGGCTGGATGAACAGTAGCCCGTGGAGGGGTGGTTGAACAGGACCCCCTGGAGAGGACTGGTTGAAAAGTAGCCGGTGGAGGAGCGGTGGAGGCTGGATGAACAGTCGCAGGTGGAGGCTGGAGGAGGTCGGCGGTGGATGAATAATAGCCCGTGGAGACAGTCGGCAATGGAGATGAACAGTATCCCGTGTAGTCCCGTTTTGCGGTACGCCATACCCCTCCTAATGAACAGGACCCCCGTTTCGACCGTAGCGCTCCAACACAAGTCTGTTTCTTTCGTTTTGTGGTACGTCACACCCCTCCTGATCAACAGAACCCCGTTTCGACCATAGGAGGTCCAAGAGAAGCCTGTTTCCTCTGTTTTGTAGTACGCCAGACCCCTCCCGATGAAGAGGATCCCGTTTCGACCGTGGTCGGTCGAACACAATGTCGTTTCTCTATTCTGCGGTACGCCATGACTCGTTTTCGTCGGTTGTTCCGTCCAAGCCGGTTGGCTCCCGATGAACACGACGTATTCCGTTGCCTCCCGATGAACATGACACATTCCGTTGCCTCCCCATGAACACGACGAGGACGCATTTTCTCTGTTCCGACCCAGCCATGTACACGAGCCCTGGCCGTACGTATGCGCGAGTAGGCGTTCGAGACCCCGCCTGTATGTACGTTCGTGGACGTATTTACTTTCTTGCACCTTGGCCGTTGTACGTACGTGTACATGCTACGTGCGCGCCTATACTACGACACGTGCCCTTCCTTACACGGCCACGGTTCATTACTGCAACCTACAGACAGACCAATCAACCAGTATATACGTACACGTTCGCAACCAGAATGATAACGCTACGTACGCTTCGACCAGGTGGATCCCGACTGTCAGGTACTTCCTTGCGTGCGAAGATGTAGATGGTGGGTCCCAGCAGTCAAGGGGTGAATCATTTTTTTGCCCGTAATATGGATGCACTTCCTTGCGTGCGAAGATGTAGCTGGTAGGTCCTAGCAGTTAGGGGGGAACATTTTTTTTCACGAAATATGGTGGCCCGTCCGGTGGGTCCCGACTGTCAGGTGGAGGAATCATTATTTTGCGCATAATAAGGAGGCACTTCCTTGCTGCGGTCGTGGACCCAGTTGTCAGCCTCTCCATATATAGTACTCTTCTGATGGAAGTCGTTCATTGACCACATTGACCATGCCGCCCCGAGAGTACCAAGGCGGTGGACGATGGCGAGGCCTAGGAAGGGAACGACGTGGAGTCCGGGAAGATGCGGCAGTGGATGCCCACGCAGAGAGGAGTATGAGGGTTCACTGGTTCGGCTGCGGTGTGAGGCTGCCATCACCGCAGAATAACAGGGGGTGGGGGTGAGTGGAGGAATGGCCTAGCCAGCGGTGGGGGTAGTAGGGGGCGGTGAGGCCTCCGCGGTAGCACAGCCGACCACGGGAGGCATGAGCAGGCGGCACGATCGGCGCTGCTTTGGGCGACTGGAGCAAGAAGACCAGAGGTTGAAAAAGCACGACGACCGTTGGATGGACATCGTATGGTCACTACAGCTAGAATCATTTATATTGACTAAGTTGACAAAGCCCTTGATACGCATCAACTTAGTAAGCCCACAGGTCAGCCTCTGAAATGGTGCGCCCCAGATGTCAGGGGGAGGAATCATTTCTTGGGCGGGTGAAGCTAGAATATCCGAGATTGAAGAAGAAGGACGACATCCGTTGGATGGACATCCAACGGCCACTGCTGCTAGAACCATGTGTTGACTATAAGTTGACAAAGCCTTGCATATGCGTCAACTTATTTTTTTTGAGGGGACACGTCAACTTAGTAGGCCCACAAGTGTGTGGCAGAGAACTTATAGCCCATTTGAGATTTGTAAGAATGTACAACCCATTTTCGAATTCTAATGGAATTTACTACAACCCATTTATAGTTTGTTAAAAGTACATCCCATTTTCTAGCTAGGACAACAATTAATAATTTCAATAAACCATTTGAAACAAAATTCAATAAAATTTCCCACATTTTGATGGGATCTGAAATATTTTTATCCCGAAATTTCTAGTCAGATTAAATACAATTTTAATATAAATTTGTATTACGTAAAAATCCAATGAAACATTGCGCGCACAAAAATTAATGAAATTAAATTTTAAAAATCCAAAAATAATAATTTATAAACTAATTACGTGTTTGGTGCATTTTTTTTATAGTTACAGCCCGGTTTTTATAATTACATCCCATTTATTATTTCTTTAAGCCCATTTTCTTATTAAGCCTAATGCATCCCTCCTAGGAAAGATTTGCAGCCCAGCGGGGTGGAGAATAACAAGTTGACCTTGCGTGGGTATTCCTCAAAAAAAAGTATAGCTGAGCTCAAATCAGTGGCAAAACAATTGCTCGTTCTAGCCATAGCAATAAATTAAGATGCAAAACTATATCATAACTTGTGTCATCACAGTTCCAGTGCTTCATTACAACACCGGGAGTTGATTTTTTTTTTCTTCCGCTTGTTCTTCCCCTTCATCACTTGGTTCAATAACAGCCAAGCTTCACCTTCAATGTAAGATTTGGCATGTCAATTAGGGAGCACAAGTATAGCACTAAACAACGACATTAATTTTCTGATGAAAGTGGCAAAATACAGGCCAACAGTTGTGAAATATCCTTATCTTACCTCAATGGGATATTACGGTGCACATATAGATTGGAAGTCTTGTCTCCATTTGTGCAGTTCACTAAACTCAAGCAACATTACCGTACAAGTAGCACAACATATGAAAGCATGCTGCATAATCATATGAAAGAAGGCTAGTACTGACCTCTCATGACGCGGAATTCAAACAACTCACAAGAAGAAGATTTGAACCAAATTTGCCAACATGGATAGAAAGTAAGATCTCCTCTTGTGCAGTTCCACTAAGATCAAGCAATCAAGCAACATTGTCGGTGTGACATTTTGGTTGAACTGCACAGAACACTCTTAAAACAAAAGTGTTTTGTGCAGTGCAACAAAAGGTCACAATAGCAACGAGGTGAAGTAGATAACCCTGTTTACACAGAGGTGCAAAGGAAACAACAAGTGTTCAATAACGGTGGATGACACAGAAGCCAACAAAAAGAAGTATCTAACTTATCTAAATGGGAAAGAAAGCAAGACAGTAGCATTTCTCAAACGGTGGCATTGATTCATATCAACAGAGAGATTATATTAACAATAAAATTCGTTAAACATGTAATTTACTTTTAACCATGGCATTGCATCAATTTTCCAGCGGCATTATTAGAGGGTGTTTGTTTACAGGGACCTTTTGGTGTAGGGAATAAAAAAAGTCCCTGTCAGTCCCATCTAAACCAAACAGGAGGGATTTTTAGGGACTAAAAGTGGGCATTTGGGACTAAAGAAAGAAGACCCCAAGGGAGAGTCTTTTTGGGACCTTTTCTAACAGTTGCCCCTACCCCGCATCGCACATTATCTCTATTAGTTCATTACTAAGGGTAACATGGTCTTTTAGCATGTCATTTAGTAACCTCTAGTCCATCTTTAGTCCTTGGAACCAAGCAGGTAGGGACTAGGGACTTTTTAGTTGGGACTAAAAAAAGTCCTAGGACTTTTTAACCAAACAGTGCCTTAGATTAACAACGTCTAAAGAGTGCACGGGACAATGGATGCACCAGCACCATGTGCATCTACCGATGTATGATGGGGTGATGCACAGTCTGTTGCAACAAAGAACAAACAAGCAAGGAGCATATTTGTGTTGGTCCTAATTTTGTTATCTTTAGACACATTTCCCTATGTGAGCGTAGCAAATCTAGTCCTGCTCAAACTCTACAGCCTTGTCCCCCAAAACAAAAAGATCAGTTCGTTAAAGATGTCGTACTGCATCTGTCATCGTTTTCCCTTCTCGACCAATGTAGGTGCTGGATAACCAGTTTGTACTAGTACTTTCCCCCCTTCCTTTCCTCTTTGAACCACGTCCTAGATTCATGCTATACAACTTTCCCCACTACTTTCCCCCATTCCTTTCCTCTTTGAACCACGTCCTAGATTCATGCTATACAACTTTCCCCACTACTTTCCCCCTTCCTTTCCTTTTTGAACCACGTCCAAGATTCATGCTATACAACTTTCCACACTACTTTCCCCCATTATTTTCCGCTTTGAACCATGTCCTAGATTCATGCTATACAACTTTCCCCACTACTTTCCTATTTGATCCAACACCTAGATTCGAGTGCAGAAGTGGAAAAAGCCCACATGCAGCTAGAGCAATGCATGTGGAATAAGTAAATTATACCTTAAGGTTCTTGGGGTGTGGTTCGGTGGGCTGCTGGAGACCATTCAGCCCACACTATGTATGGTGGCGAGGAAGAAGGGGTCGGAGGCCCTCCCACGCAGCCGCTGTGTGAAAGAGAACAGGTGCGCCGGTAGTGGATTCCTTCCCTCGCCGACGGCGACAACGTTAAGCCTCCTTCCCTTCCCGGCGGACGGATCCTACTGGCTCTTTGACCAGCGGTGAGAGGAGACAGAGAGGCCAACGAAGTCTTGTTTAGATCTGGAGAGGGTGAGAGAGTGTGAAGAGATCAACTACAAGCGCTGAGGCTCCAGCGTGTATATATATACTAGAAAGAGAGTGTGAAGAGTGCATACCCTAGAAAACAAGCGCCGAGGCTGCAGCGTATACGTGATGAGGTGATTATACGGTCACTACGAGATCTTATAGCTCCGTATCCATCCATTTTGACCAGTCAAAGAATCCTCCTGGTACTTCCCCAGATTACTTTCTCTCTCTATCATGTGGGGCCTACCTGTCATTGGGTGGAAGAAAGAAGTCGAACAAAAACAAAATTATGCTTAAGTGTAGTTATCGAACCCGAGACCTCAAGTTTCATGAGCGAATAGGCTAACCAGCTACACCACCCTCCCACTATGTTCAATGAGAGGAAAATAACCTTTTATACATTCCTGCATTCGTGTGACAAGCATGCCGTGTTTTTTTGCATGGGAGTCATTGGGATTTAAATCATAATCGTGTCATGTGGCTTTGGTGGTAAGGCCTTTTGGGATTTAAAGCAGTGTTGGTAGTACAGAAATAATGCAGCCTTAATCACCTTACCTCTCTCCATGTAGTACGTTTGGTCCCACCAGTCAGAGGGTGAAACAAACAAATTAATAAGAAAAATTAAAAGCGCCAGCGGTGTATCTTACCTCACACATCTCGCTACTGCTCGTGAACACTGTCCAATTGATCCCTCTGTTCGCTCACGTAATATTTTAAGTGCATCCTTATTATAACATGCACACAATTTTGGGCACTTGTATTCGACCTAAGTCAGTGTGCCACTATATCTCGTACTACTCCCTCCGTCTAGGTGTAATAAGTCACGTTAGAAGGTGCAGCGGGATCAAGGTGCAAGCAGATTGGAGGAGAAGGAGAAACTTGACCGGTCCTTCCTCCAATCAATGCCCTAATTTCTGTCTCTAAACACGACAATTAATCCCAACAACTAAGAGATGTCGTTTTAGCTACCCTGCAGGGCCACGTATTAACTCGCATGCAAACCAACTTTGATTTCTTGACTGATCAACGCGTAGTTGCTCTCCATGCATTGGGTTTCTGGGGGAGATAACAAGGCAGAGTAAGGAGAATTTGGTTACATTGCTTAGGTTGGTCATAGTGGTGAGTAACTTGGACTAGTAACATGCATATGTGTACTAGTCTATGTTACTACTACCTTCGTCCTGGTTCATAGGTCCCCTTTGTAGTTTGTGCCAAATTTTGACCAAATATTTAACTAACAAAATGTTAATGCATGTCAACAAAAATTATATCGTTGGATTCGTATTTGAACATAGTTTTCAATGATAAAAAATTTTGTGACATGCATGAACATTTTGTTAGTTCAATCTATGGTAAAAAATTTGATACAAAATACAATGGGGACCAATAAACCATGACGGAAGTAGTATGCAAAGTTTGCCATCGGAGCGGGCCGATTTGGCTCCCTTGAGCTAGCAAGGTTTTTCTAGCCCACCCAAGCTAGCTGGCCCACAAAAGCTAACATATTTTAACAGTTCCAAACGCCTAACCTTGCCCGGCTACGCTATAAACTATTCTTGCTAAGGATCCAAACGCTCCCTAAGTAACAACGCTCGCTAGCAACAAGGCCAGGAGGGGATTGAGATGCGAAGTTAATGGACGACACCTAATTTTTTTGGGAATATCTAATTTTCGTAAGATGACTTGACACCTAGACGGAGGGAGTACTACTCCTCAGTGCAAGTTTGATGGAATATTCGTCACCTCTTCTCTTCTTGTACGTACTCCATTTGAAGGAAATATGCCCTAGAGGCAATAATAAAGTTATTATTTATTTCCTTATTTCATGGTAAATGTTTATTATTCGTTCTAGAATTGTATTAACCGGAAACTTAGTACATGTGTGAATACATAGACAAACAGAGTATCCCTAGTATGCCTCTACTTGACTAGCTCGTTAATCAAAGATGGTTAAGTTTCCTACCCATAGACATGTGTTGTCATTTTATGAACGGGATCACATCATTAGAGAATGATGTGCTGGACAAGACCCATTCGTTAGCTTAGCATTATGACCATTTCAGTTTCATTGCTACTGCTTTCGTCATGACTTATACATGTTCCTCTGACTATGAGATTATGCAACTCCCGAATACCGGAGGAACACTTTGTGTGCTATTGATACGTCTCCAACGCATCTATAATTTTTGATTGTTCCATGCTATTATATTACCCCTTTTGGATGTTTATGGGCTTTATTTTACACATTTATATCATTTTTGGGACTAACCTACTAACCGGAGGCCTAGCCCGTATTGCTGTTTTTTTGCCTATTTCAGTATTTCGAAGAAAAGGAATATCAAACGGAGTCCAAACGGATGAAACCTTCGGGAGCGTGATTTTTGGAACGAACGTGATCCGAAGAACTTGGAGTGCAAGTCAAGAAGCTTGCGAAGCGGCCAGGAGACAGGAGGGCGCACCCACCCCCTCTGGGTGCGCCCCTATCTCCTGGGCCCCACAGGCGGCCACCGACGTACTTATTCCTCCTATATATACCTACGTACCCCAAAAACATCCAGGGAGCCAACGAAACACAATTTCCACCACCGTAACCTTCTGTATCCGCGAGATCCCATCTTGGAGCCTTCGCCGGCGCTCCGCTGGAGGGGGAATCGACCATGGAGGGCTTCTACATCTACACCATAGCCCCTCCGACGAGTTGTGAGTAGTTTACCACAGACCTTCGGGTCCATAGTTATTAGCTAGATCGCTTCTTCTCTCTTTTTGGATCTCAATACAATGTTCTCCCCCTCTCTTGTGGAGATCTATTTGATGTAAACTCTTTTTGCGGTGTGTTTGTCGAGATCCCATGAATTGTGGATTTATGATCAAGTTTAACTATGAGAAATATTTGAATCTCCTCTGAATTCTTTTATGTATGATTGAGTTATCTTTGCAAGTCTCTTCGAATTATAAGTTTGGTTTGGCCTACTAGATTGATATTTCTTGCCATGGGAGAAGTGCTTAGCTTTGGGTTCAATCTTGCGGTGTCCTTTCCTAGTGACAGCAGGGGTAGAGGCACGTATTGTATTGTTGCCATCGAGGATAAAAAGATGGGTTTTATATCATATTGCTTGAGTTTATCCCTCTACATCATGTCATCTTTCTTAATGTGTTACTCTGTTCTTATGAACTTAATACTCTAGATGCAGGCAGGAGTCGGTCGATGTGTGGAGTAATAGTAGTAGATGCAGGCAGGAGTCGGTCTACTTGTTGCGGACGTGATGCCTATATACATGATCATGCCTAGATAATCTCATAATTATTCGCTTTTCTATCAATTGCTCGACAGTAATTTGTTCACCCACCGTAATACTTATGCTATCTTGAGAGAAGCCACTAGTGAAACCTATGGCCCCCAGGTCTATCTTTTATCATATAAGCTTTCAATCTACTTTTATTTGCATCTTTACTTTTTGCATCTATATTATAAAATACCAAAAATATATTTATCTTATTGTATTATCTCTATCAGATCTCACTTTCGCAAGTGGGCGTGAAGGGATTGACAACCCCTTTATTGCGTTGGTTGCGAGTTCTTTGTTTATTTGTGTAGGTGTGTGGGACTTTTGAGGAGCCTCCTACTGGATTGATACCTTGGTTCTCAAAAACTGAGGGAAATACTTATGCTACTATTGCTACATCACTCTTTCCTCTTCAAGGAAAACCAACGCAAGCTCAAGACGTAGCAAGAAGGATTTCTGGCGCCGTTGCCGGGGAGGTCTTCGCTCAAGTCAATTCATACCAAGTACCCATCACAAACTCATCTCCCTCGCATTTACATTATTTGCCATTTGCTTCTCGTTTTCCTCTCTCCCACTTCACCCTTACTGTTTTATTCGCCTCTATTTCCCAATCTCCACCTCTCTTTTCGCTTGCCTTTTTCTGTTTGCTCGCGTGTTAGATCGTTTACCTTGTCGTTATGGCTAGTCCTCCTATCCTTGTTATCACTCCCGAACATGAAATTCTCAATTTTAAGCAAAGGGAGGGAGAGAATTTAAAAGATGCTTGGCATAGAATTTGCAATGCTCAAAATATATCTACTAGGAAGCTTTCTACTTCTGTTCTTCTTCGCAATTTTTATGTAGGCATTACTCCTTGGAATAGATGCATTCTTAATAACGTTACTGGAGGGGATTTCTTGAGTAGCCATACGTTTGATGCTTATAATGCTATGTTAGATTTGTTTGGCCCACCACCTCTCTTGGTTAATGGAACGGTTTTAACTTTAGAACATGTGATGCAACGGCTTGATATTATTGAAAATAAAGTGGCTACTGTTGAGTTGATTGAAAATTTGGATAAAAAGATTCATAATCATAGTACCCAATATGGATCTAGGGTTGTAGTTACATTGAAAAATCTTAAAGAGAAAGAACCTATAGTTAATGAAAAAATAGATCTAGATTCTGCAAGGATCGGTAAACTTGAGAATATCATTACAAACTTAGGTTCCACATTTTCTTCCATGAAAAACACTCCAAAAACCCCCTACCAAAACTGCCAAGTTTATTTATGTTCCTAAAAATAAGGGTGAATCTTCTAGTAAGGGAGACGCGGATCTCAAATCCATAAGTGTTCATCCCAATTGTCTCTCTATCGTTAAGGAACCTTTTGCTACAAACGAATTTCTTGAATTTTTGCCTAAAGGTTTAATCATTGCTAAAAAGGGAGAAACCCCTAAAGATTATAAGTGCTCTATTGAGGAATTGAGTGCCAAAGATGGCACTACTTAGATCTATCTTCGCTTTTATGCCTAGCTAGGGGCGTTAAACGATAGCGCTAGTTGGGAGGCAACCCAATTTTATTTGTGTTTTTTGTTTTTGTTCCTGTTTAGTAATAAATTTTGCATCTACCTTCTGTTTAGATGTATTTTTATCTTTTAGTTAGTGTTTTTGCCAAGTAGAACCTATAGGATAACCTATGATGATAGTTGATTTGATTCTGCTGAAAAACAGAAACTTTGCACGCACGAATTTAGTTTTGTTAAATCACAGAAACGTGCGTTTGCATTGATTCTTTTTGCTGCTGATAAATATACAAATTGTGAAGGACTTCATATTTTTTAGGATTTTTGGAGTTCCAGAAGTTTGCGTTAGTTACAAATTGCTACAGACTGTTCTGTTTTTGACATATTGTGTTTTTCGTGTGTTGTTTGCTTATTTTGATGCATTTATGGCTAGTAAAATAGTTTATAAACCATAGAGAAGTTGGAATACAGTAGGTTTAACACCAAAATAAATAAAGAATGAGTTCATTACAGTACCATATGTGGTGGTTTTGTTTTCTTTCACTAACGGAGCTTATAAGATTTCCTGTTGAGTTTTGTGTTGTGAAGTTTTCAAGTTTTGGGTAAAGCTTTGATGGACTATGGAATAAGGAGTGGCAAGAGCCTAAGCTTGGGGATGCCCAAGGCACCCCAAGATATTCAAGAATAGCCAAAAGACTAAGCTTGGGGATGCCCCGGGAAGGCATCCCCTCTCTCATCTTCGTTCATTGGTAACTTTACTTGGAGCTATATTTTTATTCGCCGCATGATATGTGTTTTGCTTGGAGCGTCGTGTATTATATTAGTCTTTTCTTTTTAGTTTACCACAATCATCCTTGCTGTACACACCTTTTGGGAGAAGCCCACTTGATTAGAATTTGCTAGAATACTCTATGTGCTTCACTTATATCTTTTGAGCTTGATAGTTTTTGCTCTAGTACTTCACTTATATCTTTTAGAGCACGGCGGTGGCTTGATTTTGAAGAAATTGCTAGTCTCTCATTCTTCACTTATATTATTGAGAGTCTTTTAGAACAGCATGGTATTTGCTATGGTTATAAATTTGGTCCTAGAATGATGAGCATCCAAGTTGGGTATAATAAAAACTATCATAGAAAGTGCATAAAACACTGGATCAATTTGATGCTTGATAATTGTTTTGAGATATAGAGGTAGTAATGTTAGAGTCATGCTAGTGGGTAATTATGAAATTGAGAAATACTTGTGTTGAAGTTGGCAAGTCCCGTAGCATGCACGTATGGTAAAAGTTGTGTGACAAATTTGTTGCATGAGGTGCTCTTTTGATTGTCTTCCTTATGAGTGGAGGTCGGGATCGCGCGATGGTTAACTCCTACCAACCCTTCCCCTAGGAGCATGCGTAGTAGTACTTTGCTTCGAGGGCAAGTAGACTTTTTCAATAAGTATATGAGTTCTTTATGACTAATGTGAGTCCATGGATGTACGCACACTCATCCTTCCACTTTGCTAGCCTCTATTATTACCGCGCAACTTTCGCCGGTATCATGCACCAATTATTTACCTTCCTCAAAACAGCCACCATACCTACCTATTATGGCATTTCCATAGCCATTCCAAGATATATTGCCATGCAACTTTCCACCGTTCCGTTTACTATGACACGTTCCATCATTGTCATATTGCTCTTTGCATGATCATGTAGTTGACATTGTATTTGTGGCAAGGCCACCTTCATAATTTTCATACATGTCGCTCTTGATTCATTGCATATCCCGGTACACCGCCGGAGGCATTCATATAGATTCATATCTTGTTATAGCTTTGAGTTGTAATTTTTGAGTTGTAAATCAATAAAAGTGTGATGATCTTCATTATTAGAGCATTGTCTCAGTGAGGAAAGGATGATGAAGACTATGATTCCCCCACAAGTCGGGATGAGACTTCGGACTTTACAAAAAAAAGAGAAAGGCCAAAAATAATAATAATAAAGGCCAAAAAGATAAAAAGGAAAAAAAATAAAATGAGAGAAAAAGAGAGAAGGGACAATGCCACTATCTCTTTTTCCACACTTGTGCTTCAAAGTAGCACCATGATCTTCATGATAGAGAGTCTCCTATGTTGTCACTTTCATATACTAAGTGGGAATTTTTCATTATAGAACTTGGCTTGTATATTCCAATGACGGGCTTCCTCAAAATGCCCTAGGTCTTCGTGAGCAAGCGAGTTGGATGCACTCCCACTTAGTTTCTTTTGTTGAGCTTTCATATATTTATAGCTCTAGTGCATCCGTTGCATGGCAATCCCTACTCACTCACATTGATATCTATTGATGGGCATCTCCATAGCCCGTTGATACGCCTAGTTGATGTGAGACTATCTTCTCCCTCTTTTTGTCCTCACAACAACCACCTTATACCACCATAGTGCTATGTCCATGGCTTGCGCTCATGTACTGCGTAAGAGTTGAAAAAGCTAAAGCGCATTAAAAGTATGAACCAATTGCTTGGCTGAAACCGGGGTTGTGCATGATGGGAGTATTTTGTGTAATGAAGATGAAGCATGGACTAACTATATGATTTTGTAGGGATAAGCTTTCTTTGGCTATGCTATTTTGATAGGACATGATTATTTGTTATTATGCTTCGAAGCATTATTATTTTATGTTTTATAAGCTTTTATCTTGAATCATTTGGATCTGAACAATCATGCCACAATAAAGAAAATTACATTGAGAATTATGCTAGGTAGCATTCCACATCAAAAATTCTGTTTTTATCATTTACCTACTCGAGGACGAGCAGGAATTAAGCTTGGGGATGCTTGATACGTCTCCAATGTATCTATAATTTTTTATTGTTCCATGCTATTATATTACCCCTTTTGGATGTTTATGGGCTTTATTTTACACATTTATATCATTTTTGGGACTAACCTACTAACCGGAGGCCCAGCCCGTATTGCTGATTTTTTTGCCTATTTCAGTATTTCGAAGAAAAGGAATATCAAACGGAGTCCAAACGGAATGAAACCTTCGGGAGCGTGATTTTTGGAACGAACGTGATCCAGAAAACTTGGAGTGCAAGTCAAGAAGCTTGCAAGGCGGCCAGGAGATAGGAGGGCGCGCCCACCCCCTCTGGGCGAGCCCCTATCTCCTGGGCCCCACAGGCAGCCACCGACGTACTTCTTCCTCCTATATATACCTACGTACCCTAAAAACATCCAGGGAGCCAATGAAACACAATTTCCACCACCGTAACCTTCTGTATCCACGAGATCCCATCTTGGAGCCTTCGCCGACGCTCCGTCGGAGGGGGAATCGACCATGGAGGGCTTCTACATCAACACCATAACCCCTCCGATGAGTTGTGAGTAGTTTACCACAGACCTTCGGGTCCATAGTTATTAGCTAGATGGCTTCTTCTCTCTTTTTGGATCTCAATACAATGTTCTCCCCCTCTCTTGTGGAGATCTATTCGATGTAAACTCTTTTTGCGGTGTGTTTGTCGAGATTCGATGAATTGTGGGTTTATGATCAAGTTTATCTATGAGAAATATTTGAATCCCCTCTGAATTCTTTTATGTATGATTGAGTTATCTTTACAAGTCTCTTCGAATTATCAGTTTGGTTTGGCCTACTAGATTGATATTTTTGCCATGGGAGAAGTGCTTAGCTTTGGGTTCAATCTTGCGGTGTCCTTTCCTAGTGACAGCAGGGGTAGAGGCACGTATTGTATTGTTGCCATCGAGGATAAAAAGATGGGGTTTATATCATATTCCTTGAGTTTATCCCTCTACATCATGTCATCTTTCTTAATGCGTTACTCTGTTCTTATGAACTTAATACTCTAGATGCAGGCAGGAGTCGGTCGATGTGTGGAGTAATAGTAGTAGATGCAGGCAGGAGTCGGTCTACTTGTTGCGAACGTGATGCCTATATACATGATCATGCCTAGATAATCTCATAATTATTCGCTTTTCTATCAATTGCTCGACAGTAATTTGTTCACCCACCGTAATACTTATGCTATCTTGAGAGAAGCCACTAGTGAAACCTATGGCCCCGGGTCTATCTTTTATCATATAAGCTTTCAATCTACTTTTATTTGCATCTTTACTTTTTGCATCTATATTATAAAATACCAAAAATATATTTATCTTGTCATATTATCTCTATCAGATCTCACTTTTGCAAGTTGTCGTGAAGGGATTGACAACCCCTTTATTGCGTTGGTTGCGAGTTCTTTGTTTGTTTGTGTAGGTGCGTGGGACTTTTGAGGAGCCTCCTACTGGATTGATACCTTGGTTCTCAAAAACTGAGGGAAATACTTACTCTACTATTGCTGCATCACCCTTTCCTCTTCAAGGAAAACCAATGCAAGCTCAAGACGTAGGAGCTATCAAATGTCACAACGTAACTGGGTGATTATAAAGATGCTCTACAGGTGTCTCCGAAGGTGTTTGTTGAGTTGGCATATATCGAGATTAGGATTTGTCACTCCGTGTATCGGAGAGGTATCTCTGGGCCCTCTCGGTAATCCACATCACTATATGCCTTGCAAGCATTGTGACTAATGAGTTAGTTGCGAGATGATGCATTACGGAACGAGTAAAGAGACTTGCCGGTAAACGAGATTGAACTAGGTATTGAGATACCGACGATGGAATCTCGGGCAAGTAACATACCGATGACAAAGGGAACAAAGTATGTTGTTATGCGGTTTGACCGATAAAGATCTTCATAAAATATGTGGGAGCCAATATGAGCATCCAGGTTCCGCTATTGGTTATTGACCGGAGATGAGTCTCGGTCATGTCTACATAGTTCTCGAACCCGTAGGGTCCGCACGCTTGATGTTCGATGATGATCGGTATTATGTGTTTATGTGTTTTGATGTACCAAAGGTTGTTCGGAGTCCCGGATGTGATCACGGACATGACGAGGAGTCTCGAAATGGTCGAGACATAAAGATTGATATATTGGACGATGTTATTCGGACACCAGATGAGTTCCGGGGGTCACCGGATAAATATCAGAGTGCCGGGGGGTTATTGGAACCCCCGGGGGAACTAATGGGCCTCTATGGGCCTTAGTGGGAAGAGAGGAAAGGCCAGGAGGGGCTGGCTGCACGCCCCCTGGGTCCAAATTGGACTAGGGGAAGGTGGCGGCGCCCCCCTTTCCTTCCCTTCCCCCTCTTCCTTCCTTCCCCCTCCCTCTTGGTGGATTCCTACTAGGGCTTGGAGTCCTAGTAGGATTCCCCTCTTGGGGGCACGCCCTTGGGGCCGGCCGGCCTCCCCCTTGCTCCTTTATATACGGTGGCAGGGGGCACCCTAAAACACACAAGTTGACAGTTGTCTTAGCCGTGTTCGGTGCCCCCCTCCACAGATTTCCACCTCGGTCATATTGTTGCAGTGCTTAGGTGAAGCCCTGCACCGGTAACTTCATCATCACCATCACCATGCCATCGTGCTGACGAAACTCTCCCTCGACCTCAGCTGGATCTAGAGGTCGTGGGACATCACCGAGCTGAACATGTGCAGATCGAAGAGGTGCCGTACCTTCGGTGCTAGGATTGGTAGGATCGTGAAGACGTACGACTACATCAACCGCGTTGTCATAACGCTTCCGATTTCAGTCTACGAGGGTACGTAGACAACACTCTCCCCTCTCATTGCTATGCATCACCTAGATAGATCTTGCATGATCGTAGGAATTTTTTTAAAATTACTATGTTCCCCAACAGTGGCAGCCGAGCCAGGTCTATGCGTAGATGTTATATGCACGAGTAGAACACAAAGAGTTGTGGGCGATAATAGTCATACTGCTTATCGGCATGTCATACTTTGGTTTGGTGGTATTGTTGGATGAAGCGGCCCGGACCAACATTATGCGTACGCTTACGCGAGACCGGTTCTATAGGCGTGCTTTGCACACAGGTGGCTGGCGGGTGTCAGTTTCTCCAACTTTAGTTGAATCAAGTGTGACTACGTCCGGTCCTTGTTGAAGGTTAAAACAACACACTTGACGAAAAATCATTGTGGTTTTTGATGTGTAGGTAAGAACGGTTCTTGCTAAGCCCGTAGCAGCCACGTAAAATTTGCAACAACGAAGTAGAGGACGTCTAACTTGTTTTTTCAGCGCATGTTGTGATGTGATATGGTCAAGACGTGATGATATAAATTGTTGTATGAGATGATCATGTTTTGTAACAGAGTTATCAGCAACTGGCGGGAGCCATATGGTTGTCGCTTTATTGTATGCAATGCAATCGCCATGTAATTGCTTTACTTTATCACTAAGCGGTAGTGATAGTCAAGTAAACTAAGGCATCAAGGAAAGCAAGACTTGAGGATGGAAGGGAGGAAGGAACCTATAACCCACCGTTAGTGTACCAGTCATTGGGACAGGTGCTGTGTGTTCAGTCTACCTGCCTTTAGTACGACCCAGATGAAAAGATGCTGACTTCTCTTAAAGGTTAAGCCAAATGATTCTAAGCTTGAGGACCCATTCTATCCGGGCCTAAATGCTGGAGTTAGTTCATTGACCATCCCTGTCAAACATAACCCAAGGTAGGATCAAGAGGAGAAGAATAGGACTCTTGTTGGTATCATAACCTCTCGATGGGAGAATGAAACCATTAGATTAGTGGAAAGAAGAAAGAATGGGAAGAAACCAGCCAACTTACCAAGAGGAAGAAATGATGACCACTAGTTGGCGAGACGACAATGATGCTTTGATGGAGATCAGGGTGTCAAGCCGGTGACGATGGTGATCATGACGGTGCTTTGGAGATGGAGATCAAAGGCACAAGATGATGATGTCCATATCATATCACTTATATTGATTGCATGTGATGTTTATTCTTTATGCATCTTATTTTGCTTAGTTCGGTGGTAGCATTATAAGATGATCTCTCACTAAATTTCAAGGTATAAGTGTTCTCCCTGAGTATGCACCGTTGCGATAGTTCGTCGTGCCGAGACACCACGTGATGATCCGGTGTGATAAGCTCTACGTTCACATACAACGGGTGCAAGCTAGTTTTGCACACGCAGAATACTCGGGTTAAACTTGACGAGCCTAGTGATAACCCACAAGTTTAGGGGATCGCAACAACTTTCGAGGGTAAAGTATTCAACCCAAATTTATTGATTCGACACAAGGGGAGCCAAAGAATATTAATGAGTATTAGCAGTTGAGTTGTCAATTCAACCACAGCTGGATAACTTAGTATCTGCAACAAAGTATTTAGTAGCAAAGTAGTATGATAATAAAGATAACGGTAGCAAAAGTAATATTTGTGGGTTTTGTAGTGATTGTAACAATAGCAACAGAAAAGTAAATAAGCGAAAAACACAAGATGTGAAAAGCTCGTAGGCATTGGATCAGTGATGGATAATTATGTCGGATGCGATTCCTCATGTAATAGCTATAACATAGGGTGACACAGAACTAGCTCCAGTTCATCAATGTAATGTAGGCATGTATTCCGTATATAGTCATATGTGCTTGGAGAAGAACTTGCATGACATCTTTTGTCCTACCCTCCCGTGGCAGCATGGTCCTAGCGGAAACTAAGGGATATTCAGGCCTCCTTTTAATAGAGAACCGGAACAAAGCATTAGCACATAGTGAATACATGAACTCCTCAAACTACGATCATCACCGAGAAGTATCCCGATTATTGTCACTTCGGGGTTGTCGGATCATAACACATAATAGGTGACTATAGACTTGAAAGATATGATCAAGAACACACATATATTCATGAAAACATAATAGGTTCAGATCTGAAATCATGGCACTTGGGCCCTAATGACAAGCATTAAGCATAGCAAAGTCATAGCAACATCAATCACAGAACATAGTGGATACTAGGGATCAAACCCTAACAAAACTAACTTGATTACATGGTAAATCTCATCCAACCCATCACCGTCCAGCAAGCCTACGATGGAATTACTCACGCACGGCCGTGAGCATCATGAAATTGGTGACGGTGGATGGTTGATGATGACGACGGCGATGAATCCCCCTCTCTGAAGCCCCGAACGGACTCCAGATCAGCCCTCCTGAGAGAGATTAGGGCTTGGCGGCGGCTCTGTATCGTAAAACGCGATGAAACTTTCACTCTGATTTTTTTCTCCGCGAAACAGAATATATGGAGTTGGAGTTGAGGTCGGTGGAGCCCCAGGGGGCCCACGAGATAGGGGGGCGCGCCCAGGGGGTGGGCGCACCCCACACCCTCGTGAACAGGGTGTGGGCCCCCTAGTCTTGATTCTTTCGCCAGTATTTTTTATATTTTCCAAAAAGTGCCTCCGTGGATTTTCAGGTCATTCCGAGAACTTTTGTTTTCTACACATAAAACAACATCATGGCAGCTTTGCTGAAAACAACGTCAGTCTGGGTTAGTTTCATTCAAATCATGCAAGTTAGAGTCCAAAACAAGGGCAAAAGTGTTTGGAAAAGTATATACGTTGGAGACGTATCAACTCCCCCAAGCTTAAACCATTGCTTGTCCTTAAGCAATTCAGTTGATAAACTGAAAGGGATAAAGAAAAACTTTTACAAACTCTGTTTGCTCTTGTTGTTGTAAACATGCAAAGCCAGCATTGAGGTTTCAGCAAATATTATGAACTAACCATACTCACAATAACACCTAGGTCTCACAATTACTCATATCAATAGCATAATCAGCTAGCGAGCCATAATAATAATACTCGAATGACAATACTTTCTCAAAACAATCATAACATGATATAACAAAATGGTATCTTGCTAGCCCTTTCTGAGACCGCAAAACATAAATGCAGAGCACCTTTAAAGATCAAGGACTGACTAGACATTGTAATTCATGGTAAAAGAGATCCAGTCAAGTCATACCCAACATAAACCAATAGTAATGAATGCAAATGATAGTGTGCTCTCCAGTGGGTGCTTTTTAATAAGAAAGTGATGACTCAACATAAAAGTAAATAGATAGGCCCTTCGCAGAGGGAAGCAGGGATTTGTAGAGGTGCCAGAGCTCGATTTTAAAATAGAGATTGAATAACATTTTGAGCGGCATACTTTCACTGTCAACGCAACAACTATGAGATGGCTGTATCTTCCATACTACATGCATTATAGGCAGTTCCCAAACAGAATGGTAAAGGTTTATACTCCCCCAACCACCAACAAGCATCAATCCATGGCTTGCTCGAAACAACGAGTGTGTCCAACTAACAACAGCCCTAGGGGAGTTTTGTTTAGTTATATTGATTTGATTTGATCTTTTTGGATCATGGGACTGGGCATCCCGGTTACCGGCCCTTTCTCGTGAATGAGGAGCGGAGTCCACTCCTCTTGAGAATAACCCACCTAGCATGGAAGATATAGGCAGCCCTAGTTGAAACATGAGCTGCTCGAGCATACAAAACAGAATTTCATTTGAAGGTTTGGAGTTTGGCACATACAAATTTACTTGGAACGGCAGGTAAATACCGCATATAGGCAGGTATGGTGGACTCATATGGAACAACTTTGGGGTTTAAGGAGTTTGGGTGCACAAGCAGTATTCCTGCTTAGTACAGGTGAAGGCTAGCAAAAGACTAGGAAGCGACCAACTGAGAGAGAGACAACAGTCATAAACATGCATTAAAATTAATTCACACCGAGTACAAGCATGAGTAGGATATAATCCACCATGAACATAAATATCGTGAAGGCTATATTGATTTGTTTCAACTACATGCGTGAACATGTGCCAAATCGAGTCACTCAATTCATTCAAAGGAGGATACCATCCAATCATACCACATCATAATCATTCTAATAGCATGTTGGCACGCAAGGTAAACCATTATAACTCATAGCTAATCAAGCATGGCACAAGCAACTATAATATCTAAATGTCATTGCAAATATGTTTACTTCATAATAAGTTGAACCAGGAACGATGAACTCATCATATTTACAACAACAAGAGAGGTCGAGTTCATACCAGCTTCTCTCACCTCAATTAGTCCATCATATATCGTCATTATTGCCTTTCACTTGCACGACCGAACGATGTGTATAATAATAATAGTGCACGTGCATTGGACTAAGCTGGAATCTGCAAGCATTCAACTCAAGAGAGAAGACAAAGTAATATGGGCTCTAAGTTAAATAAACAATCATGCATATGAGAGCCACTAAACATTTTCAATATGGTCTTCTACTCTCGACCCCCAAAGGAAAGAAAAGAAAATAAAACTATTTACACGGGAAAGATCCCAACAAGTAAGAAGAAGAACAAGAAATCTTTTTGGGTTTTCATTTTAATTTCTACTACAAGCATGGAAATTAAACTAACTAATTTTTTTGGTTTTTCTTAAGGTTTATCAAACACACAAGAAGAAGACTAGAAAAAGAAATTTAAACTAGCACGGATAATACAATGAAAGAGTATGAGCACCGACGACTAGAATAGTGTGTGAACATGAATGTAAAGTCGGTGAGAAATACGTACTCCCCCAAGCTTAGGCTTTTGGCCTAAGTTGGTCTAATGCCAAGGGTAGCCTGGCTGATATCCGTAGTTGTAACTGAAGTCGTATTGAGATGCAGCAGCAAATGCCTCCTGAGCTGCAGCATGTTGGCGAGCCGCCTCCGCTCTCCTCTCGTGTTCAGCTGCTTCCTCCATGGTAACAACATATCTTCCTTTTGCCTGGTAATCAAAAAGGAGAGGAGCAGGAAGAGTAACATGGACAGCCTTGCGTCTATCATAGATTAGTCGATACTGGAGGAATTGTTCATTCCTCTTAAGAAAATGATGTTGGACCATAGCGTCATAATCTAAATAAGCAGGAGGTAACATCATATCCCCCTCTCGTGGGGCTATACCAAGATAATTAGCCACACGGGTCACATAAATTCCTCCAAATAAATCTCCAGCTCTACCATTATTATGCAACCTACATGCAACTATTGCCCCCAAGTTATAATCTTTATAACCTAACACGGCACTATTGAGGACACAAACATCAGGGACACACATATGACATGCTTCATCTTTAGCGTTAATGCATCTACCAATGAAGAGAGCAAAAAAATGTATAGCAGGAAAATGAATGCTCCCTATGGTAGCTTGTGCAATATCCCTAGATTCGCCCACAGTAATACTAGCAAGGAAATCTCTAAATTCAAATTTGTGGGGATCATTAATATTGCCCCGCTGTGGAAGTTTGCAAGCAGTTGTAAAATCCTCTAAGTCCATGGTATAAGATGTATCATAGATATCAAATAGGACACTCGGAGAATTACATGTACATTTATATTTAAACCTTCGCACAAATGAATCAGTCAATTGATAGTATTGAGGACACTTATCTTGTAGGAAGTCCTCCAGATTAGCATTACGCACATACGGTGTCAAATTCCTCCTTAAAGCCTGCTTAGACCATAAAATCGTCGGATGGCCACTCACAAGCTCGTACTTTTGCGTCTCTCGGTAGTTCCTCGTCTTGTTCACGTATAGCAATCCTAGGTCCTTTCTTTACCGAGGAACCACCTTGGTACATTCTCCTAGACATAATTCTTTTTCTGAAAAATTTCTGAAATTTTAGTAACTTCAAAATATAAGTGAATAAAACTAAACAAGATTCGTAGCAACTACTCCTACAAGTGCCTAGAGCCTATATCATGCATTAGAATTACTTGGGACCTCATAAATTTAACATGCAAGCTCAAGAACATGGTCACCTATGCAGCAAAAATTTGTAATGAATAAAGCACTAGAACAAAAACTAATTGGACCAATGGAGGAGTCACATACCAAGCAACAATCTCCCAAAGCAGTTTTGTGAATGGAGCTTTGAGCAAGGAGATCGAAAATCGCAGCAAAATGAGCTAGAACTCGTGCTTGAGCTGGATGGGGATTTTTTGGGAAGAAGATGGAGTGTGTGGGTGCTGGCATAAGTGGAGGGGGGCCACCAGGGGCCCATGAGACAGGGGGGCGCGCCCAGGGGGTGTGGGCGCGCCCTCCACTCTCGTGGCCTGGTGCTTGCCCCTCCTGCAGTGATTTCAGTGCCTAAAATCCTCAAATATTCCATAAAAAATCATACTAAATTTGCAGGGCATTTGGAGCACTTTTATTTTCGGGATATTTTTTATTGCACGGATAATTCAGAAAACAGACAAATAGTACTATTTTTGCTTTATTTATTCTAAATAACAGAAAGTAAAAAGAGGGTACAGAAGGTGTGCCTTCTAGTTTCATCCATCTCATGATCATCAAAATGAATCCACTGACAAGGTTGATCAAGTCTTGTTAACAAACTCGTTCCGAATAACACGGAACCGGAGAAATTTCGAATAGCACTAAGTTACCTCAACGGGGATATGAACATCCCCAACAATAAGAATATCATACTTTTTCTTGACAGTAGGGAGAGGAAATTCAAAACCTCCAATAATGATAGTTGGAACTTCTCCAATAGAATTGATGCTGTGAACTTGAGATTGTTTCCTCGGAAAGTGTACTGTATGCTCATTACAATTAACATGAAAAGTGACATTGCCTTTGTTGCAATCAACAACAGCCCCTGCAGTATTAAGAAAAGGTCTACCAAGGATAATCGACATACTATCGTCCTCAGGAATATCAAGAATAACAAAGTCCGTTAAGATAGTGACGTTTGCAACCACAACAGGCACATCCTCATAAATACCAACAGGTATAGCAGTTGATTTATCAGCCATTTGCAAAGATATTTCATTAAGTGTCAACTTATTCAATTCAAGTCTACGATATAAAGAGAGAGGCATAACACTAACACCGGCTCCAAGATCACATAAAGCAGTTCTAACATAATTTCTTTTAATGGAGCATGGTATGGTTGGTACCCCTGGATCTCCAAGTTTCTTTGGTATTCCACCCTTAAAAGTGTAATTAGCAAGCATGGTGGAAATTTTAGCTTCCGGTATCTTTCTTTGTTTGTAATGATATCCTTCATATACTTAGCATAAGGGTTTACTTTAAGCATATCAGTTAAGCGCATACGTAAGAAGATAGGTCTAATCATTTCATCAAAGCTCTCAAAATCCTCATCATCCTTTGTCTTGGATGGTTTAGGAGGAAAGGGCATGGGTTTCTGAACCCATGGTTCTCTTTCTCTACCGTGCTTCCTAGCAACAAAATCTCTCTTATCATAATGTTGATTCTTTGATTGTGGGTTATCAAGATCAGCATCAGGTTCAATCTCTACTTCATTGTTTTTGCTAGGTTGAGCATCAACATGAACATTATCATTAACATTATCACTAGGTTCATGTTCATCACCTGATTGTGTTTCAGCATCAGAGATAGAAATATCATTGGGATTCTCAGGTGTGTCTACAACAGGTTCACTAGAAGCATGCAAAGTCCTATCACTTTTCTTTTTCTTCTTTTTAGAAGAACTAGGTGCCTCTAAATTGTTTCTCTGAGAATCTTGCTCGATTCTCTTAGGGTGGCCTTCAGGATACAAAGGTTCCTGAGTCATTCTACCAGTTCTAGTAACCACTCTAACAGCAAAGTCAGGTTTATTATTTAATTCATTAAGCAAATCATTTTGAGCTTTAAGTACTTGATCAGCTTGAGTAGCAACCATAGAAACATATTTGCTAATGAGTGTAAGTTCACCTTTAACTCCAGCCATATAATCGCTCACGTGTCATATCTCGAAAGCATTATTCTTTAATTCTCTACCAACATAAGCATTAAAACTTTCTTGTCTAGCCATAAAGTCATCAAATTCATCTACGCATGGGCTATGAAATTTAGTAGAGGGGATTTCAACTTTATCATATCTATAGAGAGAATTTACCTTTACTACCTGTATCGGGTTATCAAGACAATGTGGTTCTTCAACAGGCGGTATATTAAGACCATGTATTTCTTCAATAGGTGGTAAATTCTTAACATCTTCAGCTTTAATACCTTTTTCTTTCATTGATTTCTTTGCCTCTTGCATATCTTCAGGACTGAGAAATAGAACACCTCTCTTCTTCGGAGTGGGTTTAGGAATAGGCTCAAGAGTCGGCTCAATTGGTTCAGGAATTACCTCAGGAATTGGCTCAGGAAGAGTCCAATTATTTTCATTAGTAAACATATTATTCAATAGTAATTCAGCTTCGTCGACTGTTCTTTCCCTGAAAACACAACCAGCACAACTATCCAAGTAGTCCTTGGAAGCATCGGTTAGTCCATTATAAAAGATATCAAGTATTTCATTTTTCTTAAGAGGATGATCAGGCAAAGCATCGAGTAATCAGAGAAGCCTCCCCCAAGCTTGTGGGAGACTCTCTTCTTTGATTTGCACAAAATTATATATTTCCTGCAAGGCAGCTTGTTTCTTATGAGCAGGGAAATATTTAGCAGAGAAGTAATAAATCATATGCTGGGGACTACGCACACAACCAAGAGCAAGAGAATTAAACCAAGTCTTAGCATCACCCTTTAATGAGAACAAAAATATCTTAAGGATATAATAATAGCGAGACTTCTCATCATTAGTAAACAGGGTGGCTATATCATTTCACTTGGTAAGATGTGCCACAATAGTTTCAAATTCAAGGCCATAAAAAGGATCAGATTCAACTAAAGTAATAATCTCAGGATCAACAAAGAATTCATAATCCTTATCAGTAACACAGATAGATGAAGTAGCAAAAGCAGGGTCAGGTTTCATTCTAGCATTAAGAGATTGTTGCTTCCATTTAGCTAATAATTTCTTAATATCATATCTATCTTTACAAGCAAAGATAGCTCCAGCAGCTTCCTCTTCCATAACATAACCCTCAGGAACAACATGTAATTCATAATCAGGGGGAGAACTTTCATCATCACTATCATCAATAATAGCATCTTCAATAATTTCATTCTCTCTAGCCCTAGCAAGTTGTTCATCAAGAAATTCACCTAATGGCAAAGTAGTATCACGCACAGAAGTAGTTTCATCATAAGTATCATGCATAGCAGAAGTGGCATCATCAATAACATGTGACATATCATAATTCATAGCAGTAGCAGGTTTAGGTGTCGCAAGCTTACTAATAACGGAAGGAGAATCTAGTGCAGAGCTAGATGACAGTTCCTTACCTCCCCTCGTAGTTGAGGGAAAAATCTTAGTTCTTTCATCTTTCAAGTTCCTCATAGTGATCAACAGATATAAATCCCAAGTGACTCAAAGAATAGAGCTATGCTCCCCGGCAATGACGCCAGAAATTAGTCTTGATAACCCACAAGTGTAGGGGATCGCAACAGCTTTCGAGGGTAAAGTATTCAACCCAAATTTATTGATTCGACACAAGTGGAGCCAAAGAATATTATTGAGTATTAGCAGTTGAGTTGTCAATTCAACCACACCTGGAAAACTTAGTATCTGCAGCAAAGTATTTAGTAGCAAAGTAGTATGATAATAAAGGTAACGGTAGCAAAAGTAATATTTTTGGGATTTGTAGTGATTGTAACAATACCAACGGAAAAGTAAATAAGCGAAACACAAGATGTGAAAAGCTCATAGGCATTGGATCGGTGATGGATAATTATGTCGGATGTGATTCCTCATGTAATAGCTATAACATAGGGGGACACAGAACTAGCTCTAGTTCATCAATGTAATGTAGGCATGTATTCCATATATAGTCATACGTGCTTATGGAAAAGAACTTGCATGACATCTTTTGTCCTACCCTCCCGTGGCAGCGGGGTCCTAGCGGAAACTAAGGGATATTAAGGCCTCCTTTTAATAGAGAACCGGAACAAAGCATTAGCAGATAGTGAATACATGAACTCCTCAAACTACGGTCATCACCGAGAAGTATCATGATTATTGTCACTTCGGGGTTGTCCGATCATAACACATAATAGGTGACTATAGACTTGCAAGATAGGATCAAGAACACACATATATTCATGAAAACATAATAGGTTCAGATCTGAAATTATGGCACTCGGGCCCTAGTGACAAGCATTAAGCATAGCAAAGTCATAGCAACATCAATCTCATAACATAGTGGATATTAGGGATCAAACCCTAACAAAACTAACTTGATTACATGGTAAATCTCATCCAACCCATCACCGTCCAGCAAGCCTACGATGGAATTACTCACGCACGGCCGTGAGCATCATGAAATTGGTGATGGAGGATGGTTGATGATGACGACGGTGACGAATCCCCCTCTCCGGAGCCCCGAACGGACTCCAGATCAGCCCTCCCGAGAGAGATTAGCGCTTGGCGGCGGCTCTGTATCGTAAAACGCGATGAAACTTTCTCTCTGATTTTTTTGTCCATGAAACGGAATATATGGAGTTGGAGTTGAGGTCGGTGGAGCCATAGGGGGCCCACGAGACAGGGGGCGCGCCCAGGGTGGTGGGTGCGCCCCCACCCTCGTGGACAGGGTGTGGGGCCCCTGGTCTTGATTCTTTCGCCAGTATTTTTTATATTTTCCAAAAAGTGCCTCAGTGGATTTTCAGGTCATTCCGAGAACATTTGTTATCTACACATAAAACAACATCATGGCAGCTCTACTGAAAACAGCGTCAGTCCGGTTAGTTTCATTCAAATCATGCAAGTTAGAGTCCAAAACAAGGGCAAAAGTGTTTGGAAAAGTAGTTACGTTGGAGACGTATCACCTAGCATATGCAGATATGGCCTCGGAACACTGAGACCAAAAGGTCGAGCGTGAATCATATAGTAGATATGATCAACATAGTGATGTTCACCATTGAAAACTACTCCATCTCACATGATGATCGGACATGGTTTAGTTGATTTGGATCACGTGATCATTTAGATGACTAGAGGGATGTCTATCTAAGTGGGAGCTCTTAAGTAATATGATTAATTGAACTTTAATTTATCATGAACTTAGTCCTAACAGTATTTGCATAACTATGTTATAGATCAATAGCTCGCGATGTAGCTCCCCGTTTATTTTTGATATGTTCCTAGAGAAAAATAAGTTGAAAGATGATAGTAGCAATGATGCGGACTTGGTCCATGATATGAGGATTATCCTCATTGCTACACAAAAGAATTATGTCCTTGATGCACCGCTAGGTAACAGAACTATTGCAGGAGCAGATGCAGACGTTATGAACGTTTGACAAGCTTGGTATGATGAGTACTCGATAGTTTAGTGCACCATGCTTTACGGCTTAGAACCGAGACTTCAAAAATGTTTTGAACGCCACAAAGCATATAAGATGTTCCAAGAGTTGAAATTGGTATCTCATACTCATACCTGTGTCAAGAGGTATGAGACTTCTGACAAAGTACTTAGCCTACAAGATGGAGGAGAATAGCTCAACTAGTGAGCATGTGCTTAGAATGTTTGAGTACTACAATCGCTTGAATCAAGTGGGAGTTAATCTTCCAAATAAGATAGTGATTGACAGAGTTCTCTAGTCACTATCACCAAGTTACTAGAACTCTGTGATGAACTATAATATGCAAGGGATAACATAAATGATTCCCAAGCTCTTCGCGATGCTGAAATCGGCAAATGTAGAAATCAAGAAAAAGCATCAAGTGTTGATGGTTGACAAGACCGCTAGTTTTAAGTAAAAGGGCAAGGGATAGAAAGGGAACTTCAAGAACGAATGGCAAGCAAGTTTCCACACCCATGAAGAAGCCCAAAGCTAGACCCAAGCCTTAAACTGAGTTCTTCTACTGCAAAGCAAATGGTCACTGGAAGTGGAACTGCCCTAGATACTTGGCAGATAAGAAGGATGGCAAAGTGCACAAAGGTATATTGGATATACATGTTATTGATGTGTACTTTACTAGTGTTTATAGCAACCCCTCGGTATTTGATACTGGTTCAGTTGCTAAGAGTAGTAACTCGAAACGGGAGTTGCAAAATAAACAGAGACTAGTTAAGGGCGAGGTGATGATGTGTGTTGGAAGTGATTCCAAGGTTGATAAGATCACCATTGCACACTCCCTTTACCTTCGGGATTAGTGTTGAACCTAAAGTAAATGTTATTTGGTGTTTGCATTGAGCATGAATATGATTGGATCATGTTTATTGCAATACGGTTATTCATTTAAGTCAAAGAATAATTATTGTTCTATTTACATGAATAAAACCTTCTATGGTCATACACTCAATATAAATGGTTTATTGAATCTCGATCGTAGTGATACACATATTCATAAATATTGAAGCCAAAAGATGCAAAGTTAACAATGATAGTGCAACTTATTTGTGGCACTGCCGTTTAGGTCATATTGGTGTAAAGCGCATTAAGAAACTCCATGCCGATGGGCTTTTGGAATCACTTGATGCTTGCGAACTATGCCTCATGGGCAAGATGACTAAATACTCCGTTCTCCGGAACAATGGAGCGAGCAACTGACTTATTGGAAATAATACATAATGATGTATGCGATCCGACGAGTGTTGAGGCTCGCGACGGGTATCGTTATTTTCTGACCTTCACAGATGATTTGAGTAGATATGGGTATATCTACTTAATGAAACCTAAGTCTGAAACATTTGAAAAGTTCAAAGAATTTCAGAGTGAGGTGGAAAATCATCGTAACAAGAAAATAAAAGTTTCTACGATCTGATCGTGGAGGTGAATATTTGAGTTATGAGTTTGGCATTCATTTAAAAACAATGTGGAATAGTTTCACAAACTCACGCCACCTGGAACACCACAGTGTAATAGTGTGTCCGAACATCGTAACCGTACTTTATTAGATATGGTGCGATCTATGATGTTTCTTACCGATTTACCACTATTGTTTTGGGGATATGCATTAGAGACAGCTGCATTCACTTTAAATAGGGCACCATCTAAATCTATTGAGACGACACCGTATGAACTGTGGTTTGGCAAGAAACCTAAGTTGACATTTCTTAAAGTTTGGGGCTATGATGCTTATGTGAAAAAGATTCAACCTGATAAGCTCGAACCCAAATCAGAGAATTGCGTCTTCATATGATACCTAAAAAGAAAATGTTGGGTACACCTTCTATCACAAATCCGAAGGCAAGATCTTTGTTGCTAAGAATGGATTCTTTCTAGAGAAGAAGTTTCTCTCGAAAGAACTGTGCGGGAGGAAAGTAGAACTTGATGAGGTAATTGTACCTTTTCCCGGATTGGAAAGTAGTTCATCACAGAAATCAGTTCCAGTGATGCCTACACCAATTAGTGAGGAAGTTAATGATGATGATCATGAAACTTCAGATCAATTTACTACCGAACCTCGTAGGTCAACCAGAGTACGTTCCGCACTAGAGTGGTATGGTAATACGATTCTGGAAGTCATGTTACTAGACCATGACGAACCTACGAACTATGAGGAAGCGATGATGAGCCCAGATTCCACAAAGTGGTTTAAGGCCATGAAATCTGAGATAGGATCCATGTATGAAAACAAAGTATGGACTTTGGTGGAATTGCCCGATGATCGGCAAGCCATTGAGAGTAAATGGATCTTCAAGAGGAAGACGGATGCTGATGGTAGTGTTACTATCTACAAAGCTCGGCTTGTCGCGAAAGGTTTTCGACAAGTTCAAGGTGTTGACTATGATGGTTTTTTCTCAGTCGTAACGATGCTTAAGTCTGTCCGAATCATGTTAGCAATTGCCGCATTTTATGAAATCTGGCAAATGGATAAACAAAATTGTATTCCTTAATTGATTTATTAAAGAAGAGTTGTATATGATTCAACCAGAAGGTTTTGTCAATCCTAAAGGTGCTAACAAAATATGAAAGCTCCAGCAATCCATCTATGGACTGGTGCAAGCATCTTGGAGTTGGAATATACGCTTTGATAAGTTGACCAAAGCATATAGTTTTATACAGACTTGCGGTGAAGCCTGTATTTACAAGAAAGTGAGTGGGAGCACTACATCCTTTCTGATAAGTATATGTGAATGACATATTGTCGATCAGAAATGATGTAGAATTTTCTGGAAAGCATAAAGGAGTGTTTGAAAGGAGTTTTTCAAAGAAAGACCTTGGTGAAGCTGCTTACATATTGAGCATAAAGATCCATAGAGATAGATCAAGACGCTTAATAAGTTTTTTCAATGAGTACATACCTTGACAAGTTTTTGAAGTAGTTCAAAATGGAACAGTCAAAGAAAGAGTTCTTGCTTGTGTTGCAAGGTGTGAAGTTGAGTAAGACTCAATGCCCGACCACAGCAGAAGATAGAGAGAGAATGCAAGTCATTCCCTATGCCTCGGCCATAGGTTCTATAAAGTATGCCATGCTGTGTACCAGACCTATTGTATACCCTGCCCTGAGTTTGGCAAGGGAGTACAATTTTGATCTAGGAGTAGATCACTGGACAGCGGTCAAAATTATCCTTAGAGGACTAACGAAATATTTCTCGGTTATGGAGGTGATCAAGAGTTCGTCGTAAAGAGTTACATTGATGCAAGCTTTGACACCAATCTGGATGACTCTAAGTCACAATCCGGATACATATTGAAAGTGGGAGCAATTAGCTAAAGTAGCTCCGTGGAGAGCATTGTAGACATGGAAATTTGCAAAATACATACGGATCTGAATTTGGCAGACCCGTTGACTAAACTTCTCTCACAAGCAAAACATGATCACACCTTAGTACTCTTTGGGTGTTAATCACATGGCAATGTGAACTAGATTACTGACTCTAGTGAAGACTTTGAGTATTGGTCACATGGCGATGTGAACTATGGGTGTTAATCACATGGTGATGTGAACTATTGGTGTTAAATCAGATAGCGATGTGAACTAGATTATCGACTCTGGTGCAAGTGGGAGACTGAAGGAAATATGCCCTAGAGGCAATAATAAAGTTATTATTTATTTCCTTATTTCATGATAAATGTTTATTATTCATGCTAGAATTGTATTAACCTGAAACTTAGTACATGTGTGAATACATAGACAAACACAGTATCCCTAGTACGCCTCTACTTGACTAGCTCGTTAATCAAAGATGGTTAAGTTTCCTAGCCATAGACATGTGTTGTCATTTGATGAACAGGATCACATCATTAGAGAATGATGTGATGGACAAGACCCATTCGTTAGCTTAGCATTATGATTGTTTCAGTTTCATTGCTACTACTTTCTTCATGACTTATACATGTTCCTCTGACTATGAGATTATGCAACTCCCGAATACCGGAGGAACACTTTGTGTGCTATCAAACGTCACAACGTAACTGGGTGATTATAAAGATGCTCTACAGGTGTCTCCGAAGGTGTTTGTTGAGTTGGCATATATCAAGATTAGGATTTGTCACTCCATGTATTGGAGAGGTGTCTCTGCGCCCTCTCGGTAATGCACATCACTATAAGCCTTGCAAGCATTGTGACTAATGAGTTAGTTGTGGGATGATGCATTATGGAATGAGTAAAGAGACTTGTCGGTAAACAAGATTGAACTAGGTATTGAGATACCGACGATCGAATCTCGGGCAAGTAACATATCAATGACAAAGGGAACAACGTATGTTGTTATGCTTTGGCCGATAAAGATCTTCGTAGAATATGTGGGAGCCAATATGAGCATCCAGGTTCCGCTATTGGTTATTGATCGGAGATGAGTCTCGGTCATGTCTACATAGTTCTCGTACTCGTAGGGTCCGCACGCTTAACGTTCGATGACAATCAGTATTATGAGTTTATGTGTTTTGATGTACCGAAGGTTGTTCGGTGTCCCGGATGTGACCACAGACATGACGAAGAGTCTTGAAATGGTTGAGACATAAATATTGAGCTATTGGATGATGTTATTCGGACACCGGATGAGTTCCGGGGGTCATCCGATAAATATCGGAGTGTCGGGGGGTTATCGGAACCCCCGGGGGAACTAATGGGCCTCTATGGGCCTTAGTGGGAAGAGAGGAAAGGCCGGGAGGGGCTGCCCCCCCCCCCTTGGGTCCGAATTGGACTAGGGGAAGGGGGCGGCGCCCCCTTTCCTTCCCTTCCCCCTCTTCCTTCCTTCCCCCTCTCTCCCTCTTGGTGGATTCCTACTAGGACTTGGAGTCCTAGTAGGATTCCCCTCTTGGGGGCGCCCTAGGGGCCGGCCGGCCTTCCCCACTACAAAAAAAAAAGACACATCCGTGACATTTTGGGCCGAACGAATTTTTTTTTGTCATACATATGACACTTCTATGACGATAATTGTGACAAAACCCGGTATCATCATAGATGTGGTGGGCTCCTACTTCTATGACAAAAAATCATGACAGAAAATGGGCTTTTCGTCCTGGGCGGGCCGGAGGCGCAGCTGCATGACATTCTTTGAGCCGTGCATGACGGGAAAAACCGTGGTAGAAGCGAGGGCGAGGAAAATTTCGGGGAGTTCCCAGTTACGGTGGGAGGTCGGGGGCCGAGCGATGCGCGTTTCTCTCGTACACGTACGCGTGTGTGTGCGAGGCGTTGGCTCTAACTGAACCCGAGCGAGGCATTGGGCTCTAACTGAACCCGAGCGATTGCACTGTAGGCTACGTGTTACTGAACCCGAGCGATCGATCGATGGCTGTTAACTGAACCCGATCGAGCGATTCCTTCGCTACTGTTGCTAACTGAAGCTGATCGATGCCGCCTCTGGGATGAACAGTGAGTGTTGCAGGGGGGTTGGATGAATAGTGAGCGGTGGCGTTGCCTCTGGATGAACAAGACCCCGTGGTGTGGAGGGCTAGATGAAAAGTAGACGGTGGAGGGGTGCCCATGGAGGGGTGGTTGAACAGGACCCCGTGTTGTGGAGGGCTGGATGAACAGTAGACGGTGGAGGGGTGGTTGAACAGTAGCCGGTGGAGTAGGGCGCGGTGGAGGCTGGATGAACAGGAGCCCATGGAGGCTGGAAGAGGTCGACGGTAGCCCGTCGAGGCTGGAGGAGGTCGATGGTGGAGATGAACAGTATCCCGTGGAGTCCCGTTTTGCGGTACGCCACACCCCTCCCGATGAACAGGACCCCCGTTTCGACCGTAGGAGGTCCGTTTCGTTCGTTTTGCGGTACGCCACACCCCTCCCGATCAACAGGACCCCCGTTTCGACCGTAGGTGGTCCGTTTCGTCCGTTTTGTAGTACGCCACACCCCTCCCGATCAACAGGACCCCCGTTTCGACTGTAGGAGGTCTGTTTCCTCCATTTTGCGGTACACCAGACCCCTCCCGATCAACAGGACCCCGTTCCAAATGCAGGAGGTCCATTTCCTCCGTTGTGTGGTACACCAAGCCTCGTTTCCATTGCCTGTTCCGTCCAAGCCCTCCCGATGAACACAACCACGCATTCCGTTCCGACCCAGCCGGTTGGCTCCCACGCGTTCCGTTGCCTCCCGATGAACACGAGCATTCCATTGCCTCCCCATGAACACGACGCATTCCATTGCCTCCCCATGAACACGACGACGACATTGTTTCTCCGTTCCGACCCAGCCATGTACACGAGCCCTCGCCGTACGTATGCGCAAGTAGGCGTTCGAGACCCCGCCCGTATGTACACATACGTGGCCATATTTTCTTTCTTGCACCCTGGCCATTGTACGTATGTGTACATGCTACGTGCGCGCCTCTACGCGCCTCTACTACAACACGTGCGCGCCTCTACATCAACCAGTATATATGTACGTACACGTTCGCGACCAGAATGACAACACTACGTACGCTTCGACCAGGTGGGTCCCGATTGTCAGGCACTTCCTTGCCTACGAAGATGTAGCTGGTGGGTCCCAGCAGTCAGGGGGGCGAATCGTTTTGTTTTTTTTTTTTTGCCCGGACGCACTTCCTTGCGTGCGAAGATGTAGCTGGTGGGTCCCAGCAGTCTAGGGGGAAATGTTTTTTTCGTGAAATACGATGGCCGATAGGTGGGTCCCTGCTGTCAGGTGGAGGAATAATTATTTTGCACGTAATAAGGAGGCACTTCCTTGCGGCCGCCGTGGTCCCAGCTGTCAGTCTCTCCACGCACAGTACTCTTCCGATGGAAGTTGGTCGTTGAACACATTGACAACGCCACGCTGAGAGCACCACGGCGGTGGACGACTGCGAGGCCTAGGAAGGGGACGATGCGGAGCCGGGGAAGACGCAACAGTGGATGCCCATGCGAAGAGGAGTACGAGGGTTCACTGGTTCGGCTGCGGTGTGAGGCTGCCGTCGCCGCAGAATAACAGGGGGTGTGGGTGAGTAGAGGGATGGCCTAGCCAGCGGTGGGAGTAGTAGGGGCGGTGAAGCCTCCGCGGCATCACATCCGGCCACAGGAGGCAGGAGCATGCGGCATGACTGGCGCTGCTTTGGGCGGCTGGTGCACGAAGACCAGAGGTTGAAGAAGCACTACGGCCGTTGGATGGACATTGTACGGTCACTGGAGCTAGAATCGTTCATATTGACTAAGTTGACAAAGCCCTCCGTCCCCGTAAACTTAGTAGGCCCACAAGTCAGCCTCGCACCAAGGTAAGTCCCAGCTAGCAGGGGAGTATTCATTTTTTTGTGCGTAATAAGGAGGCATTTCCGGTGGGTCCGAGCTGACAGCGGGGGGAACATTTTTTCGTGAAATACAGAGACCCTTCCGGTGGGTCCCAACTATGAGGTGGAGGAATCATTATTTTGCGCGTAATGAGGAGGCATTTTCCTGTGTGGGCCCCTACTGTCAGCCTCTTCTGATGGCTGTTGTTTGTTGACCATGTTGACCTCACCGCGCCGAGAGCACAAACACAGTGGACGAGGGCGAGGCCCAGGAAGAGAACCACCCGGAGCCGGCGAAGCCACCGCAGTGGATGCCCACGCTGAGGAGAGAACGAGCGCTGACTAGTCGGCTGCGGGGTGAGGCTGACATCACCGGAAAATAACAGGATGTGTGGGTGGTTAGAGGGATGGCCTGGCGGCAGCACAGCCAACCATGAGAGGAGGGAGTAGGCAGTCCTGCCGGCTCTGGTTTGGGCGGCTGGAGCAAGAAGATCAGAGATTAAAGAAGCACCACGGCCGTTGGTTGGACATCCAACAGTCATTGTTGTGTGTTGACTAAGTTGACAAAGCCTTGCGTATGCGTCAAAAAAATTTTAGGACAGCGTCATCGTCAACCTAGTAGGCCCAGAAGTCAGCCTCCAAATCTGTGGAAAATAGCATACAACCCATTAGCCATTATTTTCAATAATTTACAGCCCATTTGCTAATTCTTAAGGATATTTGAAGCCCATATTGTTTTTATTAGCATTACAGACCATATATTCTGGGCACTGCTAAAAAATTCAACGAAATTTTGCATATTTCGGTGGGGTCCGAGCTCTTTTAATCACGAAATTTCAAGTCACGTTAAAAATAATTTTCAAAAAATTATATCAAAATACAATACAAAAAACAATTCTCCGCAAAAAAATGAATGAAATTCAGAATCTTAACTAGCAAGATGCCCGTTCGTTGCACGGAACATGAAGATGCATTTGTATGAGTAGTTTATCTTGTGGGAGAAAAGATGATATTTTAATGTAATTGCCAGTTGGCTTTGGTTTTTATAAGAGTAGAGAGTAGAGAAATCCTGAAAAATGATATTTTAATGCAATTTCCGGTTGGCTCTGGTTTAAAAATTTACAGGCCATTTCTTACAATGTATAGCCCATTTTCTGGGGAAGCCCATTTCTTACTACTTACATCCCTCCTCGTCTTGAAACATTTGCAGCCCAGCAGCACTGAGAAAAGCAAGTAGGCCTCGGTTTTGGTATTCTCCAAAAAAACTAGGCTAGCCAATTTCATAAAGAAAAAATATATCAACTGGGCTCGTCATGTGCTTAATAAAAAGCATAAGCGTGGGCTAGACGGGCCACAACCCCCGCACAGCACGCAGTTGAGCTCCTTCTCTGAAACTGAAAACAATTGGGCGAGCTGCTGGGTCCCTGGTGTTATCCGCTCGTTGTGTAATTTTCTTGTTTATTGACTACATTGACAATGGCGTGGAACCTAGTTGTCAAACAATTAGGAGGAAGTATTTTTTTTGGCTTGTAATAACGAGGCACCTGCTTGCGAAATGCAATGACCCTGGTGGGTCCCTACTGTCAGCCTCTCCACGTATAGTCATCTCCTGATTCCTCTTGGTTGTTGACAATGCCAGACGGCAGCAGGCAGAGCGAGCTAACCAAGGCGGAGAACGATGGCAAGGCCTCGGATGGGAACGAACAGCAGCCATGGAAGATGTGACAGTGTAGTGGCAGGTGAGGGGAGTACGAGGGCAACAACATGCAAGTCAAGCATACAAATGGTACAAAAAGCCCAAGGATTAATTGTTCATCAAATTTTTAGACAAAACCCAGATTGAACATGACAGTAACATCTAACCCAACCACTCTTTTTTGCAGTCACAAACAAATGGATCGGTCTGATCCGTAAAATCAACATCCTATGCAAAAAAATTTATTTCAGGATGTCTACAGCTTATTGTAAATAGAAGCCGAGCATGTTTAGAAGCCCATTTGTCCACCTGAAACTTCATTTTTTGCTGTTCAACATGTTCATCCATGAGAAATCTCTTGCTATAAAAATTAAGCCTCATGGACAATAGTAACCTCGCATTCAACAGGAAGAATGTGACAAAGCTTATGTTTGCCTGGTTGGATGCATATCGTCCCATCGTTATTGTCCTCAAACGAATGTCATGAGAACTGAGAAAATCCTTGTGCTTATTACGCCAACGATTGGTTATATGTTTTTCTCCATGTGGTTCTGCCTAAGTAGACATGAAGATTGCAAACAGTTAAGGTCTGAAAAAAGAGTATGTCGAAAGAACTCGTTATCAGTGGGATCAGGGATACTTTCAGCAAGAAATATATCGAAGAGTTAGCAATGGTTTAGCCGAAAATCTTAGTTTATCAGAAGCTTGGACAGCTGAACAGTTAATTCTAGTACAATATATACGGTCTTTCAATGTGCATGAAATCATCACCTCTATGTATAAATTCTCCAGAGATCGAAAGCATCGCAGCAAGCCAATAATTATGTCCAGATCAAAACTATACATTCTAATATATATGATCTTGACAGAATCCAGCAGCATTGATAGGCTATCAATGGACGAACTCTTCATTGAGCATATAACATAATATTAATACCCAAAGTGTACTCCAAGATGATATAAAACTTATGTGCACAAATGAAAAATGCAGTATATGATTATAAATGTGTAAATGATAATATATGGTACCTGAAAAAGTGAGGAGCCAAACACCAACTCCTTGTGATTATTAAACGGGTCACGAATTACACTCAAGGTCTCCAGTTTGGGCGCAGAGACGACAGTTATTTCTGAAGGTGTATAACAATTATGAAGGAGCAACCTTTCAAGTGAAGGGGCATCTTCGATGATGAGCTGTTGTCCTTTAAAACAAATTCCAATGCTTTTAAGGTGAGGCGACTTTATTTGGAGACAACTGATACCGATTTCTATTCCCAAAACAATCAGCAAGTGCTCCAGGGCAGGGCAACTGGAGTGGATGATGCTGTGTAGTGAGGCCTCCGACAGATAAACCACCATAAGCGAAAGTTTTTTAGCAGTGGGAGTCGAAGCATTTGTACCAAATCGTCTGGTAGATGGCACCGGGCGAAGGTGGCAGTGTGGAGAGAGGAGGAAAACCGCGAGATGGACAACGGTGGTGTGGGCACGAATTCTTGGTATGTTCGTGGTATGAAACTTTCGTGGTAATGGTAGAACTCAAACTGCTAGAGTTTTCCGAATTCAGGGGATGTCAGCCAAGCATCCACCTTGCCGGGTATGGACAGTAGGTAGCTTGTCGGGATGCAGAGGCATTGAACGGGGCCCTGCTGGTGAGAAGAGACGATGGCTCTGATGAGATCAAATTCAGGAAGGACAGATATCTGACGACAGTCGAGATTGAGGGGCGCGGTGCGCCATAGAGGGCACCACCGAGTTGAGAGGACTTGTGTGCGGCAGCAATCCTTGGTGGGAGAAGCGAGATGATCTCCTCAAGGATGACGCCCGGGAGATCGCTGATGCGGTCCACCGGAGATTCTACCGGTTCCTCAGATCCGGGTGGGGGGGCTCGCCACTTCTCCCCGCGCTATCGGGTGCGGGATCTACAACCGGTGTCGCTGCTCGTGGGAGCCTCATCTTCTCGGCGCTGGGGCCAGCCGATTCCATTTTCCTTGTGGGCGTGGCGCCGAGCTCACGGGTTTGAGCAGAGTAGCTAGAGACGAGCCTAGTGGCAGTGCGAGAGGGGAAGAAGGAGGGCTGGGGATTTCTGTAGGAGTGGAAGAAGAGGAGCAGGCGTTTTCTGTACGAGTGAGGAAGAAGGTGAGCGGGGTTTTCTGGACGAGTGAGGAAGATTGAGGAGCGGGGGGAATTGGGTGGGGAGACGAAAGCGGGAGAGTGAGTTGTTCGTGTTTATAAGGCCCGCTGCACTAACTACTCGCTTTTTCCCAAGAACCGCTCTCTTCTTTTGCATTGCTGCATTGGAGCTAGCGCATGGGCTTGGCTGACTGGCCATGCATGCAGGATGCATGTGCCCGCCGGCCACTGCATGCGCCTGGTTTGTTACTAGGCCTATTTAATAGGGTGGTTATGGAGTAAATTAAGGAGATTTATTTTCTCTATGTGCATCCACCAAATTAGAGGATGCGGTACTGGATGCAGACACTCACATTAAACTAACATTCAGAAGAACAAAAGTTCAGCATGTCTATGCATCTCAATGATTCACCATACTATAACCAATATACAACGCTGTGAGAAGGTGTGGAAATAAAGAAAATCGGTCGATGCTTCTCTGAGCAAAGGGCCTCCATGTGCACGCATTAATTTCCTAGGCATGCTTGTTTCTTCTCAATGTTGCGAGCACTTTGAGCATGTTGGCAACTCCACAGCTAGCTAGCTGCCTCATCTTGCAATTGATGCTGACACATTTGCAGCAAACACATGAGGCAATAGAGATGACTCAACATGGGTCCATATTGTGCAGTTCCCCTGATATCATATTCATTGTCCTGAATCTAAAAAGATAGGAAAACAGTAGCTATACTTAAACGGTGTTGCAAAACAGTAGCACATATCAATAGCTCGGCATGACAAAACACGATCATCTGGATGAAGGGGATACTGACCTGCCTGAGGAAGATTACATATAATTTCATAAGTCCTTGGTTGATTTCCACCTTCAGCTGCACTGCTTGTTTGCTCCTCCACACATGACAGGACCGTTCCGCACTGCATTCAGCAAGTCAATGTACGAATAAGCTAATTTCATCTTGCGGTGGTCATTGTACCTAGTTACGAATGTAGGAATACCTGGAGCACCATGAGGTTAGCTGACAGCAGGTAGATGCAGCCATATAAATTTTGTGCGGTGCTACCAAAATTGAGGTTTGTATCCCTTCCCATTATGAGAATTCTTCTTGAAGTTGGTAGAATGTGATGGCTTGTTCTTTGCATCAAACTTGCCTTTCCCCTGAGATTTGTTCTTGTTGTTTTGGGGCTGGTTGGGCTGGAAGTTATTCTCGTGTACCATGTGGGCACTAGAAGCTCCCTCAGCGACCCGAGCACGTGTGTCTTTTGCTCTCACCTTCTCCTCAAAATCAAGAGTGCTAATGAGATCCAAAACAGAAAACTCATGTCTCTTGTTTTTCAGAGAAGTAGCAAAATCGTTCCACGAAGGTGGAAGCTTAGCAATGATGGTCCCAACAACAAATTTGTCCGGCAACACACACTTAAAGTACTCAAGTTCCTTAGAGAGTGACTGTATCTCATGAGTCTGCTGAACAACAGAGCGCTCATCAATCATCTTGCAGTCAAAGAATTGCTCCATGTTGTACAACTCGTTGCCAGCGCCCGAGGGCCCAAACGTGCCTCGAGCGCAGCCCACATGACTTTGCCGCTGTCAAACGACATATACGAGTCCATAATGGAATCGTCAAGAACACTCAGCAGGGCGGCTTTGAAGAGGCTATCCATGTTTTGAAAAGCTTCCTGCTGTGTAGGATTAAGATCGCCCTCAGGCTTACCCTTAGTGGCGTCATAGCAGTACATGATCTGAAACCAATATACTGCTCTTGTGTGCCACCTTTTATATTGCACCCCCTTAAAAGTAGGTGGCTTCAAGAGCGCAGCAAAACCACTCGGAGTAAATTGCCTGTAATCAGGTTTTTGGATTGGATTGTTGAATATATGAGCAATTTAGTATGAGATTTAATCCGAATCAGCAGTAAATAGATCATGACGACAATTGCAAACATCAAAGTAATGATGCGGACTAAACCAGGAGGACAGAATCACATACTGTACAACGGGAGCAGAACCGATGTGGTTGATGTTGTCACTCATGTCGTTGATGAAGAGGTTACCGAGGTCGGGGAAAAAGGTTGTCATTGAGGAAGTCGTCGCTGGCAGCAGTCACAGGAGTGTAGAGGACTGCTATCCCTTCTCGCGGTGCACGCCGGAAGGAGGGCTGGAGAAGAATTGTGTGGCGGCGCTAAGATCTAGAACGGTACGAAACCCTATGATACAGCGGCGGCTAGGGTAGAGCATGTTAGGTCGGTCGTGCGAGTATAATAGTAGGCCTTTGGCCCCAAACCCCACGTCCAAGTCAATAATAGCTCAAAAAAGTCAATAATAGCCCCACCAAGGTTTGTCTCAAAAAATGGAGTAATTAAGGCATCTGTTAGTCCCTTTAGTATAAATACAATATCATTAATAATGGCCCCACCTTTTGTCTCACAAAGTATGTTGGAGTACAACCGGCTACACGTTTACAATCCGCTTCTCTTCTCTCTCCTTCAACTAAGCACAAATACTATATTTAAATCCTTATAGCCTGCTTATGTCATATAATTGTAGTACTTGCTCTAAAGTTACTATCCACTGTGTAGTCTGAAATGTCGGGCGTGCAGCGGGCGGTGCCCTCGGTCGGCGCACCGCTTCAACGGCGGAAGTAGTGAGAGGTCGCGTCACCCTGACTTGCCATCAATGTGGAGCGGCGGGCTCAGCTGGCGCCGGGCGGGAAGCGCGCGCGGGAGGGGGGAGGGGTTTTTGTTGGGCCAAGAAGGTGAGAAGCCAACTCGGGATCGGTCCGTACGAGGAAATATCATGGAGAGAATTCCTTATTTGGCCCTTTCTTAAATTTTGCTTCCTTTTTTGTCCCTAAAAATATCACTTCCCCTTTTTGACACACAATTTTTATTTTGTTCCCTTCATGACACTTTCGTCAATTTTGGCACATAACAGTGTTAAGTCTAACATGAAAAGACCATTCTACCCCTAATATATTATGTGACTAAAATATGTTTTGTCTTGTGACTACATGAATAGTGAAACCAAATCTACTATTTCAGTATCACGTAACAGATTTGAGCTCATCAGATTCCCGCAAAAAAGATTTGAGCCCACCGGACATCTCATGCGCACTCGTTTTACCTTGTGTCTCATTATGTTCCTCGTCATCATTTGAGTCCTAGAAGATCTCACCCACATCATCATTAGCATGCAGCCGCGTTGATAGACAACATGCGCGGAAGGAGTAGAGGCGACTGGGGACGCACCACCACCACGTCGTGGGCACTCCTTCTGTGCTCGTGTGCATGCAGCGTGCGTGTTTTTCCATCGGTGCTAGCTCTAAGGCCGAGGCTGTGGTCGTCTTCGTCTCCGACTAGTAGTTGAGCAACGACGGCAAAGAGGTGCTGCAAGAGATGCGTATGCGCCATTGCGTGCGAGCTTCGCCGTAGCACGACGAACCGGACGTCACTGCTGATGGCGCACGCCTCCAAGCAGTCGAGTGTGTGCGCATGCATGTGTTATTCACGTGCATTCTGCGGCCGAGCGTGTGTGCATGCACATCTTGTGTACGTGTGTTGTGTGCTCCATGTTGTGCACGTCTGTGCATGAGTTGGATCAGATGGAGTTAGTGCGTTGGATTGTGTGCATGTGTGGCTGCATGCGTCCTATACATGCGTGGCTAGTTGTGTGGTTATCAATAATTCAATATAAACTACTCCCTCCGTTCCTAAATATAAGTCTTTCTGGCCATTTCAAATAGACTACAACATACAGATGTATGTAGACATATTTTAGAGTGTAGATTCACTCATTTTGTTTTGTATGTAGTCCCTTATTGAAATATCTAAAAAGACTTATACTTGGGAACGGAGGGAGTATAAAACATCTTCAACTTAGCATCTTGATGTACTGTTTCTAGTGGTTAGCAAAAAGTTCATGTTCTTTTATTTGTTTAAAGGTGGGCAGGCGGCAAAAAAACAGGGGAAAACGCGCAAGGTTCCTTGCAAACGCTCCACTGCGAGGTTCCTTGCTCCTCCTCGGTCGTCGGGAATCTATGCTCTTCAACTCTTTTCTTTTACGTGAGCTTTGTTCATCCTTTTCCCAACACGCGAGACATCTAGCATCAAGGTGCACGTGTCATGCAAGAAAATGGAGATAATCAGATAAGCAGTGCATAAGTGAGTCGTGCGAGGGGGAAAGCGGGGGGAAACCCTTTTCTGTAAGTGAGTCATGCACTTCGATGGCACCTACGCAATATTTTTTCTCCTCGATGGCACATGAATAATGCACGTACTCAACGACGGAGCACGGGATGTTAGCAATGACATGGTCAGCCCTTTTTGGAGAGAGTACGTACTACTAGTAAATAACTTTCATGTGTCCCATCAACTCGCAGAACGACGAGAAGCTTGATTACGCCTTCTCCCTCGCCAACGCGTGCGCGGTGGCTCGCAGCACAAGGAGAAACTTTTGCTTACAAGCGGTGGAAGTGCAGCAGTTCATTTGGTGTCAGATTGCCAGAAGCACTACTGTAGAACCATCGACTTCCGGAAGAGGCGAAGAGCCAAGCGCAAGGTCACCTACTAACCTTAGGCTAGGCATAGTGGGAGTAACATAAGTAGGGGTACCTCCTTTTTTTATTCTAGAAACAACCACACGCGAATATCAAGGTGCTGGTTATGTAGAACAAATTTCCTGCAGTCCGTGCTCAGCCCTCCTCTATCTCTCTTCTCAGCCAGCCAGCGGACAAGCGGAGCCCATCGTCTGTTTGCTCACATGCGGCCCCACATGTCAGTGAAAACGCAAGAGGACCCACTGAACCTGCACATCTTTCACCTCGATGTGCTGGTGATGAAAAACAAATCCAATAAAGATCTTCGGTGGCTGCTTTTGGAGTTACTCAAGAGTAGTAAGATTCTATTTACAGTTTAACCCAAGATGCACATCTCGTGGCTTCAACTACCACTCTATTTTCTTTCATGACATGACCTGGATGCTGGATGTCCCACGTGTCGGCAAAAGGAGGAAGAACCCGACCAAATCTTCGGTTGTGCTCTCGGATTAGACTAGTTGTGCTAACTTAAAAAATTTATTGTATACTCCCTCCGCTCCAAAATACTTGACTTCCATTTGTCCAAAAATGGATGTACCTATATACTAAAACATGTCTAGATACATATATATTTTGACAAATAGAAGGCATGTATTGTGCAACGGAGGGAGTAGAATGGATGCAAGTTTTTGTATTGGGAAGAAGAGTACATCCATATATTGATAGAGCGTTGGAGTTGGCCTTACAAGTGGGACCGTAGTTGAGGAAACCGACTATCGGCAAACCCCCACCTCGCCCGTCGCGCTATGGCTGAGTTAGAGAAACGATGAGGTTGAAGAGATTGGTCTAGCACGGACTCCAAGAAATATGGTGTCAGATGGAAGTCGTGCTGGTGGCGTGTGCCGTACTCCTGGACGTGAATGCTTGTTCTGGCCCATGCCACCCTACTACTCCTACTACTTACTATATAGTACTAGTATCAAGGATTCGAGGTGTTGGTTACGTACAATATGGCTACAGTAAAAACACCCGCACGACGCGCGAAGCATGTGAAGCTAGTACAAATAGTGTACTACTATTGTTGATTGGCCTCATCCGATAACCTATTGCAATGCACGTACAATTATGTATTCGAAAAAAAAAATTGCCTCGTCGCACCACTCACTCACAACTCACTCACAGAAGCAACTCGAAAGCCATTCATAAATTTAGTAAGTTTATCACAGGCATATCATTTTATTACATACAACAGGTCATCAACCCACATCGACAATGAGGATACATTATAAATACTAAAGTTTTCACCACACAACAAATAACAAGCAATGAAATGAACTTCAACTCAACCATTCCTCGGTGTTGGAAACGCCTGCTTTGACCCACAAGTGATTCTCTGGGACGGGCCATCTATTGTCGATCTCGAGACCAACGCAGGACTGATCATCCAGGATGAAGCGGCCTACTATATCAGTACCAGGGTAGGGAACCACCCTAATGTCCGAGGTATAGACACAGTTTCTTCTCATAAATGGTAGTAACATTGTGTCAACAATAGTTGGATCGCCTTTCACCATCATTGGATAGTTTTGTCCAAGGAAGAGCGAGTTTTCTCCAAGACTATCAATTCTATACCAGGGAGAAGGTGTTGGCACTAGCACATTAGTATCCATCCCAAATACCATGCAACGGGTGTTGGAATAGGTCCGGAGAGTGCGACCATGGGAGACAACACGTGCTTCCTTAGTAGTAACATCATCAGTGGGCTGTATACACACAAGAAGAGGTGATCCATCGGAATTAGTTGTCAGGCGCCATAGAGTATATGGGCGCTGCTCGTCCTCATGCTCGTGATCATCACCATCGCCATCTCCCCCTTGGTTATAAAAATTTTCAAGTATAGGTGGTGGAATGTTCACAGGACCTTGGAAACACAAGAAGAAGGTTAATTAGTAAAGGGAAACTTGCTAACCCGCATGCATGTGGATGAAACAATTATAATTACGGTGGAAGACAAACGTACCAAAATCATAAGGATTCCATGCAAAAACAGTGCCACGAGTGGTGGCAGCAAACACAAGGCCCTCGTATTGAATTGCATCACAATACTCATCCGTGTACAGAAACTAATTTTTGAGCAATATCCATCGAGTCAAACCACCAAGGACGGCAACAAGCTTGTCGAAGATAGCAACAACTTCATAGTTGTTGTAATTCCAAGAGTGGTTGGGAACTCGACAAATTGCTATCTTCCATAGAAGATAGTCACCATGATTGTATTTGAACGTGCGTACAATACCGGTGTGCTCAACCTCTGGGCAGTCTGCTGAGATTTTTGGAAGTGGAACCCGGTCATGAGTGTACACATTCACAAGTTCCCACTCGCAGTTGGACCCAATGTAAACAACCCAATCTCCATTTGCACCTGCCCAAGCCTTGCCCTCAAGCGATGGCATCTTAACATCATACGTATCATTATCAAGCGGCATCAACCTGCACAAGGCGAGGTCTCCGTCGTCCCCGCGCCAATAGTCATCAGGGTCACAGCGAAGAAGATAGGGGAGATCAAACCGCTCCTTGACTCTTGGGTTCCTTGTAATGATGTTATTAGTTGAGTCGAGAATGGGCTTGAACGAACTTGCCATGCTAGCCGAGGTGATGACGTCGCACCGATCAATGAGTTCCTCCACCACGTCATCTTTCAGATCGGGGCAAGAATAACGGGGTCGTTTCCGACCTGTTCCCTCCATGGAGAAGATGATCGAACAATGGCAGAAGAAAGGGTGAAGGGCTGAAGGAAAATGGAGGAGGGAGAGGAAGAGCATGCGACAGCAGTTCCAAATCGAGAAGGAAAGGCCTACTCGGCGCCACCAAAGAGGTTGTACACTCATCACATCGCACCTTCTCCTTCACTCGACCTCCCGGCGCCGACGGTGCTCCATCCCGCACCCCCATGGAGCGCCTACCTTGAAGCCGGCGCCGCGGGCGACATCTTCATGGCGGCTCTCCCCAATGCGAGGCCCCTTCGGCGGCGGCGTCCATACCAACCAGATCTACTGCTGCTGCTCCGGCTCTTGCTCGCTCGCTCGCGCTGCTGCTGCTGCTCCGGCTCTCGCTCGATCGCTCGCTGGCCCAGCTGCTGCTGCTGCTCTCCCCTCGCTCATGCTGCTGCTCTGCTCCGATTAAGCCACACTTCAGTCGACTGAATCGACTTTTGGGTCAGTCGATTTTCAGGGGTTGGGGGGCTCACCGGAGTTAAGGAAGAACCACCCGCAGTAGGGATGGGGGCTCGCCGAAGAGGTACCCCACTATCTATCTTAGGGTTCAGGGTGGGGGCGGGGGGCCTAGAGGGCTGGCCGGGGCGATGGTGGCGAGTTGTTTCGGGGCGGCGAGGCGGCGCTGGGGCCGGCGGTTCGGCCGGTGGTGGCTGGCGGCTCAGCAGGGTGCAGGTTGAAGATGAACTGCAGGCCCTCCCTAAACTACATGTCAAGTGCCTCTCTGCTACCATTGCGTTCAGTTTCTACAGTAGCATTCAGATTCCATAGTAAATTTCAGTTTCGACAGTTAAGTTCAGAGTCAATAGTTTTTACCTCATCTATTGTAGTCAGGTGGTTTTTGGTGATGTTAATTTTACATCCATTTTACATCATCTATTGGATATGCTATTAGAATCCCACTTGAGATTGACAATGTCTGTCTTGTGCTGCTTCAGCCTTGACGTCTTACGGCTCACCGGAGATGCTCCAACGACAGAACGATCCATCAAAACAGAGTAGTGCCCTGGACGCCGTCTACAGATTTCTCAGATCTTCCTCCACACCTCCGACAGCCACCTCTGCCTCAACTGCTTCAGCGACCAACCCAATGATGCTGAGGTCGATACAGCTACGGCAAAGAGGTTGTACACTTCTTGCATCACTTATTACTATACATTCACGTCGATCCATTAGGGCTATTTTGGTTCAATGGAAAAACATAGCAATAGGGAATTTTCCAATGGCACTCTACTATTCAATTATTCATGCATTTTGTTGAAAGGAATGAAGCAAAACATCCACCTAGACCTACTTTTCAAAATCCTATGCATGAAAACAAGACCAAGTGCATTAGTGCCAGAATAACATTCTAACTGTACACGCTTTCATATGGTTTCACTTTATTTTGGCCGTGTTTCTTTGCATTCCTCTGCTCTTCCAATTCCTGTAAACCAAACACCCAAGTTGACAGAAATCCTGTGTTTACAAATGCTCTATTTACCATGTGCATTTTCCTATCCTATTCCGGTGTTTTTCCTATCCCTGCGTTTTAAGAATCATGCAAGCCAAATGAGCCCTTACAAAATTACTTCAGTTACAGGTACGTGTCGAAGGGAACTTGTTGGGGAACGTAGCAGAAATTCAAAATTTTCCTACGTGTCACCAAGATCTATCTATGGAGAAACCAGCAACGAGTAGAAAGAGAGTGCATCTACATACCCTTGTAGATCGCTAAGCGGAAGCGTTCAAGAGAACGGGGTTGAAGGAGTCGTACTCGTCGTGATCCAAATCACCGGAGATCCTAGTGCCGAACGGACGGCACCTCCGCGTTCAACACACGTACAGCACGGTGACGTCTCCCATGCCTTGATCCAGCAAGGAGAGAGGGAGAGGTTGAGGAAGACTCCGTCCAGCAGCGGCACGACGGCATGGTGGTGGTGGAGGAGCGTGGCAATCCTGCAGGGCTTCGCCAAGCACCGCGAGAGAGGAGGAGCACTTGGGAGAGGGAGGGCTGCGCCAGGGGCAAGGGTGAAGCTCCCATGCGCCTCCCCACTATATATAGGGGTGGAGGGGGCTGGTTTCTTGCCCTCCAAGTCCATTGGGGCGTTGGCCAAGGTGGGAGGAAAGAAATCCCATCATTCCCTTCCCCACTGATTGTTATCCCCCCTTTTTAGGGATCTTGATCTTATCCCTTTGGGATATGATCTTATTCCTTCTAAGGGGGGATCTTGGTGCGCCTTGACCAGGGGTGTGGGGCCTTGCCCCCACTACCCACGTTCATGTGGTTCCCCCCATGCAGGTGGGCCCCACTCCGGAACCTTCTAGAACCTTCCCGGTACAATACCGAAAAATCCCGAACATTTTCCGGTGGCCAAAATAGGACTTCCCATATATAAATCTTTACCTCCAGACCATTCCGGAACTCCTCGTGACGTCCGGGATCTCATCCGGGACTCTGAACAACATTCGGTAACCACATACAAACTTCCTTTATAACCCTAGCGTCATCGAACCTTAAGTGTGTAGACCCTACGGGTTCGGGAGACATGTAGACATGACCGAGACGTTCTCCGGTCAATAACCAACAGCGGGATCTGGATACCCATGATGGCTCCCACATGTTCCACGATGATCTCATCGGATGAACCACGATGTCAAGGACTTAATCAATCCCGTATACAATTCCCTTTGTCTAGCGGTATTGTACTTGCCCGAGATTCGATCGTCGGTATCCTTATACCTTGTTCAAACTCGTTACCGGCAAGTCTCTTTACTCGTTCCGTAACACATCATCCCGTGATCAACTCCTTGGTCACATTGCGCATATGATGATGTCCTACCGAGTGGGCCCAGAGATACCTCTCCGCTTACACGGAGTGACAAATCCCAGTCTCGATCCGTGTCAACCCAACAGACACTTTCGGAGATACCTGTAGTGCACCTTTATAGTCACCCAGTTACGTTGTGACGTTTGATACACCCAAAGCACTCCTACGGTATCCGGGAGTTACACGATCTCATGGTCTAAGGAAGAGATACTTGACATTGGAAAAGCTCTAGCAAACGAACTACACGATCTTAGTGCTAGGTTTAGGATTGGGTCTTGTCCATCACATCATTCTCCTAATGATGTGATCCCGTTATCAACGACATCCAATGTCCATAGCCAGGAAACCATGACTATCTGTTGATCACAACGAGCTAGTCAACTAGAGGCTCACTAGGGACATATTGTGGTCTATGTATTCACACGTGTATTACGATTTCCGGATAATACAGTTATAGCATGAATAAAAGACAATTATCATGAACAAGGAAATATAATAATAATACTTTTATTATTGCCTCTAGGGCATATTTCCAACAGTCTCCCACTTGCACTAGAGTCAATAATCTAGTTCACATCGATATGTGATTAACACTCAAGGTCACATCCCCATGTGACTTACACCCAAAGAGTTTACTAGAGTCAATAATCTAGTTCACATTTACCATGTGATTAACACTCGATGAGTTCTGGGTTTGATCATGTTATGCTTGTGAGAGAGGTTATAGTCAACGGGTCTGAACCTTTTAGATCCGTGTGTGCTTTACAAATCTCTATGTCATCTCCTAGATGTAGCTACCACGCTCTATTTGGAGCTATTCCAAATAACTGTTCTACTTGGAGATATACTAAAAGTTGCTCCATTATACGTATCCGGTATTTCTACTCAGAGCTATCCGGATAGGTGTTAAGCTTGCATCGACATAACTCTTTACGTCGAACTCTTTATCACCTCCATAATCGAGAAAATTCCTTAGTCCACTAGTTACTAAGGATAACTTTGACTGCTGTCCTGTGATCCATTCTTGGATCACTCTTGTACCCCTTGACTGACTCATGGCAAGGCACACTACAGGTGCGGTACACAGCATAGCATACTGTAGAGAGCCTATGATAAAAGCATAGGGGACGACCTTCGTCCTTTCTCTCTATTCTGCCGTGGTCGAGATTTTAAGTCTTAACTTCATACCTTACATCTCAGGCAAGAATTCCTTCTTTGACTGATCCATCTTGAACACCTTCAAGATCATGTCAAGGTACGTGCTCATTTGAAAGTACTATTAAGCATTTTGATCTATCTTATAGATCTTGATGCTTATTGTTCAAGTAGCCTAATCCAGGTTTTCCATTGAAAAACAGTTTTCAAATAACCCTATATGCTTTCTAGAAATTCTACATCATTTCTGATCATCAATATGTCAACAACATATACTCATCAGAAATTCTATAGTGCTCCCACTCACTTCTTTGGAAATACAAGTTTCTCATAAACTTTGTATAAACCCAAGAAAATCTTTGATCATCTCATCAAAGTGCACATTCCAACTCCGAGATGCTTACTCCAGTCCATGGAAGGATCGCTGGAGCTAACATACCTTTTAGCATCCTTAGGATCGACAAAAACTTTCTAATTGTATCACAAACAACCTTTCCATACGAAGACTGGTAAGGAAACTCGTTTTGTCATCCATCTGCCAGATTTCATAAATGCAGCCAATGCTAACATGAATCCGACGGACTTAAGCATTGCTACGGATGAGAAAATCTCATCGTAGTCAACTCCTTGAACTTGTCGAGAAACTCTTCGCCACAAGTCGAGCTTCATAGATGGTGACATTACCATCCACGTCCGTCTTCTTCTTAAAGATCCATTTATCTCAATGGCTTGCCGATCATCGGGCAAGTCCACCAAAGTCCATGCTTTGTTATGATACATGGATCCTATCTCGGATTTCATGGTTTCTTAACCATTTGTCGGAATGTGGGCCTACCATCGATTCTCCATAGCTCGTAGGTTCATTGTTGTCTAGCAACATGACCTTCAAGACAGGATTACTCTACCACTCTGAAGTAGTACGTATCCTTGTCACCCTACGAGGTACGGCAGTGACTTGATCCGAAGTCTCATGATCAATATCATAAGCTTCCACTTCAATTGGTGTAGGTGCCACAGGAACAACTTCATGTGCCCTGCTACACACTGGTTGAAGTGATGGTTCAATAACCTCATCAAGTCTCCACCATCCTCCCACTCAATTCTTTCGAGAGAAACCTTTCCTCGAGAAAGGACCCGATTCAAGAAACAATCCATATTGCTTTCGGATCTGAATTAGGAGGTTTACCCAACTGTTTTGGGTGTCCTATGAAGGTGCATTTTAGCCGCTTTGGGTTCGAGCTTATCAGCCTGAAACTTTTTCATATAAGCGTCGCAGCCCCAAACTTTTAAGAAATGACAGCTTAGGTTTCTCTAAACCATAGTTCATACGGTGTCATCTCAATGGAATTACGTGGTGCCCTATTTAAAGTGAATGTGGTTGTCTCTAATGCCTAACCCATGAACGATAGTGGTAATTCGATAAGAGACATCATGGTACGCACCATATCCAATAGGGTGCAACTATGATGTTTGGACACACCATCACATTATGGTGTTCCAGGCGGTATTAATTGCGAAACAATTTCCACAATGTCTTAATTGTGTGCCAACACTCGTAACTCAGATATTCATCTCTATGATCATATCATAGACATTTTATCCTCTTGTCACAATGATCTTCTACTTCACTCTGAAATTACTTGAACCATTCAATAATTCAGACTTGTGTTTCATCAAGTAAATATATTCAACATCTACTCGAATCATCTGTGAAGTAAGAACATAACGATATTCACTGCATTCCTCAGCACCCATTAGACTGCACACATCAAAATGTGTTACTTCCAACAAGTTTCTATCTTGTTCCATTTTACTGAAACCGAGGATTTCAGTTATCTTGCCCATGTGGTATGATTTGCATGTCTCAAGTGATTCAAGATCAAGTGAGTTCAAACGGTCCATTTGCATGGAGTTTCTTCATGCATATACACCAATAGACATGGTTCGCATGTCTCAAACTTTTCAAAAATGAGTGAGTCCAAAGATCCATCAACATGGAGCTTCTTCATGCGTTTTTACCATTATGACTTACATGGCAGTGCCACAAGTAAGTGGTACTATCATTACTATCTTATATCTTTTGGCATGAAAATGTGTATCACTACGATCGAGATTCAATAAACTATTCATTTTAGGTGTAAGACCATTGAAGGTATTATTCAAATAAACAGAGTAACCATTATTCTCCTTAAATGAATAACCGTATTGCGATAGACATAATCCAATCATGTCTATGCTCAACGCAAACACCAATCTCAATGGTAGAGGGAGCGTGCGATGCTTGATCATATCAACATTGGAAACACTTCCAACACATATCGTCCGCTCACCTTTAGCTAGTCTCCGTTTATTCCGTAGCTTTTATTTCGAGTTACTAACACTTAGCAACCGAACCAGTATCTTATACCCTGGTGCTACTAGGAGTACTAGTAAAGTACACATTAACATAATGTATATCCAATATACTTCTATCGACCTTGCCAGCCTTCTCATCTACCAATTATCTAAGGTAATGCTGCTCCAGTGGCTGTTCCCTTATTACAGAAGCACTTAGTTTCGGGTTTGGGTTCAACCTTGGGTTTCTTCACTAGAGCAGCAGCTGTTTTGCCGTTTCATGAAGTATCCCTTTTTGCCCTTGCCCTTCTTGAAACTAGTGGTTTCACCAACCATCAACAATTGATGCTCCTTCTTGATTTCTACTTTCGCGGTGTCAAACATCGCAAATATTTCAAGGATCATCATATCTATCCCTGATATGTTATAGTTCATCACGAAGCTCTAGCAGCTTGGTGGCAATGACTTTTGGAGAAACATCACTATCTCATCTGGAAGATCAACTCCCACTCGATTCAAGTGATTGTTGTACTCAGACAATCTGAGCACAAGCACAACAATTGAGCTTTTCTCCATTAGTTTGCAGGTTAAGAAAATCGTCGGAGGTCTTATACCTCTTGACGTGGGCACGAGCCTGAAATCTCAATTTCAGCCCTCAAAACATCTCATATGTTCCGCGACTTTTCGAAAAACGTCTTTGGTGCCTCAACTCTAAACCGTTTCACTGAACTATCACGTAGTTATCAAAACGTGTATGTCTGATGTTCGTAACATCCACAAACAACGTTTGGGGTTCAGCACACTGAGCGGTGCATTAAGGACATAAGCTTTCTACTGTCCGCATAATAGCTACTATCAACTTTCAACTATATTTTCTCTAGGAACATATCTAAACAGTAGAACTATAGCGTGAGCTACGACATAATTTGCAAAAGGTCTTTTTTGACTATGTTCAAGATAATTAAGTTCATCTTATGAACTCCCACTCAGATAGACATCCCTCTGGTCATCTAAGTGATCACATGATCCGAGTCAAACTAGGCCGTGTCCGATCATCACGTGAGACGGACTAGCCAACGTCGGTGAACATCTTCATGTTGATCGTATCTACTATACGACTCATGCTCGACCTTTCGGTCTCCGTGTTCCGAGGCCATGTCTGTACATGCTAGGCTCGTCAAGTTAACCCTAAGTGTATTGCTGTGTAAATTTTTCTTACACCCTTTGTATGTGAACGTAAGAATCCATCACACCCGATCATCACGTGGTGCTTAGAAGCGACGAACTGTAGCAACGGTGCACAGTTAGGGGAGAACACTTCTTGAAATTTTGTAAGGGATCATCTTATTTACTACCATCGTCCTAAGTAAACAAGATGCATAAACATGATAAACATCACATGCAATCAAATAGTGACATGATATGGCCAATATCATTTTGCTCCTTTTGATCTCCATCTTCGGGGCTCCATGATCATCATCGTCACCGGCATGAGACCATGATCTCCATCATCATGATCTCCATCATCATGATCTCCATCATCGTGTCTTCACGAAGTTGTCACGCCAACGACTACTTCTACTTCTATGGCTAACGCGTTTAGCAATAAAGTAAAGTAATTTACATGGCATTCTTCAATGACACGCAGGTCATACAATAAAGACAACTCCTATGGCTCCTGCCGGTTGTCATACTCATCGACATGCAAGTCGTGAATCCTATTACAAGAACATGATCAATCTCATACATCACATATCATTCATCACATTCTTGTTGGCCATATCACATCACAAAGCATACCCTGCAAAAGCAAGTTAGACGTCCTCTAATTGTTGTTTGCATGTTTTACGTGGCTGCTATGGGTTTCTAGCAAGAACGTTTCTTACCTACGCAAAACCACAACGTGATATGTCAATTGCTATTTACCCTTCATAAGGACCCTTTTCATCGAATCCGTTCCGACTAAAGTGGGAGAGACTGGCACCCGCTAGCCACCTTATGCACCAAGTGCATGTCAGTCGGTGGAACCTGTCTCACGTAAGAGTACGTGTAAGGTCGGTCCGGGCCGCTTCATCCCACAATACCGTCGAAACAAGATTGGACTAGTAACGGTAAGCATATTGAACAAAATCAACGCCCACAACTACTTTGTGTTCTACTCGTGCAAAGAATCTACGCAATAGACCTAGCTCATGATGCCACTGTTGGGGAACGTAGCAGAAATTCAAAATTTTCCTACGTGTCACCAAGATCTATCTATGGAGAAACCAGCAACGAGTAGAAAGAGAGTGCATCTACATACCCTTGTAGATTGCTAAGCGGAAGCATTCAAGAGAACGGGGTTGAAGGAGTCGTACTTGTCGTGATCCAAATCACCGGAGATCCTAGTGCCGAACGGACGGCACCTCCGCGTTCAACACACGTACAGCACGGTGACGTCTCCCATGCCTTGATCCAGCAAGGATAGAGGGAGAGGTTGAGGAAGACTCCGTCCAGCAGCGGCACGACGGCATGGTGGTGGTGGAGGAGCGTGGCAATCCTGCAGGGCTTCGCCAAGCACCGCGAGAGAGGAGGAGCACTTGGGAGAGGGAGGGCTGCGCCAGGGGCAAGGGTGAAGCTCCCATGCGCCTCCCCACTATATATAGGGGTGAAGGGGGCTGGTTTCTTGCCCTCCAAGTCCATTGGGGCGTTGGCCAAGGTGGGAGGAAAGAAATCCCATCATTCCCTTCCCCACCGATTGTTATCCCCCCTTTTTAGGGATCTTGATCTTATCCCTTTGGGATATGATCTTATTCCTTCTAAGGGGGGATCTTGGTGCGCCTTGACCAGGGGTGTGGGGCCTTTCCCCCACTACCCACGTTCATGTGGTTCCCCCCATGCAGGTGGGCCCCACTCCGGAACCTTCTAGAACCTTCCCGGTACAATACCGAAAAATCCCGAACATTTTCCGGTGGCCAAAATAGGACTTCCCATATATAAATCTTTACCTCCGGACCATTCCGGAACTCCTCGTGACGTCCGGGATCTCATCCGGGACTCCGAACAACATTCGGTAACCACATACAAACTTCCTTTATAACCCTAGCGTCATCGAACCTTAAGTGTGTAGACCCTACGGGTTCGGGAGACATGTAGACATGACCGAGACGTTCTCCGGTCAATAACTAACAACGGGATCTGGATACCCATGATGGCTCCCACATGTTCCACGATGATCTCATCGGATGAACCACGATGTCAAGGACTTAATCAATCCCGTATACAATTCCCTTTGTCTAGCGGTATTGTACTTGCCCGAGATTCGATCGTCGGTATCCTTATACCTTGTTCAATCTCGTTACCGGCAAGTCTCTTTACTCGTTCCGTAACACATCATCCCGTGATCAACTCCTTGGTCACATTGCGCATATGATGATGTCCTACCGAGTGGGCCCAGAGATACCTCTCCGCTTACACGGAGTGACAAATCCCAGTCTCGATCCGTGTCAACCCAACAGACACTTTCGGAGATACCTGTAGTGCACCTTTATAGTCACCCAGTTACGTTGTGACGTTTGATACACCCAAAGCACTCCTACGGTATCCGGGAGTTACACGATCCCATGGTCTAAGGAAGAGATACTTGACATTGGAAAAGCTCTAGCAAACGAACTACACGATCTTAGTGCTAGGCTTAGGATTGGGTCTTGTCCATCACATCATTCTCCTAATGATGTGATCCCGTTGTCAACGACATCCAATGTCCATAGCCAGGAAACCATGACTATCTGTTGATCACAACGAGCTAGTCAACTAGAGGCTCACTAGGGCCATATTGTGGTCTATGTATTCACACGTGTATTACGATTTCCGGATAATACAGTTATAGCATGAATAAAAGACAATTATCATGAACAAAGAAATATAATAATAATACTTTTATTATTGCCTCTAGGGCATATTTCCAACAGAACTTTGTGTGGTTTGTCCTGCTCCTGCCGCGACATCGTCCACCTCACCTGAGCTGCTCCATCGACAGAAGCATCCACCAAACCAGACATCACGACTCCTGACCGTCTTTCGCCGCCTTAGATCTCCTTCCCTGCCGCCGGCACCCACCGCAATGGCATCACCATCATCGACTCAGCAGATGAACCTGAGGAGTACACAGGTCCACAAGAGAGGTCGCACTCTTTTGTTTCTGATTATGTTATGCATTGCTTAAACTTACCTGCTACTTTATCGTCCTGTTCAGCTCTTGGACTCCCAAGTCAGGTCCTAATTAATGTTCAAACTTGAGTTCTAAATTAGTTGTGGGGCACATATCGAGGCAGCAATGAATAGTATGTTTGTCTAATATCTGGTTCACCTAGGGTATGCCTATGTTGTTCATCTTGGATGGGAAACAAATAGTAAAGCAATCATCATCTGTCTTTTTATTAATTTAAAGCAATCATCAGCCTGCTATCATTATTTTTGGATCCATCCACTGGTTGTTACCATCACTTTAAATTTCTGCATGCTCTCCTTACATAATCTCACCATATTTTTCGTATGCATGTCAGATATTGTACACAGTCATGCTGAACATGTAGACAAAAAGAGAAGAGTTTTGCCTGGCAATACAATGTCATGTAGACATCGCTCCATGGTGGGTTCAATGGCAAACCCTCCCCACCCCTCTCCAGATTGTAATCCAGAGGAAGATATCTGTTCTGAGGCGGATTCAGACGCCGCTGACCACTCCTATTTACCCCCCAAGGTGTTTGCTCTACCTTGGCATGATGATGTTAGTCATATCATGCATATGTTGCCTTGCAGTGCCTACTTTTGACATCATATATGCCATCTGCTTAGTTTAGACATGTTCTGTAATGCCACCTATTTAGTTTCTATATCATATATGGGAATTATGCAGTCTCATGTCTTTTAGCCAGCCATAATATATGTGAAATGTGCAATGCCATCCTGTTTAACCAGGCATCATATATTTGAATGATATCTTGCCCATCCTTTTCTTCATTACATTTCCATTTGTCGACAATGTTTGTACATTAAACTACTCTTCCCGTGAATCAGCCATTTGGGTGGGAGATGGAAAAATCTGGAGTGAAAACAAGGCCTTCAGATCAGACAGTGCTACCTATCAAAGCAGATCTCTTGTTGGGTCCCGATAGCTCCTCAGAGATGGATTCAGAGACAGATGACCAGTCCTATTCCCCCACTGAGGTGTATGCTCTAACTTTGCATGGTTATACTGCTCATATCATGCATACGGTGTCTTGCATTGCATAGTTTAGACATCATATACACGATATTCAACACCATGTTCTTAGTTCAGACATCATATCGAATGCCCTCTGTTTAGCATATAAATCACATATGTGAATTAAATGATGCGATCCTGATTACTTAGATAACATGTAGGTGAATTATGTCATGCGATCCTGTTTAGTTATTCATCATATCTTTGAATTATGTTATGCTATGCTATCCAGTTTAGATAGACATCATATATGTGAAATTATGTCATGCTATCCGTTTTAGTTAAACAATATACATGTCAACTATTTCATGCCCTCTTTTTTCCACACTATCTATTGCATCTGTCTCTCATACAATGTCTGTATATTCAACTATGTTTCCTGTTTATCAGCCATTTGAATTGGAGCGGGTGATGCCAGTATCTAGCGGAATAAAAACACGGTCTTCAAATAAAACAGTGCTACCTCTTAGTGGAGATAGCACCCCGGTTGTACATGCACAAGAACCAGCCCTACCACACATAACCCAAACTCTCGCAGATTGTACCCCTACTGCAATGGACAGAGAACCAGCTTCACCCAATCTAACCCCAACCCCAGCCGATAGTAACCCAGTTCCTGTTGACACAGCACCATCTCCACCACAGAGCTCCCAAACAAGAGCAGTTAGTAAGGCAGCTCCAGTGCCCAAAGGGCCAGTACTATCACGGGGAACCCCAACTCCACCAGTTAGTACGCCTATTCCTGTGGAGGAAGCACAGCCAGCTAGTCGTAGTTTAGCATCTATCGCATTTGATGTTGTTAAATCGTATGTGCGTATCTTCCCATCTTGGAAATATTATACTGAAGATGAAGAAAAATGCCAGTTGCAGGTGTTTGTCCAGGAATTATGTGTAAGTAATTTTATTCATGGAAATTACTTTGCTTCGTCCCATACATCCTACCTCCATGATGGTTATAATACAGCAAATTTTCCCATTTTTCTCTATAGAGAAGGACCGATTTGGAAACTCAGGATGAGGTAACCTGTGTTAATACCTCTGCTATCTTCAAAGAATGCTTGGTGGCAGTATCGGAATAACCTGAAGAAAACGTACTTCACCGGCAAAGAAACTCATCAAATTCCCTTACGTTCTCCTGAGACACATTTACTGGAGGATGACTGGGAACGCCTTGTCTGTACTGGTCCCGAACCAAGAATGTGGTAAGGTCTATGAGCTCATTCTATTTTTAAGTATTATATTCTTGCGTCTTACTGTACTCTGTTCATATAGAACAAGTGCCTAAACCTGAAGAACAATTGTTCTAATTTAAGATTCCATTGCTATCATAGTTCAAAAAAGCGCTAGGCGTTAATTGTGCGTTCTGCCATCGCCTTGCGCTTTACTGACCAAAGCGCATGCTTATGCGCAGTTATGCACAGATTATGCGTAGTTATGCGCAATGCGTTTTGCCAATGCCTAGAGCCTAGGCGCGCTTAAGCGCTCGCTTAGGCGCGTCTTTTTTAACTATGATTGCTTTGCTCTTGTATCACTGTATTTACTCATACAAACTTACTTTTAAATTGAAGGATCCAATCAAAACTCCAATGGCACAGCAGGTATGTTCACGCATGTTTCTTTAACAGGTTTGCTCTTATCAATAGCTCTGTTGATTTCAATTTCAATTGTGTATACAGTTGACTTTCATATCATGCACATTACTAGCATCACAACAGAGCCAATAGTGTTGTTGTACATGTAGACCCGTGGTACCCATCTGAAATCTTGTTGTGCCGTGTAGTTTCCCACGCTTTGTAGTCTTTCACTGCTGCTTCTTGAACTGATATGATTTGAACCGTGTCTCTATTTTGATTTGGCAAGACAATGCAGTGACCATAGGACATAGATATATGTTTGTTTGACGCTTTTATTATGTACTAGTACTTGGCAATAGAAGACTTGGTAGTTTAATCCTGTCCACCTTACTAATGAACTGGTTCACCGAAATGAGTTTCATATACTAGTACATGCTAAACTTGTTATGTGTCTGCTTGTTTCTTCTTTTAGAATGCTGACATAATATTGGGGAAGAGTGCCTTATTAAGCAATGGTAAAGGAAGTAATGCAGATAAGGTTCAGGATAGTGACACATCCTTGTTGGTCTCCAACAAAGCTGATAAAACAGCTAAGGAAGACTATCTTGAAGACAGCGAGACAACCCCAAAGTCCTGTCTTGGTTTAGTGTTCGAGTTACTGGCCACTACCGCTTGCACAAGCTATTCAAACTCACTGTCTGAATCAGTTCGGTTTCTTGAGTCTCAACTACAAGCTGAAAGACATCGATCAGCTGTGCTGCGACAAGAAGCGGAAGGACTGCGGAAGTCCCTGGAGCATTCAGATGCATACTTTCTGGTGCAACAGCAAGCGTTGGAGGATTTTAGCGCCAAACAGGACAAAGCTAATCAGCTTGCTAAGCTTATTGCCAGCATGGTGGATACCCAGGATAACGTTTCTTGAGCTCTTGTGAAGTTGTTTCAGTTATGCTCTTGTTTTGTTGTCGCGTTTATTTGCACTAGTGGCCAATTTTGACGGCCAGTGTATGTAATGTGCTGCTTTGTTCCCTATATTTGCACTGGTGGCGAACTTTGATGCCCAGTGGATGTAATATGTGTAATAGCGGTAATAGGCTAGCGTTAATTGCTTGCTTATTTATTTCCTTATTGTCTTGTTTAGTTGTTTGCTTGTAGTCACTGCAGTTCTTTTCTATTTTTTTCTAGTGGCCACAATAGCCTATTTTTGGTAACTAGGCCAAAATAATCATGGCAACACACGGACTGTTGTAACCATGGGCCTCCTGCAGGCCGTATGATCCATGGGCCTTCGTCCGGCCATAGGATCCATTGGCCTTCTATACGGGCCGTAAGATCCATTGGCCTTCTATACAGGCCTTAGGGTCCATGGGCCTTCCACGGGTCGTAGGGTCCATGGGCCTTCTACGGGCCATACTATCCATGGGCCTCATACGGGCCGTAGGATCCATGGGCCTTCTATGGGGCGTATCATCATTTTTCCAATCATGGGCCGTACTATTCGTGGACCATAACGGGCCGTTAATAGGGTGTATTTGATAACTCTATGAAAACAGCCCAACGGGGTTTTTTGACATGAAAACGGCCCAACGTATTAATGGTCCGCAAACGGGCCGACTGTAACGACGGGCTGAATTTGGCCCACAAGCAGAAAATGACAGTAACGGGCCGTATGTAACCGAATGATGCAAATGAGCCCAAGAATCAATGGGCCCTGAGAAGGCCGAAAGATAACTTGGGCTGGAAACGGCCCAATGGAATAACGGGTTGTTAATGGGTATAAAGTGATACACTGTTCATTACGGGCCAGTTTCACCACGGGTCGTTAATGGGCCAAGAGTTACAAAGGTCCTCATATGGACCGAAAGAAGTCATGGGCCACACATGGGACAGAAGTTAAAACAGGCTGAATCATATTGGACGGCCCAGATGACGCTACTGGGCCTAATTCGGGTAGGGCGTAACGGGCCCTGGGTTAGCGGGCTGTAAATGGGCTATATGCAAATAGGTCGTTAACAGGCTTTCCGTGGGCCAGCCTTTTCACAAGAATGGGCCTCTGTTGGGCCGTGCCACGTGTCGCCGTATCATAGGCGCCTTTGGTCCAATGAGCGGATGACATCTGTCCCAACGGTGAGCCGACACGTGTTTCCTCCAGCCAATGATGATTTTACACGTGGAAAATCTCCATTGGTCGGGGCTGTTAACGGGTTATCGGATCCAAAACCCAACCCAATAGCTTAACGGCGTTCCATTACGGTGGGTGCTACGTGTCGGTCACCCTTGACGAAAGCACTTCTGTGACGCGCGATTTATCATCATGGAAGTGGACACTTCCGTGATGATAATTTTGGTAATGTCATGGAACACTTCTACGACGGCACAGGTATGACTATCTTGATTCTGTCATAAATTTGTCATGGATGTACATGCATGACAAAAAACGCGACCTACTGTGACAAACACATATCATCATGGAAGTGTATTTTTTTTGTAGTGCCCCTTGCTCCTTTATATATGGGGGCACAGGGGCACCCTAGAACACACAAGTTGACAATTGTCTTAGCCGTGTGCGGTGCCCTCCTCCACAGATTTCCACCTCGGTCATATCGTTGCAGTGCTTAGGCGAAGCCCTGCGCCGGTAACTTCATTATCACCGTCACCACGCCGTCGTGCTGATGAAACTCTCCCTCGACCTCAGCTGGATCTAGAGTTCATGGGACGTCACCGAGCTGAACGTGTGCAGATCGAGGAGGTGCCGTACCTTTGATGCTAGGATCGGTCAGATTGTGAAGACGTACGACTACATCAACAGCGTTGTCATAACACTTCCGCTTTCGGTCTATGAGGGTACGTAGACAACACTCTCCCCTCTCGTTGATATGCATCACCTAGATAGATCTTGCATGATCGTAGGAAATTTTTTGAAATTACTGCATTCCCCAACACCATTTGTACCTCACTTCGTGTGGCTTCACACTCGCACGATATTCCTATTCTATGAACATGTGTGTGCGTATGTGTGCGTGCGCGCGCACGCGCGCGCGCGCGCGCGTGTGTGTGTGTGTGTGTGTGTGTGTGTGTGTGTGTGTGTAACAGCATGTGTGTGTTAGAGAGAGCGACACATCGACCCACTCCTACAGAGAGATGGTGTGTAGTGTACGATTTAGCCGAGAGAGTCGGTGCATCCTCTCATTTTCGGGCGGGACAGGCGGACAGTTGCGCGCCCGCTCCTGACCAGCCTGGCCCACCCAAAGCCCCTCAATCGCCCGCGCACGCTTCCCGCCCGAAACGGTCAGCGCCGCTCCAAAGAATCGGTGCCGCATTCATGCCCGGGCAGAGCGGACGCGAACTCTCACTGGCGCCTGCGTCGAAGGGAGAAGCGGATTCAAGAGTGATGGTTGCTTCATCCATCCAACTTACTACTGGGTCTATGTGGTTTGAAGGCTCATTGGTCATTATTACTCAGGTGGTAGGACTTCTAGATGTCTCACGCTTTCGACGAAAGGAGGTACTACTAGATTACAATTTTCTCCATTCTTACAGCGGAGGAGTGCGAGAGCAGTGAAAACACGTAGGCTCAGTGATTACATGGCCCACCTCACACTCTCACCATATTTTCTGGACACCGTGCGACACCTAACTCTTTACATAGTACTAGTATAGTACATACCGTAACTTATCAGCGAGATAAATTTGTACAATGCTATGAAGCTTCCAGCTTCTGTTTCATGTATCTTGCGTCCAAGGTTGCCCGTTGCAACATTTCATCAAATACAAAGGAGACTAACATGCATGCTATTGCATCTCAATGATTGACAGATCATAGCCAATATGTACTCCCTCAGTTCCAAAATAAGTGTCTCAACTTTATGCAAACTTTAGTACAAAGTTGTACTACTACTAAAGTTGACACTTATTTTGGAACAGAGACAGCTAAAACAAAAAACGATCCATGCAGCCCCTATCCCTTGAACCGTAAACCCTAACCAGGCTTTAATTTGCTGGCAACGTTGGAGCTTCCGAAGAAATGAAGTTTGCAACCCTTTGACCATAGGATCATTTTGTGCAGTTTCACCAAAATCGAGATGAGCATCCCTGTGGCAAAGAAATTGAAGAAGCATGATTAGAATAAGATTACTGGGACTAGTTGATGAGACATAAACTCATCACAAATACATTACATAGAAGCCAGTAGAGGTATGTGCGGGGCAAAGAAGTAGAGAAATATCCACATGGAGTGATGTGGGCAGATGGAGCAGTGGTGCAAGACGGCTGTAAAGGGAGTTGTACTTGAGGAATGTCTGGACGTAGCTCAACCTAGAGGAGGGAGGCAGGAGGCAGCAACTGCCCACGTCGCGTCAGTGAGCAAGGGACGAAGGCAACCTCACCGGCTTTGTGAGAGAGAACGACGGGGACCCCTGATCGGGACATGCCGACAGCGAGTTTTCGCCTTCAGCGACGGCGACCGCATCTACACTAAGCATCCACCCCTTCCCCCGGCGGACGTGATCCGCCGGGATGTTAGAGATGTGGCCACAGTCGTTTTGTGCGAGAGAGTGTGAAGAGAGCAACCCCAGGAAGCAACCGTGTAGGCTCGTCCTGCCTATGTATATAGTGGAGCAGTTTCCTTTTCTCTCCATATGAACCTATTTATATTGCGTATGTGCCACTGAAGAAAAAACTTTATTTATAAATGACGCGGCACCTACTACTCATTGTCCTATAAACCTTGCGCTTGACATCTCCAAAATATTAACCTTGCGATTGGCTCTTCGCCTCTTCGGGAAGTCAAGCAATAATGGTACTGCAGTATATATCGTTCTGGCTATATGAGACCGAATGAATTGCTGCACGTCCACCACGTGGGCGAGGGTCGAGGGGCGAGGGATAGTAAGTACTATTATGTCCGTTTCAATATGGACTACATACGGAGCAAAATGAGTGAATCTACACTCTAAAATATGTCTATATACATCAGTGTTTGGAGTATGCAATAGTAGTTCATATTAAAATCTACTAAAGGACATATATTCCAAACAATATGATTATCTCTCTAACCAAGGTAGGGACGAGGAGTAAACGGAGGGAGTAGTAAAATTTTATCCTCGTCCTACGAGCCACCGCGCGCGTGGGCGAGGGAGCGGGTGTAAGGTGTACTAGTAAGCAAGCTTCACCTCATCCTGCGAGCCACCGCGCCCGTGGGTGGGGGAGACGGCATACTAAGCAAGCTTCTCCTCGTTCTGTGAGTTGACGGGACACATCAAAAGTACTCCAGTGTATAGAGCCTTGCCTATAAGGTAGGCCCTACATGGTTTGCCTCTTTTTTAACATAATGTGACAAGTCACAATTTGTTTGTTCACCCGTTGTAGACAATCCTCCATCAAGTGGACAACCAGTACACACGTCAAATTACCACGTGGGTTGCCTTTTCGTACAGAAATGAGCTCCACCGTGTACCCGCGCGAGTGTGGTTGGGAAAGAGACGGGAGTATGTGCGCCGTGCGTGCACCTCTTCTCTTCGTGCACGTCCCCCACCTACGTGTGTGTGTGTGTGTGTGTGTGTGTGACAGATACAAACCTAGATAGATGGCGTGTGTGTTCGTGAGTGTTTTTTGTTTGGGGGGTGTGATTTCCAGAATGTATCTATGGGAATATGTGTCGATGACATCTCAAACAAAATTTTGACACATGCAATGTGTGTGAAATAGAGGCCTATCTATATCATATATAGAGGGGGCGATCCACGAGAAGAGAGGGAGGGGTCATAGATATTGATAGAGTCGAAGAGAGGATCAAGTGGGTGGGTGCGAGATCAATGAAGAGAGCCATCGAAATTGTGTGTGTGCAAGTCAAAGATATAGGGCGACTGACCTACCGGAACGTCAGAGGGCACAGGGCAAGTTTGTGTGTGGCAGGGAGACATGACTAGAGCGCTCGATGTATTAGTGTGTGGGGGGGAGGGGGAGGCAGAGGCCTAACTAGAGAGGTAGAACGACTTGTATATGTGTTGAGAAGGAGAGACCCAGCTATGTCTTGAGGGAGATCGGTCAACATCCATACATAACTGAAGGACGGGAAATAGGTTGGGACAGAGAGAGAGAGAGAGAGAGAGAGAGAGAGAGGAGAAAGAGGGAGGGAGGGAGAGGGGTAGAGTGCTGGATGGGTGATGGAGTTGCTTCTCGAAGATGGTGGGAGAGGCCTACTAGACAAACTGAGGGTAGAACTGCAATATTATCAATAAGAGTGGGGATGTGTTTCTGTGTGTGCCTGTGCGTGATAGATCTGTCGGGACGCATGCATGGATGATGAAGGGGAATCATGTGTTTGGTAAGCAAACCTAACTAGATCGGTAGATCAATTGTTGTTTGTCGGAGGAAGGGAGAGACATAATTAATGAGGTAGATCGATCGTCGCGTGGGGAAAAACAAGTTATAAGGACCTAGCTAGCTACATGTATAGCGGGAGATCGGTCAATGTACATCCATTTGTTAGAGGCAAATAAGGCCCAGCGAGATGGATAGGCAGAGAGAATAGAGCTAGGAGGTGGTGCGAGAGGCCGAACTACTAGCTAGATAGGGGGAGGAGTGTGCGGTTGTGAGATCGATGAAAAGAGGGGCGAGAGTTTACACGTGTGTGGGACCGTATGAGAGACACGAGGCATGGACACATAATGGAGGAGATGGAAGGTGCATGTGTATGTTGTAGGCAGACATCGCTGGAGAGGTTTATCGATCGGTGTGTGTCAGAAAGGAGTTGTGGAGACTGTGGGAGAACGACCTAAAGAAAAAAAATGAATGTGCGCGATGGATAGAATGCTGAGGGAGGGGGAGGGCAAGGAAGGCGTGTGCATGCACGAGAGAAAGTTAGTGCTAGCTACAAAGGTTGGAGGATTGTGTGGGTGTAAGAGACTAACAAAGATCATAATTTGATATGAAAGTGGATTCATATATTTGAATAGGAGATCATAGTGCTATAAACATATGCATGCATGAATACAGCGGTGATACGCGTGCTGTGGTTTTGCACATGTTATACCATAATGTGATAATGCATGGTGTTTGCAACTCACAGATAAATGTCGAACAATCTAAACCATACTATACATCGAACAATCTCACATTTTATTTGAATTTGTGATAATGTGTGGCGTTTGCAGCTTACAACTAAATATCGAACAATCTAAACAATAATATATATCGAACAATCTCACATTTTATTTGAATTTGTGGTAATGTGTGGTGTTTGCAACTCACAACTAAATCCTTGTAGGTGTAGGGGACGGGGAACCATACATTATGTGATAAACACATTATACATATAAGACATGGTTTAGATTATGAAGATCTAGCTAGAGCTTGAAACGTACTATGATTTGAAATCAACGTAAAGTGAATTCAAAAAATCGAGTTCGAGTTCATATAGTACACATAGTTCATATCTAACTCGAGAGTAATCATGTGGTGTGTTGTGAAGATAATACACAAATGATGGTTTAACTTGACAATAATGATGATTGTGGATCTTATTAAAATATAGAAATGAATTCAAATGGTTTGACTTCACAACAATCATTATTGTAGATCTTATTCAAATAGAGAAACGAATTCAAATTTAATTCATATTGAAGCGGTAGTATATACGTTTGGAATGCACTAAAACGTTCATTTGAGTAGCAGGTTCACGTAGTGAAATATTTTAATTGAACATAACATGAATTCAAAGTTTTGAATGATATTTGTAGTGCGAATTGATTTGGTACAGTACACGGGACTAGACTCTCTTGTGTGCTGCGAATTGATTTGTTTTTGTTTTTTCGTCGATGGAAGTGCGAATTGATTTGGTACAATACACGTTAGGCTTGTCCGGAAATTTCAACCCGCGCCTTGTTACCCCAAAATATTTAAGATATATCTTTGTCTCGTTGTGCTCCAACAACTCCCTCATCTCAACCCGTGCCTTGCTATTCCAAAATTACAACACGCACGAAAACTCCCACCTCCTGTGAAATCCTGACACGCGAAATGCCCATGATACCCATGAACCGAAAGAACCGCCTAGCTCAAATCGGTGGGGGTACTTTTGTAACTTACCCCACATTTCGGACAAGCGCGTCCCTAAGCCATGGTTCCCCACTGCCATCCCATCTGCCCACCCATTCGTACACCAAGGCCGCGAAAACCCGCGAAGCCCCACACCTTCCTCCGTCCGCCACCTAGTTGGAGCCTCTTCCCCGACGATGTCGTCCATAGCAACACCTCGACGTCCCTCATCCACCGTACCGGATGAGTATACGTCATCGATCTCGTCGTCCCGCTGGTTTAGCCACCCCGTCCTCCACCTCCAAGGAGCTGCCCCGATGTTCCCTCGTCTTTTGCACCACCTACATTCCCACACCGCTGTCTTCACCTGCACCATCGGAAGAGCAGCATCATCACCATTTTCTCGGATGAAGCTGAGGCCTAATCGGCACCACCAAAGAGGTTGTACACTAATCGCCGCATTTTCTTCTTGATTCGATCTCACGGCGCTGTCAGCGCTCAGTCCCGAGCCGACACGGCGCGGCTCCATCCACGTTGGCGGCGTCGGCCACTTCCTCCATGGCGTCGCTCCCTCAGCGGCGACGTCCACATTAGTAGGAGCTGCTGCTACTTTAGCTCTCGCTCGCACTGCTGCTCTGCTCTTACTCTCGGTCCCCTCCTTGGTCTGCTCATGCTATTGCTCTTGCTCGTGCTGCTGCCCTCGCTCTTGCTCTTGCTTGCGATGCTACTCCAATTTAGCTACACTTCAATCGAATGAATCGACTTTTGGGTCAGTCGATTTTCAGAGGGGGGGGGGGCTCGCCGGAGTTAAGGAAGAACCAGCCGCAACAGGGAGGGGGCTCGCCGGAGAGGTACCCTACTATCTATTTTAGGGTTTAGGGTGGGGCTGGTGGTCGCCAAAGGTGGTGGGGCGGTGGCGTGGGGATTGTGGGAGAAAAAAATCGGCATGGGGGGGGGGCTAGAGGGATGGCCGAGGTGGCGGCGGACCGGCGGTGGGGCGTGGTTCATGATGAATTCTTGAGAGCAACCGGGGTTCGTGATGACCCTTATCGATAGTCCGTTTATTAGTGGGATCCGGAGGAGATCACCAACCAGTGGCACTCAGAGGACACTCCTCAGTACACCGGAGAGAGTAGCTTTAATCCATTGGCATAGACCAACTTAGGCCAAAAGCCTAAGCTTGGGGGAGTACGTATTTCTCACTGACATTACATTCATGTTCATGCACTCATTCCAGTTGTCGGTGCTCATACTTTTTCATTGTATTATCCATGCTAGTTTATTTTCTTTTTCTCGCTTTCTTCTTGTGTGTTTGAATAACTTAAGAAAAACCAAAAAAAATTAGTTGTAGCTTTTAGCTAGTTTAATTCCCATACTTGTAGTAGTAATATTAAAAGAAAACTCAAAAAGATTTCTCGTTCTTCTTTTGCTTGTTGGGAGCTTTTCCGTGTAAATAGTTTTATTTCTTTTCTTTTCTTTGGGGGTCGAGAGGAGAAGACCATGATGAAAATGTTGAGTGGCTCTCATATGCATTATTGTTGATTTAACCAAGAGCCCATATTACCTTGTCTTCTCCCTTGAATCGAATGCTTGCAGATTCCAGCTTAGTCCAATGCACGTGCGCTATTATTATTATCCACACCGTTCGGTCGTGCAAGTGAAAGGCAATAATGACGATATATGATGGACTGATTGAGATGAGAGAAGCTGGTATGAACTCGACCTATCTTGTTTTTGTAAATATGATTAGTTCATCATTCCTGATTCAGCCTATTATGAATAACCATGTTTGCAATGACAATTAGAGATTATAGTTGCTTATGCCATGCTTAATTAGCTAGGAGTTTATAATGGTTTACCTTGCGTGCCAACATGCTATTAAAATGGTTGTGATGTGGTATGATAGGGTGGTATCCTCCTTTGAATGATTCGAGTGACTTGACTTGGCACATGTTCACGCATGAAGTTGAAACAAAATCAACATAGCCTCCACGATATTTATGTTCATGGTGGATTATATCCTACTCATGCTTGCACTCAATGTCTATTAATTTTAATGCATGTTCATGACTGTTGTCGCTCTCTAGTTGGTCGCTTCCCAGTCTTTTTCTAGCCTTCACTTGTACTAAGCAGGAATACTGCTTGTGCATCCACTTCCATAAACCCCAAAGTTATTCCATATGAGTCCACCATACCTTCCTATATGTTGTATCTACATGCCATTCCAAGTAAATTTGTATGTGCCAAACTCAAAACCTTCAAATGAAATTCTGTTTTGCATGCTCGAATAGCTCATGTATCAGCTAGGGTTGTCTATATCTTCCATGCTAGGTGGGTTATTCTCACGAGGAGTGGACTCCGCTCCTCACTCATGAGAAAATGGTCGGTAACCGGGATGCCCAGTCCCATGCTCAAATCAAATCAAAATAATTGCAAACAAAACTCCCCCAGGATTGTTGTTACATGGAGGCACTCGTTGTTTCGGGCAAGCCATGGATTGATGCTTGTTGGTGGAGGGGGAGTATAAACTTTACCATTCTGTTTGGGAACCGCCTATAATGTGTGTAGCATGGAAGATATCGAGATCTCTTGGTTGTTATGTTGACAATGAAAGTATGCCACCCAAAATATTATTTATCTCTATTTCAAAACTCGAGCTCTGGCACCTCTACAAATCCTTGCTTCCCTCTGTGAAGGGCCTATCTATTTACTTTTATGTTGAGTCATCATCCTCCTATTAAAAAAGCACCAGTTGGAGAGCACCGCTGTCATTTGCATGCATTACTATTAGTTTATATTGAGTATGACTATGACTGGATCTCTTTTACCATGAATTACAATGTTTAGTCAGTCCTTGATCTTCATAGGTGCTCTGCATTTATGTTTTGCGATCTCAGAAAGGGCTAGCGAGATACCATCTTGTTATATCATATTATGATTGTTTTGAGAAAGTGTTGTCATCCGAGTTCTATTATGATTGCTTGCTAGTTGATTATGCCATTGATATGAGTAAACAGGAGACCTAAGTGTTATTGTGAATGTGGTTAGTGTTGGAAATATGCCCTAGAGGCAATAATAAAAGGATTATTATATTTCAATGTTCATGATAATTGTCTTTTGTTCATGCTATAACTGTATTATCCGGAAATCGTAATACACGTGTGAACACTTAGACCCAATGAGTCCCTAGTGAGCCTCTAGTTGACTAGCTCGTTATGATCAATAGATAGTCATGGTTTCCTGACTATGGACATAGGATGTCGTTGATAACGGGATCACATCATTAGGAGAATGATGTGATGGACAAGACCCAATCATAAGCATAGCATAAAAGATCGTATAGTTCGTTTGCTAGAAGCTTTGCCAATGTCAAGTATCTATTCCTTCGACCATGAGATCGTGTAACTCCCGGTTACCGTAGGAGTGCCTTGGGTGTATCAAACGTCACAACGTAACTGGGTGACTATAAAGGTGCATTACAGGTATCTCCGAAAGTATCTGTTGGGTTGACACGGATCGAGACTGGGATTTGTCACTCCGTATAACGGAGAGGTATCTCTGGGCCCACTCGGTAATGCATCATCATAATGAGCTCAATGTGACCAAGGTGTTGGCCACGGGATCATGCATTACGGTACGAGTAAAGTGACTTGCCGGGTAACGAGACTGAACAAGGTATTGGGATACCGACGATCGAGTCTCGGGCAAGTAACGTACCGATTGACAAAGGGAATTGTATACAGGGTTTGATCGAATCCTCGACATCGTGGTTCAACCGATGAAATCATCGAGGAGCATGTGGGAGCCAACATGGATATCCAGACCCCGCTGTTGGTTATTGCCCGAGAGTCGTCTCGGTCATGTCTGCGTGTCTCCCGAACCCGTAGGGTCTACACACTTAAGGTTCGGTGACGCTAGGGTTAGTAGGAAGTCAAGTATGTGACTACCGAATGATGTTCGGAGTCCCGGATGAGATCCCGGACGTCACGAGGAGTTCCGGAATGGTCCGGAGGTAAAGATTTATATATGGGAAGTCCTGTTTCGGGCATCGGGACAAGTTTCGGGGTTATCGGTATTGTACCGGGACCACCGGAGGGGTCCCGGGGGCCCACCGGGTGGGGCCACCTGCCCCGGGGGGCCACATGGGCTGTAGGGGGTGCGCCTTGGCCTGCATGGGCCAAGGGCACCAGCCCCACATAGGCCCATGCGCCTAGGGTTCAAGGGGGCAAGAGTCCTAGGAGGGGAAGGCACCTCCTAGGTGCCTTGGGGGGGAGGGAAACCCCCCTTGGCCGCCGCCCCCCTAGGAGATTGGATCTCCTAGGGCCGGCCACCCCCCCCTTGGCCCTCCTATATATAGTGGGGGAGAGGAGGGACTTCACACCCTGAGTCCTTGGCCTTTGGTTGCCTCCTTCTCCCTCCCCAACACCTCTCCTCCTTCGTTGTGTGCTCGGCGAAGCCCTGTCGGAGTACTGCTTCTCCACCATCACCACGCCGTCGTGCTGCCGGTGGAGCTGTCTTCCTCAACCTCTCCTTCCCCCTTGCTGGATCAAGAAGGAGGAGACGTCGCTCGTCCCGTACGTGTGTTGAACACGGAGGTGCTGTCCGTTCAGCACTTGGCATCGGTGATCTGAATCACGTTCGTGTACGACTCCATCATCACCTTGCAAGCTTCCGCACGCGATCTACAAGTGGTATGTAGATGCAAGCTCTCTCCCATGACTCGTTGCTTAGATGAACTCATAGATGGATCTTGGTGAAGCCGTAGGAAAAATTTTAATTTTCTGCAACGTTCCCCAACAGTGGCATCATGAGCTAGGTCTATGCGTAGTTCTCTAATGCACGAGTAGAACACAATTTGTTGTGGGCGTTGATCTTGTCATCTCACTTGCCTCTACTAGTCTTTTCTTGCTCAACGGTATTGTGGGATGAAGCGGCCCGGACCAACCTTACACGTACGCTTACGTGAGACCGGTTCCACCGACTGACATGCACTAGTTGCATAAGGTGGCTGGCGGGTGTCTGTCTCTCCCACTTTAGTTGGAGCGGAATCGATGAACAAGGCCCTTATGAAGGGTAAATAGAAGTTGACAAAATCACGTTGTGGTGATTCGTAGGTAAGAAAACGTTCTTGCTAGAACCCAATCGCAGCCACGTAAAAGATGCAACAACAACTAGAGAACGTCTAACTTGTTTTTGCAGCGATTGATCATGTGATGTGATATGGCCAGAAGTTGTGATGAATGTTGAATTGTGATGTATGAGATCATGTTCTTGTAATAGGATTCACGACTTGCATGTCGATGAGTATGACAACCGGCAGGAGCCATAGGAGTTGTCTTTATTTTTTTTGTATGACCTGCGTGTCATTGAAGAACGCCATGTAAACTACTTTACTTCATTACTAAACGCGTTAGTCATAGAAGTAGAAGTAGTCGTTGGCGTGACAACTTCATGAAGACACGATGATGGAGATCATGATGATGGAGATCATGGTGTCAAGCCGGTGACAAGATGATCATGGAGCCCCGAAGATGGAGATCAATGGAGCTTGATGATATTGGCCATATCATGTCACAACCATATAATTGCATGTGATGTTTATTATGTTTATGCATCTTGTTTACTTAGGACGACGGTAGTAAATAAGATGATCCCTTACAAAATTTCAAGAAGTGTTCTCCCCTAACTGTGCACCGTTGCTACAGTTCGTCGTTTCTAAGCACCACGTGATGATCGGGTGTGATGGATCCTTACGTTCACATACAACGGGTGTAAGACAGTTTTACACAGCGAAAACACTTAGGGTTAACTTGACGAGCCTAGCATGTGCAGACATGGCCTCGGAACACGGAGACCGAAAGGTCGAACACGAGTCGTATGGAAGATACGATCAACATAAAGATGTTCACCGACGATGACTAGTCCGTCTCACGTGATGATCGGACACGGGCTAGTCGACTCGGATCGTGTAACACTTAGATGACTAGAGGGATGTCTAATCTAAGTGGGAGTTCATAATTTTGATTAAGAACTTTATTATCATGAACTTAGTCTAAAACCTTTGCAAATATGTATTGTAGATCAATGGCCAACGCTCATGTCAACATGAACTTCAACGCGTTCCTAGAGAAAACCAAGCTGAAAGATGATGGCAGCAACTATACGGACTGGGTCCGAAACCTGAGGATCATCCTCATAGCTGCCAGGAAGCAATATGTCCTAGAAGGACCGCTAGGTGCCGCTCCCGTCCCAGAGAACCAAGACGTTATGAACGCTTGGCAAACTCGTGCTGATGATTACTCCCTCGTTCAGTGCGGCATGCTTTACAGCTTAGAACCGGGGCTCCAAAAGCGTTTTGAGCATCACGGAGCATATGAGATGTTCGAAGAGCTGAAACTAGTTTTCCAAGCTCATGCCCGGGTCGAGAGATATGATGTCTCCGACAAGTTCTACAGTTGTAAGATGGAGGAGAACAGTTCTGTCAGTGAACACATCCTGAAGATGTCTGGGTTGCACGCACGTATGACCCAGTTGAACATTAACCTCCCAGATGAGGCGGTCATTGACAGAATCCTCCAGTCGCTCCCACCAAGCTACAAGAGCTTTGTGATGAACTACAACATGCAGGGGATGGTAAAGACCATTCCTGAAGTGTTCTCGATGCTGAAGTCAGCAGAGGCTGAAATCAAGAAAGAACATCAAGTGTTGATGGTCAATAAGACCACTAAGTTCAAGAAGGGCAAGGGTAAGAAGAACTTCAAGAAGGACGGCAAAGATGTTGCCGCGCCCGGTAAGCCTGTTGCCGGGAAGAAGTCAAAGAATGGACCCAAGCCTGAGACTGAGTGCTTTTATTGCAAGGGGAAGGGGCACTGGAAGCGGAACTGCCCCAAATACTTAGCGGATAAGAAGGCCGGCAACACCAAAGGTATATTTGATATACATGTAATTGATGTGTACCTTACCAGTACTCGAAGTAACTCCTGGGTATTTGATACCGGTGCCGTTGCTCACATATGTAACTCACAGCAGGAGCTGCGGAATAAACGGAGACTGGCGAAGGACGAGGTGACGATGCGCGTCGGGAATGGCTCCAGGGTCGATGTGATCGCCGTCGGCACGCTGCCTCTACATTTACCTACGGGATTAGTTTTAAACCTCAATAATTGTTATTTAGTGCCAAGTTTGAGCATGAACATTGTATCTGGATCTCGTTTAATACGAGATGGCTACTCATTTAAGTCTGAGAATAATGGTTGTTCGATTTATATGAGAGATATGTTTTATGGTCATGCTCCGATGGTCAATGGTTTATTCTTGATGAATCTCGAGCGTAATATTACACATGTTCATAGTGTGGATGCCAAAAGATGTAAAGTTGATAACGATAGTCCCACATACTTGTGGCACTGCCGCCTTGGTCACATTGGTGTCAAGCGCATGAAGAAGCTCCATGCTGATGGACTTTTAGAGTCTCTTGATTATGAATCATTTGACACATGCGAACCTTGCCTCTTAGGCAAAATGACCAAGACTCCGTTCTCCGGAACAATGGAGCGAGCAACCAACTTGTTGGAAATCATACATACCGATGTGTGCGGTCCAATGAGCGTTGAGGCTCGCGGAGGATATCGTTATGTTCTCACTCTCACTGACGACTTGAGTAGATATGGGAATGTCTACTTAATGAAACACAAGTCTGAGACCTTTGAAAAGTTCAAGGAATTTCAGAGTGAGGTAGAGAATCAACATGACCGTAAGATAAAGTTCCTACGATCAGATCGTGGGGGCGAATACTTAAGTCACGAATTTGGTACACACTTAAGAAAATGTGGAATCGTTTCACAACTCACGCCGCCTGGAACACCTCAGCGAAACGGTGTGTCCGAACGTCGTAATCGCACTCTATTGGATATGGTGCGGTCTATGATGTCTCTTACCGATTTACCGCTATCATTTTGGGGATACGCTCTAGAGACAGCTACATTCACTTTAAATAGGGCACCGTCTAAATCCGTTGAGACGACACCGTATGAATTATGGTTTGGGAAGAAACCTAAGCTGTCGTTTCTAAAAGTTTGGGGATGCGATGCTTATGTCAAGAAACTTCAACCTGAAAAGCTCGAACCCAAGTCGGAAAAATGCGTATTCATAGGATACCCTAAGGAAACTGTCGGGTATACCTTCTACTTAAGATCCGAAGGCAAGATCTTTGTTGCCAAGAACGGATGCTTTCTGGAGAAAGAGTTTCTCTCGAAAGAAGTAAGTGGGAGGAAAGTAGAACTCGATGAAGTACTACCTCTCGAACGGGAAAGTGGTGCAGCGCAGGAAACCATTCCTGTAATGCCCACACCAACTGAAGAGGAAAATGTTGATGATGATCAAGGTACTTCAGATCTAGTTGCTACTGAATTTCGAAGGTCCACAAGGACACGTTCTGCACCAGAGTGGTACGGCAACCCTGTCATGGAAATCATGTTGCTGGACAACAATGAACCTTCGAACTATGAAGAAGCAATGGCGGGCCCGGATTCCAACAAATGGCTTGAGGCCATGAAATCCGAGATAGGATCCATGTATGAAAACAAAGTATGGACTTTGACAGACTTGCCCGATGATCGGCGAGCGATAGAAAATAAATGGATTTTTAAGAAGAAGACGGACGCGGATGGTAATGTTACCATCTATAAAGCTCGACTTGTCGCTAAGGGTTATCGACAAGTTCAAGGGATTGACTACGACGAGACATTCTCTCCCGTGGCGAAGCTTAAGTCCGTCCGAATCATGTTAGCAATTGCCGCATACTATGATTATGAGATATGGCAGATGGACGTCAAAACGGCATTCCTTAATGGACATCTTAAGGAAGAGCTGTATATGATGCAGCCGGAAGGTTTTGTCGTTCCTCAGAACGCTAACAAAGTATGCAAGCTCCAGCGATCCATTTATGGACTGGTGCAAGCATCTCGGAGTTGGAACATTCGCTTTGATGAGATGATCAAAGCGTTTGGGTTTACGCAGACTTATGGAGAAGCCTGCGTTTACAAGAAAGTGAGTGGGAGCTCTGTAGCATTTCTCCTATTATATGTAGATGACATACTCTTGATGGGAAATGATACGAAACTCCTGGACAGCATTAAGGCCTACTTGAACAAGTGTTTTTCAATGAAGGACCTTGGAGAAGCTGCTTATATATTAGGCATCAAGATCTATAGAGATAGATCGAGACGCCTCATAGGTCTTTCACAAAGCACATACCTTGATAAGATTTTGAAGAGGTTCAAAATGGATCAGTCCAAGAAGGGGTTCTTGCCTATGTTACAAGGTGTGAGATTGAGCTTGGCTCAGTCACCGACCACGGCAAAAGATAAAGAAGAGATGAGTGTCATCCCCTATGCTTCAGCCATAGGATCTATTATGTATGCCATGCTGTGTACCAGACCCGATGTAAACCTTGCCGTAAGTTTGGTTGCAAGATACCAAAGTAACCCCGGCAAGGAACACTGGACAGCGGTCAAGAATATCCTGAAGTACCTGAAAAGGACAAAGGACATGTTTCTCGTTTATGGAGGAGATGAAGAGCTCGTCGTAAAGGGTTACGTCGACGCTAGCTTCGACTCAGATCTGGATGACTCTAAGTCACAAACCGGATACGTGTATATGTTGAATGGTGGAGCAGTAAGCTGGTGCAGCTGCAAGCAGAGCGTCGTGGCGGGATCTACATGTGAAGCGGAGTACATGGCAGCCTCGGAGGCAGCGCATGAAGCGATTTGGATGAAGGAGTTCATCACCGACCTAGGAGTCATACCCAATGCGTCGGGGCCGATCAAACTCTTCTGTGACAACACTGGAGCTATTGCCCTTGCCAAGGAGCCCAGGTTTCACAAGAAGACCAGGCACATCAAGCGTCGTTTCAACTCCATCCGTGAAAATGTTCAAGATGGAGACATAGAGATTTGCAAAGTGCACACGGATCTGAATGTCGCAGATCCGTTGACTAAACCTCTCTCGCGTGCAAAACATGATCAACACCAGAACTCTATGGGTGTTCGATTCATCACAATGTAACTAGATTGGTGACTCTAGTGCAAGTGGGAGACTGTTGGAAATATGCCCTAGAGGCAATAATAAAAGGATTATTATATTTCAATGTTCATGATAATTGTCTTTTGTTCATGCTATAACTGTATTATCCGGAAATCGTAATACACGTGTGAACACTTAGACCCAATGAGTCCCTAGTGAGCCTCTAGTTGACTAGCTCGTTATGATCAATAGATAGTCATGGTTTCCTGACTATGGACATAGGATGTCGTTGATAACGGGATCACATCATTAGGAGAATGATGTGATGGACAAGACCCAATCATAAGCATAGCATAAAAGATCGTATAGTTCGTTTGCTAGAAGCTTTGCCAATGTCAAGTATCTATTCCTTCGACCATGAGATCGTGTAACTCCCGGTTACCGTAGGAGTGCCTTGGGTGTATCAAACGTCACAACGTAACTGGGTGACTATAAAGGTGCATTACAGGTATCTCCGAAAGTATCTGTTGGGTTGACACGGATCGAGACTGGGATTTGTCACTCCGTATAACGGAGAGGTATCTCTGGGCCCACTCGGTAATGCATCATCATAATGAGCTCAATGTGACCAAGGTGTTGGCCACGGGATCATGCATTACGGTACGAGTAAAGTGACTTGCCGGGTAACGAGACTGAACAAGGTATTGGGATACCGACGATCGAGTCTCGGGCAAGTAACGTACCGATTGACAAAGGGAATTGTATACAGGGTTTGATCGAATCCTCGACATCGTGGTTCAACCGATGAAATCATCGAGGAGCATGTGGGAGCCAACATGGATATCCAGACCCCGCTGTTGGTTATTGCCCGAGAGTCGTCTCGGTCATGTCTGCGTGTCTCCCGAACCCGTAGGGTCTACACACTTAAGGTTCGGTGACGCTAGGGTTAGTAGGAAGTCAAGTATGTGACTACCGAATGATGTTCGGAGTCCCGGATGAGATCCCGGACGTCACGAGGAGTTCCGGAATGGTCCGGAGGTAAAGATTTATATATGGGAAGTCCTGTTTCGGGCATCGGGACAAGTTTCGGGGTTATCGGTATTGTACCGGGACCACCGGAGGGGTCCCGGGGGCCCACCGGGTGGGGCCACCTGCCCCGGGGGGCCACATGGGCTGTAGGGGGTGCGCCTTGGCCTGCATGGGCCAAGGGCACCAGCCCCACATAGGCCCATGCGCCTAGGGTTCAAGGGGGCAAGAGTCCTAGGAGGGGAAGGCACCTCCTAGGTGCCTTGGGGGGGAGGGAAACCCCCCTTGGCCGCCGCCCCCCTAGGAGATTGGATCTCCTAGGGCCGGCCACCCCCCCCTTGGCCCTCCTATATATAGTGGGGGAGAGGAGGGACTTCACACCCTGAGTCCTTGGCCTTTGGTTGCCTCCTTCTCCCTCCCCAACACCTCTCCTCCTTCGTTGTGTGCTCGGCGAAGCCCTGTCGGAGTACTGCTTCTCCACCATCACCACGCCGTCGTGCTGCCGGTGGAGCTGTCTTCCTCAACCTCTCCTTCCCCCTTGCTGGATCAAGAAGGAGGAGACGTCGCTCGTCCCGTACGTGTGTTGAACACGGAGGTGCTGTCCGTTCAGCACTTGGCATCGGTGATCTGAATCACGTTCGTGTACGACTCCATCATCACCTTGCAAGCTTCCGCACGCGATCTACAAGTGGTATGTAGATGCAAGCTCTCTCCCATGACTCGTTGCTTAGATGAACTCATAGATGGATCTTGGTGAAGCCGTAGGAAAAATTTTAATTTTCTGCAACGTTCCCCAACAGTTAGTTCATAATCTTTGCTGAAAACTTGAATGCTGGCTTTACATATTTACAACAACAAGAGCAAACAGAGTTTGTAAAAGTTTTTCTTTATCACTTTCAGTTTATCAACTGAATTGCTTGAGGACAAGCAAAGGTTTAAGCTTGGGGGAGTTGATACGTCTCCATCGTATCTACTTTTCCAAACACTTTTGCCCTTGTTTTGGACTCTAACTTGCATGATTTGAATGGAACTAACCCGGACTGACGCTGTTTTCAGCAGAACTGCCATGGTGTTATTTTTGTGCAGAAATAAAAGTTCTCGGAATGACCTGAAACTCCACGGGAAATATTTTTGGAATTAATAAAAAATACTGGCGAAAGAATCAAGGCCAGGGGGCCCACACTCTGTCCACGAGGGTGGGGGCGCGCCTCCCTGCCTCGTGGGCCCCCTAGTGCTCCACCAACCTCAGCTCCAATTCTATATATTCACGTTCGGGGAGAAAAAAATCAAAGAGAAGGATTCATCGCATTTTACAATACGGAGCCGCCGCCAAGCCCTAATCTCTCTCGGGAGGGCTGATCTGGAGTCCGTTCGGGGCTCTGGAGAGGGGAATCCGTCGCCGTCGTCATCATCAACCATCCACCATCACCAGTTTCATGATGCTCACCGCCGTGCGTGAGTAATTCCATCGTAGGCTTGCTGGACGGTGATGGGTTGGATGAGATTTATCATGTAATCGAGTTAGTTTTGTTAGGGTTTGATCCCTAGTATCCATTATGTTCTAAGATTGATGTTGCTATGACTTTGCTATGCTTAATGCTTGTCACTAGGGCCCGGGTGCCATGATTTCATATCTGAACCTATTATGTTTTCATGAATATATGTGAGTTCTTGATCCTATATTGCAAGTCAATAGTCACCTACTATGTGTTATGATCCGGCAATCCCGATGTGACAATAATCGGGACCACTCTCGGTGATGACCGTAGTTTGAGGAGTTCATGTATTCACTAAGTGTTAATGCTTTGGTCCGGTACTCTATTAAAAGGAGGCCTTAATATCCCTTAGTTTCCAATAGGATCCCGCTTCCACGGGAGGGTAGGACAAAGGATGTCATGCAAGTTCTTTTCCATAAGCACGTATGACTATATTCAGAATACATGCCTACATTACATTGATGAATTGGAGCTAGTTCTGTGTCACCCTATGTTATAACTATTGCATGAGGAATCGCATCTGGCATAATTATCCATCACTGATCCAACGCCTACGAGCTTTTCACATATTGCTCTTTGCTTAGTTACTTCACCGTTGCCACTGTTACAATTACTACAAAACTGCTACTGTTACTTTTGCTACCGTTACCGTTACTTCAGTACTACTTTGCTACTAAATACTTTGCTGCAGATATTAAGTTATCCAGGTGTGGTTGAATTGACAACTTAACTGCTAATACTTGAGAATATTCTTTGGCTCCCCTTGTGTCGAATCAATAAATTTGGGTTGAATACTCTACCGTCGAAAACTGTTGCGATCCCCTATACTTGTGGGTTATCATCTGACGAAGCGCATATCTCACTGGTTACAGATAGCTCCTTAGAGGAGGATTCAGAGACAGATGACCAGTCCTATTCCCCCCCCCTGAGGTGTATGCTCTAACTTGGCAGGGTTATGTTGCTCATATCGTGTGTATGGTGTCTTGCATTGCTATGTCATTTGATTAGTTTAGACATGCTTTGTGTGAATGCCATATGTGAATTATGCATTGCCATATTGTTGCAAGACATTATATATGTGAATTATGTAATGCTATCTTGTTGCAAAAGCATTATATATGTGAATTATGCAATGTCATGTTGTTTAGCCAATCATCATGTATGTGAATTATATCATGCTATCATTTTTTTGTATTACATGTTCCATTTGTCGACAATGTTTGTATATTCAACTACTCTTCCTGTGCATCAGCCATTTGAAGCGGTGATGGAAGTATCTGGAGTGAAAACAAGGTATTCAGAGCAGACAATGCTACCTGCTGAAGCAGACATCTTGCTGGTTACAGAGAGCTCCTCAGAGGAGTATTCAAAGACTGATGACCAGTCCTATTTCCCCCCTGAGGTCTATGCTCAAACTTGGCAGGGTTATATTACCCATGTCATGCATGTTGTCTTATATTGCTTAGTTTTTACATCATATATGGATTGCCATCTGCTTACTTGCTTACTATATAAATCATATATTTTAATTATATCATGCCATCATGTTTACATACACAACATCTATCTGAATTATGGCATGGCAACCCATTTAATAAAGACGTCATATAGTTATATCATCTCATCTTGTTTAGTGTTTACAGTCATCATATTTTGAATTATGTCATTCTATCTGTGAATTATATAATGTTACCATGTTTATATAGGCGGCATGTATGTGAATTATGGCATGCCAACCTATTTAATAAACACATCTTATAGCTATATCATGTCATCCTGTTTACAAAGTCATCATATTTTGAACTATGTCTTTCCATATTTTTTTAGTTAGCCATCATAATGTGAAATTGTGTCATGCTATCCTGTTTAGTTAGCCATCATATATGTAAAATTGTGTCATGCTATCCTGTTTGGTTAGACAACATAAATGTGAATTATTTCATGCCCTCTTTTATTCCCCACTATCCATTGCACCTGTCTCTCATACAATGTCTGTACATTCAATTACTTTTCTTGTTTATCAGCCATTTGAATTGGAGAGGGTGATGGTAGTATCTAAGGGAGTAACAACACGGTCTTCAGAAAAGATAGTGCTACCAGTTGATGCAGATAGAACCACAGTTGTACTTGCCCAAGAACCAGCCCCACCACACATAACCCAGACTCTCACAGATTGTACCCCTACCCAGTTGGACAGAGAACCAGCTACACCCCTTCTAACCCCAACCCCAACAGATAGTAACCCAGTTCCAGTTGACACGACACCGTCTCCACCACAGAGCACCCAAGCACGAGCAGTTAGTAAGGGAACTAGAGTGCCCAAAGCACGAGGACCACCACTCTGAATCCCAACTCAACGCTTAAAGGAGAAGAAGAATTGTTCCCAAGTCAGGTTCTGTAGCTATGGTTCATACTCCTTTGCTCTTGCATCACTGTATTTACTCATACCAACTATTTTCAAATTTGAAGGATGGAACTGAAACTCCAATGGCGCAACAGGTATGTTTTAAACCTGTTTCTTTAACTGGTTTGCTGTTGTAACTTGCTCAATGTTGATTTCAGTTTCAATTGATAAACAGTTATGTTCTCATGTCATGCACATTACAAGTGTTGTTATTGCTCTATAGTTTCCCACACTTATATTCTGTCTATTCTGCTTTGTCTTGAACAAATATTATTTGAACTGTGTCTCTATCTTGATTTGGCAACAAAAACTAGAATGATATAGACCATAAAGTGACCATGGTACATAGATATATGTTTGTTTCATGATGTTATCCTGTCCACTTTACTACTGAACTGATTTACCAAAATGAGTTTCATATACAACATGGTAAACTTGTGATGTGTCTGCTTGTTTCTCTTTTAGAATGCGGACAAAATATTGGAGAACAGTACCCCGTTATGCAATGGTAAAGGAAGTAATGCAGATAAGGTTCAAGATAGTGAGACATCCCTGTTGGTCTCCAAGAAAGCTGATAAAAACTATCTTGGCGACAGTGAGAGAACCCAAAAGTCCTGTCTTGATGTAGTGTTCGACTTACTAGCCACTACTGCTGGCACAAGCTCTTCGAACTCGCTGCCTGAATCAGTTCGTCTTCTTGAGTCTCAACTTCAAGTTGAAAGACATCGATCAGATGTGCTGCGACGGGAAGCTAAAGGACTGAGGAAGTCCCTGCAGAATTCAGATGCATACTTTCTAGTGCAACAGCAAGCGTTGGAGGATTTAAGCGCCAAACAAGAGAAAGTTAATAAGCTTGCTAAGCATCTTGCCGGCATTATGGGTACCCAGGATATTGTTTCTTGAGATCTTCTGAAGTGGTTTCAGTTCTCGACTTGTTTTGCTGCGGCGTTTATTTGCACTGGTCGCCAACTTTGACAACCAGTGTATATGATATGCTGCTTTGTTCCCTATATTTGCACCGGTGGCAAACTTTGATGCCCAGTGGATGTAATATGTGTAATAGCCATGATAGCCTAGCGTAAGTTGCTTGCTTATTTATTTCCTTGTTGTCTTGTTTATTTGTTTGCTTGTAGTCAGTGCAGTTCTTTTTCCGCGGTTTGGCCGCAATAACCTATTTTTTAAAACCAGGCCACAATAACCATGGGCTACATGTTTACTGTAGTTACCATGGCCCTCCTACGGGCCATAGAAACAATGGGCCTTCTAAGGGCCGTAGAAACAATGGGCCTTCTATGGGCCGTAGCATCAATGGGCCTTCTACGGGCCGTATGATTGATCGGCCAAACATGGGTCAATAACAGACCGCATTATGGGTCATAAACGGGCTAGATTTGGAATCATCCATTCATGGGCCGACAGTAACGGGCCGTTGTTAATCAGCCGTATTTGATGACGCTATGAAAATGACCCAACGGATTAACGGGTCGCAAATGGGCCGATTGTAACCACGGGCTGAATTTGGCCCACAAGCAGAAAAGGTCAGGAACGGGTCGTAAGTAACCGAATGCTGGAAATGAGCCCAAGAATAAAAGGGCCCTGAGAAGGCCGAAAGATAACACAGGTTGGAAACGTCCCAATGGAATAATGGGCCGTTAATGGGTATGAAGCGATACATTGTTCATTGCTAGCCAGATTCACCACGGGCCGTTAATGGGCCAAGAGTTACAAATGGCTTCATATGGGCCGAAAGACATCATGGGCCATACATGGGCCGGAAGTTACAATGGGCTGGAATCATATTGGACGGCCCAGATGAAGCTACTGGGCTTAATTCCGATAGGCCATAACGGGCCGTGAGTTAGCAGGCCGTAAATGGGCTATATACGAACAGGCTTTCCATGGGCTGGCCCGTTACCTTTTGACCAAGTCAAATGGGCCGGCCTTTTCACTGGAATGGGCCTCTGTTGGGCCGTGCCACGTGTCGATCAATCATAGGCGCCTCATGTCCAATAAATGGATGACATCTATCCCAACGGTGAGCCAACACGTGTTTCCTCCGGCCAACGACAATTTTACACGTGGAAAATCCTCATTGGTCCGGGCTGTTAACGGGTTATCGGATCCAAAACTGGACCCGATAACTTAACAGCGAATGGTTACGATGGATGCCACGTGTCGGTCACCCTTGACGAAAGCACTTCCATGAATCGCGATTTATCGTCATGTAAGTGGACACTTTCGTGATGATAATTTTGGTAATGTCATGGAACGCTTCGACGACATCACAGGTATGACTATCTTGATTCTGTCATAAAATCGTCATGGATGTACATGCATGACAGAAAATGTGACCTACTATGACAAACACGTATCATCACGGAAGTGTATTTTTTGTAGTGTATGTTGATCATATCTACTATATGATTCACGTTTGATCATTCGGTCTCAGTGTTCCGAGGCCATATCTGCATAGGGTAGGCTCGTCAAGTTTAACCCGAGTATTCTGCACGTGCAAAAATGGCTTGCACCCGTTGTATGTGAACATAGAGCTTATAACACCCGATCATCTCACGGTGTCTCGGCACGACGAATTGTAGCAATGGTGCATACTCAGGGAGAACACTTATACCTCGAGATTTAGTGAGGGATCATCTTATAATGCTACCGCCGTACTAAGCAAAATAAGATGCATAAAAGATAAACATCACATGCAATCAAAATATGTGACATGATATGGCCATCATCATCTGGTGCCTTTGATCTCCATCTCCAAAGCACCGTCATGATCTCCATCGTCACCGGCTTGACACCTTGATCTCTATCGTAGCATCGTTGTCGTCTCGCCAACTATTGCTTCTACGACTATCGCTACAGCTTAGTGATAAAGTAAAGCAATTACATGGCGATTGCATTTCATACAATAAAGCGACAACCATAAGGCTCCTGCCAGTTGCCGATAACTTTTATAAAACATGATCATCTCATACAACAATTTATATCACATCACGTCTTGACCATATCACATCACAACATGCCCTGCAAAAACAAGTTAAACGTCCTCTACGGTCGCAAGTTGCAAGTTTTACATGGCTTCTATGGGCTTCTAGCAAGAACCTTTCTTACCTACGCATCAAAACCACAACGATTTTTTGTCACGTGTGCTGTTTTAACCTTCAACAAGGACCGGCCATAGTCAAACTCAATTCAACTAAAGTTGGAGAAACAGACACCCGCTAGCCACATGTGTGCGAAGCATGTCGGTAGAACCAGTCTCATGAACGCGGTCATGTAATGTCGTTCTCGACCGCTTCATCCAACAATACCGCCGAATCAAAGTAAGACGTTGGTGGTAAGCAGTATGATTATTATCGCCCACAACTCATTGTGTTCTACTCGTGCATATAACATCTACACATAGACCTGGCTTGGATGCCACTGTTGGGGAACGTAGTAACTAAAAAATTTCCTACGATCACGCAAGATCTATCTAGGAGATGCATAGCAACGAGACAGGAGAGTGTGTCCACATACCCTCGTAGACCGAAAGCAGAAGCGTTTAGTAACGCGGTTGATGTAGTCGAATGTCTTCACGATCCAACCGATCCAAGCACCGAACGTACGGCACCTCCGTTTTCAGCACACGTTCAGCATGATGACGTCCCTCGAGCTCTTGATCCAGTAGAGGGTCGAGGGAGAGTTCCGTCAGCACGAGGCGTGGCGACGGTTATGATGAAGTTACCAGCGCAGGGCTTCACCTAAGCACTACGACGATATGACCGAGGTGTTAAACTATGGAGGGGGCACCGCACAGGCTAAGAGATTGTCTGATGCTCTTTGGGGTGCCCCTGGCCACGTATATTAAGGGGGGAGGAGAGAGGCCAGCGGCCAGGAGGGGCGCGCCATGGGGGGAGTCCTACTTGGACTCCTAGTCCAAGTAGGATTCTCCCCCCTTTTCCTTTCTTCCACCGGAGGGAATAGGAAGGAGAGGGAAGGGAAAGGGAAGGGGGGCGCCGCCCCCTCCTCCTTGTCCTATTCGGACTCTCAAGGAGGGGGACGCACGGCCACCTCCCGTGGGCTTCCCTCTCTCTCCCTTAGGCCTATGTTGGCCCAATACTTTACCGGGGGGTTCCGGTAACCCTTCGGTGAAGGAAATATGCCCTAGAGGCAATAATAAAGTTATTATTTATTTCCTTATTTCATGATAAATGTTTATTATTCATGCTAGAATTGTACTAACCGGAAACATAATACATGTGTGAATATATAGACAAACAGAGTGTCACTAGTATGCCTCTACTTGACTAGCTTGTTAATCAAAGATGGTTATGTTTCCTAACCATGAACAAGGAGTTGTTATTTGATTAACGGGATCACATCATTATGTTGTAAGATCAATAGCTTGCGTTGTTGCTTTCATATGTTTATTTTGATATGTTCCTAGAGAAAACTGTGTTGAAAAATGTTAGTAGCAATGATGCGGATTTGATCCGTGATCTGAGGTTTATCCTCATTGCTGCGCAGAAGAATTATGTCCTTGATGCACCGCTAGGTGACAGACCTATTGCAGGAGCAGATGCAGACGTTATGAACGTTTGGCCAGCTCAATATGATGACTACTTGATAGTTTTGTGCACCATGCTTTATGGCTTAGAATCGGGACTTCAAAGATGTTTTGAACATCATGGACCATATGAGATGTTCCAAGAATTGAAGTTTATATTTCAAGCAAATACCCGAGTTGAGAGATATGAAGTCTCCAACAAGTTCTATAGCTAAAAGATGGAGGATAATCGCTCAACTAGTGAGCATGTGCTCAGATTGTCTGGATACTTCAATCGCTTGAATCAAGTGGGAGTTGATCTTCCAGATAAGATAGTGATTGACAGAATTCTCTAGTCACCATCACCAAGTTAGTAGAACTTCGTGATGAACTATAGTATGCAAGGGATGATAAAAATGATTCCCGAATTTTTCATGATGATGAAATCGATGAAGGTAGAAATCAAGAAAGAACATCAAGTGTTGATGGTTAACAAGACCACTAGTTTCAAGAAAAGGGCAAAGGGATAGAAGGGAACTTCAAGAAGAACGGCAAGCAAGTTGCTGCTCAAGTGAAGAAGCCCAAGTCTGGACCTAAGCCTGAGACTAAGTGCTTCTACTGCAAAGGGACTGGTCACTGGAAGCAGAACTACCCCAAGTATTTGGCGGATAAGAAGGATGGCAAAGTGAACAAAGGTATATTTGATATACATGTTATTGATGTGTACTTTACTAGTGTTTATAGCAACCCCTCGGTATTTGGTACTGGTTCAGTTGCTAAGAGTAGTAACTCGAAACGAGAGTTGCAGAATAAACAGAAACTAGTTAAGGGTGAAGTGACGATGTGTGTTGAAAGTAGTTTCAAGATTGATATGATCATCATCGCACACTCCCTATACTCTCGAGATTAGTGTTGAACCTAAATAAATGTTATTTGGTGTTTGTGTTGAGCATGAATATGATTTGATCGTGTTTATTGCAATACGGTTATTCATTTAAGTAAGAGAATAAAATGTTGTTCTGTTTACATGAATAAAACCTTATATGGTTACACACCCAATGAAAATGGTTCATTGGATCTCGATCATAGTGATACACATATTAATAATATTGAAACCAAAAGATGCAAAGTTAATAATGATAGTGCAACTTATTTGTGGCACTGCCGTTTAGGTCATATTGGTGTAAAGCGCATGAAGAAACTCCATGCTGATGGGATTTTGGAATCACTTGATTATGAATCACTTGATGCTTGCGAACCATGCCTCATGGGCAAGATGACTAAGACTCCGTTCTCCAGAACAGTGGAGCGAGCAACTGACTTATTGGAAATAATACATACTGATGTATGCGATCCGATGAGTGTTAAGGCTCGCGGCGGGTATCGTTATTTTCTGACCTTCACAGATGATTTGAGCAGATATGGATATATCTACTTGATGAAACATAAGTCTGAAATAGTTGAAAGGTTCAAAGAATTTCAGAGTGAAGTGGAAAAATCATCGTAACAAGAAAAATAAAGTTTCTACGATCTGATCGCGGAGACAAACATTTGAGTTACGAGTTTGGTCTTCAATTAAAACAATGTGGAATAGTTTCACAAATTCATGCCACCTGGAACACCACATCATAATGGTGTGTCCGAACGTCATAACCGTACTTTATTGGATATAGTACAATCTATGGTGTTTCTTACCGATTTACCAATATCGTTTTGGGATCATGCATTAGAGACAGCTGCATTCACGTTAAATAGGGCACCATCTAAATCCGTTGAGACGACACCATATGAACTGTGGTTTAGCAAGAAACCCAAGTTGTCGTTTCTTAAAGTTTGGGGTTGCGATGCTTATGTGAAAAAGTTTCATCCTGATAAGCTCAAACCCAAATCGGAGAAGTGCGTCTTCATAGAATACCCAAAGGAAATTGTTGGGTACACCTTCTATCACAGATCCGAAGGCAAGACTTCCGTTGCTAATAAATGGATCCTTTCTAGAGAAGGAGTTTCTCTCGAAAGAAGTGAGTGGGAGGAAAGTAGAACTTGATGAGGTAACTGTACCTGTTCCCTTATTGGAAAGTAGTTCATCACAGAAATCTGTTCTTGTGACTACTATACCAATTAGTGAGGAAGCTAATGATGATGATCATGTAACTTCAGATCAAGTTACTACCGAACCTCGTAGGTAAAACAGAGTGAGATCTGCACCAGAGTGGTACGGTAATCCTGTTCTGGAAGTCGTGTTACTTGACCATGACAAACCTACGAACTATGAGGAAGCGATGATGAGCCCAGATTCCGCAAAATGGTTTGAGGCCATGAAATCTGAGATATGATCCATGTATGAGAACAAAGTATGGACTTTGATGGATTTGCCCAATGATCGGCAAACCATAGAAAATAAATGGATCTTCAAGAGGAAGACGGACGTTGATAGTAGTGTTACTATCTACAAAGCTAGACTTGTCGAAAAAGGTTTTTGACAAAGTTCAAGGTGTTGACTACGATGAAATTTTCTCACTCGTAGCGATGCTTAAGTCTGTCCAAATCATGTTAGCAATTGCCGCATTTTTATGAAATCTGGCAAATGGATAAACAAAACTACATTCCTTAATGGATTTAAAGAAGAGTTGTATATGATGCAACCAGAAGGTTTTGTCAATCCTAAAGGTGCTGACAAAATACGCAAGCTCCAGCGATCCATCTATGGACTGGTGCACGCATCTCGGAGTTGGAATATACGCTTTGATAAGTTGATCAAAGCATATAGTTTTATACAGACTTGCGGTGAAGCCTGTATTTACTAGAAAGTGAGTGGGAGCACTACAGCATTTCTGATAAGTATATGTGAATGACATATTGTAGATCGGAAATAATGTAGAATTATTCTGCAAAGCATAAAGGAGTATTTGAAAGGAGTTTTTCAAAGAAAGACCTCGGTGAAGCTGCTTACATGTTGAGCATCAAGATCTATAGAGATAGATCAAGACGCTTGATAAGTTTTTTCAATAAGTACATACCTTGACAAGATTTTGAAGTAGTTCAAAATGGAACAGTCTAAGAAAAAGTTCTTGCCTGTGTTACAAGGTGTGAAATTGAGTAAGACTCAAAACCCGACCACGGCAGAAGATAGAAAGAGAATGAAAGTCATTCCCTATGCCTTGGCCATAGGTTCTATAAAGTATGCCATGCTATGGACCAGACCTATTGTATACTCTGCCCTGGTTTGGCAAGGGAGTACAATAGTGATCTAGGAGTAGATCACTGGACATTTGTCAAAATTATCCTTAGTGGAATAAGGATATGTTTCTCGATTATGGAGGTGACAAAAGATTTGTCGTAAAGGGTTACGTCGATAAAAGTTTTGGCACTGATCCAGATGATTCTAAGTCTTAATCTGGATACATATTGAAAGTGGGAGCAATTAGCTAGAGTAGCTCCGTGCAGAGCATTGTAGACATAGAATATTTGCAAAATACATACGGCTCTGAATGTGACAGACCCGTTGACTAAACTTCTCTCACGAGCAAAACATGATCATACCTTTGTACTCTTTGGGTGTTAATCACATAGTGATGTGAACTAGATTATTGACTCTAGTAAACCCTTTGGGTGTTGGTCACATGACGATGTGAACTATGGGTGTTAATCATATACAGATATGATTATTGGTGTTAAATCACATGGCGATGTGAACTAGATTATTGACTCTAGTGCAAGTGGGAGACTGAAGGAAATATGCCCTAGAGGCAATAATAAAGTTATTATTTATTTCCTTATTTCATGATAAATGTCTATTATTCATGCTAGAATTGTATTAACCGGAAACATAATACATGTGTGAATATATAGACAAACAGAGTGTCACTAGTATGCCTCTACTTGACTAGCTTGTTAATCAAAGATGGTTATGTTTCCTAACCATGAACAAGGAGTTGTTATTTGATTAACGGGATCACGTCATTAGTTGAATGATCTGATTGACATGACCCATTCCGTTAGCTTAGCACCCGATCGTTTAGTATGTTGCTATTGCTTCCTTCATGACTTATACATGTTCCTATGACTATGAGATTATGCAACTCCCGTTTACCGGAGGAACACTTTGTGTGCTACCAAACGTCACAATGTAACTGGGTGATTATAACGGTGCTCTACAGGTGTCTCCAAAGGTACTTGTTTGGTTGGCGTATTTCGAGATTAGGATTTGTCACTCCGAATGTCGGAGAGGTATCTCTGGGCCCTCTCGGTAATGCACATCACTTAAGCCTTGCAAGCATTGCAACTAATGAGTTAGTTGCGAGATGATGTATTACGGAACGAGTAAAGAGACTTGCCGGTAACGAGATTGAACTAGGTATTGGATACCGACGATCGAATCTCGGGCAAGTAACATACCGATGACAAAGGGAACAACGAATGTTGTTATGCGGTCTGACCGATAAAGATCTTCGTAGAATATGTAGGAACCAATATGGGCATCCAGGTCCCACTACTGGTTATTGACCGGAGACGTGTCTCGGTCATGTCTACATTGTTCTCGAACCGTAGGGTCCGCACGCTTAAGGTTTCGATGACAGTTTCATTATGAGTTTATGAGTTTTGATGCACCAAAGGAGTTTGGAGTCCCGGATGAGATCGGGGATATGACGAGGAGTCTCGAAATGGTCGAGACGTAAAGATCGATATATTGGATGACTATATTCGGAGTTCGGAAAGGTTCCGAGTGATTCGGGTATTTTTCGGAGTACCGGAGAGTTACGGGAATTCGCCGGGGAGAAGTATTGGGCCTTATTGGGCCCTGCGGGAAAGAGAGAGGGGCTGCCTAGGGCAGGCCGCGCGCCCCCCATGGCCTAGTCCTAATTGGACTAGGGGGAGGGGCCGCACCCCCTCCTTCCTTCCCTTCTCTCTTCCCCTTCCTTGTCTCCTACTCCTAATACATGGAAGGACTCCTAGTTGGACTAGGAAAGGGGGAATCCTACTCCCGGTGGGAGTAGGACTCCCCTATGGCGCGCCATAGAAGAGGGTCGGCCCTCCCCTCCTCCACTCCTTTATATACGGGGGTAGGGGGCACCCCATGGACACACAAGTTGATCATCGTGATCGTTCCTTAGCCGTGTGCGGTGCCCCCCTCCACGATATTACACCTCGGTCATATTGTAGCGGTGCTTAGGCGAAGCCCTGCGACAGTTGAACATCAAGATCGTCACCACGCCGTCGTGCTGACGAAACTCCTCCCCGTATCTCTGCTGGATCGGAGTTTGGGGTGCGTCATCGAGCTGTACGTGTGTCAAGAACTCGGAGGTGTCGGAGTAACGGTGCTTGGATCGGTTGGACCGGGAAGACGTACGACTACTTCCTCTACGTTGCGTTAACGCTTCCGCTTCGGTCTACGAGGGTACGTAGACAACACTCTCCCCTCTCGTTGCTATGCATCACCATGATCTTGCGTGTGCGTAGGAAATTTTTTGAAATTACTACGTTCCCCAACATTCGGTACTCCAGAAAAATTCCCGGATCACTCGAAACCATTTCGTTGTACGAATATAACCTTCCAATGTATGAATCTTTACCTCTCGACCATTTCGAGACTCCTCGTCATGTCCGTGATCTCATCAGGGACTCCGAACAAACTTCAGTCATCAAATCACATAACTCATAATACAAATCGTCATCAAACGTTAAGCGTGCGGACCCTACGGGTTCTAGAACTATGAAGACATGACCGAGACACGTCTCCGGTCAATAACCAATAGAGGAACCTGGATGCTCATATTGGCTCCTACACATTCTACGAAGATCTTTATCTGTCAAACCGCATAACAACATACGTCATTCCCTTTGTCATCGGTATGTTACTTGCCCGAGATTCGATTGTCGGTGTCCACATACCTAGTTCAATCTCGTTACCGGCAAGTCTCTTTACTCGTTCCGTAATGCATCATCCCCTAACTAACTCATTAGTCACATTGCTTGAAGGATTTATAGTGATGTGCATTACCTCTCCGATACACGGAGTGACACATCCTAATCTCGATCTATGCCAACTCAACAAACACCTTCAGAGACACCTGTAGAGCATCTTTATAGTCACCCAGTTACGTTGTGACGTTTGATAGCACACAAAGTGTTCCTCCGGTATTCAGGAGTTGCATAATCTCATAGTCAGAGGAATATGTATAAGTCATGAAGAAAGCAATAACAATAAAACTAAACGGTCATTATGCTAAGCTAACGGATGGGTCTTGTCCATCACATCATTCTCTAATGATGTGATCCCGTTCATCAAATGACAACACATGTCTATGGTTAGGAAACTTAACCATCTTTGATTAACGAGCTAGTCAAGTAGAGGCAAACTAGGGACACTCTGTTTGTCTATGTATTCACACATGTACTAAGTTTCTGGTTAATACAATTCTAGCATGAATAATAAATATTTATCATGATATAAGGAAATATAAATAACAACTTTATTATTGCCTCTAGGGCATATTCTTCAAGTTGATATCAAGGGATGTCCAGTCCCAAATAAACAAATAACAAAGAGACACTCCTCCAGACAAGTTGAAAGTTGGCAGGCACGTGAGAATTCAACTAGCCATGGTTTGTGTAAGCAAGGTGGGGAGAAGTGTTAAGCATGGAAACCGCTCTAAAAAACTCTAGACATGTGTTAGCATTTAAGATATGAGGTTCTTTGTTGTGAAACCATTGACGCGAGCATACAAAAATTGTTTCTATCTCTGTTTTCGAATAAGCTCTAGAACATGATAATCACTTCTTCCCTCTACGAAGGGCCTTTCTATTTTACCTTTTTAAGTTGTGTCATCAACATCCAGTGCACCTAGTCAGAGAGCAAAAAAATTTGACTCCCTTGTGGCCAATCAATATCTTTTGGTTGCAATACTTATCTTGAAGACTGCTGCAATCCCCTACACTTGTGGGTTATCAGACTACACACATCAGCATGTATTTTTACCAATAAGTTTGACATTTGCTCTTTATGGCTTGTGAATGGCATTTTAGTCACTTTACTTTTGAACAAAAGTTGCAAGTGTAAAATAATTCTTAATTAAATGACTTAAACAAATCTATCACTATGGAATTTCTCCAACGGGTTTCTCCTATGTGACTGAATGCAGTGCCACACATATATAGTAATCTTTTTAACCTTGCAACATTTAGCACCAGTGCTATGAATGTTTAATATTATCATACATATTTATAACATGTGCCCCATCCAGAATGGGAGTATGTCCCTTGTGTTATTCATAACACCGAAAAATAGTTGTTGTTTTATGAACAACCTCCTTGCAACAAACATGATGCAAATAAGCCAGAGTATAGAACAATTTACTAAATTATAAAATAAAGTATGAAGATAAACACAAAGGTAATACACTGATGGTAAGTATAGTAACTTTTACTATGTTCCCAACACGTATCTAAACCTCATTACCAGCTAGTCGTTTATGTTGTGATGGTTCTTATATCTACTTGCAACAGTATGCAATGTTCTTGTGATCAACTTTTGATCACAATATCTAAGAATCTGGCGATTGACTACTGAATCATAACTCCCAAGAATTACAAAATAAATCCATGTTATGTGTGCAAGATTTCTTTGTTACAAGAGGGCTCGAAGGAGGTGACCTTAACATGCGGATAACCTCAGTAGCATGGATATGGTATTTCTACAGAGATGTCGAGGGTTTCACGAGTCTACAAAGTGAATTGGATGTTTTGTTTTCAAGTGCTTTTTATTTCCTAATAGGTGAGTTATTATGCATACAAACCATGCAAAGCATATTTTAGGTAACCATATGATGACCCACAAGTGTAGGGGATCTATCGTAGTCCCTTCGATAAGTAAGAGTGTTGAACCCAATGAGGAGCAGAAGGAAATGACAAGCAGTTTTCAGTAAGGTATTCTCTGCAAGCACTGAAATTATCGGTAATAGATAGTTTTGTGATGAGGTAAATCGTAACGGGTAACAAGTAAATAAGGTAACTAAGGTGCAGCAAGGTGGCCCAATCCTTTTTGTAGCAAATGACAAGCTTGGACAAATTCTTATATGAAGGAAAACGTTCCCGAGGACACATGGGAATTATCGTCAAGCTAGTTTTCATCACGCTCATATGATTCGCGTTCGGTACTTTGATAATTTGATATGTGGGTGGACCGGTGCTTGGGTACGGCCCTTTCTTGGACAAGCATCCCACTTATGATTAACCCCTATTGCAAGCATCCGCAACTACAAAAGAAGTATTAAGGTAAACCTAACCATAGCATGAAACAGATGGATCCAAATCAGCCCCTTACGAAGCAACACATAAACTAGGGTTTAAGCTTCTGTCACTCTAGCAACCCATCATCTACTTATTACTTCCCAATGCCTTCCTCTAGGCCCGAACAATGGTGAAGTGTCATGTAGTCGACGTTCACATAACACCACTAGCGGAAAGACAACACACATCTCTTCAAAATATCGGACGAATACCAAATTCACATGACTACTTATAGCAAGACTTCTCCCATGTCCTCAGGAACAAACGTAACTACTCACAAATCATATTCATGTTCATAATCAGAGGGGTATTAATATGCATCAAGGATCTGAAAATATGATCTTCCACCAAATAAACCAACTAGCATCAACTACAAGGAGTAATCAACACTACTAGCAACCCATAGGTACCAATATGAGGTTTTGAGTCAAAGATCGGATATAAGAGATGAACAAGGGTTTGAGAGGAGATGGTGTTGGTGAAGATGTTGATGGAGATTGACCCCCTCCCGATGAGAGGATCGTTGGTGATGACGATGGTGATGATTTTCCCCTCCCGGAGGGATGTTTCCCCGGCAGAACATCTCCGTCGGAGCCCTAGATTGGTTCTGCCAAGGTTCCGCCTCGTGGCGGCGGTGTTTCGTCCCGAAAGCTTCCTCCTTATTTTATCTCGGACGAAAGACTTCATATAGCAGAAGATGGGCACCAGAAGACTGCCAGGGGGCCCACAAGGCAGGGGCGCGCCCAGGGGGGTAGGGCACGCCCCCACCCTCGTGGCCAGGGTGTGGGCCCCTTCTGGTTGGTTCTTTCACCAGTATTTTTTATTAATTCCCAAACGTGCCTTCGTGGGGTTTCAGGACTTTTGGAGTTGTGCAGAATATGTCTCTAATATTTGCTCCTTTTCCAGCCCAGAATTCCAGCTGCCGACATTCTCCCTCTTCATGTAAACTTTGTAAAATAAGAGAGAATTGGCATGAGTATTGTAACACAATGTGTAATAACAGGCCATAATGCAATAAATATCAATATAAAAGCATGATGCAAAGTGGACGTATCACCATACAACAGACACAACTTGTTAGTTTAATGGTTAAAGCCCTCGTATGTCCACACAAGGCAAAATATACATGTGTTCCACATATAACATATTTTAGTATCAAAGATCCTTGACATCAACATCTGCTAAGGTTTTCTCGTGTCGCTCTCGTCGCCGCCATCTGAGAAATTTAGGTCTCCCCGCCTCCGCCTGCCATCTTGGCGCTGAGAGGTGGGGGGGGGACCTCGGATCTTCAAGATCTTTATGTTCTTCGTCAACTTCCAGTGATCATGATAGTTTTGCGAGAATAAATTTCCTCTCATCCTTTTGGTGGTGCCATGAAGTTTGAGAGTTTTCTGTCCTCGCAGATTCGATTATTCGAATCTGATGAGTTTATGTTGCTGTGTCAAGCTTTTTTTGTTGGTCTGATTTTTTGTTGAGGTGAAATCTTGTATCGACACCACGATGAAGATATAGCGATTCGGTGGCCTGCACTTCTAGGGGATCATCCTCGGCCCAAGTATGCTCATCGATCAATGCTTCCCGTCTTTTTGGATGGGCGACTCAAGGCGCTTTCAAAAACCATTATTGGTAATGTTCGTGTGGGTGAAAGAGTGACAACACCGTTGCTCCAGTCCAATTGCAGCTTCTTTACCAAAGTCTCTGGAGTATTTCTTCGAGCAGAGATTGATACCGCGAAGAAGGTGATTTCAAGAGATTTCATTGCAATTCTTAGTCATAGGAGTTACTTTGTATTTTCTTCGATCTTAGGTCCAAATCAGTATACCTGTAATTGTTATGAGTATGAATAAAATTACAGGTGTTTCTAAAAATATATATTTCAGTATCTATGTCATGCGGGTCTACATCTAGTTTAACATTATTTTTGCAAGAATACATGAAAAACATTTTCTTGAACATGTATCTTGCCACTTGAAAAGGTGTAAAAAACGACAGAGTAAAACATGTAATGATGCATGTACTTCACAAAAAAGGTAGTCGATTTTGCTAAATTTAAGTTGACTAGGAATTTCTTAAATGAGAAAGTGCAAAATATACTTCCTGTAGTAAGATAAAGTTTCACTTTCTTAAGTCATTTGTAACTTAAGAAAATCTATGCCGATTTTTTGAACGGTCGAGTTTTCCCAAATGGTCATAATGACAAGAGACTGATCCAGTTTATAAGGAAAAATGGATCGAAAACCTGAACAAGGTGGCCGGTTTATGAGGCAAACCAGGCCATAAACCGCACAAATAACAAAGTAAAAGAAGATGAGAAAAAAGACACATGGATGAACCCAAAAAGATGGATTAGCAATTCATGTGTACCCACATTATATACGTGCAACTTTATCTATCTTTCACATAAAGATGAAAAAAAAATATACTCCTGTAAAACATGGAATTACTGGACAACTCAATTCCGTCCTCCGTTCCATTTTCATCCCTAGCTGTTTTTTTTTATGCTGCATTTGGATTTATATACTATTTTTTTTGCGGGTGGATTTATATACTATTACTATGTCTCAAAAAAATAATTGTCCATCAAGTGACCGCAAAAACCAAGCAAGTGGGTATTTGTTAGTGAATGAATAAACAAATCAACCATGATGCTGAGCACTAACACTAGGAATTTAGTGGCTAGTGAGATCAGCACGGCGAGATTAGATCCCAAAATGCCCAACTATTCCCCAGATGGACTAAAATAACAAAACCAGGGGCCTCTTCGCAATTCGCACCACCGGTCCACCGCCCACGTCCAGATCCACCCGGCCGTCGCCGCGGTCTTCCTCCTCCGCCCCCCGACGGCGAGACTCCCCTCCCCCTCCGCCCCCGGACTCCGTCGAGAGGATCGCCGAGGACGTCGCCATGGACCTCTCCCTCAACCCCTTCTCCTCCGGCACGCGCCTCCGGTGAGCCTCCTCGATCGCGCCCGCTCAGGCTCCCTAGATCCGTCGCGTCGTGTAACCCGCCCCCGTGGCGTCTCTGCAGGGACATGATACGCGCGATACGCGCCTCCAAGACGGCCGCCGAGGAGCGCGCGGTGGTGCGGCGCGAGTGCGCGGCCATCAGGGCGGCCATCAGCGAGAACGACCAGGACTACCGGCACCGCAACATGGCCAAGCTCATGTTCATCCACATGCTCGGCTACCCCACGCATTTCGGCCAGATGGAGTGCCTCAAGCTCATCGCCGCCTCGGGCTTCCCCGAGAAGCGCATCGGCTACCTCGGCCTCACGCTGCTGCTCGACGAGCGGCAGGAGGTCCTCATGCTCGTCACCAACTCCCTCAAGCAGTATCCGACTCGCTCGCCTATGCTTACTTACATTTGCCGACGCCGCTTGTTCGTCGATATTGTTTTGCAATGCCATGCTGATCTTTGAGTAATTGCTACTACTTAACGTGGGCAGAGATCTTAACCACTCCAACCAGTTCATTGTGGGCCTTGCGCTCTGTGCCCTGGGGAACATTTGTTCCGCAGAAATGGCGCGAGACCTGGCGCCCGAGGTGGAGAGGCTGTTGCAAACTAGGGACGCAAACACGAAGAAGAAGGTTGCTCATCTTTTTATCATGATACTTTAGTCCCTTCTGAAAACTGTTTTGAGCACCATGGCAGTAGTCTGATGCTACATATGAAAGAGTTATTATCTGGATGCTTCAAACCTGCAATGATCCTTCCATCATATGTCCTATGCTCCTAGCATAAGAACTGCAAAAGCCTACATGATAATGTACCTGTATGCTATAGGTAGTTTAGCATCAGTAATTTTGCACTCAAACACCAACTCATTACTTCTGGGGTGTTCTAATCAATACCGTCATTATTTCGAAAGCTTACATTCTGCGCATTTCTTGTCTCGTTGTTTTCATTCTGCGTAGGTGTTGCTTGTTTGGGTAGTCTTAGAATATGTTTTGTGGAGAACTAGTATTGATTGTATACCACTCCTGTTTGTAGGCTGCCTTGTGCTCTATACGGATTGTAAGAAAAGTTCCAGATTTGGCAGAGAACTTCATGGGTTCTGCTGCATCATTACTCAAGGAAAAACATCACGGGGTTCTGATATCTGTTGTCCAGCTCTGTACAGAACTCTGTAAAGCAAGCAGAGAAGCATTGGAGTACTTGAGAAAGGTAACAGCGCTATTTTATGGACCATAGCGGAAACCATTAGCATCGGTCCCAGTCCCTGCTCCTTCAGATCGTTCATTTGGTGATGCATTGACGCAACAATGTCATTTCACATCATTGCTATAATATTTTCATCATTATTTGGTAAATGTTCATTTCCAATGTTGTGTTCATCAAAAGAAGCAAAAACATTTTTGTGTTCTTGTCTATAACTATATTCATAAAATTCTCGTTAGATTGTACTCCCTCCATATCAAAAAGACGTTTTTGTAGGCCAGTTTAGCCTACAAAATGTCTTATATTTTGGTCCAGAGTAGTACATGCAAGACTATTGCAAATACTTATATATATTTTTGACAATAATTATTTTAGCATTCTGACAAAATCTTGCTGTTTCAGCACTCCGTCGAAGGGTTGGTCCGGATACTGAGAGACGTGTCCAACAGTTCGTATGCTCCTGAATATGACATTGCTGGCATCACAGATCCATTCTTGCACATCCGAGTTCTTAGACTCATGCGGACATTGGGTCAAGGGGATGCAGACTGCAGCGAGTATGTGAATGATATTCTTGCCCAGGTAATTTGTTCATCCTTGGTTTTACACGAAACAAAATTTCAATTCAAAGTACATAAGCTCCCATTAAATTAGTGAACTAGATATTTGTTGTTACAAGCTACATATGAACATTAGTCACATCCTGTACAGCAAAATGATCTCTCCCCTGTAATGAAACTATCATTAGCAATTTATAACTTCTTTTAGGCATTCTTCCATTTAGGTCTTGCTAAAAGTACTGTTATACATGGACTTTGAAACCTGGCAGCATGACTATTTTTTTCCTTTTGCTGTGTTATTGTTTTTAGTAGCTTCTTTCTTGGTTATCCGTTACACTTGCCCCCTGCGTATCTTATAGTGGTTAGTTCATAGTTAACACATGTACTGGATTTCCAGGTTGCAACGAAAACTGAGTCAAACAAAAATGCTGGAAACGCTATTTTATATGAATGTGTTGAGACCATAATGGGCATTGAAGCTACTAGTGGTCTGCGTGTGCTGGCAATTAATATTTTGGGTAGATTCTTGTCCAACCGTGATAACAATATAAGGTAAATTTCCTCTCGCTCTTGGACAACTGATACCCATCGTAACAAAGAGGTTAATTATTTGTGGTTTTTTGGGCTATTTTCTGGTCTGGAGTTCTGACTTGTCTCTGTAGTAGACGAGCATAGTTCCAACCACTATTACTTGCTGGTTATATGAATACAATTGTTCTTGAATTTCAGAAATGAATAGAGCACTTGCACTATCAAGTTGTTTTAAAATATTCTACAATCTCCTGTAAATATAATTAGGAGAGTGACCCATGCGGTACTCATTTGCAGGGCTATATTTGATCTGTATCATCATATCTGGTATTAGTTCAGCTGTTTGTTTTCCCATAACCACCAATTGGTATTGTTGGTCAAAAACTTGAGTTAATGTCAATTCTGGAGGCCCAAGATGATTCCATCTTAAAGATCTCCCTAGTCTCTTAATTCTCCGCCATTATAATCTGGACCCACTACAATCTGTGGACCATATATTTTGGCCCATGTGGAAAGAATGTTAGGGGATCTTTTTCTACTGCTTTAAAAGCTTAATAGATAATAGATACTTTACTTACGATGCACACTGTGTTTTCAGATACGTTGCTCTGAATATGCTAATGAAGGCCATGGCAGTGGACACACTAGCAGTGCAGAGGCACAGGGTAACAATATTGGAGTGTGTCAAGGTAATCAATCATACAGTTCTATGGTATAATATGCTTTAGGCTTATTGTTTTTCTTCTGGGGATTCCTTTTTCTTCCCCTTAAAAATTTGCAATCACGTATGCACTCTCAGGATGCAGATGTCTCTATTCGCAAAAGGGCCCTTGAACTTGTTTACCTACTCGTCAATGACACGAATGTAAAGCCTTTGACTAAGGAGCTTGTTGATTACCTACAAGTAAGTGATGATGACTTCAAGGAAGACCTCACAGCAAAAATATGCTCAATAGTTGAAAAGTAAGTCTTGGCACATTCATCATATCTACTGGCTTTTGGAAGAACATCTGATTTGTTATTCCCTAGTTGCTCCAAAGATTGGTTGTACATCACTGTTGTTACATATGTCTTGGAACAATTAAATTTTTGTTCACCTAGTGAAATAAATGATGGATTTTTCTTGTTGTACTGTAATTTGTTCTCCCCATAGGGTGACGATGGAAGTTAAACTAAGGGTATACAAATTAGGTTAACAAGAGGGGGCAGTTTCTTTATTTCATTTGGTATTTTTAGTCCTTGTCTTTTCAACTGCTCCTTCTTTTGCCTGTTGGAATATAGCAGAAGGCTTTAAGCACTGGGGAGAATATCATGATGTGAACCTAACTCTAGGTGTCATGTTGGATATACTATAAGATAGCATCTTCTAACAAATTTTCTGTCATTTCGTGCTATAACATAAAATAAAAATAGTTCAGAAATCTATCCTTGGGTCCTTTTCATGCCTTTTATTCAATTTTGACAATCACATGAAGCTGCAATTCATTCCCTTACCCCCTTACTATTGCTTAATTGCATCACATGTTAATTATCAACTTGCTTTTAGATCCATACCTATCCTGTTTGATTTACAACTTTCTTCTAACATGTTGATTTACAAAATAATAACAGTTTTGTAATCCTAACAGGTTTTCTCAAGATAAGCTATGGTACTTGGACCAGATGTTCAAGGTTTTAACGCTGGTACGTGCATAAATGCATTTATCAGCCATTTTTCTCTCCATGGGTCAATAATGGAATGGATATGCAAATTTAGAATATACCCTTCTATTCACAGACTGGAAACTTTGTGAAGGATGATGTATGGCATTCTCTTATAGTTCTGATAAGCAATGCGTCTGAACTTCAAGGATACTCGGTCAGATCATTATACAAAGCATTGCAAGCATGTGGTACACAGGTATGGAGGCATAATTAGTATTCTTGGTAAACCATGGGATCAATTTTCACCCTATCTGAAGCGCATGTATTTCTTCTACTTTGAACTTTGTAGGAAAGCTTAGTTAGGGTAGCTGTTTGGTGCATTGGTGAATATGGTGAGATGCTGGTCAACAATATTAGTATGCTGGATGTGGAGGAACCAATCACGGTGAGTTGATTTTTTTTTTACCAGCCATAGTAATTGGCTGATGCTTTTTCTGCCGAAACATCACTACTCACCATGTGACGAGAACTTCATTTTGTAGTATTACACATTCTTGTTTACTTTCTACACAAACAATGTGCATCCACTGTGCTTGAACTGCTAATTTAGTCCATATTCAAGGCTGATAAGGAGTAGTTCTTGGATTTACTTGTTTGTTCCTTACATCATCTTCATGATCACCGATATTAGCTGTAGCGGTTGTCACCAGAAAAGTTACTTAATCATTCATTTCGCCACACGCCTGCATAAATGTTTCAGTGCTGAATGATGACTCTTTTAGAGTATGTTAGTTCAGTTCATTAGTTCAATGTTTCCCCAGTGGATGCTGTCATTTCTCTGTATTTCATTTAATAGTAGTGCGCTTCAGTTCTACTATTGTCAAATGGTTTGGCCAATGCCTGAAATTGTTCAGGTAACAGAATCTGATGCTGTGGATGCTCTAGAGCTAGCTCTTAAGCGCTACTCTGTGGATGTTACAACACGGGCTATGTGTCTCGTTGCTCTTTTGAAGCTTTCCTCACGATTTCCGCCAACTTCAAAGTAAGCTACTACTCAACTTGACCTTGTATTATTGTTGGATAACCTACTGCATTATTCAAATGTGAACTGGCTTTTAGCAAAAACTGGCGAAGCTCCATGAATTAAGTTGCCTTGTTTCATGGTTCTACTTTGTAGGGAATACCGTCGGCTATGATAATAGGGTCATCTACTTACCAATTCTGATCTCTACGTTCCACTTGCACATGCGCATGAGCTATACGTGCTTACCGATTATACATGTTTACTATGAAGACAATACAATTTGATGACAAATATAAGTCGAAAATGTTAACATTTTCATTACAACCTTTGTTGTCTTGTTATCATGGTGCATCAAATTTCTCATGAATTGGTTTCTTTTTCATGAGCCTATACTAAATAAAATGAGTGTTGGTGATGTGACTAATTAACTACAACACTTACAATGTCGTTTGCTGGCGACATGACAAAACTAAGTGTATCATTCAGTTCTTTCGGTTCTACGATGGTAGGCACACTTACAATGTTAATGCTCGGGCTTCAGTTTGCTGGAAGCCTGATTTGCTAGCCATTTCTGTCCAAATTTCTGTTTATACTATCTTTTTTGTGTATGCCTTGGACTTGGAGTATGTGGTTTATGTTATCTATTACTAAAGTGATTTTGTCACCTTCCTGTTATTATTGCAGGAGGATACAAGTAATTGTTGCGCAGAATAAAGGGAATACTGTGCTTGAGCTGCAGCAAAGATCAATCGAATTTAATTCCATTATACAAAGGCATCAGTCTATAAAGTAGGTGACAGCTACTAGCCATTATTGCTCAAAATATGCACTAGTATCATAGCTCTTCATGAAAAATAGTAATCTTGTGAATGCTGGTGTGCGCGTGCAGATCATCTTTGCTTGAGCGAATGCCTGTATTAGATGAAGCTAATTATTTGGTGAAGAGAGCCGCTTCTTCACAAGCAACTGTTTCATTAACTAAGTCTGCTCCATCCGCTGCTTCTGGAGGCTCACTTAAGGTTCCAAATGGTGCAGTGAAACCACCACCAGCTCCGTTGGCTGACTTACTTGATCTAAGTTCGGATGATGCTCCCGTGACTACTTCTGCCCCTAGTACAGCACCTAATGATTTCCTACAGGATCTTTTGGGCATCGGCTTGATTGATACATCTACCGCAGGTTTTGACTCTATTCTTTTTATTTCACATAAATTTACTTCTGACGCGTCTCTTTTAGCACAAATGAAGCAAGTGAGGCTCTATCACCTGTTTAGTGATTCTGGTTTCTGAAATTTGGTACTGATTTGTCAGTAATGCATATTTGACAAGGGATTAAGCTTGCTTGAACAATGTCTTGTTCGGAAGGCTTCAGTATTGTGCCAGTTCGGAGATATTTTGAGCTGTCCTTAACAGGCCCTCGTGTTGATTCTTAGCTTTATATGTGTACTGTTTGTAGTCTACATTGCTGGTTTGAGTCTTCCTTGTGATGTCATTCCTGGTTTATGTAAGGTGGAGCGCCGTCTGCAAGTACAGATATTCTGATGGATCTTCTATCTATTGGTTCATATCCTGTACAAAATGGTCCGCCGGCAACATCAAACATAAGCTCTCCTGGCCAAGGTAAAGTAACTGTACTGATAATATTTGCATATTTCTGCCCTGTCTGTCATCCATACTTAATTTATCTAGCACTGTGCAGCAGTGACTAAACATGCTCCTGGAACACCTCAAGTTATCGATCTTCTCGATGGTTTGTCCGCAAGTACACCACTTCCTGGTCCGCCCCTGTCACTTGATTATCTAGCAGCATTCCTAGTCATTAGGAAACTAACCATTACTCTACTTGTTTGATCACCAGATGTGAATGCAGCTTACCCATCAATCACAGCTTTCCAGAGTGCAACTTTGAAGATCACCTTCAATTTTAAAAAGCAGCCTGGAAAGCCTCAAGAGACTACAGTGCATGCCAGCTTTACAAATTTGACATCTGCTACATTGACCAATTTCATGTTTCAGGCAGCTGTACCAAAGGTAGTACCTATGAAGTTTGAAATGCTGTCCCTCTGCTACTAATCCTTCCCAGCAGCGGATCTTTTCATTAAAAAAATATGTCGACGCACACTTGCACTTAAGAACTAACAGATTTGTCTAGTTTAGTTTCTGTGGTAAATCTATAAGTACTAACTTGTTTGCTTGGTCAAAAGCCATATAGTAATTGGTCATTAATTTATCTTTACTTTCTTGATAAAGCTCTGCCATAAAACAAATTACTTCTATATCTATTCTCAAATTCTCAGGCATCGGCATCCTGGTTGATATGCAGTTCAGTTTTCTTTTCGTGTTCCTTTAAGATCACTAATTAAAATGTGTGCTGATTTCTTTTTGCAAATGACAAGTGGGTGACAGGACGGTTTTAATTCTATGGGTATTTGTGAACAGCGGTGTAGTCTGCTATACTGGTTATTGATCAAATGCTAGAGATTGACAGTTCATCCGCCTGTGCAAATCTGTATTTCAGTTCATCCAGTTGCGCTTGGACCCAGCAAGCAGCAGCACCCTTCCGGCCAGTGGAAATGGTTCAATTACGCAAAGCCTCAGTGTCACTAATAATCAACATGGGCAGGTATTTGACAGTATGCCTGTCAGAGGGCAATATGACTTTTTTTCTGGTTTTCTTTGACTACTGGTAGTTTCTTTATAAGCTTGAAAGAGCCTAAGTAATTTTAACTCATTTTTTGCATGGTCCTGAGTATTATAGATCTCATCTTTGTGCCAAAGATAACTGCTTCTAACATGTTTCCCACTTATATGGTGTATCCCATATAACCGCTGATCTGTCATTTGGTTATACTTCAGTTCTTAAAGTAGATTTTTACACCTACTGATTAATGTTCATTCCATCATGTGTCTTATCAACAGTGAAACATAGATTTATTCGAAAAGGAAAAAAAATATGGAGATAATGCTAGGTGCAGCATGCTGTGTGCCTGAATTCATAAATGGCCACATGGGTCATTTGCTGATTTGTACACCACATGGGTAGTTGTCAGTTAGAATATTCTTGTATCTCTGGATGATCCATCAGTATTTTGCTTCCTGTTTTTACTGGAACTTGCTAATCCTACTCGATCCATTACTAGAGCGTTCTATAGTCAAACTAATGATTCTTTCTGCAGACTTGAATTATGTTGTGAACTTGCGAGTTTGTGGGTATCTTTTGTTTTCTTGCGATTATATATATAATGTGTGGTTTTGAATTGCCTGCCTCACAGAAACCACTCGCGATGCGGATCCGGATTTCGTACAAAGTGAACGGCGAGGACAGGCTGGAACAAGGGCAAATCAGCAATTTCCCTGCGGGGTTGTAGTGCCACCTGTGTCTATAATGTTGTGATAGTAGCTCTTTCGCTTTGAGTGTGCTGCTCTGCTGGCAAAGGCGAGTTTTCCTTTTCTAGCCCTCCCATCATCATTTCTTCCCCTTGTGCTGCTTTTTCCGATTACTAGTAAGTTATGTACACTAGTAGCTGGTTTTTTGCTATTTACTCTTTACCTATACTGTATAGTAGCTTGCAGCGATTAATGACACACACCTCCAGTTTTGCCAAAATGTATTCATACAAAGGTGTATATCATTCACAGTCGGAGGATAACCAAAATTTTCGTCCTCCCGCTCATTCCAGGCAGCAGCAAACCATGCTGTTCTTCAATGTAATTACCTGTTTCCATTTATCGAACTCATGGGCTCAGAATATCTTGCATACATGACATGGCCCTTCACCCACTGTCTGTTAGAGAGGATTTTACATCTACACAACATTTGCCAAGCCCATTTGAAATTCGAAATGACCGGTTTGTTGGGTGGAAGCCAGGTTGGTACGGTGCATCTTACACCTTTACAGACTTTTTCATCATCATGATTATTGTTACGAAAATCCTTGCCCATGTGAGCATCTGGAACGGGCAACAGAGCTAGCTTTGCACATACGACCCGTATGAAAAAAGTGTGTGTGGGTGGCTGGGTGCGCTCCATAAATGTGATCGGGTAAGAGCAGCACTTGATTGTTCCGGGCGGGGTACATCCCTTCCTGTGAAAGTTGGTGCCGTGTCCGGCCCATCTATGAATGCATGATCGCTCCATCATCAAAGTCAGTGTCAGGCCGGTTGCACGCTTCAATGCGAGCGATCGATTGATCGCATCAGCAGCATTCAGTTCAGCACCACTCCGGAATACCAGCTGCTTCCGCCTAGTACCGGCCTTCAGGAGAGGAGCCCTTCACCCTCACTCGTCACCTCGCATTTCCATCTTTGCCTGCCTGCCTGTCTGCCCGTATGCAATGCTGCTACACAGCTGTGCGTTTGTCACCTCGCTGTTTTCCATTAATTCTTTGCACACATCCGGACACGCACGCTGAATTCGGCCAGAGCGAGCAGCGTGGCTGGGTTGGGAAGATGCCGCCTGTTGGGAAATTACAAAATAAAATAAAACAAAATCGGGTGTTGCTTTTACCAGCCTTTTATCCATCCATCTTGATCTTGGACACCACAGCAGTCGCATTGCATCTCTAGGGCAAAAACCCAGCTTTCCGGCCCTCGCGGCGAAGGCCTACCAAAACCAGCTAAAAAAAAAGATGGCATCGACGCCGATGGATGTATCCCGCCACCTCACTGAATCTCAGTATTATTATGATTCATTTAACAGCGGATACGGACACATGACCAAACAAGGCCCCGCGCGCTGTCACATGAGGCTACTACTACACGATAAGCGCTGCAGTCCAAGCGATGAGCCGAGCTGCTAACTGTAGTTAATTTACGGTCTCTTGCAGTTGCAGCTTTACGAGTGTGTCCTCAGCAGCAGAATCGGCGCGCGGTTTTGGCCGATGCGATGCGCCCACCATACCAATACCTGTCGACAGAGCCATTAATTATCCAGTAACGTCACATTATCACCCGCGAGATTGAGGGAGATTATAATGGAGGGAGGTTGTGCCGTGCGTGCAGGCTGATCGCTTCCGTTCTCATCAGAGTCTTGCAAGCAAAAGAAAGCGCTTGGAGATGAAGCAACGCTATTGTGCACGCACTTTGCTTGCCAAGACAAGAACGTATTCCGACTAAACAAAATTGTGCTGCTTGAGGCTTGAGCAGCTGTAGCAGTGTGACCTACAAGGTATCACATGAAATTTCAGAAGTAGGTAACCGGTGCTTTGAAAGTTGCTGTTGTAGGAGTATTCGGCGGGGTAGTCAGGAGTTTTTATGCTAGTGCAACTACGCGAGCATACGTTTTCTTAGGACCGCAATGTCTGTCGAATGTTCGATGGGAGGGGTTGGTGTCCGTGAACGTTTTAGATGACAAGTTTAGTTGTGTGTGGTTAGCAGTTTCTAAAGAAACATATGGCAATTTCTGAAAAGAAGACGAATTTTACAGCAAAAAAACTACAGGATTTGCCATCTCCTAACAATGCGAACCAACCTGTGGTTGGATGGTTAGAGGGATTGTGTTATCCCTAGCCCACCAGGGTTCAAAGTCGGGTGCTCGCATTTATTCCTGGATTTATTTCAGGATTTCCGGTGATGCGCATTCAATGGGAGGAGACGTTCCCGTCGACGATGAGGTGCCTACGACAACTTCTTAAATTTCAAGATGATATGCCGGCTTAGTCTTTCGAAGGTACTCATAGGGATAGGGTGTGCGTTCATAGAGGTGACTGTATGCGCGTGTATATAAGCGTTTGCGTCTGTACTGTGTTCAAAACTAATAAAGTTGTTAAAACGCTCGCTTGCCATCCCTTCTAGCTAGTCTTTTTAATGGCTAGCAAGCATGGTACTAGACTACTACTAGTAGCCTCCATTTCTATAAGATGCGACTAACTTTCTCCTGTCTTCATTACATAACTTTGACTATGGTTTTCATTTATTATATATATACATATAATTAATACATAAACAAAAAATGTTTGCAAGAGAAATACGACAACACCAATATACATGTTCAATCTTCATCAAAAACCGTGTAAAATCAAGCGTGCCTTACATTTTTCGCAAAATCAAGCCTACCTTGCATTATGAAAAGGGCCTAATATGGCCTGGTGATTTCGGGACAGGTACTTCCAATGGCAATTATAGACGGAGATTTACTTGCAGTTCTAACCAGAAGAAATTGTTTCCCTCAAAAAAAAAATGAAAAAAGAAAAGAAAAAGAGAAGAAATGAGTCGAGTTCATCACGAACCTAGAAGGCTACCCAGAGTTTCTAAACCAGCAGCACAATCGCTTTGCAAACACATACTAATGGTGATCATCAACAGATTCAAGAGCAGTCAAAAACACTCGTACTCCTACTAGAAATTAGCTCTAGAGAGTTTGCAAGTCGCAACCAGGTACAAACACGGTGCACCGTACCAAGAAAACCAAAAAAAAAAAAAAGCAATTTTCTTCTTTTCATGGTGTCACGACTCCCCGACGCTCCTCCTCGGCCACTGCAGCGCGCCGTCCACCGCCGGCGAACCGTCGGACGCGAGCACGGGGAGCTTCCCCTTGCCGTTGCGCGGCCACTGCCAGATCTTGGACACCGAGAAGCTGTCGCCCTTGCTGCCGGCCCCGATCCTCTTCCCCTCGCCGCTGCCGCCGCCGGCCGGGTTCGCGACGACCCCTCTCGGGCCCCTCATCCTCTCCGCGGCGCCGCCATCGCCGTGCCGCCGGTGGACGGACACCTGCAGGCTGGCCTCGGCGAGGACGTACTGGTAGGAGCCCATGGAGTAGCACCGCCTGGCGTCCAGGCTGCTGCTGCTGCTGCCCGCGTCGCCCTCCTCCGCCGCTACAATGCCGCCGCCGCCGTCGTGGACGGGGCCGTGGCCGCCGGCAGCCCTGGCCGTGCTCTTGAACTTGCCGAGACGGACCGGGAACACCGCGCCCTCCCCCTCCAGCCCCCACCCCTCGTCGAGCAGGAGGCCCGCGTCGCCGCCGTCGTCGTCGGCGGCCAGCACGCGGCGGCAGAGCGGGCAGGTGGAGTTGGAGAGCAGCCAGGTGTCGATGCAGTCGATGTGGAACGCGTGGCCGCACAGCGGCAGCAGCCGGAGCCGGTCGTCGCCGGCGAACTCGCACAGGCACACCGCGCAGTCGAACGGCTCCTTGGCGCCTGCGCCGTTCCCGGCGCCGACCACCACCTCCCCGTAGAGGAACACCGGCAGCGCGTCGATGACGGCCTGGTCCAGCCCGGAGTCGTGCAGGTGGAACAGCTGCTGGAGCTGCCGCTGCAGCGCCGACTCCTCCCCGGCCCCCCGCCCTCCGCCTCCTCCCTCCCCCACCTCGCTGCCTCCATCCTCCGTCGCCCCGGTGCGCGCGCGGGCGCGCCACCGCAGGAACCTGACGAGCAGGTGCAGCAGCCCGGAGACGAACACGAGCGCCGCCAGTATCAGCACCACGACCAGCACCACCGGGCTAATCCCTAAACCGCCTCCTCCTCCTCCCCCTCCCCCACCGCCGCCCCCGCCGCCGTCCTGGCTCTTCTTGGCCTCGTCGGCGAGGAAGCAGCACGCCGTCGCGGCTAGCAACATCCTCCTCTGCCCCTCGTTGGCCGGTGTGGTCCGGGCAGTGCGCCGCTCATTGCGTGCGGGGAAGCTCCCCGGACGGGCGGCACTTTTGAGCTGAGCGGGCTTCTCGGAGTGGGTGGCTTCTTGGTCCTGGCGGTGGCTCGCAAGGCGCTCGGGGGATGAGTCCAGGCTATTTGGGTGAACCGCGGGGAAGGCCCAAGCGGAGGATGGTGTCGTGTGTGACAAAACACGTGTTTTTGTGCAGCCGAGCAAGCAAGCGAGCTGACCAGTAGAACCGCCGTGGCGGCAAAGGTGGCCGTGGCTGCTTCGTGTGCTCAAAGGTGAAGGAGACGGTATGGTAGAAAGATCCTCTACATGGACATTCATATCCCTTTTCTTTCTCTTTTCTTTTGGGGCTATCCAATAAATTCGACATCCTTTGATACAAAAGATGCAGTTCGTAGCCACATGCTCTAATCCTCTAGCTACAGGCCAGCTATCTTCACTGGATCTTTTCCCGGGTACCCCTTCATCAGGTGCTATGCCACAACCACGACGTCCATCTCGTTTTTCTTCCCTAGCCTTAGACGGATAGGGTAAACTCTCCCCTCCAAACTTCATCAACAAGTCTGTGGATTCGCCTCCTCTTTGTCTGCCCTGGCAGACTCGGGGTGCCTCTGCTTGGGTTAATAATTTAGGTCAGGATTTTTTAGTCATCGCAAGTGTGGTGCTCAGACGGATGTCGCCGCTTCTTCATCGAGTTTATCTTGTGGGCTCCGATCCTTCTCAAGGCCGTCCACCTGGACGCAATCGACGGAGTTTCGGTGACTCCTGCCATCTCCTTGGAAGAGTGAGGTTACAGTTTCTCGTCATGTGGGGAGATTTGGTGTCAGGTGCTTTGGGAAAAATTATCATCGACGGCCCTAGCGGAAGATGGGGAAGACTCGATTATTTGGAAGTTCACTAAGGATGAGATATATTCTGCTTCATTGGCATACAAGTACAAGAGTCCGCTGCTCACCCACTCTTCCAATGCTGCTTCACGTCGCGCATTTGGAACGATATTCTTTCGTGGCTTGGAATGCACCACATCTCTACTACTTCATGGTCGGCGAGCGCTTCAGTCAAAGGATAGTGAAATGGTAACCTTCAGATTCGTCTCGGCTCTCCCACAACCCTTGCCTCATTGATGATGCTCATCTCATGGGAAGTTTGGTCCGAGAGAAATGCTAGAGTCTTCCGCAACGTGGCGGTTCCTTGGGTGGTCATCATTAACAAGATCAACCATGAGGTGTCGCTTTGGGTTTTGACGGGTGCCAAGCACTTGGGTATTGTAATGCCGTGAGAGTACCTTTTCTTTCGTTTGCCGCTTGCGGCTTCTGTCTAAAACCCAGTGATGCTACACACACAGGCTAATACGGAGTTGTTACGGGGATTGATCCAGTTGGCAATTTGTGATTGGCCATTAGTGAAAATCGGCCCACACACCCCTGAAAATCGGGGGGGGGGGGGGGGGGGGGGGGCTTAGGTTCTGTAAAGATCCGCCAGTCTAGCATTTTTGTCTAAAACCTTCTTCCTTAATCAATGAAATGGCAAGTCTTCTGAATCGTTAAAAAAAATAAAATACTACACCGCCTAGTAGGGTTTTCCCCTGACCAAACATTGCTGCTGTCGCAAGATTGGCACCGTGTTCTTTGCTCTCCGCTTTGGGCAATGTGCCAGCGAATTGAGGCCGTGGTCACGGGGCCATATTTTTGATTGAGTAAAATTCATTCCCGGTACTTGAACTTGTGTCGTGAGCTCAGTTTGGTCACTGTACATCAGAAGTTGGTCAATACGATCATTATATACAAGTTTAGGTAATTATACGGTCACTCACCGCTGTATAGTTCCGTATTTTATCTGCGTTGACTGGTCAAACACACTGTGTGATAGCTTTCTCTCTCTTCCCCACGCGGGTCCCACCTATCAGTGACCAGAGGAAAGAAACAAAGAAGAAAACAAAATCTGTGGGAGAAGGGATTTGAACCCGCACGCACCAGCCACACTAGCCACGAATTCTCACTGTTAGGTATAGATGCATTACTTTCATTTATCAGATAAACAAAGGAACACACGCACACCACGCATGACACACACAGACGAGAACGTGTGGTTGCTGGCTCTGATTTTGCATGTGTGCGTGCGTCAGGCTCGGCTGTGTGTGCTGGGTGATTGTCACTAGGTTTTCTTTTCGCACCGGCCAAAACATTTCCATTTTTTGAATTTAAATGACCAAGCAATGTCAAATATTTGCCGCAAAAAAAAAGCAATGCCAAATATGCTTCATATACATGTTTTGACATAACTCAGCAATTGGCATAGCTGTAGGACCCGCAGCCTATCATCTTCGCGGCCTAAGTTTGAGGCACTGTTTGCAATTTTCCTTTTCTTTTTTGCGTTACATACGGGCATAAAAAAAACTGGCCGTGGTGCATTATATTGAAAAACCGAATTCGCGACCATCGATAATAAGTAACTGACCCATGCTGACCACTTCACCATCAAGTAGTTTGCGCAAGATATGAGTTAAACATAACATATTTTGGTGCTAAATATATATTTTTTTATTTTGAATTTCAAAATTCGTTTGAAAATCTCAGGCGAAAATAATCCTAAATTCCCGAGATTGTGATTGTGTTTGTGCGCGTCATGAGTTGTGTGCCTCAGTGCCTGTGTGTGAGCCACCACCGTGCCTGTGTGCGCGCGTCATGATGCATGGCGTGCATTCGTGCCTTCGTTCTAATATAAGAATAAAAGAAAATCACTCTAAAATATAACAGAAGGCGTATTGGGCTTAGGTGTCTAGCGCTTGCGAACATGCATGTTGGTTTTGTGTTCGACTTCCCACTGAACCAAGCTTTTTTTCTTCTCTTTATTACTTTCTTACATTTATTGACAGGTAGGACCCACGTGGGGTGGAGAGTTGACCGGTCAACTTAGATAAAATACGAGCTATACATTCAGGCGGTGACCGTATAATCATCAAGATGTGTATATAGTGATCGTATTGACTAACTTCTTATGTACGATGACCAAAGTGAACTCGCTGCATAAGTTCAAGTACCGTAGGTGAATTTTACTCTTTTTGATTTTGTGTTGCATCAGCAGGCCAGTCGAGGGAAGAACCCGGGCCTACTTATCGGCAAGACATAGCCTTTGAGTCTGATCTTCACTTCGATCACTCTGGTATGATGTGATCATGTGAACAGAACGGAGACGAGAAGAATCAAGAATCCGTCCGTGTCTAGATAGGAATTGTAAAAAAAGATGGAGTGGCAATTCTGGGAGAAGCTGGGGAGGGGGTCAATTCTGGGAGAATTGCCCAAAAGAACTGGCCCTAAGACGATTGTGGTTGAGCTGATGGTGATTCGTTCAAGACTACTACTGTAACTTCAAGTGGTGCTTGGTACTAGTACTGGTACAGTACCGTACGTTTGGGCGTGCAATTCGTGGCGTTGCCGACCAGGCAGACCGCGCACGCACGCATGTATGGCCGAGGTCCGGACGTCACGGGCACCAGGTCCCAGGACCACGAGACGAGAGGACCGTATGGCTGCCGATCAACCTTGGTATGGTAGGAAACGGAAATCCAGCCAGGAACACCTCGTTCAGGGAGATCACGGAGCGTCAGAACTGGCCGGCTAAATTAAGTTATCCCAGTACACGGCGCCGCCGGACGGACCGGCCCGAACTCGTAGTCCTTGCCGACGATGGCCATCCCTGCAAGCTCGAACCAGCCCCCTGCTCACCCCTCCCCTCTTGCGCACGAGCGTTGCGCCTCATGGTGTGCGAGGCGACCGGCGCGGAGATGATGTGGTGATGCATATGGGTGGCGACGGGGGAACACACAGTGGGACGGCGTGCTGGATTCGCGGGTACTGGTGCCATGTCCCGCCGCAGCTGACGGGATGGTTTTTGCTGCAATCCTCATCGACAGAGTTGCAACCTATGTCTTGTAGAGCTGGAACCGGCGGCCACTGGTGCTGGAATCAGACGCGTCTCTCACCACCGACTTGGGTTATGCTGGGACCAGCTTTATGCTTTTGCTGGAACTTGCTAGTGTTTTTGCTACATCGGCTCTTTTTTTTGGAATTTTGCTTCCTGTGATTTTTGCTACAACTGGACGCTTCTCTCTCAGCCGATACAGATTTCTTTGCTGGAACCAGCTTAATGTTTTGCTGGAACGTGTTAGTATTTTTGCTACATCGATTGTTCTTATGTTTTTTTTTGCTTTCTTATTTTTGTTGGGACCGGACGCCTCTCACCGCCCACATGGTTTTTGCTGGAACCAACTTTTTGTTTTGCTGGAACATGCTTTTTTTTGCTACATCGACTTCTCTTTTTTGGATTTGCTTCATGTGATTTTTGCTACAACCGGTGTTGTTGTTGGTTGGAACCGCCTCTTTGTTTTGCTTCAACCGATCATTTGGGAGGTTTTGTTACCGAGATTGTTTTACTGGATCATGGCAGTGCTAGTCGACGATGGTGGTGAGCTGGAGCCGATGACACGAGAGATTTTTGCTACAACCACATGGACCATGCGCTGGAACGACAAACGACAGTGCACTGGTACTGCCGGGGCCGATGACATCGACGAACACCGTTGCGTCTAGCGAAGGAGCAGCTCGACAGAGAAGATGCAGGGCACGCGGCGACTGCGCTCTGTCCTTTTCTGGATGCCCTGCGAGGGGTGGGAGTTGGGGACGAAGAAAAAGGATAAGATCTGAACGGTTGGAACGGAATCATCGAACGGGCAGGGTGTGACCGGCCCAATTTTGGGCCGGCGCGCCGGTGCCTATGACTGCCCTATTCTGTCTGTTATATGGCCTTCATCCAATCTACGTAGTATAAGGTTTTAGTTCGTTACCAATGGAAAGAAGTTCACCTGAGTTTCCCCGGACGCGGTTAGGGCCAACTCCAATGCACCGCCCCAAATGGTCTGGCCGCGTTCGTTTGGGGCTAAACGGACATAAAACACGCTCAGCACACGGGAGAAGACGGACAAATGTCTGTTTTCGATCCACTTTCGATCCATTCTCGGCCAAAACACACAAGCAGACAGGCGCGGCGCGTGCTCTTGTCCTCTCCTGTCCCCCCTGTTGGGGACACACTCGCCCCTTTTTCTTCTCCCCCACCCCCGCCCTAGCCGCCGCTGCCATTTTCTCGCCCGCCCTAGCCCAGCCGACCACAGAACAATAGCGCCGGCAGTCTGCCGCTATATCTACGGCTGCGGGATTTGGCGCATCTCGGCAGCCTGCGAATGCCCGTTGCCATGGGTTGACCGGCTACCGGGTCGCACAACCATGGCAACGCCTCCGCGTCTCATGCAGGTACTGAATCCGCCTCTAACCGCTTAGATCTATCCCGCCGGCAGTTCGCCAATAAAGACACGGTTGGCCACCTGTCCAGGCTCGGCCCTGGCCCATCGGCTAGTCGGTTCACCGTTGCCGCTCATAAAGTATGACGTTTGTCCGCGGCAGGTCGTGCGCCGTGTTTCGACCACGCCGGAAGATTCTGGATGGGTGTTCATCAAGTGCAATAAAGATAGGACGCGGATAACCACCACACGTGTGGGCGTTAAGGGGTCTGGCCACACGTTTTGTGTGGTGTCTAAGAGAACCAGCCCACACGCCTACGTGTGGGCGAAACAAGTAATGCCCACACACCTCTTTTTTTGCCTCACAGTCCCTCCCACATGCCTACGTGTGGACAAAATCGATAACGCCCACATGCACGTACTCACGGCCCCGCACGCTCTGCGTGGCAGTCATCACGCGTCCCCGCAGTTGCCATCGTCCGGACCCTCTTCCATGTTCGTTTAACTGCAATTGCCATGTTGCTGAACTATAGTTGCCATGGTTGCTCAACTGCAGTTGCCATCTCAGGTCAAGTGCGAGATGCCATTTTTGGACAACTGCAGCTGTTGCCATGTATGGTCTGGTCTACTACAGTTGCCATGATTTGAAAAACTTTAGGGGTTGTCACCTACTAACACTAGGCAGTTGCCGTGTAGCACTACAAAAAAGGCATGGGAAAAACATTTTGGGTAAAGAGGGAGTTGCCATCTGCTTACAAGCAACTAGGGCAGTTGCCATGTACCATGTAGAACACATGGCAACTTGAGGTAAAAAGAGAGAGTTGCCATCTGCTTACAAGCACGCTAGGGCAGTTGCCATGTACGCTGCAACACACATGGCAACTGACAGCTTTGGGTGTGGGAGAAGAGATGGGTGTGTGGGCGAACTGATAAACGCCCACACATCAGCCCTTTTGCGTGCGTGAAAACTGACGTGTGGGCGAACTGCTAAACGCCCACACCCCAGCCATTCCGCGTTGTGAAAATGGCGTGTGGGCGACCAGATGAATGCCCACACACCATCCCAGTCCTACGTGGCATAAAAAATCTGCTAGAACACACCAGGATTCGTGCAAAATTGGTTGGACGAGGATCCATGCGTGTGGGTGAGTTGCCAGACGCCTACATGTGTGGGCGTTAGTCTTTCTGTAAAGATAAGGTGCGTGCTTCTTTTCACAGTTGTGCTCCCGGATTCGGCAAATGTTTGACAACTTATACTCAAATTTGTGTGTAGGATGGATGCAAGTTTTGGTATTGGAAAAAAAATACATCGATCTATTGATAGCATGAAATTTGGTAGATTCTCGTGCACTCCTTGCTAGAATAGAGGCTAGAGATGAGACTAGAGATGATATTAGATGTGAAGCAACATCCACTTCTTTAGAATCGAAGAAGAAAGAAGTGTGCAAGCTCGAGAAGTCGCAGATCAACAATGAGGACATAGAGAAGATATTAATCCAATTAGTGAGAGCAGTTATGGAAATTTGAAAGTGCGTTACGTCGACTAGATGGGGGTGAATAGGTGATTTTTATGAATTCTTCACTGAGGAATTTCAGGGTGAGGAAATTACTAAGCGAAGAACTACTTGTAGCAGAATAAGTACTCAGGTATAAGCATACAAAGCAACAGCATAGTCATCATGATGAAATGAAAGACAAACACAGAGTACAGAAAGCGTAAACACAGGATAAGCAGGACGAAGACAAACTGGCTGAATAAAATAGGATTGATGAATTAGAGAAAGTCTTCAGTCAAAGTCTTCACACAGTAATGATCAGGTTCATCAACACATAATTGAGGAAATGGAAGGGTTGAGGAAATAGAACCAGTAGGCTTGGTGAAGACAATGATTTGGTAGACCAGTTCCAACTGCTGTGACAGTTGTATGTCTGGTTGGAGCGGATGAGTATTTAAACTCAAGGACACACATTCCTGGACACACAGTCCTCACCGTATTCTCCTTGAGCTAAGATTACACAGACCTCGCCCAACAGTAGTGGTAAGTCTTCATAGGTGACTTCCAAAACCTTCACAGACTTGGTCACTCGACAACCCACAATTCCTCTTGGATGCTCAGACCATGACGCCTAACCGTCCGGAGGATACACAATCCTCAACGGTAACAAGCGTCGGTTCCACACAGGAACAATCTCTTCAGTGATGCTCAATCACTTTGGGGTTTGTAGGATTGGGTTTGGGATTTGGGTTTTCCTCGCTTGATGATTTTCGCTCAAAGTCCTCGGAGGAAGGGATGCTCTCAAATGACAAGTGTTAGTTTCACTCGGAGCAGCCAACTAGCTAGTGGTTGTAGGGGGCGGCTATTTATAGCCTAGGGAGCAGCCCGACATGATAAGACATAAATGCCCTTGGCTGATATGACCGTTAGGTGGTAGGATATTTTGGGACAGCTGGCGCGTGGCACAACAATGGTCGGATTTGAGGTTCGAATTCCTCAGGGCTATCATGTTCCTCACTGTGTAGGCAATTCGCACTGGCGAATTCCTAACTCCTCGGTCAGAACAAATTCCTCAGAGACCAGAAGATCTTCGTCTTTGTCACTAAAGAAATTGACTAAACTGATATGAGATTTCCAATGGCTTCACTCAAAGGATTGGGTAGGTGTAGGATTTTGAGACGAGCATCACTTGAAAATCAGTTTCCTTAGTATTACCTCGACCCCCTTTAACAGTACGGTGTTTCCTATGACTCAAGAAGAAGAAAATGAAACTACGAAAAAGTCTTCACGCTTCATAATCCTCGCATGAATATCCAAGTCTTCAAGGTCACACCAATTTCTTCACTTTCAAAGTCTTCACGAGAACCAAAGTCTCCAGTCGAAGACATTCATTTTTAGGGGTCGACTTTAACTGTAAATATCAAACTCCTCATTGACTTATAGAGCCTGTGTACACTCACAAACACATTAGTCCCTTAACCTATAAGTCTTCAATACACCAAAATCACTAAGGGGCACTAGATGCACTTACAATCTCCCCCTTTTTGGTGATTGATGATAATATAGGTTAAGTTTTCAACGGGGATAAACATATGAATTGAAAGTGCTCAATATTGAGGAATTTGATTGCAAGATATAGAAGAACTCCCCCCGAGGATGTGCATAGTGAGGAATTTGCTTTTGAAGCAATGCACATTTGAAGAGTAGAATCATGGAGAACTCCCCCCATATCTTGTAATTCATACACGCATTTAACCTATGGAATGAAGAATTTGAAATGCATGATGAAATATGGTGACCGATGTAATTCAGCATGCGTGCATAGCATATATGAGGAAATAGCATGCAGAAAAAATAGAGCAAAAGTATCAGGTCACCATCGGACTTAAGCTTACAACTCAGTCAACAAACACTTCAGAAGAGCGAGAGTTGCAACTTAACAGAAAAACGCCCATATAGATAGACCCTCTTGAAGACTAACTCAAATTTCCCCCCTTTGTCATCAAATGACCAAAAGGAACGAAAAATGAGGACTAAAGCCCTTGAAGAATTTTATAACGCAATTGATGGAGGAGCGCCTGTGTTGTTGGAGTAGGGCCTGCCACAGTGTCGTCCAAGTCTTCATTTTCATCAGTCTCACGGGATGAGGAATATGAGCTGGGCACCAAAGGAGGAACTTCGACCTTCTTGAATTTCTTTGGAGGAGGCTTAGACCAGCCGAAGTCCTGCTTGGAGCCCATCTGCTTGAGATCTTCATCACCGTAGAGATGAGTCAGGACAGCCCAGGTGCGATCAAAAACGTCATTGAGATAGTAGTGGTTCTTCTTCTTTGAATTATATGTGGCAGTCATGTTGTGAAGAATTTAACCAAACTGATGTTTGACCCATTTATGATTGTGATCCACCTTCTGATGAAGACTGAGGAGAAGTTCACGATCAGTTATCACCCTTGGAGCTGTGACCTGAGGACTTTGCTTTGAGGCATTGGCGGCAGAGTCATGAGTAGCAGAGTCATCATTGGTGGAATATGAGGCAGCTTTGAGACACTGTCCATCCAATGGTCGACTGCCCTCATCAATAATTGCAGTGGCCTTGCCCTTTTCATCAGCCGAGGAAAACGTTCGCTTGAGGACTTCGATTGGGGGCAAGAAACTGCCATGATTGAGTGTGTCAGCTTCGTAGTTGAGTGAAGACCTTGATCTGAGGAATCTCATAATCCAAGGAGCATAAGGCTTTAACTCAAAAGGAGACATCGCAACATTTGCCAAAGTCCTCATGAAGAAGTCATGGTAGTTCACCGGAATACCGTGCATGATATTGAAGAGCAGATTCTTCATGATGCCAACAACTTCTTCATCATTCGAGTCGTGGCCTTTGATAGGACTTAGAGTATTGGTCAGAATGCGGTATACTGTCCTTGGCACATATTGCAATTCCTTCACAAGGAACTTTGTCCTGGAGGCTTGACCAGGCTTCAATGGCTTCATCAGAACTTGCATGAAGTGATTAGACAGCTCAGTTTCAGAGTAGATGAGACACGCACCTTCTGGGGGAGGACTGACAGGCATGGCACGAAGCAATTCAGTTGCCGGTGCCTTATAGTGAGTATTTTCTGTCATCCAGTCCAACACCCATGAGTTCACATCTTCAACATTGCCAGTGATGTGCAGCGTCGCATAGAACTGAAGAATGAGTTCTTCATTCCAATCACAGATGTTCGTGCAGAAGTTAAGCAGTCCAGCATCATGAATAGCAGCGAGGACTGGTGCGAAGCATGGCAGTGATTCCATATCAACATGAGGAATATGCTCATGGTCGAAGACTTTGTCTTTGTTGAAAAGTACTGAGGAATAGAAGTTGGTTTGGCTGGCAGTCTAGAAGCGCTTCCTTCTCAGACGAGCAGAGTCATATGGATTATAGTCAGTGAAGAACACATGCTCATTGAAGAAAGCATCAACCTTGAATTTTGGAGTCTTGGAGAAGGGATTCTTCGGCTTTGGCTGAGGAGTATCAGTCAGTTGAAGAATAACCTCAGGAATCACAATCTCCGGAGCCACAGGCTGAGGAATATCAGCTTCTGCTTCAGTAGCAGCATGGGCCTTCATTTCTTCATCAGCTTGGTCATCAACACTAGTGGCTGGAATCTCTTCATGAATGGAAGGGGTGGTCTGAATTTCTTCAGAGCCCATCAGAACTTCAGTTGGTGCTGGGGACTGAGGAATTTGTTGGAGTGGTGTGAACAGAGGAGAGTTGGGGTGCTGACTGTCCCAAAAATCCTCGTTCATCACAGGTGTGGTGCTCCCAATGTCCACATCCTCATCCTCTTCCATTTCTTCAATGCCGACCTCTTCAACTGTGAACTGAGGCGTTGACGATGATACCTGGGGAGTTGAAGTGATAGCATCCACTTCAATTTCTTCATCCATCCGCTCTATGGAAGCAGCAGAGGGATCTTCTTCAGCAGATTCATCAGGAATCTCATAATCTTCACCATAAGGAACAAGTTCCTTTGATGGCATGCTTGAGAGAGGAACATCATCGATAGGGTTCTCAATAGAGCTCATCAAAATCTTCGCCTTCTTGGGTGCAGAAGATTCCGAGGAAATAGATGCCTTCCTTTTCTTCAGAGCGGCTCTCTCTGCAGCTTTTGTTTTCTTCACTTCCAGAGCAGAAGGAAGAATTGGGCTTGGTGTTGGTGCAGGCGGAGCAGAGGGAATTGGATCAATTTCTTCAGGCACAACTAATGCAGTTGGCCTGTCTTGTGTAGTTTCTTCAGGCACAGCTTCAGATTCTTTAGTTGTCCTAACTTGTTCTTCAGGCGCAACACTAGTGGTTTCCCTAACAGTGTCTTCAGCGACTGGTATTTCTTCAGCCCTGGTGCTAACAATTTCATCAGCAGCCTGATTTTCATCAGCGGTGCTGGCATGTCCTTCAGTCGGCTGGGCAGATGCTTCAGCCGAGGGAATCTCAATGTGCGATGGATCAACAACATTGGAGGTGAATTTCTTCGCCATTTTGACGAATCTGACTTTGGCTCCCAGCCATTCTGCCTTATAGGTGTCAAATTCATCTCTGAGCTTCTTGATCTCAGATTGCAGTGCAATGAGCTGCTTAGGCGATAACCTCAGAATGTTATCCTTCAGATAGCGTTGCTTCTTGTACTGGGCTTTCTTAGCAACTCTGGCTTGATCATATTTCCATTTTTTTAGCAATGAACACCGTCAACATGTGAGTTTTTTGTCCAGGAGTGAGGTCTAGCTCAGGAAATGGAGTGTTAGGATCTTTGTGCCAGAGGTCAATAAAGTCCAGGATCTTCTTTGGATCCAATAGTAGAGGCACACCACTTCCTTTGGCTCTAGCGGCCCTTTGCTGTCTATCTTTGATGATATTAGCTAATTCATCATCATCATCAGAAGGCACTTGAAAAGCAACTTGTTTCTTATGAGGACTTGGTCTAGTGCCTCGTCCTGCAGTGGCCTTGGTCTTCAGCAAAATTGGACTTTTTGAAGACAGATGAGGAACTGAAGAACTTGCAGAAGCTCCTGAGGCAATAGAGATGCCTATGGTCCTTTGGCACATGGCGAGATGCACAGGTGCAGAGGACTTTGTCGGAGGAGCTAAGGGTTTTGAAACCCAAGGAACTGGTGCAGCTCGAGGAACTGGGGCAGCTTGAGGAATTTGCCTTGATGGCACAGAGGAGCTTGGCCGTGAGGGCATTGCTGAGGAACTTGGCTGTGAGGGCATTGTTGAGGAAATTGGTTTTCGAGCAGGCTTATTGGGCATAGCCTTATTGCTCGTGGTGGCCTCAGCAGCGGCAGCAGCAGAATCTTCGTTGAATTTCTTCACTGCTTCTTTGGCCTGCTTGGCCAACTTAGCTTGCCGCATGGCCCATTCGTCAGCATAATCCTCACCACGTTGAACGCTTGTTGGATCAGCTCTTTGGCCAGGTGCCAATGGAGGTCTTGAGCATGGAGGGTGAAGAGCGAATTTCTTCATATATTTAGGAGTGACATATCTGTACTCCCTCCATTCTCATGCCCATTTTCTTTCGATCCTCTGTATGCGCACTTTGTGCTCATTCTTGGTTTCTTTGCCGTGGGTTGCCTCATTAGGCATGCAGTAGCCTGAGTAAATGTCATCAGGGATCTCAAACGCAGTGTTGACTTCCAATTTCTTTCCTCCTTTCCGAGGCCTTTTACCATCTGCCATTTTCTTTAGCTGAGGAATTTGAACAATAGAGTTCTCTGAGGAAGTATGCAACTTTTCTTCGAGGAACGCTGCAAATGAATTAAGTTGATGAGAACCTAGTGATTCGGCAGCTGACATGTGTACCTATGAACAGAGTATAGGTGCGAAGAATTTGGAGAGGTCATATGCATTCTCAGAAGTTTTTGCAAAAAGGAACAAGTTTGAGGAAATTGACCAGTTGTGTCTTGAAGAATTTCACTAAGCGTTCTTTGACTTAGGTTCCAGAGCTGTGTGGATTGTGAGATTCACACAATTGAGGAATCATGAAGAAAAACGTCACTTAGAGAAACAGATCAAGACAAGAAGATTGTGCTAGGTGTTTAGAGTGTGGAATTTGAATAATAAACACCTTTTGAGGATTTGATGAAAATCATCAGTAGTAACAAAGGCAGTAAAAATAACTTTTAATTACCCTTGATGAAGAACACGACGAACAGGAAGTGTAGATTGAGAAGTTCGTCAGTCCAGATCTTCCACACCCTAACTTGGTGGAGGAAGACGTCTACGGCGGCGGTGGAGAGAAGATGTCCACGGCCAGCGCGAGTACGACGGCAACGAGGTCGAGGCAGTGAAGCTCTTCCTCACCAGCGATGATGGAAGTAGCAGCGGCGCTAGGTTTTGAGAGCTCGAGCGAGGGAGTGAGGTCGAGCGGAGTAAAAACAAAGTGAGCAGGGGAGGGGGTATTTATAGCTGAGGTGAAAAACCGCTCGTCCGAGGAAATTGGACGAACATGCCCCTGACCCTTCTCATTCGCGTGACATGTGTCACCCACGTACTGAGAGGTGGCGATCATGTGAGATCGTGGGTGAGTAGATAAGTTTATCATGGGATGTGTAACGGTTTGAGCGGCAAAAGCCGAAAATTCAGATAAGAATATTTTAAAGTTTTGTTCGCAATTTCTTTAGCTGACAAGGACACCGTGAAGAATTTGAACGAGTTTCAAATAGAACGCACATGAAGAATTTGTGAACAGACTGGGTTGAGTTTAGCATAGAGGGGGAAAGAGTCCGATCACATTCACTTAGCAGAAAAGTCAACTTGAAGAATTAGCAATAAGTGAATGCTGTATAGGACATAAAAACTCAAGAATATATATAGTCAATGAAGAACAACGACGGAAGAAGTGAAGACAATGCAAAGTTGAAGAATTTGAAAAAAAACTGAGGAATTTCAAAAATGAAGAAAAACTCAAATTGAAGATTTTCAACTTTGGTTGGTGGCATAACCCACCGTATAAGAATGATGATTTTAGACACCGCGTACAATTGTCGTAGGGTTTTGAGAATCAATTTCTTCACACTTAGAGGGTTAGTCTTCATTGATTGAAGAAAAATGTTACTTCGTGTGTTGCACTTATAAGTCATCAAGTCAGCATAAGTGTTAGGATGTGTGTCCTGTTCAAAGAACATTCGAAGATTCTATGATATTTAGCTCACACCGCAACTTGCTAAATCTCTTCTCATCCAAGGGCTTTGTGAAGATATCGGCCAGCTGGTCTTCAGTATTTGCGTGGTCGATGGAGATGTCGCCCTTCAACACATGGTCACGAAGAAAATGATGACAAATTTGGATGTGCTTTGTCTTCGAGTGCTGAACTGGGTTGTGAGCAATCTTGATAGCACTCTCATTGTCGCAGTAGAGTGGCACATTCTTCACATTGATGCCATAGTCCTTGAGGGTTTGCTTCATCCATAGCAATTGAGCACAGCAAGATCCAGCAGCAATGTACTCAACTTCTGCAGTGGAGAGTGATACGCAGTTCTGCTTCTTCGAGGAACAACATACCAAGGATCGTCCGAGGAAATGACATGTGCCTGACGTTGACTTGCGGTCCACCCGATCACCAGCATAGTCAGAGTTTGAATGTCCAATGAGATCAAAGGAAGAGCCCTTGGGATACCATGATCCAAGTGTTGGTGTGTGAGCTAGATATCGAAGAATATGCTTCACAGCCTTATGGTGTGATTCCTTTGGTGTAGCTTGAAATCGGGCACACATGCAAACTAAGCATAATATCCGGCCTAGATGCACATAGGTACAATAAAGAGCCAATCATGGAGTGGTATACCTTTTGATCGAAGTGTTTACCATTTTCATCATTGCATAGATGGCCATTTGTGGGCATAGGGATTTTGACGCCTTTGCAATCTTGCATGCCGAATTTCCTCAACACATCCTTGAGGTATTTCTCCTGAGATATGAATATGCCATTGTATTGTTGACGAATTTGAAGACCTAAGAAGAATTTCAATTCTCCCATCATAGACATTTGATATTCTTCACTCATCATATAGGCAAATTCATCACTGTAACGTTGGTTAGTACAGCCAAAGATAACATCATCAACATATATTTGGCACATGAATAATTCATCATCATATGTTTTGGTGAAAAGAGTTGGGTCAAGTGAACCGGGTTTGAAGCCTTTCTTCATGAGGAATTCCTTCAGTGTGTCATACCACACCCGAGGTGCTTGCTTGAGGCCATAGAGGGCCTTGTTGAGTCTATAGATGTGATCTAGAAATTTTGGATCCTCAAAACCTGGTGGTTGAGCAACATATACTTCTTCCTCAAGCTTACCATTGAGGAATGCACTTTTCACATCCATTTGATGTAAGATGATATTATGATGGTTAGCGTAAGCAAGCAATATGCGAATAGCCTCAAGTCTAGCAACAAGTGCAAAAGTTTCATCGAAATCAATTCCTTCAACCCGTGTGTAGCCTTGAGCTACAAGACGAGCCTTATTCCTCACCATGAGGCCATTTTCATCTTGTTTGTTGCGGTAGATCCATTTGGTACCGATGATGTTGTGCTTGCGTGGGTCTGGTCGCTTGACAAGCTCCCACACATTGTTGAGCTCGAATTGATGCAATTCATCTTGCATGGCTTGAATCCACTCAGATTCCATGAAGTAATTCAAAGGTACGAGAAGTGGTCATGATATTCTTCGAGGGATGTTTGGCTCTAGTGATCTTTCCAACCTCACAAGCCCCACAAAGATGATCTTTGAGGAATTTGACACCCTCGATGCCAAGGACATGCTTCTTCTTCACAAGTGTATGCAAGTTCCTCATCCCAGCATGACCAAGTCGTCGATGCCATAGCCAACATTCTGAAGCTTTTGCAAGTAGACATGTGGCAGGCTGTGGTCCTACAGAGAAATAAACAATGTACAAGTCTCCTTTCCTAAAGCCTTCGAAGACTTTGGAGTTGTCAGATTCCATTAGCACAATGCAATGATATTTGCCAAAGACAACAACCATATCAAGATCACAATGCATTGAGACATACATGAGGTTGAATCATAAGGACTCGACAAGCATGACTTTGTCCATGTGTCTATCCTTTGAGATTGCAACCTTACCTAGATCCAATACCTTGCTTTTGCCTTTGTCAGTGTACGTGATATGCTTCAGATGAGATGGTGACAAATCAGTGTCCATCAACAAGTTCCTGTCACTAGTCATGTGATTTGTACATCCACTGCCGAGGACCCACTCAGTAGCTTTGGGTTGATCATCCTTCAGATGAATTAGTGCAACTTACGAACCCATATAATTCATCAATGAAGAATATGATATCAATTTCATCAACAGTAACACATATAGAAGTATGAGGATGTGAGAGATGAATGGTTCATTTCTTCATGATTAGCTTGCGTCCTTTCAAGCACATTCAGGTCTCCAGCAAATTCTTCAGACGATCAAGTTCGTCTGGAGACCTGACCCTGCATAAGAGATTAGTTCTTTTTCTTCACCACCCACATCTAGAGGGGTGACAAAGAGTTCATCATTCTGCGAGCTCCATAAGAAAAAGATGGCATAGAAGCCAGTGCACTTCGTTTCACAGAAGAGTGGTTAGGATAAGCATATGAATAAGCAGAGAAATTCTGTGAGGACTTATGAACATAATGGTTTGAAGAATAATGCACATATTCATGGCCCTTAGACTTTCCCTGCGAAACAAAAGTGTTAGCATGATGATGTTCATATGAGGATTTTGATCCATGTGAGGAATTTGATCCATATGGGACTTGGATCCATATGAATATTTTGATCCATATGAAGAATTTGATCTGGGGTTCCTATTCTTCACGGGTGGTGTCATGATGGCATTCACCTGAAGATTCTCAAGGCACCTTTTAGGAACCCATATTTTCTTCATAGGGGGACCATTCCTGCAATTAGTTCCAACATATCGAGCAAATACTTCACCATCCTGATTCTTAAACAGTTTATAGTTGGAGTCAAATGACTCATCAGAGGAATATGAAGAATCAGAGGTAAAGCCAGATAAAGTGCATGTATCTACAGGAGGTCCTTTCACAGCAACCCATGATGTTTTGGGATATTGCTCAGGTTTCCAGTAGGTCCCATCAACATTGAGTTTCCTCTCAAAGGCAATACCCTCTTTCCTAGGGTTCCTGTTCAAGATATGCTTTTTGAGCACATCACATAGAGTCTGATGCCCTTTGAGGCTTTTGTAAATGCCTGTCACATACAATTCCTTCAGCCCTGCATTATCGTCAGTGATACATGTGGTATCCTCAGATGAGGAATTTGTGACCACAGAGACCATTGAAGAATTTGCAGCAACAGAAGCATTTGAACATTCAGGTGATGAATTAGTAGATTCACGCTCAATGCATTTCAGACATGGTGGAATAAATTCTTCCTGAGCAGAACTGATATGTTGAGCAAGCAATGAATCGTTTTCCTTCTGAAGATCTTCAGAACTCGCTTTTAACTTCTCAAGATCTTGCTTTCTCTGAAGAAATTCATAAGAAAGCTTCTCATGATTAGTTAAGAGAGTGTTATGATGATTTTGAAGGTTGTCAAACTTTGTTTGAAGTCTCTGAAGATTATCTGTCAGAGTCTTAGTTCGATTCAATTCCTCACCCAACAGATCATTGCTTCTGTCTAATTGATTTTGAATCTTTTTTCTAAAGCCTTCTGTTGTTTAACAACAATTTTAGCAAGTTTCGAGTAGCTAGGCTTGAGATTGTCATCAGATTCATCCTCACTAGAGTCAGAGGGGGAATGTTTGAGTACCTTGGAACCTTTTGCCATAAAGCAGTAGGTGGGAGCATAGTCATCGGCGCTCTTGTCAGCAGAGCTGGGGAGGTCATTTTCTTCAATGTTGAAGATGGACTTGCTGACATAAGCAGTAGCGAGAGCTAGGCTAGCCACACCTGAGTCTGATCCCTCAGATTCCTCCTCTTCCACATTATCCTCAGATTCCGCTTCAGAGTCCATTTCCTTGCCAATGAATGCCTGGGCCTTCTTGGAACTGCTCTTCTTGTGAGATGAAGACTTTGAAGATTTTGATGATGAAGACTTTGAAGATTTCTTCTTCTTCTTTGAGTCATCAAAATCGTCATCTTTGTACTTCTTCTTCTTTGATTCCTTTTCCCACAGAGGATAATCAGACATATAGTGACCAGGTTTCTTGCATTTGTGGCAAGTTCTCTTTTTGTAGTCACGAGATGAGGAATCATCATTTCTTGAAGACTTTCCAAAACGACCGCGGCGAGAGTCTGGAATTTCCTCACGAGCATTGCTAGCTCCTGGCTCAATTCTTCAGGATCACCAAGGATGCTACCAGAGTCTTCAGCTTCGGACTCAGATACTGCCTTGGCCTTCAGTGCATGTGATCTTCCGTAGCTTGGTCCATAGAGATCTCTCTTCTCAGCAAGCTGGAATTTATGAGTATTTAGCCTCTCAAGGATATCAGCGGGATCAAGTGACTTATAATCAGCTCGCTCTTGAATCATCAGTGCAAGGGTGTCGAATGAAGAATCAAGTGATCTCAACAATTTATTCACCACCTCATGGTCGGTGATGTCAGTGGCACCAAGTGCTTGAAGCTCATTTGAGATGTCAGTGAGGCGATCGAAGGTTTGCTGAACATTTTCGTTGTCGAGTCTTTTGTAGCGGTTGAAGAGATTGCGAAGAACATCAACTCGGGAGTCACGTTGAGTTGAGACTCCTTCGTCGACCTTTGATAGCCTGTCCCAAATCAGCTTGGCAGTTTCCAGGGCACTCACTTTGCCGTACTGTCCTTTGCTTAGATGGCCACATATGATATTCTTCGCTTGAGAATCGAGTTGCTTGAATCTCTTTACATCAGCAACATTCATAGACGGAGTGACTGAGGGAACGCCATTTTCCACAACGTACCAGAGATCGTTATCAATTGCCTCAAGATGCATACGCATCTTGTTCTTCCAGTAGGGGTAGTGAAGGAAATATGCCCTAGAGGCAATAATAAAGTTATTTTTTATTTCCTTATTTCATGATAAATGTTTATTATTCATGCTAGAATTGTATTAACGGGAAACATAATACATGTGTGAATACATAGACAAACATAGTGTCACTACTATGCCTCTACTTGACTAGCTTGTTGATCAAAGATGGTTGTGTTTCCTAACCATAGACATGAGTTGTCATTTGATTAACGGGATCACATCATTAGGAGAATGATGTGATTGACTTGACCCATTCCGTTAGCTTAGCACTTGATCGTTTAGTATGTTGCTATTTGCTTTCTTCATGACTTATACATGTTCCTATGACTATGAGATTATGCAACTCCCGTTTACCAGAGGAACACTTTGTGTGCTACCAAACGTCACAACGTAACTGGGTGATTATAAAGGAGCTCTACAGGTGTATCCAAAGGTACATGTTGAGTTGGCGTATTTCGAGATTAGGATTTGTCACTCCGATTGTCGGAGAGGTATCTCTGGGCCCTCTCGGTAATGCACATCACTATAAGCCTTGCAAGCAATGTGACTAATGAGTTAGTTGCAGGATGATGCATTACATAACGAGTAAAGAGACTTGCCGGTAACGAGATTGAACTAGGTATTGGGATATAGACGATCGAATCTCGGGCAAGTAACATACCGATGACAAAGGGAACAACTATGTTGTTATGCGGTTTGACCGATAAAGATCTTCGTAGAATATGTGGGAGCCAATATGAGCATCCAGGTTCCGCTATTGGTTATTGACCGGAAACGTGTTTCGGTCATGTCTACATAGTTCTCGAACCCATAGGGTCCGCACGCTTAAGGTTTCGATGACAGTTTTATTATGAGTTTATGAGTTTTGATGTACCGAAGGAGTTCGGAGTCCCGGATGAGATCGGGGACATGACGAGGAGTCTCGAAATGGTCGAGACATAAAGATCGATATATTGGACGACTATATTCGGACTTCGGAAAGGTTCCGAGTGATTCGGGTATTTTTTCGGAGTACCGGAGAGTTACGGGAATTCGCCGGGGAGTATATGGGCCTTATTGGGCCATACGGGAATAGAGGAGAGAGGCCAAAAGGAAGGAGGCCTGCGCCCCCCCTTTGGTCCGAATTGGACAAGGGGTGCAGCCCCCTTTTCCTTCTCCCTCTCCTCCTCTTTCCTTCTCTCCTACTCCAACATGGAAGGAGGGAGTCCTACTCCCGGTGGGAGTAGGACTCCCCATGGCGCGCCCCCTCCTAGGCCGGCCGCCCCCTCCCCCCTTGCTCATTTATATACGGGGGCAGGGGGCACCTCTAGACACACAAGTTGATCTTTGTGATCGTTCCTTAGCTGTGTGCGGTGCCCCCCTCCACTATATTCCACCTCAGTCATATCATAGCGGTGCTTAGGCGAAGCCCTGCGTCAGTAGAACATCATCATCGTTACCATGCCGTCGTGCTGACGGAACTCATCCCCGACACTCTGCTGGATCGGAGTCCGGAGATCGTCATCGAGCTGAACATGTGCTGAACTCGGAGGTGCCGTACGTTCGGTACTTGGATCGGTCGGATCGTGAAGACGTACGACTACATCAACCGCGTTGTCATAATGCTTCCGCTTACAATCTACGAGGGTACGTGGACATCACTCTCCCCTCTCGTTGCTATGCATCACCATGATCTTGCGTGTGCGTAGGATTTTTTTTGAAATTACTACGTTCCCCATCAGTGGCATCCGAGCCTGGTTTTATGCATAGATGTCATATGCATGAGTAGAACACAAGTGAGTTGTGGGCGATACAAGTCATACTGCTTACCAGCATGTCATACTTTGGTTCAGCGGTATTGTGAGATGAAGCGGCCCGGATCGACATTACGCGTACGCTTACGCGAGACTGGTTTCACCATTACGAGCACTCGTTGCTTAAAGGTGACTGGCGGGTGTCTGTCTCTCTCACTTTAGTTGAACCGAGTGTGGCTACGCCCGGTCCTTGCGAAGGTTAAAACAACACCAACTTGACAAACTATCGTTGTGGTTTTGATGCGTAGGTAAGAACGGTTCTTGCTAAGCCCGTAGCAGCCACGTAAAATTTGCAACAACAAAGTAGAGGACGTCTAACTTGTTTTTGTAGGGCATGTTGTGATGTGATATGGTCAAGACGTGATGCTATATTTTATTGTATGAGATGATCATGTTTTGTAACCGAAGTTATCGGCAACTAGCAGGAGCCATATGGTTGTCGCTTTATTGTATGAAATGCAAACGCCCTGTAATTGCTTTACTTTATCACTAAGCGGTAGCGATAGTCATAGAAGCAATAGATGGCGTAACGACAATAATGCTACGATGGAGATCAAGGTGTCGCGCCGGTGACGATGGTGATCACGACGGTGCTTCGGAGATGGAGATCACAAGCACAAGATGATGATGGCCATATCATATCACTTATATTGATTGCATGTGATGTTTATCCTTTATGCATCTTATCTTGCTTTGATTGATGGTAGCATTTTAAGATGATGTCTCACTAAATTGTCAAGAAGTGTTCTCCCTGAGTATGCACCGTTGTGAAAGTTCTTCGTGCTGAGACACCATGTGATGATCGGGTGTGATAGGCTATACGTTCAAATACAACGGGTGCAAAACAGTTGCACACGCGGAATACTCAGGTTAAACTTGACGAGCCTAGCATATACAGATATGGCCTCGGAACACGGAGACCGAAAGGTCGAACGTGAATCATATACTAGATATGATCAACATAGTGATGTTCACCAGTGAAAACTACTCCATCTCACGTGATGATCGGACATGGTTTAGTTGATTTGGATCACGTGATCACTTAGATGACTAGAGAGATGTCTGTCTAAGTGGGAGTTCTTAAGTAATATGATTAATTGAACTTAAATTTATCATGAACTTAGTCCTGGTAATATTTTGCAAATTATGTTGTAGATCAATAGCTCACGTTGTTGCTTTTATATGTTTATTTTGATATGTTCCTAGAGAAAACTGTGTTGAAAAATGTTAGTAGCAATGATGCGGATTAGATCCGTGATCTGAGGTTTATCCTCATTGCTGCACAGAAGAATTATGTCCTTGATGCACCGCTAGGTGACAGACCTATTGCAGGAGCAGATGCAGACGTTATGAACGTTTGGCTAGCTCAATATGATGACTACTTGATAGTTTAGTGCACCATGCTTAACGGCTTAGAATCGGGACTTCAAAGATGTTTTGAACGTCATGGACCATATGAGATGTTCCAGGAGTTGAAGTTAATATTTCCAGCAAATACCTGAGTTGAGAGATATGAAGTCTCCAACAAGTTCTATAGCTAAAAGATGGAGGAGAATTGCTCAACTAGTGAGCATGTGCTCAGATTGTCTGGGTACTTCAATTGCTTGAATCAAGTGGGAGTTAATCTTCCAGATAAGATAGTGATTGACAGAATCCTCTAGTCACCATCACTAAGTTACTAGAACTTCGTGATGAACTATAGTATGCAAGGGATGACGAAAACGATTCCCGAGCTTTTCGTGATGTTGAAATCGACGAAGGTAGAAATCAAGAAAGAGCATCAAGTGTTGATGGTTCACAAGACCACTAGTTTCAAGAAAAGGGCAAAGGGAAAGAAAGGGAAACTTCAAGTAGAATGGCAAACAAGTTGTCACTCCCGTGAAGAAGACCAAATCTGGACCAAAGCCTGAAACTAAGTGCTTACACTGCAAAGGAAATGGTCACTAGAAGCGGAAATGCCCTGAATATTTGGTGGATAAGAAGGATGGCAAAGTGAACAAGGGTATTTTTGATATACAGGTTATTGATGTGTGCCTTACTAGTGTTTATAGTAGCCCCTGAGTATTTGATACTTGTTCGGTTGCTAAGATTAGTAACTCGAAACAGGAGTTACAGAATAAACAGAGACTAGTTAAAAGGGAAGTGACGATGAGTGTTGGAAGTAGTTCCAAGATTGATATGATCATCATCGCACACTCCCTATACTTTCGGGATTAGTGTTAAACCTAAATAAATGTTATTTGGCGTTTGCGTTGAGCATGAATATGATTTGATCATGTTTATTGCAATACGGTTATTCATTTAAAGTCAGAGAATAATTGTTGTTCTATTTAGATGAATAAAACCTTCAAATGGTCATACACCCAATGAAAATAGTTTGTTGGATCTCGATCGTAGTGATACACATATTCATAATATTGATGCCAAAAGATGCAAAGTTAATAATGATAAGTGCAACTTATTTATGGCACCGCCGTTTGGGTCATATCGGTGTAAAGTGCATGAAGAAACTCCATAAAGATGGATTTTCAGAATCACTTGGTTATGAATCATTTGATGCTTGCAAACCGTGCCTTTTGGGCAAGATGACTAAAACTCCGTTCTTCGGAACAATGGAGCGAGCTACTAACTTATTGGATATAATACATACCGATGTATGCGATCCAATGAGTGTTGATGCTCGTGGCAAGTATCGTTATTTTCTGACCTTCACAAGATGATTTGAGCAGATATAGATATATTTACTTGATGAAACATAAGTCTGAAATAGTTGAAAGGTTCAAAGAATTTCAGAGTGAAGTGGAGAATCATCGTAACAAGGAAATAAAGTTTCTACGATCTGATCGTGGAGGAGAATATTTGAGTTACGAGTTTGGCCTTCATATAAAACAATGTGAAATAGTTTCGCAACTCACGCCACCTAGAACACCACAATGTAATGGTGTGTCCTAACGTCGTAATCGCACTTTACTAGATATGGTGCGATCTATGATGTCTCTTATCGGTTTACCACTATCGTTTTGGGGTTATGCATTAGAGATAGGTGCATTCACGTTTAATAGGGCACCATCTAAATCTGTTGAGATGACACCGTATGAACTATGGTTTAGCAGTAAACCTAAGCTGTCGTTTCTTAAAGTTTGGAGTTGCGATGCTTATATGAAAAAGGTTTTCAACCTGATAAGCTCAAAACCAAATCGGAGAAGTGCGTCTTCATAGAATACCCAAAGGAAACTGTTGGGTACACCTTCTATCACAGATCTAAAGGCAAAACATTCGTTGCTAAGAATGGATCCTTTCTAGAGAAGGAGTTTCTCTCGAAAGAAGTGAGTGGGAGGAAAGTAGAGCTTGATAAGGTAATTTGTACCTTCTCCCGAATTGGAAAGTAGTTCATCACAGAAATCAGTTCCAGTGATTCCTACACCAATTAGTGAGGAAGCTAATGATGATGATCATGAAACTTCAGATCAAGTTACTACAAAACCTCGTAGGTTCCGCACCAGAGTGGTACGGTAATCCAGTTCTGGAAGTCATGTTACTAGACCATGATGAACCTACGAACTATGAGGAAGCGATGGTGAGCCCAGATTCCGCGAAATGGCTTGATGCCATGAAATCTGAGATGGGATCCATGTATGAGAACAAAGTGTGGACTTTGGTGGAGTTGCCCGATGGTCGGCAAGCCATATTGTATAAATGGATCTTCAAGAGGAAGACAGATGCTGATAGTAGTGTTACTATCTACAAAGCTCGACTTGTCGCAAAAAGGTTTCGACAAGTTCAAGGTGTTGACTACAATGAGATTTTCTCAACTGTAGCGATGCTTAAATCTGTCCGAATCATGTTAGCAATTGCCACATTTTATGAAATCTGGCAAATGGATGTCAAAACCGCATTCCTTAATGGTTTTCTTAAAGAAGAGTTGTATATGATGCAACCAGAAGGTTTTGTCAATCCTAAAGGTGCTAACAAAATGTGCAAGCTCCAACGATCCATCTATGGACTAGTGCAAGCATCTCAGAGTTGGAATATACGCTTTGATAAGTTGATCAAAGCATATAGTTTTATACAGACTTGCGGTGAAGCCTGTATTTACAATAAAGTGAGTGGGAGCACTACCGCCTTTCTGATAAATATATGTGAGTAACATATTGTTGATCAGAAATGATGTAGAATTGTTCTGGAAAGCATAAAGGAGTATTTGAAAGGAGTTCTTTAAAATAAAGACCTCAGTAAAGCTACTTACATATTGAGCATCAAAATCTATTGAGATAGATCAAGACGCTTGATAAGTTTTTTCAATAAGTACATACCTTGTCAAGATTTTGAAGTAGTTCAAAATGGAATAGTCAAAGAAAGAGTTCTTGCCTGTGTTGCAAAGGTGTGAAATTGAGTAAGACTCAAATCCCGATCACGGCAGAAAATAGAAAAGAGAATGAAAGTCATTCCCTATGCCTCAGTCATAGGTTCTATAAAGTATGCTATGCTATGTACCAGACCTATTGTATACCTTGTTCTGAATCTGGTAAGGGAATACAATAGTGATCTAGGAGTAGATCACTGGACATTGGTCAAGAATATCCTTAGTGAGGACTAAGGAAATATTTCTCGATTATGGAGGTGATAAAAGAGTCCATCGTAAAGAGTTACATCGGTGCAAGCTTTCACACCGATCCAGATGACTCTAAGTCTCAATCTGGATACATATTAAAAGTGGGAGCAATTAACTAGAGTAGCTCCATGCAGAGCATTGTAGACATAGAATATTTGCAAAATACATACGGCTCTGAATGTGACAGACCCGTTGACTAAAATTCTCTCACAAGCAAAACATGATCATACCTTTGTACTCTTTGGGTGTTAATCACATAGCGATGTGAACTAGATTACTGACTCTAGTAAACCCTTTGGGTGTTGATCACATGACGATGTGAACTATGGGTATTAATCACATACAGATGTGAATGTTTGTGTTAATTCACATGGCGATGTGAACTAGATTATTGACTCTAGTGCAAGTGGGAGACTGAAGGAAATATGCCCTAGAGGCAATAATAAAGTTATTATTTATTTCCTTATTTCATGATAAATTTTTATTATTCATGCTAGAATTGTATTAACCGGAAACATAATACATGTGTGAATACATAGACAAACATAGTGTCACTAGTATGCCTCTACTTGACTAGCTTGTTGATCAAAGATGGTTGTGTTTCCTAACCATAGACATGAGTTGTCATTTGATTAACGGGATCACATCATTAGGAGAATGATGTGATTGACTTGACCCATTCCGTTAGCTTAGCACTTGATCGTTTAGTATGTTGCTATTTGCTTTCTTCATGACTTATACATGTTCCTATGACTATGAGATTATGCAACTCCCGTTTACCGGAGGAACACTTTGTGTGCTACCAAACGTCACAATGTAACTAGGTGATTATAAAGGAGCTCTACAGGTGTATCCAAAGGTACATGTTGAGTTGGCGTATTTCGAGATTAGGATTTGTCACTCTGATTGTCGGAGAGGTATCTCTTGGCCCTCTCGGTAATGCACATCACTATAAGCCTTGCAAGCAATGTGACTAATGAGTTAGTTGTGGGATGATGCATTACATAACGAGTAAAGAGACTTGCCGGTAACGAGATTGAACTAGGTATTGGGATACCGACGATCGAATCTCGGGCAAGTAACATACCGATGACAAAGGGAACAACGTATGTTGTTATGCGGTTTGACCGATAAAGATCTTCGTAGAATATGTGGGAGCCAATATGAGCATCCAGGTTCCGCTATTGGTTATTGACCGAAAACGTATTTCGGTTATGTCTACATAGTTCTCGAACCCGTAGGGTCCACACGCTTAAGGTTTCGATGACAGTTTTATTATGAGTTTATGAGTTTTGATGTACCGAAGGAGTTCGGAGTCCCGGATGAGATCGGGGACATGACGAGGAGTCTCGAAATGGTCGAGACGTAAAGATCGATATATTGGATGACTATATTCGGACTTCGGAAAGGTTCCGAGTGATTCGGGTATTTTTTCGGAGTACCGGAGAGTTACGGGAATTCGCCGGGGAGTATATGGGCCTTATTGGGCCATATGGGAATAGAGGAGAGAGGCCAAAAGGAAGGAGGCCTGCGCCCCCCCTCTGGTCCGAATTGGACAAGGGGTGCAGCCCCCTTTTCCTTCTCCCTCTCCTCCTCTTTCCTTCTCTCCTACTCCAACATGGAAGGAGGGAGTCCTACTCCCGGTGGGAGTAGGACTCCCCATGGCGCGCCCCCTCCTAGGCCGGCCGCCCCCTCCCCCCTTGCTCCTTTATATACGGGGGCAGGGGGCACCTCTAGACACACAAGTTGATCTTCGTGATCGTTCCTTAGCCGTGTGCGGTGCCCCCTCCATCATATTCCACCTCGGTCATATCGTAGCGGTGCTTAGGCGAAGCCTTGCGTCAGTAGAACATCATCATCATCACCACGCCATCGTGCTGACAGAACTCATCCCCGACACTCTACTGGATCGGAGTCCAGAGATCGTCATCGAGCTGAACATGTGCTGAACTCGGAGGTACCGTACGTTCGGTACTTGGATCGGTCGGATCGTGAAGACGTACGACTACATCAACCGCGTTGTCATAACGCTTCCGCTTACGGTCTACGAGGGTACGTGGACATCACTCTCCCCTCTCGTTGCTATGCATCACCATAATCTTGCATGTGCGTAGGAATTTTTTTGAAATTACTACGTTCCCCATCAGGTAGTCCGTCCCATCAAAGGTAGGACACCCAGGAGAGACCTTGATCATACCTGTAGTCGACATAACTAAAACTCCAGGTGGATAAACCAAAATCACACAGAACAAGGGAGTACCTTGCTCCGATACCAATTGAAAGTGCGTTACGTCGACTAGGGGGGGGGGGGTGAATAGGCGATTTTTGTGAATTCTTCACTGAGGAATTTCAGGGTGAGGAAATTCCTAAGCGAAGAACTACTTGCAGAGGAATAAATACTCAGATATAAGCATAACAGGGCAACAACATAGTCATCATGATGAAATGAAAGACAAACACAAAGTACAGAAAGCGTAAACACAGGATAAGTAGGACGAAGACAAACTGACTGAAGAAATAGGATTGAGGAATTAGAGAAAGTCTTCAGTCAAAGTCTTCACGCAGTAATGATCAGGTTCATCAACACATAACTGAGGAAATGGAAGGGTTGAGGAAATAGAACCAGTAGGCTTGATGAAGACAATGATTTGGTAGACCAGTTCCAACTGTTGTAATAGTTGTACATCTGGTTGGAGCGGCTGAGTATTTAAACTCGAGGACACACATTCCTGGACACACAGTGCTCACCGTATTCTCCTTGAGCTAAGATCACACAGACCTCGCCCAACAGTAGTGGTAAGTCTTCATAGGTGACTTCCAAACCTTCACAGACTTGGTCACTCGGCAACCCACAATTCCTCTCAGATGCTCAGACCATGACGCCTAACTGTCTGGAGGATACACATTCCTCAAAGGTAACAAGCGTCGGTTCCACATAGGAACAATCTCTTCAGTGATGCTCAATCACTTTGGGGTTTGTAGGTTTGGGTTTGGGATTTGGGTTTTCCTCGCTTGATGATTTTCGCTCAATGTCCTCGGAGGATGGGATGCTCTCAAATGACAAGTGTTAGTTTCACTCGGAGCAGCCAACCAGCTAGTGGTTACAGGGGGCGGCTATTTTTAGCCTAGGGAGTAGCCCGACATGATAAGACATAAATGCCCTTGGCTGATATGACCGTTAGGTGGTAGGATATTTTGGGACAGCAGGCGCGCGACACAGCAATGGTCAGATTTGAGGTTCGAATTCCTCAGGGCTATCATGTTCCTCACTGTGTAGGCAATTTGCACTGGCGAATTCCTAACTCCTCAGTAAGAACAAATTCCTCAGAGACCAGAAGATTTTCGTCTCTGTCACTGAAGAAATTGACTGAACTGATATGAGATTTCCAATGGCTTCACTCGAAGGATTGGGTAGGTGTAGGATTTTGAGATGAGCATCACATGGAAATCAGTTTCCTTAGTATTACCTCGACCCCCTTTAGTAGTACGGTGTTTCCTATGACTCAAGAAGAAGAAAATGAAACTACGAAAAAGTCTTCACGCTTCATAATCCTCGCATGAATATCCAAGTCTTCAAGGTTACACCAATTTCTTCACTTTCAAAGTGTTCAGGAGAACCAAAGTCTTCAGTCAAAGACATTCATTTTTAGGGGTCGACTTTCACTATAAATATCAAACTCCTCATTGACTTACAGAGCCTGTGTGCACTCACAAACACATTAGTCCCTTAACCTATAAGTCTTCAATACACCAAAATCACTAAGGGGCACTAGATGCACTTACAAAATTGAATATCTTTTAAAATGTCTAATTGTGGTTCTTGTTTTTTTTGTCTTGCTCTCCTATCAAAGAATTGCTGAATGTACTCCCATGCATCAAAATGTCATTGATGAAATAAAGAAATGTGTTGGAAAAAAATATGCATACAGGCACCGCCCGGCTGTGGCGGACCAGATGTGGCCACGTTGGGCGCACGGCCAGCGCATCGCGGAAAATGGGCAGACGCCGCCCCATTGCCATCCCCAAACGGATGAAATCCAGACGAAACGAATGTCCGTTTGGGGTCGTGCATTGGATTTTGTCTTAGAGCATCTATAGCCAGACGCGTGAAACCCCCTCAAACGTTCGGGCAGATGGCTTGGTCACTGATCGGTCAAAAATAGCCGACACAGATGGGCATCTCAAACCGGCGTCAAACACCGGGTTGACTGGCATGCCTTATATCCAGCCCAAATATGGGGTGGGGTGGATATAGGGAGGCCCGGGCACGCTCGAGTGCGTTTGCCATGTCGGATCCGCCATGCTGGTTCACTCGACCCCATATATATTCATCCCAATCCTCTTGCCGGATGATTACCCACAAGTATAGGGGACCAATCATAGTCCTTTCGATAAGTAAGAGCGTCAAACCCAACGAGGAGCAGAAGGAATTGAGGGAGTCCTGGATTAGGGGGTATCCGGAGAGCCAGACTGTGTACAACGTCCGTACTACTGAAGCGTGAAGATACAAGACTCAAGACTTCGGCCCGTGTCCGGATGGGACTCTCCTTTGCGTGGAAGGCAAGCTTGGCGATCTGGATATTGTGTTTCCTTTCTTGTAACCGACTCCACGTAAACCCTAGCCCTCTCCGGTGTCTATATAAACCGGAGAGGTTGGTCCTTAGAAGGCCGATCACAATTACAATCATACCATTAGAGGCTAGCTCTTAGGGTTTAGCCTCTACGATCTCGTGGTAGATCTACTCTTGTACAACCCATATCATCAATATTAATCAAGCAGGAAGTAGGGTTTTACCTCCATCGAGAGGGCCCGAACCTGGGTAAGCATCTGTGTCCCTTGCTTCCTGTTACCATCAGCCTTGACGCACAGATCGGGACCCCCTACCCGAGATCCGCCGGTTTTGACACCGACATTGGTGCTTTCATTGAGTGTTCCTCTATGATGCCGCTGCAGGGCTCGATGGCTCGTCTCATCGTCAAGGACGACATTATCTCGGAGGGAGTTCTGGCTGTAGGCTAGATGCTCCGACTCGGCGGCTTTATCATGGCCGCCCCATCGGCGGTAGCACCGACGATGGCCTCTCGGGTCATCAATCATAACCTTTGTGTCAGTTTAGAACTTGCCGAACAGATGGATCCAATGGAGCTCTCCTCCCTTAATGAACTCTTGGATCGCATCGCCGCTCTGGGAGTCGCTACAGACTATGACCGAATTGGGCTTAAACCCGATCGAAGGGACATCAGGTCCCCGCCGGCCACCCATGAGATAGCGATAGTGGAGGAACCACACAAGGATTGCCCCTCAACTTTGAGGACAAAGTATGTTCGGATCACCGAACTCCTTGAGCCGAGTTGCTCAAAGGAAAACATGACCTAGGTCCCGGACTTAGAATCGGGCATTGGGCCGAAGAAATTGGGCAGCACTCTGGATTCTGAGCTATTAAGCTCGGAACCGCCCGTGCCCTTGGGCGCTAGATCGGATCAAAATCCGGATTCTGCTAACAACACCTACCTAGACTTAAACTGTCTCTCCCGCATCAGGCAAGAACCCCAGGAGACCATACATCACTACTGGGCCAGATTCCTCCTTGCGCTTAACAAGTTCAGGGACTGCCGCGAGGAGAACGTGGTCTCACTCTTCTGCAAAAACTGCACGGATGAAGGGCTCCTCAATGCTATAAGCCGCCGTGACATAGTACGCTTCGCGGACTTGGCAGTCATAGTACGGAAATACTGTGCAACGGAGAGCGCTTGGAAAACCCAAACGGAATTTTGGGATAGTACAGCTCTCACCAAGACCTTTGTCCGAACTAAACGGACAAACTCCCGTAAGTCGTCCGATCCAATCCCCAAGAAACCAAGGCCCACCCCAGGGCGGGGATCCGTATTGGAAGAATGGCTCGATGGGCCATGTAAGCTCCACAGTGCTCCGGATACAATACCAACTCATAGCCTTAGGGCATGTTGGATTCTCTGGCAGGTGGCAAAAAGTGGCGAGGATCTTCTTGTAGGCCATAAAGCGGAACAACATCCTGCCAGCGAACACAATACGGTACTAACAGTCTTCGAGACTTTTGCCTCGAATAATAGGCGCAAGCGAGCTCGTTGAAGCTCCGCTGAAATTTACCATGTGGCGAAGATAAACCCCTGGAACGACACTTCTATAACTTTTAATGCCAGTGATGAACCTCGATTCCAGACTGTCCGGGCACCAGCCGCTCTGGTCCTTAGCCCGATCGTGGATGGCTTTCGGCTCACTAAAGTACTCATGGACGGCGGAAGCGGATTAAATTTGGTTTATGAAGAAACACTCAGCAAGATGGAAATTGATAAAAGCCGCATTGAACAAAGCGGCACAACCTTCAGGAGAATTATCCCTACCCGGGAAGCGCGGTGTGCAGGAAAAATCACACTCGATGTGGTATTCGGCACCCCGGAGAATTATAGGTCCGAAGAAATCACATTCGAGGTGGCTCCTTTTAGCAGCGGATACCACGCCCTTCTAGGGCGGGACGCGTTTACGAGCTTTCAAGCTGTACCCCATTACGGGTATATGAAGCTCAAAATGCCACTCTAGCCAGTGATCCGGACGTCGCACTTCGCGCCGAAAATAAAACCGCAGCACTAGCCTCGGAAGCATTATCTGAAGCCCTAGCAGCCGAAGAGTTAACAACACTGCGGTCCACCGTGGACAGGGACGATGTGATACTAGACAAGCGACCCAAGTCCACCTCATTTAAGCCTGCAGATGAGATAGTCAAATTCCAGGTCCATCCAACGGACCCCATGAAGACAGCTTCCTTCGGGACACAGCTGAGCCCCGCTGTCGGTGTCAAAACCGGCGGATCTCGGGTAGGGGGTCCCGAACTGTGCGTCTAGGCGGATGGTAATAGGAGACAAGGGGCACGATGTTTTTACCCAGGTTCGGGCCCTCTCGATGGAGGTAAAACCCTACTCCTGCTTGATTAATATTGATTATATGGGTAGTACAAGAGTGGATCTACCACAAGATCAAGGAGGCTAAACCCTAGAAGCTAGCCTATGGTATGATTGTTGTTGTGATTGTTGTCCTACCGACTAAAACCCTCCGGTTTGTATAGACACCGGAGAGGGCTAGGGTTACACAGAGTCGGTTACAATGGTAGGAGATCTACATATCCGTATTGGCAAGCTTGCCTTCCACGCCAAGGAAAGTCCCATCCGGACACGGGACGAAGTCTTCAATCTTGTATCTTCATAGTCTTGGAGTCCGGCCGATGATGATAGTCCGGCTATCCGGACACCCCCTAGTCCAGGACTCCCTCAGTAGCCCCTGAACCAGGCTTCAATGACGACGAGTCCGGCGCGCATAATTTCCAGATAGTGTCCGGCTCCGAATAATTCATAGAAGATTGTGAACACAGGATAGTGTCCGGCTCTGCAAAATAAATTCCACATACCACCGTAGAGAGAATAATATTTACACAAGTTCAATCTGCTGACGTATTTTGTGGCGTGACGTCACACCACTACCAAGCCTTTACTTGAATCGTTTTTATTATACCACCTCAACGCGTTTAGCGAAGCGGTTTCCTTGGCACGTCTTGTCGAAGCAGAGATCGTGTTCCCCTTACTCCGGGATTCCCATCAATACAGACGTGGGTAACCCAACCGCGCCATTGATTGCGGCGCTTGGGAGATAAGCGAGTTTTACTAGGCTAGTAGGGACGCATAGTTTTCGTCCGCCCATATATAAGGGGATAAGGATCCACCTCCTTTACCTTCGCCTTCTTCCTCCTTTGCTTATCCATCTCCGCGCACTCGAGCTCCAGCGCCTAAGTCCGCACATCTCACCTCAACCTTCTCCAGCCATGTCCGGAGCGGGAGGTAAGTGGATGGCCTCCTCCGTTACAGAGGGGCACATCAAGAAGCTGCGCAGCGCCGGATACCTATCCAGCGACATCGCGCACCGGCTGCCCGACGAGGGGCAGCTCATCCCCACCCCCAGGCCCCATGAGAGGGTCGTATTTCTTTCCCACTTCCTCCGCGGACTGGGCTTCCCACTTCACCCCTTTGTCCGGGGCTCATGTACTACTACGGCCTGGACTTCCACGATCTGGCGCCAAACTTCATCCTCAACATCTCGGCGTTTATCGTCGTGTGCGAGGCCTTCCTCTGCATCCAGCCCCACTTCGGCTTGTGGCTAAAGACCTTCAATGTCAAGCCGAAGGTTGTGAAGGGCAGCCAAGCGGAGTGCGGAGGCGCCATGGTGGGCAAAATGCCCAACGTCTCTTGGCTTGAGGGTGACTTCGTGGAATCCATCAAAGGGTGGCAATCGGGGTGGTTCTACATCACCGAGCTGCGTGACCCTAAATGGGCAGCGGCCCCCGAATTCTGATATGGTATCCCCATGCAGCTCACCTCCTGGAAAGAGAAGGGCTTGCTATGGGGTAGTTCTAAGGAGCTGACCGGACTCTAGTCCTGTCTCCAGACCCTGGTGAATAAGAAGCTTAAGCTTGTCAATGTGATCCAGGTCATGCTCGTCCGCCGGATTCTCCCCTGCCAGCAACGGGCCTTCAATTTGTGGGAGTTTGATCCGGCATAGCACCGGACCTTGAGTGGGCTCTTTTACACGACGTATGCAGCCGCTTGGAGGGTGCTGTTCAAGGGCGGAGAAGCCCCCGCATCCGCAACCAAAGATCGCGGGTTCAGCACGCAGCGCCCGGCCGGCGAGGTAAGCTATGTTATCCTTTATGGGACACTCATTTCTTTCATAGTCTGACTCTATGTGGGATCTAAACTCCCGATGCCTTTAACAGGACTGGCAGAATACGTCCGGACAGGTTAATTGTCCGACTCCCCTTCCAGAAGACCCAGCGAACACCCGTTTGACAGGGCTGCTGGTCCCGGCACTTTACGTGGTGCCGGAGAAGAAGGCCAAGAAGAAGGCCACGGGAACCCGAAGGAGTTCCCGGCGTCAGGTGGTATCGGACTCATCGTCCGATGACTCCGAGGCGGACTCCTCCCCTGAGGATGAGGAGGAGAAGAAAGAAGCCTCTCCCCCAGCGGGGGGAGAGAAGAAGAGGAAGGCCTCCCCAGCGAGGGAGGCCGAAGGGTCCAAGAAGGGAAGGACCCTTCCCCCGGACTGTTCCGCCAACGTTGGCGACGGCAACGAGGAGTGGCCTTCAAGGGCCAAGCCCCTGGCAAGATCGTAAGTATCCGGACTCCTAGATAGTTTATAATTTTTCATTTTGCCACACGATGTCTTTCTAATGCCGCATACAACCTGTAGTCCGGCCAAGGACAATCTTCCCGCTTCGTCCAGCGGGTCCTTAGACACGTCGGATATGGATTCCCTTCTGACTGCCTCAACTCCCCGTGACGCTAACGACGCCGAGGTGGGATCCCGAGAAGGGACCCGCCAGGAGGAGGAGGCCCCGGAGGTGCCGCAAGGCAACCTCCCGGACTCTGCACCGGACTCCGCACCGGAACCTGCAGTGGTTCCGGAGTCCGGCGAGCGGCTCCTTCATAAGAAGGGCAAGACTGTGACACCGGTGGCCTCTGTCCAACCAGAGGCGCCGGATAACTTGCTGGAGGCGCTCAACGGCGCTTCCATCGAAGAAGAACACCGCACTGTCATGAGTGCGGTGATTCAGAAGGTTCAGCTCGCCAAGAGCGGGTTGACCGAAGCCTGCAGCAGCCTTCTGACAGGCTTTGAGGTAAGAATTTTAAGATGTGTAATATAATACCGCATAGACAGTAGCCTCTGATGCTCGGTTCGGTGTTCGGATAGAAAAGCCGGACTGAGGATCTAAAAAGATATACGCAGGAGTTCTAAAAAATATGTCAATATGGGATTGCAGGCTGCGCTACTGACCTCTGCCGCACTGACTGCGAAGGTCGATGCTTTGAAGCAGAACCTCGAGCGGTCCGAGAGCGAGCTCGGCCGTGCCAAGGAGCACCTCGAGGACAAGGAAGGTGAGTAACACCGTATTAAATTTGTACCTTACAGAAAAGGATTTGGTTGCAAGAGAAATAACAAGGATAACATGGGTACTACAGGGGCCACGAACGAGGTGGCGACCCTGAAGGAGGCGGTGTCTGTGGCCGAACGCAATGCGGCCGCAGTGCGAGCCGAGCGGGAGAAGCAGGAGGCGCGGGTGGCGGAGGTGCAGCAAGAGCTCCAGGCTCTCATGGAAAAACATGAGGGTTTAGAGTGCGACTCAAAGACTCGAGAGTCCGAACTTGCATCGGCTCTTGAGAGCGCCAAAGCCGCTAAGGCCGAAGCCCACAAGGCCCTCCAGGAGATCGAGGATTTGAAGAAAATAGCAGCGGGTAAGGAATTTTTCATGCAAAGCAAGCATGTGAATGTGAATTACCTATTACTTACCCGAATTCGGAGCTCTCTAGGAGCATTCGCGGATCTGCCCCGCAACGTGTCAGATGCTGCCGCTTTCTACCGGGCCGAGGAGGGGAGCTCGACGGAGAAGGTCTTCTGGTCTCAGTATGCTGAGGCCAGACATTCGGTGCCCCTTAGCGACCAGCTGAAGCAGCTGGTCGAGCTCCACAAGGTAGCCGAACAGGCCATGAAGGGCCTCATAGTTCGGCTGTGGCCCAAGGAGGCCATGCCTGGGAGCTACTTCGGCCTGGGGCGGCGGCTAGTGGATGAGTGTCCCTGGGTTGAGGTCGTCAAGCACTCCGCCTGCATTGAAGGTGCCCGTCGGGCCCTTGCCCGTGCAAAAGTGCACTGGGGCAAGATGGACGCTGAGAAGCTTCTGACGGACGCGCCACCGGCGGGCAAGGAGTATCGTACGCCCGAAATGTATTATAAGAGTGTCCTGAAGGGTGCCCGCATGATTGCGGGTGAGTGCTCCAAAGATGTAATATTTGAGTAGACTCGCATTTTGTTATCCTGTGCGCTGAAAACTTTGTTCATATGCGCTAAGCAACGCTTGTTAATTTAAAATATTACCTTCTGTGCGGCCGTTTATCAAATCTGAGAGATGGCAAGTCGTCGGCTTCAGCCCCCATGCCACTAGTGCTGGGGTGTTCGTGATAAACTTGAGCGCTCTTGTTCCCATGTTTGGGTCCATCTAGGGAGGCGCTCAACACAACGAAAGAGGCAACCGGACTTATAATGCTTGAACACTCTCACTTAGCCATAGAATTCTATAATTTTAAATTTCGGCGAAGCCCCTAGTGTTCGGAAGACCGAGTTCGGGGCGCTATCCACGCCTGGGCCGGACGAAGCCGGTTCCTCGCTCTAAGCGGCATAAGTCTTTAGGGACTCGTAAAAACCTCTCGAACAGCGACCAGCTCTCGCCTTATCATGACGGTCAGTTTTAGCTTTCTCCACTGAGGCGCTCGCCTAGCTCAACCGGGGCGCAATCGCAGTGGTTCTCCCAGTGCTACCTTAGCCGATACAACGGAACGTAAGGTACCAAAACATGGGAGCCGGGCAAACCCAACTATTGACCCAAGACATGATTCGGCGCCGATGCATATAATGCTATAAGTTCGGGGTGCCGCACTTGTGAAAGTGTTAGGACTTATCACACCATAATGTGGGGAACTTAAGCCCCTGGTGTATTTAGCCGTACCGAAGTGTACGGATGCAACATGTCATAAATGAACATATATAAGAAAGAAATGCAATTATAAGCAAAAAGCGATGCATTGTTTATTCCAGAAATACTGCCATGAATGCAGAACGATACAAATAGTGCGGCAAGCAAGGTATTGGACTATTAAATATGTCCCCCTCCAGGGGTAGGCTGCGGAATGGTGTATTAAACAGATTTAATGCTCGTAATGGAGACCACCTGAGTGTTCGTCGTAGCCTTTCTCCTTCCCCGGCTGTTGCATCGTGAGTTCGGCAGGTCTACTGCCGGACAGGGCCTCTGGTGAATGGAGTCCTGTGGGTAAGAAAAAAAGAGAAAAGAAAAAGAGCAACACACTTGGGAGCCCCTGGTGTGGTTGAGCCGCACTCTGGGCCTGTCGTGGTCGTGCCCCTCCCCCTATGCCCATGGTATCTCCAAAGCGTTATGATGTACGCGAAGGACTAGTCTTGCAATTATGCAAGGGCTGGGGTTGGGGCCGCATTGCTACGCATGCTCGGAACGTGCCAGGTGGTCTTGTTGTAGGTTACTCCGGGCGCGTTTGGCCGTGTCCGGTCGCTTAACGGCCGGACTCAAAAATTGCCTTAAGAGGCTGCTCTGTACTTCTGCCGCGAGAGCTGCTGTGTGTTCCTCCGTTCGGAGGGAGCGTTCAGTGTTTCCGTTGACCGTGATGACTCCTCGAGGGCCTGGCATCTTGAGCTTGAGGTATGCGTAGTGCGGCACCGCGTTGAACTTTGCAAACGCGGTTCGTCCGAGCAGAGCATGATAGCCGCTATGGAACGGGACTATATCAAAGATTAACTCCTCGCTTCGGAAGTTATCCGGGGATCCGAAGACCACTTCCAGTGTAACCGAGCCTGTACAATTGGCCTCTACACCTGGTATGATGCCTTTGAAGGTCGTCTTTGTTGGTTTAATCCTTGAGGGGTCTATGCCCATCTTGCGCACTGTATCCTGATAAAGCAGGTTCAGGCTGCTGCCGCCGTCCATCAGGACTGTAGTGAGGTGAAATCCATCGGCGATTGGGTCTAAAACCAATGCGGCGAATCCGCCATGGCGGATACTGGTGGGGTGGTCCCTTCGATCAAAAGTGATCGGGCAGGAGGACCATGGGTTGAACTTTGGGGCGACTGGCTCCATCGCGTATACGTCCCTGAGTGCACGCTTCCGCTCCCTCTTGAGTATGTGAGTTGCGTATATCATGTTCACCGTCCGCACTTGTGGGGGGAAACCTTTCTGTCCTCTATTGTTCGGCGGCCGGGTCTCTTCCTCGTCATCGCTATGCAGCCCCTTGTCATTGTTTTTGGCAATTAACTTGCCTGCCTGCTTAAAAACCCAACAATCCCTGTTGGTGTGATTAGCTGGCTTTTCGGGGGTGCCATGTATCTGGCAAGAGCGGTCGAGTATTCGGTCCAAATTGGATGGGCCTGGAGTAGTTCTTTTGAATGGCTTTTTCCGCTGACCGGGTTTAGAGCCTCTGAATCTGGCATTGACTGCCGTATCCTCAGTGTTATCGCCGTTAACGCGGTGTTTGTTTTTGTTTCGACGCGACCTGCCATTGCGGTCCTTGGTATCCGGACTGCCAGAATTTTTGCTGAGGTTGTTTCTGCAGGCTAGCCAGCTGTCCTCTCCCGCGCAGAAGCGGGTCATGAGTGATGTGAGGGCTGCCATGGATTTCGGCTTTTCCTGTCCTAGGTGCCGGGCCAACCACTCGTCGCGGATGTTATGTTTGAAGGCTGCGAGGGCCTCTGCATCCGGACAGTCGATGATTTGATTTTTCTTTGTTAAGAACCGTGTCCAGAACTGTCTGGCCGATTCGTCTGGCTGCTGAATTATGTGGCTTAGGTCATCGGCGTCTGGTGGTCGCACATATGTGCCCTGGAAGTTGTCAAGGAATGCGGCTTCCAGGTCTTCCCAACACCCAATTGATTATGCTAGCAAGCTGTTAAGCCAATGCCGAGCTGGTCCTTTAAGCTTGAGTGGGAGATATTTGATGGCGTGAAGATCGTCACCGCGGGCCATGTGGATATGAAGGAGATAGTCTTCGATCCAAACCACAGGGTCTGTTGTGCCATCGTAGGATTCAATGTTCATGGGTTTAAACCCTTCGGGGATTTGATGCTCCATTACTTCATCTGTGAAGCATAGTGGGTGTGCGGCGCCTCTATATTGGGCTATATCACGATGTAGCTCAAACGAGCTTTGTCTACTGTGTTTGGCCCGGCCGGACTTGCTGTGTCCGGCGTGATGGTTGTCGTCGTGTGCCGTGGGGCGCCCACGCGATCCGTAGATCAATCTTGATTGTCTTGCCTTATCCTCCAATATATCTCGCAAGTCCGGAGCATTCCCCTGTGGCCTTGTGCTTTTCGAGCGATGCTGGGGTACGGTTCTGATGGAGGGCCTAAAGGCCTCTCTGTCGCGGCCACGAGGTGGTCGGTCAGCCGTATTGTGCTCTGGTGATGCAGGTTTATATGCCTCCTCCTCTAATCGGGGGAGCAACTTGCGTTTGGGGTAGCTTTTGGAGGGGCGTTCGAGTTCATACTCTTCGGCCGCAAGGACTTCAGTCCATCTGTCGGCTAGCAGGTCTTGATCAGCTCTAAGTTGTTGCTGCTTTTTCTTTAGGCTGTTCGCCGTGGCCATAAGCCTGCGTTTGAAACGCTCTTGTTCGATGGGATCCTCGGGCACGACGAATTCGTTGTCGTCGAGGCTTGCCTCATCTCCGGAGGAAGGCATGTAATTATCATCCTCTACCTCTTCGTCTGCCGCTCTCTCATGAGGGCTGGCTTCTCCGTGCTCCTGTGCTGAATCTTGCTGGAGGGGGTTGTCTTCGGCACTCTCTGGGGTGTTATTATCCCCGGTGCCGGAATCTCCATTCTTGCTGTGGTGGGATTTAGAGCGGCGCCGCTGACGCCGGCGCTTGGGCTGTTTCTTGGAGGAATCTGCCTCGGCTGCTTCTTCGCCATTCCCATCCTTTGGGATGTCCACCATGTATATGTCGTATGACGAGGTGGTCTTCTAGTGCCCCGTAGGCGCTGGTTCTTGGTCGTCTCCGGCATCGTCGTCCATACCGTCGATGTCTTCGGAGTCGTAGTCTAGCATGTCGGTTAGATCGTCGACAGTGGCTACAAAGTGGGTGGTGGGTGGGCTTTGAATTTCTTCATCGTCCGCATCCCAACCATCCTGACCGCAATTCGGCCAGGGCTCTCCTGATAGCGAGAGATACTTTAGCGAATTCAGGATGTCGCCAAAAGGTAAGTGTTGAAAGATGTCCGCGGCGGTGAACTCCATGATCGGAGCCCAATCAGATTCGATTGGAGGGGGCGCAGGAGGTTCGGAGTCCGGCGAGGAGTCCGGCACCTCGGAGTCACCAGCGTCGCAAGGGACAAGGTCAGTATTCGGCTCCGTCGCCGTAGAGGTTGTAGCCCTCGAGGCGGTGTCTAGCCACCCATCCTCGATCTGCGCGGTCGGCTCCGAATTAAGGATCAGAGCGGACTCATGTGCGGCTTCTAGGGCACTGTCCGGTAGCAGAGCTAAATCATGCCCATCGAGACAGTGCGGCGCGCTCGGCTGTGGCTCGAATCCATCGAAGATCAAGTCTCCGCGGATGTTAGCCGTGAAGTTTAAGCTTCCAAATCTGACCTGATGGCCAGGGGCGTAGCTTTCGATCTGCTCCAGATGGCCAAGCGAATTGGCCCGCAGTGCAAAGCCGCCGAATACGAAGATCTGTCCGGGGAGAAAAGTCTCACCCTGGACTGCGTTGTTGATGATGATCGGAGGGGCCATCAAGCCTATCAGTGACGACACAGAGGAACTCTCAATGAAAGCACCAATGTCGGTGTCAAAACCGGCGGATCTCGGGTAGGGGGTCCTGAACTGTGCATCTAGGCGGATGGTAATAGGAGACAAGGGGCACAATGTTTTTACCCAGGTTCGGGCCCTCTCGATGGAGGTAAAACCCTACTCCTGCTTGATTAATATTGATGATATGGGTAGTACAAGAGTGGATCTACCACGAGATCAAGGAGGCTAAACCCTAGAAGCTAGCCTATGGTATGATTGTTGTTGTGATTGTTGTCCTACGGACTAAAACCCTCCGGTTTATATAGACACCGGAGAGGGCTAGGGTTACACAGAGTCGGTTACAATGGTAGGAGATCTACATATCCGTATTGGCAAGCTTGCCTTCCACGCCAAGGAAAGTCCCATCCGGACACGGGACGAAGTCTTCAATCTTGTATCTTCATAGTCTTGGAGTCCGGCCGATGATGATAGTCCGGCTATCCGGACACCCCCTAGTCCAGGACTCCCTCACCCGCGATGGACGCCGCACTGTGAGATTTCTTATGCGAGAATTGGGACATTTTCGCCTGGCACCCATCGGACATGCCAGGCATCCCACGCAGATTGGCTGAACACAGCCTCAATATCCTAAAAGGATACAAACCGGTCAAGCAGACCCTGAGGCGATTCTCAGAGCCCAAACGACAAGCAATGGGGGAAGAGTTAGCCAAGCTACTCGAGGCCGGATTCATCAGAGATATTAAATATCCGGATTGGCTGGCAAATTTGGTAATGGTACCAAAGAAGGTCAAATCCTGGCGCCTATGCGTCGACTTCAAAGACCTCAACAAGGCTTGCCCCAAGGATCCCTTTCCCCTCCCTCGCATCGATCAAATCATCGATGCCACAGCTGGACACGACTCGCTGTGTTTTCTCGACGCATACTCTGGATACCATCAAATAAAGATGGCAGAGTCTGACCAAGCTGCAATAGCTTTTATAACGCCATATGGCCCTTTTTGCTTCAACACTATGCCCTTCGGGCTCAAGAATGCCGGTGCAACCTATCAATGCATGATTCAAACATGCCAGGAAAAACAAATTGACAAAACAGTGGAAGCATATGTGGACGACGTGGTCATAAAAACTAGACACATCGAAACCCTGATAGATGACTTGAGGCTCACATTCGATAACCTCCGGACATACGACATTAAGTTGAATCCGAAAAAATGCGTCTTCGGTGTCCCATCAGGGAAACTGCTGGGCTTCATTATTTCCAATAGAGGAATTGAAGCGAATCCGGCAAAAATCTGAGCTCTGTCACAGTTGGCTATTCCAACAGACCTCAAGCACATCCAGAAGCTAGCCGGATGCGTGGCCGCTTTGAGCCGCTTTATCTCCAGGTTAGGAGAAAAGGCATTGCCTCTTTATCGCCTCCTTCGGCGCACCGAACACTTTGTATGGACGTATGCAGCCGCGACCGGACTCGATGAAATAAAGACCTTACTGGCCAGTAATCCAGTCATAACAGCGCCGAACATCAGCGAGCCTTTGTACATAGCGGCAACACATCAAGTTGTAAGCGCAGTACTCATCGTCGAACGAGAGGTTGACAGATACAAATTTCCGCTCCAAAAGCCGGTTTATTATGTATCCACAGTCCTCACCCCATGCAAATCCCGATACCCACACTATCAAAAAATAGCATCCGCGGTATTCATGGCATCCCAGAAGCTGTGACACTACTTTCAAGAGTGTTCGATCACAGTAGCCTCCGAAGTACCACTCAACGACATAATAAACAACCGCGACGCTACAGGCCGGATTGCTAAATGGGCCATTGAGCTCCTTCCGTTCGACATAATGTACAAACCACGGCGGGCCATCAAGTCGCAAGTATTGGCCAACTTTGTCGCCGAATGGACGGAAGCCGAACTCCCTAAAGAGTATGGCGCATACTCCAACTGGATCATGCACTTCGACAGCTCTAAAATGCTGGCCAGATTGGGAGCAGGTGTAGTCCCGGCGTCCTCCACCGGAGACACGGTCTAGTACGTCCTCCGAATACTTTACACAAACAATGCAGCCGAATATGAGGCTTTGTTGCAGGGTCTTCAGATGGCGGTCTCTATGGGCATCCAACGCCTGGAAGTGCGCAGGGATTCGAACCTCGCAATATCACAAGTAAACGGAGACTTCGATGCCAAGGATCCAAAAATGGCGGCCTACCGTAACGCCATCCTCCAAATGTCAGCTCGGTTCGAGGGGCTCGAATTCACCATGTGGCTCGAGAAAACAATCAAGCGACGGGCGTCCTCGCCCGCATTGGCGCCAAACGCGACCCTGTCCCACCTAACATATTCCTGGAAAGGCTGTTCAAGCCATCCGTAGTATGGGAAGGGGAATCCAGCAATACCAGCGCGGATCCGAACACACCCCCAGATTCCGAACCATCAGACACAATCGGAGGCTCTGCCACCGAAATAACATCTTTGGCCCGTGAAATCATGGCCGTAATTGCCCCGTGGATCGAGCCTTTCTTGGCCTACCTAAATAGGCAAGAGCTCCCCGAAGACCAAAACAAAGCGCGCTGCATAGTCCGGCGCTCTAAAGCTTACAAGGTCCACCAAGGGGAACTCTATAAGAAAAGCGCGACCAGAGTGCTCCAAAGCTGCATATCCAAAGTGGAAGGGCGGCAACTCTTGGCAGAAATCCATGCCGGACTGGGCGGACACCATGCCGCGGCTCGAGCGCTAGTCAGCAAGGCCTTCCGTAAAGGCTTCTATTGGCCAACGGCCCGAGCAGACGCACATGACCTTGTCCAACATTGCATCGGTTGCCAGCTCTTCGCCAATTAGAGTCATATGCCCCCTACCGCTCTCCATACAATCCCCATAACTTGGCCCTTCGTGGTCTGGGGGCTGGATATGGTCGGGCCCCTTAAAGGGGGAAGCCATAAGAAAAAATACTTATTGGTCATGGTGGACAAATTCACCAAATGGATAGAAGCCAAACCAGTTAAAATGGCCGAATCTGGACCTGTTATAGACTTCATATCCGGGGTCGTACACCGATACAGTGTCCCCCACAGCATCATCACTGATAATGGCTCAAATTTCACAGCCGATGAAGTGAAAACTTGGTGCGGCAAAATGGGCATTAAGCTCGACTACACTTCCGTCTACCACCCACAAACAAACGGCCAGGTCGAACGGGCAAACGGTCTCATTATGAGCGGCATCAAACCCAGACTGGTGCAATCTTTAACAGAATCAGATACGCACTGGGTAGAGGAGCTCGACTCTGTACTCTGGGGGCTGCGGCCACACTGAATCACACAACCGGATATACACCATTTTTTTATGGTGTACGGTGCGGAAGCAGTACTACCCTGCGACATAATACATGATTCGCCACGCGTATGCATGTACGAAGAAAAGGAAGCCGAGTTAGATCGGCGGGATAACTTGGATGCCCTGGAGGAGGAGCGCGATGTCGCAAAAGCCCGTTCCGCATTCTATCAGCAGCAGGCTCGACGATATCAAAGCAGAGAAGGTCGGGCCAAAACTTACAATATTGGCGAGCTCGTTCTACGCCTACTGGAGAAGAAGAAGGACAAACTCAAACCCAAGTGGGAAGGTCCCTTCGTCATTGACAAAGTTCTCACCGAAGGAGCGTACCGTTTACGTAATGCATCGGATAACAGACTCGAGCCGAACCCATGGAACGCGGCCAGACTCCGGAGATTCTACGCCTAGCGCCGAACTCAGTGTTTGTCTCCTTACCCCTCCTTTTTAATTATGCTCCACCCCTTTTCTCTCCTTTCTTGACCCTTTTTTTCTCTTCACACAAAGTATTTAATACAGTGCGGACTTCCGGATCACTCCGGCCGTACTATGTGTGTAAGCTATACTTGGGGGCTTCCTATTCGGAAGCTAGACATAATTACTTTAAATGGCTTTTTGCCCATCACATATGCGTTCTTTATCCATATGCGCCTTTTCTTCACCATTATATGCATCGATATGACTTAAGATGTGGCCAAGCTGGGTTGCCTGGCTCTTGTGTTTATGCCCTATGTTCCCGTTAATTCGGCTAGGGCATAAGGGGAGCACCTCTGCGATTGTTACTGTCGGTTAAGACGGATGTGTACCTCAGACTGGGTGAAGCCGAAAGCTAGTTTCCTTAAGAGAATATTCGATCGGTGAACAAAGGATGTATTCGTTGGTTACAACAAAAAACCCCAAAAGTTTTGTATCATGTGCCATCATTCGTAGTCCGGACATGTGCATTGGCGCATGCGTACCCAGGGAAAGGAACCCCTAACGGAACTATTCTCCCTGGAAGATGTTTCTTACTATCCATGTAATATAACATAACTAGTTGGGTACTTGTCTGTTCAAGCACAAATGACCCATACGCTTGGTCTCCACGCATACCCCGGTTTTGTATAACTGAGCGGGTATTCGGACACACCCCGGACTGTAGGATCCGGGGGCTGAAGCGAAAAGGTCCGCCATGAAAAATGATTTTAATCCGGCTATGGGCTACTTATGACCATTAAATTACACAGTCACTTGGACTGACTATATTCCTCCTCTATACCATCTAACAGGCTATCTAGCTTACAATCCTGTTGAGAATACTTAGCGGCTAATGCTACCTAGTCATATACCAGACTTACGGGAATTTCTTGCCCATCGGGCCCCGCCGGTCCTACTTCGGCCATATGGTTCGGGTCCAGCTTGGTGTAGCGCGTCTTCACCATTGCCCAGGCTTCTCTTGCTCCTTGCTAGCATGCTTATATCTTCCACAGACTAAAGCGCCGCCGGGCTCCTTGAAGCAGGTCCGCAAGCTCCCCCATGCCATTCGGCAGGAGGCTTGATGGCCACAAGGCCTGAGCAACGCCGTGCATCACCTGCCGAGCACGCTCGTGCAACTGTGAAAGCTCTTGCAGCATATCACCTGCAGATGAGGGCATCTCCTCTTCAGGGTGACCCGTTAACATTCCTGCAAGCAAAAAAATTTCAAAAAACTTCCTCGCCGAACTATCACACAGTTCGTTTGAGCTCATACGGGACGAAGCCTTTTGTTCTCCTTCACGGAGTCCGCCAGTTGAGCACGGACGTCCTTTAATTCCACGTCCAGACGAATATTGGCATCTTGCAGCTTGTTCTTCTCTTGCGTCACCTGTGTAAGGATGTGCTCGCCAACCTTTAGCTGCCGTTGGAGATGCGAGTCGTCATCCATTACGCCCTCCGGATTCACCCCGGGTTTATCTGCAGAATTTTCTGTTAGACTAACCACACCAGCCATTTACTAACTGGTACATTTGTGTACAATGGAGACAATTATTACCAGAAGGGGTGAGGGAGTCCTGGACTAGGGGGTGTCCGGATAGCCGGACTATCATCGTCGGCCGGACTCCAAGACTATGAAGATACAAGATTGAAGACTTCGTCCCGTGTCCGGATGGGACTTTCCTTGGCGTGGAAGGCAAGCTTGGCAATACGGATATGTAGATCTCCTACCATTGTAACCGACTCTGTGTAACCCTAGCCCTCTCTGGTGTCTATATAAACCGGAGGGTTTTAGTCCGTAGGACGAAAAACCATTACAACAATCATACCATAGGCTAGCTTCTAGGGTTTAGCCTCTTTGATCTCGTGGTAGATCTACTCTTGTACTACCCATATCATCAATATCAATCAAGCAGGAGTAGGGTTTTACCTCCATCGAGGGGGCCCGAACCTGGGTAAAAACATCGTGTCCCTTGTCTCCTGTTACCATCCGCCTAGACGCACAGTTCGGGACCCCCTACCCGAGATCCGCCGGTTTTGACACCGACATTGGTGCTTTCATTGAGAGTTCCTCTGTGTCGTCACCGATAGGCTTGATGGCTCCTTCAATCATCAACAACGACGCAGTCCAGGGTGACACTTTTCTCCCCGGACAGATTTTCGTGTTCGGCGGCTTTGCACTGTAGGCCAATTCGCTTGGCCATTTGGAGCAGATCGAAAGCTATGCCCCTGGCCATCAGGTCAGATTTGGAAGCCTAAGCTTCACGGCTGACATCCGCGGAGACTTGATCTTCGATGGATTCGAGCCACAGCCGAGCGCGCCGCACTGTCACGATGGGCATGATTTAGCTCTGCTGCCGGATAGTGCCCTGGAGGCCGCACATGAGTCCGCTCCGACCCTTAATTCGGAGCCGACCACGCAGATCGAGGACGGGTGGTTAGACGCCACCTTGGGGGCTGCAACCTCTATGGTGATAGAGCCAAATACTGACCTTGTCCCTTGTAAAGCTCGTGACTCCGAGGTGCCGGACTCCTCGCCGGACTCCGAACCTCCTGCGCCCTTACCAATCGAATCCGATTGGGCGCCGATCATGGAGTTCACCGCCGCGGACATCTTTCAGCACTCGCCCTTTGGCGACATCCTGAATTCGCTAAAGCATCTCTCGTTATCAGGAGAGCCCTGGCCGGACTGCGGTCCGGACGGTTGGGATGCGGACGACGAAGAAATTCAAAGACCACCCACCACCCACCTTGTAGCCACTGTCGAGGATCTAACCGACATGCTAGACTACGACTCCGAAGACATCGGCGGTATGGACGACGACGCCGGAGACGACCAAGAACCAGCGCCTACCGGGAACTGGAAAGCCACCTCAACTCATGATGTATATATGGTGGACACCCCAAAAGGGAGCGATAACGAGGAGCAACGGGACGTGGCGAAGGATAATTCCCCCGAAAAACAACCAAAACGGCGACGCAAGCGCCGCCCCAAGTCCCGCCTCGACAACAACAACACTCATAATGACCCAGCCGTAGAGCAGGGCAAACCAGTGGGCGACGAACACGCAACCAAGCAACCATCCGAACGGGATGAATCGGATAATCAACCCATCCCCGGCGAAAACAACAGTCCAGACGATCTTACGCCGGACACACCACCGGAGCATAAGAACCTTCACAAAAGGCTTGTCGCCACTGCAAGAAGTTTGAAGAAGCATAAACGGAAGCTCAAAACAGCGGAAGACATACTCAGAATGAGGTGGAGCAAAGTCCTCAAGACCGCGGAGAAATACGGCAATAGCCACCAAGCAAAGAGCTACCCGAAGCGCAAGCTGCTGCCCGAATTCGACGAGGAGGCCGTAGAGCCCCCACAATCAAAAAGCAAAGAGGCCGCCTGGCCGGATAGACGACCAGATGACAGGCCAAGAGCGGCAAGCGGCACCGCACACAAGCCGGCACATGATGGCCCGATCAGGTCCATTTATGGGCCAAAGAAGAGGGTCCCAGGACGCAACACAACACACCGAGTGTTCGAAGATAACGGCACACCTAAATACAGGGGCGCCGCACACCCACTATGTTTCACCGATGAGGTGCTGGATCATGAATTTCCAGCGGGATTCAAGCCCGTAAACATAGAGGCATACGACAGAACAACAGACCCGGGAGTCTCGATTGAGGATTACATCCTACACATACATATGGCTAGAGGAGATGATCTCCACGCCATAAAATATCTACCCCTCAAGCTCAAAGGGCCAGCTCGGCATTGGCTTAAAAGCCTCCCAGAAAATACCATTGGAAGTTGGGAAGAGCTCGAGGACGCGTTTAGAGCAAATTTTCAGGGGACTTATGTCCGCCCTCCGGATGCAGACGATTTAAGTCACATAACCCAACAGCCCGGAGAGTCAGCGCGCAAATTCTGGAACAGGTTCCTCACCAAAAAGAATAAAAATAGTCGACTGTCCGGACACCGAAGCCTTAGCAGCTTTTAAACATAACGTCCGAGACGAATGGCTCGCCAGACACCTCGGCCAGGAAAAGCCAAGAACAATGGCCGCTCTAACAAGCCTCATGACCCGCTTTTGCGCGGGGGAAGATAGCTGGCTAGCAAGATGCAGCACCAGCGACCCGAGTACATCCGAGATCAGAGATAGAAATGGAAAATCACAGCGCAGAAAGGATCAGCGCCGAAATAAAGAAAATGGCCCAAAGAACATGGCGGTCAACGCCGGATTCAAAAGCTCACGGCCGAAAAACAAAACACTGCCTCTTAAGGACAACAGTGACAAGCTATCCAACCTAAACAAAATTTTGGATCGGATATGTCAAATCCACAGTACCCCCGGGAAGCCTGCAAACCATACCCACCGAGATTGTTGGGTCTTCAAACAGTCCGGCCGACTCAACGCTGAACATAAGGGGCTCGACACGCCAAGCGAGGACAACGACGAACCCCACCAGCAGAGCGCCAGAAAACAAAAGACTTTCCCACAAGAAGTCAAAACAGTAAACTCACTTCATGTGACAATACGGAACAATAGTGCGGCACCCGCTGAAGTACGCGTCGCACGGTCCACCCCAGCGGAATCCCGAGATTGGATGTGAAAACCAATCACTTTCGACCACCTGGATTATTCCAAAAGTATTCGAAACGTAGGATGGACTGCTCTGATATTGGATCCTATAATCGGCGGACTATAGTTTACACAAGTCCTAATGGATGGCGGCAGCGATTTAAACCTGCTATATCTGGATAGAATCAACAAGTTGGGGATCGACCCTACGAAAATTCACCATAGCCGCACTTCCTTCAAAGGAGTGACGCCAGACCCTTACGCCAAGGGGGCGCCAGCTTAGGCGCGCCCTCGGCGGGGCGTTGCTGAACTTGGGGAGACCCGTCCAGACTGGATCCGGGAGGGGAACGTCGTCTATATAGAACCACTCTGAGGGCCAGTTTTCTGGTGCCTTCTTAGGAGTGCCGGACAGGTATTCAGTCTCGGCGATGCGCCATACTTCGGTCCCGCCCACTTGACATAGGGAATCTCCCTGGGTGCGGGGAACGAGGCAGAACAGCTTCCTCCATAATCCGAAGTGTGGTTCACAGCCTAAAAACAGCTCGCAAAAGGGCGACATACCCCGCTATGTGTAGAATGGAGGCAGGGGTAAGGTTGTGTAACTGGAGGCCGTAGAACTCCAGGAGCCCACGAAGAAACGGGTGGATAGGAAACCCGACGCCCCTCAGCAGATGCGGGATAAGGCATATACGCTCCTCTGGAGATGGGTTAGGAGATCCCTCAGCTTGTTCCCCTCCGTCATAAGTGGCTATTCCAACTCGGATGGGGACCATGAACGCCGGTGGGAGAAACCCTTGGGTTTGTAACTCTATCAAACGGCTATGAGGAACTGAACACTCTCCCCAATCCCCCGACTTGGAAAGAGAAGGGCGAGCAGAAGAGCTGCGACAGCCGGCCATGCTGGAATGGTTTTTTGCGGAGCGCTCTGTTGGATGCTAGCTCTAGGAGGAAGAGTGAGGTTTGGATCTGAGAATCCCCGTCCCTTCAAATAGACGGTCAGCCCGGAGGATGGAGGATGGCAAATGCAAAAATGCCACGACTCCTCGTATTCGCTTGACACGTGGAGATGGTCATTACTGAGGCACTAAAGCCGAGGAGCACAACATTGATTCGAGGCCGGACACTATTCGTCATAACAGGTACTTTGGAGTATTCGGAGGAGGAACCCGCCTTGCAATGCCGAAGATAATACTACGCGCCGGATTCATCGTCATTGAAGCCTGGTTCAGGGGCTACTAAGGGAGTCCTGGATTAGGGGGTATCCGGAGAGCCGGACTATGTACAACATCCGGACTATTGAAGCGTGAAGATACAAGACTCAAGACTTCGGCCCGTGTCCGGATGGGACTCTCCTTTGCGTGGAAGGCAAGCTTGGCGATCCGGATATTGTGTTTTCTTTCTTGTAACCGACTCCATGTAAACCCTAGCCCTCTCTGGTGTCTATATAAACCGGAGAGGTTGGTCCTTAGAAGGCCGATCACAATTACAATCATACCATTAGAGGCTAGCTCTTAGGGTTTAGCCTCTACGATCTCGTGGTAGATCTACTCTTGTACAACCCATATCATCAATACTAATCAAGCAGGAAGTAGGGTTTTACCTCCATCAAGAGGGCCCGAACCTGGGTAAACATCTGTGTCCCTTGCTTCCTGTTACCATCAGCCTTGACGCACAGATCGGGACCCCCTACTCGAGATCCGCTGGTTTTGACACCGATAGGAGTGACAAGTGATTTTCAGCAAGGTAATTTCTGCAAGCACTGAAATTGTCAGTAACGAGTAGTTTGATAGTAAGATAATTTGTAACGAGCAAGTAATAGTAACAGTAAATAAAGTGCAGCAGGGTAACCCAATCATTTTGTGGCAAAGGACAGGCAAAAATGGTCTCTTATATTAAGCAAGGCATTCTTGAGGGCACACGGGAATTTCATCTAGCCACTTTCATCATGTTGGTTTGATTTGCGTTTGCTACTTTGACAATTTGATATGTGGGTGGACCGGTGCTTGGGTGTTGTTCTTACTTGAACAAACCTCACACTTATGATTAACCCCCTCGCAAGCATCCGCAACTACGAGAAAAGTATTAAGATAAAATCTAACCACAGAATTAAACATATAGATCCAAATCAGTCCCTTACGAAGTAGCGCATGAAATAGGGTTTAAGCTTCTGTCACTCTAGCAACCCATCATCTAATAACTACTCCACAATGCGTTCCCTTAGGCCCAAAGATGGTGAAGTGGCATGTAGTTGACGTTCACATGACACCACTAAGGGAATCACAACATACATATCATCAAAATATCAAACACATATAAAGTTCACATGATTACTTGCAACATGACTTCTCCCGTGACCTCAAAAACAAAAGTAACTACTCACAAATGATATCATTCGCAAGATCAGAGGGGTATTAAATATCATAATGGATCTGAACATATAATCTTCCACCAAATAAACCATATAGTAATCAACTACAAGATGTAATCAACATTACTAGTCACCCACAGTACCAATCCGAGGTTCCGGTACAATGATTGAACACAAGAGATGAACTAGGGTTTGAGATGAGATGGTGCTGTTGAAGATGTTGATGAAGATTGGCCTCCCAAAGATGAGAGGGTTTGTAATACCCCGGATGTAACTTTCCATAATTGTAACTCTAACTCTTGCCTCTTCCGGCTATATGATAAGAGATTTCCTCCGTGGTTGGGTTTTTGTCTTTTGTTTTGCATTTTGTTCATGTCATACATCTCTTCTCATAGCATCATGTGCATTGCCTTGGCATGTTTTCATAAAGCTTGCATCCGTTCGTAGTTGCCGCATTCCCCCTTGCCTTCGTTAACCGATTCGAGTCCAACCGGGTTTTCGATTCCCTCTTGTCTGACCATTTGACCCTCTCTACACTTTACTCAGACCCCTCGCGTGAGCGTCCAAAACTCCCGCGAACCCGAACCGGGCAGTCCTGACCAATGGGTCCGGATCATCCCCAAACATCCCTTAAATATCTTCGGTTTCTTCTTTGGCTTCCCTAACCTATTTATTCTCGGTTGTTCGATTACGGTCGGAGGGTCCGATTATCCCTAACCTAATCCCACTGCTATACATAACCGATCAACCCTAGCTAATCTCATTTCCCATCCATCCTTTCGCATCGCGCCGCCGCCACCCACTCACCATATCCATCAGGATCCTCCCAGATCCACCACTCCTCCTGACCACCTCCCTCATTTTCAGCACCGAGCCAACCACCTGCTTCTCCTCGATCTAGCCCATAGCCCTCCACCTTTCGATCTCTCCCCGCCAACTAGTGCCTCCCCTGGATCCCGCCGTCTTCGTGTGCCATGCCGGAGTTCCACCTTTCCAGAGCACAGGACCTCCTCTGCCGCCGGTGAGATGCCTGTGCTTGCTCCATGATCGAATTGTCGATTGTGATGCCCCTCTTTTGCCCTGCCACCGTCATGTGGGACACCGGTATCCGGGATCACTCCCCATCTCTTGCGTGGTCGACACATCCGCACACTTCTCTTTTGCATCGGTATCTCAATCGAGTTACCGGGACCGGAATGTTGCCGTGGCACCATTTTTGTTTTGCCGCCGTGGCACCCTTTTCGTTCCACCATGGTGACCAAATGCTTCATAACATGCTCATGTCAATATTTTCATAAAAAATTGCATAAAACTTGCATATGTCATCCGCATCATGATAACAACATTTAAAAATGTTTAAAATTGTTGTTTGCATTAAATTGCTAAATAACATATGGGGATTCTCCGGAATTGTTGTTTGTTGTTTCCGGCCTCATTTAAACTTGCCTAAATAGTTAGATTAATTATGCTTCACCTCTTGCCATGTTTAACAACATTTAATATTGATGAGTACCTAAACAAGAGCGAACTAAATAATTGTTGTGAAGTTCGTCAATATGCAACTCGTTCCATATTGAACTCCACTTAATTTGTTGTATTGTTTGTGCACTTTGCCATGCCATGCCTCTTTAAACCGGACATGCATCATATTTGATTGTGCATCATGCCATGTTTATATGATGATTGTTTACCATGTTGTTTGCTTCTTTCCGGTTGTGCTTCTTCTCGATAGTTCCGGTTATGTTAAGATGGTGAGGATTCGTTCTGCTATATTGGTTCGCCTACTTCATGGACTCATTCTTCTTCCTATCGGGATTTTAGGCAAGATGACCATTACCCTCGATATCACTTCTATCTTTGCTTGCTAGTTGTTCGTTCTATCACTATGTCGCGCTTCCTACCACTTGTTTACCATGCCTCCCATATTGCCAAGTCAAGCCTCTGACCCATCTTCCTAGCAAACCGTTGTTTGGCTAAGTTACCGCTTTTGCTCAGCCCCTCTTATAGCGTTGTTAGTTGCAGGTGAATTTGAAGATTGCTCCATGTTGGAACATGTTTATGTTGGGATATCACAATATCTCTTATTTTTAATTAATGCATCTATACACTTGGTAAAGGGTGGAAGGCTCGGCCTTATGCCTGGTGTTTTGTTCCACGCTTGCCACCCTAGTTTCTGACATGCCGGTGTTATGTTCCTTGATTTTGGTTCCTTATGTGGTTGGGTTTATGGGAACCCCTTGATAGTTTGCTTTGAATAAAACTCCTCCAGCAAGGCCCAACCTTGGTTTTACATTTGCCTAACAACCTATTACCTTCCCCTTGGGTTTTTCGCGAGCCCAATGGTCATATTTATTTTAACCCCCCGGGCCAGTGCTTCTCTAAGTGTTGGTCCGAACTGGGCAGCCTGCGGGGCCACCTCGGGGAAACTTGAGGGCTGGTTTTACTCGTAGCTTGACCTATCCGGTGTGCCCTGAGAACGAGATATTGTCAAAATGTCTTGTAACCAGGATTCCGAGGCTGATTGGGTCTTTCCGGGAGAAGGAATATCCTTCATTGATCATGAGAGGTTGTGATGGGCTAAGTTGGGACACCCCTGCAGGGTATACACTTTGGAGAGCCATGCCTATGGTTATGTGGCAGATGGGAATTTGTTAATATCAGGTTGTAGAGAACTTTACACTTGACTTAATTAAAATGCATCAACCGCGTGTGTATCCGTGATGGTCTCTTCTCGGCGGAGTCCGGTAAGCGAACACGGTTTGGGTTATGATTGGACATAAGTAGTTTCAGGATCACTTCTTGATCACTTCTAGCTTCACGACTGTGGCATAGTTTCTCATCTTACTCTTGTACTCGTAAGTTAGCCACCATATTTACTTATGCTACAACTCCACCTCATTACCTTATCCTACCCATTAGCTTAAATAGTCTTGATCTCGTGGGTTTTGAGATTGCTGAGTCCTCGTGACTCACAGATACTACCAAAACAGTTGCAGGTGCCGATGATACCAATGCAGGTGATGCTACCGATCTCAAGTGGGAGTTTCACGAGGACCTTGGCCGTTACTACGTTTCATTTCCTGATGATCAGTAGTGGAGCCCAGTTGGGGCGATCGGGGATCTGGCATTTGGGGTTATCTCCTTTTCATTTGGATTTGTCCATATTCGGACTATGTGTGTACTCTGAATGATGTATGAATTATATGATCTTTGTGTCAAGTGGCGATTATAAGCCGACTCTATTTATCCCTTTCTTGTTCATTACATGCGATGGTGTGAAGATGACCCTTCTTGCGACAAAATGACAATGCGGTTATGTCTGTAAGTCGTGCCTCGACACATGGGAGATATAGTCGCATCATGGGCATTACAAGTTGGTAATCAGAGCCATCCCCGACTTAGGAGCTCCCTGCTTGATTGAATCGCTGATGTTGTTGAGTCTGGAACAAAATGTTTTGAGTCTTGGGATTATATATATCGTAGAGTAGGATTCTTTTTACTCCTTAGTCCCTTCGTCGCTCTGGTGAGGCCTCCTGACATAGATGTTTTGTCTTTCCTCTCCTCAAATTTCACTACATTTTTTAGGATCACGCGGGTATCTTGGAATCATTCCGATAGTTTTGTGACGAGAACATTGTTCTTGGTGCCTCTTGACATTTAGGGGTTGTGGCAGTGTCCCGGGGAGTTGAGCTCCGAGGTGTTGTCGTCCCAATTTTATCGTTGCAGTTCTGGAATACCTGAGTTTCGCCGACATCGAAAATCTCTTTTATGCAGTTGTTGCTGAGATAACCTGAACGCCACCCAGTACTGGGGTGGTAGTTCAGGAGTATTGCCATAGCTAGTATAACAGATGCTTTTCGAAGGTTGAGGTACACGATTTCCGAAGGTTTCTTGGTTATGTGTTGACGGATGGTACAGCTTGGATGTAGGGATTATTAATTCTGGGTGATATATATATATTGCTTCCCCTGTATCCCCAACACCAGATTGCATAACCAGAAAGTTTTGGGAGTTTATATGTGGGAATTCAAGTAGCTCCTAGAATATCTTTCCGACAGATGCATGATATGGGATTGGGTAAATCTCTATCATATGTATTTGTTCCGGCTTATTCTGCAAGCCAAATCCTTTGTTTTGTTTTATTTGTGGTATTCGAGTTGCTTCGATGTCAAGTGTTGATCCATACCTTCCCTGAATGGTGTTCTCATATTTCTATGGGAGTGCTAATCCTTCTTGATCATTGAGGTTATCATGTCAATTCTTTCCAACCAGCGTGCTTCTCTTCAAGTTAATCCTATCCTTTCAATATTTGCTAGAACAATTCTCAGTTCTTCGCAACGGTGTTTGTTCCATGCGTCCCAAGTTGCGTGTGTTTTTCCCACCATCCCACCCCTTTTCTTCAAGGACTCGGATTTGTTAATCAAGTATCCATTTTATTTATGTGAAGTCTCTTCATTCTTTTCCTTCGATGTTTTTATCCGGTGATTCTCATGAAGATGCTAAGGAAGCTTTAAGTTTATCATTCTTCATTACCTTTCTTTTCCGGTGGAATAAATCCAAGCTTTCAGTGTTGATCATATCTTTTTCCTCGTTTCAAATGCTTTCCCAAGCTGGTGCACCTCATAATCATTCACCGCTTGCTATTCAATTGTTCCAGAGTGCTGAAGATATATCTGAAGATTCGTGTTTCCACTCTGCATCAATTCAAGCTATTTGGAGATTATTATCTCATTCAAGTCATTTAATTCAACCGGTGCAATCTCTATTCAAAATCGGTCAATGGTGTTTTCTTTTGAGTGGGCCCTAACCCACAGGCTTTTTCCCAGGATCTTACCCAACTCTTCTAATTATCAGGAGCGATTCTCAAATTCATTTCCAAGTTTGACGTAAGAATGAATTTTCATCAATCAGATGTCTTCTTCAAGATCGCTTTCAAATTCTTTTGATTGTTGGTTCAAACTTTCTATTCTTCATTCCAGAGTGCCTCAACAATTCATGGTGGTTCTCATCATCATTCTCAACATTTGAAGACCGAAGAAGAGACTTCTCCAAAAAATCTTGGTCCATTCTATTGAACATTCATGGTTCTTGATTGTGACAATTCTCTTCAACCATCCGACGCATTTCAGGAGTTGCTTCCTTTCTCGATCATACGAAGGCCATCATTTCTGAATATTACTCATTCTCAGCCTTCAGCTCCTGTTCTCCAAATCTTACCGGTGGATCGTTCAAGTATACTCTTTAGTCAGCTCATGATCTCTTCGCTCTCATGTATCTAAATCCCTTCAAGTATCTTCATTCATTTTCCAATTCTTCTCAGTGAATTGTGCCTTTGCTACTCCCTTTTCCAATTCTTACGATGGTTTGTTCAAGATTCCTCTTCCTATGTTCTCATATTAATTTATTCGTTGTTTAAATCCTACCGGTGGATCGTTGAAGACTTTTCTCAAGTTTACGCTATATCCCTCTTAGTCCTTTTCAATGAGAATAAGTAGTATGCCAAATCTGTTGCTTGTCATCAATTTAAGTTGATGAAGGATAAACATACAATAAATGTTATTCTTGTTTCCTCAAGGTGATTCAATTCTTTTCCGTAGTTCATTCATGGTATCAATTCTCGATTCAGGTTGCTCACCTTTCTTTCCCGGAGTTCCAAGTTTTCTTGGATGTCTCATCATGAAGCTCCATCTAATCATTGCATGGCTTCATCTTGTTCTTCTCAACTTTCCTTCCGTTTGATCATTCTTTTATTACCGGAGTTCTTCATGGAGGCTCTACATGGTGGTTCGCTAAAGACTTAACTCATTCTCGAAGTGTTCTTCAAGATTGTTCTTGGAAAAGCTCAAGTATTCTTCATCTCGCATTCCAAAGTGCAATTCCTTCTACCTTATCTTTGGAGATGGCGTTATATCATTCTTAACAATTGTCATTCACGTTTCGCGATTCACATGTTGCCAAGAATGAGGTATTTTAAATCCATTAATCTCTTCATTGGAGTTATCTTGTGTCATATTCCGGCAGAAGCAGCGGCACTACCAGTCGCACCGGCACGGGCACCAGCAACGACTTCGGCACCTGCACCAACACTTGCACTTACATCTGCTCCGGCCCATGCAGCGGCAACCGAACAAGCAGTTGCACCGGCAACAGACTGGGCTGCAGTTCGCACTTCATATACCAAAGTCCTTACAAAAACCAACATGTCCACCTTCTTGGTAAGCATTGGCCACCCAAGTGCTTTGTTCTTTTTTCTTTCCATGTTGTTTCACATGATTCACTGTGTTGATCTAACTGTTTGTGTATGTCTTCTTGTTTGCAAACAGAGAATTCCTAGAGCAACGAGGGAGTCGTTCAACAATCCGGGTGATCGTGGCCAAGTTTCTCATACCATGCATAGCCTTGGTGTGAATGAACCTGCTCAATATACCATAAGTACAAAGGATGGTCGCGTGATGATTGATGCTAAAGGATGGTCAAGGTTCAAATCAAAATCATATCTTGCGGTAGGGGATGATGTCAAAATCGAACTTTCTCGGCAAGGAGAGCTGGTCCAAATCAACTTTGAAATTCTTCAGTAGAAGCACACAACTGCCGAACTGATCTATCCTCCGAGAGATTTTGATGTAATAATCTGGCATGGTGAAACAAGTGTCATGTGTATATAAGTAGTACGACAATATTATTTGTTACATGGTATATCGTTGATAGAATTGCAACTCTCATTGCTGGTTGGAAACTGTCCTTCGATTTCAATCCAACAGCTGCCATGCTTTATTCAATTTTGTGTATTCGCCTTGCGATATGATCTAAAACCAGAGCCGTACCGATCGCTTGCAATATGAAAAGCATTGAGGTAGAACACATGGGCCCCCAAACATGCAGGGTGGGCCTGCGGCCCAAAGTCCAGAACAATGAGCCTATCCGAGTATTATATTCTCAGCTGAACCCCCATAATGCCCGTGCGTTTCACGTAACATCAAGATGCATTTGTATGAGTATTTTATCTTGTGAGGGAAAAGGATGAACGAGGGAAGGCCTTATTTGCAAGTTGGAGAGGTGTGTGGGTACCTTTTTGCAAAATTTCCATGGTTTCCATCCTATCCATCGGATATAAATCGGACGGCCTATATTGCAGGATGGCAGGCACAGCATCATCACCAACTCATCTATATTGTGTTAAAAACAACTCTGTTTTTTATAATTATATATGTTATATATATTCCCCTTTATTTTTCTTATGTATAAAGTTGTGATGTAAAAGATTTGTATATTTCTTTACAGAGGGAGTATCTCTCTGTCAAAAATATATTTATGTGTAACTAGTTACTCCTGTCTTTCTACTTCCTTTCGCTGATATGTGGGGCATCCGGCAACGGGGTCCACATGCCATATGCACCAAATTAGAGTGCACAATTTCACGGTAGACACACCCCGATCGTAGCGCCGGAGTAATGCCCAATGAGCCATCAAATCACAACCCCCCCCATTTCCAGCTTTAGCAGTAAGCTGGACGGACGAAGCGGCAATATTTCACTAGGCCTGAATCCCCTTCTCCCTCGTCTGCTTGTTCAAAGAAAACCCCCTCTCGGTGATTGCATAGGGTTTTCTCATGGAGAACCAGGTACGAATTCTTCATCCATCCCTGATAAATCCAAGTCCCTTGGTCACGGGTAATCCTAGGATGGCAGCCGCCGCCATTGATGCATTTTTCTTCCTACTGAATCTAGTGTATTTCATTTGCAGTGCCCAAAGTGCGAGGACCCTATAGTTGTCTACGCCCTCGGTGAGACGCCACACTTGTTCCTTCTCATCCTAACACAGGATTTTAAAATGCGCACAATATGTTCCTAGAATCCTCTCTTCTATCCGGGAGAGTGGGTTTTTTTGAACATGATGTCGACTAATTTGGAAATTTGGATTGCTATATTTGGATAAAAGGTACTACTAGTACGATGGTCAACACTGACGTGAAGGAGGAAATTATTTCTAGATTAGGATAGGGAATACATTGTGTTCTATATAATTTTTCCTGCATTGCATTATTTGCTCTGCCAGAACACATGTACTCAAGATGCTCGGCCTTGCCAATAACTGAATACACCAATTTAATGGTCACAGTGAAGGCATAACATGGATATAAGTTCCGAGTTGGGTTCATGAACCAAGAAGATCACTGCTTTTTTTTATGGCCGAACTTGGATAAACTTTCTCAAGTGTTACAGACTGAAAGTTGGCGCACGAATGTTGATGGAAATAGCAGAACCTGGTCTCATCTTCTCTGCGATCTTCCACCCCGGCATCGTTCCAATTGTTCATCCATGTTAGTTTTGTATCTGGATCTTGCTTGTTGCCTTGATTACTTCTTAATCCACCTATTCCGTCTAACTAATCACAATTTAACTTTAGAAGTAGCAAAGAATCTCTCGCGAAGATGCTACTTCTAACAAATATTTTCTTATAATTGGTGGCACATGTAGGTTTTTTTAGAGTTAAGCAGGCTGCTCGTTTGTTATTTTGTAAGAACACGGCTGTTACTGATGGCAATGAAGTTGACTGGGACGATATCCACAAGTTCCTACACTTTATTGATCGTCTTGAGGTCCTTGTGGGGCGTTTCAATGGTGGAAGGCCATGTGGGATATGTGTGCCACTGCTGCACTTGTTGAACAGGTCCAACTATGTCGAGAAACTTACGGTACGAGTTGTTTTCTATTATATATGTTGTTCATAAACTATTGCTTATACACAGTTTTACAGCCATGATATTCTTGAAACAGAAACTGCCCAGTTCTATTGTTCCTATATAGATGTCTGACCATGGTCGGGTCAGACTTGCGCTTGGTCACAACATGATGTTTATGTCGACCTACTCCATTCCCCTTGGAGGTGAAAAGATACTTATTCACGGGTGGTCTCAAATAATGAAGGCCCGTCTACCTTGGAGAATAGGACAGAAGATTATGTTCCTACTTTTCCATGGCTCTAAAGGGAATATCCTGTTTATTGACCACATTGCGAGATGAAGCCGCTTTCAGAAGGTTGTGGATGCGTGGGGTGGCGCCTGGGTCTTGTCCTGGTTTTAGTTAAGGTTTTTAAGTACTCGTGCTACCTTTACAGTTTCTCGTGTTTCGTTAGTCTTGTCTTCCTCCAGCCGCCAAAACCAAACCAGCGCCGGTAGGGCCGCCTGTTTCCGCCTCCCACGGCTGGTTGCGCCTCAGTGCACGCATCGCTGCCCCACCGTCTCCCAAATTGTTAACGCCGATGTCTGAGGCCTCGCTGTCGTCCTCTGCGCGCTTTGGTGCACTCGCCATGGCGCCGCCCTCTCGCATTGTCAACATGGTCAACAAACAACAGGAATCGGCAAAAGTACGTGGAGAGGATGACAGGAGGGGCCCACCATGTCAGCGTATGGAAAAAGAAAATGCTTCCTCCTAGTGGTTTCCTGACATCTGGGACCCACGACATTGTCAGCGCATATAGTCAATAGACAAGAGAACAGCACAAGACCGGCCGACACCTGGGACGTAGCTGCTCGAGCAGTATTTTTTTGTTATTGTTGAGATGGAGCAGGGTTTGGACTGGGCTGTGGCCCGTCTAGCCCAGGCTTATATTTTATGTTCACCATGTGACCAGCCCAACTATTTTTTCTTTGTGAAAATAAGCCCACTTTATTTTTCCTGAAGAATACCCAATCTAGGCCTACTTATCTTTCTACGCCCTAATGGGCTGCAACTCTTTCAAGACGCGTGCAAATCTTGAAAGTAATATGAAATGGGTTGTAAATATAAAAACAGATGACAAATTGACAATTACTTTATAATTACTGAATTTTTTCACATTTTCAGATTCCTATTTCACTGGGCTATAACCTAATTTAAATATATCTTCAAAGTACTTTAAATCTGGCTCGACATTTTCGTATTAAAAATAGTTTGGAACCCACAGAAATATTCGAAATTTCGTTTAAATTTTTAACCCTGGCCCTGGCCAACAAAAAAAGGACTGCAATAAATTGCATAAGAAATTGCAATAAGCTAGATATAAATTATTAAAAAAAGAGGGAATGGTCTAACTTGTGGGCCTATTAAGTTGACGCGTATGCAAGAGTTTTTTTAATTATTATATACATCAACAAATGATTCTAGCAGACGTAACCGTTGGATGTCAATCCAACGGCTTCGTGTTTCTTCAATCTCTGGTCTTCTTGCTCCAGCCGCCAAATTCAGTGCCGGCGGGACCGCCTGCTCCCGCCTCCCGTGGCCGGCTGTGCTGCCGTGCAGGCCTCACCGCCCCCTACTACTCCCACTACTGGCCAGGGCATCCATCTACTCACCCACACCCCCTGTCATCTGCGGTGACTTCAGCCTCACACCGCAGCAGAACCAGTGAACCCTCGTACTCCTCTCGGCGCGGGATTCCACTGCCGCGTCTTCCCCGGTTTCGCGTCGTCCCCTTCCTAGGGCTCACGGTCGTCCACCGCCCTGGTGCTCTCGGTGCGGCGTGGTCAACGTGGTCAAGGAACGACTTCCATCGGAAGAGTACTATACGTGGAGAGGCTGACAGCTGGGTCCACAGCGGCCGCAAGGAAGTGCCTCCTTATTACACGCAAAATAATTATTTCTCCACCTGACAGCAGGGACCCACCGGACGGGCCACCGTATTTCGTGAAAAAAATGATTCCCCCCTGACTGCTAGGACCCACCAACTACATCTTTGCACGCAAGGAAGTGCCTGACGTCAGGACCCACCTAGTCGAAGCGTACGTAGCGTTGTCATTCTAGTCGCGAATGTGTACGTACATACTAGTCGATGTAGAGGCGCGCACGTGTCGTAGTAGAGGTGCGCACGTGTTGTAGTAGAGGCGCGCAAGTAGCATATACACGTACGTACAATGGCCAAGGTGCAAGAAAGTAAATACGGCCATGTACGTACATATGAGCGGGATCTCGAACGCCTACTCGTGCATACGTACGGCCAGGGCTCGTGTACATGGCTGGGTCGGAACCGAGAAACTGCGTCGTTGTCGTGTTCATGGGAAGCCAACCGGCTGGGTCAGAACGGAATGTGTCGTCGTGTTCATCGGGAGGGCTCGGACGGAACAACCGATGGAAACGAGGCCTGGTGTACCGCAGAACGGAGGAAACGGCCTTGTGTTCGACCGACCACGGTCAAAACGGGATCCTGTTCATCAAGAGGGGTCTGGCGTACCCACAAATATAGGGGACCAATCGTAGTCCTTTTGATATGTAAGAGCGTCGAACCCAACGAGGAGCAGAAGGAATGACAAGTGATTTTCAGCAAGGTAATTTCTGCAAGCACTGAAATTGTCGGTAACGAGTAGTTTGATAGTAAGATAATTTGTAACGAGCAAGTAATATTATAGTAAATAAAGTGCAGCAGGGTAACCCAATCATTTTGTGGCAAAGGACAGGCAAAAATGGTCTCTTATAATAAGCAAAGCGTTCTTGAGGGCACACGGGAATTTCATCTAGCCACTTTCATCATGTTGGTTTGATTTGCGTTTGCTACTTTGACAATTTGATATGTGGGTGGACCGGTGCTTGGGTGTTGTTCTTACTTGAACAAACCTACCACTTATGATTAACCCCCTTGCAAGCATCCGCAGCTACGAGAAAAGTATTAAGATAAAATCTAACCATAGAATTAAACATATAGATCCAAATCAGTCCCTTACGAAGTAGCGCATAAAATAGGGTTTAAGCTTCTGTCACTCTAGCAACCCATCATCTAATAACTACTCCACAATGCGTTCCCTTAGGCCCAAAGATGGTGAAGTGCCATGTAGTTGACGTTCACATGACACCACTAAGGGAATCACAACATACATATCATCAAAATATCAAACACATATCAAGTTCACATGATTACTTGCAACATGACTTCTCCCGTGACCTCAGAAACAAAAGTAACTACTCACAAATGATATTCATTCGCAAGATCAGAGGGGTATTAAATAGCATAATGGATCTGGACATATAATCTTCCACCAACTAAACCATATAGTAATCAACTACAAGATGTAATCAACATTACTAGTCACCCACAGTACCAATCCGAGGTTCCGGTACAAAGATTGAACACAAGAGATGAACTAGGGTTTGAGATGAGATGGTGCTGTTGAAGATGTTGATGAAGGTTGGCCTCCCAAAGATGAGAGGGTTTGTAACACCCCGGATGTAACTTTCCATAATTGTAACTCTAACTCTTGCCTCTTCCAGCTATGTGATATGAGATTTCCTCCGTGGTTGGGTTTTTGTCCTTTGTTTTGCATTTTGTTCATGTCATGCATCTCTTCTCATAGCATCATGTGCATTGCCTCTGCATGTTTTCATAAAGCTTGCATCCGTTCGTAGTTGCCGCATTCCCCCTTGCCTTCGTTAACCGATCCGAGTCCAACTGGGTTTTCGATTCCCTCTTGTCTGACCGTTTGACCCTCTCTACACTTTACTCAGACCCCTCGCGTGCGCGTCCAAAACTCCCGCGAACCCGAACCGGGAAGTCCTGACCAATGGGTCCGGATCATTCCCAAACATCCCTTAAATATCTTCGGTTTCTTCTTTGGCTTCCCTAACCTATTTATTCTCGGATGTTCGATTATGGTCGGAGGGTCCGATTATCCCTAACCTAATCCCACTACTATATATAACCGATCAACCCTAGCTAGTCTCATGTCCCATCCATCCTTTCCCATCGTGCCGCCGCCACCCACTCACCATCTCCATCAGGATTGTCCCAGATCCACCTCTTCGCCCGACCACCTCCCTCGTTTTCAGCACCGAGCCAACCACCTGCCCTCCTCGATCCAGCCCGTAGCCCGTAGCCCTCCACCTCTCAATCTCTCCCAGCCAACTAGTGCGTCCCCTGGATCCCATCGTCTTCGCGTGCCACACCAGAGTTCCACCTCGCCGGAGCACAGGACCTCCTCTGCCGCCGGTGAGATGCCCGTGTTTGCTCCGTGATCGAATTGTCGCTTGCGATGCCCCTCTTTTTCCTTGCCACCGTCATGTGGGACACCCGGTATCCGGGATCACTCCCCATCTCTTGTGTGTTCCACACATCCGCACACTTCTCTTTTGCATCGGTATCTCAATCGAGTTACCGGGACCGGAATGTTGTCGTGGCACCATTTTCGTTTCGCCGCCGTGGCACCCTTTTCATTCCGCCATGGTGACCAAATGCTTCATAACCTGCTGATGTCAATATTTCATAAAAATTGCATAAAACTTGCATATGTCATCCGCATCATGATAACAACATTTAAAAATGTTTAAAATTGTTGTTTGCATTAAATTGCTAAATAACATATGGGGATTTTCTGGAATTGTTGTTTGTTGTTTCCGGCCTCATTTAAACTTGCCTAAATAGTTAGATTATTTATGCTTCACCTCTTGCCATGTTTAACAACATTTAATATTGATGAGTACCTAAACAAGAGTGAACTAAATAATTGTTGTGAAGTTTCGTCAATATGCAACTCGTTGCATATTGAGCTCCACTTAACTTGTAGTATTGTTTGTGCACTTTGCCATGCCATGCCTCTTTAAACCGGACATGCATCATAATTGATTGTGCATCATGCCATGTTTATGTGATGGTTGTTTACCATGTTGTTTGCTTCTTTCCGGTTATGCTTCTTCTCGATAGTTCCGGTTACGTTAAGATGGTGAAGATTCGTTCTGCTATGTTGGTTCGCCTACTTCATGGACTCGTTCGTCTTCCTATCAGGATTTCAAGCAAGATGACCATTACCCTCGATATCACTTCTATATTTGCTTGCTAGTTGTTTGTTCTATCACTATGTCGCGCTTCCTACCACTTGTTTACCATGCCTCCCATATTGCCATGTCAAGCCTCTAACCCATCTTCCTAGCAGACCATTGTTTGGCTAAGTTACCGCTTTTGCTCAGCCCCTCTTATAGCATTGTTAGTTGTAGGTGAAGTTGAAGATTGCTCCATGTTGGAACATGTTTATGTTGGGATATCACAATATCTCTTATTTTTAATTAATGCATCTATATACTTGGTAAACGGTGGAAGGCTCGGCCTTATGCCTGGTGTTTTGTTCCACTGTTGCCACCCTAGTTTCCGTCATACCGGTGTTATGTTCCTTGATTTTGCGTTCCTTACGTGGTTGGGTTTATGGGAACCCCTTGACAGTTCGCTTTGAATAAAACTCCTCCAGCAAGGCCCAACCTTGGTTTTACATTTGCCTAACAACCTATTACCTTTCCCTTGGTTTTTCGCGAGCCCGAGGGTCATATTTATTTTAACCCCCCGGGCCAGTGCTTCTCTAAGTGTTGGTCCGAACTGGGCAGCCTGCGGGGCCACCTTGGGGAAACTTGAGGGCTGGTTTTACTCGTAGCTTGACCTATCCGGTGTACAATGAGAACGAGATATGTGCATCTCCTATCGGGATTTGTCTGCACAGTCAGGCGGTCTTGCTGTTCTTGTCTTACCGTTGTCGAAATGTCTTGTAACCGGGATTCTGAGGCTGATCGGCTCTTTTCGGGAGAAGGAATATCCTTCGTTGATCGTGAGAGCTTGTGATGGGCTAAGTTGCGACACCCCTGCAGGGTATAAACTTTCGAGTGTCGTGCCCGCGGTTATGTGGCAGATGGGAATTTGTTAATATCCGGTTGTAGAGAACTTGACACTTGACTTAATTAAGACGGATAAACCGCGTGTGTAGCCGTGATGGTCTCTTCTCGGCGGAGTCCGGGAAGTGAACACGGTTTGGGTTATGTTTGGACCTAAGTAATTTCAGGACCACTTCTAGCTTCACGACTGTGGCGTAGTTTCTCATCTTACTCTTGTACTCGTAAGTTAGCCACCATATTTACTTATCGCTTGCTGCAACTCCACCTCATTACCTTATCCTACCCATTAGCTTAAATAGTCTTGATCTCGCGGATTTTGAGATTGTTGAGTCCTCGTGACTCACATATACTACCAAAACAGTTGCAGGTGCCGATGATACCAGTGCAGGCGATGCTACCAAACTCAAGTGGGAGTTTGACGAGGACCTTGGCCGTTACTATGTTTCATTTCTTGATGATCAGTAGTGGAGCCCTGTTGGGGCGATCGGGGATCTAGTATTTGGGGTTATCTTCTTTTCATTTGGATTTGTCCATAGTCGGACTATGTGTGTACTCTGAATGATGTATGAATTATATGATCTTTGTGTGAAGTGGCGATTGTAAGCCGACTCTATTTATCCCTTTCTTGTTCATTACATGGGATTGTGTGAAGATGACCCTTCTTGTGACAAAACGACAATGCGGTTATGTCTGTAAGTCGTGCCTCGACACGTGGGAGATATAGCGGCATCGTGGGCGTTACATGTTGGTAATCAGAGCCATCCCCGACTTAGGAGCTCCCAGCTTGATCGAATCGCTGACGTTGTTGAGTCTGGAACAAAATGTTTTGAGTCTTGGGATTATATATATTGTAGAGTTAGGATAATTTTTACTCCTTAGTCCCTTCGTCGCTCTGGTGAGGCCTCCTGACGTAGATGTTTTGTCTTTCCTCTCCTCAAATTTCACTAAATTTTTTTAGGATCACGCGGGTATCTTGGAATCGTTCCGATAGTTTTGTGACGAGAACATTGTTCTTGGTGCCTCCTGACATTTAGGGGTCGTGGCAGGGTCCCGGGGGGTTGAGCTTCGAGGTGTTGTCGTCACAATTTTATTGTTGCAGTTCTGGAATACCTGAGTTTCGCCGACATTGAAAGTCTCTTTTATGCAGTTGTTGGTGAGATAACCTGAACACCACCCAGTACTTGGGAGGGAGTTCGGGAGTATTGCCGTAGCTAGTATAACAGATGCTTTTCGAAGGTTGAGGTACACGGTTTCCGAAGGTTTCTTGGTTATGTGTTGACGGATGGATACAGCTTGGATGTAGGGATTGTTAGTTTTGGGTGAGATATATATTGCTTCCCCTGTATCCCAAACACCAGATTGCATAACCAGAAAGTTTTGGGAGTTTATATGTGGGAATTCAAGTAGCTCCTAGAATATCTTTCCGACAGATGCATGATATGGGATTGGGTAAATCTCTATCATATGTATTTGTTCCGGCTTATTCTGCAATCCAAATCCTTTGTTTTGTTTTTTTTTGTGGTATTCGAGTTGCTTCGATGTCAAGTGTTGATCCATACCTTCCCTAAATGGTGTTCTCATATTTCTATGGGAGTGTTAATCCTTCTTGATCATTGAGGTTATCATGTCAATTCTTTCCAACCGGCGTGCTTCTCTCTTCAAGTTAATCCTATCCTTTCAATATTTGCTAGAACAATTCTCAGTTCTTCGCAACGGTGTCTGTTCCATACGTCCCAAGTTGCGTGTGTTTTTTCCGCCATCCCACCCCTTTTCTTCAAGGACTCGGATTTGTTAATCAAGTATCCATTTTATTTGTGTGAAGTCTCTTCATTTTTTTCCTTCGATGGTTTTATCCGGTGATTCTCATGAAGATGCTAAGGAAGCTTTAAGTTTATCATTCTTCATTCCCTTTCTTTTCCGGTGGACTAAATCCAAGCTTTCGGTGTTTATCATATCTTTTTCCTTGTTTCAAATGCTTTCCCAAGCTGGTCACCTCATAATCATTCCCCGATTGCTATTCAATTTTTTCAGAGAAGATTCGTGTTTCCACTCTGCATCAATTCAAGCTATTTGGAGATTATTATCTCATTCAAGTCATTTAATTCAACCGGTGCAATATCTATTCAAAATCATTCAACGGTGTTTTCTTTTGAGTGGGACCTAACCCACAGGTTTTTTTCCTAGGATCTTACCTAACTCTTCTAATTATCAGTAGGGATTCTCAAATTCATTTCCAAGTTTGACGTAAGAATGAATTTTCATCAGTCAGATGTCTTCTTCAAGATTGCTTTCAAATTCTTTTGATCGTTGGTTCAAACTTTCTATTCTTCATTTCGGAGTGCCTCAACTATTCATGGTGGTTCTCATCATCATTATCAACATTTGAAGAATGAAGAAGAGACTTCTCCAAAAATCTTGGTCCATTCTCTTGAACATTCATGGTTCTTGATTGTGACAATTCTTTTCAACCATCCGACGCTTTTCAGGAGTTGCTTCCTTTCTCGATCATCTGAAGTCCATCGTTTCTGAATATTACTCATTCTCAACCTTCAGCTCTTGTTCTCCAAATCTAACCAGTGGATTGTTCAGGTATACTCTTTAGTCAGCTCATGATCTCTTTGTTCTCATGTATCTAAGTCCCTTCAAGTCTCTTCATTCGTTTTCCAATTCTTCCCGGTGAATTGTGCCTTTTCTACTCTCTTTTCCAATTCTTACGACGGTTTGTTCAAGATTCCTCTTCCTATGTTCTCATATTAATTTTTTCGTTGTTTAAATCCTACCGATGGATCGTTGAAGACTTTTCTCAAGTTTATGTTGTATCCCTCTTAGTCCTTTTCAATGAGAATAAGTAGTATGCCAAATCTATTGCTTGTCATCAATTTAAGTTGATGAAGGATAAACATACAATAAATGTTATTCTTGTTTCCTCAAGGTGATTCAATTCTTTTCCAGAGTTCATTCATGGTATCAATTCTCGATTCAGGTTGCTCACCTTTCTTTTCTGGAGTTCCAAGTTTTCTTGGATGTCTCATCATGAAGCTCCATCTAATCATTGCAAGGCTTCATCTTGTTCTTTTCAACTTTCCTTTCATTTGATCATTCTTTTATTACCGGAGTTCTTCATGGAGGCTCTACATGGTGGTTCGCTAAATATTTAACTCATTCTCGAAGTGTTCTTCAAGATTTTTCTTGGAAAAGCTCAAGTATTCTTCATCTCGCATTCCAAAGTGCAATTCCTTCTACCTTATCTTTGGAGATGGCGTTATATCATTCTTAACAATTTTCATTCATGTTTCGCGATTCACATGTTGCCTAGAATGAGGTATTTTAAATCCCTTAATCTCTTCGTTGGAGTTATCTTGTGTCATATTCCGGCAGAAACAGCGGCACTACCAGTCGCACCGGCACGGGCACCAGCAACGACTTTGGCACCTGCACCAACACTTGCACTTACATCTGCTCTGGCCCGTGCAGCGGCAACCGAATAAGCAGTTGCACCGGCAACAGACTGGGCTGCAGTTCGCACTTCATATACCAAAATCCTTACAAAAACCAACATGTCCACCTTCTTGGTAAGCATTGGCCGCCCAAGTGCTTCGTTCTTTTTTCTTTCCATGTTGTTTCACATGATTCATTGTGTTGATCTAACTGTTTGTGTATGTCTTCTTGTTTGCAAACAGAGAATTCCTAGAGCAACGAGGGAGTCGTTCAACAATCCAGGTGACCGTGGCCAAGTTTCTCTTACCATGCACAGCCTTGGTGTGAATGAACCTGCTCAATATACCGTAAGTACAAAGGATGGTCACATGATGATTGATGCTAAAGGATGGTCAAGATTCAAATCAAAATCATATCTTGCGGTAGGGGATGATGTCAAAATCGAACTTTCTCGGCAAGGAGAGCTGGTCCAAATCAACTTTGAAATTCTTCAGTAGAAGCACGCAACTGCCGAACTGATCTGTCCTCCGAGAGATTTTGATGTAATAATCTGGCATGGTGAAACAAGTGTCCTGTGTGTATAAGTAGTATGATAGTATTATTTATCACATGGTATATCGTTGATAGAATTGCAACTCTCATTGCTGGTTAGGAACTGTCGTTCGATTTCATTCCAACAGTTGTCGTGCTTTATTCAATTTTGTGTATTCGCCTTGCGACAGCATCTAAAACCAGCGCCGTACCGATCGCTTGCAATATGAAAAGCACTGAGGTAGAACACATGGGCCCCCAAACATGCAGGGTGGGCCTGCGGCCCAAAGTCCAGAACCGTGAGCCTGTCTGAGTATTATATTCTCAGCTGAACCCCCATAATGGCCATGCGTTGCACGTAACATCAAGATGCATTTGTATGAGTATTTTATCTAGTGAGAGAATAGGATTAATGAGGGAAGGCCTTATTTGCAAATGTGGAGAGGTGTGTGGGTACCTTTTTGCAAAATTTCCATAGTTTCCTTCCTATCCGTCAAATATAAATCGGACGGCCTATATTGCAGGATGGCAGGCACACCATCATCACCAACTCGTCTATATTGTATTAAAAACAACTTTGTTTTTTATAATTATATATATTATATATTTATTTTTCTTATGTATAAAGTTGTGATATAAAAGATTTGTATATTTCTTTACAGAGGGAGTATCTCTTTGTCAAAAATATATTTATGTGTAACTAGTTACTCCTGTCTTTCTACTTCCTTTCGATGATATGTGGGGCATTCGGCAACGGGGTCCACGTGCCATATGCACCAAATTAGAGTGCACAACTACACGGTAGACACACCCCGGTCGTAGCACCGTAGTAATGCCCAATGAGCCGTCAAATCACAGCCCCCACTTTCCAGCTTTAGCAGTAAGCTGGACGGACGAAGCGGCAATATTTCACTGGGCCAGAATCCTCTTCTCCCTTGTCTTCTTGTTCAGAGAAAATCCCCTCTCGGCGATTGCATAGGGTTTTCTCATGGAGAACCAGGTACTAATTCTTCATCCATCCCCGATAAATCCAAGTCCCTTGGTCGCAGGTAATCCTAGGATGGCAGCCGCCGCCGTTGATGCATTTTTCTTCCTACTGAATCTAATGTGTTTCATTTGCAGTGCCCAAAGTGCGAGGACCCTATAGGTGTGGATAAAAGGTACTACTAGTACAACGGTCAACACTGACGTGAAGGAGTAAATTATTTCATGATTTGGATAGGGAATACATTGTGTTCTCATATTATTTTTCCTGCAGTGCATTATTTACTCTGCCAGAACACATGTATAAAAGGTACTACTAGTACAACGGTCAACACTGACGTGAAGGAGTAAATTATTTCATGATTTGGATAGGGAATACATTGTGTTCTCATATTATTTTTCCTGCAGTGCATTATTTACTCTGCCAGAACACATGTACTCAAGATGCTCGGCCTTGCCATAACTGAATACACCAGTTTAATGGTCACAGTGAAGACATAACATGGATATAAGTTCCGAGTTGGGTTCATGAACCAAGAAGATCGTTGTTTTTTTATGGCCGAACTTGGATAAACTTTCTCAAGTGTTACGGACTGAAAGTTGGCGCACGAGTGTTGATGGAAATAGCAGAACCTGGTCTCATCTTTACTGCGATCTTCCACCCCGATGTCGTTCCAATTGTTCATCCATGTTAGTTTTGTATCTGGATCTTGCTTGTTGCCTCGATTACTTCTTAATCCACCTATTCTCTCTAACTAATCACAATTTAACTTTAGAAGTAGCAACGAATCTCTAACGAAGATGCTACTTCTAACTAATGTTTTCTTATAATTGGTGGCATGTGTAGGTTTTTTTTTGAGTTAAGCAGGCTGCTCGTTTGTTATTCTGTAAGAACTCGGCTGTTACTGATGGCACTGAAGTTGACTGGGACGACATCCACAAGTTCCTACACTTTATTGATCGTCTTCAGGTCCTTGTGGGGCATTTCAATGGTGGAAGGCCACGTGGGATATGTGTGCCACTACTGCACTCGTTTAACAGGTCCAACTGTGTCGAGAAACTTATGGTACGAGTTGTTTTCTATTATATATGTTGTCCATAAACTATTGCTTATACACAGTTTTACAGTTGTGATCTTCTTGAAACAGAAACTGCCCAGTTCTATTGTTCCTATACAGATGCCTGACCATGGTCGGGTCAGACTCGCACTTGGTCACAACATGATGTTTATGTCAACCTAGTCCATTCCCCTTGGAGATGAAAATATACTTATTCATGGGTGGTCTCAAATAATGAAGGCTCGTCCATCTTGGAGAATAGGACAGAAGATTATGTTCCTGCTTTTCCATGGCTCCAAAGTAAATATCATTGTTATTAACCACATTGCGAGATAAAGCCGCTTTCAGAAGGTTGTGGATGCGTGGGGTGGCGCCTGGGTCTTGTCCTGGGGCTTGGCGGCCTCACCATTGGTTAATTGTAGGCAAAGTAGCACTGTTCGACGCATGCTTTGTATTGTTGAACCTGTATAAGTACTCATACTGTTTTCAGCTATGGTTTTTAAGTGCCGCTGCTGGTTTCAGTTAAGGTTGTTAAGTACTCCTGCTACTTTTTACAGTCTATCGTGTTTGGTCTGTCTTGTCTTCCTCCAGCCGCCAAAACCAAACCAGCGCCGGCAGGGCCGCCTGCTTCCGCCTCCCACGGCTGGCTGCGCCTCAGCGTACGCATCGCCGCCCCACCGTCTCCCAAATTGTTAACGCCGATGTCCGAGGCCTCGTCGTCGTGCTCTGCGCGCTTTGGTGCACTCGCCACAGCGCCACCCTCTCGCGTTGTCAACATGGTCAGCAAACAATAGGAATCAGCAGAAGTACGTGGAGAGGATGACAGTAGGGGCCCACCATGTCAGCACATGGAAAAAGAAAATGCTTCCTCTTAGTGGTTTCCTGACATCTGGGACCCACGACATTGTGAGCGTATATAGTCAATAGACAAGAGAACAGCACAAGACCGGCTGACACCTGGAACGTAGCTGCTCGAGCAGTATTTTTTTTTATTGTTGAGACGGAGCAGGGTTTGAACTGGGTTGTGGCCCGTCTAGCCCAGGCTTATATTTTATGTTCACCATGTGACCTGCCTAGCTATTTTTTCTTTGTGAAAATAAGCCCAGTTTATTTTTTCTGAAGAATACCCAATCCAAGCCTACTTATTTTTCTACGCCCTGATGGGCTGCAACTCTTTCAAGACACGTGCAAATCTTTAAAGTAATATGAAATGGGTTATAAATATAAAAACAGATGACAAATTGGCAATTACTTTATAATTTCTGAATTTTTTTCACATTTTCAGATTCCTATTTCACTGGGCTATAACCTAATTTAAATATATCTTCAAAATACTTTAAATCAGGATCGACATTTCGGTATTAAATATAGTTTGGAACCCACAGAAATATGTGAAATTTCGTTTAAATTTTGAACCCTGGCCCTGGCCAACAAAAAAAAGGACTGCAATAAATTGCATAAGAAGTTGCAATGAGCTATATATAAATTATTAAAAAATAGAGGGAATGGTCTAACTTGTGGGCCTATTAAGTTGACGCGTATGCAAGATTTTTTTAGTTATTATATATTTTAACAAACGATTCTAGCAGACGTAACCGTTGGATGTTATTCCAATGGCTGTCGTGTTTCTTCAATCTCTGATCTTCTTGCTCCAGCCGCCAAATTCAGCGTTGGCGGGACCGCCTGCTCCAGCCTCCCGTGGCAAGCTGTGCTGCCGTGCAGGCCTCACCGCCCCCTACTACTCCCACCGTGCTACGTCTTGAGCTTGTGTTGGTTTTCCTTGAAGAGGAAAGGGTGATGCAGCAATAGTAGCATAAGTATTTCCCTCAGTTTTTGAGAACCAAGGTATCAATCCAGTAGGAGGCTCCTCAAAAGTCCCACGCACCTACACAAATAAACAAAGAACTCGCAACCAACACAATAAAGGGGTTGTCAATCCCTTCACGGCCACTTGCGAAAGTGAGACCAAATAGAAATAGTATGATAAGATAAATATATTTTTGGTATTTTATAATATAGATGCAAATAAAAGTAGATTGGAAGCAAATATGATAAGAGATAGACCCGGGGGCCATAGGTTTCACTAGTGGCTTATCTCAAGATAGCATAAGTATTACGGTGGGTGAACAAATTACTGTCGAGCAATTGATAGAAAAGCGAATAGTTATGGGATTATCTGGGCATGATTATGTATATAGGCATTACGTCCGCAACAAGTAGACCGACTCCTGCCTGCATCTACTACTATTACTCCACACATCGACCGACTTCTGCCTGCATGTAGAGTATTAAGTTCATAAGAACAGAGTAACGCCTTAAGCAAGATGACATGATGTAGAGGGATAAACTCATGCAATATGATATAAACCCCATCTTTTTATCCTCGATGGCAACAATACAATACGTGCCTTTCAACCCTGCTGTCACTGGGTAAGGACACCGCAAGATTGAACCCAAAGCTAAGCACTTCTCCCATGGCAAGAAAGATCAATCTAGTAGGCCAAACCAAACTGATAATTTGAAGAGACTTGCAAAGATAACTCAATCATACATAAAAGAATTCAGAGGAGATTCAAATATTTCTCATAGATAAACTTGATCATAAACCCACAATTCATCGGATCTCGACAAACACACCGCAAAAAGAGTTTACATCGAATAGATCTCCACAAGAGATGGGGAGAACATTGTATTGAGATCCAAAAAAGAAAGAAGAAGCCACCTAGCTAATAACTATGGACCCGTAGGTCTGTGGTAAACTACTCACAACTCATCGGAGGGGCAAGGATGTTGATGTAGAAGCCCTCCGTGGTCGATTCCCCCTCCGTCAGAACGCCGGCGAAGCCTCCAAGATGGGATCTCGCGGATATAGAAGGTTACGGTGGTGGAAATTGTGTTTCGCTGGGTCCCTGGATGTTTTCGGGGTACGTAGGCTTATATAGGAGGAAGGAGTACGTCGGTGGCCGCCCGAGGGGCCCACGAGATAGGGGGTGCGCCTTATAGGGGGGGCACCCTCCTATCTCGTGGAGGCCTCGGTTGCTTCTTGACTTGCACTCCAAGTCCTCTGGATCACGTTCGTTCCAAAAATCAGGCTCCCGAAGGTTTCATTCCATTTGGACTCCGTTTGATATTCCTTTTCTTCAAAATACTGAAATAGGCAAAAAAAACAGCAATATGGGCTGGGCCTCCGGTTAGTAGGTTAGTCCCAAAAATGATATAAATGTGTAAAATAAAGCCCATAAACATCCAAAAGGGGTAATATAATAGCATGGAACAATAAAAAATTATAGATATGTTGGAGACGTATCAAGCATCCCCAAGCTTAATTCCTGCTCGTCCTCGAGTAGGTAAATGATAAAAAAGAAATTTTTGATGTGGAATGCTACCTAGCATAATTCTCAATGTAATTTTCTTTATTGTGGCATGAATGGTCAGATCCAAATGATACAAAATAAAAGTTCATATTAACATGAAAATGGTGATACTTCAAGCATACTAATCAAAGTAATCATGTCTTCTCAAAATAACATAGCCAAAGAAAGTTATCCCTACAAAATCATATAGTCTGGTTGTTGCTCTATCTTCACCACACAAAGTATTTAATCATGCACAACCCTGATGAAAAGCCAAGCAATTGTTTCATACTTTAATAATCTTAAACTATTTCAATTTTCACGCAATACATGAGCGTGAGCCATGGACATAGCACTATATGTGGAGTATAATGGTGGTTGTGGAGAAGACAAAAAAGGAGAAGATAGTCTCACATCAACTAGGCGTATCAACGGGCTATGGAGATGCCCATTAATAGATATCAATGTGAGTGAGTAGGGATTGCCATGCAACGGATGCACTAGAGCTATAAATATATGAAATCTCAACAAAAGAAACTAAGTGGGTGTGCATCCAACTCGCTTGCTCACGAAGACCTAGGGCATTTTGAGGAAGCCCATCATTGGAATATACAAGCCAAGTTCTATAATGAAAATTCCCACTAGTATATGAAAGTGACAACATATGAGACTCTCTATCATGAAGATCATAGTGCTATTTTGAAGCACAAGTGTGTAAAAAGAGATAGTAGCATTGTCCCTTCTCTCTTTTTCTCTCATTTTATTATTATTTTTTCTCTTTTTTCTCCTTTTTTTATTTCTTTTTCTCTTTTTTTTTTCTTTGGCCTTTCCTTTTTTTCTTTTGGCCTTTCTCCCTTTTTTTCTTTTTTTTTCATTTTGTAAAGTCCGAAGTCTCATCCCGACTTGTGGGGGAATCATAGTCTTCATCATCCTTTCCTCACTAGGAAAATGCTCTAATAATGAAGATCATCACACTTTTATGGATTTACAACTCAAGAATTACAACTCAAAGCTAGAACAAGATATGACTCTATATGAATGCCTCCGGCGGTGTACCGGGATATGCAGTGAATCAAGAGTGACATGTATGAAAATTGTGAAGATGGCCTTGCCACAAATACAATGTCAACTACATGATCATGCAAAAAGCAATATGAAAAAAGTAATGTGTGTCATATGAATGGAACGGTGGAAAGTTGCATGGCAATATATCTCGGAATGGCTATGGAAATGCCATAATAGGTAGGTATGGTGGCTGTTTTGAGGAAGGTATATGGTAGGTGTATGGTACCGGCGAAAGTTGCACGGCACAAGAGAGGCTAGCAATGGTGGAAGGGTGAGGTGCGTATAATCCATGGACTCAACATTAGTCAAAAGAACTCATGTACTTGTTGGAAAAATCTAGAAGTCATCAAAAACCAAAGCACTACGCGCATGCTCCTAGGGGGATAGATTGGTTGGAGAAGACCATCGCTCGTCCCCAACCGCCACTCATAACGAAGACACTCAATAAATAAAATTGTGCTCCAACTTCATCACAAAGCGGTTCACCATACGTGCATGCTACGGGAATCACAACCCTCAACACGAGTACTTTTCATAATCACCTCAACTAGCATGACTTTAATATCACTACCTCCGTGTCTCAAAACAATTATCAAGCATCATATTGATCATAGCATCCAATTCTTTTCTATGATAGTTTTTATTAGACCCAACTTGGATGCTCATCATTCTAGGACCAACTTTGTAACCACAGCAAATACCATGCTGTTCTAAAAGACTCTCAAAAATATATAAGTGAAGCATGAGAGACTAGCAATTTCTTCAAAATTAATACACCACCGTGCTCTAAAAGATATAAGTGAAGCACTAGAGCAAAAACTATCAAGCTCAAAAGATATAAGTGAAGTACATAGAGTATCCTAGCAAATCCTAATCAAGTAGGCTTCTCCCAAAAGGTGTGTACAGCAAGGATGATTGTGGTAAACTAAAAAGCAAAGACTAATATAATACACGACGCTCCAAGCAAAACACATATCATGTGGCGAATAAAAATATAGCTCCAAGTAAAGTTACCAATGAACAAAGACGAAAGAGGGGATGCCTTCCCGGGGCATCCCCAACCTTAGGCTTTTGGCTATCATTGAATATCTTGGGGTGCCATGGGCATCCCCAAGCTTAGGCTCTTGCCACTCCTTATTCCATAGTCCATAAAAGCTTTACCCAAAACTTGAAAACTTCACAACACAAAACTCAACAGGAAATCTTATAAGCTCCGTTAGTGAAAGAAAACAAAATCACCACATAAGATACTGTAATGAACTCATTCTTTATTTATTTTGGTGTTAAACCTACTGTATTCCAACTTCTCTATGGTTTATAAACTATTTTACTAGCCATAGATGCATCAAAATAAGCAAACAACACACAAAAAGCAGAATCTGTCAAAAACAGAACAGTCTATAGAAATCTGTAACTAACGCCAACTTCTGGAACTCTAAAAATCCTACAAAAATAGGAACTCCTGGACAATTTGTCTATTGATCAGCATAAAAAAGAATCAATGCAAAATAACGTATATGTGATTTAACAAAACTAAATTCGTGCGTGCAAAGTTTCTGTTTTTCAGCAGAATCACATCAACTATCATCATAGGTTATCCTATAGGTTCTACTTGGCACAAACACTAATTAAAAGATAAAAACACATCTAAACAGGAGGTAAATGCATTTATTACTAATCAGGAAAAAAAAAAGAAAATTGGGTTGCCTCCCAACTAGCGCTATAGTTTAACGCCCCTAGCTAGGCATAAAAGCGAAGATAGATCTAAGTAGTGCCGTCTTTGGCACTCAATTCCTCAATAGAGCACTTGTAATCTTTAGGGGTTTCTCCCTTTTTAGCAATTATTAAACCTTTAGGCAAAAATTCAAGAAATTCGTTCGTAGCAAAAGGTTCCTTAACGATAGAGAGGTAATTGGGGTGAACACTTATGGATTTGAGATCCGCGTCTCCTCTACTACAAGATTCCCCCTTATTTTTAGGAACATAAATAAACTTGGTAGTTTGGTAGGGGGTTTTGGAGTGTTTTTCATGGAAGAAAATGCGGAACCTAAATTGGTAATGATATCCTCAAGTTTACCAATTCTTTCAGAATCTAGATCTATTTTTTCATTAACTGTAGGTTCTTTCTCTTTAAGATTTTTCAAAGTAACTCCAACCCTAGATCCATATTGGGTAATGTGATATGGATCTTTTTATCCAAATTTTCAATCAACTCAACAGTGGCCATTTTATTTTCAATAATATCAAGCCGTTACGTCACATGTTCTAAAGTTAAAACCGTTCCATTAACCAAAAGAGGTGGTGGGCCAAACAAATCTAACAAAGCATTAAAAGCATCAAACGTATGGCTACTCAAGAAATCACCTCCGGCAACAGTATCAAGAACACATCTATTCCAAGAAGTGATGCCTACATAAAAATTGCGGAGAAGAACGGAAGTAGAAAGCTTCCTAGTAGATCTATTTTGAGCATTGCAAATTCTATGCCAAGCATCTTTTAAATTTTCTCCCTCCCTTTGCTTAAAATTAAGAACTTCATGTTCAGGAGTGATAACAAGGATAGGAGGACTAGCCATGGCGACAAGGTAAAAGATCTAACACACGAGCAAACATAAAAAGGCAAGCGAAAAGAGAGGGGGAGATTGGGAAAGAGAGGGCGAATAAAACGGCAAGGGTGAAGTGGGGGAGAGGAAAACGAGAGGCAAATGGCAAATAATGTAAATGCGAGGGAGATGAGTTTGTGATGGGTACTTGGTATGTCTTGACTTGAGCGAAGACCTCCCCGGCAACGGCGCCAAAAATCCTTCTTGCTACATCTTGAGCTTGCGTTGGTTTTCCTTGAAGAGGAAAGGGTGATGCAGCAATAGTAGCATAAGTATTTCCATCAGTTTTTGAGAACCAAGGTATCAATCCAGTAGGAGGCTCCTCAAAAGTCCCATGCACCTACACAAACAAACAAAGAACTCGCAACCAACACAATAAAGGGGTTGTCAATCCCTTCACGGCCACTTGCAAAAGTGAGATCTAATAGAGATAGTATGATAAGATAAATATATTTTTGGTATTTTATAATATAGATGCAAAAAGTAAAGATGCAAATAAAAGTAGATTGGAAGCAAATATGATAAGAGATAGACCCGGGGGCCATAGGTTTCACTAGTGGCTTCTCTCAAGATAGCATAAGTATTACGGTGGGTGAACAAATTACTATCGAGCAATTGATAGAAAAGCGAATAGTTATGAGATTATCTAGGCATGATCATGTATATAGGCATCACGTCCGCAACAAGTAGACCGACTCCTGCCTGCATCTACTACTATTACTCCACACATCGACCGACTCCTGCCTGCAACTAGAGTATTAAGTTCATAAGAACAGAGTAACGCCTTAAGCAAGATGACATGATGTAGAGGGATAAACTCATGCAATATGATATAAACCCCATCTTTTTATCCTTGATGGCAACAATACAATACGTGCCTTGCAACCCCTGCTATCACTAGGTAAGGACACTGCAAGATTGAACCCAAAGCTAAGCACTTCTCCCATGACAAGAAAGATCAATCTAGTAGGCCAAACCAAACTGATAATTCGAAGAGACTTGCAAAGATAACTCAATCATACATAAAAGAATTCAGAGGAGATTCAAATATTTATCATAGATAAACTTGATCATAAACCCACAATTCATCGGATCTCAACAAACACACCGCAAAAAGAGTTTACATCGAATAGATCTCCACAAGAGAGGGGGAGAACATTGTATTGAGATCCAAAAAGAGAGAAGAAGCCATCTAGCTAATAACTATGGACCCGTAGGTCTGTGGTAAACTACTCACAACTCATCGGAGGGGCAAGGATGTTGATGTAGAAGCCCTCCATGGTCGATTCCCCCTCCGGCAGAATGCCGGCAAAGGCTCCAAGATGGGATCTCGCGGATACAGAAGGTTACGGCGGTGGAAATTGTGTTTCGTTGGCTCCCTGGATGTTTTCGGGGTACGTAGGCTTATATAGGAGGAAGGAGTACGTCAGTGGCCGCCCGAGGGGCCTACAAGACAGGGGGCGTGCCCTATAGGGGGTGGCGCCCTCCTATCTCGTGGAGGCCTCGGCTGCTTCTTGACTTGCACTCCAAGTCCTCTGGATCATGTTCGTTCCAAAAATCACGCTCCCGAAGGTTTCTCCGTTTGGACTCCATTTGATATTCCTTTTCTTCGAAATACTGAAATAGGCAAAAAAACAGCAATATGGGCTGGACCTCCGGTTAGTAGGTTAGTCCCAAAAATGATATAAATGTGTAAAATAAAGCCCATAAACATCCAAAAGGGGTAATATAATAGCATGGAACAATAAAAAATTGTAGATATGTTGGAGATGTATCACACCGTTGGCTAGGGCATCCCTCTACTCACCCACACCCCCTGTTATTCTGCGGCGACGACAGCCTCACACCGCAGCCGAACCAGTGAACCCTCGTACTCCTCTCGGTGCGGGTTTCCACTGTCGCGTCTTCCCCGGCTCCACGTCGTCCCCTTCCTAGGCCTCGTCGTCGTCCACTGCCCTGGTGCTCTCGGCGCGGCGTGGTCAACGTGGTCAAGGAATGACTTCCATCGGAAGAATACTGTGCCTGGACAGGCTGACAGCTGGGCCCACAGCGGCCGCAAGGAAATGCCTCCTTATTACGCGCAAAATAATTATTCCTCCACTTGACAGCAGGGACTCATCGGACGGGCCATCGTATTTCGCGAAAAAATGATTCCCCCCTGACTGATGGAACTCACCAGCTACATCTTCGCACGCAAGGAAGTGCGTCCATATTATGGGCAAAAAAATGATTCTCCCCCCTGACTGCTGGGACCCACCAGCTACATCTTCGCACGCAAGGAAGTGCCTGACAGTCGGGACCCACCTAGTCGAAGCGTATGTAGCGTTGTCATTCTGGTCGCGAATGTCTACGTACATACTGGTCGATTTAGAGGCGTGCACGTGTCGTAGTAGAGGCGCGCAAGTAGCATATACACGTACGTGCAACGGCCAAGGTGCAAGAAAGTAGATACGACTACATACGTACATACGGGCGGGGTCTCGAACGCCTACTCGCGCATACGTGCGGCCAGGGCTCGTGTACATGGCTGGGTCAGAACGGAGAAACTGCATCATCGTTGTGTTCATGGGGAGTCAACCAGCTGGGTCAGAACGGAATGTGTCGTCGTGTTCATCGGGAGGGCTCGAACAGAAGATCCGATGGAAACGAGGCCTGGCGTACCGCCGAACAGAGGAAATGGCCTTGTGTTCGACCGGCCACGATCGAAACGGGATCCTGTTCATCAGGAGGGCTCTGGCGTACCGCAAAACGGAGGAAACGGACTTCTGTTGGACCTCCTACGGTCGAAACAGGGTCCTGTTGAGCGGGAGGGGTGTGACGTACCGCAAAACGGAGGAAACGGACTTGTGTTGGAGCGCTACGGTCGAAACGGGGTCCTGTTCATCGGGTGGGGTGTGGCGTACCGCAAAACGGGACTCCACAGGATACTGCTCATCTCCACCATCGACCTCCTCCAGCCTCCACGGGCTACTGTTCATCCACCGTCAACCTCCTCCAGCCTCCAACTACGACTGTTCATCCATGGACTCCTGTTCATCCAGCCTCCACCGCGCGCTACTCCACCGGCTACTGTTCAACCAACCCTCTCCACGGGGTCCTGTTCAACCACCCCTCCACGGGCTACTGTTCATCCAGCCCTCCACCAGCTACTGTTCAACCAACCCTCCACGGGGTCGTCCTGTTCATCCAGCCCTCCACGGGGTCCTGTTCATCCAGCCTCAACCGGCTCGATCGGGGTCTTGTTCATCCAAAGGCAACACCACGGGGTCCTGTTCATCCAACCCACCAGGAACTGTTCATCCAAACCCCCCAGCAACGCTCACTGTTCATCCAACCCCCCCCCCCACACACACACAGCAACGCTCACTGTCCATCCAGAGGCAGCATCGATCGGCTTTAGTTAGCAGCAGTAGCAAAGGAATCGCTCGATCGCTCGGGTTCAGTAACGCGTAGCCTGCAGTGCAATCGCTCGGGTTTAGTTAGGCGACGCCCCGTCCGGGTTCAATTAGAGCCCAACGCCTCGTACCCACGCACGTACTGTATGAAAGAAACGCGTATCGCTCAGCCCCCAGCCACCCACCGTAACCGGGAACTCCCCGAAATTTTCCTCGCCCTCGCTTCTACCATGGTTTTTTCCGTCATGGACGGCCCAAAGAATGTCATGCAACTTCGTCTCCAGGCCACCAAGGACGAAAAGCCCATTTCTGTCATGATTTTTTGTCATAGAAGTAGGAGCCCACCACATCTATGATGATAATGGGTTTTGTCACAATTATCGTTCTTGGTGGATTTGCCGACGATCTACTTCTATGGGTTCAATTAGAGCCCACCACATCTATCATAAGTATGATAGATTTTTTTTTCGTTCGGCCCAAAATGTCACGGATGTGTCTTTTTTTGTAGTGGATCTTTTCTTGATTTCTCTTTGTTTCGTTTCATTGATTGCTTATGTATGCTACTGTTTGTCTACACTAGATTACTCGGAGTGTGAAGCTTGTTACTACGAATCTCTAGAGTTTGCAGATCGTCGGCAAGGCAAGTTACACTTTGATCATACTTTTCTATACCCAGTTTTTTTACTATGCATTAGTATCGCCCCTCAAATATTTGCATGAGTAGGATTGGGAACATGTCGGAGTAATGGGCCACGGGTAGGCTGACCCGAGCCCCAGAACCTTTCAAGACATCGGGGCAGACTGCGCCCCTCAAGTACCTGCGGCGACTCCAAGACAAGCCGAGTCCCTAGAGGCGACTCCAAGATGAGCCGAGTCACCAGAGGCGACTTCCAGTCAAGCCGAGTCCCCAGAGGCGACTCCAAGATGAGCTGAGTCCCAGAGGCAACTCCCATTCAAGCCGAGTCCCAGAGGCGACTCCCAGGAAACCGACTATGGGGAGTCGGCCCGCGACTTCCAACCACCCGATAATTATGGGCAGGTTTGGCTACAGCGCGCCGTACCCACGGAGATCTCCGCCCGGCGCGGCACTGTGGCCATGCCAGCCCTGACATCAGCCCTTGGGGCGGGGCCCTGTGCCCACGACCGCCTGTCTGTACGGCCCGGAGACGGCGGGGCCTACCAGTCAGCGAGAGTACTGAAGACGGCGAGAGCGCCGAGAGTCGGACCCGTTGGGAGTCGGCCCCCTGGAGTCGGCCGGCCCCTGCCACGGGCCCCACACGCCATTAACCAGACGCGATAGGGGAATGGCAACAGTGATATCCCATCAGGCGGCGGCACTGTTGTCATGACCCCATGACCAAGCCCGCGTCATTAGAAGCACGTCACAGTAATCTGTAGCCGGCAAGACCCGCCGCGGCGGACACGGGCTGATGCCCTCATATCAGGCCAGTCGGCGGGACCCACTAGTCGGCGGGCCCCAGGAGTCGGCGGAGAAGATGGCGCCTGAGAGACAGACGGCTGGGACCCGCACCCAGCCGGTTTTACCATTGTAACCCTGGGGGGTAGGCCTATATAAACCCCCCCCCCCCCAGGGCACCCATGCAAAGGGTTCGATTCACTAGTATTAGACAGACCACAAGGGAAGGAGGGAGCTAGACGTGCCCTCTCCTACCTCCAGAAACAGCTCTAGGAGCAAGCTTGTATTCACTTTGCGTTAGTGACCATGCGGAGACCCCGCAGAGCAGCAGTAGGGGTGTTATCTCCTCGGAGAGCCCTGAAGCTGGGTAAGATCCGCCGGCGTGCATGTCTTCGCCTCATCCCGTTTCCAGGCAGCGACAATGTTCTACTCGCCCCCACCATGATAAGCCATCCTTTGGCATATGTCGCACCCAACCCCCGACATTTGGCACCCATCGTGGGGCCTGGTGCACCATCGTCCGGAGATCTGTTCTGGACGGGAACCCTCTTCCTCCCTGGTGAGCGCAGCCAGCCAGGCTCGCCAGACGGAGTCTGCATCGATGCGCTGCGTGGCGCTGAGGCCGCCTGTGCAGCGAGCTGCCTTGCCGAACTTGTCGGCGAGGTTCGCCTCTCCGACGAGCCTGCATCCGACGCAGGCACGGGTGGCCCTGAGAGCCTCCTCGCGGGCCTCCTCGACCAACTCCACGTCACCAGCAAGCCTGCCGTGGACTTGGAGTCCGTAGGCTCCACCGACCCGATGCTGGTCGACTCCGACGCCGTGTCGCTTGACATTTTCCCCACCAACGTGGTGGTCTACGACGAGCCACTTCCTCACGAGGAGAGCGGCGGAAGCGCCGTCATGGAGGTGCTCGTCATCAGTCACGATGAGCGTTCCAGTGAGGGAGCTCAGGACCCGCTCGACGCGGCTCTGCAAGACCTGACCGCGCCTATTCCAAAAGACGCAGACGCCGAGACGCTGGAGACACGCCGCCTTCAGATCATCGAAGGCGCCAAGAAGCTGGCAAGCATGAGGCGCTTGTCAGAAGCCTACAAGCGCGAAATGGATCACGCCGTGGGCGGCTCGCCGGCTCCGACTGGGCCTAGCCGCCTAGGCGCGGTCCGGCAACGCGGCACGACCATCGCCGACCTATTCGGGGCCAATCGCCCCGTATACGCCACCCCTGCGGAGAACATCCGGCCGCCCAAGCGGCCACCGACGAGCTGAAGAACTTTGAAGGCGAAGAGCGCCGCATGATGACGGAGCGAGTCCAGCAGCTCCTCGACGCGGTTGCCGCGCAGAACGCGGCCCGCGGCCGCACTGAGGCGCCACGGCAGCTAAACGATGACTTGCCTCCCCGCCGAGATCAGGGCGTGACGTCTCGGACGCCGACTGGTGGAGTCCGCGGAAGAAAAGACAAAGAGCCGGCTGTCAGTCGCAGTCGGACTCGCATCACCATCGAGCGTGACTAAGACGGCCGTCCAAGAGCAGTGGAGCGGCAGGACGACTACCTGCCTCCCCCTCCAAGAAGAGAACGGCGAGTTTCCCCGCCGCCTGTTGAGCATCCGACTCTCGGTGGCCGCCTTGGCCGCCGAGAGGGAGTCGGAGAGAATGACGCCCGCCACCGGATCGACCGACTCCACCGATCCCTGGCGCTGGAAGAAGAAGATGAGCTGGGTCTGCCTTGCGTTGGACCTCGCATCCGAGACGAGCCTTTCCCCAAGGGGTTCACGCTCCCCCGAGACACACCCAAATACACCGGCTCCGTGAAGCCAGAAGACTGGCTAATTGATTACTCCACGGCCGTCAACATAGCGAACGGCAACAAGCGAGTTGCCGTGAAGTATGTTCCACTCATGCTCCAGGGCACGGCCCGGACATGGTTGAACAGTCTGAAGCCTCGCAGCATCAACAGCTGGGTCGACTTCACCGAGGGATTCATCTGCAACTTCACGAGCACGTACAAGCGACCTCCCAAGCCGTGCCAGCTTTCCTTGTGCGTGCAAGGCCCTGACGAGTCAACACGCGACTACCTCACGCGCTGGGGCGAGCTTCGGAACTCCTGTGATGGCGTGCACGAGGTGCAGGCTATCGAGTACTTCACTGCCCGGTGCCGAGAAGGCACCCTCCTCAAGCGCAAGCTCCTCTGCGACAAGCCAGAAACCCTTGACGAACTGCTAGTCATAGCAGACAAGTACGCCACAGCCGACTCCTCCATGAAGATGGAAATTCAAGTTAATGCGCCTGGCAAAGTGGCCCCTCAGGCTCCCAGAACTCCGGCTGGAGACACCAATCGGCGACAACAACAGAACGACAACAAACGCCAGGCCCAACAGCCGACTTCCAGCAGTCGACAGGTTGCAACAGTCAAAGATCAACAGTCGGAGGGGCAGCCTCCGGCCAAGCGACAGAAGACGGCAAGTCCAACTGGTTGCCGGCCTTCTCTTACAAGCAGACTCTGGATGGTCCCTGCAAGTTCCACAGTGGCGCGAAGCCGTCGAACCATACCACCCGAAAGTGCCACTGGCTTACCAGAATCGCCAAGGGAGACGGCCTCCTTCCTCCCCCGCCTGCTGGGCCGCCGCCTCCACCGCCGCCCCAGCAGCCGGCTGCACGGCCAGTTGGCGCGGTACAAGACGAGTACCCAGAAGAGCATGGAGCCTATGTTGTGTTCACCAGTGTGGCCGATGATCGACGCAGGAGATGGCTGCAGCAGCAAGAGGTGAACGCTGTGGCATCAAGTACTCCAGAGTTCATGCATTGGTCCGAGAAGCCTATCAGTTGGAGCAGAGCAGATCACCCAGAGGTGATGCCGAATCCGGGCTCCTATGCCCTGGTCCTAGGTGCCACCTTGGCCACTGATAAGCGGGCCGCTCGCTTTTCGAGAGTACTGATAGACGGAAGTTGTAGCATCAACATCTTGTACAAGGACACTATGGAGAAATTAGGAATCAAGCAAAGACAGCTGCAGAGCAGCCGGACTGTGTTCCACGGCATCGTACCTGGCCTTTCCTGCTCACCAATCGGCAAGATCCTGATAGACGTTCTCTTTGGGGACAAAGATCATTTCCACCGAGAGATAGTCTGGTTTGAAGTAGTGGACCTTGAAAGCCCATACCATGCGTTACTTGGCCGACCTGCACTGGCCAAGTTCATGGTGGTTCCCCACTTACGCCTACCTCAAGATGAAGATGCCGAGTTACAAGGGGATTCTGACCGTCGCTGGCGACTACAGGAAGTCGTCCGCTTGCACGGCGGAGAGCAGTCGGCTGGCCGAGTCCCTGGTGATCGCAGCTGAGAAGCGGCTCCTTGATCGGGTCGTGGCGATGGCCGGAAAGCAGCCAGAGATGTCGCCCGATCCCAAGGAGTCGGAAGCTGAAGGTTCGTTCAAACTAGCCAAAGAGACCAAGAAGATACCCTTGGACCCGGAGCACCCAGAGAGGTACGCTATCATGGGTACAAACCTTGACAGCAAATAGGAAGGCAAGCTCGTCGATTTCCTCCGTGAGAATCGAGACATCTTCGCATGGTCCCCTAAAGACATGCCAGGTGTACCGACGGAATTCGCCGAGCACAAGTTAAATGTCTGACCTGATGTGAAGCCCGTCAGGCAGCCCTTGCGCCGCCTGTCAGAAGAGAAGACAAGAGTTGTTGGAGAAGAGATAGCCCGGCTCCTGGCAGCCGGCTTCATTATGGAGGTGTTTTTTCCAAGTGGTTGGCAAACCCGGTCTTGGTACTAAAGAAAAACAAGCAGTGGCGGATGTGCATTGATTACACAAGCCTCAACAAAGCCTGCCCAAAGGACCCATTTGCCCTGCCGAGAATCGATCAGGTGATAGACACCACAGCCGGATGCGAGCTGTTGAGTTTCTTAGATGCATATTCAGGATATCACCAGATCAAGCTGAACCCGACAAACAGACTGAAGACCGCCTTCATCACGCCGTTCGGAGCCTTCTGCTACCTGACCATGACGTTCGGCTTGAGGAATGCCGGCGCCACCTTTCAGCGTTGCATGCAGAAGTGCCTCCTCAAGCAACTCGGTAGAAATGCCCACGTCTACGTGGATGATGTGGTGGTGAAGACGGAGAAGCGTGGGACGCTGCTAGAAGACCTCAAGGAAACCTTTGAGAACCTGCGCCGATTCCAGATCAAGCTCAACCCTGAGAAGTGCGTTTTCGGAGTACCAGCCGGCCAACTCCTTGGCTTCCTGGTCTCTGAACGCGGCATAGAGTGCAACCCTGTGAAGATCAAGGCCATCGAGAGGATGGAGGTACCCAGCCGACTGTTAGATGTGCAGAAGTTCACCGGTTGCTTGGTGTCCATCAGCCGATTCATCAGTCGGCTGGGCGAGAAAGCTCTCCCGTTGTATCAATTAATGAAGAAGACCACCTTTTTTGAGTGGAACCACAAGGCGTATGAAGCATTTCTCCAGCTGAAGAAGATGTTGACTACTCCTCCTGTGCTGGCGGCTCCGACTCCTAAAGAGCCCATGCTCCTATACATTGCCGCCACCAGCCGAGTAGTCAGCACAGTTATTGTAGTCAAACACAAAGAGGAAGGCAAGACGCTCCCTGTCCAGAGACCGGTGTATTACCTGAGCGAGGTAATGTCGACCTCCAAGCAAAACTACCCCCACTACCAGAAGATGTGCTACAGTGTGCATTTTGCCGCCAAGAAGCTGAGGCCTTACTTTCAAGAGCATCCAATTACGGTGGTTTGCACAGCCCCGCTGGCCGAGATCATCGGGAGCCGAGATGCTTCTGGCCGAGTAGCCAAATGGGCCATAGATTTGGCTCCCTACACCATCTACTACCAGCCCCGCACCGCCATCAAGTCACAAGCACTGGCCGACTTCCTCGTCGACTGGGCCGAGACCCAGTACCTGCCGCCAGCGCCCGACTCCACCCATTGGCGGATGCATTTTGACGGCTCCAAGATGCGCACCGGCCTGGGAGCCGGCGTTGTCCTCACCTCCCCTAAAGGCAACAAGCTCAAGTACGTGCTGCAGATCCACTTCGCCGCCTCCAACAACGTCGCCGAATACGAGGCGCTCATTCATGGGCTCCAGCTTGCCAAAGAACTTGGCATTCGCCGGATCCTGTGCTATGGCGACTCCAATTTGGTGGTCCAGCAGTCATCTGGCAACTGGGACGCCAAAGATGCAAACATGGCGAGCTATCGCTTCCTGGTACAGCAACTCAGCGGATACTTCGAGGGGTGCGAGTTCCTTCACGTGCCAAGAAACGACAACGACCAAGCAGACGCCTTGGCACGAGTCGGCTCCACCCGCCAAGCAATACCATCCGACATCGCTCTTCAGCGCCTCCTTAAGCCGTCTATCAAACCTTCACCAGAATCAGACTCCATCTTTGTGCCGGCTCCTCCCGAAGAAGTCGGATCCGACTCAAGAGCCCCAGCAGACGGCCCCAAGAAAATCATAGTTGAAGCCGGCCCGAGGACTTCAGAACCCGGCCCGGGGACTGCGCCAGTCGGCCCGGAGACTTCAGAACCCGGCCCAGGGACTGCGCCAGTCGGCCCGAGGACTTCGTCAATCCAGCAGGCGGCCGTAGACTCCAGCCCGCCGCCTCCCAGCCCAGCCGCCCTCGTCCAAGTCGCAGTGGTGGCGGTCGAAGAAATAGCAGCACCCTCATGGGCGCAGCCCATCCTCAAGTTTCTAGTCAACAGAGAGCTGCCAACTGATGAAATCTTGGCTCGGCAAGTGCAACGCCGAGCGGCAGCATACACCATAATCAACAGAGAGCTGGTCAGGCGCAGTGTCACTAGTGTCTACCAGCGTTGCGTGGAGCCAGAGCAAGGCCAAGCAATTCTCAGAGACATCCACCAAGGCGAGTGCGGACACCATGCGGCTTTAAGAGCACTCGTTGCCAAAGCCTTTCGGCATGGTTTCTTCTGGCCGACTGCCCTGGAAGAGGCCAAGAAATTAGTCCAAAAATGCAAGGGGTGCCAGAAGTTCCGCTCCAAGCCGCTTCAGCCGGCTTCCGCGCAGAAGACAATCCCCATCGCCTAGCCCTTTGCAGTTTGGGGCCTGGACATGGTGGGACCATTCAAGACGGCCCGAGGCGGCCTGACTCATCTACTTGTCGCGGTGGACAAGTTCACCAAGTGGATAGAAGCAAAGCCCATCAAGAAGTTGAACGGTCCGACTGTAGTGACTTTCATTGTCGACATCACGGTGCGGTACGGCTTACCGCACAGCAGCATCACCGACAATGCTACAAATTTTGCCAAAGGCGCCTTGGCCCGTTTCTGCGCAACGCAGGGCATCCGACATGACTTAGCGTCCGTTGCCCATCCGCAGTCAAACAGCCAGGTGGAGCGAGCGAACGGCCTCATTTTGTCCGGCATCAAGCCTCGACTGGTCGAACCACTCGAGCGTTCGGCTGGCTGTTGGCTTGAGGAGCTACCAGCCGTCCTCTGGAGTCTGCGCATGACTCCAAACAAGTCAACCGGCTTCACACCTTTCTTCCTCATCTACGGTGCCGAAGCCGTCATCCCGACGGACATAGAGTTTGACTCTCCACGAGTCACCATGTACATCAAAGAGGAAGCTGAAGAAGCACGTCAAGACGGCGTTGACCTGCTGGAAGAGGGCCGGCTGTTGGCACTCAGCCGGTCCGGCATCTACCAGCAGAGTTTGCGCCGATACTACAACCGGAAGGTCAGGCCGAGATCGTTCCAAGAGGGCGACCTTGTGCTCCGGCTGATTCAGCGAACAGCCGGCCAGCACAAGCTGTCGGCACCTTGGGAAGGACCCTTCATCATCAGCAAAGTGCTGGGCAACGACTCCTACTACCTAATCGACGCTCAGAAGCCTCGAGCGCGCAAGAGGGACGACTCTGGCAAGGAGTCAGAACGACCATGGAATGCAAATCTTCTCCGAAGATTTTACAGTTAATGCAGTATGTATCACGCTATCCTTTGTATTAAAGTACCGAGACTTTGGGCCCCTGAGACGAGCTCGGGGACTGCCCTTTTTGTTATCTGTATGATAAGAGTTATGCCTCCGAGTATGCTACTCTTTGTTATGCCGCTTGGCACCGGGTTCGACTAGTCGGCCCGGGGACTCACCGTCTCGCCGACTGTTGGTAGGCAGAGAATAAGCAAGAACGAGCGCACACACGAAAAAATGGCTAAGGACTCAAAGCATATGCATAGCCCAAGCCGGCTTCCAGCCCCTCTCTACAGAGCCGACTCTCGAATAGTCGGCTCGCCGCCTTCTATCCAACTTGTTAAAAAACTCTAAAAAGGCCAAGTACTTGCCTTCCCTAAAATAGCCAAGCATTTGACCTACAGCAGTCCGCGGAGCGGCTGTTCGTCTGGCAAAGCGGCGACTATGGAAAGGTGGCAAAGGAAAAAGTCAAAAAGAGCAATAAGCAAGGAAAGATAGAAGGCAGATAGATATTTACATAACAAAGGCCTCTGGCCAAATTCAAGATACACCCCGCGGGTGGAATTGTGCAAATTCACAAGTTCTTTCAAAAGAATATTAAGATAGGAAAAATAAAGGCAAGACGGCAGCCTAAGGAGCGGCAGACGGGTTCGAAGGGTCGGCGGAGACGGCAGTGTCAGGCGCCGGAGCGGCCGGCTGGGCGGTCTCGGCTTGATCGTCTCCGGCGGCAGTCGGCCCGGTCGGACGCGGCTCGTTGCTGGAGGCGCGATCGAGCTGAGGTTGCTCGTCCGCTCTGTCTTCTGGCGCCTCCGTCTCGTCTCCGTCCCCCGCCTCGTCTTCCTCCTCGGTGCTGGAGCCGATCACCTCCGCCGAGTCCTCGTCGTACTCCGGGTTCATCCCGAACCACTCCGGTGGCACCTCTTCGCCGTTCGCGGCCCGTTCAGGAACGAATACGCTGGTGTTGGTGTAGTCAGCGATCGCCGCCGCACGCTCGACGAGGGCGCCTTCCACAGCCGCCAGTTCTGCCTGGGCCTCTGACCGGAACGCGGCCAGCCGGTCCAGGTCCAGTCCTAGGTACCAAGCCTTGATGAATTCCAAGGCCCGGCGCGCTCCGGCCCGGGCCGAGGAACCCTTCCAAGCCTCAAGACGGTCGGCCGCGACCTCCACCCAGTCGGCAGTCCGACTGGCAGTGCGCAGAGCCGGCATGCCTGGCCACAGGGCGGAGATCGCTTGGGCCCCGGCGCGTTGAAGCCGGCGCAGTAGCTGATGGGCCGGCCGCAGACGGGTCTCGATGCTCAGGAGCTGCTCATCGACGGTCAGGGGGGCGTTGGCGGCGATCTCCTCGCCATTTGCCCTCCGCGCCTCGCGATCAGCCTCAATGGCTCGGGTGACTGCCTGCGAGTGGCCAGGAAAGAAGTATGCTCCAAACAGAAAGAAGCAAAAAGAAAGAGTCAGAAATCGGCTTGACTTGCAGTCGGCAGTTCGAAGAAATAAAGCAAAGAAACTCATCGCCGACGATGTCTTCGATCTCGTGGAAGCCGGAAGTCAGCATCGCCTCCTTGTCATTCCAGGAGGAGCGCTCAATCTCGAACTAGGCCAGGAGAGCGGTCTCTTTCTTCTCCGCCTCATCCTGAGCCGCCTTCAGTAGCTCCTTCTGCTCCGCCAACTGCGCGGCCAGCAAGTCGTGCTCTGTGGCGAGCTTGCCGCACTCCTCCTCCTTGGCGCGAAGGGCCGTGCTGACTTCGCCCAACCGTTCCTGAAGAGTGGCATTGGCCTCTGAAAAACAAAGAGAAAAGACGTTAAGTCATCAACAACAAAGGTCGCCGGGAAGATCCGGCCCGACTGCTCAGCAGTTGGCCCGAATCTCGGGGACTACAGCCTGCGGGTGCGCCAGCGCGCCCCCGCGAAAAAGAAGAAGAACTTACTCCGGCTCTCCAACAAGTCGGCAGTCCGCTTCTCCAGCCGCTCAACATTACGGTTGAAGGCGGTGACGCGGAGGTTGTGATACTCCTATGATAGAAAATCGGACAAAGACAAAAATGAGGAACTCGCCAGATTGAGTTCCGGGCCGCCTATGCAGCAGCCGGACCGAAACTCGGGGACTACACCCAGTGGGTGCGCTGGCGCGCCCCCACAGAGAAGAGCGAGAAAAGATAAAGTCAACAAAAGAAAACATACCCGGATAGACGCTCGCGACGCCAGATGCGCCTTGGTGCAGCCCTGGATGGCTCCGCCCTCAGCTCGCAGCTTCGCCTGCACGTCCAGGAGCGTCTGGTTCAGCAGACCGTCACCGCCTCCTCGCACCCATCCAGTAGGCACAGCACTTGACGCCTTAGCATCTGGATGGCCGAGCTGGCGGCGCCGGCTTCCAAGGGGCGTGGCGCCGAGACCGCTTTCGCAAGGCGGCGGCGCGTTGGTGAGGCGACTTGAAGGAGCAGCCTCGCCACAGCCTCATCCTCAGTCGGCGGCACTGGCGGGCCCGCCGGCTGCTTGCCATGTGGCGGAGGCGGCGGTGGCGGCGTGGCCATGCCCGACGCGGAGGCCTCGCCACCATCCTTCTCCACGATGGAGTGCTCCCCGCCGACTTCTCCAGTCTGTCCCGTGAACTCCGGGGGCGGTGGTGCGGAGTTCAGCGGGATGATAAGCAGCGCCGATTGGTGGCGCGCGGTCTCCTCTGCCCGCTGTTTTGCCGCGGCGGCGGCTTCGGCCTCCTCCAGCTTCTTCTGGGCGGAGGCCGCCGCTTTCTCGTCCTCCGCCTTCTCCAGACGGTCGGCCTCTTCCTCGTCGCGCTTCTCCCTCGTGCACATCCGGCTCGGGTCCCGGTGATCTCTCATCTGACAAATCAGATGAGGTCGGCGTTGGAGTGGGAGGACTCGGCGCGCCACAAAGGCGGCCAGCAAGTCGGCTCCGACCAGGCCTTCCAACTGCGTCAGCACTCGGAGTCGCGCGACGGCGGCGGGACCGGCAGGAGTCAGCGTCTTGGCCCGATTGGACCAGCTGGGAAGCCTCCCAGCCGGCACGCCGGCTTCATAGTGCGGCAGGTTGACCCAGTCGCCTTCCGTGGCGACGTTCTTCACATAGAAGTACGACAGCTGCCACATCTTCACCGACTTGATCAGCGCGATGGAGGGGAATGGATTGTCGGCGGTCGACCTTCGCATTGCGATGAAGGCGCCGCACTGAGCTGGTATGTCGGCGACGTGTGTGCCGAGCTTCGATTGGAAGAACTCTCCCCACAGCTCGATGGTGGGGAGAACGCCAAGAAAACCCTCGCACAGGGTGGCGAAGGCGGCCAGCAGCACCACCGTGTTCGGGGTGAGGTGGTGCGGCTGGAGTCCGTTAAACTCCAAGAAAGAACGGAGGAAGCCGCTCGCTGGCAGGCCCATGCCGCGCATGAGGTGCGAGCGGAATATGACCCGCTCGCCCTCCTCCGGCGCCGGCCTTATCTCCCCCTCCGGCGCGGCGCGGGCTCGCACCAGGTGCGCGCCAGGGAGCCGGCGTGTCCTGCGGAGGTGCTCGATGGCGTCATCGTCCACCGTAGAGCCGTCCCACACACCAGAGCGAACGGTAGGAGCCGCGGCGGAGGAGGAGCTCATCGCTGCGGGGCGGTGCGGCGTGGTGTGGCGAAGGCAGGAAGAAGAAGAGGAAGGCAGGAAGCGGGGGAAGCAGGGATGAACGAGCGCGTGCTTCGCCGTCCTGCTCCCCCCGCCTATTTATAAGCCCAAAGGCTGAGAAGCCGATGGGGCGGCGTGGGGATTAACTGTGCGCGAGACCCCACGCCCCCCACGATTAAACCCACGAAGTTACTACACGCACTAACGACATGGGGAACCCAACCGCCCGCCCGGCCGCAACGGATCCGTTCACGTGCCGAGGCGCGATGGTGGCGGGCCCCGCCTGACGGCCTGTCCCGTCGCGCGCGTGGGCGGGCAGACTGTCCCTGCCACGTGGCACTGCGTGACGGGGCCGCAGCAGGCGACCGCGAGAAGCATATCAGGCACTCCGCCTGGTTCCCGCTGCGACGTTCGAAACACCTCGAGGGGCAAGACGGCCCTCGGTGAATCCGACTCCAGCTAGTCGGCTTGAGCATGACAGCCCTCAGCGAATCCGACTCCAGCCAGTCGGCCTGGAAGAAGATGGCCATCAAAGCCTACATTCCCCCGCCTGAAGAATGAAACTGTTGAGGCGCACGACGTATCACCCTCGGAGCCTCACCAGCTTCGGGGACTACAGTCGGAGTAATGGGCCATGGGTAGGCTGACCCGAGCCCCAGAACCTTTCAAGACATCAGGGCAGACTGCGCCCCTCAAGTACCTGCGGCGACTCCAAGACAAGCTGAGTCCCCAGAGGCGACTCCAAGATGAGCCGAGTCACCAGAGGCAACTTCCAGTCAAGCTGAGTCCCCAGAGGCGACTCCAAGATGAGCCGAGTCCCAGAGGCGACTCCCATTCAAGCCGAGTCCCAGAGGCGACTCCCAGGAAACCGACTATGGGGAGTCAGCCCGTGACTTCCAACCACCCGATAATTATGGGCAGGTATGGCTACAGCGCACCGTACCCACGGAGATCTCCGCCCGGCGCGGCACTGTGGCCATGCCAGCCCTAACATCAGCCCTTGGGGCGGGGCCCTGTGCCCACGACCGCCTGTCTGTACGGCCCGGAGACGGCGGGGCCTACCAGTCAGCGAGAGTACTGAAGACGACGAGAGCGCCGAGAGTCAGACCCGTTGGGAGTCGGCCCCCTGGAGTCGGTCGGCCCCTGCCACGGGCCCCACACGCCATTAACCAGACGCGATAGGGGAATGGCAACAGTGATCGCCCGTCAGGCGGCGGCACTGTTGCCATGACCCCATGACCAAGCCCGCGTCATTAGAAGCACGGCTACAGTAATCTGCAGCCGGCAAGACCCGCCCGCGGCGGACATGGGCCGACGCCCTCATATCAGGCCAGTCGGCGGGACCCACCAGTCGGCGGGCCCCAGGAGTCGGCGGAGAAGACGGCGCCTGAGAGACAGACGGCTGGGACCCGCACCCAGCCGGTTTTACCATTGTAACCCTAGGGGGTAGGCCTATATAAACCCCCAGGGCACCCATGCAAAGGGTTCGATTCACTAGTATTAGACAGACCATAAGGGAAGGAGGGAGCTAGCCGTGCCCTCTCCTACCTCCAGAAACAGCTCTAGGAGCAAGCTTGTATTCACTTTGCCTTAGTGACCATGCGGAGACCCCGCAGAGCAGCAGTAGGGGTGTTATCTCCTCGGAGAGCCCTGAAGCTGGGTAAGATCCGCCGGCGTGCATGTCTTCGCCTCATCCAGTTTCCAGGCACCGGCGACGTTCTACTCGCCCCCACCATGATAAGCCATCCTTTGGCATATGTCGCACCCAACCCCCGACATTTGGCGCCCACCGTGGGGCCTGGTGCACCCTCGTCCGGAGATCTGTTCTGGACGGGAACCCTCTTCCTCCCTGGTGAGCGCAGCCAGCCAGGCTCCCTAAATGGTGTTCTCATATTTCTATGGGAGTGTTAATCCTTCTTGATCATTGAGGTTATCATGTCAATTCTTTCCAACCGGCGTGCTTCTCTCTTCAAGTTAATCCTATCCTTTCAATATTTGCTAGAACAATTCTCAGTTCTTCGCAACGGTGTCTGTTCCATACGTCCCAAGTTGCGTGTGTTTTTTCCACCATCCCACCCCTTTTCTTCAAGGACTCGGATTTGTTAATCAAGTATCCATTTTATTTGTGTGAAGTCTCTTCATTTTTTTCCTTCGATGGTTTTATCCGGTGATTCTCATGAAGATGCTAAGGAAGCTTTAAGTTTATCATTCTTCATTCCCTTTCTTTTCCGGTGGACTAAATCCAAGCTTTAGGTGTTTATCATATCTTTTTCCTTGTTTCAAATGCTTTCCCAAGCTGGTCACCTCATAATCATTCCCCGATTGCTATTCAATTTTTTCAGAGAAGATTCGTGTTTCCACTCTGCATCAATTCAAGCTATTTGGAGATTATTATCTCATTCAAGTCATTTAATTCAACCGGTGCAATATCTATTCAAAATCGTTCAACGGTGTTTTCTTTTGAGTGGGACCTAACCCACAGGTTTTTTTCCTAGGATCTTACCTAACTCTTCTAATTATCAGTAGGGATTCTCAAATTCATTTCCAAGTTTGACGTAAGAATGAATTTTCATCAGTCAGATGTCTTCTTCAAGATTGCTTTCAAATTCTTTTGATCGTTGGTTCAAACTTTCTATTCTTCATTTCGGAGTGCCTCAACTATTCATGGTGGTTCTCATCATCATTATCAACATTTGAAGAATGAAGAAGAGACTTCTCCAAAAATCTTGGTCCATTCTCTTGAACATTCATGGTTCTTGATTGTGACAATTCTTTTCAACCATCCGACGCTTTTCAGGAGTTGCTTCCTTTCTCGATCATCTGAAGTCTATCATTTCTTAATATTACTCATTCTCAACCTTCAGCTCTTGTTCTCCAAATCTAACCGGTGGATCGTTCAAGTATACTCTTTAGTCAGCTCATGATCTCTTCGTTCTCATGTATCTAAGTCCCTTCAAGTCTCTTCATTCGTTTTCCAATTCTTCCCGGTGAATTGTGCCTTTGCTACTCTCTTTTCCAATTCTTACGACGGTTTGTTCAAGATTCCTCTTCCTATGTTCTCATATTAATTTATTCGTTGTTTAAATCCTACTGATGGATCGTTGAAGACTTTTATCAAGTTTATGTTGTATCCCTCTTAGTCCTTTTCGATGAGAATAAGTAGTATGCCAAATCTGTTGCTTGTCATCAATTTAAGTTGATGAAGGATAAACATACAATAAATGTTATTCTTGTTTCCTCAAGGTGATTCAATTCTTTTCCAGAGTTCATTCATGGTATCAATTCTCGATTCAGGTTGCTCACCTTTCTTTTCTGGAGTTCCAAGTTTTCTTGGATGTCTCATCATGAAGCTCCATCTAATCATTGCAAGGCTTCATCTTGTTCTTTTCAACTTTCCTTTCATTTGATCATTCTTTTATTACCGGAGTTCTTCATGGAGGCTCTACATGGTGGTTCGCTAAAGATTTAACTCATTCTCGAAGTGTTCTTCAAGATTTTTCATGGAAAAGCTCAAGTATTCTTCATCTCGCATTCCAAAGTGCAATTCCTTCTACCTTATCTTTGGAGATGGCGTTATATCATTCTTAACAATTTTCATTCATGTTTCGCGATTCACATGTTGCCAAGAATGAGGTATTTTAAATCCCTTAATCTCTCCGTTGGAGTTATCTTGTGTCATATTCCGGTAGAAGCGGCGGCACTACCAGTCGCACCGGCACGGGCACCAGCAACGACTTCGGCACCTGCACCAACACTTGCACTTACATCTGCTCTGGCCCGTGCAGCGGCAACCGAACAAGCAGTTGCACCGGCAACAGACTGGGCTGCAGTTCGCACTTCATATACCAAAATCCTTACAAAAACCAACATGTCCACCTTCTTGGTAAGCATTGGCCGCCCAAGTGCTTTGTTCTTTTTTCTTTCCATGTTGTTTCACATGATTCACTGTGTTGATCTAACTGTTTGTGTATGTCTTCTTGTTTGCAAACAGAGAATTCCTAGAGCAACGAGGGAGTCGTTCAACAATCCAGGTGACCGTGGCCAAGTTTCTCTTACCATGCACAGCCTTGGTGTGAATGAACCTGCTCAATATACCGTAAGTACAAAGGATGGTCACATGATGATTGATGCTAAAGGATGGTCAAGTTTCAAATCAAAATCATATCTTGCGGTAGGGGATGATGTCAAAATCGAACTTTCTCGGCAAGGAGAGCTGGTCCAAATCAACTTTGAAATTCTTCAGTAGAAGCACGCAACTGCCGAACTGATCTGTCCTCCGAGAGATTTTGATGTAATAATCTGGCATGGTGAAACAAGTGTCCTGTGTGTATAACTAGTATGATAGTATTATTTATCACATGGTATATCGTTGATAGAATTGCAACTCTCATTGCTGGTTAGGAACTGTCGTTCGATTTCATTCCAACAGTTGTCGTGCTTTATTCAATTTTGTGTATTCGCCTTGCGACAGCATCTAAAACCAGCGCCGTACCGATCGCTTGCAATATGAAAAGCACTGAGGTAGAACACATGGGCCCCCAAACATGCAGGGTGGGCCTGCGGCCCAAAGTCCAGAACCGTGAGCCTGTCTGAGTATTATATTCTCAGCTGAACCCCCATAATGGCCATGCGTTGCACGTAACATCAAGATGCATTTGTATGAGTATTTTATCTAGTGAGAGAATAGGATTAATGAGGGAAGGCCTTATTTGCAAATGTGGAGAGGTGTGTGGGTACCTTTTTGCAAAATTTCCATAGTTTCCTTCCTATCCGTCAAATATAAATCGGACGGCCTATATTGCAGGATGGCAGGCACACCATCATCACCAACTCGTCTATATTGTGTTAAAAACAACTTTGTTTTTTATAATTATATATATTATATATTTATTTTTCTTATGTATAAAGTTGTGATATAAAAGATTTGTATATTTCTTTACAGAGGGAGTATCTCTTTGTCAAAAATATATTTATGTGTAACTAGTTACTCCTGTCTTTCTACTTCCTTTCGATGATATGTGGGGCATTCGGCAACGGGGTCCACGTGCCATATGCACCAAATTAGAGTGCACAACTACACGGTAGACACACCCCGGTCGTAGCACCGTAGTAATGCCCAATGAGCCGTCAAATCACAGCCCCCACTTTCCAGCTTTAGCAGTAAGCTGGACGGACGAAGCGGCAATATTTCACTGGGCCAGAATCCCCTTCTCCCTTGTCTTCTTGTTCAGAGAAAATCCCCTCTCGGCGATTGCATAGGGTTTTCTCATGGAGAACCAGGTACTAATTCTTCATCCATCCCCGATAAATCCAAGTCCCTTGGTCGCAGGTAATCCTAGGATGGCAGCCGCCGCCGTTGATGCATTTTTCTTCCTACTGAATCTAATGTGTTTCATTTGCAGTGCCCAAAGTGCGAGGACCCTATAGGTGTGGATAAAAGGTACTACTAGTACAACGGTCAACACTGATGTGAAGGAGTAAATTATTTCATGATTTGGATAGGGAATACATTGTGTTCTCATATTATTTTTCCTGCAGTGCATTATTTACTCTGCCAGAACACATGTATAAAAGGTACTACTAGTACAACGGTCAACACTGACGTGAAGGAGTAAATTATTTCATGATTTGGATAGGGAATACATTGTGTTCTCATATTATTTTTCCTGCAGTGCATTATTTACTCTGCCAGAACACATGTACTCAAGATGCTCGGCCTTGCCATAACTGAATACACCAGTTTAATGGTCACAGTGAAGACATAAACATGGATATAAGTTCCGAGTTGGGTTCATGAACCAAGAAGATCGTTGTTTTTTTATGGCCGAACTTGGATAAACTTTCTCAAGTGTTACGGACTGAAAGTTGGCGCACGAGTGTTGATGGAAATAGCAGAACCTGGTCTCATCTTTACTGCGATCTTCCACCCCGATGTCGTTCCAATTGTTCATCCATGTTAGTTTTGTATCTGGATCTTGCTTGTTGCCTCGATTACTTCTTAATCCACCTATTCTCTCTAACTAATCACAATTTAACTTTAGAAGTAGCAACGAATCTCTAACGAAGATGCTACTTCTAACTAATGTTTTCTTATAATTGGTGGCATGTGTAGGTTTTTTTTTGAGTTAAGCAGGCTGCTCGTTTGTTATTCTGTAAGAACTCGGCTGTTACTGATGGCACTGAAGTTGACTGGGACGACATCCACAAGTTCCTACACTTTATTGATCGTCTTCAGGTCCTTGTGGGGCATTTCAATGGTGGAAGGCCACGTGGGATATGTGTGCCACTACTGCACTCGTTTAATAGGTCCAACTGTGTCGAGAAACTTATGGTACAAGTTGTTTTCTATTATATATGTTGTCCATAAACTATTGCTTATACACAGTTTTACAGTTGTGATCTTCTTGAAACAGAAACTGCCCAGTTCTATTGTTCCTATACAGATGCCTGACCATGGTCGGGTCAGACTCGCACTTGGTCACAACATGATGTTTATGTCAACCTAGTCCATTCCCCTTGGAGATGAAAATATACTTATTCATGGGTGGTCTCAAATAATGAAGGCTCGTCCATCTTGGAGAATAGGACAGAAGATTATGTTCCTGCTTTTCCATGGCTATAAAGTGAATATCATGTTTATTAACCACATTGCGAGATGAAGCCGCTTTCAGAAGGTTGTGGATGTGTGGGGTGGCGCTTGGGCCTTGTCCTGGGGCTTGGCGGCCTCACCCTTGGTTAATTGTAGGCAAAGTAGCACTGTTCGACACGTGCTTTGTATTGTTGAACCTGTATAAGTACTCATACTGCTTTCAACTATGGTTGTTAAGTGCCGCTGCTGGTTTCAGTTAGGGATAATTAGATTTATGCCCCTAGTTGTGTCCCACTCGTCTGTTTTACCCCTAATTCCCAAAAGTCACCAGTTCTGTCCAAGTCACTTTGCTCCTCTTATGCTTTTGCCCTTTGACCGTTTGACCGTTAGTTTGAAAACTTCATAACCAATTCATACTAAATCAGAAAAATGCAAATAAGATACCAAAATGTTCAGAAAAACATCACCTATATGTCAGTGTCATTTGCATTCATGAAAAAAGTGTTGGAAAGTGCACATCTAAGTTTTAACTCTATTGATACCACCATGAATAGTAAACTCTAAAAAATTTCAAAAAATTTCAAAAAAAATATGGTGGCAAAGAACAACAAATGTTCTAAGTGCTTGCCAAGTTTCATCGGGGAATGAAATTGGTGGAAGTCGTGGCAAAAAAATAATCTTTTTTGGAGTGCTGATTGTTTTTTTGTCACAACACCCATGAATGTTATTACCTGATGAAACTTGGCAGGCACTTAAAACATTTGCCATTCTTTGCCACCAATTTTTTTTTGAATTTTTTGAATGTTTTTAGATTTTACTTTTCATGGTGGTAGCATAAGAGCTAAAACTCGGACGGACACTTTCCAACACTTTTTTCATGAATGCAAATGACACTCACATATAAGTGATGTTTTTCCGAACATTTTGGTATCTTATTTGCATTTTTCTGATTTATTATGAATTAGTTATGAAGTTTTCAAACTGACGGTCAAACGGTCAAAGGGCAAAAGCATAAGAGGAGCAAAGTGACTTGGACAGAACCGGTGACTTTTGGGAATTAGGGGTAAAACAGACGAGTGGGAAACAACTAGGGGCATAAATCTAATTATCCCTTTCAGTTAAGGTTGTTAAGTACTCCTGCTGCTTTTTACAGTCTATCGTGTTTGGTCTGTCTTGTCTTCCTCCAGCCGCCAAAACCAAACCAGCGCCGGTAGGGCCGCCTGCTTCCGCCTCCCACGGCTGGCTGCACCTCAGCGCACGCATCGCCGCCCCACCGTCTCCCAAATTGTTAACGCCGATGTCCGAGGCCTCGCCGTCGTCCTCTACGCGCTTTGGTGCACTCGCCACAGCGCCGCCCTCTCGCGTTGTCAACATGGTCAACAAACAATAGGAATCAGCAGAAGTACGTGGAGAGGATGACAGTAGGGGCCCATCATGTCAGTGCATGGAAAAAGAAAATGCTTCCTCCTAGTGGTTTCCTGACATCTGGGACCCACGACATTGTGAGCGTATATAGTCAATAGACAAGAGAACAGCACAAGACCGGCTGACACCTGGGACGTAGCTGCTTGAGCAGTATCTTTTTGTTATTGTTGAGATGGAGCAGGGTTTGAACTGGGTTGTGGCCCGTCTAGCCCAGGCTTATATTTTATGTTCACCATGTGACCTGCCTAGCTATTTTTTCTTTGTGAAAATAAGCCCAGTTTATTTTTTCTGAAGAATACCCAATCCAGGCCTACTTATTTTTCTACGCCCTGATGGGCTGCAACTCTTTCAAGACACGTGCAAATCATGAAAGTAATATGAAATGGGTTATAAATATAAAAACAGATGACAAATTGGCAATTACTTTATAATTTCTGATTTTTTTCACATTTTCAGATTCCTATTTCACTGGGATGTAACCTAATTTAAATATATCTTCAAAGTACTTTAAATCTGGATCGACATTTCGGTATTAAATATAGTTTGGAACCCACAGAAATATGCAAAATTTTGTTTAAATTTTGAACCCTGGCCCTGGCCAACAAAAAAAAGGACTACAATAAATTGCATAAGAAGTTGCAGTGAGCTATATATAAATTATTAAAAAACAGAGGGAATGGTCTAACTTGTGGGCCTATTAAGTTGACGCGTATGCAAGATTTTTTTAGTTATTATATACGTCAACAAATGATTCTAGCAGACGTAACCGTTGGATGTTATTCCAATGGCTGTCGTGTTTCTTCAATCTCTGATCTTCTTGCTCCAGCCGCCAAATCCAGCGCCGGCGGGACCGCCTGCTCCAGCCTCCCGTGGCCAGCTGTGCTGCCATGCAGGCCTCACCGCCCCCTACTACTCCCACCGTGCTACGTCTTGAGCTTGCGTTGGTTTTGCTTGAAGAGGAAAGGGTGATGCAGCAATAGTAGCGTAAGTATTTCCCTCAGTTTTTGAGAACCAAGGTATCAATCCAGTAGGAGGCTCCTCAAAAGTCCCACGCACCTACACAAATAAACAAAGAACTCGCAACCAACGCAATAAAGGGGTTGTCAATCCCTTCACGGCCACTTGCGAAAGTGAGATCTAATAAAAATAATATGATAAGATAAATATATTTTTGGTATTTTATGATATAGATGCAAAAAGTAAAGATGCAAATAAAGGTAGATTGAAAGCAAATATGATAAGAGATAGACCTGGGGGCCATAGGGTTCACTAGAGGCTTATCTCAAGATAGCATAAGTATTACGGTGGGTGAATAAATTACTATCGAGCAATTGATAGAAAAGCGCATAGTTATGAGATTATCTAGGCATGATCATGTATATAGGCATCACGTCCATAACAAGTAGACTGACTCTTGCCTGTATCTACTACTATTACTCCACACATCGACCGACTCCTGCCTGCATCTAGAGTATTAAGTTCATAAGAACAGAGTAATGCATTAAGCAAGATGACATGATGTAGAGGGATAAACACATGCAATACGATATAAACCCCATCTTGTTATCCTTGATGGCAACAATACAATACGTGTCTTGCAACCCTTTCTGTCACTGGGTAAGAACACCGCAAGATTGAACCCAAATCTAAGCACTTCTCCCATGGCAAGAAAGACCAATCTAGTAGGCCAAACCAAACTGATAATTCGAAGAGACTTGCGAAGATAACTCAATCATACATAAAAGAATTCAGAGGAGATTCAAATATTTCTCATAGATAAACTTGATCATAAACCCACAATTCATCGGATCTCGACAAACACACCGCAAAAAGAGTTTACATCGAATAGATCTCCACAAGAGATGGGGAGAACATTGTATTGAGATCCAAAAAAGAAAGAAGAAACCACCTAGCTAATAACTATGGACCCGTAGGTCTGTGGTAAACTACTCACAACTCATCGGAGGGGCAAGGATGTTGATGTAGAAGCCCTCCATGGTCGATTCCCCCTTTGTCAGAACGCCGGCGAAGGCTCCAAGATGGGATCTCGCGGATACAGAAGGTTACGACGGTGGAAATTGTGTTTCGTTGGCTCCCTGGATGTTTTCGGGGTACGTAGGCTTATATAGGAGGAAGGAGTACGTCGGTGGCCGCCCGAGGGGCCCACAAGATAGGGGGTGCGCCCTATAGGGGGGCGCCCTCCTATCTCGTGGGGGCCTCGGTTGCTTCTTGACTTACACTCCAAGTCCTCTGGATCCCGTTCGTTCCAAAAATCAGGCTCCCGAAGGTTTCATTCCGTTTGGACTCCGTTTGATATTCCTTTTCTTCGAAATACTGAAATAGGCATAAAAACAACAATATGGGCTGGGCCTCCGGTTAGTAGGTTAGTCCCAAAAATAATATAAATGTGTAAAATAAAGCCCATAAACATCCAAAAGGGGTAATATAATAGCATGGAACAATAAAAAATTATAGATACGTTGGAGACGTATCAAGCATCCCCAAGCTTAATTCATGCTCGTTCTCGAGTAGGTAAATGATAAAAAAGAAATTTTTGACGTGGAATGCTACCTAGCATAATTCTCAATGTAATTTTATTTATTGTGGCATGAATGTTCAGATCCAAATGATACAAAATAAAAGTTCATATTAACATGAAAATGGTGATACTTCAAGCATACTAATCAAAGTAATCATGTCTTCTCAAAATAACATGGCCAAAGAAAGTTATCCCTACAAAATCATATAGTCTGGCTGTTGCTCTATCTTCATCACACAAAGTATTTAATCATGCACAACCCCGATGAAAAGCCAAGCAATTGTTTCATACTTTAATAATCTCAAACTCTTTCAACTTTCACGCAATACATGAGCGTGAGCCATGGACATAGCACTATATGTGGAGTAGAATGGTGGTCGTGGAGAAGACAAAAAAGGAGAAGATAGTCTCACATCAACTAGGCGTATCAACGGGCTATGGAGATGCCCATTAATAGATATCAATGTGAGTGAGTAGGGATTGCCATGCAACGGATGCACTAGAGCTATAAATATATGAAATCTCAACAAAAGAAATTAAGTGGGTGTGCATCCAACTCGCTTGCTCACGAAGACCTAGGGCATTTTGAGGAAGCCCATCATTGGAATATACAAGCCAAGTTCTATAATGAAAATTCCCACTAGTATATGAAAGTGACAACATATGAGACTCTCTATCATGAAGATCATAGTGCTATTTTGAAGCACAAGTGTGTAAAAAGAGATAGTAGCATTCTCCCTTCTCTCTTTTTCTCTCATTTTATTATTATTTTTTCTCTTTTTTCTCCTTTTTTTATTTCTTTTTCTCTTTTTTTTCTTTGACCTTTCCTTTTTTTTCTTTTGGCCTTTCTCCCTTTTTTTTCTTTTTTTTTCATTTTGTAAAGTCCGAAGTCTCATCCCGACTTGTGGGGGAATCATAGTCTTCATCATCCTTTCCTCACTAGGACAATGCTCTAATAATGAAGATCATCACACTTTTATGGATTTACAACTCAAGGATTACAACTCAAAGCTAGAACAAGATATGACTCTATATGAATGCCTCCGGCGGTGTACCGGGATATGCAATGAATCAAGAGCGACATGTATGAAAATTATGAAGATGACCTTGCCACAAATACAATGTCAACTACATGATCATGCAAAAAGCAATATGAAAAAAGTAATGCGTGTCATATGAACGGAACGGTGGAAAGTTGCATGGCAATATATCTCGGAATGGCTATGGAAATGCCATAATAGGTAGGTATGGTGGCTGTTTTGAGGAAGGTATATGGTAGGTGTATGGTACCGGCGAAAGTTGCGCGGCACAAGAGAGGCTAGCAATGGTGGAAGGGTGAGGTGCGTATAATCCATGGACTCAACATTAGTCAAAAGAACTCATGTACTTGTTGCAAAAATCTAGAAGTCATCAAAAACCAAAGCACTACGCGCATGCTCCTAGGGGGGTAGATTGGTAGGGGAAGACCATCGCTCGTCCCCAACCGCCACTCATAAGGAAGACACTCAATAAATAAAATTGTGCTCCAACTTCATCACAAAGCGGTTCACCATACGTGCATGCTACGGGAATCACAACCCTCAACACAAGTACTTTTCATAATCACCTCAACTAGCATGACTTTAATATCACTACCTCCATATCTCAAAACAATTATCAAGCATCATATTGATCATAGCATCCAATTCTTTTCTATGATAGTTTTTATTATACCCAACTTGGATGCTCATCATTCTAGGACCAACTTTGTAACCATAGCAAATACCATGCAGTTCTAAAAGACTCTCAAAAAGATATAAGTGAAGCATGAGAGACTAGCAATTTCTTCAAAATTAAGACACCACCGTGCTCTAAAAGATATAAGTGAAGCACTAGAGCAAAAACTATCAAGCTCAACAGATATAAGTGAAGTACATAGAGTATTCTAGCAAATCCTAATCAAGTAGGCTTCTCCCAAAAGGTGTGTACAGCAAGGATGATTGTGGTAAACTAAAAATCAAAGACTAATATAATACACGATGCTCCAAGCAAAACACATATCATGTGGCGAATAAAAATATAGCTCCAAGTAAAGTTACCAATGAACGAAGACGAAAGAGGGGATGCCTTCCCGGGGCATCCCCAAGCTTAGGCTTTTGGCTATCATTGAATATCTTGGGGTGCCATGGGCATCCCCAAGCTTAGGCTCTTGCCACTCCTTATTCCATAGTCCATAAAAGCTTTACCCAAAACTTGAAAACTTTACAACACAAAACTCAACAGGAAATCTTATAAGCTCCGTTAGTGAAAGAAAACAAAATCACCACATAAGATACTGTAATGAACTCATTATTTATTTATTTTGGTGTTAAACCTAATGTATTCCAACTTCTCTATGGTTTATAAACTATTTTACTAGCCATAGATGCATCAAAATAAGCAAACAACACACAAAAAACAGAATCTGTCAAAAACAGAACAGTCTATAGAAATCTGTAACTAACGCCAACTTCTGGAACTCTAAAAATCCTACCAAAATAGGAACTCCTGGAAAATTTGTCTATTGATCAGCAGAAAAAAGAATCAATGCAAAAGCACGTACCTGTGATTTAACAAAACTAAATTCGTGCGTGAAAAGTTTCTGTTTTTCAGCAGAATCACATCAACTATCATCATAGGTTATCCTATAGGTTCTTCTTGGCACAAACACTAATTAAAAGATAAAAACACATCTAAACAGGAGGTAGATGCATTTATTACTAATCAGGAAAAAAACAAAAAAAACAAAGAAAATTGGGTTGCCTCCCAACTAGCGCTATCGTTTAACGCCCCTAGCTAGGCATAAAAGCGAAGATAGATCTAAGTAGTGCCGTCTTTGGCACTCAATTCCTCAATAGAGCACTTGTAATCTTTAGGGGTTTCTCCCTTTTTAGCAATGGTTAAACCTTTAGGCAAAAATTCAAGAAATTCGTTCGTAGCAAAAGGTTCCTTAACGATAGAGAGGTAATTGGGGTGAACACTTATGGATTTGAGATCCGCGTCTCCTCTACTAGAAGATTCCCCCTTATTTTTAGGAACATAAATAAACTTGGTAGTTTGGTAGGGGGTTTTGGAGTGTTTTTCATGGAAGAAAATGCGGAACCTAAATTGGTAATGATATCCTCAAGTTTACCAATTCTTTCAGAATCTAGATCTATTTTTTCATTAACTGTAGGTTCTTTCTCTTTAAGATTTTTCAAAGTAACTCCAACCCTAGATCCATATTGGGTAATGTGATATGGATCTTTTTATCCAAATTTTCAATCAACTCAACAGTGGCCATTTTATTTTCAATAATATCAAGCCGTTACATCACATGTTCTAAAGTTAAAACCGTTCCATTAACCAAAAGAGGTGGTGGGCCAAACAAATCTAACAAAGCATTAAAAGCATCAAACGTATGGCTACTCAAGAAATCACCTCCGGCAACAGTATCAAGAACACATCTATTCCAAGGAGTGATGCCTACATAAAAATTGCGGAGAAGAACGGAAGTAGAAAGCTTCCTAGTAGATCTATTTTGAGCATTGCAAATTCTATGCCAAGCATCTTTTAAATTTTCTCCCTCCCTTTGCTTAAAATTAAGAACTTCATGTTCAGGAGTGATAACAAGGATAGGAGGACTAGCTATGGCGACAAGGTAAAAGATCTAACACATGAGCAAACATAAAAAGGCAAGCGAAAAGAGAGGAGGAGATTGGGAAAGAGAGGGCGAATAAAACGGCAAGGGTGAAGTGGGGGAGAGGAAAACGAGAGGCAAATGGCAAATAATGTAAATGCGAGGGAGATGAGTTTGTGATGGGTACTTGGTATGTCTTGACTCGAGCGAAGACCTCCCCGGCAACAGCGCCAAAAATCCTTCTTGCTACGTCTTGAGCTTGCGTTGGTTTTCCTTGAAGAGGAAAGGGTGATGCAGCAATAGTAGCATAAGTATTTCCATCAGTTTTTGAGAACCAAGGTATCAATCCAGTAGGAGGCTCCTCAAAAGTCCCACGCACCTACACAAACAAACAAAGAACTCGCAACCAACGCAATAAAGGGGTTGTCAATCGCTTCACGGCCACTTGCGAAAGTGAGATCTAATAGAGATAGTATGATAAGATAAATATATTTTTGGTATTTTATAATATAGATGCAAAAAGTAAAGATGCAAATAAAAGTAGATTGGAAGCAAATATGATAAGAGATAGAAACGGGGGCCATAGGTTTCACTAGTGGCTTCTCTCAAGATAGCATAAGTATTACGGTGGGTGAACAAATTACTATCGAGCAATTGATAGAAAAGCGCATAGTTATGAGATTATCTAGGCATGATCATGTATATAGGCATCACGTCTGCAACAAGTAGACCGACTCCTGCCTGCATCTACTACTATTACTCCACACATCGACCGACTCCTGCCTGCATCTAGAGTATTAAGTTCATAAGAACAGACTAACGCCTTAAGCAAGATGACATGATGTAGAGGGATAAACTCATGCAATATGATATAAACCCCATCTTTTTATCCTTGATGGCAACAATACAATATGTGCCTTGCAACCCCTGCTATCACTAGGTAAGGACACCGCAAGATTGAACCCAAAGCTAAGCACTTCTCCCATGGCAAGAAAGACCAATCTAGTAGGCCAAACCAAACTGATAATTCGAAGAGACTTGCAAAGATAACTCAATTATACATAAAAGAATTCAGAGGAGATTCAAATATTTCTCATAGATAAACTTGATCATAAACCCACAATTCATCGGATCTCAACAAACACACCGCAAAAAGAGTTTACATCAAATAGATCTCCACAAGAGAGGGGGAGAACATTGTATTGAGATCCAAAAAGAGAGAAGAAGCCATCTAGCTAATAACTATGGACCCGTAGGTCTGTGGTAAACTACTCACAACTCATCGGAAGGGCAAGGATGTTGATATAGAAGCCCTCCATGGTCGATTCCCCCTCCGGCAGAACGCCGGCAAAGGCTCCAAGATGGGATCTCGCGGATACAGAAGGTTACGGCGGTGGAAATTGTGTTTCGTTGGCTCCCTAGATGTTTTCGGGGTACGTAGGCTTATATAGGAGGAAGGAGTACGTCTGTGGCTGCCCGAGGGGCCCACGAGACAGGGGGCGTGCCCTATAGGGGGGGCGCCCTCCTATCTCGTGGAGGCCTCGGCTGCTTCTTGACTTGCACTCCAAGTCCTCTGGATCACGTTCGTTCCAAAAATCATGCTCCCGAAGGTTTCATTCCGTTTGGACTCCGCTTGATATTCCTTTTCTTCGAAATACTGAAATAGGCAAAAAAAAATAGCAATATGGGCTGGGCCTCCGGTTAGTAGGTTAGTCCCAAAAATGATATAAATGTGTAAAATAAAGCCCATAAACATCCAATAGGGCTAATATAATAGCATGGAACAATAAAAAATTATAGATATGTTGGGGAAGTATCACACCGTTGGCTAGGGCATCCCTCTACTCACCCACACCCCCTGTTATTCTGCGGCGACGACAGCCTCACACCGCAGCCGAACCAGTGAACCCTCGTATTCCTCTCGGCGCGGGCTTCCACTGTCGCGTCTTCCCCGGCTCCGCGTCGTCCCCTTCCTAGGCCTCGTCGTCGTCCACTGCCCTGGTGCTCTCGGCGCGGCATGGTCAACGTGGTCAAGGAATGACTTCCATTGGAAGAGTACTGTACGTGGAGAGGCTGACAGCTGGGTCCACAGCGGCCGCAAGGAAGTGCCTCCTTATTACGCGCAAAATAATTATTCCTCCACTTGACAGCAGGGACCCATCAGACGGGCCATCGTATTTCGTGAAAAAATGATTCCCCCCTGACTGATGGAACTCACCAGCTACATCTTTGCACGCAAGGAAGTGCGTCCATATTACGGGCAAATAAAATGATTCGCCCCCCTGACTGCTGGGACCCACCAGCTACATCTTCGCACGCAAGGAAGTGCCTCACAGTCGGGACCCACCTAGTCGAAGCGTATGTAGCGTTGTCATTCTGGTCACGAATGTGTACGTACATACTGGTCGATTTAGAGGCGCGCACGTGTCGTAGTAGAGGCGCGCAAGTAGCATATACACGTATGTACAACGGCCAAGGTGCAAGAAAGTAGATACGGCTACATACGTACATACGAGCGGGGTCTCGAACGCCTACTCGCGCATACATACGGCCAGGGCTCGTGTACATGGCTAGGTCAGAACGGAGAAACTGCATCGTCGTCGTGTTCATGGGGAGTCAACCAGCTGGGTCGGAACGGAATGTGTCGTCATGTTCATCGGGAGGGCTCGAACAGAACATCCGATGGAAACGAGGCCTGGCGTACCGCCGAACAGAGGAAATGGCCTTGTGTTCGACCGGCCATGGTCGAAACAGGATCCTGTTCATCAGGAGGCCTCTGGCGTACCGCAAAACGGAGGAAACGGACTTCTGTTGGACCTCCTACGGTCGAAACAGGGTCATGTTGATCGGGAGGGGTGTGACATACCGCAAAACGGAGGAAACGGGCTTGTGTTGGAGTGCTACGGTCGAAACGGGGTCCTGTTCATCGGGAGGGGTGTGGTGTACCGCAAAACGGGACTCCACAGGATACTGCTCATCTCCACCATCGACCTCCTCCAGCCTCCACGGGCTACTGTTCATCCACCGTCAACCTCCTCCAGCCTCCAACTGCGACTGTTCATCCACGGACTCCTGTTCATCCAGCCTCCACCGCGCGCTACTCCACCGGCTACTGTTCAATCAACCCTCTCCACGGGGTCCTGTTCAACCACCCCACCACGGGCTACTGTTCATCCAGCCCTCCACCGGCTACTGTTCAACCAGCCCTCCACGTGGTCGTCCTGTTCATCCAGCCCTCCACGGGGTCCTGTTCATCCAGCCTCAACCGGCTCGATCGGGGTCTTGTTCATCCAGAGGCAACACCACGGGGTCCTGTTCATCCACCCCCACCAGGAACTGTTCATCCAAACCCCCCAGCAACGCTCACTATTCATCCACCCCCCCCCCCCCCCCACACACACACACACAGCAACACTCACTATTCATCCAGAGGCAGCATCGATCGGCTTTAGTTAGCAGTAGTAGCAAAGGAATCGCTCGATCGCTCGGGTTCAGTAACGCGTAGCCTGCAGTGCAATCGCTCGGGTTTAGTTAGGCGAAGCCTCGCCCGGGTTCAATTAGAGCCCAACGCCTCATACCCACGCATGTACTGTATGAAAGAAACACGTATCGCTCGGCCCCCAACCACCCACCGTAACCGGGAACTCCCCGAAATTTTCCCCGCCCTCGCTTCTACCATGGTTTTTTCCGTCATGGACGGCCCAAAGAATGTCATGCAACTTCGTCTCTAGCCCGCCAAGGACAAAAAGCCCATTTCTGTCATGATTTTTTGTCATAGAAGTAGGAGCCCACCACATCTATGATGATAATGGGTTTTGTCACAATTATCGTCATAGAAGTGTCATAAGTATGATAGATTTTTTTTCGTTCGGCCCAAAATGTCACGGATGTGTCTTTTTTTTGTAGTGGATCTTTTCTTGATTTCTCTTTGTTTCGTTTCATTGATTGCTTATGTATGCTACTGTTTGTCTACACTAGATTACCCGGAGTGTGAAGCTTGTTACTACGAATCTCTAGAGTTTGCAGATCGTCGGCAAGGCAAGTTACACTTTGATCATACTTTTCTATACCCAGTTTTTACTATGCATTAGTATCGCCCCTCAAATATTTGTATGAGTAGGATTGGGAACATGTGGTTTGGTTGTAGTACTTGAGGTAGGAACCTAATACCTTTTGAACACCCCGGGAATATATGTTATTCTCTATTATTGCTTAGCCATGTTCATAGACGGGGATTGGATCGTGATACACATGGAAGTTGTGAGAGTTATTAATCTTGGACAACATTAAGGTGGCAACTTTAATACACATCCGGGTGGATTGGTTTGGGCACCTGGAGAATCCAGTGTTTGTCCGTTTGGGAAACCCTGGAGTACCCATGTGATTTTTCCTCGGTTCGCCACCCAGGCTCAAAGGGATCATATGATATTTCATGCCTAGAAACTTCCATGTGTAGCCACAAGCCATTATGGGATCTGGCATAGTTGACTAAGTTGTATGAGCTCTCAAAGAGGTGGACTAGCAGATGTAGGGCAAAGTAGGTGTACCAGTCTGCCCGGAGTAGAGAGCTAATGCTTTAGAAAGACTATGTCTCGATCTTTTGATCATGGATACGGTCGAGTCTTGTGGGGAAAAGTGTGCAACCTCTGCAGAGTGTATAAACTAATCATGGTTAGCCATGTCCCTGGTTATGGACATCTTGAGTATCTGGAATTGGATATTATTGTTGATCTCATCACTCTTTAAATTAATTGAATTTGGGTTTAATGATGATACTTGTTAAAGTGGGATTTGAGTTGGAGGAACCTTCTCAAATATTGGTACAACTTGGGAGTAGTAAATAAAATTTATTCCTTTGTTGTAGGGAAAAACTAGCTTTATGCAAAACCTTAAACTTTGAGCCTCCAACAGCCAAATATTGCATGTAGATATAGTTCTTGCATTCATTGCTTTACAGTGTAACTCTGCCAGCATATTCAATGTGCTGACCTACACGGCTGCAACATCTCATGTTGCAGACTTCTCAGACGATGAATAAGGTGCGATAGGTCGTTGTTGTGCACTTAGCTATGCCGTTGGAGTTGATGGACTCATTTACCTTCGAAGCTTCTGCAGTTATTTAGTTTAGATGGCCTTCAGCCATATTATTTTGTGTAATCATACTCTTTATGAGGACCTCAATGTAATAAGTGTGTGATTGGACTCTATTATAATTCCTCGAGTACTGTGTGTGTCAGCATTATCGATCCAGAGATGACACTTAAACACAGAGACTTCGGTCCATTGGGATTGTGGTCGCTACAAGATGGTATCAGAGCACATGCTGACTGTAGGACGCAACCACTAGGAAAAAGCCACAGGATTACTCTTCTTTGCTCATTTCTAATTCTCCCCTATTTCTACTTTATAAATGGCGGACCCCGGGAACAAGATTACTCAGCCGGATGACGACACCCCTTTCAGACGACACTTGAAGGAAGTCACTAAGTACCTGGACATCAGACTACCAAGCTTCACTGGGACTTTCTCTGCAACTTTACCGGAAGAGGAGCGCTGGAAGATAAAAGTTTGTGTGCCTGGGAGGACATTTTCGCCAACAACAGAGCCCATTGATTTCTACTTGGGTGCACCAAGTTGGAACTTGGGAAAGAGCATGGCAGCCCACATCACTTTTCGACGCATATGTGAGGTGTATCACAAGGAGCTTGAAAACAGCATCTATCAAATATGTGTACGCCGAGACGAGGAATGGGAGATGATTCGTACCAGGATGGATGGATCAATTGCAGCATACATTCAGGAGATGGGTGACCACATTCGCCGATACGAGAACCAGATGTGCTCCATCATGAAGAAGACCAAGAAGTTGATGAAGAAGAATATCGATCTAGAAGAGGAACTGAAGTCAACACGCGATGGATATGAGGAAGAAATTGTTGTACTACTGGAGAAGCATGAAGACCTGAAGAGGAAGCTAGTATTACCCGTGGAGAACCATAAGCGAGAACCTGAAGTGGAGATCCGTTCAGAGGACTACATCATTTTGGATGACACCGACACGGACAGTGATGCAAATGATGACAGCGATGACAACTATGTAGACGAAGTTGGAGCAGATATCATGGAGTCTTCCACCAATCAAAATTTCTAGACGACCACCATGTTACTAGTAGTATTCTTCCAAGTAGTTACCATCGGTCGATTTGTAACAGTAGTTAGAGCGTTTGTGTGAACCTTGTTTGATAATGAATGAAGTGAATTGATTGTGTTTGCCTCATGTGCATATGGGTAGTGATCTCTCTTAGACCTTATTCTATTCTGTTTTCTCACCCCCTCTAACCCATCACATGCCTCCAAGACGTGACACCGGATTCGTGTTCCCACTGGAGCTCACCCAGTTGATCCAGCAGCAGAATGCCTTGATGCAGATGTTAGTTCAGAACCAGAACCAAGGCAACAACAACAACCACCCACCGCCACCACCCCCTGTTGACAACCTAGCCCATTTTCTGAGGTTGAATCCGCCGGTGTTCTCTAGCAGCACCGAGCCGATTGTTGCAGATGATTGGCTCCACAAGATTGGAAGGGAGTTGACTACTGTAGGATGCACAAATGCGGAGAGAGTGCATTTTGCTGCACATCATCTTGATGGACCCGCATCATCTTGGTGGGAGAACTTCACCACCACTTACCCCATTGATACAGTTACATGGGATCAGTTTCAGCAGGCTTTCCGCACCGCCCATGTTTCAGCTCGAGCGCGAGTTTCGCAACTTGCGCCAAGGGATTCGTATAGTGGGACAGTATGTGGATGAGTTTAGCAAGTTAGCACGCTATGCCCCAGATGATGTGGCCACAGATGCCGCGAAGCAGGATAAGTTCTTAAGGGACTCAATGATGAGCTAAGCATGCAGTTGATGGTGGCAACCTTCAACAACTACCAGGAGTTGGTAGACAGGGCCCTCATGATAGAAGGCAAGGAGCAATAGATTGATAATCGCAAGAGGAAGTATGGGCAGGGGAGGTACACTTCTGGAGCTCAGCAGAAGCCCCGTTATTCCCCCTACTCGGGAGGACATACTCACAACCATGGAGGACATACACATAATGGAGAAAGTTCGCACAACCACAGTGGCTCTAAGAATGACAATTGGAATGGAGGAAGCAACAGGCAGAATCGTTCCAACCCCACAACCCCAGCCAAGAAGGATCTGAGTCACATTACTTGTTTCAAGTGCGGGAAGACCGGACATTATGCCACTGAATGTCCTGAAGCAAAGAATAGAAATGGCAATGAAAGTTCTGCAAAGAAGCCCAACCCCTTCACCAAAGGTCGGGTGAACCACATCAGTGTGGAGGAGATTGAGGAGCAGCCCGACGCAGTTGTTGGTAAGTTTTTGATTAATGCATTTACAACACTTGCTCTTTTCGATACTTGTGCATCTCATTCGTTCATATCAAGGGGATTTGTGGATAAGTATAAGTTGCCAACAGTAGCCCTTAAGTCACCTATGTTAGTAAGTTCCCCAGGAGCGGAGTATATGGCTAGTAGGGGATGCTATTAGTTGCCAGTAACCATAGGTAGATATGTTTTCCCCACCGACCTGATTGTCCTGGAGTCACAAGGATTGGATGTGATACTAGGCATGGATTGGCTATCCAAGTATGAGGGAAACATCAATTGCACCAGTAAATCAATTCTTCTCACCACCCCGTAAGGAAAGAGAATCAAGTATGTGTCTAGGCATGCACCGAGGAGGACTCGGGTGAATTCCTTATCAGGAGTTGTTCAGGAGGAAGTACCAGTGGTGAAGGATTATCCCGATGTATTTCCGGAAGAGTTACCAGGCATGCCACCAGATTGAGATATTGAGTTTTTGATTGAGTTATTGCCAGGCACCAGACCCATATCAAAGCGACCGTATCGGATGCCCGCAAATGATTTGGAGGAAATTAAGAAGTAGATTAAGGAGTTACTAGAGAAAGGTTATATTAGACCAAGTTCATCACCTTGGGGAGCCCTAGTGCTTCTAGTGGAGAAGAAGGATGGATCTTTGGGGATGGTTGTTGATTATCGTGCGTAGAATGAGGTGACGATCAAGAACAAATACCCTCTACCGATGATCAATGATTTGTCTGACCAGCTGCAAGGAGCTAAGGTTTTCTCCAAGATCGATCTTCGATCAGGTTATCACCAGTTGAAGATCTGAGAGCAGGATATACCTAAGACAACTTTCACCACGAGGTAAGGGCTATATGAGTATACAGTTATCTTATTTTGTTTGACTAACGCCCCTGCCTATTTCATGAGTATGATGAACAAAGCGTTCATGGAGTATTTGGATAAGTTCGTCATGGTGTTCATTGATGACATATTGGTCTACTCGAAGAATGAAGAAGAGCATAAGGAACATTTGCGTTTGGTTCTCGAGAAGCTCAGGGAACATCAGTTGTATACCAAGTTCAGCAAATGTGAGTTTTGGTTGAAGGAAGTTGGATTTCTCTAACATGTTATATCTGGAGAAGGAATAGCAGTAGACACTATCAAGGTTGCATCTGTCACTAAATGGTTGGCACCCACCTCAGTGGGAGAGATCAGAAGTTTTCTTGGACTCGCAGGTTATTACCGGAGATTTATTGAGAACTTTTCCAAGATTGCAAAGCCCATGACGGAGTTATTGAAGAAGGAAACCAAGTTTAAATGGACTGAGGATTGTGAGGCCAGTTTTCAGGAGTTGAAGAAACATTTGGTTACAGCCCCAGTGCTGATTCTCCCAGACATAAGAAAGGATTTCCAAGTGCATTGCGATGCTTCACGTCGAGGACTTGGAGGTGTGCTTATGCAAGATGGAAGAGTTGTTTCATATGCCTCAAGACAGCTTTGACCTCATGAGTTTAATTATGCTATGCATGATTTGGAGTTAGCAGCCGTAGTGCATGCGCTCAAGACATGAAGACATTTTCTCATCGGAAACCGTTGTGATGTTTATATGGATCATAAGATTTTGAAGTACATATTCGCATAGAAGGAGTTGAACCTCAGGCAAAGGAGATGGTTGGAGCTCATAAAGGACTATGACATGAGATTACATTATCATCCAGGAAAGGCCAATGTTGTAGCAGATGCGTTGAGCCGCAAGAGTTATGTTAACATGCTCATAACTGGAGGATTACCTAAGGAGTTAGCAGACGACCTTCGAGAACTATGCTTGGAGATAGTTCCGGGATGTTATGTTGCAGCATTGGAAATCCAGTCTACTTTGTTGGGTAAGATCGGAGAAGTCCAGAAGGCTGTGTGACAGCCTGGTTTTGCCTTCTCTCTTTTTCCGGACTTGATTTGCATTTGCCCTCATTTGCCTTGGTTTTGAGTTTTTAAGAATCAATTCAAATGGACTTGTCACTTGGGTATGCCCTTAACTTTCACCCAAGTGACCCATCTGCCTCTCATCCAACTCTATTTTCTTTCTAAAACCCTACAATGTCCCGTTGAATATTTTTCATAAGTGAAAATTTTCATTTTCTTTTTGAAACCTCATTTCAGAAATTAGAGCTCCAAAGCAACCCCAATTTTTATAGCTCCAAAAATCCTGTGATAATTCCTGGATTTTCTTTGAACCTTGGCCCACCTCCCTGAGTAAAAATATTGCATGACTTTTTTAATATTTTTGCTACAGAAAATCTTTTCCATTCTGGCCCAAAAATGCACTTTGTACAGCAAGTGCATTTTTCCCTATTGGAGCTGATCCTTCTTGAGCTTAAGCACCCTCCTAAGAAACCCTTAACCCCAGGAGATCAACCCCAATGGCCTTCTAGAACCTAGCCAAACTTGGTGACCAAGTTTCTGTCCAGAAACTTGCCAGCAAGCTTGAGTCACTTCTGGTTGGCCTGGGTTCAAATTTTCACCTCTCTTAGACCTAACACTGCGTGGACTCTAGCCCAGACATGGTTTGGCAGCGGTTGGGCATCGTTTTGGCAATGCCAGGGCGGTGACCGTGTGTGGACACGGGGCCTGGCAGGTGTTTGACGCGCTTTGCGTCGCGACAGCGCCTCTGTTCAGCGCATGCTCTAGCCAGAGCTCGCCGACGACTGCTGCACCACGCCACCACCCTCGTCTCTTCGCCCTTGACCCTTCCCTGGCGCTCGCTGACACCGGAGAGACCGCAGCGAGCACGGGCGCGTCGTGGCCAAAAGCCACAGTGCACTCGTGCCCCTGTCTTCTTCTCCCCCTCCTCCATGTGCTCGTCCGCGAGCGTGAACAACCTCCGCGTGATCGCTAAGCTCCTCGCGCCCTCGCTGACGCCCCTCATCCCCTCTCACCGTCTTCTAGAGAGATCCGGCGGCGACATGTACCCCCTCCCTCCTCTAGCTATAAATTGAGCCCCTCCCCTCCGTTCCAGCGCCACCCACAGCCCCATCCAACCTTCACACACATGCAGCACAGCTGCAGCCCGGCCGGGCAGGCCTCTGGCCGCCGTGCCCGACCAGAGCTCGCCGGCGACACCCGTAGCTCAGCCACCCCGTCCCCGACCTCCTGGAGCCCAACCAACCACCTAGGCGCGTCCATGGAGACCCTCTGGTCCGTCCCAAAGCCGCAGAACCTCTAGAACAGCCCCTCGCCATCTCCTTCTTCCTCTCCGGCAAGACCCTACCGCCGCCGCCGCTTGCGAGCTTGATTGCGAGCAGCTCCAGCCGTCTCTCGCCATGCCATGGGTACAGGCAGGTGCGCCATAGCCCCCTCTCCATTTCTATCCCTCCAGTTAGGCCCAAGGACCCCCTCCTCGCTGGCGTGAGCTCCGGCGAAGCACCACCGCGTTCTATTTCTCTCCCCCTCCCCTCTCTCCTGACCGGTGGGGCCCATTGTCAGCCTCTCCGCTCGCACCCGAAGCGATACGAGTGGAGGCGTCTTTTGGCTTTACGCCATCGACGTCACCCCCCTGGATTTCCTGTTTATTCATTTAATTCAAATATTTTGACCAGAACTTTGACCTTGAATATCTCCTAGCCTATAAGTCCAAATGAGTTGATTCTTTTCGCATTTGGTTTGTTACAGAAAACTCTATCAACACACCAAAGTGTGGATATTTCCTTGCTTCCTAGAATTTATAGTAATTTTCAAAGTGGTTCTTGATATTTTGTTTTGTGGTTTTTAAATGTTTTCAGAGGGAGAGACTTATCTTGAAGCTGTCCAGGAGGAGTGTGAACCTCCTCTGCACTAAGGCAAGCCACAATAATATTTGGATGGTGTCATCTCAATATCTTTGATTTTCTACTTGAATATGAGCTAATTTTCATGCATTTAAAATAGTTAAATAATTATGTTTTGGTGCTTAGTTACTTTGTCATGCTTGTTATGCTTGTTTTGGTTACTGGTTAATTGCATGGAGTAGTTTAATCAAGTAGAGTAAAGTTTTAGCTTAATGGTAATGCTTTGGTAAATAATGGTAGTTTCTTTTGACAATTGCCATTTCATATTAAAGATAAATTACTAAAAATGAGGTTTGATAATAACTAGTGTAGTAACATCAGTAGCTTTGTTGATGAGTAGTGCAAGATAGTTATTTTCTGTGATGTTGATCCGTTAGTATGAGTTGCTTCTTGAGCATATCGAGTAGTTGCATGATCATGCCATCGTATGGCTTGTAGTGAGTTTATTTTCAAGTTAAACTTGATAATAATCCAACTTGAATATTAAGTTGATCAAGTCATGGTGCCTCTGAATCGGATTCTTTTCAGTGCGACCACATTTACCTTTATGGGGGGTCTTGATTTGGTCCTTTGTCATGACTCTTACCAGTGCCTCCAACAAGGGAAGGTTATGGGCATGCGGTACCCTGGCCCAGTAAACAGACATAACCCTGTGTGCTCGTTTGTTTTTATGGTACCTTATCCCTGTTTGGGACCGTTTTTGCCACGACGGTGGTCGCAGATGCCTTTGGTAGGCATGGGCCACCCATGATCGAGTCGGAGTGGACGGGTAGAGTGTCATGGCAAGGGAAGGGTTTCGTCGGAACTCCGTGGTCCACCCGAATGGGAGTGCGAGGCCCTTGAGTTCCGTAGTGTGGGTAAAGTGTGGTAACCTCTGCAGAGTGTATTTTAATCTATCAATAGCCGCGTCCTCGGTTATGGACACAACTCAGTAGTAAGTCACACCATGGATCAACAGCTATAATTAATCTTGCACACTTGGTATCTTTGTGGCACTAGTTTCATGATGACTTGTGGATCATGTGATGATCGTAAGTGATTGGCTTCAGTGATTCGGGTATGATCACCGTTTGGTTACAGTGGTAACCAGTCTGGTAAGCGAGTCCGAGGGACTCAGTGCACGTGTTGGTTTCATTGCATCTGTAGTAACACTTGCATTGCATTAAACCTGATTAATTGTCATGATATTGTTTGTCATTGTGCTTATGTTTGTTGTGAGCTTGCAAGTACATTCAATGTACTGACCTGGCGTGTCATGCCAGCTTTCAGGCAAGACTGATCGGATCGGAGAGCGTCACACGTCTAGACTCGTGTCCACGTTGGTGTCCCTATACTATGGGGTTCCACTTCGTCGTTATTCCGCTGTCGCGTAGTTGATACGATCGAGGCCCTTTCATGTTCATTAAATAATGTACATACTATTAAGCTGCACCGTGTGTGCCGCTTGGCCTCTTATCTCGATGTAATATCAGACTTATGTACCCGCTAGCATCAGTAAAGCGGTTGTTTTTGTACCATGTTGTTGTGTGTTGCCAGAAGACTTGATCTCTGGGCTGGCAATGCAAGGTAAACCAGTTGCTCTGAGCCGGGGGTGCCACAGGCTGACAAGGAGATTGCTGAGATAAAGGAAAGGATGAGTAAAGGAAAGGCTAAAGGATTTCATCAAGATGAGCACGACACTTTATGGTTTGAGGATCGTATCTATGTGCCTAATGATCCTGAGATCAGGAAATTGATTCTTCAGGAGGCTCATGATTCGCCTTACTCGATTCACCCAGGAAACACCAAGATGTATCTGGATTTGAAGGAAAGTTTCTAGTGGACAGGAATGAAGAAGGATATTGCCGAGTATGTAGCGGTATGCGATGTATGCCAGAGAGTTAAGGCAGAGCATCAGAAACCAGCAAGGTTATTACAACCTTTGCCGATACCCGAATGGAAGTGGGATAACCTTGGCATGGATTTTATCACTGGATTACCCAGGACCCATTCAGGCTATGACTCTATTTGGGTTGTAGTGGATCGTTTGATGAAAGTAGCCCATTTCATTCTTGTGAAGACAACTTATACGAGTCCTAAGTTGGCAAAGATATACACGAACAGGATCGTATGTCTGCATGGAGTTCCGAGGACCATCGTATCAGATAGAGGAACACAGTTTACTTCAAAGTTTTGGAATCAGTTGCATGAAACTTTGGGTACCAGGCTAGAGTTTAGTACAGCCTTCCATCCACAGACAGATGGACAGACCGAGAGAGTCAATCAGATTCTGGAGGACATGTTGAGAGCTTGTGCGCTAGATTATGGGTCTAGTTGGGATGACAATTTGCCCTATGCAGAGTTCTCCTATAACAACAGTTATCAAGCCAGTTTGAAGATGGCCCCTTTCGAAGCTTTGTATGGAAGGAGGTGCAGGACACCACTCTCGTGGGATGAAGTTGAAGATCGACAATTGTTCGGACCATACTTAATCAGAGATTTTGAGGAGAAGGTTAAGTTGATTCGAGACAGACTCAAGGTAGCCCAGTCCAGGCAGAAAAGTTATGCAGATACTAAATGCAAGGAGGTAGCCTACGAAGTCGGAGACAGAGCATATCTTCGTGTGTCCCCACTTCGAGGAGTTAAACATTTTGGAGTCAAGGGAAAGCTAGCACCACATTTTGTGGGACGATACAGAGTTTTGGAACGCATGGGAGAAGTTGCGTACAAGTTGGAATTGCCCGAAGGATTGTCAGGAGTTCATGATGTGTTTCACATTTCCCAGTTGAAGAAGTGCCACGCAGAGATGGCCGACATTCCTCTGAGAGATACAGTGCCACTGGAAGAAATTCAGTTGGATAGTGATCTGACCTATGAAGAGAAGCCAGTCAAGATTCTCGAGTTTTCCAGTCGAGTTACTCGCAGCAAGGGTATCAAGTTTTGCAAAGTTCAGTGGAGCCACCATACCGAGGAGGAAGCCACCTAGGAGCGAGAAGAAGACCTCTGCAAGGACCACCCAAACCTTTTTGCTGACCAACCCGAATCTCGAGGACAAGATTAATCTTAAGGGGGTAAGTTTGTAACATCCCAATTTTCAATTTGGATGTTATACATAGGTCATTCATATGCATTTCATATTTTATTGCATTTTGGTTGTGATCCAAGAAATCTTAAGCAACTCAAGGACCGAATGAGAGACTTGGAGGTTTCATTAAAATTTCATATTGGAATTTATTTCAAATTTGAAAAGTGGATCAATTTGATTTTCAATAATTTCTTTCCAATTATTTCAATTCAATAAAATAAATGAGTGAAGATAAAATGACTTCTTCAAAACAAAGGAGAAATATTGGAAAAGAAAATTTTGAAATCAAATTATTATTTTATTTGAATTTTATTTGCAGCTTTATTTGAATTAGAGAAAAACATGCATTTTTAAAAATTGCATTTAGTCCAGAAAAATGTTCATTTTCTCCCAAATATTAGGTAGGGATGGTGAAAATTATTTCTGGAATTTTTAGAATTTTATTTTTATTAGGATTTTCTTTGCGGAAATCATTTAAAAAAATAAAGTAGTCGCGCGCCGAACTGGGCCGTCTCAGCCGGGAGCCAGGCCTCGGCCCAGCCTCCGCACCGCCTCGGGCCGCGCCCGTGTCCGCGGACTCCGGCAAAGAGTCTGGGTCGCCGCCGCCTAGCGCCGCCCCTTGCCCAAGTCGGGACCCCCCGGCCCCCTTTAAAAGCCGAGCCGGACCCCCCTCCTCTCCAAGCCGTCGTCGCCTCGAGTCCCAACTTCGTAGTCGCGCTGCCGCCGCACTTGCGCCTCGCCGCGACCACCAGCTGCTTCGCTCGCCGCCGCTGCTCGCTGCTGTCGTCGCCCGCGCTTGCTGCCGCCGCCGTTGCCTCACCCCGCCAGAGCCGCCGCACGCCGCCGGAGCCGCTGCCCCTGCTGTTGACCGTTTCGACCGAACCGGTATAAACCGCCCCGGTTTGCCGGTGTTCTTCGGGTTTTTTCGGTTTTCTGTTTAGATCGGTTTGTTTTATTCCCTGGTTTAATTAACGGACGTTCACTTGTTAGTTTATTTTAACGAACGAATTCGTTCGTTAGGTTCTGTTAGCGGACGTTCGTTCTGTAGATTTTTCTTTTTAGTATTTTCGGCCAGGTACCTATCCGCGAATAGTTTTATCTCGATTTAGCCCCTGAATCTTAAAACTAACGTAACTTTTAGCTCGTTTATCCAAATTAGATGAAATCAACGCCTAAATCTTCGTAACAATCCCCTCTTGCTAGTAAACCAACTTGAACATGATTTTGGTAATTTAAAGTTTGAGCTTAGTTCATATTAAAATATCCGTTCTTGTTTCGTTTGTATCTCGAGTTTCGTAGCTCCGTTTGAGTTGATTCTTTTTGCAAATCGTAGCTAATCACATGTATCTACTGTTAAGATCTAATCCACATGAAAATAATGTTGTTAGGTTTTGTTTTCTATTTAGTTTAGTCATTCATTTGTTTTGAGTTTTATTTGAATCTTTTCTCGATTTCTCTTTGTTTCATTTGATTGATTGCTTATGTATGCTATTGTTTGTCTATGCTAGATTACCCGGAGTGTGAAGCTTGTTACTACGAATCTCTAGAGTTTGCAGATCGTCAGCAAGCCAAGTTACACTTTGATGATACTTTTCTATACCTAGTTTTTACTATGCATTAGTATTGCCCCTTAAATATTTGCATGAGTAGGATTGGGAACATGTGGTTTGGTTGTAATACTTGAGGTAGGAACCTAATACCTTTTGATCACCCCGGGAATATATGTTATGCTCTATTATTGCTTAGCCATGCTCGTAGACGGGGATTGGATTGTGATACACATGGAAGTTGTGAGAGTTATTAATCTTGGACAACATTAAGGTGTCAACTTTAATACACATCTGGGTGGATTGGTTGGGGCATCTGGAGAATCCAGTGTTTGTCCGTTTGGGAAATCTCGGAGTACCCATGTGATTTTTCCTCGGTTCGCCACCTAGACTCAAAAGGATCATATGATATTTCATGCCTAGAAACTTCCGTGTGTAGCCACAAGCCATTATGGTCTCTGGCATAGTTGAGTAAGTTGTATGAGCTCTCGAAGAGGTGAACTAGCAGATGTAGGGGAAAGTAGGTGTACCGGTCTGCCCGAAGTAGAGAGTTAATGCTTCAAAAAGACTATGTCTCGATCTTTCGATCATGGATGCGGTCGAGTCTTGTAGGGAAAAGTGTGCAACCTCTACAAAGTGTATAAACTAATCATGGTTAGCCGTGTCCCCGGTTATGGACATCTTGAATATCTGGAATTGGATATTACTGTTGATCTCATCATTCTTTAAATTAATTGAATTTGGATTTAATGATGATACTTGTTGAAGTCGGATTTTGAGTTGGAGGAACCTTCTCAAATACTGGTACAACTTGGGAGTAGTAAATAAAATGTATTCCTTTATTGTAGAAAAAAACTAGCTTTCTGCAAAACCTTAAACTTAGAGACTCCACCAGCCAAATATTGCATGTAGATATAGTTCTTACATTCATTGCTTTATAGTGTAACTCTGCCAACATATTCAATGTGCTGACCTACACGGCTGCAACGTCTCATGTTGCAGACTTCTCAGGCGACGATTAAGGTGCAATAGGTCATTGTCGTGCACTCAGCTATGCCGTTGGAGTTGATGGACTCATTTACCTTCGAAGCTTCCACAGTTATTTAGTTTAGATGGCCTTCAGCCATATTATTTGGTGTAATCATACTCTTTATGAGGACCTCGATGTAATAAGTGTGTGAACTCTGTTATAATTCCTCGAGTACTGTGTGTGTCAACATTACCTATCTAGGGATGACACTTAAGCACAGAGACTTCGGTTCATTGGGATCGTGGTCGCTACAGAGGGTGACCGAGGCACGCATTGATGCGGACACGGCTGAGGCGGCGGCGCGCGCTGCCGTAGAGAAGGAAGTCATTCGTGCCTGCACCCTAAAGTAGCGGCAGATAAGGAAGACGCGCCCTCACCCGATAGCCAAATCGGACGGTCCATTTTGTGTTGTCGAGCACTACTTCCGCGAGAAAGACGACAAATGTTCCACGAAGGGCAAGGCCAGACATGGATGATCCATAGTAGTAACTACTCCCTCTGTCCCGTAAATAAGAGCATTGTCAAAAATGCTCTTATATTATGGGACGGAGGGAGTAGGTAGAATATGCTAAATTTTGATAGTCCGATGACATGTGTTGATGTAGTAGTAGGACGATTTGTGCTGCATCGTTTACGTTGCATGTGTTTTGTATGAATTTGAGTTTTGGTAATTAAGGTGTCTGATTATGCGAAGAAAATTTTAAGATCTGGACGGTCAATGTCCACGGACGCGTCCGGTATGTCCGCGGGCGTTTAAGGCCCCAGATTTGGTTTCCGCGGCTTTAGATGCTCTTATAGTGAGCTCAAGCTAATATGAACTCGGGTGAAAAGTAAAATCAAAAAAAGTTCAAAAGGTTCTAATTTTTTTAGCAAACATTGACAAATGTTTCTGATTTAACATAGGATGATATTTACGAAAAACGTGGCAAAACATAAAATTGATGCCCCAAAAGTGTTATTATTTGGAACATCAATTTTGTTTTGTTGTCATGTCTTCCGTGAATGTAATTTCGAGACGAAACTTTGCAGCCCGGACAAGAAGAAAAGGTGTGTTTCTTTTTGTCAATTTCTTCGTTCAGTTCGGTCCCTTTGTGATGTAAACACGAGACGGAAGAAAGGATAAGAAGAAGCGGTCACGATTCGATTTCGTCGTCGTGTCACACGGAAGATGATTGTGGATTTGTGGTCGATCGAGCTGACGGCGACTCGTGGAACTGCCTGCTGCTCGGCACTAGCACGTCTAGCCACACGTAGGTGTGTGGTTTTGCTGCCGCTGACCGTTCGCGCACGGTGAACCGTCCACAGAACAGGGACGCCCTGCCGTGCCGTGGCCGTGGTCCAGCCCAGACCGGGGAGCACGCCGGGTCCCGGGCGGCCGTGCGGTCGCCGGTCCATCGATCGGCCGGCCGGGGAAGTGGGGTGGGAGGGGAGGGACCATCCAGAATCAGTCGATCGCTCAGCGGTTCGTGGCACGTTGGCGGCATACCGAACGAACGAATCCCACCGATGGGCATGGGCGGGGCCGCGCGCCCTCGTGCCGTGTCGGCCGCCCGAACGAATCCAGCGTCTGTCCGCCGCTCCTCTTTTTGGCCTCTCGTTGCGCGCGGGCCACCTGCGTGCGTGCGCCACGGAAAGCGAGGAGGGGGCCTGGGTGAGGGCATGTACAATGGTGGCATATGGATACATATGCCCCATGATAAAAAGTAATTTGAAGCATCTACATTTATTTTTTCTCTGCAATGCAAGCTACCACTAGTGGGTCTCATTAAAAAATAAAAAATAAAGACTTTCGTACACATGCATCTCTACTTTTCACTTCAACCTTTTCAGCTTTTGTCATCGGACCACACTTTTTCTCTTCAAGCACCCGCCTCCTGAAGAGGATCCCGCTTCCCTATCCGAACCTACTTTACGTCATATCCGATCCTACGTGGCATGTGAGGCATCACCTTGAGGCTATGCATTGTACATGCCCTGACGGGCGAGTGAGTCGAGCGTGACGCGCGGGTGCAGCGGAGGTTTTTTTTTTTATTGAATGGGCGGGTGCAGCCGAGGTGGAGTGCTGCCAGCGGAGTTTTTGCTCGGTTTTTTAGAAACCATGAAACGGTATTTATTTTTTAAAAAAAAACTTTTGATCTATTCATCTTCAAACATGACAGTACAATGAACAACAGAAATAAAAAAAATTACATCAATATCCGTAGATCACCTAGCTACGACTACAAGCACTGAAGCGAGCCGAAGGTGCGCCACCGTCATCACCCGTCCCTCGTCGGAGCCGGGCAAAACTTGTTGCAGTATACAGTCGGAAAGTCGTCGTGCTAAGACCCCATAGGACCAGTGCAGAAGAACAACAACCGCTGTCGATGAAGAGTAACGTAGATCGGAAAGATATAGACGAACTACGACTAGATCCGAGCAAATCCACCAAGGACAGATCCGATGCAGACACACGCCCACCGACGATGCTAGACACAACAGCGGTACGGGGGCTAGGCGGGAAGAACTTTATTCCATCTTCACGGAGCCGCCACCGTCTCGTCTTACTGAGCAGGACAGAAACCCTAATCAAACCTGAAGGAACATCTAAAAACAGAGCCCTCCCGCGGCAAAGGGCCGGGATCCATCGCGCCCCCATGGCCCTAACACCACCGAACACGAGGCGGACCGGCGCTGGCGGGAAGCAGAGGAACCCTAAGCTTTTCTTAGGGAAGGAGGCGGTATTTAGCGTTAAAAGTGGCAATTTAAAAAAATCATCTCTAAGACATGTGTGACCTTTAAAAAATAGGATTTCAAATTCCAAACATTTTTTGAAAAACCGACCATTTTTATATAAAACTTGAATATTCTTATGAAACACGAATATTTTTAAAATATTTGAACATTTCAAATTTCCAGAAACAATTTGAAATTGTGAACTTAATTTGAATAGAGAAACAACAAAGGAAAAAGAAACAAAGAAACAGCAATCAGAACATAGCTAACTTTTTTTAGGGGAATCAGAAGATAGCTAACTGAGCGGGCCTAGTTCAGCCGCTTGCCCGCTTGCTCGCTCGGCTATGTGTGATTGTTCAACAAAACGACGCAGAGTGTCAAGAGGTCCTCGCAGCGCCCACACGTTCATCACATGGGCTGGCGCAATCTCACCCGAGCGATCGCTCCGCCTCACCCCGCTTGCTCGCTCTGGACGGCTCTTCAGAATGGTTTTATCTGCCGAAATTTTCTTCGGTTGGTTGTTGTCCTGGAAAAAAAACGATCGGCTTTTTATGAAACAAATTAGGAAATAAAAATACGCTTTGAAAACTGTTCACGATTTTTTTAAAAAAATCGCGAATTAAAAATAATTCATGAATTTTAAAAAGAGTTCACAAGTCTAAAAAAAGTTCATGGAATTTTCAAATAATATCATGCATGTGAAAAAATCAAAGAATTTTTAGAAAATCATGAATTTGGAAAAGTTTAGTGCATTTGAAAATTTTCACGAATGTGAAAAACATTCACAGATTTGGAAAATTTTTACAGATTGAAAATTGTTTATGAAATTGAGAAAAGTTTAGAAGTTTGAAAGAAATCATAACTTTTTAAAAAGTTCATGAATTTAAAAAATGTTGACGAATTTAAAAATAAAACAAAAATGAAAATATAAATATAAAAATAAAAATAAAAATAAAATTGAAAAGCAAGCAGAAAACCAAACAAAAAGGCAAATAAAAGAGAAAATGCGAATTTTTTTCGTTTGGATGCTTCCTAAGAGCAACTCTAGCAGACCCCGTAAAATGCTTGACCCATAAAATAACCGCCAAAATGCGGGCCGGCGCGGAAAATCCTGCTCGAACAGACCCCGCAAACGCGGTTTGCCCGTATAAAATTTTGAGGGCCTCGGCAAAATCTCGGCCCCAACCCGCGAATATGCAGGTTTCCGCCTCGCCCCTACGGTGCCCCATATCGCAGGAAAGTGGTTGGCGGAAGGGACATTTCAGCCTGCACCCTTTCCCCACCTCCTTCCGCCACCGCCCGCCATTGGTTCCGCCCGTCCGCCGTCGGTGATTCTGGCCAAATCTGCCAGCGGAATCGTGTCGCGGGGCGCGTCCCCCACCCTCCACCACCGATAAGCTGCACCCCATCCCCACCCCCGATCCGGTGAGACGAGCCGCCCTTGGTCGCCGTCGCCGCCGGGGATCGACCGCCCTCGAGCCGCCCTAGTCGCCTCCCGGGATCCTCGCCCGCCCCACGAGTCGTTGATGAGTGCTTGCTTGTGATTTGTTTCGAGCGCTGCGCATAGTTGGCTGACCTGCACGTCCAATTTTTGTTCATGTAGATGGAATTGAGCCCGTGCGAGAAGTTTTTGCTCGACGATTCATTCAATTCGGACGACTCGGATGTTGAGACGCTGCTTGCAAACTATCGGCAGCAGATGTTGGTGATGGCCCTTGCAGTGAAGGAGCACGAAGACGAGAACCAAAAGAGACGGCGAGGATCGACCGTCGGCCATCTTTGCATTCCTCGAAATCGCCATCTCGGGAACGAGATGTTGATGCAAGACTACTTCTCAAAGAATCCAACATATCCACCACACCTCTTCCGGAGAAGGTACCGAATGCGTTGATCTCTCTTTGTAAAAATTGTTCGAGCTTGCAAGGCAAATTGTCGGCATTTTATTTAAAGAAGAAATGTCGCGGGCTTAAAGGGATTTAGTGAAGGAAATATGCCCTAAAGGAAATAATAAAGTTATTATTTATTTCCTTAATTCATGATAAATGTTTATTATTCATGCTAGAATTGTATTAACCGGAAACTTAGTACATATGTGAATACATAGACAAAACAAATAGTCCCTAGTATGCCTCTACTTACTAGCTTGTTAATCAAAGATGGTTATGTTTCCTAACCATAGACATGTGTTGTCATTTGATAAACGGGATCACATCATTAGGAGAATGATGTGATGGACATGACCCATCAGTTAGCTTAGCATTATGATCGTGTTAGTTTCATTGCTACTGATTTCTTCATGACTTATACAAGTTTCCCAGACTATGAGATTATGCAACTCCCGAATACCTAAGGAACACTTTGTGTGCTACCAAATGTCACAACATAAACGAGTGATTATAAATGTGCTCTACAGGGAGAGACGGAAGGATCGTGAAGACGTATGACTACATCAACCGCGTTGCCATAACACTTCCGCTTTCGGTCTACGAGGGTACGTGGACACACTCTCCCCTCTCGTTGCTATGCACACCTAGATAGATCTTGCGTGATCGTAGGAATTTTTTTGAAATTACCTCGTTTCCCAACATTTAGTGCAGATCAAAAAATCTCGGCAGCTATGTGGGTTATTGCATACGGCATTCCGGCTGACTATGCCGATGAGTACCTTCGCATTGGCGAAGATACCACAATTGAGTCAGTCCGTTAGTTTGCCAAAGTGATCATCCGTGTCTTTGATGCTGAATATCTTCGGGCACCCAACGAGAATGATACAAAAAAATTGATGGCATCTAGTGAGAGGAGAGGTTGGCCTGGCATGCTAGGTAGCATTGACTGTATGCATTGGAATTGGAAAATTTGCCTGAAGGCATGGCAAGGAATGTATTGTGGCAAGTCTCGTGATGCAACAATTGTGCTAGAGGCCATAGCATCCGAGGATTTATGGATTTGGCATTGCTTTTTTGGTATGCCGGGCACTCTCAATGATATCAATGTGTTGCAACGGTCTCATTGTTTTGCTAGGCTTGCTAGTGGTGATGCTCCTGCTTGGAACTACACTATCAATGGACATGAATACACAAAGGGGTACTATCTTGCAGATGGTGTATGCCCTCCTTGCCTCCTTGGTGCACATTTGTCAAGAGCATCAAAGAATCCAAAACTAAAAAACAATGTGAATTTGCAAGGGTGGAAGAGGCAGTCCGAAAAGACATTGAAAGAGCATTCAGGGTTTTGCAATCTATGTATGCCATTGTTCGTGGTCCTGCTCATTTTTGGGACAAGCGGACCTTGAAAAACATCATGACTTGCTGTGTTATCCTTCACAATATGATTCTCGAAGATGAGAGAGACATGAACTTGGAGTTCTTCTATGACAATGTGGGTAGCCGTGTCAAACCAGCTAGAGGCCCCAGAGCTTTTCTTCAAACATATAGAGAGATTGAAAATGCAAACACCCAATTTCATCTTCAGGAGGATCTCACTGAGCACCATTGACAAATGGATGGACAGTAACAAAACTCATTTTTCTATTCATTTTTATTCAATTCATGTGTTATTTGTATTCGGGACAGTGTCCGGTGATTTGAATAATTATTTGTAATGTGGATGATTGTTGTATTGTGCTGGTATTGATATTTTTTTCTGAAATTATTTTGTATTTTTATGGTGTGGTATTGATATTTGCGGACCGGTGGCAGCGACACAAGAGCAGACCCCGCAAAGCCGACCCGTAAAAAAGTATATTCCGTGAATATCCTTTTATATGGGTCCGTCTTGCGGGGTCTGCCTCTGTGGCCGTTCGCGCTGGCCCACAAAGACGTTTTTTCGCGAACTGCAAACGCGTTTTGTAGGTCGACGTTATGCAGGTCGGCAATTCCTATTTGGCGCCGCAGGCGCTCGTTAAAGTGCAATATGCAAACGGGCGCCTGCAGCAATCCGAGCTGGGCCGGCCCGTTCTACGTTTTTTCTTTTCTGAAAAGGATAAAAAAAACTCATTTTTCTATTCATTTTTATTCAATTCATGTGTTATTTGTATTCGGGACAATGTACGGTGATTTGAATAATTATTTGTAATGTGGATGATTGTTTGTGCTGGTATTGATATTTTCTCTGAATAATTATTTTGTATTTTTGTGGTGGTATTGATATTTGCGGACCGGTGGCAGCGGCGCAAGAGCAGACCCCGCAAAGTCGACCCGTAAAAAAGTATATTTCGTGAATATCCTTTTATACGGGTCCGTCTTGCGGGGTCTGCCTCTGCGGCCGCCCGCGCCGGCCTACAAAGACGTTTTTTCGCGAACTGCAAACGCGTTTTGCGGGTCGGCGTTATGCGGGTCGGCAATTCCTATTTGGCGCTGCAGGCGCCCTTTAAAGTGCAATCTGCAAACGGGAGCCTGTAGCAATCCGAGCTGGGCCGACCCGTTCTACGTTTTTCTTTTCTGAAAAGGATAAAAAAATTCATTTTTTTATTCATTTTTATTCAATTCATGTGTTATTTGTATTCGGGACAATGTACGGTGATTTGAATAATTATTTGTAATGTGGATGATTGTTTGTGCTGGTATTGATATTTTTTCTGAATAATTATTTTGTATTTTTGTGGTGTGGTATTGATATTTGCGGACCGGTGGCAGCGGCGCAAGAGCAGACCCCGCAAAGCCGACCCTAAAAAAGTATATTCCGTGAATATCCTTTTATACGGGTCCGTCTTGCGGGGTCTGCCTCTGCGGCCGCCCGCGCCGGCCCACAAAGACGTTTTTCCGCGAACTGCAAACGCGTTATGCGGGTCAGCAATTCCTATTTAGCGCCGCAGGCGCCCGTTAAAGTGCAATCTGCAAAAGGGCGCCTGCGGCAGTCCGAGCTGGGCCGACCCATTTTATGTTTTTCTTTTCTGGAAAGGATTAAATAAAACAGCATGACCCAGATTTGAACTCAAGACCACTCCATAGAAATCAAATCGAAGTAACCACTACAACACCACCATGGGTCATGCATTCATTCTTCTTTCCACCTTTTTTATTCCTTTCTGTTCGCAAAGATTTCCCTTTTTCTTTTCTTTGTTTCTTTTTTCTAAATGAGCGAGTATTTTTATTAAAGAAAATTTCAAATTCATCGGAGTTTTTTTTTTCTAATTCTATTTTTCGCATTTGGTGAACTCTTTTTTGAATTCGGTGAACTTTTTTGAATTCGATGAAGTTTTGTTCAAAATCAATGAACTTTTTTCAAATCCAGTGAACTTGTTTCCAAACTTGGTGAACTTTTTTCAAATTCGATGAACTTTTTTTCAAATCCGGTGAATTTTTTTCAAATGCGGTGAACTTTTTCAAATACGGTGAACTTTTTTTGAAATCCGGTGAACTTTTTTCAAAATCGATGAACTTTTGTTTCAAATTTGATGAACTTTTTTTCAAAATCGATGAACTTTTTTCAAAATCACGAACTTTTTTCTAATTAATTCCAAAAAATTAAGTAGTATAGTAGATGAATAAAATAGCGCTGCAACCCTGTTATTATGCTGTCGCCTCTGGTGCTAATCAAGAACGGCAAGTAGGTCGTCTGGCTAGTAGCACCTGTATGTTAACACCATGTGATAAGTTTGAATCCTGTTGAGATCATTATTATTTTCCATTTTTTTGAAGTGCCAAATAAAAAAAATTCAAGGGGCCGGCCCAGCGTGGGGATTGTGCTATCGTAAATGAAAACATGGTTGCTAGAATTGTACGATTTTCTTTTGTGAGCCCATGTCCCATGATTCAAAATCATGTCTCACACAATGTACCCTTATTTCATTGACTAAAGTGCAGTTGAAGGGGTTTCTAAGAAAAGATACCAGTGCTTCAAGGAAACAAAACTTTGGGTGTATACTTCCTACCATCTCAATTTTTTAGCAAGATCCCCCTTGTAATTTTTGTTCGTATTTTTGTGACATAATTCTGGGCATTTTTTTAAAAAAAATTGTTAACGCTATCCTCCTTGCTCCGATGAGGCGATTGGCCCTATGGCTAGGGATTGACTTGGAATCCAGTCTGCTCAAATAGGGATGGCGTGGCAGCGGCGTCATCCTCGTGGTGGACCTATGTCCTCGGGCTCCGCTATTGCGACAACCTTTGCTCCAGCGCCGGCGCGGAGCGTGGGAGGTAGTTCAGGAGCAGATGTAGATTGTGGTCTGCATCGGCCGCATCTAGAAGATGGTGGATCATGTGGTAGGTTCCTAGTATGTGGATGGCAGGTATGATTTTCTCACCCGACGTCTTAGTCATGTGAGGGTGCCAAATCTGGTGTTTGATGGCGTGTACAAGGTGTTGCCCCGGTCTGATTCGTTTAATGCTAAAGGTTTCGCCTTTGGAAGCCACCTTGGAGGTCCACAGAGCTGCATATCAGTGATGGAACCGCGTCGATCTCGGGTGTGGAGGTGATCTGTCATTTTTTTACTTTTGGTGGTTGTTGTGGTGGTGCCATAGGCAGGTGATGGGCGTTGGTGTCAAGCTCATAGGTTTATTCGATCTTGTTTGTAATTTTACTTCTTTGTTGGTGTTTCTTTGCGCAAAGTCTAGCGTTTCTACTATTTGTTCAGTTTTGTCAGGTTGGTATGTACATGGCTTGTGCTATGATTCTTATGATATAGATGAGACATGTATTCTTGGCTAATAAGCACTCTACCTCCTTTCCTAAGAAAAGCTTAGGGTTCCTCTGCCTCCCGCCAGTGTCGCCCTCGGTTCGCCTTATCTCCTGTGGCCTTAAGGCCATGACAGCGTGGTGGATCCTGACCCTTGCAAGTAGGAGAGCTTTGTTTTTTGTTGTTTTTCGAATTTTGTTAGGGTTTGTGTCCTTCTCGGGAAGACGAGACATCGACGACTCCCTGAAGACGGTATAAGGTTCTTCCTGCCCAGCCTCCGTCCGGGTGGTGTGTCTATCATCATCGATCGACGCCTGAAGGTGTGTCTCCGGCGGATCTATCCTTGGTGGATTTGCTTGGATCTGGTTGTAGTTTGTCTACGTTCGTGTAATTTCAGGTTGGATCCTTCTGACATATGGTACTCTTCATGTCGGCGGTTGTTGTTCTGCTATGTTGGTCCTATGCGGTCTTAGCATGACGACTCCTCGACTGCCTCCTGCAACAAGTTTTTGCCCGGGTCGTGTGAAAGTGCAACTATCCCTAGGTGGTTTTGGTAATTCCTAACAACATATAGCTCATTGAGCTAACATTATTCCAAGATAAATATTTCAGGAAAAGCTCAATAAATGGCATGGCATGGATGAGAAAAGTGGACCCCTCAAAATACAAAGGATAAAAGGATTGGCTCAAGCTCAAATCTCAAGACTCTACATTTTATATTTTAGTGATCCAAGATCACATTGAGACTATAGGAAAAGCCAATACTATCAAGGAGGGATGAGGTGTTGCTTAATGAAATTCTTGCTTCATAGTGCTTAGTGATATGCTCCAAAACCCTCAACTACTTTCCCACATCCACATATGACCTAAACCAAAAGTCAAACTCGGCCCTACCGATTCTTTCTATCTGGCGCCACCGAGTTCAGATGTCATAGCCACTGCCACAAACCCTAGGCAAATCGGTCTCACCGATAGGGATCTCGGTCTCACTGAGATGGGATTGCAATCTCTCTGTTTCCCTTTGTAACGTTTCGGTACCACTGAGATGAGCGATCGGTCCCACCAAGATTGCAATGTAAACTCTCTGTTTCCCTTTCGTAACATTTCGGTCCCACCGAAATGAGCGAACCGGTCCCACCGAGTTTACCTGACCAACTCTCTGGTTAGCTTATTACCAAAATCGGTCCCACCGAGTTTGTGTAATCGGTCCCACCGAGTTTGTGTAATCGGTCTCACCGATATTATGTTATGCCCTAACCCTAACCATATCGGTCCTACCGAGTTGCATGTCGGTTCCACCGAAAATCCTAACAGTCACTAGATTTGCAGAATCGGTCCGACCGAGTTTCTCAATTCGGTCCCACCGAGTTTGGCAAGTTGTGTGTAACGGTTAGTTTTTGTGTGGAGGCTATATATACCCCTCCACCCCCTCTTCATTTGTGGAGAGAGCCATCAGAACGAACCTACACTTCCAGCTTACATTTTCTGAGAGAGAACCACCTACACTTGTGTTGAGGCCAAGATATTCCATTCCTGCAATATGAATCTTGATCTCTAGCCTTCCCCAAGTTGCTTTCCACTCAAATCTTCTTTCCACCAAATCCAAATCCTGAGAGAGAGAGAGAGTTGAGTGTTGGGGAGACTATCATTTGAAGCACAAGAGCAAGGAGTTCATCATCAACACACCATTTGTTACTTCTTGGAGAGTGGTGTCGCCTAGATTGGCTAGGTGTCACTTGGGAGCCTCCGACAAGATTGTGGAGTTGAACCAAGGAGTTTGTAAGGGCAAGAAGATCGCCTACTTCGTGAAGATCTACTGCTAGTGAGGCAAGTCCTTCGTGGGCGACGGCCATGGTGGGATAGACAAGGTTGCTTCTTCACGGACCCTTCGTGGGTGGAGCCCTCCGTGGACTCGCGCAACCGTTACCCTTCGTGCGTTGAAGTCTCCATCAACGTGGATGTACGATAGCACCACCTATCGGAACCACGACAAAAACATCTGTGTCTCCAATTGCGTTTGAATTCTTCAAACCCTTCCCTTTACATTCTTGCAAGTTGCATGCTTTACTTTCCGCTGCTCATATACTCTTTACATGCTTGCTTGAATTGTGTTAAGATGGCTTGACTTGTGCTAAGTTAGCTAAAATCTGCCAAAGACTAAAATTGGGAATAGGATAAGATTTTTTGGTCAAGTAGTCTAATCACCCCCCTCTAGACATACTTTTGATCCTACAAGTGGTATCAGAGCTTTGGTCTCCATTTGCTTTGATTTCCATAGCTTTTGGTAGTCATAGCCTTGGTTTCACAACCTAGGAGAGTATGGCGTCTGGCGAGGGAAATTATCACCATAGAGGTCCTTACTTTGATGGTACTAATTTTGCTAGTTGGAAGCATAAGATGAAAATGCATATTCTTGTACATAACCCTGCCGTTTGGGCTATTGTGTGTATTGGCTTGCAAGGTGAATTCTTTGATGGGAGAGAACCAAACCGTGAAGCTAGCGCGGAAGAGTTGAAGATGCTGCAATACAATGCTCAAGCTTGTGATATCCTCTTCAACGGATTGTGCCCCGAAGAATTCAACAAAATCAGGCGTCTTGAGAATGCAAAGGAAATTTGGGATACTTTGATTGATATGCATGAAGGTACCGACTCCGTCAAGGAATCCAAATTGGATGTGCTTCAAAGTCAACTTGGCAAGTTCAGAATGAAGGATGGTGAAGGTGTCGCTGAAATGTACTCTAGGCTTGCTCTTATCACAAATGAGATTGCCGGCTTAGGAAGTGAAGAGATGACCGACAAATTCATCATCAAGAAGATCCTAAGAGCTTTGGACGGAAAATATGATACCGTGTGGACATTTATCCAAATGATGCCCAATTACAAAGATCTCAAGCCAACGGAAGTCATTGGAAGAATTGCTGCTCATGAGATGTCACTCAACGATAAGGAGGAGCTCCACAACAAGTCAAGTGGTGCTTACAAAGCCTCATGTGAAGCTCCCACATCATCAAGTGAGAAACAAACCTTCAATGAAGAATTGAGCCTAATGGTGAAGAACTTCAACAAGTTCTACAAGAGTAGAAGCAAAGAGAAAAGCTCCAAGTCAAGGTCCTACAATGACAAAAGATCTTCTAGTCGAGAGCGTAATTGCTACAATTGTGGAAGACCCGGACACTATTCCAATGAGTGTACGGCACCCTTCAAAAGAAGAGAAGAATCACCTAAGAGGAGAAGTAGAAGAGAAGAATCACCACCAAGAGAGAGAAGGAGTAGATATTATCGTTATGAACGAAGAACATACCGGAGAAGCAATGATTCGGAAAGGAAGGACAAGTCATCAAGGAGCTACACAAAATGAAGACATCAAGCTCATGTTGGTGAATGGGTATCCGGCTCCGACTCCGACAATCACTCGGAGAGAAGCTATCACTCCGACTCCAAATATACTCAAGATGAAGGTGTTGTCGGTCTAGCACTTGTGTCAACCAACTCCTATGACATATTTGATTCACCAAATGAAGGACTTGGAAGATGCTTCATGGGTAAAGGCCCAAAGGTAACACAACCCGAGTATGTTGATTTCAATAGTGATGAAGATGACTTGTTAGGTGATGATGATTTACTTGTTGACAACTCTAGTGATGAATACTATGATGAAACGTCAATTAATCATGCTAATCAAGATAAAACGAATGACGATGATAAGGAGAAGATTGAGCTCCTAACTAAAGAACTAAACACTCTTAAGTTAGCTCATGAAACTATCTTAGAAGATCATCGAGAACTTTTAAGGACTCATGAGAAGTTACGCTTTGAAAAGCTCAACCTTGAGCAAGAGCATGAGTTCTTAAAGGCAATCAATGATGATCTTCGTAAGAAAAGTTCTTATTACATTGCCAAGCATTTACTCTTATCTACTTACATGCCTCAAGTCAAGTCTAGTAACAAGAACAAGAAGGATTCTTCCTCTAGTAGTAACAATAATCATGCTAAATCCAATGTTGTTGCTTCTAGTAGTTCTCTTGATTCCACTAATGATTCTCTTAGCCAAGTTACACTTGAGCAAGAAAATAGCTTATTGAAGGGAATTATAGAGAAAGGTGTTTACAAGAGCCTTGCCGGGAGTAAGCAATTCGAGGAAATTGTACCCAAGCAAGGAAGGCCCCGGAAGAACCAAGGTGTTGGTTTTGAACGAAAGTTCAATGCCAATGGAGTTGAGTGGGAAGAAGATCAATACCCCAAGACAAAGTTTGTTCCTCAACAAGAGAAGTATGGTCCTACTTCCTTCAAAGGGACACAAGCTCAAGATGATCTTCCTCCACAAGACCACAAGCAAAAAGGCAAGGATGAGCTTCAAGAGGAGATTGATGCATTTGAAGAAGCTCCCAAGGCCTTGGTCAAGTGGGTTCCCAAGACTACATCAAGCTCTACTTCATCAAGTACGACTACAACTCCAAGGATTCCCATTAACATGGTGTGGATCCAGAAGAAGAAGAACTAGAGAGTTCTCAAGGGTGACTCCGCCAACATATTTCACTCATATCATTTTGGCAATAACAAGTGCAATCAACTTCCACATCTTGCACTAGTTCAAGGAGTCACAAACCCTCTTGTTGGTAAGACAAGGGACAAGGTAACCTAAAGCTTTCATAGACATCATCTTGTGTGTGCATCACTCTATGTCTATGGATATCCTTGTTTGTTCCTTGTGGGACTAACCCGTGTAGGTATTGAAAGTGCAACTCACTCCAAAGGATTGCTCCAAATGATCTACATCAACGTTGAGCATCCACATCTTCAACACCTACATGAAGTCATCATCGACAAAACCCAAGGTTAGTTCATCCCTCTAAGGGGGGATATCACATCTAGGGGGAGCTTTACTCTAAAATTGAGTTAAAGCAACTCTAATGGTGTGAACACATCAATGCATTATGTAAAAGTGGTAACCCCACTTGAGCTTAAACGATGAGTATGACCTATGATCAAATGTTCTCATTTGACTCCTAAGTCAATATACTCATATATAGATGATCTAGTCATCGCCAATTGCTTGATAGATGCTAAAATTGGTTGTGCATGCTTTGCCACATATTTCATTTGCCATTTTATTATGTGAGCATGTTGGTTGCATATTTTACTCATTCGAGGACATCCACTTGTTGTTTTGATTGATTGGTTTCTTTTTCTTTTGCCAAGTGGATGGACAAGAATGCCTAAGAACCTTCTCTAGCTATCTATGCTTTTCTTGTCTCAAACTCTATTCACGCTACATCACAAAATTTGATCAAGTCAGATTCGAACCACTCTGTGTAAGGAGCACTCGGAGTCCCCGATTCGTCATAGACTTAAACTTCCAAAACTTCTTTGTGCGTTTCGGTCTGACCGATTCTTCCATTTCGGTCATACCGAGATCACTAAGTCGATCTAAGTTTTCAATCTTCGTGCAACCGATTTGAACAGTTCGGTCACACCGAGTTGCTGTAACTGCTAGCAGTTATGCATCTCAGTGCCACCGAGTTGTTTCACTCGGTCACACCGACAGGGTCAGGCTATATATATCCACGGGCCAAATTTTGAAAATCTCTCCGAACTCTTTCGCCCGCGCTCAGCCTGCTCTGCCTCCCCTGGGTCTCCGGATCATCCTCCTTGTCGCCAGCTGCCTCTTGCCGCTGGTCTCCGCCGCCGTCAACGGGATCATCTCCTCCGTTGTCGCCATAGCGAGTCCATCGCCGAACTAGGGTATGGACTTGATCACTGTGCTATCCCTATCTGATTCCTAGCACATTGTGTTCGCCATGAATCTTGCCACGACTGAAACTATCTTATCTAGTCAAAACACTCCGTAGATTAGGTTTGGATTGAAAATTTAGGGTTAGGTTTCCGCCGAAACCATCTCGGACCAACCGAGCTGTAGAACTCGGTACCACCAATTCAGCTAAGGCCATTGCACATGTAATTCTCGGTCTGACCGAGAATTGCAAATTGGTGTGACCGAGTTCAAGACTTTGTGAAACCCTAGCAGTCTCGATGCCACCGAACTGTGACTCGGTCTGACCGAGTTCACTAGTTTAGGTTCTAAAAGCTGCTTCGGTATCACCGAGTTTACAAATCGGTAGATCCGAAATGCTTTCTATGGAAAACTAAAACTAAGTTTTTGACTCATTCTTTTGCAAAAACCTCTGTATTTTGTGATGCTCATCCACTCTATCTCATCTATATCTATTCACATGGTCTGTTGTCAGTGTTTGCAATATGTCTAATCAAAGTGACAGCCAGAACAGGGAAGAGGAGCAGGTTCACATGAGTGAGGGCACTAGTCCCTCTAGCAGCTATGATGATGGAAGCAGGAGCACCCCAAGCAACTTACCCAAAGCTGCCACCAGGGCCAGAAAGAGGAGAACCTCAGAATCTGAGGATGAAGACGATGTGGCTATTGAGGATGAGGCCACTTCCAAGAAGAAGATGCTCAAGAAAGAATATGGCTCAGCTGCAGCCACTAAGCCTGGACAAAATAGGAAAATTCCAGCCAAAAGGACTCCTATGTTGAAGGTCAGAGGATCCACTAAAGAAACTGAGAAATATGATCCCAAAGAGCCAGAAGTGACTGAGAAGAAGAGGAAGGAAAGGGTCAAGAAGACTATGGCCAGGGTTGTTGGAAAGCCTTCCATGATGGAAGAGGAAGAAGAAGAGGTTGCTGCACCAACACCTAAAGCTCAGAAGCTTATGGGTGATGCCATTAGGTCAAGGGATGCTTCATCAAAGCCCAAAGAAGCACCCAAGGCTGCTTCCAAGCCCAAGACTCCACCTAAGAGGAATACCAGGAACATATCAGCTGCTGAGAAGAACAAGGCCCCAGTGCGTGAAGCTGTTGCTGAAGAGGAAGATGATGAAGAGCATGTCTTGAGAAAATTGAAGCCTAAAATTCTAGATCATAATGATGCTCATCCTATAGCTGAGAACATGAAGCTGAGAAAGGATGCAGGCCTCATACAGTGGAGGTTGACTGATCCTTATGCAGTCAGGAGGAGAACTGCTGTGGACTACAGGTTCCATACAAAGGAACATCAGGATTTCTATGAGACAGTGCTGCTGGACTAGAAGCCAATAGTGTGTGACATGAGATGGGTGAACTGGAAATACATCAAGGAGAATGAAGAACACTATCCTAGTGTGTATGACAGCTTCAGTGCTTGTGGAGTGGCAGACTTTGTTGGGCGGAAGCTCACAAAGTGGAATGATGAGCTAATAATGCAATTCTACTCCACAACACACTTCTATCCAGATGGCAGGATAGTATGGATGTCTGAAGGTACTAGGTACCAATCATCAATTGAAGAATGGGCCAATCTGATCAATGCACCTAAGGAGAAAGAGGATGACTTGGATGTCTATGCCAAGAAGAAGATGGATCACAACACTATGGCACATATGTACAAGGAGATCCCAGATGCTGCTGTTGAAACACACAAGTTTGGATCGGTACATTACCTTCTATCAGGACTGCCAACCATCAACTGGATCCTCAGGCACACTCTTTTGCCCAAGTCAGGTGATCACAATATGATCAGAGGCCATGCAATCAATCTGCTACACTTATTTGATGTGCCACAAAAGTTCAAGGTCATGAGTCTTATAGTTGAAACTATCAAGAGGACAGCTGCTGACCAAAAGGGAAGTTGTGGGTATGCCCCACAAATCCAGGAGCTGATTAACTCCAAGATGGGCACTGGCACATACTTGTTGGACAAGGATCGCATGCCTATCTATCCAGATTTTAAGGATAACCAAGTGGTTATGGATGAAGATGAACCATCTTCTGTGCAAGCACAAGCAAAGAAGGAGAAGGCAAGGACTGAGAAGGCTGCCAAGATGCCAACAATGGATGAGGCATCTAAATACTTCCTGAAGGGCAAGCAAGATTAGCTTGGCTACTTGATTGCATCCACTCTAAGGATTGAGAAGGGATTGGCCACCCTAACTCAAAACCAGGAGAGCCTGGAGAGGATCATGGAGCAAAAGTTCTATGACTTGGATGCGAAGGAAACTGAGATCCAGTCTGTTGTTGAGCAACTCCAGGATGATATGCAGGAGAGCAAGGGCAAGACAACCACTGATGCTTTTGCCAGAGTGCCTAGAGCTCAGAGATCAGCTGTAGTGCCAGTGACAGACACAAGAGCAACTTCATCTGCACCAGCTACAGCCTCGATGCAACCAGCTCCAGCACCTACTCCACCAGGTCCATCCACATCTATTGAAGTCTTCGTTCAAGGAGCCATCTCTACACCACCACCTCAAGACCAAGCCTGAGCGACGATTTAGTGATATGCACTTTCTATGAACTTTTTGGTAACTTGTTGCAGTAGGGGGAGAAAAATGCATAGATCATAGGCTTCGAGAGAGAGCGTTGCTTTTTATTCTCTCCTATTTTGTTGGTTCAACTTTGTTTGCTTTTGCTTGTTTGAGATACTTTATGTCTGTGTGATACTTGGATGATCATGTGTTTGATCATATGCTACATTAATGCTTGTTGGATGACATTATCCTTTTATCCCTATATGATCATTCACTTTGCTTGGTGATGAGTGCATGTATTCAATTATTATCATTTTGAGCGCTCCACCAAGATGTATGTGACATGTAAGAGTAACCCATGAGCCTAACTCTTTGTGCATTTGCAGTCCAAAGCAAATCTTAAACTATGCACAAATTTAGGGGGAGCTCTTACTTATCACATACTTCTCAAAGCGACAATGTTTTTCACTCTTATTATCATTTGTCGAAGCTTTGATCTATATGTTGTCACCAATTACCAAAAAGGGGGAGATTGGAAGTGCAACTATCCCTAGGTGGTTTTGGTAATTCCTAACAACATATAGCTCATTGAGCTAACATTATTCCAAGATAAATATTTCAGGAAAAGCTCAATGAATGGCATGGCATGGATGAGAAAAGTGGACCCCTCAAAATACTAAGGATAAAAGGATTGTCTCAAGCTCAAAGCTCAAGACTCTACATTTTATATTTTAGTGATCCAAGATCACATTGAGTTTATAGGAAAAGCCAATACTATCAAGGAGGGATGAGGTGTTGCTTAATGAGACTCTACATTTTATATTTTAGTGATCCAAGATCACATTGAGTTTATAGGAAAAGCCAATACTATCAAGGAGGGATGAGGTGTTGCTTAATGAGATTCTTGCTTCATAGTGCTTAGTGATATGCTCCAAAACCCTCAACTACTTTCCCACATCCACATATGACCTAAACCAAAAGTCAAACTCGGCCCTACCGATTCTTTCTATCCGGCGCCACCGAGTTCAGATGTCATAGCCACTGCCACAAACCCTAGGCAAATTGGTCTAACCGATAGGGATCTCGGTCTCACCCAGATGGGATTGTAATATCTTTGTTTCCCTTCGTGACGTTTCGGTACCACTGAGATGAGCGATCGGTCCCACCGATATTGCAATGTAAACTCTCTGTTTCCCTTTCGTAACATTTCGGTCCCACTGAAATGAGCGAACCGGTCCCACTGAGTTTACCTGACCAACTCTCTGGTTAGCTTATTACCAAAATCGGTCCCACCGAGTTTGTGTAATCGGTCTCACCGAGATTACGTTATGCCCTAACCCTAACCATATCGGTCCTACCGCGTTGCATGTCGTTCCCACCGAAAATCCTAACGGTCACTAGATTTGCAGAATCGGTCCGACCGAGTTTCTCAATTCGGTCCCACCGAGTTTGGCAAGTTGTGTGTAACAGTTAGTTTTTGTGTGGAGGCTATATATACCCTTCCACCTCATGTTCATTCGTGGAGACAGCCATCAGAACGAACCTACACTTCCAGCTTACATTTTCTGAGAGATAACCACCTACACTTGTGTTGAGGCCAAGATATTCCATTCCTACCATATGAATCTTGATCTCTAGCCTTCCCCAAGTTGCTTTCCACTCAAATCTTATTTCCACCAAATCCAAATCCTGTGAGAGAGAGTTGGGTGTTGGGGAGACTATCATTTGAAGCACAAGAGCAAGGAGTTCATCATCGACACACCATTTGTTACTTCTTGGAGAGTAGTGACTCCTAGATTGGCTAGGTGTCACTTGGGAGCCTCCGACAAGATTGTGGAGTTAAACCAAGGAGTTTGTAAGGGCAAGGAGATCGCCTACTTCGTGAAGATCTACTGCTAGTGAGGCAAGTCCTTCGTGGGCGACGACCATGGTGGGATAGACAAGGTTGCTTCTTTGTGGACCCTTCGTGGGTGGAGCCCTCCTGGACTCGCTCAAACCATTACCCTTCGTGGGTTGAAGTCTCCATCAACGTGGATGTACGATAGCACCACCTATCGGAACCACGACAAAAACATTCGTGTCTCCAATTGCGTTTGAATTCTTCAAACCCTTCCCTTTATATTCTTGCAAGTTGCATGATTTACTTTCCGTTGCTCATATACTCTTTGCATGCTTGCTTGAATTGTGTTAAGATTGCTTGACTTGTGCTAAGTTAGCTAAAATCTGCCAAAGACTAAAATTGGGAATAGGATAAGTTTTTATTGGTCAAGTAGTCTAATCACCCCCCTTCTAGACATACTTTCAATCCTACATCGGGCAAGGGGGGGGGGGATGACGGCGGTGCACCTTTTGCTCGCTTCAGTGCTTGTAATCGTCGCTAGATGGTCTATGAATCTGAATTTAACTTTTATTATTTTTGGTGTTCGTTGTACTACCATGATTGAAGATTAATAGACTAGAAATTCTTGGAAAAAAATAAGACACGTATTACCATGGAAAAAAGAAAGAGATAACCGGCCTTGTACACATGACCATGTATTTCCTCAGGAACAAGTATAGACAACCGATGGTAAATCAATTTTGCTGGATTGCTCGTTTGCAAGTAGATTAAATAAGTTATAGCAAAAAGTATTCTCTGTGATCCATATTAGTTATCGCTCAAACGGATGTATCCACTACTAGGGAAAAGCCTAGCAGCAGCGCGGGTTCTAGGTATATCAATAGCGCGGGAGGCGGCGGTACTAATAAGGCGCTACAGCTTACCCGTAGCAGCAGCGCGTGCGCGCCCGCGCTACTGATATACAAGTGTAGCAGCAGCGTTCTTCCCGGGAGCTTGCTACTGCTAATAGCTATAGTGCGCTTCTCCTGTGCGTGCTACTGCTACTATCGCGCTGCTGCTAACTTTTCTCCACTCGCTACTGCTAATTTTAGTAGTTTTTTTCCTGCATATTTGTTTTGTATTTGAACAGGCTTTATAGAAGAATCTTTAGCACATACAAATGTCATCATGATACACATACAAATGCCTGCGAGACCCCAAATGTAATCATAGCATATACATACAAATAGTCTCATCATAATCATCATCCAACACAAAGTGGTATCTTGTCATCATCTCGAAAATAGCGATACATGCAAGTCTCGAATACTTGCAACTACAACGTCATCCATCTAAACAAAGGTATACGCGAGAAGAGCTATCACTATGAGTGAGAGCGGAACTATGCAGTACATGAGGTGGCGGTTACGAGTCCTCTCTCGCGCTAGCGTGAACCTCAAGTAACTAGCTTCTCCTTCTTGTCTGCTTTTGAAGCCTTTATGGCTGGCGCCCGAGAACCCATTCACTTGCGCCTGACACTCATGCCACTCGTTGTACACCCCCAGAACCTTCCCTTTGTACACGACATAGCACTGCCATCTCGCCATCAAGAAACTAGGTACCTGTTAGAGATGCATCTTCATGAAGAGGATGTACAATAATATGCAACAAAATATACTAGAGCAACACGAAAAAGAAAGGGTTAGCAACTAGATGAAACATACAGTACGCAAACTAATTAACTAGAGGTACGCAGGTCATCATACGCAAACTAACAAAGTAGCGTTATGCAAGTTCGGCAGGGACCATGGACATCACAAAGTTTCATCGCTACAAAAAGTATACAAGTTCAACCGAAACATATCATCATCATCGGCATCATAAATCACTAGAAGTTCCATCCTTCCATATCATTGAGGATGGACCCTAGCTTCTTGAACGGCGTGAGGTCGAGACATTGCATGCCTATGCGAGTTCGGACGTCAGCTCGCGATATGGGGCCGTGGTGGAACATCCCCTTCTCATCGACGACTTCTTTCATGATGATCGTCGCAATGTCCCTTTGGATGCTAAAGAAGTCATCTCTAAGTTTATAATCCGCTTCTCCATGAGATTCTAGCCACTTGTGGATATGATCATCATTTCTGCTTGTCATGCGAAGCTTTTGGTGATCCGTGTTGAACTGAATCATGAGATGGACGATGTAGAATCCATCCTTCTTGCTTGGTTTTGGGACATGGATGCAGGAGAAGTTAGTTTTATGCGCGAAACCCATCTTCTTGTTCCTTTGTTTCCTGATCTGCATGTGGCCACCTCTAATGCTGAAGCCTTGGAAAACATCATCTAGAATATTCATTATGTGGGTGTAGTCCTTTTTCCTCGTAGTCTCTGGAAGGGTCAAAATACACGGCGTGAGAGACTTGCGGGTAAAGAACGATAAGGACGGCGCGCCCGTTGCTGCGGGGAAAAGACACCTCAAATTATTCTCCATATGAGCGAGAAGGAATGATTGAAATGTATGAAAGGGTTGTCCGGAACTGACTTACTTTGGATGATAAGGCACGAGGACAATTTCGTGGTCCTTATTCTGTACCATGAAGTTTTGGAGGTAGTCCCTAGCAGTTTCACGCTCAAAGTCGCCGAGACTCAAGAAAGACTCGTGCATTTAGTACGGATCCGCCACACAGATTTGCGAGACTTCTTCACTCTTCATGACGGACAACATTGCACACCGGACAACTTGTTTTTTCCGCGTGCTCCTTCAGATAAATTATGCAATCGTTGATGCATGCATGGTATCTAACGTGTGGCAGATCAAGAGGGCACACGATCTTCTTGGCCTCATCAACACTAGTAGGACATAGATTCCCCACGGGAAGAACATCCTTTAGGTACTTGAGATGCTCATCGAGGCTAGTGTTGGTCCATTTGTTTTTAGCCTTCGTCTTTAGGAGTTGGAGCGTGAAACTCAAGCGGGTCACCTCAGGATTGCAACCATCATACAATGGAGTGTTCGAGTCTACCACCAGTTGCTCCAGCTTAGCCTCCTCTCTAGAAGCAGCTCTCTCAGTACTCGTCTCCTTGTGAAGCAATGCTTGAACATGAGGGTCCCGCATGATTGAACTTAGTATCGACGAACTCTGCTGCGTGGAGTCCATGTCATTCTCTCTGCCGCCATTTCCGACCCCTTCTCCTCCACCATGTCCGGCCCCTTCTCCGCCGCCATGTCCGGCCTCTTCCCTGCCGCCATTATCGATTATCTCTTCATCTTGCCCCGTGTCATCATTGCCTGCCCCATCGGCGTCCTCAACATCGTCATCCTCGTCTTTAATTATCCACCGAGTATAGCCATCCATGAAACCAGTCATGAGCAGGTGCGCTTCGACACGACCATCGTCATGGGGGTCGAGCCAAACTATTCCTTTGCATTTTTGACACGGACATAAAACCTCTGTCCGGTTATTTTCTTTCATGTCCTGCACCGCCGATCGCAACCACCTGTCCACCATCGTTCCACTGACCATCGTGAACTCTGCACGGTAATAATAAACAAATTGATTATAAAAATGTGTGCATGCATCAAAGTCATACAAAAATTTGGCATGACATTCCCTAAAAATAGGACATATATAGATCTAGAGTTTGCCCGAAATTCACCGAAACGGAAATAAATTGACATTTCGGCAAAACATAGGCAACTCAAAAGCACAATTTGGCGTCAACTCATGCCACACACACAATTTCCATCATATCTCCCAATTATCATATCACACACACATAAACATATTTCCATTTTGCAAAAGCATGAAATTTTAATCACCTCTATCTCGAGATCGAGCACACGGTGGAGATGATGATGTAGGGAGATCAAAAGTGCACAAAGCTCTTCTTGACAAAGATAGATCTAGTTAGGGGGCAAATAGGTCACTTAACTAAATGCTACATCTACCTAGCTAGCTAATTTGGGAGGAGACAACTTCAACTAGTGGAGGGGAAGGAAAAAGAGAAAGGAGATGCATAATGGAGGCGTGTAGTTAGCTAGGAGTAATGAAGAGAGAGAAAGTTAGGTAGGAGAGGGAGAGTAATGGGGGAGAAGTATTGGAGAAGAAGAAGAGTGAGAGAGGGAGGATGTGGGAGGTAGGGGAAAGGGAAGAGATGAGATGGGGGAGGGGAGGACGGGTGGGGAAAGGTGGTGGGCTGGTGCGGCTTAGCAGTAGCGCGGGACGTAAAACACGCTGCTGATAAGAAAGTAGCAGCAGCGCGCTTTCCACACAAGCGCTACTGCTAATTGGGACCAATAGTGTGCCCAATTTGAAAATTAGCAGCAGCGACCTCAGAAAAAGCGCGCTGCTACTACAGCTTTAGCAGTAGCGCGGGTCGCGACAACGCGTTGCTGCTAAATGTAGGTTGGTGGACACTGTCGGTCGATATTTGTAGCAGCGCGGGTTGCTACAAGCGCGCTACTGCTAACGCCGTGTCAGTAGCGAGTTTTGCACGCACGCGCTACTGCTAATTAGCAGTAGCGCTTCTTTTTGAGCCGCGCTGCTGCTAAGATTCTGTGTATAAGGTTTTCCCTAGTAGTGATCTACCATTAAAATATGTCTAGATACACTTATTTGACCGACAAGTAATGTGAATCAGAGTGAGTACAAAAGGCAACACCAATACATGACATCCAACCATTGCTCACCCAAGTATTATTTAGGCATCGCAACATATAGAACACCAGGAAGGATATCAAACCAAGTAAACTCAAGTTGACTCAACTTGGTTTGTTTTTAGTTTATCATCTAACTTTTTTAGAATGCAACTAGCTAAAACATTCCCACAAACTAAGAGCAACTCTAGCAGACCCTGCATCCCGCCAGCCTGCAAAACGCGTTTGCAGTTCATGCAAAACCGCTTTTGCGGGCCGGCACGGACGGCCACAGATGCAGACCCCTCAAACGGACCCGCATAAAAGCATATTCGCGGAATATGCTTTTTTATGGGTCGGCTTCTGTAGGTTCTGCTCGGGCACCACCGCGACGACCCGGAAACAGAAAACGCCCAATTCTCGCATTTGACATAAGTTTCCACACATAAGTTTGAATTCAAACAACCTAACACAGTTTCAGGCACAAATTAAAAGCCAAGTTCAGTAGGAGAAACACAAAAGAGGGCCTTGCAAATTACGGCCATGCCTGACATCATCTTGGTCGACCTTCACTCCGCGCCATCTAGTCCACCTTGAAGTTCACCGGCACCACCGGATCCACCTCCGGCGCTTGTCCCAACTCCCGCACCAAAATCATCAACATTGCCACCATATGGAGCAGAGAAAACATCTCTCGAACTGTAACACGGACCAGCCGACGCGACCATCCTCCTCTTCAAGATTTCTCTCCTTGCCATATCATGCCATGTTTTCGTGAGGTCGTCCATGTCATCACGGTTCATTGACATGATCTTGTTCTCTTCGGCGAGCAACAAAGACATGGATTTGTTTTCAGCGGCACATGCTCTTCTCTCCTTAATGGCAGCTTTGTGGAGCCCCTCTTCCTTGAGCAACTACCACTTTTCTTGCTTCTCTTTTGCCTTATTCTCGGCCAACTCTTTTTTGATCTCCAATGACTTCAACAACATCAACTCGTTTGATTGCACCATGGCATCAATCTTCTCCCTCAAGCTCAATGCTTCTTGCTCTCTCTTCATCTTCTCCTTAGTTTTCTTGTCGCCATCGGGCTTGTTCAAATTTTTTGGGCCATCATCATCCTCATCTTCTTCCATGTTTATAAGCGAGCCTCTCTTCGGTGGAGATTCTTTGTCGATCAACTTCCACTTCTTGCACTTTTGGAGCAAGTCCCAACAATGCTCTAGCTTGAAGAATTTGCCTTCCGAAGCTTCCATGTCTTTGTATCTATGTTGGGCAATCTTGTTCTACACAATGTGAAGAACAAAGTGATGTAATCAATTCTTATGATGCAAATATGATTATGCACAACTTGAAGCAAAGGCAAAAAAACTCACATAGTCGGATTCCATGGTACCACTTGGAGGTGCATTGCGAACTTGCTCCAAGCAAGCTGCCCAACGGCTGCACATAGGCTTGATGTTCTCCCAACGGCCTTGAAGCGACCGAAATGTGCGAGGAGTCCTGTTGGGATACTTTGCCATGATGCGGAAGTACTAATCTTCGATCCTTTGCCAATATCTCTTGGTGGTTTGAGAAGTACTCGTGCATGCATCAAGAGACACCACACTCCATGCTTTGACCAAAGCTTGATCTTCCAAGATCGTGTAGTTCTTCGATCTTTGGTTTTTCCCAGATTTTGATTGCGATTGCTCAAACGCTTCCGCTTCGATCTCGGCCAATCCGTCCTCACAACCATGATCATCCATGCCACCCTCCGTTTCATTGTACTCAAATGCGAATGGGGCTTGATCAATGTCAACGGCATTGGTGTCCAACAAGGTCACGAACTCGGCAGTTCCATTGTTTGAACCACCGCTACATTGAACGATAACAAGTGATGAGCTAGCAACAAATGTCGAAAATGAAAGGAAAGCACGATGACCGAAGACGCATACCTTCCGGCCGTTTTGTCGAACACCTCACTTGCGGGGGGAGCAGCGTCGTTGGACGGCATCGGCGGGGCACTTCTTGCCGGGATGGAGTTCGAGGATGAAGGAGGCGCCTTGTTTGCAGCCGGATTCCTCTTCGTCTTTCTGTCCGTGGCCTTGGTCACCTTCTCCGCCGCCGGCTGAGATTGCGCAGCAGCGTTGGCGCCAAGAGCGCGAGCCTTGGCGGCGGGGGCTGCCGGATTCCCGCCCTGCACGACCACGTTGCCCTGCCGCTTGCGGGTAGGCGCGGCGCTAGCTTGAGGGACGACGGGGCAAACATGGCCGGCGACGAGATCCGCCCGAGGGGAAGGGGCATGCGCGACCACGACGGTGACGGGAGGCAGCTGGGAGTCGTCCATGGCGGCGAGGGAAGGCTGCGGAGGATGCACCGGAGCGTGCGGCGGCGGGGCAATGGTGGCGGAGGGTGGGGGGAGCGGGAAAGGGCGCGCGGAAGTGTCCCTCCCGCCAAATCTCGCTGCGGCTGGGGGCTACGCTCGGGTCGGCCTCCCAGCCCGTGAATCTAGAGGTTGGGGGAGAAGTTTTGCCGCGCCCCGCAAAAATATTTGCGGGCCGGGGCGGGATGCGGGGTCTGGTCGGGCAGGTTTTCTCGCCCCGACCCGCACTTTGGCGGTTATTTTACGGGCCGGGGCGGAATGCGGGGTCTGCTAGAGTTGCTCTAATACACCAGCAAAAAGTTCACCATAAACCCAACCCCTAAAAATGTAGGTAAAAACGAATGCGTATCAATGTGTTGAAAACTCGAATTGGCTTAGTTGACTTGACACACTCTTTCTTTTGGAATTAGTCCAGATCTATTATCAAGTTCACTGGAAGTACATGTACATAGCATCTCAAGCATAATAAAAGTTACATCAAAATTTCTAAACCACCCAACAATCAGTACTGCCGTTAGAGTGAGCCGTCGACGCGCCAATGTCGCCGCTCCCCTACTGGAGCCGACATGACCTTGTCGATGATAGCCGGGAAGTCTTCGTGCACGTGCCCCTAAAGACCAGCGCCCTGGAGCCGCATTCGTCGCCGATGAACTCTTGCATAGATATGAAGCACCTAACATCAAATCTTGCCACATGTCAACAAACCCTAATCTCACCACTAAATGGATGGCAAGAATCTAAGCCGGAGCTCCGTCGACTACGAGATGGACGAACTCGAGGAGGATCGAAACCCAGAAGATAAACTCGAAGAAGTAGCGCCGACATTTGCCTTAGCGTCGCACATGCAAGGACTAAAAAACCCTAACCTAACTACTAACCGAAGCACAGGCACCAGGATTCTTCTCTCCGTCACTGGCCGCTAGAGTGGCAGAGAGAAGAGAGGCGAATGCACGGGCTCGCCAGTGAAGTCTGGAAGGGAGAGTTTGCCCTAGTCGCCTAGGGTTAGGGGAGGAAACACTCTTTTGTATGAATGCTAACACAAGGTTATGTACAACCCAAATTTCCCCTAAAACGCCAGAATCTAGTGGTGCTAGCTTGGTTTAGGCTTGTCTCCTAAAGGAGAAGGTTATCAGGGATAAGAAGAGTGGTCGTGCTAGCTGCGACCCAGCTTCTTGAAGAAGAAATCAGATAAGTGCAGAAGCAAGAAGAGAGGTGGTGCTAGATCGCGACCCATCATCTTGAAAGAAATCAGTAAGTGCAGAAGCAAGAAGAGTGACGCTATAAGAAAGGTGTCTGCAGTTGCTTCATGATGATGATTGTTGGCTCTCAGTGTGTTGCCCTATCATCATGGGTGTTGCCTTTGACGATGTCTTTTTTCTCAGGTTATTTTGTGGGGGCAATTCCGTGAAGTTGCATCTCATATGCTGGTAGTTGGTATGGGTAGCGTGTTGGGAATGTTTTCAAATTTGCTCTTGTGGTTGTCTTCTGTGGTCAAGTTGTAACGGTTTTCGTCCGGTTTTCCGTAACTAAGCGGGCAATTCTCTCCTTAATGAACGAATGTGGCAAGCTTTTGCCCCTGTCTAAAAAACGCAAGAGTATGTTAAGCAGGTATTTGAGCTTGCACATAGTATATATATTCACAAGGATTTGTTAACAGAGAGTTATATTCAATCTTTGTATGAATGTAAACCCGCTAAAATAAGGGCACAAACCTAACAATTAAAGGAAGAAAAAAAAGAAGGGGCGGGAGAGGGACGGACAAACGAATGGCCACGGCACCCAAAGAGGCACGAGATGGCCGAAGTCGTTGTTGCGCGTGGGGCCCGGCTGCGGCGGCTCTGACCTCACACACGCAACGGAACAACAGGAATCTTATCCACGATTTTTTAGTCTCTGGAATTTGATGATTTTGTTGTTTACTCGTATCAAGTTTCAGCCGTCGAAACTTGATGAAGTTTTAACATCGAAAAGGTATTAAAAAATGATCTTATTCCAAAGCCCTTGGTACAAAATGCACAAATATGCAAACTAACCATAGTCTAGATATTTTTTTTGTTCAAAAGGTATTTAAAAAATTAAAATCGAAAGCCGGAGAAAAATGGGGGTCGATGCCCGACCTATGGGATGGGTCGAGGGGACTACAGTCTATAGATGCCAATTAAACGACGTCACGATGTAATTCCACGACCTGTAGAAAATTCCGTGCGTACGAGATCCACGGATCATTCTCTGCCGTGGCTTCCACCTCGGTAAGGAACACGTCACGATCTAGCACTATGGGTCTGGAGTGAGAGTGACGACCGGATAGGAAATAGACGGCTGTGATGTTCCGCCGTCTGCCGGGGCACGCACGCACGGCAACAGAAGGAGAACCTTCGCGAGCCATCCCTCCGTGTCGCGCCGCCCGCCTCCCGTCCCGTCCCGTCCCGCTCCCCCGCCGTCGCTCTCGTCCTGCCGAGATTCCGCACGAGCCCCAACCGCCAGCCAGCTCTCACCGCCACTCGCTGTCCTGCCCGTCCGGACTATCCCAATCCGCTACAAGTTCGCCCGCCGTCTCTCCTTCCCTTCTTGCACAGCCGAGCCACTCGCATCCGCTGGCTCAGATCTCTCCTCCAAGAGTCCCCCCGGCGGCGTCCCTCCTCCGCCCCCGGACCCTCATCCCGCAGGTGAGCTGAAGCCGATCTCTCTCCGTGGCCGCTCCATGGGTGGGCTGCGAGTCGCTTGCCCGTGCCCGCCAAGTGTTCGATGGAATAGCCACGAGGTCGATGTGTATGCGGTGCGCGCGTGTGCTTTTGCTTTCTTGAGCTGCTGCTGGCTATCCCATCCTGATTGTTACGGGTGCTGCTTAGAGTCTATCCGGTCGGAATTAGTTGTGACTGAGCAGCAATTTTGAAGGAATTTGATGAAAAAGCACACGCGACTATGTGCAATTTTTTTCATCATGCTTTGTGCTATGTGCGTAGGCTAGTTTCAGCAGGAAAGTTGCTTGTTCAGGAAGTTGATTACGTGTTGTTGTCTGGATAGGTGCCCTGTTAGCTGTTGCTGCTAGCACTGTTTTTGAGTCGCGCGACTAGTCGTCGACTAGTCCACGAGTCCCACTGCCAGATGTCGACTCAACCTCTCGACTAGTCGTTACTAGTCCATCGGCCAGGCATGACTCGTCAAGAGTCTCTACCCCAGAATGACTCATCGATCATCGACTCGAAAACCTTGGCTGCTAGTCTCAAGCCCAGGGGACCTCATCGTTGTGTCACTTTAGGCGATCTTTTGGGCAGCTGAAATCTGGTGCTGCAAGTCCGGAGTCCTTCTTTCCATCCCAGTTCCATTTTTTCTATAGGATAGTGATCACGTCTCTTTCGTATGCGTGTTCATACAGTCCTGTGGGAAGCATAAGCCATGAACTGTTGCCTTGACATCTGCTTTTCGTCTCAGTGTCGATCTCGCTTAATCCTGTAGTACTGATAATATACATCTCGCACACATTTGCTGATGGTGATCGTTCGCTTGTTTACCTTTCACATGCAAGGAAGTCTGAAACCTATGTTTTTTCCTGTTTGCAGGTTTGAGGCGACGCTTGGTTGACCCCTACTTGTGGAAATGCTTGATTCACTTATTAGCCATGTAATAAGATCCTCGAACAGCTCTGGCTCATTTTTTGCTGCGCTGTCATCTTCATCGCTTTATCTGACGCTTAGTAAAAGCACTGATGTGTCATATTTAACTTGTTGGTCCAGGACGCGAAGGTGTTGACTGAGAAGAAGCCTGATGAGATAATTGCGACTGGTGTTGTTGAAAGTCTGCAGAATTTTCTGCGCAAGTGCATCATAGCTGTCCTCTCATATGGCCCGATGCCTAAACACATCGCCTTTATCATGGACGGGAACCGCAGATACGCCAAGTCCAGAAGTATCAAGCAAGGCACCGGTCACAGCGTGGGCTTCGCTGCTCTAATGGCAAATCTTATCTACTGTTATGAGATGGGTGTCAAGTACATCACTGTGTATGCATTCAGCATCGACAATTTCAAGCGCGACCCTAGTGAGGTCAAGACCTTGATGGAATTAATGGAGGAAAAGATCAACGAGCTATTGGAAAACAAGAATGTCATCAACAAGGTCAACTGCAAGATCAACTTCTGGGGGAACCTGGACATGCTCCCCGAACCAGTGCGGCTGGCAGCCCAGAAGCTGATGGCGAGCACCGCCGAGAACACAGGACTGGTCTTCTCCGTCTGCATGCCATACAACTCGACCTCCGAGATCGCCAACGCCGTCACTGAGCTCTGCAAAGAACGGAGGGATATGATGCAGGGGCAGCAGGCTAGTGGCCGCAACGGCCACCCCGCAAATGGCGGTGCACATTCGGATATCTCGGTGGCCGACCTGGACCGCCACATGTACACCGCCGGCTGCCCGGACCCGGACATTGTGATCCGGACCTCGGGCGAGACCCGGCTGAGCAACTTCCTCCTGTGGCAGACGACGTTTAGTCATCTGCAGAACCCGGACCCCCTCTGGCCTGAGTTCTCCTGGAGGCACCTCGTCTGGGCGATACTGCAGTACCAGAGAGCCTACCCGTACCTCGAGCAGAACAAAGGTCTGGCAAAGAAGCAGCTGTGAGTGAGGGATCTCATCTCCTTCGCAAGGAGATATATGTAGATGGTCATCCAGAAGACACAATAATAACAGAACAGGGCTGGCAGAGAAGCGTCAGTCTGTGAATAAGGGATCTGATCTCCTTTGGGGGGAGATAAGCAGATACCAAGAAAAGATAGTTACAGCAACATGTTGGAAGTTTGCCCTTGCTATTTTTCGTGTATGAGAGGAGTGTAATTATGGGAGCCATGTGTATTATGATGTACTCCCTCCGTTCGGAATTACTTGTCGCAGAAATGGATGTATCTAGACGTATTTTAGTTCTAGATACATCCATTTCCGAGACAAGTAATTCCGAACAGAGGGAGTACAATTCTCTGTTTTGCTGTTGGTTTAAATTAAACGTTGGCAATGGCTTGCCACTTCGCCTGAATAAGGAGCCAAATCGAGGAAATTATAAAGCGTCACAATATATATTCAGTACTCATTTGTACTCCAAGGCATATATAATTCACATTTGCCTCATTTTCGTAGCTACTTACAAGAAGCTTGTTGTGAAGGACTCTGTTATTAATGCTATCTGCTATGGTGCTAAGCTTATGATTCCTGGGGGAAGTGGTTGTTCTCATGACCACCAAGGGGGAGGTGATTGCCATAGGTATCGCTGAGATCCCAACTGCTGTTATGGCGACTGAAGACCATGGCGCGGCAGCGAAGATCAAGAGGGTGGTCATGGACAGAGAGGCACATACCAGGAAATGGGGACTTGGTCCGGTGGCAGTGGCGAAAGATGATGAACGAGGGCTCCTTGATAAGCATGGGAAACCAACTGAGAAGACCCCAGCTGAGTGAATATTCAATCCCGAGCCAAGGCTCATCTGCACCCGGTGAACAGAATTCATGGCAAAAATGACAAAATCTGGCCTGAACAGTGTGCAAACAGTAAACTTCTCACAGACCCCAAATTGTCTTTTTTGCTGAGAACTACTCAGATGCCCAAACACAATGAAATTTGGCACGTACATCACACACTTGAACATCTCCCACAGGTGAAGATGCACCTTGAGGGCCAAAACGCCCTCCTCCTGTGCTTCCTACTGGTGTGCAGGGATTGTTAGCATTGCAGCTGCTCCTGAACCCGATAAGGTAAAAGTGGAACACCATGATGTGGTGCCAAGTGAGGATTTCAAGAAGAAAAAGAGAAAGACCCATCAGGATATGATGTAACTGGGGGAGAATAGTGAGAAGAAGAAGAAGAAGAAGAAGAAGAAGAAAGGTGGTGATGTTGTTGCTCCAGAGACTGCAGAAGTTGAGAAGAGTGTGAAGAAAAAAGACGTAGAGGCACAATATGATGTAACTGGGGGAGAATAGTGAGAAGAAGAAGAAGAAGAAGAAGAAAGGCGGTGATGTTGTTGCTCCAGGCACAATAGATACTCCCACCGTCCCGTAATGTAAGACACTTTTTGACACTACACTAGTGTCAGAAAACGTCGTATATTATGAGACGGATGGACGGGGCGCCCTCGTCAACCTTTGCCACGAGAACGGCGTGGTGCTGTGCCGTGAGAATGCATTCTGTTCGGCGCCTTAAGCGCCCCAACAGGTAGCTGGCGCCCACTACACTTCTTTGTTAGTTTTACTTGGGCCACGTAAACCAAAGAGAAGAAGCTGTCTCTCTAGGAGAGAGAGAGGCGATAGTGCATGAGGCGGGCTGGGCCTGGACGGGCTCCATGTGTTATGAAGAATATCAGGCCGCGCGTTCGTCTTGCTCGTGCATTTCTGCCTTTGCCCTAGCTGGCCCTCAGCTCCATGCATCCAACACGCCGTCATTTATTAGATCCCATGTTGGAATTTGCTAGCAGGCCTTTGGCCCAAAGCCCAACTAAAATTCTGAAATTCTTTTGGTCTATTCATGCACACATGTGAGTGGTGTGAGTGAGACTAAAGTTTAGTTCCACCCCGGAAGTTGAGAGGGAGTTGCACCTCTTTATAAGGTGAGATCTTCTACCACTTGTATGAGCATGAGAAGAGGAGACCTACACGCGCGCTCCTCCTCCTCCTCGCCTCGTCACACCGCGCCGCGCCGAGCTATGCACGTTGTCTATATTTTTGCTGCTCGGGAAAAACTAATGAGTCATTAATTAATAATTAACGGACGCGTTAATTACTGAACCGTTTCCGATTCTTTTGGATCGTGATGACTCGGACGTGGGGTTTTACTCCCACGACCTACCCGGCCCGCACTATATAGTCAGGCAGACGTCTACCCTAGCCGCCGCCGCTTCGTATGGTTTCTCACCACCGTTCCAGATCATTGCGCTGCCAAGCAAGTCTTCTCCATCCCTCCTTTAGGCGTGCACCGAAAGAAGAGACAGCAGGCCTCCGGAACCCCGCCTCTCGTGATCCTGTACGGGAGAGGGGCGATCAGGTTTTTGGGGAGCGCACTCGCGCAACTGTTGGCAGCGACGACTTCGCGAACGACGACTTCTTCCCCGACCTCGGGAACCTCATCCTCGACGACATGGGCGACAACGTCAACGCCGGCGGTGCTGCTCCCGCTGCACCATATGTGATTCTATCCTTCCTGTTCGAGATCGTGGTACAATTCATGTTTCTTGTATGTGTCCTAGATGTGATCTGTTCATCTACTATGCTAGTTCGTATGATTAGTTTAATCTCTACTATTGTTGTCATGATTTATCTTTTGTTCATTCGGATTAAATCTCGTAGTAATTTTCTCATATTTCCAACAATCCAAAAACCTGATTATAGGCAATTTACTCCGAGCGGTTTTGCTCCGCATCTGAAGCCGCCTGCCTTTAAGGGGGCGCAATATAAGAGGTGGCGCACGAGAGCAGTCTACTGGTTTCAGACCATGGGCTGCTATGACGCCACCAAGGGCAAGCCTGAGGGCGATCTTAATCCAGCACATCTGGAAGCTTTTGAGAAGATCGATACTCTCTTTAAAGGCGCTCTTCTGAGTGTTCTTGATGACTCCATTGTGGATTCGTATATGTCGTTTGACGACGGCAAGGACATGTGGGCTGCACTCGAGGCCAAGTTTGGTGCCTCGGACGCCGGCAGCGAGTTGTACGTCATGGAACAATTCTATGACTACAAGATGACTGATGAGGGCTCTGTTGTACAGCAGGCTCATGAGATACAGTCGCTCGCAAAAGAACTTGAGTACTTCAAGTGTGTGTTGCCGGACAAATTTGTTGCCGGAGGCATCATTGCCAAGCTTCCACCTTCGTGGAACAATTTTGCTACTTCCCTGAAACACAAGAGACATGAGTTTTCCGTTGCGGATCTCATTGGTACTCTTGATGTTGAAGAGAAGGCGAGAGCAAAGGACACACGTGCTCGAGTTGCTGAGGGAGCTTCTAGTGCCCACATGGTACAGAAGAAGAACTTCCAGCCCAACAAGTTCAAAAACATCAAGAACAAAACTCAGGGCAAAGGCAAGTTTGATACAAAGAACAAGCCGTCACATTCTACCAACTTCAAGAAGAATTCTCATAAGAAAGGGAAGGTACTTTGCCATGTCTGCGGTGATCCTAATCACCGGGCTCCGAAGTGTCCTAACCGCTTTGAGGAGCACGAACATGAGAAGAGCGGCAAGTCCGCTAATGTTGTCATCGGTGATACTGATATGAAGGAATCTGGGTACGGTATTCTTCCTACCATCCTTTCAATATTTCAATCACCTGATTGGTTAATTGACACCGGTGTCAATGTACATGTTTGTGCTAATTCCTCCATGTTTTCTTCTTACCAGGTCACAGGGACTTCTCCCGTGCTGTTGGAGAATGGGTCACATGCCATCGTTCGAGGTGTTGGTACGGTCGATCTGAAGTTTACTTCGGGGAAGACAGTGCGTCTGAAGAACGTTCATCATGTGTCGTCCATCGATAAAAATCTCGTTAGCGGTTCCCGTTTATGTCAAGATGGTTTTAAGTTGGGTTTTGAATCCAATAAAGTTGTAATTTCTAAGTATGGACAATTTGTTGGAAAAGGATATGAGAGCGGAGGTTTGTTCCGCCTGTCTTTGTTAGATATTTGCACTGAAGTTATTAATAGTGTTTGCCACAATAATGAGTCTGATATTTGGCATTCACGACTTTGTCACATTAACTTTGGTTGCATGATGCGGCTAGCCAATATGAATTTAATTCCGAAAATCTCTACTGTCAAAGGCTCCAAGTGCCAAGTATGTGTGCAAGCTAAGCAACCTCGCAAGTCCCATAAGACTGCAGAGGCAAGAGACTTGGCGCCACTAGAGCTTATATATTCTGATCTTTGTGAGATGAATGGCATGTTGACAAAAGGTGAAAAGAGATACTTCATGATGTTGATTGATGACTCCACTAGATATTGTTACGTGTATCTTCTAAAATCAAAAGATGAGGCTTTAACTTTCTTCAAAAACTATAAAGCTGAAGCAGAGAACCAACTTGATCGAAAAATTAAACGGCTTAGGTCTGATCGTGGTGGAGAGTACTTTTCCAATGAATTTGATTTGTTTTGTGTGGAACATGGTATAATCCATGAGAGGACGCCTCCCTACTCACCTCAGTTAAATGGGGTAGCCGAAAGAAAGAACCGGACTCTAACTGATTTGGTTAACACCATGTTAGACACATCGGGTCTTTCCAAGGAATGGTGGGGGAGGCACTGATGACTGCATCTCATGTCCTAAACCGAGTTCCCACAAAGCATAAGACCATGACTCCATTTGAGGAATGGGAAAGGAAAAGGTTGAAACTCTCTTACCTATGTTCTTGGGGTTGTTTGGGGAAAGTCAATATAGCAATTCCCAAGAAGCGCAAGCTTGGACCAAAAACCGTGGATTGTGTTCTTCTAGACTATGCTTTTCATAGCATTGGCTATAGATTTTTGATAATAAAATCTGAGGTATCCGACATGCATGTTGGTATGATTATGGAGTGTAATGATGCAACTTTCTTTGAGGACATATTTCCTATGAAGGATATGTCGAGTTCATTAAATCAGGAGATACCTACTCCATCTAGTGAGGAATTCTCTATAATTCCTGAACCCACCATTGCGATGGAACACGTTGAGAATCCTGTTGAGGGTGACAATGAAACTCCTCTAAGGAGTAAGAGACAGAGGACTGCAAAGTCCTTTGGTGATGATTTCATTGTGTACCTTGTGGATGACACACCCAGGACTATTTCAGAAGCATATGCATCTCCTGATGCTGACTCGCAGCGAGATGGATTCCATCTTGGCTAACGGAACCTGGGAGATCACTGACCGTCCTTATGGGTGTAAACCTGTAGGATGTAAGTGGGTGTTCAAGAAGAAGCTTAGACCTGATGGTACGATTGAAAAGTACAAGGCGCGACTTGTGGCTAAGAGTTATACCCAGAAAGAAGGTGAAGACTTCTTTGATACTTACTCACCCGTGGCTAGACTGACCACAATTTGGGTGCTATTATCACTAGCTGCCTCACATGGTCTTCTCGTTCATCAAATGGACGTTAAGATGGCTTTCCTCAATGGAGAGTTGAAGGAGGAAGTTTACATGGATCAGCCAGATGGTTTTGTAGTACCTGGTCAGGAAGGAAAGGTGTGCAAGTTATTAAAGTCTTTATATGGCCTTAAGCAAGCTCCTAAGGAGTGGCATGAGAAGTTCGAAAGAACATTAACTGCTGTCGGGTTTGTAGTAAACGATGGTGACAAGTGTGTGTACTATCGCCATGGTGGGGGCGAAGGAGTTATTCTTTGTCTGTATGTCGATGACATACTGATCTTTGGAACCAAACTTGATCTAATCAAGGAGGTTAAGGATTTCCTATCTCGCTGTTTTGAGATGAAGGATCTAGGAGTAGCTGATGTTATCTTGAACATCAAGCTGTTGAGAGATGAGAATGGTGGGATCACACTGCTGCAGTCTAATTATGTGGAAAAGATCTTGAGTCGTTTTGGGTATAGCGACTGCATGCCTTCTCCAACTCCATATGATGCTAGTGTGTTGCTTCGAAAGAATCGACGGATTGCTAGAGATCAACTGAGGTATTCTTAGATTATTGGCTCGCTTATGTATTTGGCGAGTGCCACGAGGTTTGACATCTCTTTTGATGTGAGTAAGCTGAGTCGGTTTGTGTCAAAACCGGGGGATGATCATTGGCGTGCGCTTGAGAGAGTTATGTGTCGTGATTCTAAGTCTGACAGTAGAATAGGGGTAGGATAACGGAGCATGATCTATCGAGATGCATATGGGTGACACGGTGGTTTTAGCGAGTTCGGGCCTCTCACGGTGGAGATAACAACCCTACGTCTCGTGCTCCGGAGAGGCTTTGTTTTATCTGAGTATATATCCGGAGATTACAATGTGTGTGAGAGAGAGGAACGGATCCCCATGGCTGAGCTAAGTCCTGAGACTAATGGTGAAAAGAGAGAGAGGTGGAAGAAAAGAACCCCCCTAAGTCTAGTGGTGGGGGGTGGCTTATATAGAGTGCGCCACCCCCTCACCTCCTATGTTACAAAGTGGGGCATGAATGCCATAATGTCAGCCCACTACCAAGCCCTCACCATGAGAATGATGCCGACTGCTTTGTTGCCTGCTGGTCTCCGTATATCCGAGTGAGTCGAGCGGTCGAGTGGTGAACTGTCATCCGAGTGGATGGTATACTGCTTGGTCGAGTGGATCGTATGCTGCTTGTCCGAGTGGATAGTATGTCTGTATGAAATTTATCTAGACCCACGTGTTGTGTGGACCCCATGCTTTATGATATTTCGACCCTTCGTGGGCCTACCTGTTATGTGTATCCCCAACATTATGCGCTACTTGAAAGGAACTGCGAGCTATGGGATTCACTACACCGGGTATCCAAGGGTACTGGAGGGTTATAGTGACTCAAACTGGATATCTGATGCTGATGAGATTAAGGCCACAAGTGGTTATGTTTTTACACTTGGTGGCGGCGCTGTTTCCCGGAAGTCTTGCAAGCAGATCATCTTAACGAGGTCAACTATGGAAGCAGAACTCACAACATTAGACACTGCCATGGTTGAAGCAGAGTGGCTTCATGAGCTATTGATGGACTTACCTATGGTTGAAAAACCAATATACCCTATCCTAATGAACTGTGATAATCAAACTGTGATCGTCAAGATAAACAGTTCTAATGACAATATGAAGTCCTCAAGGCATGTGAAGAGGAGACTAAAATCTGTCAGAAAACTGAGGAACTCCGGAGTTATTACGTTGGATTATATCCAAACATCGAAAAACTTGGCAGATCCCTTCACAAAGGGTCTATCACGTAATGTGATAGATAATGCATCGATGGAGATGGTTTGAGACCCTCCGCATGAGTTCTCCATAGTGGTAACCCACTCTATGTGATCGGAGATCTCGTGAAGTAGAAGTGGGAGACAAGCTGTTGGTCGGCTAAGAGGAGAGTATCCCTATTTTAATTATCCCACTCCGTGAAGACGCAATACTCACCTAATCTGCATGGCAAGTTGATATTTATCTTAATGTGTTCCAAGTGGCTTATTTGAGTAAGCAGAGATGTTGTCCTGCAGAGCATCTCCTGAGGAACACACCTATATGAATTTGACTGTTAACGTCGCAGTCTGTGAGAAGTGGGTGCTCTCTAATAAATTCATGAAAGGCTCTGGAGTATGACGTATACTCTCTACCCACGGGAAGCCTTGCGGCAGCCCAGTATCGATCAAGAATTTGTGCGAAACTAGTCTCGCAGAAAACTTGTAGTTCAAGGCATAGTCCACTATTCAAGTTGTGATCTAGTGTAGCATAAAACTCTAAGTGAAAGTTCAACTTCATAGTCTCCACTAAGCACCGGTATATAAACAATGTTTTGGAACTAAATGATGAGATATGCCAATGAGACTTTGTGGGGGGTTGTTGGAATTTGCTAGTAGGCCTTTGGCCCAAAGCCCAACTAAAATTCTGAAATTCTCTTGGCCCATTCATGCACACATGTGAGTGGTGTGAGTGAGACTAAAGTTTAGTCCCATCCCGGAAGTTGAGAGGGAGTTGCACCTCTTTATAAGGTGAGCTCTTCTACCACTTGTATGAGTATGAGAAGAGGAGACCTACATGCGCGCTCCTCCTCCTCACCACGACGCGCCGCGGGTTGTGGGATTGAGCCGAGCCGAGGACAGAGCTATACGTTGTCTATATTTTTGCTGCTCGGGAAAAACTAATGAGTCATTAATTAATAATTAACAGACGTGTTAATTACTGAACCGTTTCCGATTCTTTTGGATCGTGACGACTCGGATGTGGGGTTTACTCTCACGACCTACCCGGCCCGCACTATATAGTCAGGCAGACGTCTATCCTAGCCGCCGCCGCTTCGTATGGTTTTTCACCACCGTTCTAGATCATTGCGCCGCCAAGCAAGTCTTCTCCATCCCTCCTTTCGGCGTGCACCGGGAGAAGGGACAGCAGGCCTCCGGAACCCTGCCTCTCGTGATCCTGTACGGGAGAGGGGCGATCAGGTTTTTGGGGAGCGCACTCGCGCGATTGCTGGCAGCGACGACTTCGCGAATGACGACTTCTTCCCCGACCTCGGCAACCTCATCCTCGACGACATGGGCGACAACGTCAACGCCGGCGGTGCCGCAACCGCTGCACCGTATGTGATTCTATCCTTCCTGTTCAAGATCGTGGTACAATTCATGTTTTTAGTATGTGCCCTAGATGTGATCTGTTCATCTACTATGCTAGTTCGTATGATTAGTTTAATCTCTGCTATTGCTGTTATGATTTATCTTTTGTTCATCGGATTAAATTTCATAGTAATTTGCTCGTATTTCCGACATCCCACGCGCACAACTCCTGGAAATAATTGGTCACGCCATGGCCATGGCGGAGACCTCGCCCCTCCACTGGGTAATCGACGCCCGCCGGTGGGACGCGGAGCGCCTCCTCGGCCACCTCATAGTCGTCGTCCACGCCGCCTTCCTCGACGCCGGCTTCGTGCCCCACGCCCGCGACGCCCCGAAGCACCGGCGGGTCCCGAGGCAGGTGGGCGCCACGGCCTCGACTCCGCCTCTCGCGTACGCCGCACCGCGCCTGCCGAACGCCGCCGTCGCGCTAAGGATGCGAGCGCACGGGATGCGGATCGTGTTCTACGTGTGCGTGCCCAGACCCAGGAGTGCACTGGGTGTGCGTGGACGCGCGCGCCGCGGCGCCGCTCATGTCCGGCGGCCTGGACGGCACGGCGAGCGCCCTGGCAGGCGTCGGCGCCCGCGGGCCGGCCGCGCTCTGGAGGGAGCTCGCCGAGAAGCTGTGCCGGGGTGCCCTCGTCGACATCTGCCGCGAGAACGGCGTGGTGCTGTGCCGTGAGAACGCGTTCGTGTCTCTCCCCGGCGACGGCATGCTCGCAATCCTGGCGAGGCTCACCGACGGCTTGGACCTCTTGGCGGTGGCGAGCACCTGCACGGAGCTGAGGCGCCTCGTGGCCGACCACGACACCGAGCTCTGGAAGCACAGGTATGAGGCCTTGTGCTTGTTGACATGCTGCGACGACTCGCCTGAGACGAGCTGAATGAAGGGGTGGTGCGAAGAGAAACATATTTTTCTAAACGAAGATGGTGTCACCTCCTTCATAATAGAGGTCAGAAAGTTTAACGCAGCTAGAAAGCGTGAAGCGGCGGCATATGGCTATTGGCCTTGTGCTTAAGTATTCACTAGCAAAAGAGCCCGTGCGTTGCAACGGGAGAAAAAAATACCACATGCCCTAATCCAATAAATTAAATCAAGGATGTCGCAGTAATTTATATACCAGAAAAGGTGTAATCAAAAGGATAATTTATAAAGTCGAACATGAAACACATTTTTGAGTTTGCCGTGTGTGCCCTAACCCGTGTATATATATATGTATTAATACAACATTGTCTAATCCTTATCCACCTATGGATGATGTTCGTCTCGTTTTCAGTTTTCCGCCCCCTTATGTACAAATTGCCATTCCTCATCCTCTTCACCCAGCACCGCTATGCTCCATCTTCCTCTTCCTCTTACCTCAACCCCACCCAGCGCTCTACTCCGATTCTTTACATTATCATTATTATTATATTGTTTGCTCTATGTTATTTTTGCATTGCATCATGACATCATGCCATCATGTCATTAAATAATTCACACCATTTTTAAAACTATGATGATATTCATAATTTAATTTGAGGCCTCCTTCTATTTTATTTTTATTGCTTTTCTTAGTTCCATTCCAATGTTTCACAAATTCCCATGCCTTTTTCTACTTCAAGCTTGGCCTCTAAACTTTGCCACGAATTCTTTAATCATTTAACCAAGCTCCATCAAAAGTTCCATGATTTTTGGGCACTTCTAACTCATACTTCTAATTCAATTCAAATTCAAATGAATTTGAATTTGACTCTTCCAGTTTGGGTGAAACTTATTTTGTTGGACTAATTATAAATCTTAGGATCTACAAAAAGTATTTCAACATTTTCTGAACACACTGGCTATTTCTTTTCTTCTCTTTTTCCTTCTCTCTATTTTCTTTAAAGGTAGAGAAAATGAAAAAGGAAAGGAGAGAGAGAAGGCAAGCAGGCCAGCCGCAGCCAGCCCAACCTGTGAAGCAGGCCTACCAAGGGCCCAGACAGGCCGCCTCCATAACCCTAGATCCCCCCTCGCACTCGGATCCCACTCCTCTCGATCTCTCCCTCACGCAGCGCCGCCAGGGGAGAGGACTAGCGTGCCCTCGCGCGCCATCCCCCCCCAGCTCGACCCCGACCGCCGCCTCTCCATGACGAGAAGCTGTGCCGGGGTGCCCTCGTCGACATCTGCCGCGAGAACGGCGTGGTGATGTGTCGTGAGAACCCGTTCGTGTCGCTCCCCGGCGACGGCATGCTCGCAATCCTGGCGAGGCTCGCCGACGGCTTGGACCTCTTGGCGGTGGCGAGCACCTGCACGGAGCTGAGGCGCTTCGTGGCCGACCACGACACCAAGCTCTGGAAGCACAGGTATGAGGCCTTGTGCTTGTTGACATGCTGCGACGACTCGCCTGAGACGAGCTAGATGAAGGGGTGGTGCGAAGAGAAACAGATTTTTCTAAACGAAGATGGTGTCACCTCCTTCATAATAGAGGTCAGAAAGTTTAACGCAGCTAGAAAGCGTGAAGCGGCGGCATATGGCTATTGGCCTTGTGCTTAAGGGCATCTCCAGCCGTTGGCCCCCCAGGAGGGGCAAAAAATCGCCCCCTGAGGGCGCACCGGCGCTAAACCGCGCACTGGGGGCGTGATGCCCCCCAGTCGCGGCGCCCACGGTTCGAGCAAAAAAGGCAAACACGGCGCAAAATGACTCAAATTTAACGCAAACACGGCGAGTTCGTTCAAACTTAAACATATTTTACAAAAAAATAACTGTCGCGGGCTACCACCGCCGTCTCCCTCGCCGCCCGCCTCGCCGCCCGCCCACGCGGTTCTACATGCCGAGGAGGCTATAGAACCGCGTGTAGTCGCCGCCGCCGTCGTCGTCGTTGTCGCCGACCCCGCCTAAACCTCCGCCGTCCCTGCTGCACCCCTCCCCCGGTTGGTGCGGCGGGTTGGAAGGTCCGGGGGCGTCGTCGTCGTCACCGTCGAGGATCACGACGCCGTGCTCGTCCTCGCGCCCACGCTTGCGGGCGGCGATCTCCTCCAGGGCCCGGCGCTGCCGGACCGTCTCGTCGCGGAGGTAGTCGTCTCGTGCCCACTGCATGGCGTCCTCGTCGGAGAAGCCGCGCCGGGCTATCTCCTCGTACTCCGCGGGGAGGCCGGGCTCCGGCTTGGGCTCGACGAGGACGAAACGGCCGGTGGGTGGCGAGGCGTTGGCGCCGATACGGACGCAGGAGCTGCGGGTGCGCGCGGCGACCGGCGTGTCCTGGGGCTCCGGCTTGACGGGGCGGAGGCAGGGCGAGCCGCCGGACGAGGAGGAGGACCCCCCGGTCTTCATGCGCCTCGGGGTCCAGGAGCTTCCCCGGCGACGTGAGAAGGAAGGGGGAGCGGGGTAGTCAAGGCGCGGCGTGTTGCCTCCCTCGATGTACTCGAGGACGGCCTCCAACGTGCGCCCTGGCACGCCCCACCACCGACGTCGGCCGGCGGAGTTGAGCCTGCCGGAGGGCACGATGCCGTTGGCGGCCTCGAGCTGCTGGGCGTGACGGCGGCAGAAGTACGGTTCCCAGAGCGGGCTGTCGGGGACGTACCGTGGCCCCTCCCTCGCCGCACGCGGCAGGTTCGAGCGGATGCGTGCGATCTCCGCACGCCGCGCCGCGCCAGTGGGTATCGGGGGCACCGGCACGCCGCCCGCGCTGATCCTCCACGCTCCGGGCACCCGCATGTCCGGCGGGACCGGGTACTCGGCCTCGTAAAGGAGGCGAGCCTCGTCTTCACGAAGATGGCGGCGGCCGAAGCCGTTCGCCGCCGCGCCGTCACCTGGGAAGCGCTCGGCCATTGGTTTTGAACTGGAGACGGCGAAAGGGAGGAGAGGAGAGGGAGGAATGACGGCGGCGGGGAAGTGTGAGACGCCGAGTGCGCCGGGGCGCGGCATATATAGGCCGAGGCGCCGCCCACACGCGTGGCACTGTGCGTACGCGTGGCGGGCGAGGCGAGGGCGAGGGACTTACGTTGTCCGGCCTTCACTGCGCTGCCCGTGAGGCATCAATGGCGCAGGCTGACCGGCGCGGCAGCGCGGCAGCTTTGGCATTGATTCGCCGCGGGAAACGAGGCGATGAAGACAACGAAGGGCCGAGAAGAAAGCCGTGTCACTGACGCGTCGGGCCCGCGGTTTCTTCGCGCCAAAAAAGTTTGCCCGGCGCCCCCGAGCGCCCCCCAGCGCGCCGGGTTCGGGCTGGGTCTGCCGGCGCTGTTTTCGGCCCAAGCCGGCAAAAATCGGGCTCCTGGGGGCGCAACTGGGCCATTTTTTCGGCGCCGGCGCGAAAAAAACGCCTGGGGAGGCCTTCTTGGGGGCGCGGCTGGAGATGCCCTAAGTATTCACTAGCAAAAGAGCCCGTGCGTTGCAACGGGAGAAAAAAATACCACATGCCCTAACCCAATAAATTAAATCAAGGACGTCGCAGTAATTTATATACCAGAAAAGGTGTAATCAAAAGGATAATTTATAAAATCGAACATGAAACACATTTTTGAGTTTGTCGTGTGTGCCCTAACCCGTGTATATATATATTAATACAACATTGTCTAATCTTTATCCACCTATGGATGATGTTCGTCTCGTTTTCAGTTTTCCGCCCCCTTATCTACAAATTGCCATTCCTCATCCTCTTCACCCAGCACCGCTATGCTCCATCTTCCTCTTCCTCTTACCTCAACCCCACCCAGCGCTCTACTCCGATTCTTTCCATCATCATTATTATTATATTGTTTGCTCTATGTTATTTTTGCATTGCATCATGACATCATGCCATCACGTCATTAAATAATTCACACCATTTTTAAAACTATGATGATATTCATAATTTAATTTGAGGCCTCCTTCTATTTTATTTTTATTGCTTTTCTTAGTTCCATTCCAATGTTTCACAAATTCCCATGCCTTTTTCTACTTCAAGCTTGGCCTCTAAACTTTGCCACGAATTCTTTAATCATTTAACCAAGCTCCATCAAAAGTTCCATGATTTTTGGGCACTTCTAACTCATACTTCTAATTCAATTCAAATTCAAATGAATTTGAATTTGACTCTTCCAGTTTGGGTGAAACTTATTTTGTTGGACTAATTATAAATCTTAGGATCTACAAAAAGTGTTTCAACATTTTCTGAACACACTGGCTATTTCTTTTCTTCTATTTTTCCTTCTCTCTATTTTCTTTAAAGGTAGAGAAAATGAAAAGGAAAGGAGAGAGAGAAGGCAAGCAGGCCAGCCGCAGCCAGCCCAACCTGTGAAGCAGGCCTACCAAGGGCCCAGACATGCCGCCTCCATAACCCTAGATCGCCCCCTCGCACTCGGATCCCACTCCTCTCGATCACCTCACGCAGGGCCGCCAGGGGAGAGGACCAGCGTGCCCTCGCGCGCCCCCGACCGCCGCGCCATCGGCTAACGTCGGCGAGCCACCTCTCCATGCCTCCCCCTCCCTCGCGCGCCTTCCTCCCTGACTCGCGGCACCCGCGCACTCCCGCGTCCTCCTCTCTCATCCTCTCTCCCCCTTCTCTCTCTAATCTCTCTCACACGTTTTCTCCAGGGAGCCCGCCATGGAGGTCATCGCCTCTCTGTCTCGATTCGTCCGCCGCGGGATCCACGCCGGAGCAGCGAGCCAGCCACCATCGCCTCTCCGTCTCGATTCGTCCGCCGCCGGATCCACGCCGGAGCAGCGAGCCAGCCATCATCGCCTCTCCGTCTCGATTCGTCCGCCGCCGGATCCACGCCGGAGCAGCTGTATCCGCCGCGTGGGCCACGCAGGCCGCCACCTCTCCCGTCTCGATCCGTTCACCGCCGGCTCTTCAGACCCGGGCGTTGATGCTTCAATGCCGCTGGTGTTCCTGGGTCTTTTTTTATTCTTCTTTTATTTCTTTGCCTCGTGCCTTGGCTTGCTCGATTCTTCCAACTGACGAACACATATAAGTCGGTAGGATTTGATTTTAAGGAGCAAGGTGGGACTATTCTTACATATATAAGTTGCTAAAATTATTACAGAACAGAAATTTTTGGAGAAGGCCCCAGGCGGGCCTATCCAGGCCCATCTGATGAGCGACGTACGTACGAGAAAATCAAAAGTGACGGAGGACCAGAAGCAATCGCTGGTTTATTAGTAGGGATAGATTACAATAATAATACATTATTATGCTAATTGCTACAATTTTATTTTCTTAACCATTTTCAAGAGGACATACAAAACTGACAATCGTCAGTTTAACCATCTGTCAAGCTCTGGGTCTCCATATTATGTATGCCTGGTATTTTTTTGTAAACTGTTGTTCTGCAGCATGCGATTTCTAGATCTCATTTCAAGGGGCGAGTGGATATTGTGGTGTTTAAAGTCTGTTTGGTTATTTTGCTTTACAGTTGGTTTAGTGCAGAGCTGCTGGGTATTGGAAACAAGCTATTGTGCTTACTCCGGGAAATTATATTCAACCACATAACCGGTTGAAGATTAGGAAGCCTTTGAATTTGAACAAGACCATGCTCATTCTTTTACAGAAAATGGGTGGTTTGGTTGTTGATCCATCAATCAAATAAATTAGGTCATCAGATCGAATCAATAATTTCATTATATCCATTTCTTATACCTTCTATTTTATATGATATTTCATACCTTCTATTTTATATGATATTTCATAAAGAATAAACCATATGGATATGGTCTAGAATATAAGTAATAAAGTGAATAAGAGGAGGGAGTGGGCAATCTAAATGTTGCTAATATATTAGGACCATCTGATTAATATTGAAATTCATGGACATTTTTGAATTCGTGAATATTTTTTGAATTCCTAAACATTTTAAGAAAGTATGAACATTTTTAAAATTCACGAACACTATTTCAAATTCACAAACATTTTTTGAAATCGCAAAAAAAAAATTCAAATTTTATAAATTTTTGGAATTGAAGAACATTATTTAAAATTCATTATTTTTTGAAATCCCGAAACATTTCTTAATGAAGAAAAAAATAACAGGAAAGAAAAAAAAGGAAAAATAGGGGCGCCCGCCCCGCACATGGGCCTGCCCAAAGCGCACACGGGAGGAGCAGGGGGTGCTGGCGCCTGTGGAGCTCGCCACCACCACACACACACACAAAAAAAAAAACGCCGTCGCTGGTTGCACGTTGGAGAGCTGAATCCTATTCGGCGCCCTCTGCGCCCGCTACAGTGCAATACGCAAACGGGCGCATACCCCCATCTCTACTGGGCCGGCCCATCTAGCTCTTTTACTCTGTGTTTATCAATTCGCAAAAAATTTCCGCCAGTACTGAGAATCGAACTCGGGACGTCCTGCTTGATAGTAAACCGCGGTAACCAACCCGCCATCCCAAACTGACATGCTAACTTTAATATATTTATTACTTTTCTTCTTTCCTTTTTTTCTTCTGTGTTCGTTTTTCTGTTTTCATTTTCCATTTTTCTTTTTTCCTTCATAGGTTCGGTGAACTTTTATCAAATTTGTGAAATTCTTATTCAAAATCGATGAACCTTTATCAAATTTGATGAACTTTTTTCAAATCGATGAACTATTTCCAAATTCGGTGAACTTTTTTTCAAATTTGATGAACCTTTTCCAAATTTGATGAACTTTTTTTTCAAATTCGATGAATTTTTCTTCAAATCCGATGAACTTTTTTCAAAATTGATGAACTATTTTTCAAATCGATGAACTTTTTCCAAATTTCGTGAACATTTTCCAAAATTTGATGAACTGTCCTTAAAATCGATGAACTTTCCCAAATTGAGGTATTTTTTTCAAATTTGATGTTTTTTGAAAAGTCAACACGGTCAACTGCAAAGCGGTCAAAAGTTTAATGGTCAACTGAATTGAACAATCAACGTGTCGGTTGAATCGGACGAGCGAGTTTCCTGTCTGTTGAGCGATCGAAGAAGGAAGCGATCGAAGGAATGATCGATCCAGCTAAATGGGCCGGCCCAAGTAAGCTGGGACGTAAGCGCCAGCAGCCGAAAGCAGCGCATAAGGCGCCAACGAGGAGGACTCCGTTGGAGATCCAGCCACCGCCAAGTCGGTGGGTGCTACGTGCTCTAACAAGGTTGCACTTGCACATGAAGTGCTCGTCAAAATGCCTTAAAGTGGAGAGGACTATTTGAGAGGTGTGGTTGTTTGGCAGAAAATATGGGAGGTCAAAACTCAAAACAAATACGCGTGGTCAGGGCAGGTCCGCGGAAATTTAAGAGGCCAGATCATCTTACTCCTAGAATCAGAGCAACTACTCAAAAGGCCACTACAGCAAAAACCTACAAGAACCACAAGACAAACTATTTTTTAGAACGAAAAACCACAAGACAAACTATATCGACTGAAACCTGAATATGTTACACATTTGCTTTGTGGAGGCCAACAAGAAGATGAACAACACATAGAGTTCGCCAAAAAGTCTGGTGTGCAGCATTGGGAGCCATGGCAGTGGTCAGTGGAGACGACATGGTCGTCCACTGAAGATAAAGTAGTCATAGCAGTTAGTCAGAAGCTCGAGCATTCAACTCAAAAAAAAAAAAACTCGTATATCCAGTTCATCTAGTTCAAAATCAAAATCAATTCACACACACCACCACGTGTGCGTCATGGGTGAGTGTGCGCATTCTACTCTCTTTTTCTCATGCCATAAAGGAGAGTAAAATAGCTCTCCCTTCACTAGCAATGTGAGAATAAACTATGTACACAAAATGGGCAACTTCTAGATTTCTTATTACAATTATTATCATGGGACATGTGGTTGAAAGACATAATGCATGCCTAGCAATTCTACAAGTTTACTCAATATTAGCAATTTAGCATTTCTGTAAAAATAGTAGACTAGTATAAAAATCTAGAACTCTACTCCCCAACTGAATTATGGTGTCATGCTGGTCTATTTAACATGAAACACAAGCACACAACCAAAATTAAATTAAACCATCTCAGTTGAAGTTTCATTTAACTAACATCAAACCTGTCTCATGAACGGAAATGGACTAAATTCATATTACATTGAAGCTATTTCCACAAAATAGACCATATATTGCTTGCAAAATAGCTGCACACTTCCATTCCCATGACAATTGGAAAAGATGTACCAAACAGCTGCTGCAACTCCCTTTCAAAAGGATGAGTGGATGACGCCTCACGCTCCAAATTAAGTTACTTCTAGCAACTTGACCTGAAATTCAAAGCTGTTGATTTAATTACCTTCCAGAGCACATATGGTGATTCTTTTATAGGGTATGCATGAAAATGTAGAAACTAATATGCATTGATGACCTTAAAGTCACTTGATAGAGAAACGCATCATTTTCCTTCACTACTACATACACGAAAATTGGAAAGCATGCTTGACAATTTGATCATGATTCATACATTCCAAAGTAACCAAATACCCGAGCATTCTACAAAATTGTTCAGTAAAGAACAATGATGTAACTTAAGTGTGTCATTTTTACTAAGATAACTGAAGAAAATATTGTGAAGCATACACAGGGTACAAATTATCCAATTCTAAGCCTTGATGTATCCTTAAATAATTCAGCTGCTAACTGCAGACTATAAAGTGAAGTCAAATGACAAAAGAAATAGCAAACAAGCAAAAAAATCAGTTTCTGAAACGATGGTGCCATTTCAAGACGTAATCACTTAACTCTCATGGTATGTTTTCAACATCTGAGAAAAGCAAATCATGTAATAAACAACTGAGTAGTCCCTTCTTAAACTTTTGATCAGCATATCAAGAGCCTAATAATCAAGATACATTAACATTAACACTTGATCCAATCACATGGGCAACAAGACACAATTAAATCAACAGCTTCCAAAAACAAATCAACTTCTACTTCTACATGGTGGTGATTTCCAAACAAAAATCTGGAAAACAGGGGCACGTTCAGTTAAGTGAACAAGTCATAAATAAAGCAACAGATTTTAGAAAGTTGTGAGTTCTAGGAAAATAATTTAGGAAACTGGTTGGCGCCAAGGAAGCTGAAGAGCCTAGTAACAAAAAATGCATTGTAGAACTATTTATAATACTAACAAATTCATGAAACTCTATGCAATTTTCAGAACAGATAAACTCTGCAATTTTCAGAACAGAGAAACTCTACGCAATTTTCAGAAATCAGAACAGAGAACATCGTTATCCAAGTGGCTTGGTGAGCAATTTGCACCGGTAGAACTGAAGTAGAAACTAGATAAATAAATCTAACAAATACACCCTCTGTTCCTAAATATAGAACATTTGGCAGTTCAATTTAAACTGTCAAAACATCTTATATTTAAAAACAGGGGTACTAGTAGATTACCTGCTCCATGCTATCAGGCATCCTGAAGTAGAAACAAGAGAAATAAATCTAACAAATAGGAGATTACCTACTCCATGCTATCAAGCATCTTGAAGCTTCTCGTCATCATCTGCGGCAGGCAGAGGTGCCATCCGCAAAAAGAACGGAAAAGCAGGGCCTCTGTAAGGCCTACCCTCATTGTTGAGCCCATTGTTGAGAAACATTTCCAGCTTGATGGTGTTGAGGTTGAGCACAAGAAGATAGGAGTCGGTCTTCCTTATGGACCAGAACTCCATGTAGACATAGCCGGCCCTCATCGCCAGGATGCGCACCCTCTTCATCCACTGGTCACGACGAAGCTTCTTCAGGTACGGAAACTGATTCAGCAGCGAGACCTCCTGCTTGACCACCCATTCACCATTGGCGTCACTGACCCAGAGCAGCACGCGTTGCTCCTTGCTGGACACGATGCACAGCCCGCCGTGCTCCGGCATGTGCGCCACGCAGTACGATTCGCCGACCGGAACCGGCACGGTCATGTACGACCACGCCATGGTTGTCGTGTCAACCACCAATATCTCCTCCTTCGCTTCGCAATAACAGTCCTTCTTGGTGTTGGACCGCCAGTAGACAAACCGCCCGGCGGCAATGCCGTCGGTGTAGGGCCAGGCAAATCTGTAGCTCACCGACCCGTTCTCGGCCCAGCTACGGGTGCGGGAGGAGAAGACAACCGAGGCATCGTCGCCCCAGGGGTCGGGCTGTATGGCGATGACCTGGAACGAGGCGTCGGCCTCGTCGGCGACGATGGCGTAGCGGAACGGGCGGAAGTCGTGGGGCGGCTTGAAGAAGACGGCGGTCCGGTCGAGAGGGTCGTACACGGCGAGGTCCGTGCTGTAGCGGCCGAGGGAGAAGAGGAGGAAGCCGCCGTCGCAGCCGCGGAGGCGCCACTCGTCGTCGTCGTCGACCTCGGGGTGGTGCATGAAGTAGAAGTCGCCGTCGGCCGCGGCGGAGGCCAGCTCGAGATTGTTGCGAGAGGGCGCCTTGATGAAGCAGATATCAGAGCAATAGAGGGGGAACTTCTCGCGGCCGCGGTCGGTGACGAGGACGCCGACGAGCGGCGGCCTGCGGAGGGAGCCGAAGCGGCGGAAGACGGCCGGGTCGGAGGCCACGCGGCCCCAGCGCTTGCAGACGCGGGCGGCGCTGGCGAGCGACGCCATGTCGGGGAGGCGGCGGAGTATCTTCCCCAGGAGTTCGGCGCCGAGAGCGGCAACGGGCGGAGCCATGGGCCTCTTGATGCTGCCTCCCTCGCTCCACTCCCATGGCTCCATTTCTTCCTGGAGAGATTGGAATTTGGAACGCTGATCTCGCTCCGCAACCGCTCTCTCTTGTGAGGGAGGGGATTTCCTTTTCTTGCGTCTTTCAGCGCCAAGATGTTTTGGATGTATCGCGCCAAGATTTTTCGCATTAGCGCCAAAAAGTTACCCGCGCCCGCCGGTTTTTGGCGCCAAAATCATTTCGCATTAGCGCGGAAGTGGAGTCAAGCCTGTTTGAGACCTCAGCTAATCTTTTACACCTGTTAATATTTTGAAAAAATAATATATGTACAGTTAAGCAATTGATTGTAGGGATTGGTATACAAACACAGAGCAAACTTATGTTGAGTAGACTGAGAGGCATTATATATGAGAGGAGATCGATTCCAGCGAAGATTCGGATGAACAAATTACATGGTTTCAACTCAATTAAACTGACCGTGGATTCGATGCACAAAGAGAAATTATATATGGGAGGCGATTGAAAAGGAGGAGGATGTCATGTATATCATGCTCGTCAGTCGGCAATCCACCTCCACCTCCACCTCCTTGGATGACACCAGCACATATGAGGGGGGCATGCACATGTGGGCATCCGCCACGTTCGTGTGTACTTGGGCTTCTTGATGCACGATTGACTGCGGTGCATGTTGGGACACTAGCGGTGGGTAACACGTGGGTGGCGCGGATATCCGCCATGAGCCACTCGCTACAGGACCTCGATATCGCCCCTTGGCTCCCATTCTCGATGCCTAGTCCAACCTCTCCCACTTCTGGGCGGCAAACAAATCGCCTAGATCTAGGGTTCCTCTCTCATTTTCTGGTGGGAAGGAAAGGCAAAAGGGAGATCCTCACACATTCACCCAAGTTGCTGCTTCTCCACCACCACCGTAAGAACCATGGATGTGTTGGGGAACGTAGTAATTTTAAAAAAATTCCTACACACACGCAAGATCATGGTGATGCATAGCAGCGAGAGGGGAGAGTGTGTCCACGTACCCTCATAGACCGAAAGCGGAAGCGTTAGCACAACACGGTTGATGTAGTCGTATGTCTTCATGATTCGACCGATCAACTACCGAACGCACGGCACCTCCGAGTTCAGCACACGTTCAGCTCGATGGCGTCCCTCGAACTCCGATCCAGCCGAGCTTTGAGGGAGAGTTCCGTCAGCACGACGGCGTGGCGACGATGATGATGTTCTACCGACGCAGGGCTTCGTCTAAGCACCGCTACAATATTATCGAGGTGGATAATGGTGGAAGGGGCACCGCACACGGCTAAGAGATCTCAAGGATCAATTGTTGTGTCTCGAGGGGGTGCCTCCCTCCCCGTATATAAAGGAGTGGAGGAGGGGGAGGGGGCCGGCCACCCTTGGCGCGCCCCATGAGGAGTCCTACTCCCACCGGGAGTAGGACTCCCCCCTTCCTTGTTGGAGTAGGAGAGGAGAGGGAAGGAGAGAGGGGGAAAGGAAAGGGGGGGGGGCGCCGCCCCCCTCCTTGTCCAATTCGGACTTGGGGGGGAGGGGCGCGCGGCTGCCCCTTGGCCGCCTCTTCTCTTCCACCACTTGGGCCCATGAGGCCCATTAACCTCCGGGGGGTCCGGTAACCCCACGGTACTCCGGTATATATCCGACAACCCCCGGAACCATTCCGGTGTCCGAATATAGTCGTCCAATATATCAATCTTCATGTCTCGACCATTTCGAGACTCCTCGTCATGTCCGTGTTCACATCCGGGACTCCTAACTACCTTCGGTACATCAAAACACATAAACTCATAATATAACCGCCATCTAACTTTAAGCGTGCGGACCCTACGGGTTCGAGAACTATGTAGACATGACCGAGACACGTCTCCGGTCAATAACCAATAGTGGAACCTGGATGCTCATATTGGCTCCTACATATTCTACGAAGATCTTTATCGATCAAACCACATAACAACATACGTTGTTCCCTTTGTCATCGGTATGTTACTTGCCCGAGATTCGATCGTCGGTATCTCAATACCTAGTTCAATCTCGTTACCGGCAAGTCTCTTTACTCGTTACGTAATGCATCATCACGTAACTAACTCATTAGCTACATTGCTTGCAAGGATTATAGTGATGTGCATTACCGAGAGGGCCCGGAGATACCTCTCCGACAATCGGAGTGACAAATCCTAATCTCAAAATACGTCAACTCAACAAGTACCTTTGGAGACACCTGTAGAGCACCTTTATAATCACCCAGTTACGTTGTGAAGTTTGGTAGCACACAAAGTGTTCCTCCGATAAACGGGAGTTACATAATATCATAGTCATAGGAACATGTGTAAGTCATGAAGAAAGCAATAGCAACATACTAAACGATCAAGTGCTAAGCTAACGGAATGGGTCAAGTCAATCACATCATTCTCCTAATGATGTGACCCCGTTAATCAAATGACAACTCATGTCTATGGTTAGGAAACTTAACCATCTTTGATTCACGAGCTAGCCAAGTAGAGGCACACTAGTGACACTCTGTTTGTCTATGTATTCACACATGTATTATGTTTCCGGGTAATACAATTCTAGCATGAATAATAAACATTTATCATGATATGGGGAAATAAATAATAACTTTATTATTGCCTCTAGGGCATATTTCCTTTAGTCTTCCACTTGCACTAGAGTCAATAATTAGATTACACAGTAATGATTCTAACACCCATGGAGCCTTGGTGCTGATCATGTTTTGCTCGTGGAAGAGGCTTAGTCAACGGGTCTGCAACATTCAGATCCGTATGTATTTTTCAAATCTCTATGTCTCCCACCTGGACTTGATCCCGGATGGAATTGAAGCGTCTCTTGATGTGCTTGGTTCTCTTGTGAAATCTGGACTCCTTTGCCAAGGCAATTGCACCAGTATTGTCACAAAAGATTTTCATTGGACCCGATTGAAAGTGCAACTATCCCTGGATGGTTTTGGTAATTCCTAACAACATATATCTCATTGAGCTAATGTTACTTCAAGATAAATATTTCAGGAAAGCTCAATGATTGGCATGGCATGGATGAGAAAAGTGGATCCCTCAAAATGATAAGGACAAAAGGATTGGCTCAAGCTCAAAGCACAAGACTCTACATTTTTTATTTTAGTGATCCAAGATCACATTGAGTCTATAGGAAAAGCCAATACTATCAAGGAGGGATGAGGTGTTGCTTAATGGATTTCTTGCTCAAAATGCTTAGTGATATGCTCCAAAGCCTTCAACTACTTTCTCATACACATATGACCTAAACCATAAGTCAAACTCGGCCCCACCAATTCTTCCTATCTGGCGCCACCGAGTTCAGATGTCATAGCCACTGCCCTAGGCAAATCGGTCTCACCGATAGGGATCTCGGTCCCACCGAGATTACAATGCAAACTCTTTGTTCCTTTTCGTAACGTAGTCCCACCGAGTTTGCCTGACCAACCCTCTATGTGTCCATTACCAAAATCGGTCCCACCGAGTTTGTGTAATCTGTCTCACCGAGATTACGTTATTCCCTAACCCTAATCATATCGGTCCTACCAAGTTGCATGTCGGTCCCACCGAAAATCCTAATGGTCACATGATTTGCTAGATCGGTCCGACCGAGTTTGACGATTCGGTCCCACCGAGATTGGTAAGTTGTGTGTAACAGTTGAATTTTGTGTGGAGGCTATATATACCCCTCCACCCACTCTTCATTCGTGAAGAGAGCCATCAGAACATGCCTACACTTCCAACATACATTTTCTGAGAGAGAACCACCTACACTTGTGTTGAGACCGAGATATTCCATTCCTACCATATGAATCTTGATCTCTAGCCTTCCCCAAGTTGCTTTCCACTCAAATCTTCTTTCCAACAAATTCAAATCCTGTGAGAGAGAATTAAGTGTTGGGAGACTATCATTTGAAGCACAAGAGCAAGGAGTTCATCATCAATACACCATTTGTTACTTCTTGGAGAGTGGTGTCTCCTAGATTGGCTAGGTGTCACTTGGGAGCCTCCGACAAGATTGTGGAGTTGAACCAAGGAGTTTGTAAGGGCAAGGAGATCGCCTACTTCGTGAAGATCTACCCTAGTGAGGCAAGTCCTTCATGGGCGACGGCCATGGTGGGATAGACAAGGTTGCTTCTTCGTGAACCCTTCGTGGGTGGAGCCCTCTGTGGACTCGCGAAGCCGTTACCCTTCGTGGGTTGAAGTCTCCATCAACGTGGATGTACGATAACACCACCTATCGGAACCACGACAAAAACATCCGTGTCTCCTATTGTGTTTGCACTCTCCAAACCCTTCCCTTTACGTTCTTGCAAGTTGCATGCTTTACTTTCCGCTGCTCATATACTCTTTGCATGCTTGCTTGAATTGTGTTAAGATTGCTTGACTTGTGCAAAGTTGCTAAAATCTACCAAGAACTAAAATTGGGAAAAGGATAGATTTTTATTTGGTCAAGTAGTCTAATCACCCCCCCTCTAGACATACTTTCGATCCTACACCGATGCACTAGGTATGACACCTAGATCGGATATGAACTCCTTCATCCAGACTCCTTCATTTGCTGCTTCCGAAGCAGCTATGTGATACGTCTCCGTCCTATCTATAATTTTTGATTGTTCCATGCCAATATTATTCAACTTTCATATACTTTTGGTAACTTTTTATATTATTTTTGGGACTAACATATTGATCCAGTGCCCAGTGCTAGTTCCTGTCTGTTGCATGTTTTATGTTTCGCAGAAACCCCATATCAAACGGAGTCCAAACGGGATAAAAACGGACGGAGAATTATTTTGGAATATTTGTGATTTTTGGGAAGTAAAATCAACGCGAGACGATGCCCGAGGTGGCCACGAGACAGGGGCCCACGCCCACTCCAGGTGGGCGCGCCCCCACCCTCATGGGCCCCTCGTAAGGCGGTTGATGCCCTTCTTTGGCCGCAAGAAAGCTAATTTTTGGAAAAAGATCTGGGCGAAGGTTTCAATCCAATCGGAGTTACGGATCTCCGGATATAAAAGAAACGGTGCCAGGGCAGAATTCCAGAACGCAGAAACAGAGAGATAGATCCAATCTCGGAGGGGCTCTCACCCCTCCCACGCCATGGGAGCCAAGGACCAGAGGGGAAACCCTTCTACCATCTAGGGAGGAGGTCAAGGAATAAGAAGAAGAAGGTGGGCTCTCTCCTCCTTGCTTCCGGTGGCGCCGGAACGCCGCCGGGGGCCATCATCATCACCGCGATCTTCACCAACACCTCCATCATCTTCACCAACATCTCCATCACCTTCCCCCATCTATATTCAGCGGTCCACTCTCCCGCAACCCGCTGTACCCTCTACTTGAACATGGTGCTTTATGTTTCATATTATTATCCAATGATGTGTTACCATCCTATGATGTCTGAGTAGATTTTCATTGTCCTATCGGTGATTGATGAATTGCTATGATTGGTTTGAGTTGCATGTTTGATTATTGGTGCTGTCCTATTGTGCCCTCCGTGTCGCGCAAGTGTGAGGGATTCCTGCTGTAGGGTTTGCAATATGTTCATGATTTGCTTATGGTGGGTGGCGTGAGTGACAGAAGCACAGACCCGAGTAAGTAGGTTGTTTGCGTATGGGATAAAGGGGACTTGATACTTTAATGCTATGGTTGGGTTTTACCTTAATGATCTTTAGTAGTTGCGGATGCTTGCTAGAGTTCCAATAATAAGTGCATATGATCCAAGAAGAGAAAGTATGTTAGCTTATGCCTCTCCCTCAAATAGAATTGCAATAGTGATTGCCGGTCGAGTAACGTAGTCAATTGCTTAGGGACAATTTCACAACTCCTACCACCACTTTTCCACACTCGCTATATTTACTTTATTGCTTCTTCATCTAAACAGCCCCTACTTTATATTTACGTGTTCTTTATTATCTTGCAAACCTATCCTATCACACCTACAAAGTACTTCTAGTTTCATACTTGTTCTAGGTAAAGTGAACGTCAAGCGTGCGTAGAGTTGTATCGGTGGTCGATAGAACTTGAGGGAATATTTGCTCTACCTTTATCTCATCGTTGGGTTCGACACTCTTACTTATCGAAAGAGGCTGCAATTGATCCCGTATACTTGTGGGTTATCAAGACCTTTTTCTAGCGCCGTTGCTAGGGAGTCATAGCGTGGGGTGAATATTCTCGTGTGTGCTTGTTTGCTTTATCACTAAGTAATTTTTATTTGTTGTTCTTAGTTGTTTTCTATCTTTAGTTATGGGTAGGAAGCGCAAAATACCAAAAAAATTAGTTGTACCTACTGAACCAATGGTTGAAGAACCACTCGAAATCTATCACACTCCTGAAGCTTTTTACTTGGATCATCTTCGATCCCTTTGTGCTCGTGCTGAAACCCCAACTAGCTTAGTTGAGGCAAATCTTTATATGAGCATGCTTGTTATGCGCGACACCGTATATTTGAAAAAGGGAAACTTTTATTGGATCAAATTCATTGTTTGCAATGCTATGCTTGGAATTTATGTGAAATATATGATGTTACTTGCTGTTATGAAAACCCTAAGAAACACCTTCCCTACCAATGTGAGTTTAGTGATAATGGAATCGTATCTTCGTATGCTGAGGGTGTTTATAATTACTATGATGTTCAACAAATTGAAGAATTTGTTGCTTTTAAGGGTGCTTATGAAATTGCTTCTTTGATTGAAAAGTATGATGCTACTCTCCACAAATCTGAAAATTTTGCCATACTTGAATATTGTTATGATAATTATGCTTCTAATGCCTATCTTAAACCATATATTGAGGACTTCTCTGCTGTCCAATAAGAGACTAATATTTTGCAGGAGTCTATGAAAGAAGAAATTGATGAAACTGTGAGCTCATTGGATGAAAAAGATGATGAGGAGAGCGAAGAATAAAAGGAGGAAGAGCGGATTAGCTACCCGTGCCCACCTTCTAATGAGAGTAACTCTTCAACTCATACATTGTTTAATTCCCCTTCGTGCTTACCGAAGGATGATTGCTATGATGATTGTTATGATCCCGTTGATTCTCTTGAAATATCCCTTTTTGATGATGCTTGCTATGCTTATGGCCAAGATGCCAATACGACTTATACTTATGGAGATGAACTTGCTATAGTTCCTTATGTTAAACATGAAATTGTTGCTATGGCACCCACACATGATAGTCCTATTATCTTGTTGAATTCTCCAAACTACACTATATCGGAGAAGTTTGTGCTTATTAAGGATTATATTGATGGGTTGCCTTTTACCGTTGCACATGATAATTTTGATGAATGTAATATGCATGTGCTTGCTGCTCCTACTTGCAATTATTATGAGAGAGGAACTATATCTCCACCTCTCTATGTTTCCAATATGATAAAATTGCAAGAGACTTCTTATACTATGCATTGGCCTTTACTATGTGTGCATGAATTGTTCTTTTATGACATGCCGATGCATAGGAAGAGAGTTAGACTTCGTTGTTGCATGATATATATTATTTTGTGCTCACTACTAAATCACAAATCATTGTTAATTAAAATTGGCTTTGATATACCTTGGGATCCGGGTGGATCCATTACTTGAGCACTATATGCCTAGCTTAATAGCTTTAAAGAAAGCGCTGCCAGAGAGACAACCCGGAAGTTTTAGAGAGTCATTTATTTCTGTTGAGTGCTTTTATATAGTCTAAAAACAAAAAAATAAAGAGGGGAACCCAAAACTTTTCAAAAAGGAAAGTGAAAGTGAGAAAGACAAGCATTGTTGAAGTGGGAGCTAGCCTTGAACTTTGTTCATGCTCGTGGAAACTTTGTGAATCTTGATTACAAAAACTTTTCAACAAAAATAATTATCCCCTTGTACAATTCCATTGTATTATAAAAATAACGTGCCAAGGTTTGCCTTTAGGATGTTTACAATGCTTGTTGGTTTGTACGGTGCAGGACAGAAACTTTGGCTGTAGTATGCGATTTTACATTTTTAACTGGAAAGTCAAACGGTTCTGATTCTTTTTGCATTGCCTTGCTGTACAAAGTGTTTATTTTTGCTAATTTTGGTAGATTTTTTGGGGTACCATAAGTATGGTGAATGTTCAGATTGCTACAGACTGTTCTGTTTTTGATAGATTCTGTTTTTGATGCATAGTTTACTTGTTTTGATGAAACTATCTATTTATACCAGTGGATTAAGCCATGTAAGAGCTATATTACAGTAGACACAATGCAAAAACAAATTATGAATTGGTTTGCAACAGTACTTAGAGTAGTGATTTGCTTTATTATACTAACGGATCTTACTGAGTTTTTTGTTGAAGTTTTGTGTGGATGAAGTGTTTGATCGAGGAGGTCTCGATATGAGGAAAAGGAAGAGAGGCAAGAGCTCAAAATTGGGGATGCCAAAGGCACCCCAAGTAAATATTCAAGGAGACTCAAGTGTCTAAGCTTGGGGGTGCCCCGGAAGGCATCCCCTCTTTCTTCAACAAGTATTGGTATGTTTTCGGATTCGTTTCGTTCATGCATTATGTGCAAGTCTTGGAGCGTCTTTTGCATTTAGTTTTCACTTTTGTTTTATGCACCATGCTGGTATGAGATAGTCCTTGGTCGATTTATAGAATGCTCATTGCACTTCACTAAAATCTTTTGAGTATGGCTTTATAGAATGCTTCATGTGCTTCACTTGTATCATTTGAAGTTTGGCTTGCCTGTTTCTCTTCACATAGAAAACTGCCATTTGTAGAATGCTCTTTTGCTTCACTTATATTTGTTAGAGTGTGGGCATATCTTTTGTAGAAAGAATTAAACTCTCTTGCTTCACTTATATTTATTTAGAGAGTTGACAGGAATTGGTCATTCACATGGTTAGTCATAAAATCCTACATAAACTTGTGGATCACTGAATATGATATGTTTGATTCCTTGCAATAGTTTTGCGATATAGTGATGATAATATGTGGGAGGTACTAGTAGATGGTTGTGTTTAGTAAGGATGTTGGTGTTAAGGTTTGTGATTCCCGAAGCATGCACGTATGGTCTACTAACTATGTAACCAAATTGGCGCACATTGTATTTTGATTGTTTATCTTTGCGTGAAGGTCGGGGGCGCGCGATGGTTAACTCCTACCAACCTCCCCCCTAGGAGTATGCGTGTAGTACTTTGTTTCAAGGGCTTTTAAATTTTTGCAATAAGTATATGAGTTCTTTATGACTAATGTGAGTCCATGGATTATACACACTTTTACCTTTCCATTATTGCTAGCCTCTTCGGTACCGTGCATTGCCCTTTCTCACCTCGAGAGTTGGTGCAACCTTCGCCGGTGCATCCAAACCCCGTGGTATGATACGCTCTATCACACATAAGCCTCCTTATATCTTCCTCAAAACAGCCACCATACCTACCTATCATGGCATTTCCATAGCCATTCCGAGATATATTGCCATGCAACTTCCATCATCATCACATACATGACTTGAGCATTTATTGTCATATTGCTTTGCATGATCGTAAGATAGCTAGCATGATGTTTTCATGGCTTGTCCATTTTTTGATGTCATTGCTACACTAGATCATTGCACATCCCGGTGCACCGCCGGAAGCATTCATATAGAGTCATATCTTTGTTCTAGTATATATCGAGTTGTAATATTGAGTTGTAAGTAAATAAAAGTGTGATGATCATCATTATAGAGCATTGCCCCATGAAAAAAAGAAAAAAGAAAAAAAAGGAAAAAAAGGAAAGTCCAAAGAAGCCTAAATAAAAAAGGGGGCCAAAGAAGCCCACCCAAAAAAAGAAAAAAAAGAAAAGGGGCAATGTTACTATCCTTTTACCACACTTGTGCTTTAGAGTAGCACCATGTTCTTCATATAGAGAGTCTCCTATGTTGTCACTTTCATATACTAGTGGGAATTTTTCATTATAGAACTTGGCTTGTATATTCCAACGATGGGCTTCCTCAAATGCCCTAGGTCTTCATGAGCAAGCAAGTTGGATGCACACCCACTTAGTTTTCAGTTTGAGCTTTCATACACTTATAGCTCTTAGTGCATCCGTTTCATGGCAATCCCTACTCCTCGCATTGACATCAATTGATGGGCATCTCCATAGCCCGTTGATTAGCCGCGTTGATGTGAGACTTTCTCCTTTTTTGTCTTCTCCATATAAACCTCCACCATCATATTCTATTCCACCTATAGTGCTATATCCATGGCTTGCGCTCATGTATTGCGTGAGGGTTGAAAAAGCTGAAGCACGTTAAAAAGTATAAACCAATTGCTCAGCTTGTCATCGGGCTTGTGCATGATGGGAGCATTTTGTGTGACGAAAATGAAGCATGGCCAAACTATATGATTTTATAGGGATAAGCTTGCCTTGGCCATGTTGTTTTGAAAAGACATGATTACTTTATTAGTACGCTCGAAGTATTATTGTTTTTATGTCAAATGATAGACTATTGCTTTGAATCACTCGTGTCTTAATATTCATGCCATGATTAGACATATGATCAAGATTATGCTTGGTAGCATTCCACATAAAAAATTATCTTTTTTATCATTTACCTACTCGAGAACGAGCAGGAATTAAGCTTGGGGATGCTGATACGTCTCCGTATCTATAATTTTTGATTGTTCCATGCCAATATTATTCAACTTTCATATACTTTTGGCAACTTTTTATATTATTTTTGGGACTAACATATTGATCCAGTGCCCAGTGCCAGTTCCTGTCTGTTGCATGTTTTATGTTTCGCAGAAACCACATATCAAACGGAGTCCAAACGGGATAAAACGGACGGAGAATTATTTTGGAATATTTGTGATTTTTGGGAAGTAAAATCAACGCAAGACGGTGCCCGAGGTGGCCACAAGACAGGGGCCCACGCCCTCTCCAGGTGGGCGTGCCCCCCACACTCGTGGGCCCCTCGTAAGGCGGTTGATGCCTGATACGTCTCTGTCGTATCTATAATTTTTTATTGTTCCATGCCAATATTCTTCAACTTTCATATACTTTTGGCAACTTTTTATACTATTTTTTAGGACTAACATATTGATCCAGTGCCCAGTGCCAGTTCCTGTTTGTTGCATGTTTTATGTTTCGCAGAAACCCAATATCAAACGGAGTCCAAACGGGATAAAAACGGACGGAGAATTATTTTGGAATATTTGGGATTTTTCGGAGGAAGAATCAACGCGAAACGGTGTCCGGGGTGGCCACGAGACAGGGGGGCGCGCCCTCCCCCCTGGGCGCGCCCTGGACTCTCGTGGGCCACCCGTAAGGCGGTTGACGCTCTTCTTTTGCCGCAAGAAAGCTAATTTTATGAGAAAAATCTGGGTGAAAGATTCACCCCAATCGGAGTTACGGATCTCCGGATATAAAAGAAACGGTGAAGGGGCAGAATCAGAGAACGCAGAAATAGAGAGATAGATCCAATCTCAGAGGGGCTCTCGCCCCTCCCACGCCATGGGAGCCAAGGACCAGAGGGGAAACCCTTCTCCCATCTAGGGAGGAGGTCAAGGAAGAGGAAGAAGAAGAAGAAGGGGGGCTCTCTCCCACTTGCTTCCGGTGGCACCGGAACGCCGCCGGGGGCCATCATCATCATCGCGATCTTCACCAACACCTCCATCATCTTCACCAACATCTCCATCACCTTCCCCCATCTATATCCAGTGGTCCACTCTCCCGCAACCCGCTGTACCCTCTACTTGAACATGGTGCTTTATGCTTCATATTATTTTCCAATGATGTGTTGCCATCCTATGATGTGTGAGTAGATTTTCGTTGTCCTATCGGTGATTGATGAATTGCTATGATTGGTTTGAGTTGCATGTTTTATTATTGGTGCTGTCCTATGGTGCCCTCCGTGTCGCGCAAGCGTGAGGGATCCCCGCTGTAGGGTGTTGCAATACGTTCATGATTCTTTTATGGTGGGTTGCTTGAGTGACAAAAGCATAAACCCGAGTAAGGGGATTGTTGCGTATGGGATAAAGGGGACTTGATACTTTAATGCTATGGTTGGGTTTTACCTTAATGAATATTTAGTAGTTGCGGATGCTTGCTAGAGTTCCAATCATAAGTGCATATGATCCAAGTAGAGAAAGTATGTTAGCTTATGCCTCTCCCTCAAATAGAATTGCAATAGTGATTACCGGTCTAGTAACGTAGTCAATTGCTTAGGGACACTTTTACAACTCCTACCACCACTTTTTCACACTCGCTATATTTACTTTATTGCATCTTTATCTAAACAGCCCCTAGTTTTTATTTACGCATTCTTTATTATCTTGCAAACCAATCCTATCACACCTACAAAGTACTTCTAGTTTCATACTTGTTCTAGGTAAAGCGAACGTCAAGCGTGCGTAGAGTCGTATCAATGGCCGATAGGACTTGAGAGAGTATTTGTTCTACCTTTAGCTCCTCGTTGGGTTCGACACTCTTACTTATCGAAAGAGGCTACAACTATCATGTATACTTGCGGCTTATCAAGACCTTTTTCTGGCGTCGTTGCCGGGGAGTCATAGCGTGGGGTGAATATTCTCGTGTGTGCTTGTTTGCTTTATCACTAAGTAATTTTTTTTATTTTTTTTGCTGTTCATAGTTGTTTTCTATCTTTAGTTATGGGTAGGAAACGCAAAATAGCAAAAAAAATTAGTTGTACCTACTGAACCAGTGGTTGAAGAACCACTCAAAATCCATCACACTCCTGAAGCTTTTTACTTGGATCATCTTCGATCCCTTTGTGCTCGTGCTGAAACCCCCACTAGTTTAGTTGAGGGCAAATCTTTAGATGAGCATGCTTGTTTAGTGCAACACCGTATATCTGAAAAAGGGAAACTATTATGGTATCAAATTCAACGTTTGCAATGCTATGCTTGGAATTTATGTGAAATATATGAGTTTACTTGTTGTTCCGAAGACCCTAAGAAACACCTACCCTATCAATGCTTGTTTAGTGATAATGGAATCGTATCTTCGTATGCTAAGGTTGTTTACAATTACTATGATGTTCAACAAATTGAAGAATTTGTTGCTTTTAAAGGTGCTTATGAGATTGCCTCTTTGATTGAAAAGTATGATGCTACTCTTTACAAATCTGAAAATTTTGCCATATTTCAATATTGTTATGATAATTATGCTTCTAATGCCTATGTTAAACCATATATTGAGGACTTATCCGCTGTCCAAGAAGAGACTAATATTTTGCAGGAAGCTATGGAAGAAGAAATTGATGAAACAGTGAGCTCATTGGATGAAAAAGATGATGAGGAGAGTGAAGAACAAAAGGAGGAAGAGCGGATTAGCTACCCATGCCCACCTTCTAATGAGAGTAACCCTCCAACTCATACATTATTTAATTCCCCTTCGTGCTTACCGAAGGATGATTGCTATGATGATTGCTATGATCCCTTGCATTTGTTTGAAATATCCCTTTTTGATGATGATTGCTATGCTTGTGGCCAAGATGCCAATATAAATTATGCTTGTGGAGATGAACTTGCTATAGTTCCTTATGTTAAACATGAAATTGTTGCTATTGCACCCACGCATGATAGTTCTATTATCTTTTTGAATTCTCCAAAGTACACTATATCGGAGAAATTTGCGCTTAGTAAGGATTATATTGATGGGTTGCCTTTTAACATTGCACGTGATGATTTTGATGAATGTAATATGCATGTGCTTGCTGCTCCTACTTGCAATTATTATGAGAGAGGAACTATATCTCCACCTCCCTATGTTTCCAATACGATAGAATTGCAAGAAACTGCTTATACTATGCATTGGCCTTTACTATGTGTGCATGAATTGTTCTTTTATGACATGCCGATGCATAGGAAGGGAGTTAGACTTCGTTGTTGCTTGATATATGTTACTTTGTGCTCACTACTAAATTAAAAATCATTGTTAATTAAAATTGGCTTTGATATACCTTGGGATCCGGGTGGATCCATTACTTGAGCACTAAATGCCTAGCTTAATGGCTTTAAAGAAAGCGCTGCCAAGGAGACAACCCGGAAGTTTTAGAGAGTCATTTATTTCTATTGAGTGCTTTTATATAGGTTAAAAACAAAAAAAATAAAGAGGGGAACCTAAAAACTTTTCAAAAAGGAAAGTGAAAGTGAGAAAGACAAGCATTGTTGAAGTGGGAACTAGCCTTGAACTTTGTTCATGCTCACGGAAACTTTGTGAATCTTAATTACAGAAAATTTTCAACAAAAATAATTACCCCCTTGTACAATTCCATTGTATTATAAAAATAATGTGCCAAGGTTTGCCTTTAGGATGTTTACAATGCTTGTTGGTTTGTACGGTGCAGGACAGAAACTTTGGCTGTAGTGCGCGATTTTAAATTTTTAACTGGAACATCAATTGGTTCTGATTCCTTTTTCACTGTCTTGATATACAACGTGTTTATTTTTCCTAATTTTGGTAGAATTTGTCAGGTACCATAAGTATGGTGGATGTTCAGATTGCTACAGACTGTTCTGTTTTTGACAGATTCTGTTTTTGATGCATAGTTTGCTTGTTTTGATGAATCTATCAATTTGTATCAGTGGATTAAGCCATGGAAAAGCTATGTTACAGTAGACAAAATGCAAAAAAAATATATGAATTGGTTTACTACAATACTTAGAGTGGTGATTTGCTTTATTATACTAACGGATCTTACCGAGTTTTCTGTTGAAGATTTGTGTGGATGAAGTGTCTAAACGAGGAGGTCTCGATATGAGGAAAAGGAAGAGACGCAAGAGATCAAGCTTGGGGATGCCCGAGGAACCCCAAGTAAATATTCAAGGAGACTCAAGCGTCTAAGCTTGGGGATGCCCCAGAAGGCATCCCCTCTTTCTTCAACAAGTATCGGTATGTTTTCGAATTCGTTTCGTTCATGTGATATGTGCAACCTTGGAGCGTCTTTTGCATTTAGTTTTCATTTTTTATGCACCACGCTGGTATGAGATAGTACTTGGTTGATTTATAGAATGCTCATTGCACTTCACTTATATCGTTTGAGTATGGCTTTATAGAATGCTTCATGTGCTTCACTTATATAATTTGAAGTCTGGATTGCCTGTTTCTCTACATATAGAAAACCGCCATTTATAGAATGCTCTTTTGATTCACTTATATTTGTTAGAGCGTGGGCATATCTTTTGTAGAAAGAACTAAAATCTCTTGCTTCACTTATATTTGTTTAGATAGATGATAGGAACTGGTCATTCACATGGTTAGTCATAAAATCCTACATAAACTTGTAGATGACTGAATATGATATGTTTGATTCCCTGCAATAGTTTTGCGATATAAAGGTGGTGATATTAGAGTCATGCTAGTGGGTGGTTGTGGATTGTAGAGACACTTGTGTTGAGGTTTGCAAGTCCCGTAGCTTGCACATATGTTAACCGTTCTGTGACAAATTTGAAGCATGGGGTGTTTCTTTGATTGTCTTCCTTATGAGTGGTGGTCGGGGACGAGCGATGGTCTTTTCCTACCAATCTACCCCCCTAGGGGCATGAGTAGTAGTACATTGCTTCGAGGGCTAATAAACTTTTGCAATAAGTATATGAGTTCTTTATGACTAATGTGAGTCCATGGATTATACGCACTTTTACCTTTCCATCATTGCTAGCCTCTTCGGTACCGTGCATTGCCCTTTCTCACCTCGAGAGTTGGTGCAAACTTCGCCGGTGCATCCAAACCCCATGGTATGATACGCTCTATCACACATAAGCCTCATTATATCTTCCTCAAAACAGCCACCATACCTACCTATCATGGCATTTCCATAGCCATTCCGAGATATATTGCCATGCAACTTCCATCATCATCATATACATGATTTGAGCATTCATTGTCATATTGCTTTGCATGATCGTAAGATAGCTAGCATGATGTTTTCATGGCTTGTCCGTTTTTTGATGTCATTGCTACGCTAGATCATTGCACATCCCGGTACACCGCCGGAAGCATTCATATAGAGTCATATCTTTGTTCCAGTATCAAGTTGTAATATCGAGTAGTAAGTAAATAAAAGTGTGATGATCATCATTATAGAACATTGCCCCATAAAAAAAAGGAAAGGCCAAAGAAGCCTAAATAAAAAAGGGGGTCAAAGAAGCCCACTGAAAAAAAGAAAAAAAGAAGAAAAAAGAAAAAAAAGAAAAAGAAAAGGGGCAATGTTACTATCCTTTTTCCACACTTGTGCTTCAAAGTAGCACCATGTTCTTCATATAGAATGTCTCCTATGTTGTCACTTTCATATACTAGTGGGAATTTTCATTATAGAACTTGGCTTGTATATTCCAACGATGGGCTTCCTCAAATGCCCTAGGTCTTCATGAGCAAGCAAGTTGGATGCACACCCACTTAGTTTTCAGTTTGAGCTTTCATACACTTATAGCTCCAGTACATCCATTGCATGGAAATCCCTACTCCTCGCATTGACATCAATTGATGGGCATCTTCATAGCCCGTTGATTAGTCGCGTCGATGTGAGACTTTCTCCCTTTTTGTCTTCTCCACATAACCCCCATCATTATATTCTATTCCACCTATAGTGCTATATCCATGGCTTGCGCTCATGTATTGCGTGAGGGTTGAAAAAGCTGAAGCGCGCTAAAAAGTATGAACCAATTGCTCGGCTTGTCATCGGGGTTGTGCATGATGGGGGCATTTTGTGTGACGAAAATGAAGCATGGCCAAACTATATGATTTTGTAGGGATAAGCTTGCTTTGGCCTTGTTGTTTTGAAAAGACATGATTGCTTTATTGGTACGCTCAAAGTATTATTGTTTTTATGTCAAATGATAGACTATTGCTTTGAATCACTCGTGTCTTAATATTCATGCCATGATTAGACTTATGATCAAGATTATGCTAGGTAGCATTCCACATCAAAAATTATCTTTTTTATCATTTACCTACTCGAGGACGAGCAGGAATTAAGCTTGGGGATGCTGATACGTCTCCGTTGTATCTATAATTTTTGATTGTTCCATGCCAATATTCTTCAACTTTCATATACTTTTGGCAACTTTTTATACTATTTTTTGGGACTAACATATTGATCCAGTGCCCAGTGCCAGTTCCTGTTTGTTGCATGTTTTATGTTTCGCAGAAACCCAATATCAAACGGAGTCCAAACGGGATAAAAACGGACGGAGAATTATTTTGGAATATTTTGGATTTTCCGGAGGAAGAATCAACGCGAAACGGTGTCCGAGGTGGCCACGAGACAGGGGGGGCGCGCCCTCCCCCCTGGGCGCGCCCTGGACTCTTGTGGGCCACCCGTAAGGCGGTTGACACTCTTCTTTTGCCACAAGAAAGCTAATTTTATGAGAAAAATCTGGGCGAAAGATTCACCCCAATCGGAGTTACGGATCTCCGGATATAAAAGAAACAGTGAAGGGGTAGAATCAGAGAACGCAGAAATAGAGAGGTAGATCCAATCTCGGAGGGGCTCTCGCCCCTCCCACGCCATGGGAGCCAAGGACCAGAGGGGAAACCCTTCTCCCATCTAGGGAGGAGGTCAAGGAAGAAGAAGAAGAAGGGGGGCTCTCTCCCCCTTGCTTCCGGTGGCGCCGGAACGCCGCCGGGGGCCATCATCATCACTGCGATCTTCACCAACACCTCCATCATCTTCACCAACATCTCCATCACCTTCCCCCATCTATATCCAGCGGTCCACTCTCCCGCAACCTGCTGTACCCTCTACTTGAACATGGTGCTTTATGCTTCATATTATTTTCCAATGATGTGTTGCCATCCTATTATGTCTGAGTAGATTTTCGTTGTCCTATCGGTGATTGATGAATTGCTATGATTGGTTTGAGTTGCATGTTTTATTATTGGTGCTGTCCTATGGTGCCCTCCGTGTCGCGCAAGCGTGAGGGATCCCCGCTGTAGGGTGTTGCAATACGTTCATGATTCTTTTATGGTGGGTTGCTTGAGTGACAGAAGCATAAACCCAAGTAAGGGGATTGTTGCATATGGGATAAAAGGGGACTTGATACTTTAATGCTGTAGTTGGGTTTTACCTTAATGAATCTTTAGTAGTTGCAGATGCTTGCTAGAGTTCCAATCATAAGTGCATATGATCCAAGTAGAGAAAGTATGTTAGCTTATGCCTCTCCCTCAAATAGAATTGCAATAGTGATTACCGGTCTAGTAACGTAGTCAATTGCTTAGGGACACTTTCACAACTCCTACCACCACTTTTCCACACTCGCTATATTTACTTTATTGCATCTTTATCTAAACAGCCCCTAGTTTTTATTTACGCGTTCTTTATTATCTTGCAAACCAATCCTATCACACCTACAAAGTACTTCTAGTTTCATACTTGTTCTAGGTAAAGCGAACGTCAAGCGTGCATAGAGTCGTATCAGTGGCCGACAGGACTTGAGAGAGTATTTGTTCTACCTTTAGCTCCTCGTTGGGTTCGACACTCATACTTATCAAAAGACCCGTATACTTGCGGGTTATCAATGCCCTTCTTTGGCCGCAAGAAAGCTAATTTTTGGAAAAAGATCTGGGCGAAGGTTTCAATCCAATCGGAGTTACGGATCTCCGGATATAAAAGAAACGGTTCCAGGGCAGAATTCCAAAATGCAGAAACAGAGAGATAGATCAAATCTCGGAGGGGCTCTCTCCCCTACCACGCCATGGGAGCCAAGGATCAGAGGGGAAACCCTTCTCCCATCTAGGGAGGAGGTCAAGGAAGAAGAAGAAGAAGAAGGGGGCTCTCTCCCCCTTGCTTCCGGTGGCGCCGGAATGCCGCCGGGGGCCATCATCATCACCGCGATCTTCACCAACACCTCCATCATCTTCACCAACATCTCCATCACCTTCCCCCATCTATATTCAGCGGTCCACTCTCCCGCAACCCGCTGTACCCTCTACTTGAACATGGTGCTTTATGCTTCATATTATTATCCAATGATGTGTTGCCATCCTATGATGTCTGAGTAGATTTTCGTTGTCCTGTTGGTGATTGATGAATTACTATGATTGGTTTGAGTTGCATGTTTTATTATTGGTGATGTCCTATTGTGCCCTCCGTGTCACGCAAGCGTGAGGGATTCCCGTTGTAGGGTTTGCAATATGTTCATGATTTGCTTATGGTGGGTGGCGTGAGTGATAGAAGCACAGACCGGAGTAAGTAGGTTGTTTGTGTATGGGATAAAGGGGACTTGATACTTTAATGCTATGGTTGGGTTTTACCTTAATGATCTTTAGTAGTTGCGGATGCTTGCTAGAGTTCCAATCATAAGTGCATATGATCCAAGAAGAGAAAGTATGTTAGCTTATGCCTCTCCCTCAAATAGAATTTCAATAGTGATTACCGGTCTAGTAACGTAGTCAATTGCTTAGGGACAATTTCTCAACTCCTACCACCACTTTTCCACACTCGCTATATTTACTTTATTTCTTATTTATCTAAACAACCCCTAGTTTATATTTACGTGGTCTTTATTATCTTGCAAACCTATCCTATCACACCTACAAAGTATTTCTAGTTTCATACTTGTTCTAGTAAAGCGAACATCAAGCGTGCGTAGAGTTGTATCGGTGGTCGATAGAACTTGAGGGAACATTTGTTCTACCTTTAGCTACTCATTGGGTTCGACACTCTTACTTATCGAAAGAGGGTACAATTGATCTCGTATACTTGCACTACAAAAAAAAGACACATCCGTGACATTTTGGGCTGAACGAATTTTTTTTTGTCATACATATGACACTTCTATGACGATAATTGTGACAAAACCCGGTATCATCATAGATGTGGTGGGCTCCTACTTCTATGACAAAAAATCATGACAGAAAATGGGCTTTTCGTCCTGGGCAGGCCGGAGACGCAGCTGCATGACATTCTTTGGGCCATCCATGACGGAAAAAACTGTGGTAGAAGCGAGGGGGAGGAAAATTTCGGGGAGTTGCCGGTTACGGTGGGAGGTCGGGGGCGGAGCGATGCGCGTTTCTCTCATACGTATGCACGTGTGTGCGAGGCGTTGGCTCTAACTGAACCCGAGCGAGGCATTGGGCTCTAACTGAACCCGAGCGATTGCACTGCAGGCTACGTGTTACTGAACTCGAGGGATCGATCGATGGCTGTTAACTGAACCCGATGGAGCGATTCCTTCACTACTGCTGCTAACTGAAGCCGATCGATTGGATGAACAGTGAGCGTTGCGGGGGGGGGGGGGGGGGGTGGATGAACAGTGAGCGGTGGCGTTACCTCTGGATGAACAGGAACCCGTGGTGTGGAGGGCTAGATGAACACTAGACGGTGGAGGGGTGGCCGTGGAGGGGTGGTTGAACAGGACCCCGTGCTGTCGAGGGCTGGATGAACAGTAGACGGTGGAGGGGTGCCCGTGGAACGGTGGTTGAACAGTAGCCGGTGGAGTAGCGCGCGGTGGAGGCTGGATGAACAGGGCCCGTGAAGGCTGGAGGAGGTCGACGGTAGCCCGTGGAGGCTGGAGGAGATCGACGGTGGAGATGAACAGTATCCCGTGGAGTCCCGTTTTGCGGTACGCCACACCCCCTCCCCCCCCCCCGTTTCGACCGTAGCGCTCCAACACAAGTTCGTTTTGTCCGTTTTGCGGTACGCCACACCCCTCCCGATGAACAGGACCCCCGTTTCGATCGTAGGAGGTCCGTTTCCTCCGTTTTGCGGTATGCCACACCCCTCCTGATGAACAGGACCCCCGTTTCGACCGTAGGAGGTCCGTTTCCTCCGTTTTGCGGTACGCCAGGCCCCTCCCGATCAACAGGACCTCGTTTTGAACGTGGCTGGTCGAACACAAGGCCGTTTCCTCCGTTGTGCGGTACGCCAGGCCTCGTTTCCATCGCCTGTTCCATCCAAGCCCTCGCAATGAACACGACCACGCATTCCGTTCCGACCCAGCCGGTTGGCTCCCGCACGTTCCGTTGCCTCCCGATGAACACGACGCATTCCCTTGCCTCCCCATGAACACGACGACGACGATGTTTCTCCGTTCCGACCCAGCCATGTACATATGCGCGAGTAGGCGTTCGAGACCCTACCCGTATGTACGTACATGGCCGTATTTTCTTTCTTGCACTCTCGCCGCTGTACGTACGTGTACATGCTACGTGTGCGCTTCTACTATGACACGTGCGCGCCTCTACATCTACGACACGTGCGTGCCTCTACATCGACCAGTATGTACGTACACGTTCGCGACCAGAATGACAACGCTACGTATGCTTCGACCAGGTGGGTCCTGACTGTCAGGCACTTCCTTGCGTGCGAAGATGTAGCTGGTGGGTCCCAACAGTCAGGGGGGCGAATCTTTTTGGTTTTTTTGCCCGGATGCACTTCCTTGCGTGCGAAGATGTAGCTGGTGGGTCCTAGCAGTCAGGGGGGCGAATCTTTTTTTTTGCCCGGACGCACTTCCTTGCGTGCGAAGGTGTCGCTGGTGGGTCCCGGCGGTCAGGGGGCGAATCGTTTTGTTTTTTTGCCCGGACGCACTTCCTTGCGTGCGAAGATGTAGATGGTGGGTCCCAGCAGTCAGGGGGGAACGTTTTTTTCGCGAAATACAGTGGCCCGTCCGGTGGGTCCCAACTGTCAGGTGGAGGAATCATTATTTTCCGCGTAATAAGGAGGCACTTCCTTGCTGCGGCCGTGGACCCAGCTGCCAGCCTCTCCACGTATAGTCCACGTCCAATGGAAGTCGTTCCTTGACCACGTTGACCACGCTGCACCAAGAGCACCAGGGCGGTGGACGACAGCGAGGCCTAGGAAGGGGACGACCGGGAGCCGGGGAAGACGCTGCAGTGGAAGCCCGCGCGGAGAGGAGAACGAGGGTTCACTGGTTCTGCTACGGTGTGAGGCTGCCGTCGCCGTAGGGCCTGGCCAGCGGTGGGAATAGTAGGGGGTGGTGAGGCCTCCGCGGCAGCACAGCCGGCCACGGGAGGCAGGAGCATGCGGCACGACCTGCGCTGCTTTGGGCGGGGTTGAAGAAGCACTACGGCCGTTGGATGGACATCGTACGATCACTGGAGCTAGAATCGTTCATATTGACTAAAGTTGACAAAGGCCCCCATCCCAGTCAACTTAGTAGGCCCACAAGTCAGCCTCCCACCATGGTGGGTCCCAGCTAGCAAGGGGAGTATTCATTTTTTTGTGCGTAATAAGGAGGCACTTCCAGTGGGTCCGAGCTGACAACGCGGGGAATGTTTTTTCGCAAAATAGGCTGGCCCGTCCGGTGGGTCCCAGCAGTCAGGGGGGAAACGTTCTTTTCACGAAATAAGGTGGCCCATCCGATGGGTCCCTGCTGTCAGGTGGAGGAATAATTATTTTGCGCGTAATAAGAAGGCACTTCCTTGCGGCCGCCTGGACCCAGCTGTCAGCCTCTCCACGTACAGTACTCTTTCGATGGAAGTCGGTCATTGACCACGTTGACCACGCCGCGCCGAGAACACCAGGGCAGTGGTCTGGACGACGGCAAGGCCTAGGAAGGAGATGACGCGGAGCCGGGGAAGACGCAGCAGTGGTTGCCCATGCGGAGAGGAGTACGAGGGTTCACTGGTTTGGCTGCGGCGTGAGGCTGCCGTCGCCGCAGAATAACAGGGGGTGTGGGTGAGTAGAGGGATACCCTGGGCCAGCGGTGGGAGTAGTAGGGTGCGGTGAGGCCTCCGCGGCATCACAGCCGGCCACGAGAGGCAGGAGCACGCGGCATGACCGGCGCTGCTTTGGGCGGCTGGAGCAAGAAGACCAGAGGTTGAAAAAGCACTATGGCCGTTGGATGGACATCGTACGGTCACTGGAGCTAGAATCGTTCATATTGACTAAGTTGACAAAGCCCTCCATCCCCGTCAACTTAGTTGGCCCACAAGTCATCCTCCCACTATGGTGGGTCCCATCTAGCAGGGTGGGTATTCATTTTTTGTGTGTAATAAGGAGGCACTTCCTTGCGTGTGAAGATATAGCTGGTGGGTCTGACATGTCAGCGGGGGGAACATTTTTTTCGCGAAATACAGAGGCCCTTCCGGTGGGTCCCAGCTGTCAGGTGGAGGAATCATTATTTTGCGCGTACAGTCCACGGCCGATGGATGTCGTTCGTTGACCACGTTGACCAGGCCGCGCCGAGAGCACCATGGCGGTGGACAACGGCGAGGCCTAGGAAGGGAATGACACGGAGCCGGGGAAGACTCGGCAATGGTTGCCCACGCGGTGGGGAGTACGAGGGTTTACTGGTCCAGCTGCCGTCGTCGGAAAATAACAAGAGGTGTGGGTGAGTAGAGGAATGGCCTGGCCAGCAATGAAGTAGGATGGGGCGGTGCGGCCTATGCGGCAGCACAGCCGGCCACAGGAGGCGGGAGTAGGCAGTCCCATCGGAGCTGGTTTGGGCGGCTGGAGCAAGAAGATCAGATATTGAAGAAGCAGCACGACCGTTGGATTAACATCCAACGGTCACTGCTGCTAGAATCGTTTGTGGACTAAGTTGACAAAGCCAAAGTACACGTCAACCTAGTAGACCCACAAGTCAGCCTCCAAATCTGTCCCAAACAGCATACAGCCCGAAATTTCTAGCCAGATTCAAATTAATTTTAAATCTAAATATACCTTAATTTAAATTCAATGAAATTTTACCCGCACAAAAACAACGAAATTTAAAATATCAAAATCCGAAAGAAAACAATATTTGGGAACTAATTGCATGTTTGCTATATTTTTTTTCATTTTACAACCCATTTATTATCACTTATAGCCCATTTCTTATTACTTATAGCCCATTTCTTATTACTTATAGCCCATTTTCTGGGCAAAATGCATCCCTCCTCGTCTTGAAAGGTTTCCAGCCCAGCAGGGCGTAGAAAAGCAAGTAGGCCTATGTTGGTTATTCTGCAAAAAACAAAATAGCAGGCTAGCCATTTTTCAGAAAGGAAAAAAACAAACTGGGCTGGTCATGTGCTAAACATATGAAATAAAAGCCTGGGCTAGACGGGCCACGGGTCCCGCACAACCCAATTGATACCCTTCTCCGTCCCAAAAAAACAAAATTACTGCGCGCACTGCTGGGTCCCTACTGTCATCCTCACCATGTACAGGCATCTCCTTATTCTCTCAGTTGTTGACCATGTTGACAACACCGGAGGGCGGCACCGCGGCAAGCACGGAGGACGATGGTGAGGCCTCGGACGGGAACGAACAGGAGTCGGGGAAGATCACAGCCAGCCGTGGGAGGCGGGAGCAGGCGGTCCCACTGGCGCTGGTTTGGCTTTGGCGGCTCAAGGAAGAAGAGACTGAAGAAACGCGACAGACGTTGAATGTCAATCAAACGGTCAAGGTTGGCACAATCGTTTTTTGACTAAGCGGACACCAAGTAGCATACTTTTTATATATAGGAAGAAAACTGCAAGGAAAATGCGTTCGTCTGCCGTCCTCATCACAGGGAACGTTCGCCACATAAGTGACTAGCACCCTTGGTTTTCAACCGAGAGGTCTTGGGTTCGAGTCCGAGGAACTCTCAATTTTGTCCTCCTTCCTTCCTCGCAAAAAAGGGAAAGAAAATCAAAGACTTGGGAAGGCGTACAGAACAAGCTAGTGTACCAGTAAAGAGACGTTGCCGAGTTTTAGAAAAAAGAAAGACGTGCTCCTGTAGCTGGTTCGAATCCAAACCTAGACTATGACTATATATGGTGCTATGCTACTCTGCAAGTAATGAAACTGACATATCCAACGTTCGCTTCTCCTCTTCTCTACTTACTCTGCCTAGCATCAGAAGCTCTGGCCGCAGCAACCATGTCCGCTGGCTGCTCGTCCACCTGCTCTTCAGCAGGCAACAACCAGATATGCACCAAGTCGCCACTCGTACCATCGCCTGTGAGTCTCATCACACCCCTGTCGGCACGCGCACCGCAGCCGATTGCTCATCGCAACCCGCTGCCGTTGGTGTGGTGCCACTGCTGCAAATCACGCAGAGTCATCCGTCGCATATCAACCACAATCCGCAACCCTGGCCGAGTCTTCTACAAATGCCCGAATCATGGGGTAATAATATGTTTAAGTGTTGTTCTGCTGCTTTCAGTTGCTGATTTTTTAATAGTTTGGTTGATGATCTTCCAATTTGATTCATGTAGAAAAGGGAAGATTCATGTGATTTGTATTTTTGGGAAGTTGCTGATGTGGGGGAATGCAACTACGCCGATTATTTGGTTGGCCGAGGAATCCCAATACCAGCAGGTTGGGGTGTTGGACAAGTAACTGAAGGAATGACAGAAGAGGAAGATGTAGAGCAGATGGTTAAAGACGCAGTTCCTCTGATCATGGCCAAGCAACAGCTGCTGAACGGCCTTGACAGCAATGAGGAGATGAAAGAGCTTGTGAAGATAATGGGCAAAATCGATGTGCTCTGTAGGATGATTGTCTCTTTATTTGCAGTGTATGTAGCACTCGTGATGTATTCAGTGGCTACGACATGAGCACTTTGCTGAAACTAGTAATGAATGAAACCTGTGTAGCAGGATGGGCGTAGTGTTGTGAACATCTAATGATTTCTATTAACGGAAATCAGGGGGTATCCCCTTTTGCTCATATAAATAAATAGATAGTAGAGGCCCTGTCGGGTCAGCTTTGTTCTCATTCGAAGACGTCGAGCAAATTGCAGTCCAACAACAAACTATTTCCTCAAATTCAAGTTTCACAGCCAAATATGAGTACAACTAAACAACAATGTCATCATGTTTTAGTTGTCATACAATCACCAAACACAAATCAGCATACATAACAAGTGATGTTCTCACAGCAAAATACTAAACAACATGTTCATCAGGTTTCAGTTGTCATAGCAAACACAATTTCACATAGTAGATAAAAAACGTCTTCTGACAGGCAAATACGACAAAAGCAATGTAATCATCATCCGCAGCAGCAGCGTCAACATCTTCGCCATGTGTATCAGTCTGAATCGTAATTCCCCATGGTGTCATATTCTTCTTCGTCCTCAACGTCCTCGAACGTTGGCTTCTTCTTGATCAACTCTTGTATGTCCACAGCATGACAGGCAATCTTTTCGCCGGCGTCATTGACGTGATGGTTCTCAAAGATATTAGGAACATCTGTGTTATCTTGTACATCAGGAGCAGTGTAAGCATCATCTTGTTGTGCAACTTCATTAAACGAATTCCTCTGCTCAAACCTTTGCAATACTCTCCAGTCATCGCTACATGCAAATGTGTCTTCCAAGAAAAATATCTGTGTTGCTTGATTTGCCAAAATAAAAGGCTCGTTGTTCTGGTACGCCGCCTTGACATTGATGGATTTGAAATAATCATCAGCTCTGGGTTTTGCAATCCTGGAAAACAGGTTATACCAACGACAGCACAACAGAACCACACACCGATGATCCTCGAAACTGGAGATATACTGCAACTGAACAATGTCTGTTATGTTAGCATACATTTCAGTTGTCTCTTTGTCATACGTATCCATGCTCATGATGGCACTGTTTTGTGTCTTCATGCCTTCGTCTCGTGCAAGGGTGTTGTAGCGCACATCTCCAACAACACAAGATTCATAATGTCTTACCCGAGTATCAGGACCCATTTCTAGTGAGTAAAGGGCATCATCAACTGCCTGCCCATCCTTCCACATCTTCTTAACCTATGGTTAGAAAATAGACAAGCTGATCATCTTATGTACTCAATATATTAAAAAAACTGATAGTGCACTTCAAAAGCTTACATGGTTCTTGAACCATTTCGCAAATCCTGCCATAACCAGTTTGTCAATGTTTCTTGGATTTTGCGGCAGTAACTCCTCTTTGTACATGCTGCACAACATAGTGATCGCGTCAAACATCTAAATATATAAGAATGTGCTGCAAGTTTAGTAGATTATGATGTATAAGCTGCAGTACTGCACTTACTTGATATAAGGTAGTATCTCAGGACAGTTATTCAACACATACCAAACCATTTTGTCCAAATCTTTAGGTTTGTCCTCTTGTCGACTCTTCCCTATAACTCGAACAGAATAATCGAAAACATTGAGCCTGGGATTATCTTCACCCACCTCTTTGCTAAGCTGATCAACTGTTTCAATGTATTTTGAGCAGAATGTCAACGCTTCTTTAGCAATGTAGGCCTCTGCAATGGAACTCTCGGGTCTAGCTCTGTTCCTAACATAGCCCTTGAAAGTGCCTAGCCGCCTTTCAATAGGGTACATCCAGCCATACTGTACTAGACCTCTAAGTAGTGCCTCATCAGGTAGATGAACAGCCAAATGCACCATCACATCAAAGAAGGCTGGAGGATATATTCTCTCGGTGTCGCATAGGATAGTTGGTATCTTGTCTCTAAGACGCTCCAAAGCATCTATCCTGATATTTCTACTGCAGAGTTCCCTGAAGAATTGTCCCAACTCTGCAACTGCTCTGTATAAGTCAGGGCGGCCCAATCCTCTAAGGATAACAGGTAAAACCCTTTGAAGTAGGACATGGCAGTCATGAGTTTTCAACCCTTGTACCTTGTTTCCATCTGCACTGACTCTCCTTTCAGGGTTGGAAGAAATCCATGTGGGAATCTCACACGTGACAGGACCTCGCAGAATTCTTTTCTTTTTACCTTGTCCAAGACGTACACAGCTGGTGCCATATCCCGTGGTTTACCTTCATCTCACACCTGCAAATCCTTTCTGATACCCAGGTGTGTCAAATCAATCCTAGATTTTAAGGTATCTTTCGTCTTGCCTTCAATGTTAAGAAGTGTGCCGATAATGCTGTCACATATATTTTTCTCGATGTGCATCACATCAAGATTATGCCGCGGATCCAAATCTTTCCAATACTCCAAGTCCCACAAAGTGGACCTGCGGGTAAACAATAATCTCTCTTCTACCGTGCCATGCTTCCTTTTCCCGCTACCATTACCAGGATGGTTTCCTGGTGTAATATGCCTGACCTTCTCTAATTCCACTTGCAACTCATCGGCGGTTAGCCTCTTTGGCGCATCACGGTTTTCATGCTTTGCATTGAACACATGTCTTCGGTATTTTCTAGGATGCGGCTTGTCCTTGGCAAGGAAATGGCGGTGTCCAATGTAACATATCTTGCTAATTATTGCGTATGACAGCGGATTCCTATCACAGCGAACACATGCATTGTAACCATGTGTCGTTCGCCCTGACATAGTGCCCAAATCCGGATAATCATGGATGCACCAAATTACAACAGCACGCAGAAAGAAATCAGCTGGTGGGCTGCTATATAGGTCTCGAGTGAGAACACCCTTCCATAGCTGTTGAAGTTCCTCCACAAGAGGCTCCATGAACAAATCAAAATCCTTTCCAGGACTTTTTGGACCTAGGATGAGCAAGGCCATCATGTAGTTTGATTCTTTGGTGTAGACATTTGGAGGCATGTTGTAAGGGATAACAAGCATTGGCCACATGCTATATGTGGCGCTCTGGTGGCCAAATGGGTTAAATCCATCTGAAGCTAAGCCAAGTCTAATGTTTCTCGGGTCAGCAGCAAACTCTTTGTGTTTATCATTGAAGCTTTTCCAGTCACTACCATGAGATGGATGGCTCATTACATTCTGATCTCTGTACTCCTGGTTCCTAGAATGCCATAGTACATCCTCTCTTGTTTCAGCATCATGAAACAACCTCTGCAATCTTGGTGTAATTGGAAAATGTCTCAGAACATTATGAGGAACCCTCTTCACAGCATCGCCATCTTTCCATCTTGATGATTTGCATTTAGGGCATTCACTTAAGTTGGCATAATTCTTCCGGAACATAACACAATTATTCTTACAAACATGGATCATATCATATCCAATTCCAACTGCACGAAGGAAATTCTTCATTTTACTGTAGGTGCGTGGCAGCTCAGACGCATCATGGAAAGATTTGTGGAAAGCATCCAACATCGCATCGAATGATTTGTTGGTCATCCGCTCAGATGTCTTCACCTGAAGAAAGGTGACCATAGCTGAGAATACTGACAACTTATTTCCTGGGGTGACAGCAACGTTGCATTGTTCCAACATGCGGGCCCACCATTTTTCTTCTGCAGGTGAAAGTTCACGGAATGCACAAGCATTTCGTAGCATTGTTTCAATTTTGGTCAAACTCACTGGCTCCGCCACCACCACCTCCTCCTCCTCTTCCACCTGAGCATCAGGCAGATCAAGATGGTGATCTGCTGCTTCCACGTAGTCAATAACATTGACGTTCACAGCTTCACCATGATGAACCCACCTAGTATATGTGACCGACATCCCATACAAGTGTAGATGATTTTGCACAGTTGACTGGGGTCTTGTAACTGAATTCATACAACTGATACACGGGCAGAGCACATCTGATTTCGGACCATCGTACTCAGCTCTGATAAAGTTCATGAAGTTTTCAACCCCCTCGACATATGCAACGGAGAATCTTCGAGCAGAAGTTATCCAAGTCCTGTCCATCTGTTAGACATACAAATTAGTTCTTATACTAGATATTACAGGAAAAACATATATGCTTTTTTATGAAGTCCAGAAAAAAAATACCTAGGTCGATGTCTAAAGCTATGGCAAGATATTTGGACGAGCAGATCTAAGTAATGAAATATATGTAAAGCTAATTCAGCAAACAGATTAGAGTGCTAAATTATGGCAGGTTGTTTCAGCAGTCAATGATCCCGAGCACACAGCCATCGAACTATCGAAGGCCATCGCAGCAACAAAGATCGAGTATAAAATGGTGTAGAGCTATTTCACCTAACAGATTGGCTACTAGACCATGGCAATCTACATCACAATAAATATATGGCAGGATATTTTAGCAACTAATCGGCCTTGGCATGCCATCTCAGCTAAGCAGATTGAGTGCAGAACAGGGCAAGGAAGCTTCTTAAGCAGAGCATATTGACAGTAAACTACTTCGGCAAACAGTGAGATTAACAGCGTCTATCAGCTAACATTCAGCGCTACACCGACATGAACGGGGCCTCAGTCTAGAATGCGCGTACCGTGGGAGAAGCTGACCGCCGTGCGTCTCCACACGAACGTCGCCAGCGGTGGCGGCGCTGACCGCCGTGCGCCTCCACAAGAACGTAGCCAGAGGTGGCGGCGCGACTAGAGGATGGCAGTCTATGAGAGCGTACTGTGGGAGCGAGAGGATCACCGTGCTTCCCCTAGATGAACCGCGACACCGACGTATCAGCGCGACGGGGAGGGCGGCTTTGGCGGAGCGAATGGAGTGGAGGGCGACGGGGGGAGGGGGGTTTGGGGAATATTTGGCCGAAGGGCGGTTGAATCGAATTTGGGGGGAATTTTTGTGTGTGGGGGGGGGGAGGATTTTCGTGCGGTGGACGGGGGAGTTTGGCGCATGGTCGGTTTCTCCAAGTGCAGTCCCACGTGTCAGTGAAGAGGCAAGTCGAAGCGCGTTCCATTTGCGTGAGCCGTGTGCAGGACCGAACGTGTGTGGGGTGCAATGCGACCGCGACAGGAGTGATGTGAGTGTACCGCCTTTTTTCCTTTTAAACTAGGTGCTTCGCCCCCTCAAAAAAAAAATGTTGCTTCGCGTGATCCATCGATACTACTACTAGTAATCCAGTAATCCCGACTAAAACGGCGATATGCTGGGAGGTTGGCTTAGTTGGGTTTTTTAGATTTGTCTTGGTTCAATAAAAAGCAGAGTTGGTGATGATGGTGTGCCTGTCATCCTGCAATATAGGCCGTCCGATCTATATCTAACAGATAGGAAGGAAACTATGACAATTTACCCGCACTCCACTCCACATTTGCAGATAAGGCTTTCCCTCGTTCATCCTTTTCTCCCACAAGATCTTGATCTTCCGTGCACTAGTACTCCTACAATATGTATATTATTGTGAAAGTTCATATACACCGGCCGAGATTAATGCAAACACGGCAGATTTTCATTACATTTCGAACTTTTATAAGACAGAAAAATAAAAGAAACCCGACCCTAAACCTATTCTACGGCGGCGACCGACGTCCTCCATCTGCGATCTCTATGTATGGGGGCAGGGTTCAAGACCCGTGAAGTGAAGGTGCGGTCTCCGGCGAGGAAGAGTAGAACACGGGATACGGACCGGCCAGTTGGCACACCATGCCCTGCCGCCTCCCATACCCTACTCATCCTCGGAGGAGTCCCCGACCTCGGCAGTGCCGGACGTTGGACGGCGGCAAGTAGGACGCGTGGCTGACGGTGCTCCCGTCGTCGGCCGCCAGCGTGGCCACCGCTTGTGCGGTCGCGTCCGCGTCCGGCTACGCCGCTATTGCGTTGCGAGAGGCGACTTGATTGAGGGCGGCGACCTCGAGCTTCATCCCCGAAGACAAGCTCTCCCGCAGAGCGTTCGCACTTCCGGTCATGGCGGATGTGGTGTCAGGTAGGAGGACGATGCGCTATGGTGTGGAGGTTAGCTGGGCGTTGCCGCTTTAAGTAGCGCATTCCGGTGAGGCCAAGCGTCCGGGTGCGTCATTAAGTTGCCGGAGTTGGTTCCTCAGGCACCGAGCCTCTTAACGACGACATACGAACGGACGGCATGAATGCAGGCAGCTGGCGCCGGCTGGGAATGCACCGCGCGACAGCGCGAGGGACGAGGGCTTTGGTGTGCCAGGGTAGTCAGCTGCGGTCGAGGCAACGTTGGAGATGCCCTTTGCTCAAATGCGATCCCTGCATGTCATTGAAAAAGCAAGACGACCCGGCATGGTCTCAGGTCCAGAGGATGCAGTTGTCCACGCTACACCACTCCGCGGACGCGTCACAGCGCCCCGTGCATCCTCGACGAGCCGGGTGTTGGGGTGTGTTTGGATTGTGGCCAAAGTGCACCTTACCAAAATTTTTGTCATGACCCAAAGATTGGTCTTTGTTTGGATGGTTGCCATTTCTTTGGCATGCCAATGAACTCTAGCCAACTCTAGTTCATTTTTCTTGCCAATGTCGGCCAAATCATGGGCAACCAATACCTCAACCAAAATTTTGGCTACCCAATGCTTTGATGGGGCAACCTTGGGCACAAACCAAACATACCGTTGGTCGTGCCACAACACAAATGCCACCCTCGGCACACTGAAACCGATCGTGTCTATCGACGATATGAACGTGTCGCTCACCGCGGTCGTCGTGTCCAAAGGCGGTGCTGGAGCTGCGCCCTGTTGTTGGCCCCAAAGACCCACATGAACGGTTGTCAGTGGCGAGGAGGTCGTGGGCCAACTCCTCCATTGGACTAGTCTGCGCTACGTCGTCCCGACGGGTGTGCCCCACATGTCGGTTTCCCTGTTTTCCCGGCCATATTCGAGCGTCAGTGCTCCGCGTTGCGCATTAGGCCTTTCACTATGTAGGCCAAGCGAGACAACTTATTGTTTATTTGAGCCGTTCAAGTGTAATCATGTGGCGTTTGCTTATTTCTCATTCCTCTCCAACCCTCTTCTCCATCGATCATGTCGCCCTCCAGTCGAGTCCATCCTCCCGCATGCCTCATTTGAACATTCCGCCGAGTATCATTCGCATGTACCCACCCTAGTCCTCTTTCAATAGATCTCCGGACCCCGAGATGAAATCGAGAGGGAACGAGTGGGGGCACATGATACCTAAGGCAGATTCAAAATTTTGAACCGGTGATCATAGCATCCGCAAATCATATATAAAGGGTATTCAATGTTCGTTTCATTTTTGAACGTACAATATACTCCCTCCTATCCTTTCTACCTTACATATAAGTTTTATGTGTAGTCAAAGTATCTCTACTATGATAAAAAAGGTATCAACATTCAACAACGCCCAATCAATATTGTTAGATTCGTACGTACTCCTAGATTTGTACTCGAGATGGTTTCCAATTTGACTATTGACAAGATTAAGAGTACTCCTTTCACATAGGTGAGTAAGTCATCTTAGGCTGTGCACCGTGACCAAGGAGGAGGGGAAAACGAGAGACATTAATGTTTATTTGCTAATTAATAGTATTGCATGCAATGAACTAACCACTGCATGTCATGTTTGATAGTCTCAGGTCATTAAAAGCATGCACACCCTCATCTCTTATTGGTTCATATGTCAAGAAACAAGAAATGAGGTAGAAGTTAATGCACCGCGCCTACGTGTTTTGGGATTATTTGGTTTTCGTAAGATGACTTACACACCTAGACGGAGGGAGTACATGAGATGTATAATGTGAAAATTATATCATTGGAAACTCCTTTCACATACGAAATTGACCATATGCTTTGTGTAAGTTGCATGTCATATATTATTACTCTAACATTTGGTCAAAGTTAGCCTCGAAAAATGCATTAGACCCTGTATGCTTTGTGTAAGTTGCATGTCATATATTATTACTCTAACATTTGTGTAAGTTGCATGTCATATATTATTACTCTAACATTTGGTCAAAGTAGTATAGTGGAAGTGGATCCTCTAACGTAGGTATCCCTGCCTTACCCTCCCTTTTGGTCACTTACTGGCGGATTCCATGCTTGCTAGGCCCCGCATGTCAGTTACTCAATGGGTTCGGCCACGGCAGGGGATCCTAATCCGTAGTATACTCCCTCTGTTTTTATTTACTCCACATAAAACGGAGGGAGTAGTGGTATAATAAATGACGCGGGCGGGGGAGGGGGAGGGACGTCGGTTTGCTCTCAACTGCGGTCCCACAAGCGAGCGAAAACGCAAGACGAAGCGCGTTCCATTCGGTGAGCGACGTGGAGGGTCCAGCGTGCCGGGCTGCAACGCGAACGCGACAAGAGCGATGTACAGTCAAAACCGATTGACCGGTCGTCACCGGAACCACTATTCACACCAGAACCTTCGCTACTCGGCCTACGCCAGCCACTGCCCTAAAACCACACCAAATCTCCAGCCCATTCCCCCACCTTTTGATCCCCTAGCCCGCATCAAGCGTCCCCTAGTTCGCCGGAAAGCCATGGTGCGCTGCAAGATCACTTACTACAAGATGCTGACGCCGGAGCGCCGTGCAGAAATCGTGGTGGCGGTCGGCGCCACAGACCTCTGTTCCCAAGCTTGCTTTGCGGCGGGCCAATCCCCGAGTTCTCTGGAGCCAAGCTACGAGGAGGAGGAAGCCGATCCAATGTTCACTGCGGAGGTCGTGGCGCAGAAGGCCCCCGATGGGTATGAGACGATGGAAGTCGACTTTGTGCTGGCGTCTGAGTCCCCCGTGGTGCAGGCGGACCAGCGGTTCAACATGGCGATACTAAAGGAGGACCGGGAGGCAGAGGCTCAACTCGACGCGGAGTGCATGCATGCCGCTGCCGTCGAGGCTCTCGTGCAGGCGGAACCGAATGTCGTGGATGTGAACCGGGCGGCGGAGGCTCAACTTGAGGCGGAGCGCGCGGATGCCGTTGCCATCGAGGCCCTCCTGCAGGCGGAACCGGACGTCCTGGACATGAACCGAGAGGCAGAGGCTCGACTCGATGCAGAGGGCGCGGATGCCGCTCTCATCGACGCCCTCCTGCGGGCGGAACCGGAAGTCCTGGACTTGACCCGGGCGGCAGAGGCTCGACTCGACACGGAGCGCGCGGATGCCGCTCTCATCGACGCCCTCCTGCAGGCGGAACCGGAAGTCCTAGACTTGAGCCGGGCGGCAGAGGCTCGACTCGACGCGGAGCGCGCGGATGCCGCTCTCATCGACGCCCTCCTGCAGGCGGAACCGGAAGTCCTGGACTTGAACCGGGTGGCGGAGGCTCGACTCGACGCGGAGCGCGCGGATGCCACTGCCATCGAGGCCCTCCTGCAGGCGAAATCGGACGTCCTCAACTTGAACCGGGCTGTGCTCTTGTCCGTGCAGAGCACCCGCACGCTCCGCTTGAACGAGTAGCTGGAGGCCGAGGACAACCACGGTGCGGAGACACACGTCGGTAGCGATGGCTGGTTCGCACCGGCAGCCAAAGACAACGAGGCCGTCTCTTTCCGCGAGCAGTGATAGTTTTTCTTTATGTTGTTGTTTTTATTATTATGGATCTTTTGTTGTGTAAAAACATACGATTTGTTATGCAAGTCGCCTGAGTCTACCATTTCAGGCGGTTGGATGAATATCCTGTTGGGGAACGTAGTAATTTCAAAAAATTTCCTACGCACACGCAAGATCATGGTGATGGCATAGCAACGAGAGGGGAGAGTGTTGTCCATGTACCCTCGTAGACCGTAAGCGGAAGCGTTAGCACAACGCGGTTGATGTAGTCGTACGTCTTCACGATCCGACCGATCCAAGCACCGAATGTACGGCACCTCCGAGTTCAGCACACGTTCAGCTCGATGACGATCTCCGGGCTCCGATCCAGCAAAGCTCCGGAGATGAGTTCCGTCAGCACGACGGCGTGGTGACGATGATGATGTTCTACCGGCGCAGGGCTTCACCTAAACTCCGTGACTATATGACCGAGGTGGAATATGGTGGAGGGGGGCACCGCACACGGCTAAGGAACGATCCGTAGATCAACTTGTGTGTCTATGGGGTGCCCCCCCGCCCCCGTATATAAAGGAGCCAGGGAGGAGGAGGCGGCCGGCCAAGGAGGGCGTGCCAAGGGGGGAGTCCTACTCCCACCGGGAGTAGGACTCCCTTCTTTCCTAGTTGGAATAGGAGAAGGGGGGAAGGAGGAGGAAGAGGGGAAGGAAAGGGGGGCGTCGCCCCCCTCTCCTTGTCCTATTTAGACTAGGGAGGGGAGGGGGTGCGGCCCACCTCTTGCCTCCTCTCCTCTTCTTCCTTATGGCCCATGTAGGCCCAATAACCCCCGGGAGGGTTCCGTTAACCCCCCGGTACTCCGGTAAAATGCCGATTTCACCCGGAACACTTCCGATGTCCAAACATAGGCTTCCAATATATCAATCTTTATGTCTCGACCATTTCAAGACTCCTCGTCATGTCCGTGATCACATCCGGGACTCCGGACAAACTTCGGTACATCAAAACTTATAAACTCATAATAAAACTGTCATCATAATGTTAAGCGTGCGGACCCTACGGGTTCGAGAACTATGTAGACATGACCTAGAATTATTCTCGGTCAATAACCAATAGCAGAACCTGGCTGCCCATATTGGTTCCTACATATTCTACGAAGATCTTTATCGGTCAAACCGCATAACAACATACGTTGTTCCCTTTGTCATCGGTATGTTACTTGCCCGAGATTTGATCGTCGGTATCTAATACCTAGTTCAATCTCGTTACCGGCAAGTCTCTTTACTCGTTACGTAATGCATCATCCCGTAACCAACTCATTGATCACATTGCTTGCAAGGCTTATAGTGATGTGCATTACCGAGAGGGCCCGGAGATACCTCTCCGACAATCGGAGTGACAAAACCAAATCTCGAAATACGCCAACTCAACATGTACCTTTGGAGACACGTGTAGTACTCCTTTATAATCACCCAGTTACGTTGTGACGTTTGGTAGTATCCAAAGTGTTCCTCCGGTAAATGGGAGTTGCATAATTCTCATAGTTACAGGAACATGTATAAGTCATGAAGAAATCAATAGCAATATACTAAACGATCAAGTGCTAGGCTAAAGGAATGGGTCATGTCAATCACATCATTCTCCTAATGATGTGATCCCCTTAATCAAATGACAACACATGTCTATGGTTAGGTAACATAACCATCTTTGATTAATGAGCTAGTCAAGTAGAGGCATACTAGTGACTATATGTTTGTCTATGTATTCACACATGTATCATGTTTCCGGTTAATACAATTCTAGCATGAATAATAAACATTTATCATGATATGAGGAAATAAATAATAACTTTATTATTGCCTATAGGGCATATTTCCTTCAGTCTCCCACTTGCACTAGAGTCAATAATCTAGATTACATAGTAATGATTCTAACACCCATGGAGTCTTGGTGCTGATCATGTTTTGCTCGTGAGAGAGGCTTAGTCAACCGGTCTGCAACATTCAGATCCGTATGTATCTTGCAAATCTCTATGTCTCCCACTTGAACTTGGTCCCGAATGGAATTGAAGCGTCTCTTGATGTGCTTGGTCCTCTTGTGAAATCTGGATTCCTTTGCCAAGGCAATTGCACCAGTATTGTCACAGAAGATCTTCATTGGTCCCGATGCACTAGGTATGACACCTAGATTGGAAATGAACTCCTTCATCCAGACTCCTTCATTTGCTGCTTCCGAAGCAGCTATGTACTCCGCTTCACATGTAGATCCCGCCACGACGCTTTGTTTAGAACTGTACCAACTTACAGCTCCACCGTTTAATAAAAACACGTATCCGGTTTGCGATTTAGAATCGTCCGGATCAGTGTCAAAGCTTGCATCGACGTAACCATTTACGACTAGCTCTTTGTCACCTCCATATACGAGAAACATATCCTTAGTCCTTTTCAGGTATTTCAGGATGTTCTTGACCGCTGTCCAGTGATCCACTCCTGGATTACTTTGGTACCTTCCTGCCAAGCTTATTGCTAAGCATACGTCAGGTCTGGTACACAGCACTGCATACATGATAGAGCCTATGGCTGAAGCATAGGGAACATCTTTCATTTTCTCTCTATCTTCTGCTGTGGTCAGGCATTGAGTTTCACTCAACTTCACACCTTGTAGCACGGGCAAGAACCCTTTCTTTGCCTGATCCATTTTGAACTTTTTCAAAATTTTATCAAGGTATGTGATTTGTGAAAGTCCTATTAAGCGTCTCGATCTATCTCTATAAATCTTGATGCCCAATATGTAAGCAGCTTCAGCGAGGTCTTACATTGAAAAACTTTTATTCAAGTATCCCTTTATGCTATCCAGAAATTCTATATCATTTCCAATAATATGTCATCTACATATAATATCAGAAATGCTACAGAGCTCCCACTCACTTTCTTGTAAATACAGGCTTCTCCAAAAGTCTGTATAAAACCATATGCTTTGATCACACTATCAAAGCATTTATTCCAACTCCGAGATGCTTGCACCAGTCCATAAATGGATCACTGGAGCTTGCACACTTTGTTAGCACCTTTTGGATCAACAAAACCTTCTGGCTGCATCATATACAACTCTTCTTCCAGAAATCCATTCAAGAATGTAGTTTTAACATCCATTTGCCAAATTTCATAATCATGAAATGCAGCAATAGCTAACCTGATTCGGACAGACTTAAGCATCGCTACGGGTGAGAAAGTCTCATCGTAGTCAACCCCTTGAACTTGTCGAAAACCTTTTGCAACAAGTCGAGCTTTATAGACAGTTACATTACCATCAGCGTCAGTCTTCTTCTTAAAGATCCATTTATTCTCAATGGCTTGCCGATCATCGGGCAAGTCAACCAAAGTCCATACTTTGTTTTCATACATGGATCCCATCTCAGATTTCATGGCCTCTAGCCATTTTCCGGAATCTGGGCTCATCATTGCTTCCTCATAGTTTGTAGGTTCATCATGGTCAAGTAACATGACTTCCAGAATAGGATTACCGTACCACTCTGGTGCGGATCTTACTCTAGTAGACCTACGAGGTTCAGTAAAAACTTGATCTGAAGTTTCATGATCAATATCATTAGCTTCCTCACTAATTGGTGTAGTTGTCACAGGAACCGGTTCTTGTGATGAACTACTTTCCAATAAGGGAGCATATACAGTTATCTCATCAAGTTCTACTTTCCTCCCAGTCACTTCTTTCGAGAGAAACTCCTTCTCTAGAAAGGATCCGATTTTAGCAACGAAAATCTTGCCCTCAGATCTGTAATAGAAGGTGTACCCAATAGTCTCTTTTGGGTATCCTATGAAGACACATTTCTCCGATTTGGGTTCGAGCTTATCTGGTTGAAGTTTCTTCACATAAGCATCGCAGCCCCAAACTTTAAGAAACGACAACTTTGGTTTCTTGCCAAACCACAGTTCATAAGGCGTCGTCTCAACGGATTTTGATGGTGCCCTATTTATTGTGAATGCGGCCGTCTCTAAAGCATAACCCTAAAACAACAGTGGTAAATCAGTAAGAGACATCATAGATCGCACCATATCTTGTAAAGTACGATTACGACATTCGGACACACCATTTCGTTGTGGTGTTCCGGGTGGCGTGAGTTGCGAAACTATTCCGCATTGTTTCAAGTGTAGACCAAACTCGTAACTCAAATATTCTCCTCCACGGTCAGATCGTAGAAACTTTATTTTCTTGTTACGATGATTTTCCACTTCATTCTGAAATTCTTTGAACTTTTCAAATGTTTCAGACTTGTGTTTCATTAAGTAAATATACCCATATCTGCTCAATTCATCTGTGAAGGTGAGAAAATAACGATACCCGCCGCGAGCCTCAACATTCATTGGACCACAAACATCAGTATGTATGATTTCCAACAAATCAGTTGCCCGCTCCATAGTTCCGGAGAACGGCGTTTTAGTCATCTTGCCCATAAGGCACGGTTCGCAAGTACCAAGTGATTCATAATCAAGTGATTCCAAAAGCCCATCAGTATGGAGTTCCTTCATGCGCTTTACATCGATATGACCTAAACGGCAGTGCCACAAATAAGTTGCACTATCGTTATCAACTCTGCATCTTTTGGTTTCAACACTATGAATATGTGTATCACTACTATCGAGATTCAATAAAAATAGACCACTCTTCAAGGGTGCATGACCATCAAAGATATTACTCATATAAATAGAACAACCATTATTCTCTGATTCAAATGAATAACCGTCTCGCATCAAACAAGATCCAGGTATAATGTTCATGCTCAACGCTGGCACCAAATAACAATTATTTAGGTCTAAAACTAATCCCGATGGTATATGTAGAGGTAGCGTGCCGACCGTGATCACATCGACTTTGGAACCATTTCCCATGCGCATCGTCACCTTGTCCTTAGCCAATCTTGCTTAATCCGTAGTCCCTGTTTCGAGTTGCAAATATTAGCAACAGAACCATTTTCAAATACCCAGGTGCTACTGCGAGCATTAGTAAGGTACACATCAATAAAATGTATATCACATATACCTTTGTTCACTTTGCCATCCTTCTTATCCGCGAAATACTTGGGTCAGTTCCGCTTCCAGTGTCCAGTCTGCTTGCAGTAGAAGCACTCAGTTTTAGGCTTAGGTCCAGACTTGGGTTTCTTCTCTTGAGCAGCAACTTGCTTGCCGTTCTTTTTGAAGTTCCCCTTCTTCTTTCCTTTGCCCTTTTTCTTGAAACTGGTGGTCTTGTTAACCATCAACACTTGATGCTCCTTCTTGATTTCTACCTCCGCGGCTTTTAGCATTGCGAAGAGCTTGGGAATAGTCTTGTTCATCCCTTGCATATTATAGTTCATCACGAAGCTCTTGTAGCTTGGTGGCAGTGATTGAAGAATTCTGTCAATGACACTATCATCAGGAAGATTAACTCCCAGTTGAATCAAGTGATTATTATACCCAAACATTTTGAGTATATGTTCACTGACAGAACTATTCTCCTCCATCTTGCAGCTGTAGAACATATTGGAGACTTCATATCTCTCAATTCGGTCATTTGCTTGAAATATTAACTTCAACTCCTGGAACATCTCATATGCTCCATGACGTTCAAAACGTCGTTGAAGACCCGGTTCTAAGCCGTAAAGCATGGCACACTGAACTATCGAGTAGTCATCAGCTTTGCTCTGCCAGACGTTCTTAACGTCGTCAGTTGCATCAGCAGCAGGCCTGGCACCCAGCGGTGCTTCCAGGACGTAACTTTTCTGTGCAGCAATGAGGATAATCCTCCGGTTACGGACCCAGTCCGTGTAATTGCTACCATCATCTTTCAACTTTGCTTTCTCAAGGAACGCATTAAAATTCAACAGAACAACAGCACGAGCCATCTATCTACAAACAAACATAGACAAGCAAAATACTATCAGGAACTAAGTTCATGATAAATTTAAGTTCAATTAATCATATTACTTAAGAACTCCCACTTAGACAGACATCTCTCTAGTCATCTAAGTGATCACTGATCCAAATCAACTAAACCATGTCCGATCATCACGTGAGATGGAGTAGTTTCAATGGTGAACATCACTATGTTGATCATATCTAATATATGATTCACGTTCGACCTTTCGGTCTCCGTGTTCCGAGGCCATATCTGTATATGCTAGGCTCGTCAAGTATGACCTGAATATTCCGCGTGTGCAACTGTTTTGCACCCGTTGTATTTGAACGTAGAGCCTATCACACCCGATCATCACGCGGTGTCTCAGCACGAAGAACTTTCGCAACGGTGAATACTCAGGGAGAACACTTCTTGATTATTAGTGAGAGATCATCTTAAAATGCTACCGTCAATCAAAGCAAGATAAGATGCATAAAGGATAAACATCACATGCAATCAATATAAGTGATATGATATGGCCATCATCATCTTGTGCTTGTGATCTCCATCTTCGAAGCACCGTCGTGATCACCATCGTCACCGGCGCGACACCTTGATCTCCATTGTAGCATCGTTGTCGTTACGCCATCTATTGCTTCTACGACTATCGCTACCGCTTAGTGATAAAGTAAAGCAATTACAGGGCGTTTTCATTTCATACAATAAAGCGACAACCATATGGCTCCTGCCAGTTGCCGATAACTTCGGTTACAAAACATGATCATCTCATACAATAAAATATAGCATCACGTATTGACCATATCACATCACAACATGCCCTGCAAAAACAAGTTAGATGTCCTCTACTTTGTTGTTGCAAATTTTACGTGGCTGCTACGGGCTTTAGCAAGAACCGTTCTTACCTACGCATCAAAACCACAACGATAGTTCGTCAATTTGTGCTGTTTTAACCTTCGCAAGGACCGGGCGTAGCCACACTCGATTCAGCTAAAGTGAGAGAGACAGACACCCGCCAGCCACCTTTAAGCACGAGTGCTCGTAACGGTGAAACCAGTCTCGCGTAAGCGTATGCGTAATGTCGGTCCGGGCCGCTTCATCTCACAATACCGCCGAACCAAAGTATGACATGCTAGTAAGCAGTATGACTTGTATCGCCCACAACTCACTTGTGTTCTACTCGTGCATATAACATCAACGCATACAACCTAGGCTCTGATACCACTATTGGGGAACGTAGTAATTTCAAAAAATTTCCTACGCACACACAAGATCATGGTGATGGCATAGCAATGAGAGGGGAGAGTGTTGTCCACGTACCCTCGTAGACCATAAGCGGAAGCGTTAGCACAACGCGGTTGATGTAGTCGTACGTCTTCACGATCCGACCGATCCAAGCACCGAACATACGGCACCTCCCAGTTCAGCACACGTTCAGCTTGATGACGATCTCCGGGCTCCGATCTAGCAAAGCTCCGGAGATGAGTTCCGTCAGCACGACGGCGTGGTGACGATGATGATGTTCTACCGGCGCAGGGCTTCGCCTAAACTCCGCGACGATATGACCGAGGTGGAATATGGTGGAGGGGGGCACCGCACACGGCTAAGGAACGATCCGTAGATCAACTTGTGTGTCTATGGGGTGCCCCTCCGCCCCCGTATATAAAGGAGCCAGGGGGAGGAGGCGGCAGGCCAAGGAGGGCGCGCCAAGGGGGGAGTCCTACTCCCACCGGGAGTAGGACTCCCTTCTTTCCTAGTTGGAATAGGAGAAGGGGGGAAGGAGGAGGAAGAGGGGAAGGAAAGGGGGGGCGCCGCCCCCCTCTCCTTGTCCTATTCGGACTAGGGAGGGGAGGGGCGCGGCCCACCTCTTGCCTCCTCTCCTCTTCTCCCTTATGGCCCATGTAGGCCCAATAACCCCCGGGAGGGTTCCGGTAACCCCTTGGTACTCCGGTAAAATGCCGATTTCACCCGGAACACTTCCGATGTCCAAACATAGGCTTCCAATATATCAATCTTTATGTATCGACCATTTCGAGACTCCTCGTCATGTCTGTGATCACATCCAGGACTCCGAACAAAGTTCGGTACATCAAAACTTATAAACTCATAATAAAACTGTCATCATAACGTTAAGCGTGCGGACCCTACGGGTTCGAGAACTATGTAGACATGACCTAGAACTATTCTCGGTCAATAACCAATAGCGGAACCTGGATGCCCATATTGGTTCCTACATATTCTAAGAAGATCTTTATCGGTCAAACCGCATAACAACATACGTTGTTCCCTTTGTCATCGTAATGTTACTTGCCCGAGATTTGATCGTCGGTATCTAATACCTAGTTCAATCTCATTACCGGCAAGTCTCTTTACTTGTTACGTAATGCATCATCCCGTAACCAACTCATTGATCACATTGCTTGCAAGGCTTATAGTGATGTGCATTACTAAGAGGGCCCAGAGATACCTCTCCGACAATCGGAGTGACAAAACCTAATCTCGAAATACGCCAACTCAACATGTACCTTTGGAGACACCTGTAGTACTCCTTTATAATCACCCAGTTACGTTGTGATGTTTGGTAGTACCCAAAGTGTTCCTCCGGTAAATGGGAGTTGCATAATTCTCATAGTTACAGGAACATGTATAAGTCATGAAGAAAGCAATAGCAATATACTAAACGATCAAGTGCTAGGCTAACAGAATGGGTCATGTCAATCACATCATTCTCCTAATGATGTGATCCCATTAATCAAATGACAACACATGTCTATGGTTAGGAAACATAACCATCTTTGATTAATGAGCTAATCAAGTAGAGGCATACTAGTGACTATATGTTTGTCTATGTATTCACACATGTATCATGTTTCCGGTTAATACAATTCTAGCATGAATAATAAACAATTATCATGATATGAGGAAATAAATAATAACTTTATTATTGCCTCTAGGGCATATTTCCTTCATATCCTACGTCTCCTAACCCTTATTTCCTTCTTCCTCACCTCTTCTTCTTCCCCAACAGACCACCACACGGGCCGTACAGATACTCCGGTTGGATAAACATACTCTATGAACAAAAATTATGTATCAGCGATAGGATGGCTGAGTTTGGTTTGTTCACATGCGACAGCACGTGTCAGTGAGGGTGCGTTCCCTTGGTTGGTTTTGCGGCGTGCAGGAGCGAAGTGTGAGGGTGCGGTGCGACCGTGGCGTGCAGGAGCGACCGTGTGAGGGTGCGGTGCGACCGCGACAGCCTTGCGCAAGTGTACCTCCTTCTCATTTTGAAAACTTTAGGCAAGCTTGGCAAAAATGTGTGGCGAAGTTTGGCAATGCAAGGCCTAGACCCAAATAGGATAAGTACGTACTACCTCTGTCCGGGTTTATTGGTCCCCATTGTATTTCGTGCCAAATTTTGACCATAGATTAAACTAAGAAAATGTTCACGCATGTCACTAAACATTATATTTTTCAAAACTATGTACAAATACGAATCCAATGAGATAATTTTTCTTGACATGCATTAACATTTTGTTAGTTAAATCTTTAGTCAAAATTTGGCACAAACTATAAAAGGGACCTATAAACCAGGACGGAGGTAGTACGTACTAGGAGTACTAGTGTTAAAAAAGAAAGGCGGGGTTTTCCTTCGATACAAATCCTCGTTTCACGTGTCAATTAATGCGTATTTTTTCTCTCGAAAGACCAAAGAGCTAACCATCTCACTCCTCATCGCTTGATTAATGCAGCACCATGCAAACGAACCTTCTCACTTCCGCATGCATGTAGGGGATATTAATATCCTTGGTTGCTAACCCCATCAATTTTGCCTCGATTAGTATTAGTGGCCCTTTGCAAATTGTAATTTTGATATACTGGCCTTGTGTACAAAAAAAATGGAGGTAGTAACTATATTTGAATTCCTTGCCCATTGCGGTGACGTCGACGACTTTTTTTTGGTGGTTTGGCAAAGTGCGTTCGACGGAGAACACCATTGAGGAAGACCACGGTAAGTCATTCGCAAGTGCCGCCTGCAAGCCGAGAGAACCGCCTTATTTGCATCCAGGAAGTCCTTTACTAGTACTACTACTACTAGGAGTACTAGTGCGGTGAGATGGTTTCTCGAAGAAGACGATGGAGAAGCGGAGTCAGCGAAGAGTGAAATGATAGTTGCGTCATCCGTGCTTTGTGATTTGTGATAGAAGGGACAGGGGAGTAGACTCTGTGCTCTATACTGTACTACTCCTACATGCGTCCAAGCATGGGAGAAAGAGGAGAGAAGTTGCATTTTTCTATTCCTTCAGTCAATCAATCAGGGAGCTTCGGTTCCATCTTTTTGGCTTTGGCAACGCCGTCCACAATGGTTCCCATGATGCCAAAAGCTATTTTCACATTTGGCTACACATTGTGGATGCCCTTAACCATACCACTTGGTTTTGCTCCTGTGTGCTATCTATACAAATCTCAATTATATTGATCTAAAAAATTATAGAATCAAAGATTAGTAAAAAGGCTAATTTTTTTTAAATAATACATTTTTTAATAAAATGTGAAAAATAATACATGGTTTTGAGAAATTACACAAATAATACAGCGTCGACTTCCTGTAAGCCGACTGGAACTAGTCGGCCAGCGGGAAGCCGAGTAGAGCCCAGTCGGCTACGCACGGCCAGTCGGCCAGGTTGCATGCAGTCGGCCAAGGGGAGGCCGATAGGCCGGCCTATCGGCTTCAGGTAAGCCGATAAGTGGCTGGATGGATGAGTGGGCCTACGTGGGCTGGTTGATTCCGGTATTATATATGTGCGAGTCCATGGGTTAGCCAGGCATACGGGTATTCGGGTACTCGCGTAGCGTATGCATATGCGGCCAGCCGGTGTACACATATTCGATGTATTGTATATACACCACGTACAACCCGGCCAGGTCATGCGCGTACGCACTGGCTGTAGTGCTGTACCAAGTCATGATCCTGTGCTAGTACGCACGTAGGTAGTTTTGTCATGCATCTGCACGTGCATGCATGGCCATGCAATACTGGAATCAATCAACCCATGTACTAGTTAAGCACACATATAATATTGGAATCAATCAGCCCACGTACGCCCACGCAGCCATCACGCGCAGCCCCATCCATCCAGGGACTTAGGCCGGCCTATCGGCCTCCCCTTCGCCGACCGCATGCAACCTGGCCGACTGGCCGTGCATCGGGTGGCCCAGCCACTAATCGGCTTACCGGTGGCTGACCGGGCCCTATTCGGCTCACCGCCGGCCGACTGGTTCCAGTCGGCTTACAGGAAGCCGACGCTGTATTATTTGTGTAATTTCTCAAAACCGTATATTATTTTTCGAATTTTATTAAAAAAATGTATTATTTTAAAAAAATTAGCGAGGTGATTTTGCCGCGCAGATGGCGGGGGAGGTTTCTTATTTTCGGAGGACGTTGTCCTGGCGGTTTGTTAACATGCGGTCCCATGTGTCAGTGCTTTACCAAGCTGATCCGCGTCCCACATGAGGCAGAACAACGGCAGAAGCAACACGTGGTTAAGTTGAAGAAGATGAGGGAGAAGCGACCAAGCTGATCCGCGTCCCACATGAGGCAGAACAACGGCATAAGCAACAAGTGGTTAAGTTGAAGAAGATGAGGGAGAAGCGGATTCAGCAACGAGTGAAATGATGGTTGCTTCGTCCCTCCAACTTCTTTTTTTAGCATTTTTACTTCATCCCTCCAACTTAACTGCGGGAAAGGTGCAGCTTTGTGATTTGACGCCTCATTGCTCATTACTACGTCAGCGCCATGACTGGGGTGCTTCACCCCGGCTGCTCTGCACTGTATTCCGGTATGGCACGTGGACCCGGTAGCTTGATGTCCCACATGTCGGCGAAAGGGACTAGAAGATTTATGAAAGCGAGTGCTCCACTCTTACGACGGAGGAGTAGACGACACGACGGCCCAGTGAACTGTCACTTGTATTGTATAGTACTATAGTTTTGCTGTTTCGCACGATCCATCGATACAAACCCGATTAAACAGGAAAGGGCGGGATTTTTCCCGCGCGGTAGATGATACTGGCCATACATTTCAAAGGCAATTTTAATGTATGCAAACTGAATAATTATAAGTAACAATATGATATCTAGTAAAACTAAAAACACATATGATTTATTGTGTTAGAGTGTAGTAGTAGTGCTGTATTGCATAGTTGTTAGATGTAACATGCGAGAACATGTAGAGATGTAGTTTTGGAGGGCCTACAGAGAGAAAAGCGTAGTACGATCACCGAACTTCAGAATAAGCTGATTACGGTCACTATATGCGTTTTGCAGTGATAATCCGGTCACTTGCTCACAATTCAGCATCGGATTGCACTCTGTTGACCGGCCAAATAGTCTGCGTGGCGCCATGTTGACTAGTTAAATTGACCATATTCCTTGTGGGTCCCACCTGTCAGTTTGCATAGGGAAAAGGTCAGATAAACACAAATTTACGCAGGCGCGACAAGGCTCCAACCCGTGCGCGGGAATCACCTGGTTGTGTATGTGTCTGTCAGGGCCTGATGTGTGCGCATGCACGTGTAGGTTGGTCACTTGAGCGTGAGAGTGTGTGTTGGTCGCGTGGTGTACTGGTGTGTTCATGCATGCGTGCATGTGTGCGTGTGAGTGTTGCGTGCGTGCGTGGCTGCGTGTGTACGTTTGAGTGTTGCGTGCGTGCTTGGGTGCATGTGTTTGTGTGAGTGTTGCGTGGATGGAGTTCGTGTGCATGCGTGCGTGTGCGTATAATCACCACACCAGCTCCTGTATTTTAAAACAGACGGCTCAGCATACCAATACAAGGCCACCTTGTCCGCTGTGCCCGCGGTCATGACTTCGCACCACCGTCAAAATATTCTTTTGTTGTTTGTTTTCATTCTTACTAGCAAGATGCCCGTGCGTTGCACGTAACATCAAGATGCATTTGTATGACTTGTTTATCTTTTGAGAGAAAAGGATGAACGAGGGAAGACCTTATTTGCAAATGTGGAGAGGTGTGTGGGTACCTTTTTGCAAAACTGCCATAGTTTCTTTCCTATCCGTCAGATATAAATTGGACGGCCTATGTTGCAGGATGGCAGGCACACCATCATCACCAACTCTATTTTTTTATAAGAGTGTACTTTATGTATTTTATAATAGTGTAGATGTAGAGTAGATACAAGTCGACAGGTGGGCACGATGTTAGTGAGATAATATGATGCAACACTAGATCAGGTGCCACGTGGAGCGTTCAACTGGTCAACTAGTAATGTCATGAGCAAATACAAAGTTGTACGGTGAGCCCGTGACTGTATAATAACCACTAAACATAAACGGTGACCATAATGAGTGGATTATGAAGTCCAATGTATGTATCGTGCTTTCACTTCAAATACAATGATCGTCATTGCATATATTGCGAGAGAAAGATGAAACACGCGTGAATTTTGTGGGGGCTTACTTTTGGAGGACATGGAGATAGTTTTGTGTGCATACGTGAAGGGGGTGTAAAGGGGGGGGGGGTATGTGATGGAGAGAGAGAGATGCTCTTTGTTTCTCTTTATTATGACTAACTTTGTATATAGTATAAAAATATACAAATTCACAGTGCGGAATAAATATCATTGTGGGCACAATGCAATGCAAATTAGCGTTCGTACTCCTCCATATAACTTTGTAATGTTGTTATATGTAGAAACTCTAAAATAATTTTTTGGCCACACTTTATTCAAAAGGAATGTTATATGCGAAATAAACATGAAGAGAGGGCTTTTTAGATCAATGGGGTACGTGATGTAACATGTGTGAATGTGTAGTTGATGCATTTGGCGGGGCCTAGAGAGGTATGTGTGTGTATTACGTATTCGAGAGAGGCATGGATAGTGGAGCCGACGGGGGGGTGGGTGGGAGAGATAGCATGAGAAATGAGGGTGGTCTAGAGAGAGAGAGAGACGAATATGATGTCACGACAAGAGATTCCGTTCCCTTGAGTGTGTATATGCAAGGGGGGAGGGAATAGAAGCATCAGGAGAATTTTTCTATGTGCATAGTGTTTGTGTTGGTATGTGTGGGTGTGAGAAGATAATGATACGTGGGGGCAGAGGGTGTGTCACCGCGTGAGGTCCGGTGGGTCGAGGTGAGGCCCTTTGTTCGGTTCTGTCCTGCGCCACATTGGTCGGCCCATAACACATTTAGGAAGACCCATGGATGACTAGTCGTACAAGACAAAGATAGCAGAATTGTGAAGGACTCTGTGTCCACTGGCAAAGCTGGCTAGGATTTGTAACCCTAGGTTCTCGGACTAAGGTAACCCCTTTATCTCTGATATTACTATTCATCCAACCTAACTTTAAGGGGCATCCTACAGAATGCTCTACTAGAATCATACTCGTCGATTAGGAAGAGAGGTGTGACATAATGCGTGAGAGACAGGCGTAAAGATATGGTGCGTACATGAGACACGTAGGCAGGTCCATGTATATAGAAAGGGTCGATGAGGATTGTGCGTGTGTATGTTTGCGAGAGGAAGAGTGCTTGTGATAAAGGTTAGTGAAAACGGTTGTAAATGGTTACGAGAGGGAGGGAGGGTTATATCTAGAGAATGTGTGCGTGAAAGACACCTCGGGAGAGAGTGTGTGAGCATGTGTGAGAGACCACCGATGGAGAGTGAAACTACACGTAAAAGACTGCTCTACACATTGATTAAAGATATATATTGTATCCAAATATTAGGATGGGATCATGATATTTGCAATTCGCGTAAGGAGCGGTCATTGATCCATCAGACATCTAGATTCTATCGAATTTGAGCATGTCTATGTTATTATTCGACACAATTGATCCACATAGTTAGTATTTTGAACTCCAGACAATGCATCACTTTAGCAATCAAATATAAACGTGAGTATAGTTCATGTTGTGTGTGTAAAGCACATTATACATACGAAAGTTACACAATGGACATTTATAAATAGCTACCTATGAACTAGTATACATTTGAATTCAACCTAAGGTGGTTTAAAAAATGGAATTCAACATGAAGTCCATTCAATTATTTGAATTTGATATCATGGCATTTGTAAACCATACCTAAACTATGGGGGTACCAATCTTTGCTCTGATTTTGTACATAATAGCATATGTAGTCGTGTACAAAATAGATTCAAATTTAGCTCCTCCATTCCAAAATAATCATAGTTATAGGATTTTCAAGTGTCAAAATTCAAAAGGAAGCGGATAACTTAATGAGGTTTTCAAACATACAAGGTCAAATATAACGTTGTCTATTTAGGTCAATCCTCATAGTTCAAGAGTACTCTAAACGTTAATGCTTGTGTTTCAAAATTTCGAACGAAGTGCCAAAAGAGCCTCTACTCGCCCGAAACCGCGTGAGACCAATGTTTGGTAGTACAAGGAAATTACTTTTCTAATAACTCCGACCTGTGAAACCTACCGGCCCGACGTCCAAAGGTCTAAACCGGGGTAGGTTTGTAGCTTCCTCTAGACGCCACGCAACCGCCTCCGAAAAACATTCATACACAATGGCCGCCTAAGCACACATGCGCGCGGCCGAAATCGCTCCCGCCCGCTATTTGGGACACCTAGGATTACCATCCTACCCCCGACCCGCAGTAGGTCCAAAATTTAAGAGGGGGGCAAAGTTTGTACTTTCCCCAAATTTCAAACAAGCGCGTCCCATCTTCTATTCAAAAAAGCCAAAAACAAGCGCATCCCAGACCGAAACATGGTTCCCCCCCCCCACCCGTCCGATTCCCCATTCGTACTTCGTGGGCGCCAAAACTACCTCTCCACCAGTCGTGAAACCCCGGCGTCCTCCGTCCGCCACCCCATCCTACCCATCAACCGCCGCCCTCCTCCATCACGCTGGAGCCGATACCCCGACGTCGTCGTCCACCGCAACCTCAACCGCAACGCCCTCCACAGCTAGTAGTTGAAGCAGAGGCCGAGCCGTCCATACCCGAGCCAGTTCAACCACGCCGTCCTGCGCCTCACTGCTGCCGCTCCAACTTCGCCACCCTCCACCGCACCGGAGCTGTTCCTGCTATGCCATCCTTCGCCGCCTCGGATCTGCTTCCCCTCCGCCGACATACAGCCATGGCAACACAGTCAACAATTTGGCCATGGGTTCGTCCAAGCCTGCACCCTCCAGAACATCGGTTTCCCCGGTAAAAACAAGAAGATCGGCGCGACATTTGGAGGTGACCACACCGGCAACCGAAGAAGGTACTCCTCTTCCCTTATTCGTGCAAATCTTACGTCTCTGCTTGAACGGTATTCATCCCACAGAAGACACTAGTTGACCGCTTCTACTTGATACTAGATGTTCCTAGTAACTCGCGATACACAATGTTTCTCCTCATATACTATTTCACCTTAGCTAGAGGTCCGTCGCCCCCCTGAATTTCAATTTCTGGCCAGTTGATTCCCAATTAGCGGAAGCATTCCCCGGCGTAACAGGCGCTAGTACGACTAAGGGAGTCCTGGACTAGGGGGTGTCCGGACAGCCGGACTATCATCGTCAACCGGACTCCAAGACTATAAAGATACAAGATTGAAGACTTCGTCCCGTGTCCGGATGGGACTTTCCTTGGCGTGGAAGGCAAGCTTGGCGATACGGATATGTAGATCTCCTACCATTGTAACCGACTCTGTGTAACCCTAGCTCTCTCCGGTGTCTATATAAACCGGAGGGTTTTAGTCCGTAGGACAGACAACCATTACAACAATCATACCATAGGCTAGCTTCTAGGGTTTAGCCTCCTTGATCTCGTGGTAGATCCACTCTTGTACTACCCATATCATCAGTATCAATCAAGCAGGAGTAGGGTTTTACCTCCATCGAGAGGGCCCGAACCTGGGTAAAAACATCGTGTCCCTTGTCTCCTGTTACCATCCGCCTAGACGCACAGTTCGGGACCCCCTACCCGAGATCCGCCGGTTTTGACACCGACATTGGTGCTTTCATTGAGAGTTCCTCTGTGTCGTCACCGATAGGCTTGATGGCTTCTTCAATCAACAACAACGCCGTCCAGGGTGAGACTTTCCTCCCCGGACAGATCTTCGTGTTCGGCGGCTTTGCACTGCGGGCCAATTCACTTGGCCAGCTGGAGCAGATCGAAAGCTATGCCCCTGGCCATCAGGTCAGGTTTGGAAGCCTAAACTTCACGGCTGACATCCACGGAGACTTGATCTTCGACGGATTCGAGCCACAGCCGAGCATGCCGCGCTGTCACGATGGGCATGATTTAGCTCTGCCGCCGGACAGTGCCCTGGAGGCCGCACACGAGTCCGCTCTGACCCATAGTTCGGAGCAGACCGCGCAGATCGAGGACAGGTGGCTGGACACCGCCTCGGGAGCTGCAACTTCCACGGCGATGGAGCCGAATACTGACCTTGTCCCTTATAAAGCTCGTGACTCCGAGGCGCCGGACTCCTTGCCGGACTCCCAACCTCCTGCGCCCCTGCCAATAGAATCCGATTGGGCGCCGATCATGGAGTTCACCGCCGCGAACATCTTTCAGCACTCACCCTTTGGTGACATCCTAAATTCGCTAAAGCATCTCTCGTTATCAGGAGAACCCTGGCCGGACTGCGGTCAGGATGGTTGGGACGCGGACGACGAAGAAATTCAAAGCCCACCCACCACCCACTTTATAGCCACTGTCGACGATCTAACTGACATGCTAGACTACGACTCCGAAGACATCGACGGTATGGACGACGATGCCGGAGACGATCAAGAACCAGCGCCTACAGGGCACTGGAAGACCACCTCGTCATACAACATATACATGGTGGACACCCCAAAAGATGGGGACGGCGAAGAAACAGCGGAGGCAGATTCTTCTAAGAAATAGCCCAAGCGCCGACGTCAGCGGCGCCGCTCTAAATCCCGCCACAGTAAGAATGGAGATTCCGGCACCAAAGATAATAACACTCCAGAGAGTGCCGAAGACAACCCCCTCCAGCAAGATTCAGCACAGGAGGACGGGGAAGCTAGCCCTCGAAAGAGAGCGGCAGACGAGGAGGATGAAAACTACATGCCTCCCTCTGGAGACGAGGCAAGCCTCAATGACGACGAATTCATCGTGCCAGAGGATCCCGTCGAACAAGAGCGTTTTAAACGCAGGCTTATCGCCACGGCAAATAGCCTAAAGAAAAAGCAGCAACAGCTCCAAGCTGATCAAGACCTGTTGGCCGATAGATGGACCGAGGTCCTCGCGGCCGAAGAGTATGAACTCGAACGCCCCTCCAAGAGCTACCCAAAACGCAAGTTGCTCCCCCGACTAGAGGAGGAAGCATACAAACCTTCATCACCAGCGCACAGTACGGCAAACCGACCACCCCGTGGTCGCGATAGAGAGGCATCTAGGCCCTCCATCAGGACCGTACCCCGGCACCGCTTGAAAAGTACGAAGCCACGAGGGAATGCACCGGACTTGCGGGATATATTGGAGCACAAGGCAAGACAATCCAGATCTATCTACGGATCACGTGGGCGCCCCACGACCCACGACGACTACCGTCGCGCCGGATACAGCAACTCCGGCCGGGCCGAACACAGCAGACAACGCTCTCTTGAACTACGTCGTGATATTGCTCAATATAGAGGCGCCGCACACCCACTATGCTTCACTGACGAAGTAATGGATCATCAAATCCCTGAAGGGTTAAACCCGTGAACATTGAATCCTACGATGGCACAACAAACCCCGCGGTTTGGATCAAAGATTATCTCCTTCATATCCATATGGCCCGCGGCGACGATCTCCACGCCATCAAGTATCTCCCACTCAAGCTTAAAGGACCAGCTCGGCATTGGCTTAACAGCTTGCCCGCAGAGTCAATTGGGTGTTGGGAGGACCTGGAAGCCGCATTCCTCGACAACTTCCAGGGCACATATGTGCGACCACCAGACGCCGATGACCTAAGCCACATAATTCAGCAGCCAGACGAATCGGCCAGACAGTTCTGGACACGGTTCTTAACAAAGAAAAATCAAATCGTCGACTGTTCGGATGCAGAGGCCCTCGCAGCCTTCAAACATAACATCCGCGACGAGTGGCTGGCCCGGCACCTAGGACAGGAAAAGCCGAAATCCATGGCAGCCCTCACATCACTCATGACCCGCTTCTGTGCGGGAGAAGATAGCTGGCTAGCTCGCAGCAACAACCTCAGCAAAAATGCTGGCAGTCCGGATACTAAGGACCACAATGGCAGGTCGCGTCGAAACAAAAACAAACGCCGCGTTAACGGCGATACCAATGAGGATACGGCAGTCAACGCAGGATTCAGAGGCTCTAAACCCGGTCAGCGGAAGAAGCCATTCAAAAGAACTACTCCGGGTCCGTCCAATTTAGACCGAATACTCGACCGCTCTTGCCAGATACATGGCACCCCCGAAAAGCCAGCTAATCACACCAACAGAGATTGTTGGGTATTCAAGCAGGCAGGCAAGTTAATTGCCGAAAACAATGACAAGGGGCTGCACAGCGACGACAAGGAAGAGACCCGGCCGCCGAACAGTAGAGGACAGAAGGGTTTCCCCCCACAAGTGCGGACGGTAAACATTATATACGCAACCCATATACCCAAGAGGGAGCGGAAGCGTGCACTTAGGGACGTATATGCGATGGAGCCAGTCGCCCCAAAGTTCAATCCATGGTCCTCTTGCCCGATCACTTTCGATCGAAGGGACCACCCTACCAGTATCCGTCATGGCGGATTCGCCGCATTGGTTTTAGACCCAATCGTCGACGGATTTCACCTCACTAGAGTCCTGATGGACGGCGGCAGCAGCCTGAACCTGCTTTATCAGGATACAGTGCGCAAGATGGGCATAGACACCTCAAGGATTAAACCTACAAAGACGACCTTCAAAGGCGTCATACCAGGTGTTGAGGCCAATTGTACAGGCTCAGTCACACTGGAAGTGGTCTTCGGATCCCCGGATAATTTCCGAAGCGAGGAGTTAATCTCCGACATAGTCCCGTTCCGCAGCGGCTATCACGCTCTGCTCGGACGAACCGCGTTTGCAAAATTCAACGCGGTACCGCATTATGCATACCTTAAGCTCAAGATGCCAGGCCCTCGTGGAGTCATTAGGGTCAACAGAAATACTGAACGCTCCCTCCGAACGGAGGAACACACAGCGGCTCTCGCGGCAGAAGTACAGAGCAGCCTTTTAAGGCAATTTTCGAGTCCGGCCGTTAAACGACCGGACATGGCCAAATGCGCCCGGAGTAACATCAGTCAAGACCACCTGGCACATTCCAAGCACGCGTAGAAATGCGGCCCCAACCCCAGCCCTTGCATGATTGCAAGACCAGCTCTTCGCGTACATCACTACGCTCTGGAGATACCATGGGCATAGGGGGAGGGGCACGACCACGACAGGCCCAGAGTGCGGCTTAACCACACTAGGGGCTCCCAAGTGTGTCACTCTTTTTTCTTCCTTTTTTTATTTTTCCACAGGACTCCGTTCACCAGAGGCCCTGTCCGGCAGTAGATTTGCCGAACTCACGATGCAACAGCCAGGGAGGGACAAAGGCTATGACGAACACTCAGCTGGTCTCCATTATGAGCATTAAATTTGTTAAATACACCAGTCCGCAGCCCACCCCTGGAGGGGGACATGTTTAATTAGTCCAATCCCTTGCTTACCGCACTATTTGTATCATCCTGCACTCATAGCAGAATTCCTTGAATAAACAATGCAACACTTTTTGCCTATAATTGCATTCCTTTTTTTACATATATGTTCATTAATGACATCTTGCACCCGTACATTTTGGTACGGCAGAATACACCAAGGGCTTGTGTTCCCCACATTATGGTGTGATAAGTTCGAACACTTTCACAAGTGCGGCACCCCGAACTTATAGCATTATATGCATTGGCTCCGAATCATGTCTTGGGTCAATAGTTGGGTTTGCCCAGCTCCCATGTTTTGGTACCTTACGTTCCGTTCTGTCGGCTAAGGTAGCACTGGGAGAACCACTGCGATTGCACCCCGGTTGAGCTGGGCGAGCGCCTCAGTGGAGAAAGCTAAAACTGACTGTCATGATAAGGCGAGAGACTGGTCGCTGTTCGAGAGGTCTTTTCGAGTCCCTAAAGACTTATGCCGCTTCGAGCGAGGAACCGGCTGTGTCCGGCCCAGGCGTGGATAGCGCCCCAAACTCGGTCTTCCGAATACTAGGGGCTTCGCCGAAATTTAAAATTATAGAATTCTATGGCTAAGTGAGAGTGTTCAAGCATTATAAGTCCGGTTGCCTTGTTCGTTGTGTTGAGCGCCTCCCTAGATGGACCAAAAAATGGGAACAAGAGTGCTCAAGTTTATCCCGAACACCCCAGCACTCGTGGCATGGGGGCTGAAGCCGACGACTTGCCATCTCTCAGATTTTATAAATGGCCCCACAGAAGGTAATATTTTAAATCAATAAGCGTTGCTTAGCGCATATGAACAAAGTTTTCAGCACACAGGATAACACATTGCGAGTTTACTCAATAATTACATCTTTGGGGCACTCATCCGCAATCTTGCGGGCACCCTTCAGGACACTCTTATAGTACATCTCGGGCGTACGATACTCCTTGCCCGCTGGCGGCACATCCGTGATAAGCCTCTCCGCATCCAGCCTGCCCCAATGCACCTTTGCGCGGGCAAGGGCCCGACGGCACCTTCAATGCAGGCGGAGCGCTTGATGACTTCCACCCAGGGGCACGCATCCACCAGCCGCCGCACGAGGCCGAAGTAGCTCCCAGGCATGGCCTCTCCAGGCCACAGCCGGACTATGAGGCCCTTCATGGCCTGCTCGGCTACCTTGTGGAGCTCGACCAGCTGCTTCAGCTGGTCGCTAGGGGGCACCGGATGACCGGCCTCAGAGTACTAAGACCAGAAGACCTTCTCCATTGAGCTCCCCTCCTCGGCCCGGTAGAATGCGGCGGCATCAGACACGCTGCGAGGCAAATCTGCAAACGCCCCTGGAGAGCTCCGAATTCGGGTAAGTAACAGGTAATTTACATTCACATGCTTGCTTTGCATGAAAAATGCCTTACCCGCCGCTATTTTCTTCACCTCCTCAATCTCCTGGAGGACCTTATGGGCCTCGGCCTTAGCGGCTTTGGCACTTTCAAGAACCAAGGCAAGCTCGGACTCTCGAGTCTTCGAGTCGCGCTCCAAACTCTCATGCTTTTCCATGAGAGCATGGAGCTCTTGCCGCACCTCCGCCACCCGCGCCTCCTGCTTCTCTCGCTTTGCTCATTTCGCGGCCGCATTGCGTTCGGCCGTGGACACGGCCTCCTTCAGGGTTGCCACCTCGTTCGTGGCCCCTGCAGTACCCACGTTATCCTTGTTATTTCTATTGCAACCAAAATCCTTTTCTGTAAGGTACAAATTTAAAATTGGTATTACTCACCTTCTTTGTCCTCGAGCTGCTTCTTGGCAAGGCCGAGCTCTTGCTCGGACCGCTCGAGGTCCTGCTTCAAAGCACCGACCTCCGCAGTTAGTGCGGCAGAGGTCAGCAGCGCAGCCTGCAAACCCATATTGACATAATTTTTAGCACACCTGCGTATATATTTTTTAGATCCTCAGTCCGGTTTTTCTTTCCGAACACCGAACCGAGCATCAGGGGCTACTGTCTATGCGGTATTACATTACATATTTTAAACTTCTTACCTCAAAGCCTGTTAGAAGGCTACTGCAGGCTTCGGTCAGCCCGCTCTTGGCGAGCTGAACCTTCTGAATCACTGCACTCATGATAGTGCGGTGTTCTTCCTTGATGGAAGCGCCGTTAAGCGCCTCCAACAAGTTGTCCGGCGCCTCTAGTTGGACGGAGGCTGCCGGCGTCACGGTCTTGCCCTTCTTATGAAGGGGCCGCCTGCCGGACTCCGGAACCACTGCGGGTTCCGGCATGGAGTCCGGCGCAAAGTCCGGGAGGCTGCCTTGCGGCACCTCCGGAGCCTCCTCCTGATGGGTCCCCTCCTGGGATCCCACCTCGACGTCATCAGCATCACGAGGGGTGGAGGCGGTCGGAATGGAATCCGCGTCCGACGGAGCCAAGGACCCGCTCAATGAAGCGGGAAGATCATCATCGGCCGGACTACAGGCAGTGTGCGGCATTAGAAGGACACTATGTGACACAAAAAGAGAAATTATAAATCATTCAGGAATCCGGATACTTACGATCTTGCCGGAGGCCTGGCCCTTGAGGGCCACTCTTTGTCGCCAACGTTAGCGTTGGCGGAGCTGTCCGGGGGAAGGGTCCTTCCCCTCTTGGACCCTTCGGCCTCCCCCGTTGGGGAAGCCTTCCTTTTCCTCTCTCCCCCCTCCTAGGGAGAGTCCTCCTTATCCTCCTCGTCTTCGGGGGAGGAGTCCGCCTCGGAGCCATCGGATGATGAGTCCGATATCACCTGGCGCCGGGAACTTCTTTGAGTTCTCGTGGCCTTCTTCTTGGCCTTCTTCTCCGGCACCACATAAAGTGCCGGGACTAGCAGCCCCGTTAAATGGGCGTCCGCTGGGTCTTCGGGAAGGGGAGCCAGACAGTCTACCTGTCCGGACGTTCTCTGCCAGTCCTGTCAAAGGCATTGGGAGTTTTAAATCCCACATAGAACTAAAACTATGAAAGAAAATAAGTGTCCCATAGAGGATAGCAAAGCTTACCTCGCCGGCCGGGCGCTTGGTGCTGAATCCGCGGTCTTCCGTCGCGGATGCGGGGGCTTCTCCGCCCTTGAACAGCACCCTCCAGGCAGCTTCGTACGTCGTGTTGAAGAGCCCGCTCAGGGTCCGGTGCTGTGCCGGATCGAACTCCCACAAATTGAAGGCCCGCTGTTGGCAGGGGAGAATCCGGTGGACGAGCATGACCTGGATCACATTGACAAGCCTAAGCTTCTTGTTTACCAAGGTCTGGAGACAGGACTGGAGTCCTGTCAGCTCCTCCGAACTGCCCCATAGCAAGCCCTTCTCTTTCCAGGAGGTGAGCTGCATAGGGATACCAGATTTGAACTCGGGGGCCGCTGCCCATTTAGGGTCACGCGGCTCGGTGATGTAGAACCACCCCGATTGCCATTCCTTGATGGACTCCACTAAGGCCCCCTCGAGCCAGGTGACGTTGGGCATTTTGCCCACCATGGCGCCTCCGCACTCCGCTTGAGCGCCCTTCACCACCTTCGGCTTGACATTGAAGGTCTTGAGCCACAAGCTGAAGTGAGGCCGGATGCAGAGGAAGGCCTCGCACACGACGATAAACGCCGAGATGTTGAGGATGAAGTTTGGCGCCAGATCGTGGAAGTCCAGGCCGTAGTAGTACATGAGCCCCCGGACGAAGGGATGAAGTGGGAAGCCCAGTCCGCGGAGGAAGTGGGGAAGGAATACGACCCTCTCATGGGGCCTGGGGGTGGGGATGAGCTGCCCCTCGTCGGGCAGCCGATGCGCGATGTCGCTGGAAAGGTATCCGGCGCCGCGCAGCTTTTCGATGTGCTCCTCTGTAACGGAGGAGGCCAACCACTTGCCTCTCGCTCCAGACATGACTGGAGGAGGTTGAGACGAGATGTGCAGACTTGGGCGCTGGAGCTCGAGTGCGCGGAGATGGATAAGCAAAGGACGAAGAAGGCGTAGGTGAAAGGTGGATCCTTATCCCCTTATATATAGGTGGACGAAGACTATGCGTCCCCACCGGCCTTATAAAACTCGCTTATCTCCCAGGCGCCACCATCAATGGCGTGGTTGGGTTACCCACGTCCGTATTGATGAGAATCCCGGAATAAGGGGAACACGATCTCTGCTTTGACAAGACGTGCCAAGGAAACCGCTTCGCTAAACGCGCTGAGGTGGTATAATAAAAAATGATTCAAGTAAAGGCTTGGTGGTGGTATGACGTCATGCCACAAAATACGTCAGTAGATTCAACTTGTGTACATATTATTCTCTCTACGGTGGAATGTGGAATTTATTTTGCAGAGCCGGACACTATCCTGGTGTTCACAATCTTCTATGAATTATTCGGAGGAGAAACCTGCCTTGCAATGCCGAACAATATGCGCGCTGGACTCATCGTCATTGAAGCCTCGTTCAGGGGCTACTGAGGGAGTCCTGGACTAGGGGGTGTCCGGACAGCCGGACTATCATCGTCGGCCGAACTCCAAGACTATGAAGATACAAGATTGAAGACTTCGTCCCGTGTCTGGATGGGACTTTCCTTAGCGTGGAAGGCAAGCTTGGCGATACGGATATGTAGATCTCCTACCATTGTAACCGACTCTGTGTAACCCTAGCCCTCTCCGGTGTCTATATAAACCGGAGGGTTTTAGTCCGTAGGACAGACAACCATTACAACAATCATACCATAGGCTAGCTTCTAGGGTTTAGCCTCCTTGATCTCGTGGTAGATCCACTCTTGTACTACCCATATCATCAGTATCAATCAAGCAGGAGTAGGGTTTTACCTCCATCGAGAGGGCCCGAACCTGGGTAAAAACATCGTGTCCCTTGTCTCCTGTTACCATCCGCCTAGACGCACAGTTCAGGACCCCCTACCCGAGATCCATCGGTTTTGACACCGACAACGACTATTACGTCGGGGAAGCAGCGCCTTGGTGTTTATCTTAGGGGCATCTGTGGCCTAGAGCTACTGGCGCCCGATCTGGAGGTTGGCCGGGATTAAAGGGATGGCTTGGGGGCGCTGCCAAGCACGGCGGTGGTGTGAGGTCGATGGGAGGGCGGGGCGGCGGAGGCACGGGTCTGGGCCGGTGGTCGCTGGTGGTTCGTGAAAGATTGTTAACAGTGACTGGCGGGAGGTAGACGAAGGCCATCTGCCAGTTCCTTATAGATCGGACAGTTCATCTAAAAAAATCAACTGACCTATTTATTTTCAGTCGACTGTTATCTTAGATATGACCACATGTGGTGGTGTGCTGGAGGAGTACCTGCATTTCCTGTGCTCATATATTACAAAATCATACGGAGTAGAATCTAATTTTGTTTGCCATGCAATGTTGTAGAGCTATCATATGTCTCCTGTCATTTATTTTTAAGCCACCTGCTATCTGCTACTTTTACAGTGCACTAGTTCTGCACACACTTCACCCATACTCTCACTATTGTGTTTTTATGCAAGGGTATTTCAGACTCTCCTACCGAAAGAGAAGCAGCAAAGAAAAGAGAGAAGTCGCTCTAGCTTGGTATACGGGTAGGCAAGACACGTTACAACGCTATAAAGGGTGCAGTGTCAGCAGATGGAGATGGTAAACGTAGCTCTGTAGTTGATGACCTCGCTCGCAATGAACCACCATCCCAGGTGCTTGCTTTAACTTCGCGGTGTCGTATGTGGTTGCATGTTGGTGTCTAGCTTGTATTCGAAAGGCCGAAGTCGGTCTTTATTAAGATAAGAAAAGATATTTTTTACATGAACCACCATCCTGTGAGCACCAGAAGACAAATAGCTAGTCAGGGCACTGGCCGAGCCAGTGACAAGCCCAGCAAAGACAGGCATCACCTGGAAGCCAACTAAAAAGCCGCGATGGTGGCGAAGCAGCCCGCCTCCCACCAGGCTCTCAGGTCCTAGATGATCATGTTCACCACTCCTGTCGGATGTCTAGCCTGTATTGCTTCCAATTTGGTTAAATTGCATCTGCTTAGCTTACACATTATACCTTTGAATATGACATGCCTTTCTATTTTTGGTACATACTAGTACATCTGTGTATTAACCATGTTCTTACATCAAACTAATGTTCTTGTGTATCCCTCATCAATCACTTATGATGAGGCAGGAAGGCAAGGAGACTACTCCTCATTTAAAGAAGGCAGCGTCAGCCTCCCGACATGATTCTCAAGAAACAGAAATGCTAGATGAAGATAGTGAACATAGCTCTGTAGTTGATTACAGCATTTCCCCTACACTAGCATTGCAGGTGCTTGCTCTAACTTGGCAACGTGATATGTGGTTGCATGTTGCATATGGTGTCTAGATTGTAATTCTTCCAATCTGGTTAAACTGCATGTGCTAGTCTGCTTAGCTTATACTCCTGTAAATGTGACACTATACCTGTTAATGTGACATGCCTTCCTATATTTAGTACATAGTACATCTGTCTATTAAGCATGTCCTTACATAAAACTATTGTTTTTTTGTATCCCGCATCAATCAATATGACGAGACACCTTTAGTATATGCAGTGCGATATTAGTTGCATCTTTCATATGATTTATAGCATGCGCTGCTTCTAATTTGTTGAAATTCCATTTATGATGGGACACTTTTAACTTGGCAGTCATATTGGTTGCATCTTTCATGTGGTGTCTAGCTTGCATTGCTTCTTATTTGCTGGAATGGTTTCTGCTTCGTTTACACAAACAGTTGTGAACATGCCATGCCGTCCTGTTTTTCGTACATATTCCATCCTGGTATCATGTGTTTGCCTTACATCAAAGTAGTGATTGTCAGTATCATGCATGAATGAGTTCTGAAGAGAGAATTTTATTGCTTTTTCTTGTCGGTTTTACTTGACAATTCAAAATCAATAAAGCGGAAGGAAGTTAGCAAGTCAGCGGATAAAGGTGCTCCTTCCAAACGGAGGGCCTCTACAGTTTCTACTCCTCCACACCCCCAAGATGATTTCCAAGACAACACATGCATAGACACTCAACAAAGCTGTGTTTATGATGAGCACGTCTCCCCTAGTGCAGCATCACTGGTGCTCCCTCTAACTTGGCACTGTTATATGTGGTTGCATGTTATGTGTGATGACTAGCTTGTATTGCTTCTAATTTTGTTGAATTCCATCTGCTTACTTTACACATTATACTTGAATAAGACACGTGTTCCTGTTTCTAGAACATACAATATCTGTCTACCACACCATGTTCTTACATCAAATTACTACTGTTGTGTAACCTGCAACAATCACTTATCATAAGACACGTTTGACTTCGGAGTGTGATATAGGTTACATCTCACATTCTTTTCTAGCTTGTACTACTAATTTGTTGAAATGGCACTTATGACGAGACAATTTTAACTTGGTAGAGTGATATTATTTGCATCTTTCATATGGTGTCTAGCTTTCATTGCTTCTAATTTGTTGAAATGCCTTCTCCTTAGTTTACACATCGTAAGATGCGAATATGCAATGCTGTGAATATGCAATGGCACTAATGACGAGAGACCTGTAACATGGTAGTGTGATGTTGTTTGCATCTTGCATATGATTTATTTCTTATACTACTTCACATTTGTTTAAACGCCATTTATGCTGAGACACTGTTAACTTGGCAGAGCAATATTTGTAGCATCTTTCATATGGTGTCTACCTTCCATTGCATTGCTTCTAATTTGGTGAAATGTCTTCTTCTTAGTTTACACATCATAGTTCTGGTTATCTCTTCCGTCCTGTTTTTCATACATATTACATCCTCCTATCATGTGGTTGTCTAACATCAAAGTTTTTTTCGTCTGCATCACGCATCAATTTGTTCTGAAGAACTAAATTTTGTTCGTTTTTCTTGTCGGCTTGACTTAACATGGCACAGAGAAAGAGGAAGAAACAGAGAATGGCAGGGAATGAGAAGCGAATGAATCCTGCAGATTCTGCTGGTACTGATGGTGCAATAGAAGGTGAAAGTCCAACAGAAAATTCTAGAAACACGGCATCCCATGCTACACGAACTGCAAAAAAAGCCAAACAGAAACAAATAGCTGCCACCAAACAAGCAGAGACAGCCCTAGTTCTTGCAACACCTACCACAGTACTACCAGCTGCACGACATACTCGTGTGTCAACTGAGCTAGCAGCACGTTCCCAATCTCCCTTGCCACCTGACACTACTTCCCAAGCACTCTTGACACAAGACAAGTTGGCAATATCAGATGAACCTTGTGAGCTTCAACAGCAAGAAGGTAGTTGCTGGAGTCAAGTTACAGTTGCATGCTTCTTTATATGTAGTCTCACAGTTTGATGTACACTAACACTTCCTATGTTTGTTGTTGGACTAGCACCTAGGCGCAAGAGGAAACAAACATCATGGATAATGCTCGATAGGTTAACTAAATCTAGAGGAGGAAGAATGGAGATCCGTTTTGAGGTAGGTTTAAAAAGGCCACGTGATGCTACAGAGTCAGCCAAGTTAGTATCAGAGGCAGCGGGTGCCGTTAGGTGTCATGTACGTATCCTCCCAACATGGATTCAGTACAGGAATGACAAAGACGAAACCCAGTTCAACACCTTCCTCGACCATTTATCTGTAAGTATGGTTATGTATGGAAACTAGTAATATCATCTTGCTCTGTCCCATACTTTCTAGGTTGCTGATAATGAGACTCCCATAATTTTCAACAGATGAGGTTCAAGTTGGATAGCCAAGATGATGCAACCAGACAAGCTTGCACCCATGTTTTCAAGTCTGCTCTGCGACAGTATCAGTATAACTTGAGGAAAACTCACTTTGAAGGCAAGGCTAATAGTGAACTTTCCCAAACATCTCCAGTGGAAAATATATCGGATGAAGACTGGAGGGGCCTTGTTAAACACTGGTCTGATCCGAAGTATCAGGTACATTATATATATGTGATCAGATCACATGTTGAAGTCCTATTGATGCATGTGCCACACAAATCTATCTTCTTGTAGGTGAATTGTTCAAAGAACAAGGCCAACCATACGAAAGTGAAATTCCAACAGACGACAGGATCTCGTAGCTATATTGCACACTGCGAGGCTCTTGTAATTAGCTGCTGTTTCACTCTTTTCGCTGTACCATATTATCAGATCTATATTGACTTGTTCGAAATGCAGAGGAATGCCCGCAAGGACCAAAAAGTACCTGAACCAAATGCTGTGGAAATCTTCAAGGACTGTCACACCAGCAAGAAGAAGGGCATGACTACACCAGTCAAAGCCGCTGTTGCAAGTCCTTAATCCTCATGCCTTTTAACTACTACTTACTCTGACTTGTGCCTTGAACTGCATGGTTTGCAGCCAATGTCTATTACTCTTTTCAATTTTATACACAATTGTCTTAGCGTATCATTGCACCTTACAAGGTTTAAAAGGGAGGAGTGATGTTCCTTTGATCTTGACCCTTAATCTAGTTCCATGCTGGACTTGCCCACACAACGTTACAATTGCATGTTTGTCTGTTCTCAGTTGTTTTGTGATATGAATGATGTCATACTATGCTTACCGTATTATAAACTTCGTCTCGTTATCCTTAGCCTTCAATACAATGTGAAGAAATAGACAATACATTAGCGATGGTACATGGTCATATGTTTGGAACCTGGTTTTATTATGTACTTTGCAATAAAATACAACTAATATTTTACATGGGTTCACCAGAATAAGTTCTGTATATAGACCAAAGCTATTTTGTTTGGTTTTGCTGCCTCCTTAATATCTTCTGTTCTGGTACTACTAATGTAAAACCTCAACTTTTTAGCGAGCTATGGAAAAAATGGTGGAACCGCCACCTTCTGAAGGTGGCGAGGCAACTATAACCGCAATGTCAGCTCTTGCTGCAGTGGGTCAGTACCTGTCCACTAACAGTGCCAAAAGCACATTCCTGCGTAATACTGGGTTGGTTGTTAAGGCAATATCGTCCAAACTGCCTCATGTTCAAGATATGCAAGCTCAAAGCAATGTTGTATCTGTGCTCCAGACACAAGTCCATTCCCTAACAAAGGCCCTTTGTGAAACAAGGAGAAACATTGCTCAATGTCGTCCAGATATGCATGGTTTTGAAACCAGACTATCAGACTATGTTGTTCAGGAGCCTAGGGGAAATGAAGGCGAGGGTTATGGTGTTCCATCGGACAATACAGCATGAAAACATAACAGTCAGGTCGAATGAACCGAGCTTCTGAACTTCTGGTGGTGCATTTATCTGCTAGACTGTTAAGTTTTATGCCAACCTTCCTTTTGTTATATAGTTGTAATTTGTTTTGGTGCGATACAAAATTTATTCTTAACGTGCAGCCACCGGCTGAAGAAAACAGCAAGCCATTTTTGTATAGTGTAGGGTGTTCCCTATATTTGCACTGGCGATCTTTGATGCCAAGTGGATGTAATCTGTGCAATCGCCTTAATAGCCTAGCGTTAGTTTGGGCCTTATTTATTTCCTAGTCTTCTTTTCCCTGGTTTGCTAGTGGCCGCAACTACCCATGGGCCATATACGGGCCGTAGGATCCATTGGTCTCCTACGGGCCATCGATAAATGGGCCTGTAATCGGTGGGCCTTGGGCCATCGATAAATGGGCCTAGGGCCGTCGGATAAATGGGTCTACATGGGCCGTAATCGGGCGTAATTGGTATCGGCCCAGCACGGTAACGGGCCGTTAACAGGCCGTAGGACTGCAAAAGCTTAATTCTGCCATAGGCATAACGGGTCGTTAACGGGCCAGAATATAGGACGGGCTGGCCAGAAACAGGCTGACTCTTGCCATGGGCCAAATTTGGCCCATTAGGCTAACAGGCCTGTAACAGGCCGACTCTTGCCATGGGCCGAATTTGGCCCATTTGGGGAACATGCCAGTAACGGGTCGACTCTTGCCATGGGCCGAATTTGGCCCATTAGGGGAACATGCCGGTAACGGGCCGGAAGTAATCGAGGGCCGAAAAGGAGCCCAAGAACGTATGGGCCGTCAATAGGCCAAAAGCTAACACGGGCTGGAAACGGCCCATGTAAATCACGGGCCGTTAACGGGTACAAAGAAAATTACTATTCATTATGGGCTAGAGTCACCGTGGGCCTGTAAACGGCCGAAAGATACGAAGGCCTCATATGGGCCGAAAGATGTCGTGGGCCATACATGGGCCGAAGGTGAAATGGGCTGGTGTTATATTCGACGGGCCACATGACGTTGTTGGGCTGATTTCCTTTAGTGCCTAACGGGCCGTAAAATGGGCTATTTGCGAAGAGATCGTGTTAGCAGGCTTTTCATGGGCCAGCCTATTAACTTTTGACCAAGTCAAACGGGCCGGCTTTGTAAGCTAAATGGGCCAGTGGTGGGGCATGGCACGTGTCAACATATCATAGGCGCCTATCTGACCCACTGACGAGCTAACACGTGTTTCGTCCGGCCAATAAGAATTTTACACGTGGAAATTTCCCATTGGTCGGGGCTGTTAACGGGTTATCGGATCCAAAACCCGACCCGATAGCTTAATGGCGTTCCGTTACGGTGGATGCCATGTGTCGGTCACCCTTGACGAAAGTACTTCTGTGACGCACGATTTATCGTCATGGAAGTGGACACTTCCGTGATGATAATTTTGGTAATGTCATGGAACACTTCTACGACAGCACGGGTATGACTATCTTGATTCTGTCATAAATTTGTCATGGATGTACATGCATGACAAAAAGCGCGACCTACTGTGACAAACACGTATCATCACGGAAGTGTATTTTTTTGTAGTGTTGCGAGTTATCACTATGTACTCCGCTTCACATGTAGATCCCGCCACGACGCTTTGTTTAGAACTGCACCAACAGACAGCTCCATCATTCAATATTAACACATATCAGGTTTGCGATTTAGAATCGTCCAGATCAGTGTCAAAGCTTGCATCGACATAACCATTTACGACTAGCTCTTTGTCACCTCCATAAACGAGAAACATATCCTTAGTCCTTTTCAGGTATTTCAGGATGTTCTTGACCGCTGTCCAGTGATCCACTCCTAGATTACTTTGGTACCTCCCTGCTAAACTAATAGCAAGGCACACATCAGGTCTGGTACACAACATTGCATACATGATAGAGCATATGGCTGAAGCATAGGGAACTTCTTTCATTTTCTCTCTATCTTCTGCAGTGGTCGGGCATTGGGTCTGACTCAATTTCACACCTTGTATTACAGGCAAGAACCCTTTCTTTGCTTGATCCATTTTGAACTTTTTCAAAACTTTATCAAGGTATGTACTTTGTGAAAGTCCAATTAAGCATCTTGATCTATCTCTATAGATCTTGATGCCCAATATATAAGCAGCTTCACCGAGGTCTTTCATTGAAAAACTTTTATTCAAGTATCCTTTTATGCTGTACAGAAATTATATATCATTTCCAATCAATAATATGTCGTCCACATATAATATTAGAAATGCTACAGAGCTCCCACTCACTTTCTTGTAAATACAGGCTTCTCCAAAAGTCTATATAAAACCATATGCTTTGATCACACTATCAAAGCGTTTATTCCAACTCCGAGAGGCTTGCACCAGTCCATAAATGGATCGCTAGAGCTTGCACACTTTGTTAGCATCCTTTGGATCGACAAAACCTTCTGGTTGCATCATATACAACTCTTCTTCCAGTAATCCATTCAGGAATGCAGTTTTGACATCCATTTGCCAAATTTCATAATCATAAAATGCAGCAATTGCTAACATGATTCGGACAGACTTAAGCATCGCTACGGGTGAGAAAGTCTCATCGTAGTCAACCCCTTGAACTTGTCGAAAACCTTTTGCAACAAGTCGAGCTTTGTGGACAGTAACATTACCATCAACGTCAGTCTTCTTCTTGAAGATCCATTTATTCTCGATGACTTGCCGATCATCGAGCAAGTCAACCAAAGTCCATACTTTGTTCTCATACATGGATCCCATCTCCGATTTCATGGCCTCAAGCCATTTTGCGGAATCTGGGCTCATCATTGCTTCCTAATAGTTCATAGGTTCGCGATGGTCAAGTAACATGACCTCCAGAATAGGATTACCGTACCACTCTGGTGCGGATCTTACTCTGGTTGACCTACGAGGTTCGGTAGTAACTTGATCTAAAATTTCATGACCAACATTATTAGCTTCCTCAATAATTGGTGTAGTCATCACATGAACCGGTTTATGTGATGAACTATTTTCCAATAAAGGAACAGGTACAGTTACCTCATCAAGTTCTACTTTCCTCCCACTCACTTCTTTCGAGAGAAACTCCTTCTCTAGAAAGGATCCATTCTTGGCAACGAATGTCTTGCCTTCGGATCTGTGATAGAAGGTGTACCCAACAGTTTCCTTTGGGTATCCTATGAAGACACATTTCTCAGATTTGGGTTCGAGCTTATCAGATTGAAGCTTTTTCACATAAGCATCGCAGCCCCAAACTTTAAGAAACGACAACTTTGGTTTCTTGCCAAACCACAGTTCATAAGGCGTCATCTCAACGGATTTTGATGGTGCCCTATTTAATGTGAATGCAGCCATCTCTAAAGCATAACCCCAAAATGATAGCAGTAAATCAGTAAGAGACATCATAGATTGCACCATATCTAGTAAAGTACGATTACGACGTTCGGACACACCATTACACTATGGTGTTCCAGGTGGCGTGAGTTGCGAAACTATTCCGCATTGTTTCAAATGTAGAACAAACTCGTAACTCAAATATTCTCCTCCACGATCAGATCGTAGAAACTTTATTTTCTTGTTACGATGATTTTCAACTTCACTCTGAAATTCTTTGAACTTTTCAAATATTTCAGACTTATGTTTCATTAAGTAGATATACCCATATCTGCTCAAATCATCTGTGAAGGTGAGAAAATAACGATACCCGCCGCGAGCCTCAACATTCATTGGACCACATACATCAGTATGTATGATCTCCAACAAATCAGTTGCTCGCTCCATAGTTCCGGAGAACAGCGTTTTAGTCATCTTGCCCATGAGGCATGGTTTGCAAGTACCAAGTGATTCATAATAAAGTGATTCCAAAAGTCCATCAGTATGGAGTTTCTTCAAGCGCTTTACACCAATATGACCCAAACGGCAGTGCCACAAATAAGTTGCACTATCATTATCAACTCTGCATATTTTGGCTTCAACATTATGAATATGTGTATCATTACTATCGAGATTCATCAAAAATAGACCACTCTTTAAGGGTGCATGACCATAAAAGATATTACTCATATAAATAGAACAACCATTATTCTCAGATTTAAATGAATAACCATCTCGCATCAAACAAGATCCAGATATAATGTTCATGCTCAACGCTGGCACCAAATAACAATTATTTAGGTCTAAAACTAATCCCGAAGGTAGATGTAGAGGTAGCATGCCGACAGCGATCACATCGACTTTGGAACCATTTCCCACGCGCATCGTCACCTCGTCCTTAGCCAGTGTCCGCTTAATCCGTAGTCCCTGTTTCGAGTTGCAAATATTAGCAACAGAACCAGTATCAAATACACAGGTGCTACTGCGAGCTCTGGTAAGGTACACATCAATAACATGTATATCACATATACCTTTGTTCACCTTGCCATCCTTCTTGTCCGCCAAATACTTGGGGCGGTTCCGCTTCCAGTGACCAGTCTGCTTGCAGTAGAAGCACTCAGTCTCAGGCTTAGGTCCACACTTGGGTTTCTTCTCTTGTGCAACAATTTGTTTGCCGTTCTTCTTGAATTTCCCCTTCTTCTTCCCTTTGCCCTTTTTCTTGAAACTGGTGGTCTTATTGACCATCAACACTTGATGCTCCTTCTTGATTTCTACCTCCGCAGCCTTTAGCATTGCGAAGAGCTCGGGAATTGTCTTGTTCATCCCTTGCATATTATAGTTCATCACGAAGCTCTTGTAGCTTGGTGGCAGTGATTGAAGAATTCTATCAATGACACTATCATCCGGAAGATTAACTCCCAGTTGAATCAAGTGATTGCAATACCCAGACATTTTGAGTATATGTTCACTGACAGAACCATTCTCCTCCATCTTGTAGCTATAGAACTTATTGGAGACTTCATATCTCTCAATCCGGGCATTTGCTTGAAATATTAACTTCAACTCCTGGAACATCTCATATGCTCCATGACGTTCAAAATGTCGTTGAAGTCCCGGTTCTAAGCCGTAAAGCATGGCACACTGAACTATCGAGTAGTCATCAGCTTTGCTCTGCCAGACGTTCTTAACGTCGTCAGTTGCATCTGCAGCAGGCCTGGCACCTAGCGGTGCTTCCAGGACGTAATTCTTCTGTGCAGCAATGAGGATAATCCTCAAGTTACGGACCCAGACCGTGTAATTGCTACCATCATCTTTCAACTTTGCTTTCTCAAGGAACGCATTAAAATTTAACGGAACAACAGTATGGGCCATCTATCTACAACAAACATAGACAAGCAAAATACTATCAGGTACTAAGTTCATGATAAATTTAAGTTCAATTAATTATATTACTTAAGAACTCCCACTTAGATAGACATCCCTCTAATCATCTAAGTGATCACGTGACCCAAATCAACTAAACCATAACCGATCATCACGTGAAATGGAGTAGTTATCAATGGTGAACATCACTATGTTGATCATATCTACTATATGATTCACGCTCGACCTTTCGGTCTCAGTGTTCCGAGGCCATATCTGCATATGCTAGGCTCGTCAAGTTTAACCTGAGTATTCTGCGTGTGCAAAACTGGCTTGCACCCGTTGTAGATGGACATAGAGCTTATCACACCCGATCATCACGTGGTGTCTGGGCACGACGAACTTTGGCAACGGTGCATACTCAGTGAGAACACTTTTATCTTGAAATTTAGTGAGAGATCATCTTATAATGCTACCATCAATCAAAGCAAGATAAGATGCATAAAAGATAAACATCACATGCAATCAATATAAGTGATATGATATGGCCATCATCATCTTGTGCTTGTGATCTCCATCTCCGACGCACCATCATGATCACCATCATCACCGGCGCGACACCGCGATCTCCATCGTAGCATCGTTGTCGTCTCGCCAAATATTGCTTCTACGACTATCGCTACCGCTTAGTGATAAAGTAAAGCAATTACAGGGTGATTGCATTGCATACAATAAAGCGAAAACCATATGGCTCCTGCCAGTTGCCGATAACTCGGTTACAAAACATGATCATCTCATACAATAAAATATAGCATCACGTCTTGACCATATCACATCACAACATGCCCTGCAAAAACAAGTTAGACGTCCTCTACTTTGTTGTTGCAAGTTTTACGTGGCTGCTACGGGCTTAGCAAGAACTGTTCTTACCTACGCGTCAAAACCACAACGATAGTTCATCAAGTAAATGTTGTTTTAACCTTCTCAAGGACCGGGCATAGCCACACTTGGTTCAACTAAAGTTGGAGAAACTGACACCCGCCAGCCACCTGTGTGCAAAGCACGTCGGTAGAACCAGTCTCGCGTAAGCGTACGCGTAATGTCGGTCCGGGCCGCTTCATCCAACAATACCGCTGAACCAAAGTATGACATGCTGGTAAGCAGTATGACTTGTATCGCCCACAACTCACTTGTGTTCTACTCGTGCATATAACATCAATGCATAAAACCTGGCTCTTATGCCACTGTTGGGGAACGTAGTAATTTCAAAATTTTCCTACGCACACGCAAGATCATGGTGATGCATAGCAACGAGAGGGGAGAGTGTGTCCACGTACCCTCGTAGACTGAAAGCGGAAGCGTTAGCACAACGCGGTTGATGTAGTCGTACGTCTTCACGATCTGACCTATCAAGTACCGAATGCACGGCACCTCCGAGTTCAGCACAGGTTCAGCTTGATGACGTCCCTCGAACTTTGATCCAGCTGAGCTTTGACGGAGAGTTCCATCAGCACGACGGCGTGGTGACGATGATTATGTTCTACCGACGCAGGGCTTCGCCTAAGCACCGCTACGATATTATCGAGGTGGATTATGATGGAGGGGGGCACCGCACATGGCTAAGAGATCTCAAGGATCAATTGTTGTGTCTCAAGGGGGTGCCTCCCTCCCCGTATATAAAGGAGTGGAGGAGGGGGAGGGGTCCGGCCACCCTTTGGCGCGCCCCATGAGGAGTCCTACTCCCACCGGGAGTAGGACTCGCCCCCTTCCTTGTTGGAGTAGGAGAGGAGAGGGAAGGAGGGAGGGGGAAAGGAAAGGGGGGGCGCCCCCCTCCTTGCCCAATTCGGACTTGGGGGGGGGGGGGGGGGAACGGGCGCGCGGCTGCCCCTTGGCTGCCTCTCCTCTTCCACCACTTGGGCCCATGAGGCCCATTAACCTCCGGGGGGGTCCGGTAACCCCCCGGTACTCCTGTATATATCCGATAACCCCGGAACCATTCCGGTGTCCGAATATAGTCGTCCAATATATCAATCTTCATGTCTCGGCCATTTTGAGACTCCTCGTCATGTTCGTGATCACATCCGGGACTCCGAACTACCTTCGGTACATCAAAACACATAAACTCATAATATAACTGTCATCCAACTTTAAGCGTGCGGACCCTACGGGTTCGAGAACTATGTAGACATGACCGAGACACGTCTCCGGTCAATAACCAATAGCGGAACCTGGATGCTCATATTGGCTCCTACATATTCTATGAAGATCTTTATCGGTCAAACCGCATAACAACATACGTTGTTCCCTTTGTCATCGGTATGATACTTGCCCGAGATTCGATCGTCGGTATCTCAATACCTAGTTCAATCTCGTTACCGGCAAGTCTCATTACTCGTTATGTAATGCATCATCCCGTAACTAACTCATTAGCTACATTGCTTGTAAGGCTTATAGTGATGTGCATTACAGAGAGGGCCCAGAGATACCTCTCTGACAATCGGAGTGACAAATCCTAATCTCAAAATACGTCAACTCAACAAGTACCTTCGGAGACACTTGTAGAGCACATTTATAATCACCTAGTTACGTTGGGATGTTTGGTAGCACACAAAGTGTTCCTCCGGTAAACAGGAGTTACATAATCTCATAGTCATAGGAACATGTATAAGTCAGGAAGGAAGCAATAGCAACATACTAAACGATCAAGTGCTAAGCTAACGGAATGGGTCAAGTCAATCACATCATTCTCCTAATGATGTGATCCCGTTAATCAAATGACAAATCATGTCTATGGTTAGGAAACTTAACCATCTTTGATTCACGACCTAGTCAAGTAGAGGCATACTAGTGACACTCTGTTTGTCTATGTATTCACACATGTACTATGTTTCCGGGTAACACAATTCTAGCATGAATAATAAACATTTATCATGATATGAGGAAATAAATAATAACTTTATTATTGCCTCTAGGGCATATTTCCTTCAGGATGGTCGATAAGTGTGGACGATGGAACTGGGACCGGCATTGTCACAACTTTGGGGTTGGGAGGATGAGCCAGGGAGCGGGCCACTTCAATCGAGGACGCGGGCACTTCATGTGGAACCATGAGGATACTAAGAAGGGAGAAAATTCTTCCTCCGACGCCGTTGCCGACTTAGCAGTGATAGATCGCTAGGAGGCGGCTGCCAAAGCTCAAGATGGTGGCATCAATTCCAATAATAAATTAACCGCATGCCTGTCAAGTCGGCTCCTTGATACGTCTCCAACGTATCTATAATTTATGATTGCTCCATGCTATATTATCTACTGTTTTAGGCAATATTGGGCTTTATTATACACTTCTATATTATTTTTGGGACTAACCTATTAACCGGAGGCCCAGCTCAGATTTGCTGTTTTATGCCTATTTCAGTGTTTCGAGGAAAAGGAATATCAGACGGAGTCAAAACGGAATGAAATCAACTAGAGAAGTTAGTTTTGGAAGGAAAGCCACCCGATGGACTTGGAGTGCACGTCAGGGAAGAAGGGAGGTGCCCACGAGGGTGGGGGTGCACCCACCCCCCTAGGGTGCGCCCCCTACCTCGTGGCCCCCCCTTTGGTCCACCGACGTACTTCTTTCACCCATATATACCTATGTACCCTAAAACTTCCAGAACAGAAGATAGATCGGGTTCCGCTGCCGCAAGCCTCTGTAGCCACCAAAAACCTCTCGGGAGCCCGTTCCGGCACCCTGCCGGAGGGGGATCCCATCACCGGTGGCCATCTTCATCATCCCGGCGCTATCCATGACGAGGAGGGAGTAGTTCACCCTCGGGGCTGAGGGTATGTACCAGTAGCTATGTGTTTGATCTCTCTCTCTCGTGTTCTCTCTCGTGTTCCCTCTATGGCACGATCTTGATGTATCCCGAGCTTTGCTATTGTAGTTGGATCTTATGATGTTTCTCCCCCTCTACTCTCTTGTGATGAATTGAGTTTCCCCTTTGAAGTTATCTTATCGGATTGAGTCTTTTATGAGAACACTTGATGTATGTCTTGTCGTAATTATCTGTGGTGACAATGGGATATCATGTGCCACTTGATGTATGTTTTGGTGATCAACTTGCGGGTTTCGTGACATTGGGAACCTCTGCATAGGGGTTGGCACACGTTCTTGACTCTCCGATAGAAACTTTGGGGCACTCTTTGAAGTACTTTGTGTTGGTTGGATGAATCTGAGATTGTGTGATGCATATCGTATAATCATGCCCACGGATACTTGAGGTGACAATGGAGTATCTAGGTGACATTAGGGTTTTGGTTGATTTGTGTCTTAAGGTGTTATTCTAGTACGAACTCTTTTATAGATTGATCCGAAATAATAACTTTGAGGTGGTTTCGTACCCTACCATAATCTCTACGTTTGTTCTCCGCTATTAGTGGCTTTGGAGTGACTCTTTGTTGCATGTTGAGGGCTTGTTATATTATCTATCTATGTTATTATTGTTGAGAGAACTTGCACTAGTGAAAGTATGAACCCTAGGCCTTGTTTCCTATCATTGCAATACCGTTTGTGCTCACTTTTATCATTAGTTACCTTGCTGTTTTTATATTTTCAGATTACAAAAACCTATATCTACCATCCATATTGCACTTGTATCACCATCTCTTCGCCGAACTAGTGCACCTATACAATTTACCATTGTATTGGATGTGTTTGGGACACAAGAGACTCTTTGTTATTTGGTTGCAGGGTTGCTTGAGAGAGACCATCTTCATCCTACGCCTCCTACGGATTGATAAACTTTAGGTCATCCACTTGAGGGAAATTTGCTACTGTCCTACAAACCTGTGCACTTGCAGGCCCAATAACGTCTACAAGAAGAAGGTTGTGTAGTAGACATCAAGCTCTTTTCTGGCGCCATTGCCCGGGAGGTGAGTGCTTGAACGTATATCTTTAGATCTTGCAATCGAATCTTTTTGTTTCTTGTTTTATCACTAGTTTAGTTTATAAAAGAAAACTACAAAAAAATGGAATTGAGTTTGTCTCATACGCTCCATCTTTTTAATATCTTTCGTGAGTATGAAGAAAAGGAAAATTTTGCTCAAGTGCTAGAAGAAGAATTACATAGAATGCTTGGCATGAAATATGTGAATGATGAGCATGATTGCAATGTTGTTAGTATGAATTCTTTGAATATCCATGATGCTAATGATATGCAAAACCACAAGCTTGGGGAAGCTATGTTTGATGAAGATGATATTTTTTGTCCCCCAAGATTTGATGAGCAAATTTACTATGATGAAATCATGCCTCCTATCTATGATGATTATTGTGATGACACGTATGCTTTAAAGAATAATGATAACCATGAAACTTGTCATCTTGATCTTAATTTTCAATCATATGATAGTTATTTTGTTGAGTTTGCTCCCATTACTATTCATGAGAAGAATTTTGCTTATGTGGAGAGTAGTAAATTTTCTATGCTTGTAGATCATGAAAAGAATGCTTTAGGTGCTGGTTATATTGTTGAATTCATTCATGATGCTACTGAAAATTATTATGAGGGAGGAACATATGCTTGTAGGAATTGCAATAATGTCAAGTTTCCTCTCTATGTGCTGAAAATTTTGAAGCTATGCTTGTTTTACCTTCCTATGCTAGTTGATTATTGTTCCCATAAGTTGTTTGCTCACAAAATCCCTATGCATAGGAAGTGGGTTAGACTTAAATGTGCTAATCATATGCTTCATGATGCTCACGTTATGTTTCAATTCTTAACTTTTATGTGAGCATCATTGTCATCATCATGCCTAGCTAGAAAGGCATTAAAGAAAAACGCTTGTTGGGAGACAACCCAATATTTATCCTTACTGTTTTTGTGTGTCCACATGATTATGCTACTGTAGTAATCATGTTTTATAGCTTTTGTTTCAATAAAGTGCCAAGTAAGACCTTTAGGATGGCTTACGGTGATAGTTGTGTTGATCCTGCTGAAAATCAGAAACTTTTGCACCCAGTAAATTAGTTTTGTTAATTCACAGAAACGTGATTCTGATCTCATTATTTTTGCTATGGGCTGGTACACAAATTTCTTAGGACTTCCTAATTTGGTAGGATTTTTGGAGTTCCAGAAGTATACGTTTGGTACAGATTACTACAGACTGTTCTATTTTTGACAGATTCTGTTTTCTATGTGTTGTTTGCTTATTTTGGTGAATCTATGAGTAGTATTGGAGGGTATGAGCTACAGATAAGTTGGAATACAGTAGATATTACACCAATATGAATTTAGAATGAGTTCATTACAGTACCTAAGTGGTTGTTTTATTTTCTTATACTAACGGAGCTTATGAGTTTTCTGTTAAGTTTTGTGTTGTGAAGTTTTCAAGTTTTGGGTAAAGATTCGATGGACTACGGAATAAGAAGTGGCAAGAGCCTAAGCTTGGAGATGCCCAAGGCACCCCAAGGTAATATTCAAGGACAACCAAGAGCCTAAGCTTGGGGATGCCCCGGATGGCATCCCCTCTTTCGTCTTCGTTCATCGGTAACTTTACTTGGAGCTATATTTTTATTCACCACATGATATGTGTTTTGCTTGGAGCATCATTTTATTTTGTTAGTTTTTGCTTTCTGTTATTTATATTAATATTTTGCATCTTTAGTTTCAATAAAAAAAGTCAAGGATAGCCTTTGCCATGCTTACTTTGCTAGTATACATGTTGCTGTTTGAAAACAGAAAGTTTACCGCTGTTGCAAAAATTCCCCAGAAAAGTCAGAGAGTGGTATAATGTTGAATATTTTTGCATATTGAGCTCTGATAAATTTATTACTGTGGGAATTTTATTTCATAATTTTTGGAGTTAGGTAAGTATGATGACTCTTGCATTCTTTACAGACTGTACTGTTTTGGCAGATTGCTGTTATGTTTGCATTGTTTGCATATGTTTGCTTGTTTAATGATTCCATTTGAGGATAGGAGTATTAAATATGCAGAGGCATTTAGTATGCAATGTTGAATAATAATGTTAGTGATTTGTTACAGTAGAAAATGATAAGGTTTTGCATTGGTTTATACTAACCTATCTCACGAGTTCTTGTTGAGTTTGTTGTGGATGAAGCTTTTGATAAAAAGAGAAACCTTGATATGAGAGGAATTAAGGAGACACAAAACTTCAAGCTTGGGGATTCCCAAGGCACCCCAATATAATATTTCAAGAAGTCTCAAGCATCTAAGCTTGGGGATGCCCCGGTAGGCATCCCACCTTTCTTCTTCAACAACTATCGGTTAGTATCGTTTGAGCCTAAGTTTTTGCTTCTTCACATGAGTTGTGCTATCCTTGCATTGTAGTTTTCTTTAGCTTTGATTGCTATTTGAATAAAGTATCAAGATCTGAAATTATTAATTGGGAGAGTCTTCACATAGTTGTATAATTATTCTACTACTCATTGATCTTCACTTATATCTTTCGGAGTAGTTTTTGTTATTGCTCTAGTACTTCACTTATATCTTTTAGAGCATGGTGGTAGTTTTATTTTTAAGAAATAGATGAACTCTCATACTTCACTTATATTATTTTGAGAGTCTTAAATAGCATGGTAATTTTCTTAAATAATCCTAATATGCTAAGCATACAAGATTTGTAAGAATTCTTATGAGTGTGTTGAATACTAAGAGAAGTTTGATGCTTGATGATTGTTTTGAGATATGAAGATGGTGATATTAAAGTCATGCTAGTTGGGTGATTATGAATTTAAATAATTCTTGTGTTGAAGTTAGCAAGTCCCGTGGCACACACGTATGGTTAAAGTTGTGTAACAAATTTGAAACATGAAGTGTACCTGGCTTCTGCATCCTTATGAGTGGCGGTCGGGGACGAGCGATGGTCTTTTCCTACCAATCTATCCCCCTAGGAGCATGCGCGTAGTACTTGGTTTTTGATGACTTCTAAATTTTCGCAATAAGTATATGAGTTCTTTTGACTAATGTTGAGTCCATGGATTATATGCACTTTTACCTTTCCGCCATTGCTAGCCTCTTCGGTACCGTGCATTGCCCTTTCTCACCTTGAGAGTTGGTGCAAACTTCGCCGGTGCATCCAAACCCCGTGATACGATACGCTCTATCACACATAAACCTCCTTATATCTTCCTCAAAACAGCCACCATACCTACCTATTATGGCATTTCCATCGCCATTCCGAGATATATTGCCATGCAACTTTCCACCGTTCCGTTCATCATTACCGTGACATACTCTACTTTTGTCATATTGCATTGCATGATCATGTAGTTGACATCGTATTTGTGGCAAAGCCACCATGCATTATTTTTCATACATGTCACTCTTGATTCATTGCACCATCCCGGTGCACCGCCGGAGGCATTCATATAGAGTCATATCTTGTTCTAGTTTCGAGTTGTAATCCTTATGTTGTAATCAAAAGAAGTGTGATGATCATCATTATTAGAGCATTGCCCAATAAAAAAAAGTAAGAGAAAGGCCAAAAAAGAAAAAAAAAAGGGCCCAAAAAAAAGGGCAATGCTACTATCTCTTTTTCCACACTTGTGCTTCAAAGTAGCACCTTGTTCTTCATGTAGTGAGTCTCATATATTGTGCTTAAAAGTAGCACCTTGTTCTTCATGTAGTGAGTCTCATAAGTTGTCTTTTTATACTAGTGGGAATTTTTCATTATAGAACTTGGCTTGTATATTCCTATGATGGGCTTCCTCAAATGCCCTAGGTCTTCATGAGCAAGCGAGTTGCATGCACACCCACTAGTTTTCTTTTGTTAAGCATTCATAGCTCTAGTGCATCCATTGCATGGCAATCCCTACTCCTCATGTCGACATCAATTGATGGACATCTCCATAGCCCGTTGATCATCCTCGTCAATGTGATACTTTCTCCTTTTTGTCTTCTCCACACAATCCCCATCATCATATTCTATTCCACCCATAGTGCTATATCCATGGCTCACGCTCATGTATTGCGTGAAGGTTGAAAAAGTTTGAGATTATTTAAGTATGAAACAATTGCTTGGCTTGTCATCGGGGGTATAGAAGATGGGAACATCTTTGTGTGACGAAAATGAAGCATAGCCTAACTATATGATTTTGTAGGGATGAACTTTCTTTTGCCATGTTATTTTGAGAAGACATGATTACTTTGATTAGTATGCTTGAAGTATTATTATTTTTATGTAAATATGAACTTCTATTTTGAATCATTCGGATCTGAATATTCATATCACAAGTAAGAAGAATTACATTGAAATTATGCCAAGTAGCACTCCGTATCAAAAATTCTTTTTTATCATTTACCTACTCGAGGACGAGCAGGAATTAAGCTTGGGGATGCTTGATACGTCTCCAACGTATCTATAATTTTTGATTGCTCCATGCTATATTATCTACTGTTTTAGGCAATATTGGGCTTTATTATCCACTTTTATATTATTTTTGGGACTAACCTATTAACCGGAGGCCCAGCCCAGATTTGCTGTTTTATGCCTATTTCAGTGTTTCGAGGAAAAGGAATATCAGACAGAATCAAAACGGAATGAAATCAACTAGAGAAGTTATTTTTGGAAGGAAAGCCACCCGATGGACTTGGAGTGAACGTCAGGGAAGAAGGGAGGTGCCCATGAGGGTGGGGGGCGCGCCCACCCCCCTGGGGCGCGCCCCCTGCCTCGTGGCCCCCCCATCAGTCCACCGACATACTTCTTTCATCCATATATACCTACGTACCCTAAAACTTCCAGAACAGAAGATAGATTGGGAGTTCCGCCACCTCAAGCCTCTGTAGCCACCAAAAACCTCTCGGGAGCCCGTTCTGACGCCCTGCCGGAGGGGGATCCCATCACCGGTGGCCATCTTCATCATCCCGGCGCTATCCATGACGAGGAGGGAGTAGTTCACCCTCGGGGCTGAGGGTATGTACCAGTAGCTATGTGTTTGATCTCTCTCTCTCTCTCGTGTTCTCTCTCGTGTTCCCTCTATGGCACGATCTTGATGTATCCCGAGCTTTTCTATTGTAGTTGGATCTTATGATGTTTCTCCCCCTCTACTCTCTTGTGATGAATTGAGTTTCCCCTTTGAAGTTATCTTATCGGATTGAGTCTTTTATGAGAACACTTGATGTATGTCTTGTCGTGATTATCTGTGGTGACAATGGGATATCATGTGCCACTTGATGTATGTTTTGGTGATCAACTTGCGGGTTTCGTGACATTGGGAACCTATGCGTAGGGGTTGGCACACATTCTTTGACTCTCCGATAGAAACTTTGGGGCACTCTTTGAAGTACTTTGTGTTGGTTGGATGAATCTGAGATTGTGTGATGCATATCGTATAATCATGCCCACGGATACTTGAGGTGACAATGGTGTATCTAGGTGACATTAGGGTTTTGGTTGATTTGTGTCTTAAGGTGTTATTCTAGTACGAACTCTTTTATAGATTGATCCGAAAGAATAACTTTGAGGTGGTTTCGTACCCTACCATAATCTCTACGTTTGTTCTCCGCTATTAGTGGCTTTGGAGTGACTCTTTGTTGCATGTTGAGGGCTTGTTATATTATCTATCTATGTTATTATTGTTGAGAGAACTTGCACTAGTGAAAGTATGAACCCTAGGCCTTGTTTCCTATCATTGCAATACCGTTTGTGCTCACTTTTATCATTAGTTACCTTGCTGTTTTTATATTTTCATATTACAAAAACCTATATCTACCATCCATATTGCACTTGTATCACCATCTCTTCGCCGAACTAGTGCACCTATACAATTTACCATTGTTTTGGGTGTGTTGGGGACACAAGAGACTCTGTTATTTGGTTGCAGGGTTGCTTGAGAGAGACCATCTTCATCCTACGCCTCCTACGGATTGATAAACCTTAGGTCATCCACTTGAGGGAAATTTGCTACTGTCCTACAAACCTGTGCACTTGCAGGCCCAACAAGGTCTACAAGAAGAAGGTTGTGTAGTAGACATCACTCCTCCACGACGAGTGGGGCATGAGAATCCCACTTAGGTGAAACCTAACTCTAAAAATCTCGTAGTATGCACAATGTGTGAGTCTGTTAGGCATGTTCCCGCGCGGTGCCAGCAAGTGTTGCAATGAAATGGGTCATTTAGCTTCTGTTTTCATTGTTTTTCTTTCTTGGGAATGCATTGCTCCTATGTGTGGATTTCATGCCAGAGGGTAGGGTTTCTAATGCATTCATGATTCATGTACGCAAGTGAAGTATAATCTAGTAGATGATCCAAGTTTTAGAGGGGACCACTACTTTGTAGAGAGATCAAGCAATCCTTTGCAATTACGTGGGTTGTGGTTGGAGATTTACTTCTCACCCTATGTGATGAGGTTTCCTAATCCCAGGGAAGTTAATAAACCATGTTTTCAAGAGCGGATGAACCTTCGTGTGGGGCTCTTGTGAATGTGTCCTAGCGGTCCATTGTTGTAGGTGCTAAGGGAGTATTGAATGTGGCGTGGGTGAACATTAGTAACATTTTCATTGTAATAGTTTTATTTTGAACCGTCACCGGGGAAAGAGGATCCCCACCTGAATATATTGCTCAAAAAGCTGTCAAAGCCAAGAGTCACCCCTTAAATTTGGCTAGTCCAGTTTATAAGTGAAACCGGATAAAAAAACCTAAACAAGTTGACCCCATTTATGAGGGAAACCGGGCCGAAAACTGTACAGGTAACAAGGTTACAGAAGATGAGAAAAAATTGCCATCCAGGAGAAGGCATGACCTAGCTAGCAGGCAGAAAGACCAACACCACGAGAGACACAAGTACATGTGAGGTGTTGTCGAGGGATCACAATACCAAGACTCTGCAAACAACCTAACGCACTGCACCGGCATGCGTACCGAGCCCCACGGCACAACAAAGGATCAACCATAATCAATGAGTGACAAACCTTAACACGGACCTTGATTGGGAGATCCGCCACAGGCGTCGAAACGATTAGCAGGCTGTGGATGCATCATTGCGTCGTCATTGAGCAAAGGTGAACCAAGACAACATCAAGAGCCCAAAGCTCGCCGCAGCACAACGGCAACCATTGGAGGGTCTTGAGTATGCATAGCAACAGGACGGAGACCACGCGAAGGACAGCCGAAGAGAACACACATGAAGAAGAACACACCACCGTCGGCCCAAAGCCGGCCACACCACCACCACCAAACGCACCACCCTCAACCACGCGCAGCAACAGGAGCTGTCGCTTTGGGCCTCCAAGGAGGTAGTGCTGCCAACGACACAACACCATCATCTGATCCGGCGAGCCCGATCTTAGGTTTTCACCCGGTGACCACAAAGCAAAGCATCATAGGTGTTGTAGCTCCACAGCGGCACCTCCTGCAAGGAAGGCGACATCCATAGAAGCCGCTGCCGCTGAGGGAGTCCTGGATTAGGGGGTATCCGGACAGCCGGACTGTGTACAACATCCAGACTATTGAAGCGTGAAGATACAAGACTCAAGACTTCGGCCCGTGTCCGGATGGGACTCCCCTTTGCATGGAGCAAGCTTGGCGATCCGGATATTATATTTCCTTCCTTGTAACTGACTCCATGTAAACCCTAGCCCTCTCTGGTGTCTATATAAACCGGAGAGGTTGGTCCTTAGAAGGTCGATCACAATTACAATCATACCATCATAGGCTAGCTTCTAGGGTTTAGCCTCTACGATCTCGTGGTAGATCTACTCTTGTACTACCCATATCATCAATATTAATCAAGCAGGAAGTAGGGTTTTACCTCCATCGAGAGGGCCCGAACCTGGGTAAACATCTGTGTCCCTTGCTTCCTGTTACCATCAGCCTTGACGGACAGATCGGGACCCCCTACCCGAGATCCACCTGTTTTGACACCGACATTGGTGCTTTCATTGAGAGTTCCTCTATGACATTGCCGCAAGGCTCGATGGCCTGTCTCATCGTCAAGGACGACATTACCTTGGAGGGAGCTCTGGCTTTAGGCCAGACGCTCTGACTTAGCAGCTTTATCATGGCCGCCCCATCGGCGGTAGCGCCGACGATGGCCTCTCGGGTCATCAATCATAACCTTCGCGTCAGTTCGGAACTTGCCGAACAGATGGATCCAATGGAGCTCTCCTCCCTTAATGAACTCTTGGATCGCATCGCCGCTCTGGGAGTCGCTACGAACTATGACCGGATTGGGCTTAAACCCGACCGAAGGGACATCAGGTCCCCGCAGGCCACCCATGAGATAGCGATAGTGGAGGAACCACACGCGGATTGTCCCTCAACTTTGAGGACGAATTATGTTCGGATCACCGAACTCCTTGAGCCGAAAACCTGCTCAAAGGAAAACATGACCCAGGTCCCGGACTTAGAATCGGGCATTGGGCCGAAGAAATTGGGCAGCACTCCGGATTCTGAGTTGTTAAGCTCGGAACCGCCCGCGCCCTTGGGCGTTAGATCGGATCAAAATCTGGATTCTGCTAACAATACCTATCTGGACTTAAACTATCTCTGCCGCATCAGGCAAGAGCCCCAGGAAACCGTGCATCACTACTGGGCCAGATTCCTCCTTGCACTTAATAAGGTCAAGGACTGTCGCGAGGAGAACATGGTCTCACTCTTCTGCAAAAACTACATGGACGAAGGACTCCTCAATGCTATAAGCCGCCGCGACATAGTATGCGTCGCGGACTTGGCAATCATAGTACGGAAGTACTGTGCGATGGAGAGCGCTTGGAAAACCCAAACAGAATTTTGGGATAGTACTGCTCTCACCAAGACCTTTGTCCGAACTAAACGAACGAACTCTCGTAAGTCGTCCGATCCGATCCCCAAGAAACCAAAGCCCACCCCAGGGCGGGGATCCATATTGGAAGAATGGCTCGATGGGCCATGTAAGCTCCACAGTGCTCTAGATACAATACCAACTCATAGCCTTAGGGCATGTTGGATACTCCGGCAGGTGGCAAAAAGTGGCGAGGATCTTCTTGTAGGCCATAAAGCGGAACAGCATCCTGCCAGCGGACACAATACGGTACTAACGGTCTTTGAGACTTTTGCCTCGAACAACAGGCGCAAGCGGGCTCGTCGAAGCTCCACGGGAATTTGCCATGTGGCAAAGATAAACCCCTGGAACGACACTGCTATAACCTTCAATGCCAGTGATGAACCTCGATTCCATACTGTCCGGGAACCGGCCGCTCTCGTCCTTAGCCCAATCGTGGACGGCTTCTGGCTCAGCAAAGTACTCATGGACGGCAGAAGCGGATTAAACCTGATCTATGAGGAAACGCTCAACAAGATGGAAATTGATAAAGGCCGCATTGAGCAAAGCGGCACCACCTTCAGGGGGATCATCCCTACTCGGGAAGCGCGGTGTGCGGGAAAAATCACACTCGATGTGGTATTCGACACCCCGGAGAATTATAGGTCCAAAGAAATCACATTCCAAGTGGCTCCCTTTAGTAGCGGATACCACGCCCTTCTAGGGCAGGACGCGTTTACAAGCTTTCAAGCTATACCCCATTACGGGTACATGAAGCTTAAAATGCCCGGACCCAACGGAATCATCACTCTAGCCAGTGATCCGGACATTGCACTTCGCACCGAAAACAAAACCGCAACACTAGCCCTGGAAGCATTATCTGAAGCCCTAGCAGCCGAAGAGTTAACAACACTGCGGGCCACCGTGGACAGGGACGACGTGATACTTGACAAACAACCCAAGTCCACCTTATTTAAACCTGCAGATGAGATAGTCAAATTCCAAGTCCATCCAACGGACGCCACGAAGACAGCATCCATCGGGACACAGTTGAGCCCCGTGATGGACGCCGCACTGCGAGATTTCTTACGCGAGAATTGGGACATTTTTGCCTGGCACCCTTCGGACATGCCATGCATCCCACGCCGGTTGGTCGAACACAGCCTCAATATACTAAAGGGATACAAACCGGTCAAACAGACTCTAAGGCGGTTTTCAGAACCCAAATGGCAAGCCATGGGGGAAGAGCTAGCCAAGCTACTTGAGGCCGGATTCATCAGAGATATTAAACATCCGAATTGGCTGGCAAATTTGGTAATGGTACCAAAAAAGGACAAATCCTGGCGCCTATGCGTCGACTTCAAAGACCTCAACAAGGCTTGCCCCAAGGATCCCTTTCCCCTCCCTCGCATCGATCAAATCATCGATGCCACAGCTGGACACGACTCGCTGTGTTTTCTCGGCGCATACTCTGGATACCATCAAATAAAGATGGCAGAGTCTGACCAAGCTGCAACAGCTTTTATAACGCCATATGACCCTTTTTGCTTCAACACTATGCCCTTCGGGCTCAAGAATGCCGGCGCAACCTATCAACGCATGATTCAAACATGCCTGGAAAAACAAATTGGCAAAACAGTGGAAGCATATGTGGACGACATGGTCATAAAAACTAGACACGTCAAAACCCTAATAGATGACTTGAGGCTCACATTCGATAACCTCCAAACATACGACATTAAGTTGAATCTGGAAAAATGCGTCTTCGGCGTCCCATCGGGGAAACTGCTAGGCTTCATTGTTTCCAATAGAGGAATTGAAGCAAATCCGGCAAAAATCCGAGCTCTGTCACAGTTGGCTATACCAACAGACCTCAAGCACATCCAGAAACTAGCTGGATGCGTGCCCGCTTTGAGCCGCTTTATATCCAGGTTAGGAGAAAAGGCATTACCTCTTTACCGCCTCCTCCGGCACACCGAACACTTCGTATGGACGGATGCAGCCGCGGCCGGACTCAATGAAATAAAGACCTTATTGGCCAGTAATCCAGTCCTAACAGCGCCAAACATCGGCGAACCTATGCTATTATACATAGCTGCAACACATCAAGTGGTAAGCGCAGTGCTCGTCGTCGAACGAGAGGTGGACGGATACAAATTCCCGCTTCAAAAGCCGGTTTATTACGTATCCACGGTCCTCATCCCATGCAAATACCGATACCCACACTATCAAAAAATAGCATACGCGGTCTTCATGGCATCCCGGAAGCTACGACACTACTTTCAAGAGTGTTCGATTACGGTCGCCTCCGAAGTACCACTCAATGACATAATTAATAACCGCGACGCTACGGGCCGAATTGCTAAATGGGCTATCGAGCTCCTTCTGTTCGACATAATATACAAACCACGGCAAGCCATTAAGTCGCAAGTACTGGCTGACTTCGTTGCCGAATGGACAGAAGCCGAACTCCCTAAAGAGTACGGCGCGTACTCGAACTGGATCATGCACTTTGACGGCTCCAAAATGCTGGCCGGACTGGGAGCAGGGGTAGTCCTGACTTCTCCCACCGGAGACACGGTCGAGTACGTCCTTCAAATATTATACACAGACTCCAACAACGCAGCCGAATACGAGGCACTATTGCACGGTCTTCGGATGGCAGTCTCTATGGGCATCCAATGCCTAGAAGTGCGCGGGGACTCAAACCTCGCAATGTCACAAATAAACGGAGACTTTGACACCAAGGATCCAAAAATGGCGGCCTACCGTAATGCCGTCCTTAAAATGTCAGCTCGGTTCGAGGGGATCGAATTCCACCATGTGGCTCGAGAAAACAATCAAGCGGCGGACGTCCTCGCCCGCATCGGCGCCAAACGCGACCCTGTCCCACCCAACATATTCCTGGAAAGGTTGTTCAAGCCATCCGCAGTATGGGAAGGGGATTCCGGCAATACCAGCACGGATCCGAACACACCCCCAGATTCTGAACCATCAGACACAATTGGAGGCTCTGCCACCAAAATAACATCTTTGGCCCACGAAATCATGGCCATAATCGCCGCGTGGACTGGGCCTTTCTTGGCCTACCTAAATAGGCGGGAGCTCCCCGAAGACCAAAACAAAGCACGCTGCATAGTCCGGCGTTCTAAAGCTTACAAAGTCCACGAAGGGGAACTCTATAAGAAAAGCGCGACTGGAGTGCTCCAAAGGTGCATCTCCGAAGAGGAAGGGCGACAACTCTTGGCTGAAATCCATGCCGGACTGGGCGGACACCACGCCGCGGCCCGAGCGCTAGTCAGCAAAGCCTTCCGTACAAGCTTCTATTCACCGACGGTCCGAGCAGACGCACAGGACCTTGTCCAACATTGCGTCGGATGCCAGCTTTTCGCCAATCAGAGTCATATGCCCCCTACCGCTCTCCAAACAATCCCCATAACTTGGCCCTTCGTGGTCTGGGGGCTGGATATGGTTGGACCCCTTAAAGGGGGAAGTCATAAGAGAAAATACTTACTGGTCATGGTGGACAAGTTCACCAAATGGATAGAAGCCGAACCAGTTAAAATGGCCGAATCCGTACCAGTAATAGACTTCATATCCGGGATCGTACACCGATACGGTGTCCCCCACAGCATCATCACTGATAATGGCTCAAATTTCACAGCCGATGAGGTGAAAACTTGGTGCGGCAAAATGGGCATTAAGCTCGACTACGCTTCCGTCTACCACCCCCAAACAAACGGCCAGGTCGAATGGGCAAATGGTCTCATCATGAGCGGCATAAAACCCAGACTAGTGCGATCTTTAATAGAATTGGATACGCACTGGGTGGAGGAGCTCGACTCCGTACTCTGGGGGCTGCGGACCACACCGAATCGCACCACCGGATATACACCATTTTTATGGTGTACGGTGCGGAAGCAGTACTACCCTGCGACATAATACATGATTCACCAGGCGTACGCATGTACGAAGAGAAGGAAGATGAGTTAGATCGGCAGGATAACTTGGATGCCCTGGAGGAGGAGCGCGATGTCACAAAAGCCCGTTCCGCATTCTATCAACAGCAGGCTCAACGATATCAAAGCAGAGAAGTGCGGGCCAAAACTTACAATATTGGCAAGCTCGTTCTACGCCTACCAGAGAAGAAGGAGGACAAACTCAAACCCAAGTGGGAAGGTCCCTTTGTCATTGACAAAGTTCTCATCAGAGGAGCGTACCGTTTATGTAATGCATCCGATAACAGACTCGAGCCGAACCCATGGAACCCGGCCAGACTCCGAAGATTCTACGCCTAGCGCCGAACTCAGTGTTCGTCTCCTTACCCCTCCTTTTTAATTATGCTCCACCCCTTTTCTCTCCTTTCTCGACCCTTTTTCTCTCCACACAAAGTATTTAATACAGTGCGGACTTCCGGATTACTCTGGCCGTACTATGTGTGTAAGCTATACCTGGGGGCTTCCTATCCGGAAGCTAGACATAATTACTTTAAATGGCTTTTTGCCCATCGCATATGCGTTCTTTATCCATATGTGCCTTTTCTTCACCATTATATGCATCGATATGACTTAAGACGTGGCCAAGCTGGGTTGCCTGGCTCTTGTGTTTATGCCCTACGTTCCCGTTAATTCGGCTAGGGCATAAGGGGAGCACCTCTGCGATTGTTACTGCCGGTTAAGCCGGATGTGTACCTCAGACTGGGTGAAGCCGAAAGCTAGTTTCCTTAAGAGAATATTCGATCGGTGAACAAAGGATGTATTCGTTGGTTACAACAAACAAACCCAGAAGTTTTGTATCCTGCGCCATTGTTCGCAGTCCGGACATGTGCATTGGCGCATGCGTACCCAGGGAAAGGAACCCCTAACGGAACTATTCTCCCTGGAAGATGTTTCTTACTATCCATGTAATATAACATAGCTAGTTGGGTACTTGTCTGTTCAAGCACTTATGACCCATACGCCTGGTCTCCACGCATACCCCGGTTTTGTATAACTGAGCGGGTATTCGGACACACCCCGGACTGTAGGATCCGGGGGCTGAAGCGAAAAGGTCCGCCATGACAAATGATTTTAATCCGGCTAGGGGATACTTATGCCCATTAAATTACACAGTCACTTGGACTGACTATATTCCTCCTCTATACCATCTAACAGGCTATCTAGCTTACAATCCTGTTGAGAATACTTAGCGGCTAACGCTACCTGGTCATATACCAGACTTACAGGAATTTCTTGCCCATCGGGCCCCGCCGGTCCCACTTCGGCCATATGGTTCGGGTCCAGCTTGGTGTAGCGCGTCTTCACCATTGCCCAAGCTTCTCTTGCTCCTTGCCGGCATGCTGATATCTTCCACAGACGAAAGCGCCGCCGGGCCCCTTGAAGCAGGTCCGCAAGCTCCCCCATGCCATTCGGCAGGAGGCTTGATGGCCACAAGGACTGAGCAACGCCGTGCATCACCTGCCAAGCACGCTCGTGCAACTGCGAAAGCTCTTGCAGCATATCACCTGCAGATGAGGGCATCTCCTCTCTAGGGCGACCCGTTAACATTCCTGCAAGCAAAAAAATTTCAAAAAACTTCCTCGCCGAACTATCACACAGTTCGTTTGAGCTCTTACCATAAATGCCGCGTCGAAGCCTTTTGTTCTCCTTCACGGAGTCCGCCAGTTGAGCGCGGACGTCCTTTAAATCCACGTCGAGACGAATATTGGCATCTTGTAGCTTGTTCTTCTCTTGCATCACCTGCGTAAGGATGCGCTCGCCAGCCTTTAGCTATCGTTGGAGATGCGAGTCGTCATCCATTACGCCCTCCGGATTCACCCCGGGATTATCTGCAGAATTTTCTGTTAGACTAACCACACTAGCCATTTACTAACTGGTACATCTGCGTACAATGGAGACAAATATTACCAGAGGGGACCTTCTGGGATCCCTCTAACTTGGCTACCGCGTCCATCAGTTGGGCCTTGCATGCCTCCAGCTCCCTAGCCAATTGCTCATTCTTGTCCACAAGGACCTGTGCATATATTGATCCTTCAAACAGTTGTCCCAACTATTTCAAGTCTTAGGGGCTACTGCTATACATACTTGTCAAAACTTTCTTACCCGTATATCTTTGGTATACTGGTTCGTCGCTTGGGCAAGCCCGCCTCGAGCAGCTCGGACGTATGCGTCTGCCGAATTGAAGGCATTAAAGGCCTCTTCAGAAAAGACGTTTTTCCGAAGCACGGCCCTCTGCCGCCGGTGATTCATGGCGCTTTCCACCTTGGAGTTCGTGGCCGAACACATATCCGTGTCCTCTGTCGGAGAATTGCACGGTTCTGGCCCCGTGTCCGCCTCCGCCCTCGATGCCAGTTCTGGAACCTGGCTGGTGGAGGCGTGATTGGTGGGATTCCCGGATATAATCCGGCTGCTCCTCTTCCTGCCAGACACAAAGGGTGCTATCATATTTCAAATGCTATAAACCGCAGGACAGGTTGTTACTTTACCTCTGCAGCGGTGTGTCAACCCTCACCGCCTTCCTCTTGAGCCTGCCCGATCCGGACTCTCGTGGTTGACGAGTCCCTGGGGGCTCGGCCCCGCACTCCGACCGTCGTCTCTGCGAATAGCACGATGCCTCAAAGGTAAATCATAATCCTGAGGAGAATCCTCTTTGAAGGATAGGGTTTTTAGTTTGGCTTACCCGCGACACAGGGAGCAGTCCAGGATAGTCGGCTGTAATGGCCACTAAGGCGCCATCCCAGCTCGCTTGATGAAATACCCCGTTGACAAGCTCCACAGTGATATCCGGGTCTTCTTTCAGTCCGGGATCTAGGGCCCTTCCAGGGTCCTCTAGTTGCGGGGAGGGGATGAAGATTCCTTCTACGACCCTCCTCAGTTCCTACTCAGAAGCATTGACGCAAGTAATCTTAGCAGAAGAACGCTAGAGTAAGTGAAGCAGGGAAAGGAATGGCAACTTACCCACTCTGGGGGGTTGTACATGGAGAATCCGCCCCGCGTTTTTATGCAAAGGAATTCCTCCTCTTCCCCTTTGTACAAATCAAACAATATCCTTGCCAAAGCGGCAGCGGAGTCCGGACCCTTACGGCCGCAGCGGGTGGCGTCGTCTTCCCCGTTGAAATGCCACATGGGCTTCCCCCGATATTGGAGCGGTTGCACCCCCCGCCTTATGCATATCGCCATGACCTCAACTATCGTCAGTCCGGATTTGGCCAGTAGCTTTATCCTGTTCATCAGGAAGTATATTTCCCTAGTGTCCTCTTCTTGAGGGCCCCGGGGGCGCCAGCTTAGGCGTGCCCTCGGCGGGGCGTTGCTGAACTTGGGGAGACTCGTCCGGACTGGATCCGGGAGGGGAACGTCGTCTATATAGAACCACTCTGAGGGCCAGTTTTTTGGTGCCTTCTCAGGAGTGCCGGACAGGTATCCGGTCTCGGCGATGCACCATACTTTGGCCCCGCCCACCTGACATAGGGACTCTCCCTGGGTGCGGGGAACGAGGCAGAACAGCTTCCTCCATAATCCGAAGTGCGGTTCGCAGCCTAAAAATAGCTCGCAAAGGGCGACATACCCCGCTATGTGCAGAATGGAGGCGGGGGTAAGGTTGTGTAATTGGAGGCCGTAGAACTCCAGGAGCCCGCGAAGAAACGGGTAGATAGGAAACCCGACGCCCCTCAGCAGATGCGGGATGAGGCATATACGCTCCTCTGGAGATGGGTTCGGAGATCCCTCAGCTTGTTCCCCTCCGTCATAAGTGGCTATTCCAGCTCAGACGGGGACCATGAACGCCGGTGGGAGAAACCCTTGGGTCTGTAACTCTATCAAACGGCTATGAGGAACTGAACACTCTCCCCAATCCCCCCACTTGGAACGAGAAGGGCGAGCAGAAGAGTTGTGACGGTCGGCCATGCTGGAATGGTTTTTCGCGGAGCGCTCTGTTGGATGCTAGCTCTGGGAGGGAGAGTGAGGTTTGGATCTGAGAATCCCCCTCCCTTCAAATAGACGGTCAACCCGGAGGATCGAGGGTGGCAAATGCAAAAATGCCACGACTCCTCGCATTCGCTCGACACGTGGAGATGGTCATTACTGAGGCACTGAAGCCGAGGAGCACAACATTGATTGGAGGCCGGACACTATTCGTCGTAACAGGTACTTTGGAGTATCCTGATGGGACTCTCCTTTGCGTGGAAGGCAAGCTTGGCGATCCGGATATTATATTTCCTTCCTTGTAACCGACTCCATGTAAACCCTAGCCCTCTCCGGTGTCTATATAAACCAGAGAGGTTGGTCCTTAGAAGGCCGATCACAATTACAATCATACCATCATAGGCTAGCTTCTAGGGTTTAGCCTCTACGATCTCGTGGTAGATCTACTCTTGTACTACCCATATCATCAATATTAATCAAGCAGGAAGTAGGGTTTTACCTCCATCGAGAGGGCCCGAACCTGGGTAAACATCTGTGTCCCTTGCTTCCTGTTACCATCAGCCTTGACGCACAGATCGGGACCCCCTACCCGAGATCCGCCGGTTTTGACACCGACAGCCGCCGACATCGACTGAGCACATCCCTACAGCAAGACGGCCTGAACCACTCCGAAGCAGATCCACATGAAATAGCTCAGAGACCATGCCTCTAGGAAGGTATACGACGTCGGGGTGGCGCCGCCGTGGTCAGCTCACACAATGGGTGGGCGGGGATTTCTCCCATGGCACCACCGCACATGACCCGATACGGACCACTGCAGGTCAGATCACCACGTCCAGACACTCAACGCCCCTGGCCAAAGCCGCCACCACCAAATCCGGGGCCGCCGCCCCGGCAACCGCAGACTTCCACCACGTGGCCGACGCACAACACCAAGAGCCAAGCCGAAGCGCTTGCACTTCATCCCCGACCCTCCAAAACGAGCGTCTGTGCCGAATCCGTGCAAGACGCAGCCCCCCACCGCATCCAAGCTGAATACCAGTACCCCCATCCAGGGCAGCCTCCCGACGGGGCCAGAACTGGCCGAATTTGGCCAGATTCGACGAGCCGCCACATCCGACGATGAGCACCAGGAGGAGCTCACACAGGAGGAAAAGGGGGCTGCCACCCCGCTAAGACCTGCCGGAGGAGAGCCACCACGCGGCGCGAGGGAGACTCGCCGGCGCCGGCGACGCCACGCCGCGTAGAGGCCGCGGAAGGGCCGAGCCTTCCCTACCGCGAGAGCGCATCGCAGGGCGAGGAAGCGCCCTGCCTCCGCCATCTGCCGGAGACGCGGAGGGAGGATGAAGCGCCCTGCGTCCTCGGCGACGGCGAGGAAGGATGAAACAGGGGGCGGAGGCGGCTGCGGCTGCGGCTAGGGTTCTGCCCGAGCTGCCCTCATTGATAAGAGTAGTGAAAAGGATGTGGCATGTGTGGGTTCATTGGTTAGTGTTACTCTGAAAATAGACATGTGTACTTTTAATAGACAGGAATGTATAAGACTGGAAATTGGATGTAGAGATGTTGATGATTTTCTCCTGTGGCTAAGGGTGTTTTTTTGTGGGGTTGGGGTGAGGGGCACTTCTATGACTTTTATTATGAAGTTCAGAAGGTGTTGGTGAGAAATCCTAAGAAAAAATAGGGAGAGCTGAATGTGGATAGTGAAAAGGAGGCCTCTGTGCATACGCCTAGGAGGATGACGACATTTGGTCCTCAAGATAACAATAAAAACACTAAGGGGGTTGATGAGTTGTTAGGTCTTGATCCAGTAGTCCTCAAGGCATGAGTATGACCGAAACAAGGATAGTCTTGCATGACATATAATGGTGCAAAGCTTTATTTACCATTGCAAATATCGAGTATGAGTTTTGCACAACTACAAAGACTGAGGACCCGAGTGTGGATATCCATTTCTTTCACATAAAAACATTGTTTGTCCCTGTTGATCAGCCAGGGGGCTGAATATTTGGAGCTCGCCGCCGGCCCGCCGAAGCACGCGCTGGGTCGTAACATCGCCGGAGTTCGAATTCGTCCATGCGTGTGTCCCGGGAAGAAGAAGCGTAGGAGAAAAAAGAAAAAAAAAACGTTTCCAGTACGGGTTTACAGGATCTGTTCCGCCCAATGCCTCGCGGTACCTTGTATACTGTTTTTTACATGTGGTGTTTTACTGGATCTGCTAGAGATGCTCTAATGGTGTTTTTTTTTGTAGAGTGAGGGTGGGGCCACTTCTATGACTTTTATTATGAATTAAGAAGGCGTTGGTGAGAAATCCTAAGAAAAAATTGGGGAGAGCTGAATGTGAATAGTGCTTTTTACCGAAAATTCTAAATTCGCCTAGGTTGGAGTACTTAAGATTCTCTTGAAAACTTGAAATAAAATTTTCATGTGCACACATGTGAGTAATTTACCGACTATAAATATGTGATGATTTTTAAAAAGAATTTGTGGTTCTGTAATATTTTTCCGGAAATACTAACGCCCGCACGTGTGGGCGTTTGCATTTTGCCCACACGTGTGGATCCATGTTCGTTTGTGGTTGCACTTGGCATGTTTGTGGTGCCACATAGGACTGGGCTGGTGTGTGGGCATTCATCCGGTCACCCACACGTCCGTTTCATGACTTTCATCACACGGGAGGGGCGGTGTGTGAACGTTTAGCAGTTCGTCCACACGTCTGTTTTCACTCACGCACAAGGGCTGGTGTATGAGCATTTGCCATCTCGCCCACACGCCCGTCTCCTCTCCCATACACAAAGCTGCCAGTTGTCATGTGTTTTGTAGTGTACATAAGAACTGCCCTAGTGTGCTTGTAAGCAGATGGCAACTCTCTCTTTTTTTCCGAACATGTCAGTTGCCATGTTTTTGCAGGGTACACGACAACTGCCCTAGTGTGCTTGTAAGCAGATGGCAACTCTCTCTTTACTCGGACATGTTATTTTGTCATGTCTGTTTGTAGCTCTACACGGCAACTGCCTAGTGTTAGTAGGTGGCAACTTCTAAGATTTTTAAATCATGGCAACTGTAGTAAATCAGACCATACATGGCAACTGCCTAATGTTAGTAGGTGGCAACCCCTAAAGTTTCCAAATCATGGCAACTATAGTAAACCAGACCATACATGGCAACAGCTGCAGTTGTCCAAAATGGCATCTGGCACTTGACCTGAGATGGCAACTGTAGTTGAGCAACCATGGCAACTGTAGTTGTCCAACATAGCAACCGTAGTTCAGTGCCATGGCAACTGCAACTAAACGGACATTGAAGAGGGTCCGGACCATGGCAATTGTGCGGACGCGTGGTGGGTGTCACGCGGGGCGTGCGGGACCATGAGGTAGGTGGCTGAGAGAGGTCGTGTGGGCGTTATTCATTTTGCCCACATGTAGGCGTGTGAGAGGGGCCGCGAGAAGAAAAAAAAGGCGTGTGGGTGCTAGTTGTTTTGCCCATACGTAGGCATGTGGGCTAGTCCTCATAGACACCACACAAAACGTGTGGTCAGATCCCTTAACGCCCACACATGTAGGCGTTATCAGCGTCCTATTTTTTTTACTTTATTTGTAGACTAAATTGTTCCCGAACCACAAATCCCACGGCTAACCACACAATTTATAAGGGTGTATTACAGCTGTTAAATCTTGGTAAGATCAAATCCCACATTTTCGGTTTTGTAAAGCAACAACAAAATGGAAAAGCATCCCAAATACATACACAGTCTATATAGTCCCTCTCGTAGGGTTCGTTTCTTTGAACAGTCAAAACGAACAAAAAAACACCCAAAGGCTGCACAGGCTCAAATTATTGTCCTGTTTCTTTCCGTTTTCGGGTATGCGATGCTGGCTCGCAATGGCCTATCCAGTTTTCCTCTTTTGCTGCACTCTTGACATCAAATCAATCGGCCGGTGAGCGCTGGGCATTGATTCACGGAGCTGCGCTTGCTTTTACCATCCCTCTTCTTCTGGTCCTCTTCCACCTCGCGAGCAGAGCAGTCCACACTTGAGAGGCAGAGGTTAAGGATGCAGGCCGCTAGTGCTACTTGGGAGGAAAGGAGCAGGGGCTCGCCGTCGGCCATGGAGAAGGGCGGCGACCAGAGCGCCAAGAAGGCGAGGCTGGAGCTGGTGGTGGCCAACGGCCCTGTGAAGCGACAGGTGGTCGTGCACGAGGCGGGCGAGATCGTGCCGGCGGAACAGGGCCTGACGATGCAGATCTCCGTCAAGATGGACATCGCCGTGCTCCACTGCCCCTTCTGCTTCCTCCCCTTCAAGCCACCCGTCTTCCAGGTTCGACTACTTCCCTTCGATCTTTGCTTGTTCCGTTCACCTAATCCAGGAAGGCGCGGGTTTCTTGATGTGGTGTCGGATCAATTTGTGCAGTGCAGCGGCGGCCACCTGGCCTGCGGCGACTGCCGCGGCGAGCGGCCCGGGAGCCGGTGGCAGTGCGAGAGGTGCGAGCGCGGCGGTGCCTTCGACGTCCGCAGCACGGTGATGGACGTCGTCGTCTCCTCGGCCAGGGTCGTGTGCCCGCACGACGGCTGCGGGAGGTACATCACCTACCACAAGCTCGAGGACCACCAGAGTGCGTGCCCGCACGCGGCCTGCAGGTGCCCGGTGCCCGGCTGCGACTTCGCCGGCCCGCCGCCCGCGCTCCTCCGCCACCTCAACACTCTTCACTCTGTGCCCGTGCACAAGGTCCATTACGGCAAGATGCTCCACCTACAGGTGCCGGTGTCGGAACCGCGACGTTTGCTGTTCGTGGAGGAGGACGGCCGCGCATTCCTCATGGTCGGTGGCGCGCTCGGCCTGGGTGTGCCCATCGCCGTGTCGGTGGTGTGCATCAGGGCGGGGGCGTCCCCGCTGCCGCACTACACGGCCAAGGTGTGGGCCAACGGGTCACTGGCGGCGGCTAACGGCAAGGCCGACATCGTCAGGGCGGACATCGAGGTGACGAGCAGCAAGGAGCCCGGCGCCATCACCGTCGAGGACCTGACGTTCTTGACGGTGCCGTCCAAGCTGCTGGCTGGGGTTGGGCCCTCCAGGACGGTGTCTCTCCACATTCGCATAGACAAGATCACCTGCTAAATGATTCCACGAAGCTTAGTAATCTACTGACCTTATGCTAATAGTAAATATGATCTAGTTTAGTTTGGTTTACTTTAGATTGTGAACCTTGCAGCAATTACTTCAACATTAGACAAGTATTTCTACTTGTTAATTTCCAACAGTGCAAGAGGTATTTTGTGGCTGTTGGATGTAAGATATTTTGGGGTAGCAAGTGAACTAAATGTATGCTGGTTACATGTGTTTATTAAGAAATTACTGTATACTTATCCCACTAAGTTATGCATTATGTGATGGTTCGTTGCTTTATTATATATTTTTTAACATATACTCCCTCTGTAAAGAAATATAAAGCTTTTAGATCACTAAAGTAGCGATCTAAATGCTCTTATATTCTCTTTACGGAGGGAGTACTAGCTACAACGCATTTCATTTGTACTAGTATTTGTGATCAGGGTGTCCATATAAGTTGAAAGCTTTATATGACGATCAGGTAATGTGTTATTTTTCAGAGTTAGGTAAAATCACATATTTACTGCAATAGACATGACATTTGGGACACATAATTTGGCATGCCGCAAAATATCTCTGTTGAGCACACAAACAGAGGATAGGTATAACCACTGAAAAAGAGAAAAAGGAATAATAGAGTAACTCTAAAAGAGGATATATAAGAAATATATTTACAATGTAAAAATCACTGGCGCACGCACATTGACATTCAAGTTTGTTCCATGTGTTACCACATCAAGTGTGAATTTTCATAAACATTTTACATATGAATTTCCTTTTGTACCCTAGGACCATGCTCTCACGTGCAACTTGAATTACCACAGATATATTCCACACTTTTGAATTAGTAATCCCATGGTACTAGTGTACTATATTAGTATTAGCATTTCGGTAAAAAATAGTAGACCAGTATAAAAAATGTAGAGCTCTACTACCCAACTGAATTATGATGTCATGCTGGTGTAATTAATATGAAACGCAAGTACACAAACAGAATTAAATTAAACCATCTAAGTTGAAGTTTCATTTAACTAACATCAAACAGGTCTCACAACTGAAAGGACCAAGTTCAGATCACATTCAAGCCATTTCCGCAAAATAACAATAAATGGCTTGCATAATACTCCCTCCGTTCCTAAATATTTGTCTTTCTAGACATTTCAAATGACTACTACATACGGATGTATGTAGACATATTTTAGAGTGTAGATTCACTCATTTTGCTCCGTATGTAGTCACTTGTTGAAATGCCTAGAAAGACAAGTATTTAGGAACGGAGGGAGTAGTTGCATGCCTCCATTCCCATGTCAAACAGAGAACATGTGCCAATCTGCTGCTGCAGTTCCACTTCGACAGGATGAGTGGATGATGCCCTCATGCTTCAAATTAAGTTACTTCTAGCAACTTGACCTGAAATCCAAAGATCTAGACTTGTTCCTTACAGAGCACACATGGTGATCGTTTTATAGGGTATGCATCAAAAGTAGATAACTATATAAACCATCCAACCACAAACTATAACAGTTCTTTGTCGAAAAACAAACTATAACAGTTCTTTGTCGAAAAACAAACTATAACAGTCATGGTCACCTTGAGGTCAGTTGATACACAAGTGCATCATTTTTATGACTACTAGATGCTTGGAAATGGGGGAGCATGGTTGACAATTTGATTGTGATTCATGCATTCCAAAGTAATCGAATACTCAGAGCATTTTGCAAGATTATTCGGTAAAGAAGAATTATGGAATTTAAGTTTGTCATTTTTACTGAGATAACTGAAGAAAACATAGTGAAGTTAAGCATACAAGTCAAGGATGCAAATTATGACCCGATACTAAGCCTTGATGTGTTCCTGAAAACCAACTCAACTGTAATGTGTTTATCCACAACGAATTCAGCTGCTAACTACAGACTATAAAGTGAAGTCTGAAGTGACAAAAGAAATAGCAAACAAGCAAGAAAATTCAGTTATTTGCAACATGGTAATATCAAGTAATCAGTTTTCACTTAGCACACATGAACTCACAAGTTTAACTCTAATGATATGTTTGCAATGTCTGAGAAAAAATTGCCATTAAATAAACAATTAAGTAGGGCCTTCTTAAATTTTCGATCAACATATCAATAGCCTAATAAACAAGATAGATTACCACTTGATCAAACAAGATACAATTAATTCAACAGCTTCTGAAAACAAATGAACTACTACTTCTACAAGTGATGGTGATTTCTAGAAAAATAATCTGAAAACAAGGGTACATTCATTATAAGTAAACAAGTCACAATTAAAGCAACAAATTGCACACAAGATTGTGAGTTCTAGTATTACACAACTGTTTATAATACTGACGAATCCATGAAAAAATCAGAGCAGGGCACACCATGATCCAAGTGACATGGTGAGCAATTTGTACCAGTGAAGTAAACACGAGACAAATAAATGTAACAAACAGATCGGATAGGAGATTACCCCCTCCATGTTATCAAGCATCTTGAAGCTCCTCGTCGTCATCAGCGGCAGGCAGAGGTGCCATCTGCAGAAAGAACGGAAAAGCAGGACCTCTGTAAGGCTTACCCTCATTGTTGAGTCCATTGTTGAGAAACATTTCCAGCTTGACGGTGTTGAGATTGAGCACAAGAAAATAGGAGTCATTATTCCTTATGGACCAGAACTCCATGTAGACATAGCCAGCCTTCATTGCCAGGATGCGAACCCTCTTCATCCACTCATCACGACGAAGCCTCTTCAGGTAGGGAAACTGATTCAGCAGCGAGACCTCCTGCTTGACCACCCATCCACCATTGGCGTCACGGACCCAGAGCAGCACGCGTTGGTCCTTGCTGGACACGATGCACAGCCCGCCGTGCTCCGCCATGTGCGCCACACAGTAAGATTCGCCGACGGGGAACGGCGCGGTCATGTACGACCACACCATGGTCGTCGTGTCGACCACCAGTATATCCTCCTTCACTTCGTAATAATCGTCCTTCTTGGTGTTGGACCGCCAGTAAGCGAACCGCCCCGCGGCAATGCCGTCAGTGTAGCACTCGGAGCACACGGAGCCATTCTCGACCCAGCTGCCGGTGCGGGAGGAGAAAACGAATGAGGTCTCGTCCTCCCCGGGCTGTATGGCGACGACCTTGAACGAGGCGTCGGCCTCGTCGGCGACGATGGCGTAGAAGAACAAGCGCCGGTCGTCGGGCGGCTTGAAGAAGACGGCGGTCCGGTCGAGGGGGTCGTAGACGGCGAGGTCCGTACTGTAGCGGCCGAGGGACAAGAGGAGGAGGCCGCCGTCGCAGCCGCGGAGGCGCCACTCCTCGTGGTCGTGGACGTCAGGGTGGTGCATGAAGTAGAAGTCGCCGTCCGCCGCGGCGGAGGCCAGCTCGGGGTTGTTACGCGAGGGGGCCTGGATGAAGCAGACATCAGGGCGGTAGAGGGGGAACTTCTCGCGGCCGCGGTCGGTGACGAGGACGCCGAGGAGAGGGGGCCTGCGGAGGGAGCCGAAGCGGCGGAAGACGGCCGGGTCGGAGGCCACGCGGCCCCAGCGCTTGCAGACGCGAGCGGCGCTGGCGAGCGACGCCATGTCGGGGAGGCGGCAGAGTATCTTCCCCAGGAGTTCGGCGCCGAGGGAGGCCACCAGCGGGGCCGTCAGCTTCTTGACGCAGGCTCCCTCGCCTCTCTCCCATGGCTCCATTTCTTTCTGGCGAGATCGGCGGATCGCTGAACTGCTCTGCTCCGCTCTGTCTTGCGAGGGAGGGGGTTTCTGCTTTCTTGCGACGTTCGGCGCCAAGATGTTTGCTGATATGGCGCCAAAGTCGTTTCGCATTAGGCGCGCGCCTATTTTTCGCGCCAAAATCATTTCTCTTTGGCGCGAAAATAGACCCAAGCCTGCCGAGGGCCTATATATGTTTTAAGTTTGTTTTTTAAAAAAAAATAAGAAAAATAATTTATGTGTGGGAGCACCCAATCATCATGTGGCCGATAACATTCCGTTCATCCGTCGATTGGCGCGGGCAATTTGGATCGGTTGCTCCGCCTTCTTCATCGTCTAAATAACCTTAGTCCATCTTTCTCTCACGCCCACATGTTTTTTTTCTCCAATTCTCGCCCTTAGCTCCTTCGGTCGAACCACCCGCTCCCACCCCCAATGCAGGGCGCTGTCCCCTGCGCCTCGTCACCCCTCCCACTTTGCCCACTGTTGTGTTGTCGCAACCTTGCTCGCCCCTCTACCCCCCGACCTCTCGCACCGGCAACCCCCCCCCCCCCCCCCATCCGAGCTGCCAACCCTCACTCCATCAGACTTTCCTCCACCTGCGACGCCGTGCCATCGTCGTCAACTTCATGTCGTTTCTGTTCAAGTCCTCGTCGGTGTCCCACCCCTCCCACGTTGATGTGCCACAGCGACAAAATCCTTCAGAGCGATTTTGTATGTATAGTTAGGGTCTAGCTTGTGTGTTGGTGTCAATGGAGTGTGTGCCGAGTGCGTTTGTGCATGAGCTCATATACTACTCCCTCCGTTACAAAATAGGTGACCCAACTTTGTTATGCCTTTACTACAAAGTTGGGTCATCTATTTTGAAACGGAGGGAGTACGTTGTACCACATGAGAGGACTTGAAAAAGAAAGGTACTTCACTCGCACTCCCTCGTAAAAAGACTGTTGATCTCGGATCCACTTCATTTTTTTGAGCCTCCATTTGCTATTGTTTTGTGGAGGACATTTCTGTTGGGGAACGTAGCAGAAATTCAAAATTTTCTACGCAACACCAAGATCTATCTATGGAGAGACTAGCAACGAGGGGAAGGAGAGTGCATTTACATACCCTTGTAGATCGCTAAGCGGAAGCGTTCAAGAGAACGGGGTTGAAGGAGTCGTAATCGTCGTGATCCAAATCACTGGAGATCCTAGTGTCGAACGGACGGCACCTCCGCGTTCAACACACGTACAGCCCGGTGACGTCTCCCATGCCTTGAACCAGCAAGGTGAGAGGGAGAGGTTGGGGAAGACTCCGTCCAGCAGCAGCACGACGGCGTGGTGGTGATGGAGGAGCGTGGCAATCCTGCACGGCTTCGCCAAGCACTGCGGGAGAGGAGGCGTACTTGGGAGAGGGGAGGGCTGCGCCAGGGCTTCGTGTTAAGCTCCCATGCGCCTCCCCACTATATATAGGGGTGGAGGGGCTGGTTTCTTGCCCTCCAAGTCCATTGGGGCGTTGGAAAAGGTGGGAGGAAAGAAATCCCATCATTTCCTTCCCCACCGATTGTTATCCCCCTTTTTAGGGATCTTGATCTTATCCCTTCGGGATATGATCTTATTCCTTCTAAGGGGGGATCTTGGTGCGCCTTGACCAGGGGTGTGGGGCCTTGCCCCCACTACCCACGTTCATGTGGGTCCCCCCATGCAGGTGGGCCCCACTCCGGAACCTTCTAGAACCTTCCCGGTACAATACCGAAAAATCCCGAACATTTTCCGGTGGCCAAAATAGGACTTCCCATATATAAATCCTTACCTCCGGACCATTCCAGAACTCCTCGTGACGTCCGAGATCTCATCCGGAACTCCGAACAACATTCGGTAACCACATATAAACTTCCTTTACAACCCTAGCGTCATCGAACCTTAAGTGATGACCTAGACGTTCTCCGGCCAATAACCAACAGCGGGATCTGGATACCCATGTTGGCTCCCACATGTTCCACGATGATCTCATCGGATGAACCACGATGTCAAGGACTCAATCGATCTCGTATACAATTCCCTTTGTCTAGCGGTATTGTACTTGCCCGAGATTTGATCATCGGTATACCGATACCTTGTTCAATCTCGTTACCGGCAAGTCTCTTTACTCGTTCAGTAACACATCATCCCGTGATCAACCCTTTGGTCACATTGTGCATATTATGATGATGTCCTACCGAGTGGGCCTAGAGATACCTCTCCGTTTACCGGAGTGACAAATCCCAGTCTCGATTCGTGCCAACCCAAAAGACACTTTCAGAGATACCTGTAGTGCACCTTTATAGCCACCCAGTTACGTTGTGACGTTTGGTACACCCAAAGCATTCCTACGGTATCCTGGAGTTGCACAATCTCATGGTCTATGGAAATGATACTTGACATTAGAAAAGCTTTAGCATACGAACTACGATCTTTGTGCTAGGCTTAGGATTGGGTCTTGTCCATCACATCATTCTCCTAATGATGTGATCCCGTTATCAACGACATCCAATGTCCATGGTCAGGAAATCGTAACCATCTATTGATCAACGAGCTAGTCAATTAGAGGCTTACTAGGGACATGGTGTTGTCTATGTATCCACACATGTACCTGAGTTTCCTATCAATACAATTATAGCATGGATAATAAACGATTATCATGAACAAGGAAATATAGTAATAATAACTAATTTATTATTGCCTCTAGGGCATATTTCCAACAGTCTCCCACTTGCACTAGAGTCAATAATCTAGTTCACATCGTCATGTGATTAACATTCACACGTCACATCGCCATGTGACCAACATCCAAAGAGTTTACTAGTGTCATTAAACTAGTTCACATCATCATGTGATTAAGACTCAATGAGTTCTGGGGTTTGATCATGTTTTGCTTGTGAGAGAGGTTTTAGTCAACGGGTCTGCAACTTTCAGATCCGTATGTACTTCGCAAATCTCTAGGTCATTCTGTAAATGCTGCTTCCACGCTCCACTTGGAGCTATTCCAAATGGTTGGTCCACTATATGTATCCGGTTTGCTACTCAGAGTCACTCGGATAGGTGTTAAAGCTTGCATCATCGTAACCCTTTACGCCGAACTCTTTATCACCTCCATAATCGAGAAACATATCCTTATTCCTCTAAGGATAATTTTGACCGCTATCTGGTGATCCACTCCTTGATCACCTTTGTACTCTCTTGCCAGACATGTGGCAAGGCACACATCAGGTGCGGTACTTAGCATAGCATAATGTAGAGCCTACGTCTAAAGCATAGGGGACGACCTTCGTCCTTTCTCTCTTTTCTGCCGTGGTCGAGCTTTAAGTCTTAACTTCGTACCTTACAACTCAGGCAAGAACTCCTTCTTTGACTGATCCATCTTGAACACCTTCAAGATCATGTCAAGGTACGTGCTCATTTGAAAGTACTATTAAGCATTTTGATCTATCTTATAGATCTTGATGCTTGTAGATCGCTAAGCGGAAGCGTTCAAGTGAACGGGGTTGATGGAGTCGTACTCGTCGTGATTCAAATCACCGATGATCAAGTGCCGAACGCACGGCACCTCCGCGTTCAACACACGTACAGCCCGGTGACGTCTCCCAAGCCTTGATCCAGCAAGGAGAGAGGGAGAGGTTGAGGAAGACTCCATCCAGCAGCAGCACAACGGCGTGGTGGTGGTGGAGGAGCGTGGCAATCCTGCAGGGCTTCGCCAAGCACCGCGAGAGAGGAGGAGCACTTGGGAGAGGGAGGGCTGCGCCAGGGGCAAGGGTGAAGCTCCCATGTGCCTCCCCACTATATATAGGGGTGGAGGGGGCTGGTTTCTTGCCCTCCAAGTCCATTGGGGCGTTGGCAAAGGTGGGAGGAAAGAAATCCCATCATTTCCTTCCCCACCGATTGCTATCCCCCCTTTTTAGGGATCTTGATCTTATCCCTTTGGGATATGATCTTATTCCTTCTAAGGGAGGATCTTGGTGCGCCTTGACCAGGGGTGTGGGGCCTTGCCCCCACTACCCACGTTCATGTGGCCCCCCCCATGCAGGTGGGCCCCACTCCAGAACCTTCTAGAACCTTCCCGGTACAATACCGAAAAATCCCGAACATTTTCCGGTGGCCAAAATAGGACTTCCCATATATAAATCTTTACCTCTGGACCATTCCGGAACTCCTCGTGACGTCCGGGATCTCATCCGGGACTCCGAACAACATTCGGTAACCACATACAAACTTCCTTTATAACCCTAGCGTCATCGAACCTTAAGTGTGTAGACCCTACGGGTTCGGGAGACATGTAGACATGACCGAGACGTTCTCTGGTCAATAACCAACAGCGGGATCTGGATACCCATGTTGGCTCCCACATGTTCCACGATGATCTCATCGGATGAACCACGATGTCAAGGACTTAATCAATCCCGTATACAATTCCCTTTGTCTAGCGGTATTGTACTTGCCCGAGATTCGATCGTCGGTATCCTTATACCTTGTTCAATCTCGTTACCGGCAAGTCTCTTTACTCGTTCCGTAACACATCATCCCGTGATCAACTCCTTGGTCACATTGCGCATATGATGATGTCTTACCGAGTGGGCCCAGAGATACCTCTCCGCTTACACGGAGTGACAAATCCCAGTCTCGATTCGTGCCAACCCAACAGACACTTTCGGAGATACCTGTAATGCACCTTTATAGCCACCCAGTTACGTTGTGACGTTTGGTACACCCAAAGCATTCCTCCGGTATCCAGGAGTTGCACAATCTCATGGTCTAAGGAAGAGATACTTGACATTGGAAAAGCTCTAGCAAACGAACTACACGATCTTAGTGCTAGGCTTAGGATTGGGTCTTGTCCATCACATCATTCTCCTAATGATGTGATCCCGTTATCAACGACATCCAATGTCCATAGCCAGGAAACCATGACTATCTGTTGATCACAACGAGCTAGTCAACTAGAGGCTCACTAGGGACATATTGTGGTCTATGTATTCACACGTGTATTACGATTTCCGGATAATACAGTTATAGCATGAATAAAAGACAATTATCATGAACAAGGAAATATAATAATAACTAATTTATTATTGCCTCTAGGGCATATTTCCAACAGTCTCCCACTTGCACTAGAGTCAATAATCTAGTTCACATCGATATGTGATTAACACTCAAGGTCACATCCCCATGTGACTAACACCCAAAGAGTTTACTAGAGTCAATAATCTAGTTCACATTTACCATGTTATTGACACTCGATGAGTTCTGGGTTTGATCATGTTATGCTTGTGAGAGAGGTTATAGTCAACGGGTCTGAACCTTTTAGATCCGTGTGTGCTTTACAAATCTCTATGTCATCTCCTAGATGTAGCTACCACGCTCTATTTGGAGCTATTCCAAATAACTGTTCTACTTGGAGCTATATTAAAAGTTGCTCCATTATACGTATCCGGTATCTCTACTCAGAGCTATCCGGATAGGTGTTAAGCTTGCATCGACGTAACTCTTTACGTCGAACTCTTTATCACCTCCACAATCGAGAAAATTCCTTAGTCCACTAGTTACTAAGGATAACTTTGACCGCTGTCCTGTGATCCATTCTTGGATCACTCTTGTACCCCTTGACTGACTCATGGCAAGGCACACTTCAGGTGCGGTACACAGCATAGCATACTGTAGAGAGCCTATGATAAAAGCATGGGGACGACCTTCGTCCTTCCTCTTTCTTCTGCCGTGGTCGAGCTTTAAGTCTTAACTTCATACCTTACAACTCAGGCAAGAACTCCTTCTTTGACTGATCCATCTTGAACACCTTCAAGATTATGTCAAGGTACGTGCTCATTTAAAAGTACTATTAAGCATTTTGATCTATCTTATAGATCTTGATGCTTATTGTTCAAGTAGCCTAATCCAGGTTTTCCATTGAAAAACAGTTTTCAAATAACCCTATATGCTTTCTAGAAATTCTACATCATTTCTGATCATCAATATGTCAACAACATATACTCATCAGAAATTCCATAGTGCTCCCACTCACTTCTTTGGAAATACAAGTTTCTCATAAACTTTGTATAAACCCAAAATCTTTGATCATCTTATCAAAGTGTACATTCCAACTCCGAGATGCTTACTCCAGTCCTTAGAAGGATCGCTGGAGCCAGCATACCTTTTAGCATCCTTAGGATCGTCAAAACCTTTCTGATTGTATTACATACAACCTTTCCTTACGAAAATTGGTAAGGAAACTCGTTTTGACATCCATCTGTCAGATTTCATAAATGCAGCTGATGCTAACACGAATCCGACGGACTTAAGCATCGCTACGGATGAGAAAATCTCATCGTAGTCAACTCCTTGAACTTGTGAAAAACTTTTCGTCACAAGTCGAGCTCCATAGATGGTTACATTGCCATCCACGTCCGTCTTCTTCTTAAAGATCCATTTATCTCAATGGCTTGCCGATCATCAGGCAAGTCCACCAAAGTCCATGCTTTGTTCTGATACATGGATCCTATCTCGGATTTCATGGCTTCTAACCATTTGTCGGAATTGGGCCCACCATTGCTTCTCCATAGCTCGTAGGTTCATTGTTGTCTAGCAACATGACCTTCAAGACAGGATTACTGTACCACTCCGAAGTAGTACGCGTCCTTGTCGTCCTACGAGGTTCGGTAGTGACTTGATCTGAAGCTTCATGATCACTATCATAAGCTTCCACTTCAATTGGTGTAGGTGCCACGGGAACGACTTCCTGTGCCCTGCTTCACACTGGTTGAAGTGATGGTTCAATAACCTCATCAAGTCTCCACCATCCTCCCACTCAACTTTTCGAGAGAAACCTTTCCTCGAGAAGGGACCCGATTCAAGAAACAATCCATATTGCTATCGGATCTGAATTAGGAGGTATACCCAACTGTTTTGGGTGTCCTATGAAGATGCATTTTATCCGCTTTGGGTTCGAGCTTATCAACCTGAAACTTTTTCACATAAGAGTCGCAGCCCCAAACTTTTAAGAAACGACAACTTAGGTTTCTCCAAACCATAGTTCAAACGGTGTCGTCTCAACGGAATTATGTGGTACCCTATTAAAGTGAATGTGGTTGTCTCTAATGCCTAACCCATGAACGATAGTGGTAATTCGATAAGAGACATCATGGTACACACCATATACAATAGGGTGCAACTATGATGTTCGGACACACCATCACACTATGGTGTTCCAGGCGGTTTTAATTGTGAAACAATTTCCACAATGTCTTAATTGTGTGCCAAAACTCGTAACTCAGATATTCATCTCCATGATCATATCATAGACATTTTATCCTCCTGTCACAATGATCTTCTACTTCACTCTGAAATTACTTGAACCATTCAATAATTCAGACTTGTGTTTCATCAAGTAAATATTCTCAACATCTACTCGAATCATCTGTGAAGTAAGAACATAACGATATCCACTACATGCCTCAGCACTTATTGGATTGCATACATCAAAATGTATTTCTTCCCACAAGTTGCTTTCTAGTTCCATTTTACTGAAACCGAGGATTTCAGTCATCTTGCCCATGTGGTATGATTTGCATGTCTCAAGTGATTCAAGATCAAGTGAGTTCAAACGGTCCATTTGCATGGAGTTTCTTCATGCATATACACCAATAGACATGGTTCGCATGTCTCAAACTTTTCAAAAACGAGTGAGCCCAAAGATCCATCAACATGGAGCTTCTTCATGCGTTTTATACCGATATGACTTACGTGGCAGTGCCACAAGTAGGTGGTACTATCATTACTATCTTTTGGCATGAACATGTGTATCACTACGATCGAGATTCAATAAACCATTCATTTTAGGTGCAAGACCATTCAAGGTATTATTCAAATAAACAGAGCAACCATTATTCTCCTTAAATGAATAACCGTATTGCAATAGACTTAATCCAATCATGTCTATGCTTAACGCAAACACCAATCTCGATGGTGGAGGGAGCGTGCGATGCTTGATCATATCAATATTGGAAACACTTCCAACACATATCGTCAACTCACCTTTAGCTAGTCTCCGTTTATTCCATAGCCTTTTGTTTTGAGTTACTAACACTTAGCAACCGAACCGGTATTTTAATACCCTGGTGCTACTAGGAGTACTAGTAAAGTACACGTTAACATAATGTATATCCAATATACTTCTATCGACCTTGCCAGCCTTCTTATCTACCAAGTATCTAGGGTAATTCTGCTCCAGTAGTTGTTCCCCTTATTACAGGAGCACTTAGTCTCGGGTTTGGGTTCAACCTTGGGTTTCTTCACTAGAGCAGCAGCTGGTTTGCCGTTTCATGAAGTATCCCTTCTTGCCCTTTCCCTTCTTGAAACTAGTGGTTTCATCAACAATTGATGCTCCTTCTTGATTTCTACTTTCGCGGTGTCAAACATCAGGAATACCTCAAGGATCATCATATCTATCCCTGATATGTTATAGTTCATCACGAAGCTCTAGCAGCTTGGTGGCAATGACTTTGGAGAAACATCACTATCTCATCTGGAAGATTACCTCCCACTCGATTCAAGTGATTGTTGCACTCAGACAATCTGAGCACAAGCTCAACGATTGAGCTTTTCTCCCTTAGTTTGCAGGCTAAGAAAATCGTCGGAGGTCTCATACCTCTTGACGTGGGCACGAGCCTGAAATCTCAATTTCAGCCCTCGAAACATCTCATATGTTCCGCGATGTTTCGAAAACGTCTTTGGTGCCTCAACTCTAAACCGTTTAACTGAACTATCACGTAGTTATCAAAACGTGTATGTTTGATGTTCGCAACATCCACAAACGACGTTTGGGGTTCAACACACTGAGCGGTGCATTAAGGACATAAGCTTTCTACTGTCCGCATAATAGCTACTATCAACTTTCAACTATATTTTCTCTAGGAACATATGTAAACAGTAGAAGTATAGCGTGAGCTATGACATAATTTGCAAAAGGTCTTTTTGACTATGTTCAGGATAATTAAGTTCATCTTATGAACTCCCACTCAGATAGACATCCCTCTGGTCATCTAAGTGATCACATGATCCGAGTCAAACTAGCCCGTGTCCGATCATCACGTGAGACGGACTAGTCATCATCGGTGAACATTTTCATGTTGATCGTATCTACTATGCGACTCATGCTTGACCTTTCGGTCTCCGTGTTCCGAGGCCATGTCTGTACATGCTAGGCTCGTCAAGTTAACCCTAAGTGTATTGCTGTGTAAATCTGTCTTACACCCGTTGTATGTGAACGTAAGAATCCATCACACCCGATCATCACGTGGTGCTTAGAAGCGACGAACTGTAGCAACGGTGCACAGTTAGAGGAGAACACTTCTTGAAATTGTTGTAAGGGATCATCTTATTTACTACCGTCGTCCTAAGTAAACAAGATGCATAAACATAATAAACATCACATGCAATCAAATAGTGACATGATATGGCCAATATCATTTTGCTCCTTTTGATCTCCATCTTCAGGGCTCCATGATCATCATCGTCACCGGCATGACACCATGATCTCCATCATCATGATCTCCATCATCGTGTCTCCATGAAGTCGTCTCGCCAACTTATTACTTCTACTACTATGGCTACCGGTTAGCAATAAAGTAAAGTAATTACATGGCATTGTTCAATGACACGCAGGTCATACAATAAATTAAGACAACTCCTATGGCTCCTGCCGGTTGTCATACTCATCGACATGCAAGTCGTGAATCCTATTACAAGAACATGATCAATCTCATACATCACATATCATTCATCACATTCTTCTTGGCCATATCACATCACATAGCATACCCTGCAAAAACAAGTTAGACGTCCTCTAATTGTTGTTTGCATGTTTTACGTGGCTGCTATGGGTTTCTAGCAAGAACGTTTCTTACCTACGCAAAACCACAACGTGATATGTCAATTGCTATTTACCCTTCATAAGGATCCTTTTCATCGAATCCGTTCCGACTAAAGTGGGAGAGACTGGCACCCGCTAGCCACCTTATGCACCAAGTGCATGTCAATCGGTGGAACCTGTCTCACGTAAGAGTACGTGTAAGGTTGGTCCGGGCCGCTTCATCCCACAATACCGTCGAAACAAGATTGGACTAGTAACGGTAAGCATATTGAACAACATCAACGCCCACAACTACTTTGTGTTCTACTCGTGCAAAGAATCTACGCAATAGACCTAGCTCATGATGCCACTGTTGGGGAACGTAGCAGAAATTCAAAAATTTTCCTACGTATCACCAAGATCTATCTATGGAGAGACCAGCAACGAGTAGAAAGGAGAGTGCATCTACATACCCTTGTAGATCGCTAAGCGGAAGCGTTCAAGTGAACGGGGTTGATGGAGTCGTACTCGTCGTGATTCAAATCACCGATGATCAAGTGCCGAACGCACGGCACCTCCGCGTTCAACACACGTACAGCCCGGTGACGTCTCCCAATCCTTGATCCAGCAAGGAGAGAGGGAGAGGTTGAGGAAGACTCCATCCAGCAGCAGCACAACGGCGTGGTGGTGGTGGAGGAGCGTGGCAATCCTGCAGGGCTTCGCCAAGCACCGCGAGAGAGGAGGAGCACTTGGGAGAGGGAGGGCTGCGCCAGGGGCAAGGGTGAAGCTCCCATGTGCCTCCCCACTATATATAGGGGTGGAGGGGGCTGGTTTCTTGCCCTCCAAGTCCATTGGGGCGTTGGCAAAGGTGGGAGGAAAGAAATCCCAACATTTCCTTCCCCACCGATTGCTATCCCCCCTTTTTAGGGATCTTGATCTTATCCCTTTGGGATATGATCTTATTCCTTCTAAGGGGGGATCTTGGTGCGCCTTGACCAGGGGTGTGGGGCCTTGCCCCCACTACCCACGTTCATGTGGGCCCCCCCCATGCAGGTGGGCCCCACTCCAGAACCTTCTAGAACCTTCCCGGTACAATACCGAAAAATCCCGAACATTTTCCGGTGGCCAAAATAGGACTTCCCATATATAAATCTTTACCTCCGGACCATTCCGGAACTCCTCGTGACGTCCGGGATCTCATCCGGGACTCCGAACAACATTCGGTAACCACATACAAACTTCCTTTATAACCCTAGCGTCATCGAACCTTAAGTGTGTAGACCCTACGGGTTCGGGAGACATGTAGACATGACCGAGACGTTCTCTGGTCAATAACCAACAGCGGGATCTGGATACCCATGTTGGCTCCCACATGTTCCACGATGATCTCATCGGATGAACCACGATGTCAAGGACTTAATCAATCCCGTATACAATTCCCTTTGTCTAGCGGTATTGTACTTGCCCGAGATTCGATCGTCGGTATCCTTATACCTTGTTCAATCTCGTTACCGGCAAGTCTCTTTACTCGTTCCGTAACACATCATCCCGTGATCAACTCCTTGGTCACATTGCGCATATGATGATGTCTTACCGAGTGGGCCCAGAGATACCTCTCCGCTTACACGGAGTGACAAATCCCAGTCTCGATTCGTGCCAACCCAACAGACACTTTCGGAGATACCTGTAATGCACCTTTATAGCCACCCAGTTACGTTGTGACGTTTGGTACACCCAAAGCATTCCTCCGGTATCCAGGAGTTGCACAATCTCATGGTCTAAGGAAGAGATACTTGACATTGGAAAAGCTCTAGCAAACGAACTACACGATCTTAGTGCTAGGCTTAGGATTGGGTCTTGTCCATCACATCATTCTCCTAATGATGTGATCCCGTTATCAACGACATCCAATGTCCATAGCCAGGAAACCATGACTATCTGTTGATCACAACGAGCTAGTCAACTAGAGGCTCACTAGGGACATATTGTGGTCTATGTATTCACACGTGTATTACGATTTCCGGATAATACAGTTATAGCATGAATAAAAGACAATTATCATGAACAAGGAAATATAATAATAACTAATTTATTATTGCCTCTAGGGCATATTTCCAACATATTGTTCAAGTAGCCTAATCCAGGTTTTCCATTGAAAAACACTTTTCAAATAACCCTATATGCTTTCTAGAAATTCTACATTATTTCTGATCAACAATATGTTTACAACATATACTTATCAGAAATTATATAGTGCTCCCACTCACTTCTTTCGAAATACAAGTTTCTCATAAACTTTGTATAAACCAAAAATCTTTGATCATCTTATCAAAGTGCATATTCCAACTCCGAGATGCTTACTCCAGTCCATGGAAGGATCGCTGGAGCTAGCATACCTTTTAGCATCCTTAGGATCGACGAAACCTTTCTGATTGTATCACATACAACCTTTCCTTACGAAAACTGGTAAGGAAACTCGTTTTGACATCCATCTGCCAGATTTCATAAATGTAGCTAATGCTAACATGATTCCGACGGACTTAAGCATCGCTATGGATGAGAAAATCTCATCGTAGTCAACTCTTTGAACTTGTGAAAAACTCTTCGCCACAAGTCGAGCTTCATAGATGGTGACATTACCATCCACGTCCGCCTTCTTCTTAAAGATCCATTTATCTCAATGGCTTGCCGATCATTGGGCAAGTCCACCAAAGTCCATGCTTTGTTCTGATACATGGATCCTATCTCGGATTTCATGGCTTCTAACCATTTGTCGGAATTTGGGCCCACCATCGCTTCTCCATAGCTCGTAGGTTCATTGTTGTCTAGCAACATGACCTTCAAGACAGGATTACTGTACCACTCTAAAGTAGTACGCATCCTTGTCACCCTATGAGGTACGGTAGTGACTTGATCTGAAGTTTCATGATCACTATCATAAGCTTCTACTTCAATTAGTGTAGGTGCCACAGGAACAACTTCTTGTGCCCTGCTACACACTAGTTGTAGTGACGGTTCAATAACCATATCAAGTCTTCACCATCCTCCCACTCAACTTTCCGAGACAAACTTTTCCTCGAGAAAGGACCCGATTCAAGAAACAATCCCTATTGCTTTCGGATCTGAATTAGGAGGTATACCCAACTGTTTTGGGTGTCCTATGAAGATGCATTTTATCCGCTTTGGGTTCGAGCTTATCAACCTGAAACTTTTTCACATAAGCCTCGCAGCCCCAAACTTTTAAGAAACGACAACTTAGGTTTCTCCAAACCACAGTTCAAACGGTGTCGTCTCAACGAAATTATGTGGTGCCCCATTAAAGTGAGTGCGGTTGTCTCTAATGCCTAACCCATGAACGATAGTGGTAATTCGATAAGAGACATCATGGTACGCACCATATCCAATAGGGTGCAACTATGATGTTCGGACGCACCATCACACTATGGTGTTCCAGGCGGTATTAATTGTGAAACAATTTCCACAATGTCTTAATTGCGTGCCAAAGCTCGTAACTCAGATACTCATCTCTGTGATCATATCATAGACATTTTATCCTCTTGTCACGATGATCTTCAACTTCACTCTGAAATTACTTGAACCATTCAATAATTCAGACTTGTGTTTCATCAAGTAAATATACTCAGTATCTACTCAAATCATCTGTGAAGTAAGAACATAATGATATCCACTGCGTGCCTCAACACTCATTGGACTGCACACATCAAAATGTATTACTTCCAACAAGTTACTTTCTTGTTCCATCTTACTGAAAACGAGGCTTTTCAGTCATCTTGCCCATGTGGTAAGATTTGCATATCTCAAGTGATTCAAAATCAAGTGAGTCCAAATGATCCATCTGCATGGAGTTTCTTCATGCGTATACACCAATAGACATGGTTCGCATGTCTCAAACTTTTCAAAAATGAGTGAGTCCAAAGATCCATCAACATGGAGCTTCTTCATGCGTTTTATACCAATATGACTTATATGGCAGTGCCACAAGTAAGTGGTGCTATCATTACTATCTTATATCTTTTGGCATGAAAATGTGTATCACTACGATCGAGATTCAATAAACCATTCCTTTAGGTGCAAGACCATTAAAGGTATTATTCAAATAAATAGAGTAACCATTATTCTCCTTAAATGAATAACCGTATTGCGATAGACATAATCCAATCATGTCTATGCTCAATGCAAACACCAAAAGACAATTATTCAGGTTTAATACTGATCTTGATGGTAGAGGGAGCGTGCGATGTTTGATCACATCAAACTTGGAAACACTTCCAACACATATCGTCAGCTCACCTTTAGCTAGTCTCCGTTTATTCCGTAGCCTTTTATTTTTGAGTTACTAACACTTAGCAACCGAACCGGTATCTAATACCCCGGTGCTACTAGGGGTACTAGTAAAGTACACATTAACATAATGTATATCCAATATACTTCTATCGACCTTGCCAGCCTTCTCATCTACCAAGTATCTAGGGTAATTCTGCTCCAGTGGTTGTTCCCCTTATTATAGAAGCACTTAGTCTCGGGTTTGGGTTCAACCTTGAGTTTCTTCACTAGAGCAGCAGCTGATTTGCCGTTTCATGAAGTATCCCTTCTTGCCCTTGCCCTTCTTGAAACTAGTGGTTTCACCAACCATCAATAATTGATGCTCCTTCTTAATTTCTACTTTCGCGGTGTCAAACATCGTGAATATTTCAAGGATCATCATATCTATCCCTGATATGTTATAGTTCATCACGAAGCTCTAGCAGCTTGGTGGCAAATGACTTTGGAGAAACATCACCATCTCATCTGGAAGATCAACTCCCACTCGATTAAAGTGATTGTTGTACTCAGACCATCTGAGCACAAGCTCAACGATTGAGCTTTTCTCCCTTAGTTTGCAGGCTAAGAAAATCGTCCGAGGTCTCATACCTCTTGACGTGGGCACGAGCCTGAAATCCCAATTTCAGCCCTCGAAACATCTCATATGTTCCGCGACGTTTCAAAAACGTCTTTGGTGCCTTAACTCTAAACCGTTTAACTGAACTATCACGTAGTTATCAAAACGTGTATGTCTGATGTTCGCAACATCCACAAACGACGTTTGGGGTTCAGCACACTGAGCGGTGCATTAAGGACATAAGCTTTCTACTGTCTGCATAATCGCTACTATCAACTTTCAACTATATTTTCTCTAGGAACATATCTAAACAGTGGAACTAAAGCGCGAGCTTACGACATAATTTGCAAAGGTCTTTTAACTATGTTCAGGATAATTAAGTGCATCTTATGAACTCCCACTCAGATAGACATCCCTCTAGTCATCTAAGTGATTACATGATCCGAGTCAACTAGGCCGTGTCCGATCATCACGTGAGACGGACTAGTCATCATCGGTGAACATCTTCATGTTGATCGTATCTACTATACGATCATGCTCGACCTTTCGGTCTCTTGTGTTCCGAGGCCATGTCTGTACATGCTAGGCTCGTCAAGTTAACCTAAGTGTTTTGCGTGTGTAAATCTGGCTTACACCCGTTGTATGTGAACGTAAGAATCTATCACACCCGATCATCACGTGGTGCTTCGAAACGACGAACTTTCGCAATGGTGCACAGTTAGGGGGAACACTTTCTTGAAATTTTAATGAGGGATCATCTTATTTACTACCGTCGTTCTAAGCAAATAAGATGCATAAACATGATAAACATCACATGCAATCAAATAGTGACATGATATGGCCAATATCATTTTGCTCCTTTTGATCTCCATCTTCAGGGCTCCATAATCATCATCGTCACCGGCATGACACCATGATCTCCATCATCATGATATCCATCATCGTGTCTTCATGAAGTTGTCTCACCAACTATTACTTCTACTACTATGGCTACCGGTTAGCAATAAAGTAAAGTAATTACATGGCGTTGTTCAATGACACGCAGGTCATACAATAAATAAAGACAACTCCTATGGCTCCTGCCGGTTGTCATACTCATCGACATGCAAGTCGTGATTCCTATTACAAGAGCATGATCAATCTCATACATCACATATCATTCATCACATTCTTCTTGGCCATATCACATCACATAGCATACCCTACAAAAACAAGTTAGACGTCCTCTAATTGTTGTTTGCATGTTTTACGTGGCTGCTATGGGTTTCTAGCAAGAACCTTTCTTACCTACGCAAAAACCACAACATGACATGTCAATTGCTATTTACCCTTCATAAGGACCCTTTTCATCAAATCCGATCCGACTAAAGTGGGAGAGACTGGCACCCGCTAGCCACCTTATGCAACAAGTGCATGTCAATCGGTGGAACCTGTCTCACGTAAGAGTACGTGTACGGTCCGGGCCGCTTCATCCCACGATGCCGCCGAATCAAGATTGGACTAGTAACGGTAAGCATATTGAACAACATCAACGCCCACAACTACTTTATGTTCTACTCGTGCAAAGAATCTACGCAATATACCTAGCTCATGATGCCACTGTTGGGGAACGTAGCAGAAATTCAAAATTTTCTACGCAACACCAAGATCTATCTATGGAGAGACTAGCAACGAGGGGAAGGAGAGTGCATCTACATACCCTTGTAGATCGCTAAGCGGAAGCGTTCAAGAGAACGGGGTTGAAGGAGTCATACTCGTCGTGATCCAAATCACTGGAGATCCTAGTGCCGAACGGACGACACCTCCGCGTTCAACACACGTACAGCCCGGTGACGTCTCCCATGCCTTGATCCAGCAAGGTGAGAGGGAGAGGTTGGGGAAGACTCCGTCCAGCAGCAGCACGACGTCGTGGTGGTGATGGAGGAGCGTGGCAATCCTGTAGGGCTTCGCCAAGCACTGCGGGAGAGGAGGCGTACTTGGGAGAGGGGAGGGCTGCGCCAGGGCTTCGTGTTAAGCTCCCATGCGCCTCCCCACTATATATAGGGGTGGAGGGGCTGGTTTCTTGCCCTCCAAGTCCATTGGGGCGTTGGCAAAGATGGGAGGAAAGAAATCCCATCATTTCCTTCCCCACCAATTGTTATCCCCCCTTTTTAGGGATCTTGATCTTATCCCTTCGGGATATGATCTTATTCCTTCTAAGGGGGGATCTTGGTGCGCCTTGACCAGGGGTGTGGGGCCTTGCCCCCACTACCCACGTTCATGTGGGTCCCCCCATGCAGGTGGGCCCCACTCCGGAACCTTCTAGAACCTTCCCGGTACAATACCGAAAAATCCCGAACATTTTCCGGTGGCCAAAATAGGACTTCCCATATATAAATCTTTACCTCCGGACCATTCTGGAACTCCTCGTGACGTCCGGGATCTCATCCGGGACTCCGAACAACATTCTGTAACCACATATAAACTTCCTTTATAACCCTAGCGTCATCGAACCTTAAGTATGTAGACCCTACGGGTTCGGGAACCATGCAGACATGACCTAGACGTTCTCCGGACAATAACCAACAGCGGGATCTGGATACCCATGTTGGCTCCCACATGTTCCACGATGATCTCATCGAATGAACCACGATGTCAAGGACTCAATTGATCCCGTATACAATTCCCTTTGTCTAGCGGTATTGTACTTGCCCGAGATTCAATCGTCGGTATACCGATACCTTGTTCAATCTCGTTACCGGCAAGTCTCTTTACTCGTTCAGTAAAACACCATCCCGTGATCAACCCCTTGGTCACATTGTGCACATTATGATGATGTTCTACCGAGTGGGCCCAGAGATACCTCTCCGTTTACCTGAGTGACAAATCCCAGTCTCGATTCGTGCCAACCCAAAAGACACTTTCAGAGATACATGTAGTGCACCTTTATAGCCACCCAGTTACGTTTTGACGTTTGGTACACCCAAAGCATTCCTACGGTATCCTGGAGTTGCACAATCTCATGGTCTATGGAAATGATACTTGACATTAGAAAAGCTTTAGCATACGAACTATGATCTTTGTGCTAGGCTTAGGATTGGGTCTTGTCCATCACATCATTCTCCTAATGATGTGATCCCGTTATCAACGACATCCAATGTCCATGGTCAGGAAACCGTAACCATCTATTGATCAACGAGCTAGTCAACTAGAGGCTTACTAGGGACATGGTGTTGTCTATGTATCCACATATGTACCTGAGTTTCCTATCAATACAATTATAGCATGGATAATAAACGATTATCATGAACAAGGAAATATAGTAATAATAACTAATTTATTATTGCCTCTAGGGCATATTTCCAACAATTTCAGTCTCATAAGAGCCTCATCATTGACAGGAATGTCCTTCCCACCGGAAAATAACCCACATTAGTGAGAAATCAAAGTGTTAAACTTGGAGTTTGTTCCCTATTGGGTTGGGGTACCGCCACATCCTAACCATCCAACCATACATTGGAACCATTTTCTCATTGTCACCATCTGTTTGATTTAGGGTTTCTTTTCTAGAGTGAAAGCAATATGGGTTTATAAATCTCCCTCCCGGTTGATGCCTAGCACCCACCGCCGCCGTCCTAGGATGCCATTACCCTCGTTGGAGGCATCTTTGTGGAGCCCCTTCAGCTCCAATTGCATTTAGATCTCGAGCTTCCCGGGTGAAAAATCAAGCTTCGACTATGGATGGAGTGTGTGTCGTCGTACTCATCGCTCCTCCTTGGCGGCGCCGCCTTGGAGATGGTCTTCTGTCAAACATTGATGGTTCGTGCCATCTCGCAGTTTCGTCATCAGTTAGGTGGATGCGCGGTCTCGGGATCGGTGTAGAACCCGGACGGTGGCTCCGGAGAGCGCATTTGTGTTGTAGAGCGTCAAATTTCATCACTTGGATGGTAGAGTTATTAGCTTGTCTGCGACACGCCCTCGTGCATGTGTGGAAACCAAAGCGATGACTTTGGAGGATGTCTTCTACTGCAAGGTGTCAATTTGTGTCTCTTGGGAGGCAGAGTCGTTGGCTCGTCTATCAAGAGGCCTCGGGGCTTGTGTGCGTTGTTGTGGTTTGTATGCTGGAGCGGCGGCTTTGGTTCGTACTGTAGGGTGTCAACTCTGGCCATGCGGGTGGCATAGTTCGTCGACTCGCAACATCGGAGGATGGCGTGTGTATGTGGCAGTTGTATTGATTTTCGGCCATCTCTCCTTAATAAACCGGATAATCCTCTTCTCCCACGAAAGCCGTAGCTCCTCCTGGTTGCTCAAAACAAAGTCTCACTTGTATTTTTGATCCAATTTTGACCATAATTTGTTTGCGGCGTAATTTTGACTATAAATTTAACTAAATATGAATTATGTGTAGAAAATAAAGTATAATTGGAAACTTACTTCAAATACGAACACAACAAGATAATTATTGTAACATGTAATTTATATTTTGTTAGACAAATTTATGGTTGAAATTTGACCAAAATAGAGGTGCTCAACATTCTTATCTCCATTGATAATGATGGACCCACACGTCAGTGACGGCATCTTTCCATCCCCTTCATCCCCGATGGCCGGTGAATCCATGGGAACGCATTGCTGCGGCGCAGCAAGCATGGCCAGCGGCACCGGCGAGGATAAGGCGACGTCAGGGTGGGCGTGGCGTCCAAGTACGGCCTCTTTCTTCCTGACTCGTTCCTCTTCTATTTGTCTAGGTTTCGCTGGCCCAATCTAGTTCCGCTGACACCAGATTCAACGGCGAATTTTATGCGCTGCTGAGGTCAGGGAGACACATCCCCGATCTCTCAATTCTTTTTCTCGTTTCCCTTTCAATGGCGAGCGACAGAAGGAACTGTCCAAGATCGAGATATGGAGGAACGGGTCCTGGATTGGATTCAAGAATGGAAGAACATGGGAAGGAAGGAAAGGTTTCAGCTTGCCATCCCTTTCCTCCCCATTAGCCAATCCCCTCTCCAACCTCCAGCACAACACGTACTCCAGTTCTCTACTGTCTAGAGAACTCCGTGCTGCTTACTGCTCTCACTTTATAACTGGCCCATCGCCACCATTCTCGTCTCCTTCTCCTTCTATCCCTATCCTTTCCACTTCATCGTCGCATTGGTCGATTCCTCTCCACCGGCGTCTTCCTTGCGCGGTATCGAATCCGTTCCTTCTTCCGTAAAGGCGCAGACATTGTAGCTTCCTTCATGCTATGTTGTGGTGCCATGAGCTCATGACCATGATTGTTAGCTTCCTCCATGACCATGATTGTTACTTGTTAGCTTCCTTCATGTTATGGTGCCATGACCATGATTGTCAGCCTCCTTCAGTGGATATGCACGCGGTGCGCTGAGCATTGGCGGCAGGATTTTGACACTTTTTTCTTCCACCAAATCTCCCATGCCATATCAAGTTTATGCTCCCAATCACATAACCACTTGAATCTATCTTCGGTGTTTATTGCTGTTTACCGGTCGCCAAGCGCTTCATGACTGTATGCTTTTCACAGGGTGTTCCTCAGACTTTTGAGAATTCCCGGATACACATGTCAACAAAGTCCCAAGTACTATAAGGGCACATCGTCACGGCTTTGCTGACAAGATCATTTTCGTGTTCCTGGATCTGGACAAGTAACCGTTCTCCTCTGCTTCTTTTCAGGGAATTGGCTCTGCCATCACAAGGAGCCTGCATCCCTGAACTCTGAATATTACCGCCAAATTGGGGATTTTTTCTCCACAACGGCATCATGCTATGGTCCCGACTGTTCTATATTTGCTCCATTATCTTCGCATTCTATTTTGCCCATGTGCAACAGACGACGGCACAGATCACGGCACCATGGGAAGGTAAAATCCATCTTAACCACCATACCTCTTGTTTAATTTGGTAGGTGTTCTTGTTCATTTTACATTTTCCTCATAACCATGACCCACTTGAGGAGAGATGCAAAGGAGCACACAAGTCCAGGGTGCTACATTTTTTTTTTCTGCATCCTTCTTGCATTATGAGACCAACTTGCTGTACATTTGGTTCAACTGGTCTGCAGTCGATGCTTTGAGAGCTATCAGAGGCAGCTTGAGTGATCCACTGGGACGTCTCGATAACTGGAACCATGGAGATCCATGCGTCGGAAATTGGTCCCGTGTTATCTGTTACAATGTAACAGCAAGCGATGGATACTTTCATGTACGGCAACTGTATGTGCATAAGTGTTCTCCTTGTCAATCATGTCCATATCATTTATACAACCCTTCTCCTTTGCTTCTATTCTGGCTTGCTTTTGGTCATGAATTGAGAACTTGGGCTTGGTCGTATATATAGTTTTGTTGACTTTCTTAATAGATCATTTTGCCATCCTGGATTTTGTTTTGTTCTGTTGACAGCTTCATTTAAATAAACCGGAAAAATATTGCAGCGTTCATTACCTTCTTACAAACCATGTTAATTATGGTATCAGCATATTTGACGGAGCTGAAAGTGGAGTAAAAAAGGATGCAAATGTTTATAGATGGAGTAGAGGAGCATTTTCCCTCTGAAAAGTGAAAAGTCTCATGCTTATTTTAATTCCAGATGAATCTAATTCCTGTGACATTTTATTATAATATATTTCGCTTGATGATATCCTCGTATTATGTGATTATAGGGAGCTTCTACGGTTAAATTTATCTGGGACTCTAGCTCCTGAGCTTGGCCAGCTGTCTCGCATGAAAATAATGTAAGTGCAGTGAGCTGAGCTCGCTAATTATCGTGTGGATTGCCTGTTCATTTAATCCAGTCCTACATGCACAAGGGGCGATTGAGTACTTCTTTTAATTTCCTTTCAAGGGATTTTATGTGGAACTCAATTGGTGGGAGCATTCCTAAGGAGGTTGGCAACATTACTTCCCTGGAACTATTGTAAGTCGAAATCTACACCACCGATTAGAAACATGGTCTACCTGAATCAATTTCCTTAATATATTTCTGGTTAGACATGGAGGTTATCATTTTTCTGTATATGTTAACTTAGTTATTGCTTGCAGGTGTTTCAATAAATAGTTGTTTCTCTGAGATGATTTCACAGTTCGTTTTGCTCCTGTAACAAGGTGTGCATTGTTTATATTTGCAGGCTCTTAAATGGGAACCAGTTGACTGGTTCTTTACCAGAGGAAATTGGCTTCATTCCTAATTTGAATAGGATTCAGATTGATCAGAACCATATATCCGGACCCATCCCTAAATCATTCGCTAACCTGAATAAAACCGAGCACTTGTAAGTAGGATATGTTTTAGTCTCTCTGTTAACGAGTGATAGTTATCCTTATCCTAATGGATTTCCAATTTCTATCCAGTCACATGAACAATAATTCATTGAGTGGTCAAATTCCGCCGGAACTGTCCAGATTACCTTCTCTTGTTCATCTGTAAGTACCTAACCTCTGCACGTACCATAATATTGGTTTTCATTTATACCCTACTGACAGTATAATTGCTTTGCAGATTGTTGGATAACAATAACTTATCGGGCTATCTTCCTCCAGAATTATCACAACTGCCAAAACTGCTCATTGTGTATGAAACCTACTATTGTGCAGTAGTTTGAATGATATACAGTTTTTCATTATTTTGGTTGGGTGGGTTGGATATCAATCTTTGATTATGAATTGGACTAACTTTCTCGGTCTTAAATGAAGCTCATAAGCAGTAGTTCTTCTGTATTTGTTGTTTTGTAGCTTGAATGAATAGTTTACGGTTTACTTACAACTTAGGGAGCAATGCAAACAAAGAATTTTGCTCCACTGTTCTCTTTTAATGAAAAGTAGCTGCTGGCCTGTTCCCTGTGCTAACTTATTCAATGGTAAGTTGCTTTAACTGGCATTAGCTCAGTTAATTGTTTAGGATTACTTCTGATTTTACCCTGATCTTTACGGCGTTATTTCTTGCCAGCAGTAAACCACTGAAAGCTTATATGCTGCCGAAACAATATAACTGCTAGTCGATTATTCATTTTTCTGTTATTTATATACCATGAGTAATTCAAAGTAACTGGAAAGAAGACCCATAGCAACTCGAGTAACTTCCAGTTCATTTTCTTCGTCTTTTTACATGTCTTTGAGATATCATATTTAAAAGACATATATACACTCACTGTACGTCTAATTACCACAAAATGATCCCAGCCAGCTAGACAATAACAACTTCTCGGGAAGTTCAATTCCTTCATCTTATGGCAATATCACCACACTTCTGAAATTGTAAGTATGTTCTACATCTCTCTGCTTTTGTAGCCATGTGGTCTAATGAATTATAATATTAAATAAGGACGATTTTCACATTGGTCATCATTATTGCAATGAGAATGGCCCTTAATTTGGTTGAGTAAAAGAAATAAAGAATCTTGGCTTGCCTTTTAAAGTATTATGACAGTTTCAGATTAACTAATTGATATGGTCTACATCAGGAGTTTGAGAAACTGCAGCTTGGAAGGCCCCGCTCTTGATGCCAGTGGAATACCGCAGCTTGGCTACTTGTACGTAGAATTCTGAACTACGTATTACCTGTTTGTTTAGGAAAAAAATCTCACACATGATGCTTAGGGGAATTTGGCAGCCATCACTTGCTCTGATCTTTGTTGTGTTGGTGTTTCAGGGATATTAGTTGGAATCAGTTGACAGGTCCCATACCATCTGGCCAACTAGCGAGCAACATAACTACAATGTATAAAAATAAGGCCCTCGCAAAGACTTCATACCATTTTGTTTTTAAGTATCATTTATTGATCCCTTTTCCCCCAAGGAAACTTCTATTTTCAGTTTACACTCACTTCTGCAAGTTGTGCAGAGATCTTTCCCACAATTGTCTTAACGGTTCTATTCCTGGAAGTTTCTCCGGCCTTCCTAATCTCCAAAGACTGTAAGTCTGATATTACGTTCTCTATTCTATTACGTCCTTTAATATTTGATAGGGGATAGATCTCTAGAAAGGGGGGATGCTCTTACTTCATTATTGCTCAATAGTAGTGAATCATTCCCTTTGTCCCTTAGGGTATTCTCGCATGGACAATGATTGATTGCAGAGTACCTTCTGCGGGTCCATGCCATGACAACAACTTTAATTTTCAACAAACATAAGTTTAAACAGTTTTGCATGACAGTACTGTTCATGAATGATCATTTGAATCAGGCTGAGCTGATTTTTTTTTGGGGGTCTTCGTTCAGGTCAATGGAGAATAATAACTTGGATGGTTCTGTTCCGTCTGATGTCTGGCGAAATATTGATTTCAGTGGAAATAGAAGCCTGATATTGTAAGATCATCGTAAATTGAACCTTCTGTTTCACCCTTTTGATTTTAGAGGACGGTATAATTGACATATTTCTTCAGGACTGGTAATCTAATATCCCCCCTTAAATATTTTGCAGGGATTTCCATAACAACGCTCTCACGAATCTATCAAATCCTCTTACACCCCCTGCGAATGTTACCATCCTGTATGCATTTCTATTGAACAATTATCTTTTCCATTTTTCAGATCCATTCGTCATTTCCAGTACCTTATATTTTCTTTTCTTTACCATCCATGTTTTTAGGTTATCTGGAAACCCCGTATGCACATCGCAAAATCAACTGAATATATCTCAGTATTGTCAATCAATTTCAGTTGTTGTTCCTGGAGGTTCCACAAATAACAATACACTTTGTCCGCCATGCTCAACCAACCTTCCTCACGAAAACATACTAAGGTCACCAATCCCATGCTTATGTGCTATTCCACTTCACGTCCATTACCGGCTGAAGAGTCCAGGATTCTGGGATTTTGTTCCATATGAAGCCGAATTTCAACACTACTTATCATCTGGTCTTTCATTGTCCTCGCACCAATTGGAAGTCTCTACTTTTATGTGGGAAGAAGGCCCGAGGCTGAAGATGAACCTGAAGCTTTTCCCAAATAACACTGCGCTGTTTAACTCTGGTGAAGTGCTGAGACTGAGAGACATGTTTACAGGGTGGCTCATCGCGGACTCAGATATATTTGGGCCCTATGAGCTTATCGACTTCATCCCAGGGTGGTATGAAAACGGTATGTATATATGTTACTTTATCTTCACTCCACTCCGTATTTCGTTTCGTTGCAATTTTTTGTCACCATGTTTATTTGGTCGTGTATAGATGTTTGTATTAGTGATCACACGTGCAGTTACGTGCGCACAGTCGAGCTGCCGAGGCCTCCTCTCTTCATATTCCCCAATGCAGATCTCCAAACCCCACATCAATCAAATAAGCATATTACCGTTGCCCATGTGTCCTAACTTAGTAAGCTTCATTATATGTTTCTGAACCTGCAACGAATTTTCACACAACACCCTCAACTTAACATGTCCCTAAACTTTTTCCTGTTATCAAGTTTTCCCTTGTTGACATCGTAAGTGTGCTCTTGTTCACTCCTTGTCATAGGGCTTCAACGCCTTGATTCTCAATGTCTTTTTCATTAATTGGTCAAGTTTACCCTTGTGCTGGAACCTTGCTGTATTCCCTAGGCCAAAGGCCAATATATGTATATGTACATGCATGTAGAAATAAGCAAAGAAGAGAGTAACACAACATCTAACGGTTTGGCTCACGACAAAGGAAAATCATTGGATTGAGTACAATGTAGTTAGGTCTACAGAAAAGAATAGTTTGGTATCTTAAAGGAATAGTTTGATATCTAAGAGGATGTTCATAGCACTGTTGTGGAAGTATCCATCATATACGGTGCTATTTATCAAATGTAACCACTACGAAAATGTTGCCAGCTTGGTATCTAGCAGTTGTAGCAATTATTGAAGAGAGGACTCACATATTCCCATGCTTTCTTCTCAGTACTACCGCGTCGTACAAAGTCCAGTCTCAGTGCAGGTGCCATTGTTGGTATTGTCATCGCAGCATTTGCTGCAGCAGCAATTCTTTCATCCCTCGTTACTCTCATTATATTGAGAAGGCGTTCAAGTCAAATTTCAAAGAGACGCACTGGTAAGCCATCCATCTGTACTTTCTATGGTCTAAAATTGTTAGATTATTCATCTCTTTTTCAAATACATTGTAATATTTCAGTTATCCACCTTTTTTATATAAAACAGTTGTCACTTCTTTTGTTTCTGATTTTGTTAGTACAGAGTTGCAGCATTGTGCATATTGTCATGACTTTTTGATATGATTTGCTATTCATCTGAGCATGTTGTGATGAAATTGTTATGGTCATTCGATGACAAAATTCTACTGACTTTCCAGCGAAAAGAATTCAGATGAAAATTAGGGGTGTAAAAGACCTCACTTTTGAAGAATTATCAAATTGTACAAGCAATTTTAGTGACTCGGCACTAATTGGTCAAGGAGGGTATGGAAAAGTATACAGGGGGGTTCTGGCTGATGGAACAGGAGCTGCAGTAAAACGTACACAACAGGGATCTCTTCAGGGTTCAGAGGAGTTCTTCACAGAGATAGAATTGTTGTCCAGGCTGCATCACCGAAACCTGGTTTCTTTGGTTGGATATTGCGACGAAAATAATGAGCAGGTTGTCCCTCCAACTTCTTTTTTATATATACTGATCAGAAATACTAATTTCATCAAATGCTGCTTTATTATTCAGCTGCTTTCTTGTTCTAGAATGGGCTGTGGAAAGTTTGATATCCATATCTATTGCGATCCATGTATCTGGTGAAGTACATATACATCAATACACATTATCAACCCATTTCTATACATCAACACATTGTTTATTATTTAGTGCAGAAGTGATTCCTTGTCCATAGACATTGTGAGCTCATTTTCTGTTGATTGGCACTTTGGTATCGAGAGCTCATCTTCAGGGCACTCTTAATGGCAGAAGCTGGCCTGTTGCTGTTTATGCCGAATGTTACTTAATTTTTGGTCCAACATTATGATGATTAAACTCATACTGTGAACCATGTATCGCAGATGCTGGTGTATGAGTATATGCCAAATGGTAATCTACGTGATCATCTTTCAGGTTAGAACTTCATTTCCGTAGTCACTAAACTGCACCTCAGAATTGTACACTTGGTCATAATTTCTGGTCATAATTTCTGAAATGTGCTTATATTATTGAATTACTTTGTTGCATGTTTATCCTGTCAGGCAAGGGTGTTTTTCTATTTATCTACCATGCACAGATATGCAATCTTTGGCCTTTTCTCTTGCCACAGATAACATAGTGACAGACTTACAGTCACCAATTAGATGTTATATCCAGCTGAGAAATGATATCGAGAGAAACGTATGACGTTTCTCTGTCGTGATCATTGTGCACACACAATATTCTAGTGCATGCCATCTTGATGATAAATGCATCTGTTCCATCAATAGTACCTCCGCTAGAACTCACAAATGATCACAGCAGGGAAATTCAATCACTCGTGAGGTGTGAAGGAGCCTAATTTTGGATATCTATGTTTTGGATTTTGATAGTCAGGCTCAAGCCAATGAAATCTCCATGCTTTTTTGCTTGCTTGCAAATTATTTTTGCTTTACTGTACGTGTGCTAAGTATATTCCTCTACCTTGCTTTCGGTGTGCTGCCTGTCCTGTAAAGTTCCTCTAACTAGTGCTTTATTTACGTAACAGCTAAAGCTAAAGAAGCTCTAAGTTTTCCCATGAGGTTACGAGTTGCACTGGGATCATCACGAGGGATACTCTATTTGCACAAGGAAGCGGACCCTCCGATATATCATCGTGACATCAAGTCTAGCAATATTTTATTGGACTCGAAGTTTGTAGCAAAGGTTGCTGATTTTGGTCTCTCGAGGCTTGCCCCACTGCCGGCAACGGAGGGGGTCGCCCCTGGTCATGTGTCCACTGTCGTAAAGGGTACCCCGGTGAGTATAACATAGCATATCTTGGCATCAACTAGTTGCGCCAAGATGGTGACACTGCATTCTAGTTCTCGGTGTCATGTTGGTGACACTGCATTGTTGATTTAGTTGCCGTTGTTTACACCATGCAGGGTTATCTTGACCCGGAGTATTTCCTCACGCATAATCTGACGGACAAGAGCGATGTGTACAGCCTTGGTGTCGTTTTTCTGGAACTGCTGACTGGGATGCAGCCCATTTCTCATGGGAAAAACCTAGTCAGAGAGGTAACCATCAAAATTCAAATCGATGGAGCAGAGAATATATTGCACTGTAGTGATTTTTGTGATGCTAGCAAACTGAAACCGAATTGTGACAATAGTGCATTACATACACGCATATGCAGGTTGTGGCGGCGAACCAGTCAGGGATGATATTGTCGGTGGTGGACACGCGGATGGGTCCGTGCCCGTGGGAGTGCGTGGAGAGGTTCGCGGCGCTGGGGCTGCGGTGCTGCCGGGACGAGACGGAGGCGAGGCCGTCCATGGTGGAGGTGGTGCGGGAGCTGGAGACGATATGGCAGATGACGCCAGAGACGGATAGCGTGCCGTTGGAGTTGGAGTCGGAGTCGGTGTCCATGGTCCCCAGCCGCACAGGCACGCAGCCACCATCGTCGTCGTCCGCCGGGGGGTCGATGATGTCCTACCAGTACGTGTCGTCCTCGGACTTATCCGGCAGCAACCTGCTCAGCGGCGTGGTGCCCAGCACCAACCCTCGCTGAGCAAATGTGAGAGCCTAATTAGTTGGTGACGATGTTTGTGCTGGTTGGTAGGAGTATTAAAAATGTGAGTTTCATTTGTGCTGGTAGTTGTTTGAAATTCGTGTCTATCCCCTGTTTGTAAATAAATAAAGATGTTTGCATATATGTGTGGAATTTGCTTGCTGTATAGTACTTCATCGAAGTAGGCTTGTTGTATAGTACTTCATCGAAGTAGGCTTGCTGTATAGCATAAATCACAGTACACGGTCAAACGACACAAAGTGATGAGGGGACCCTCCTACAAAGTAGATCTTGGGATAACCGAACAACATACACGCACACACCACTATGCTGCCGAGCAATAATAAAGGTAGGCCTAGAAACTACAACACGCCGTAGACCATCTAAACTCCACGACAACGCCCTTAGGAGGGGAAACGGTGCGAGGCGCCGTTACCCTCGAGTCCATGAAGAACAAGGGCTTTCATCACCTTGGCATGCCGAGCGGGGATCTCACACACCGCGATATACGTAGCCATCGACATCGATCGTCCCGGCGGTGTTGCAGAGCTAGAGAGTCTACTCTACTCCGTACGAGGCTGATTTTTTCCTTGGTCTTTCCGCGAGGATAAACTTAGGTGCAGAAAGCAATGCGTCAATCAGTTAGACTACCCATAATGGGAGTAACATAGGTAGTAATATCATACATATCTAGATAAACTACCCATAATGGGAGTAACATAGGTAGTAATATCATACATATCTAGATAAAATAGACGATGTGACAAGCAATAAATGAAGAAAGAGAGGCATGTGGCAACATAGTTAGAGGATGCTTGGATCCAAGGGACTTATTTTAGTCTGACTAAAAATAGTCTCTTTAAGAGGCTAAAGTTCCAAGCACCCCTAACTAAAGAGGGGCTAAAACTAGTCTTGAGACTAAAATAGTATGAGTAACATCACATATATCAATGCAAGATGAGTTTATATCCTAATAAATGAAGTGTTGCATGTTACCACACATATGTTACTTCCCACCATAGAGGTAGTAACATAGACTAGTAACATAAGCATGTTACTAGTCTAAGTTACTCCCCATTGTGGCTAGTCTTATACACCATCTTCCTTAGAGTTGGTAAATTGTTATTCATTTTCATATTTGTTCCCACAATCTGGTTTCATTATCTAATAGGAATATTTATGTTAGTACCTGCAAAGTAGTACATTTATACATAATAGTAGTAACTTCTCTAGTTACATCTTTCTTCAATATCAACTTTCAACTGAAAAAAACACATTCAGAGTTCTTCAATGTCTTGTATATATGGGGTGCTAGCCAAGGGGGCTACTGCCAAAAAAAAAAAAAACGAACACCGCAAATGTCCGCGACGTAAGAGGGAGTCATCCAATGCTTACTCACAAATAATCCATATTTGCCGGTTGAGATGAGATAGAGGGGACCATGCATGTCCTTGAGAATAACCCTGAAGGTTTTCTTTATGGGCAGGGCTTCTCCAATGCAAACCCGCAAAATGAACATCGCAAATGTCCGTGACGCGGGAGGAAGTCATCCAATGCTTATTCACAAATAACCCCTATTCGTCTGGTTGAGAGGAGAGAGAGGAGAGAGAGGAGAGAGGGACCCATGTATGTGGTCGCTTGTGGTTGGACATGTGTGTGTGGTGTGCAGATGAGAGGAGAGAGAAAAAAAAGAGGAGGACCACAACCACAAGGTTTCTTTTCGTTGGTCAAGTGGATGTTCGGACTCCCGCATAGCCTCCCTCACGGTTGGTTCCAAAATACGGGAAAATTGACATGCAAACTGATCCGCACACATATAGGGGTCTCCGTTGAATGACAAAAGTTGACAAAAATGATATGGACGTCACAATCCAAACCACTTCTCCTCACATTTTTTTTATAAGTGTATTGGAACTACCATGCTTAGGTTGTTTTATTACACAACAATATTATCTTACAATAGGTACCGGGCATTGCAAGATCATCTACATCTAAACGATGCGGAAAGTAGCTGTAGTGAAAATTCACATGATATAAATAATAAATCTCCAAAGCGGATTTTGCGAAAATATTTGCAGGCAGAACATGTATCTGGTCTGGCTCTCGTTCTTGATCACCGCTCCTAAAAGAATGCGTTCATCTGATTCTGATAACTACAGTTTATATCCTCTTTTGATTTGTTGATTAATTATTTATCCTGGCGACTGCCCCAAATCTGTACCTGTTGTTTGTGTTGATATTTGTGCCTTGTGAATTTTGACCTGACCTTCTTCAGCCTGCCGTTCTTGAGGTCGTAAACCCCGATGCACCGCCTCTGGAAGCCACGCCTGCGGTAGAGATAGCGATTGCGCTCGTCCGTGCGCCACGCCGCGTGCTCCAGCTCGTCGTCGGTGAAGTAGACGCGGCCGGCCTTGAGCCCGGCGTGCTCCCTCGTCGACACGCACAGCGAGTTGTTCAGCCCGACGAACAGGGCCGCCTCGCCGACGTCGTGGGTCTCCTCCCACTGCCCCGCCGCGCCGTCGAGGACGTACACCTTGAAGGAGCACGTCCACTTCAGCCAGAGCTCCTCCGAGCGCTTGACGACGACTATCAGCCGTCCGTCCCGCGCCGCCACCAGGTACTTGCGGCACAACGAGTAGTTGTCCGTCAGCCTCGGGGTTGTCGACTCCGCCGCCTTGTCCTGATCCGCCATCGCCAGCCTCCGCGCCACCGCCGTGCCGGTCATCTCGCCGCCGGCACTAGGGTCGCGCTTCCACGTAATGGAATCCGGCACAGTCGGCGTGGATCGTCCCCATGGTGGTGACGTCCGGCAGCGCCGCCTGCTCGCCGGTGACCGGGTTGACGAGGTGCATGTGGGCTCGATTGTCCGCGGTGACGAGCCAGCCGACCGAGGAGCCCAATATGACGTGCGCGGGGTCCGGGGCCGCCACGGTAGTCAAGCGCCGGTCGGCGAGGGAGAAGAGCCGCCTGGCGGACCCCGAGGTTTCGCTGGGGAGGACGAGACACGGCGGCCCTGCCTCGACGCCGCCGGCTCGCTTGCATACGCTGCCATTGTTGCTGCTTGGCCTGAACCTCGGAGGCTTGGCCTTCGAGACGCGGCTGTCGCCGTCGCCGCCGCCGCCGCCACGGGCGGCCTTTCTTTTTCGAGTTAATTGCAAGGAACTACCACACTTCGGTACGTTGTAACGAGTCATTATCACTAGTCATTTTTTTTGCTATGCAGTACCAACTCTAAGCCTAAGTGTTGCATAACGGTCTAACAGCCGTATAAGCGCGTATTGACCACGTATCTGACCTAACAGGCCCACTCGTCAGGTGCCACGGTGGCTTACCCGCGCACCCGCTCGCACCCGCGCGGTCACTCGTCCCGGCCGGCTCGGTCGCACCAAGTACCTGGGTCGGGGCAAACCCGTACGCGACGAACACTAGTTTCCTCTCCCCCCTCCCTCGTCTCCCTCTCCCCTCTCAGGTGATGGCAGCGGCGACCACTAGTAGAAAAAGGGTCTAATGTGCAGCTCATTAGTCCCGGTTTGAAATTCAGCCGACACTAATGTGATCATTAGTGCTGGTTCGAACGGCTAGGCGGGCCGCTCTCTTTAGTACCGGTTCGTGCGGAACCTTTAGCACTGGTTCGTGCCATGACGGTACTAAAGGGTGTGGTGGCAGGATGTTGTCAGACTGGGGCCCGTCCAGCACCTTTAGTACCGGTTCTTGCCACGAACCGGTACTATAGGTCATCCTGCATATAAACCCTTCGTCCAGCTCGCTCTGTTCTCCCCCCTTTCCCCTCTCCTCCTCTCTGTTCTTCCTCTTCTCCCCTCGAGCCCATCACACATTTTGCCCAAATATTGTCAAGATTTGAAGGCCCCCATCCATTCAAGTGATCACAAAGGTTAGCAACTTTGTCCTTTCATCTCTCATTGCTAAATTAGCTCTTGCAATGCTTTATATAGTGATTAATTTGTGGGTTTTAGTAATTTGAGAGGAATTATATGTGATAGTTTATTTGATTTATATCTAATTTGAGCTTAAAATAACTCTTAGTTTGCATATGTAGGTGTGGTTTACTTAGTGCCTTCCCATATCCGTCGTAACCACCGTTGATCGTCCGCACCAACCCGTCGCCGGCACCACCTTGTGCTGAGCCTCTTGTTCTTATCTTTTTTATATAAAAAAAATCATGTTTGTGTGATTTAGATATATAGTTACTTGTATAATTATCTTACCCGTACGTTGTAATTTTTTATACATAGTGCCATGGTTTTGATATCCGTCCCCGTCGGCCCTCGTCCGTTTTATGATTCGGATGTGGTATATTCTCTTTTAAAACTATTTGTTGCATTTCGTGTTTATGACAAATTGTGTCCATCAAGTTGACGTAGATATTTTTATCTAGGAGGTATGTGAACCGGAAATTCCAACCGACCCTATTGTCGAGAGGTTAAATTTAGTTGAAAGAGAAAACGAGTATTTGATAGAAAAATTGAAAAGAATTGAGGGGGAGAAGATGGAATTGGAGTTGCATGTTGCCGATGTCGTCAATGATCACAAGATCAACATGGAGAAAATGCGGTTGAAGATTAGAAAGATTAGAAAATACGACATTGATAGTGTGGCTTGGTATCATTATGCTGTTGGATCAATTGTTACCTTAGTTGCGATCTTGATCGCATTTGTTGTTGCATTTAAATGCTTTAGCTAGAGAGTTATTTGTATGTTGCATTTAAGTATTGTATGAACTTTATGTATGAACTTGTATTAATTTGGCCTATTCGGTGGTGTGTAATGAAGATGCACCGACAATGGATGTATGATGACCGCTGCTCTCCCCAGTTCATTGATGGCGTGCATACTTTTCTGATTGCGGCTCAGGCAAACAAGAGGACGGATGGTTTTATGGCTTGTCCATGTGTTGACTGTAAGAATGGTCACAATTACTCTAACTCAAGAACCATTCACGTCCACCTATTTGAGTCCGGTTTCATGCCCCACTATAATGTTTGGACCAAGCACGGAGAAAGAGGAGTTATGATGGAAGACAATGAAGAAGAAGAGGACGACGATAGCTATCCTAGCCATGGGTTCCCTGAATACGATGATACAACAATGGGGGAAGAAGCTGAGCCAGCCACGCGGGAAGAAGCTGAAGATGAGCCCGCTTATGATCTAGGTCGGGCCATTGCCGATGCAAAGAGAAACTGCGCAAGTGAAAAGGAGAAGAAGAAGTTGCAGCGCATGTTAGAGGATCACAAAAAATTGTTTTACCCGAATTGCGAAGGTGACAAGAAAAAGCTGGGCACCACACTGGAATTGTTGCAATGGAAGGCAGAGAATGATGTATCTGACAAGGGATTTGAAAAGTTGTTGCTGGTAATGATAAAGAATACCCAAGCATCTATTGCAGGCAAGATTTCACCATGAGTTTCAGCCATTTGGATGAAAGTGACTCATGGTGAAGTTTGAATGGGACACGTGCTATTATTTTGGTATGGGGCGGGGTAGAATTGCTTGGTGTATTCACTTATTTGATTCAAATTTTTTGAACGTGTGTGAAATGGCGGGGTACGGCTCTGGTGGATGCAGCGATTTAGGTCCTGATTTGGAGACATTCCATCTGCCCCATCTGTGCTGCATGGAAACTCTAATTTGACTACGTCCTTCGTTTTGGCCGTTTCTGTTTGAACCAATCCTTGCATGCATGGCGTTGTCCTGTGTGCACGTGGCCTGGTTAAAGAAATTGATCTGCGTGTTATCTGGTCAAAGGTAGTGCCCGTTTTCTTTTCGTTTGTGTTGGGGCACTAAGAGGTTGGCACGCTATGGATTGACTGGACTTCCGTTTGAGGGATTGACACGAATGCATTGTGTGGAATCTACTGAGCGGTGCCGCTCTAAACGTATTTTCTAGATGCCGCCTCCTATCGATGTTTCCGGTTGTTTATCGCCGCCTTAGTCTGTGATATGGGGCGTTCAGGAATCTTATATATAGGTGCTTCCTCTCGCTGCTTGCATTATAGCCACAGCCATCAACATAAGTGTGGAACTCACGGCCTCGCTGCGTCCATGGCGTCCCAGGAGCTGCTTAGCGTTGGTCATGTCCACGGACGCCGTAGCTCACCGCATGATGGACCTCATGTTCATGTTCAGGCTCTGCTTCACTATCCTGTCCACGGGCTCTCCGGCAAGCCTTCGTCCTATCGCCGTCGGTGGCGCGGCTTTCATGCGAGGGCAGGAGTGTGCCTTGATCCTATCCTGCCTGTCGCCCTTGAACCATTGCAAGATCCTGGGCACGACGTCGGTGCCACCGCGTTCAACCTGAACTTCTAGACAACGGCTGCTGCGCCCGTCTTCATCTGCACGTAGGACATCTCCTTCCCGAGGTACTGCGCCGCGTCCACTACCGCGAACTAGCCGCCGTTACCGAGCCAGTGCTCCGGCACGAGCTGACAACCACATCCCGTGGGAACTGGCGCTTGGCCTTCGGCATGTGGAACACGGCGGGGAGCTTGCCGCCGCCGTCATCCTTGCCCATGGCCGCCATGAACCGGGAGAGCAAGTCCAGGTCCCCATCGCCGGGGCTGTTTCTTTGGTTCACCTCCTTGGCTTCCATGACGTTGCCGATAGACAGTTTGGCCGGCGTACGTTGGGAAAGAACGGGAGAGGAGAGGAAGAGGAAAGGGGAGCCGTGTGGTAGGTTGTCTTGCTTGGCGTACGTTGGGAAAGAACGGGAGAGGAGAGGAAGAGGAAAGGGGAGCCGTATGGTAGGTTGTCTTGCTTGGCGTACGTTGGGAAAGAACGGGAGAGGAGAGGAAGAGGAAAGGGGAGCCGTGTGGTAGGTTGTCTTGCTTGGTCGTTAAACGGGAACAAATCTTACTTCTATTTATACACGCACGATTCGTCTAGAAAGCACGCACATGCTGTGATCGAGAAACTACGAATTAAGCGGCAACCCGGTAAAACACGCATGTAATCCCATGCTGTGTCGACGCCAACAGTACCAACCCATGCACGCATTAAAAAGAAATCAAACTGCTTAATTATGTGTCAACACCAACAATGACTTACACATGCGAACGTAAAAAAATGTAATCACCTAGCTTAAGCGGCAAAAGAGAATCCTGGAAGATACGTGCATGTGGTCACGTTATCCCGAAAACAGCGCCTTGCACGCCCCCATCAACGGCAAAAGCGAAACAGCCAATCCCTGCCGCCCGACAGACAGTTGGTTGATCAAAAAACAAACAAAAACAAATCACAGAGCAAATTGCAGAGGCCCATGCATGTAGGTTAACGGGACAACGATAGCCCACGCGCACCGCAATAAATACGCAAAATAGCTACATGCACACACGGGATAGCAAACTAAGTTCAAAAAATTTGCAAACAGACGTCGGAGCCACACAAATTTTTACCCAGTGATCTTCCAAACTAATGCACGTGTCGATCAAACACAGGCCCGTCAGTACCTTCTTGGTCTGCACCAATTGCCCGAAGGATGACCTACCATCAGAACTAGCTTACATCCATATCACACACTTTCGGCAATGGATCAAAATTATGGCCATAGGATACCATGTCAACGACAATCTGAATCAGCTAGCGTCGTGATGGTGACCCACTGAGCTCACGGGGAGAGGGGATGTACTTTGCATCTTGCAAGATGTAGCACTTATGATGATAATAACCGTATCCTTTTGAAATAGTTCGTGTGCATAGCCTGCTTTCTTATGACTACCGAGTTAAACAACAAGCTTACACATATGAAGACCTTATTGTTCATCACATGAGTCAAAATAACATATACACATGTACGGTATTGGGCGCGGCGTGCCGTCGCGCGGGCTATGCTAGTATGCTTCCAAAGGATAACGAATTGTCCGAGAATACGTATGAAGCGAAGAAGGTTGTCTTCCCTCTAGGTTTAGAGGTGCAGAAGATACATGCATGCCCTAATGACTGCATCCTCTACCGCGGTGAGTACGAGGATTTGAATGCGTGCCCAGTATGCGGTGCATTGCGCTATAAGATCAGCCGCGATGACCCTGGTGATGTCAAGGGTGAGCGCCCCAGGAAGAAGATTCCTGCGAAGGTGATGTGGTATGCTCCTATAATACCACGGTTGAAACGTTTGTTCCAAAACAAAGAGCATGCCAAGGCGATGCGATGGCACGGAGAAGACCGTAAAAAAGATGGAAAGTTGAGAGTACCCGCTGACGGGTCGCAGAGGAGAAAAATCGAGAGAAAGTACAGGGAGGAGTTTGCAGGTGACCCCAGGAACGTATGGTTTGGTCTAAGCACAGATGGCATTAATCCTTTTGGGGAGCAGAGCAGCAACCATAGCACGTGGCTTGTGACTCTATGTTTGTATAACCTTCCTTCTTGGTTGTGCATGAAGCGGAAGTTCATTATGATGCCAGGGATCATCGAAGGCCCTAAGCAACCCGGCAACAACATTGATGTGTACCTAAGGCCATTAGTTGGAGAACTATTACGGCTGTGGAATGGAAAAGGTATACGTGCATGGGATGAGCACAAACAGGAAGAATTTGACCTAAAGGCATTGCTGTTCGTGACCATCAATGATTGGCCTGCTCTCAGTAACCTTTCAGGACAGACAAACAAGGGATACTGCGGATGCACGCACTGTTTGGATGATACCGACAGTATATATTTGGATAGTTGTAGGAAGAATGTGTACTTGGGACATCGTCGATTTCTTCCGAGCAGTCATCCCATAAGAAAGAAAGGCAAGCATTTCAAAGGTGAGACGGATCACCGGACGAAGCCTCGCCACCATACTGGTGCTGATGTACATGATATGGTCAAGGATTTAAAGGTAATCTTTGAAAAGGGTCCTGGCGGACAACCTGTTCCGAAGGACGCTTACGGACGCGCACCCATGTGGAAGAAGAAATCTATATTTTGGACCTGCCCTATTGGAAATACCTAGAGGTCCGCTCCACAATCGACGTGATGCACGTGACGAAGAATCTTTGCGTGACCCTGCTTGGCTTCTTGGGCGTGTATGAGAAGACAAAAGATACACCGGAGGCACGAGAGGACCAGCAACATATGCACGGAAAAGATGACATACATCAGGGTCATGCCAGCTATGCTCTTACCAAAGAAGAGAAGGAAATCTTCTTTGAATGCCTGCTCAGTATGAAGGTACTGTCTGGCTTCTCATCGAATATAAAGGGAATAATAAATATGGCAGAGAAAAAGTTCGAGAACCTAAAGTCTCATGACTGCCACGTGATTATGACGCAACTGCTTCCGGTTGCATTGAGGGGGCTTCTATCGGAAAACGTTCGATTAGCCATTGTGAAGCTATGTGCATTCCTCAATGCAATCTCTAAGAAGGTAATCAATCCAGAAATCATACCAAGGTTACAGAATGATTTGGTGCAATGTCTTGTTAGTTTCGAGTTGGTGTTCCCACCATCCTTCTTCAACATCATGACGCACGTACTAGTTCACCTTTGCGAAGAGATTAACGTTTTGGGTCCTGTATTTCTACACAATATGTTCCCCTTTGAGAGGTTCAAGGGAGTCTTGAAGAAATATGTTCATAACCGTGCTAGGGCAGAAGGAAGCATCTCGAAGGGCCATGAAAATGAGGAGGTCATTGAGTTTTGTATTGACTTAATTCCTGACCTTAAGCCGATTGGTGTTCCTGAATCACGGCATAAGGGCAGACTGGATGGAAAAGGCACGCTAGGAGGGGATCAAATAATATGTATGGATGGGCATTCTCTCACTGAAGCACACTACACAGTTCTACAGAATTCCGCCTTGGTGGCTCCGTTTATGGAGGAACACAAGAATTTTCTACACTCCAAACACCCGGAGCAGTCTGACGACTGGATTACACGTGAACAAACGAGGACTTTTGCCGGTTGGTTGCAAACACGTGCCATGCATGATGGCGATATTGAAGATGACCTGTACTTGCTGTCCCAATTACCATCTTCGAATATAATGACTTTTAAAGGGTACGAGATAAATGGGAATACATTTTACACGATCGCCCAAGATAAGAAGAGCACCAACCAAAACAGTGGTGTCCGCTTTAATGCAACAACCAACACGGGAAAGGAAACATATTATGGTTACAGAGGACATATGGTAACTTAACTATGGAGGTGGTTTGAAGGTCCCTTTGTTTCGGTGCAAATGGGTCAATATGACACGAGGCGGGGTAACAGAAGACCCGCAGTACAGAATGACAACAGTGGATCTCAACAATCTTGCGTATGCAGACGAACCATTCGTCCTAGCCAATGATGTGGCGCAGGTTTTCTATGTGAAAGACATGTCTACCAGGCCAAGAAAAAGAAAACATAAGGAAGTGAATGCATCATACGATGAGCCAAAGCGCCACATAGTTCTTTCAGGGAAAAGAAACATCGTGGGAGTGGATGACAAGACAGGCATGTCAGAAGATTATGAAAAGTTTGATGAAATTGCTTCATTCACAGTGAATATTGATCCGAGCATCCAGTTAAATGATGAAGATTGTCCATGGTTACGGCGCAAAGGGACACACGTGAAGAAAAAGTTTCACACCCAAAGATCCCACACTGGCATGTGATAGGCTTCACCGTCATCACTTTCTTTTGTAGTGACTTTCTAGACTTATATATCTGGAAAGTGCCGCTTCGAACAAACCAGAGGGAATCTTTGTAATAGTTAGGGTACTTATGTGTTTTAGCATTTGAAACACGAAGAAATTTTATGTGCAAAAACTGGATGCACTTCGTCTACAAATTAGTTCGTCAAATAATTCAAATTTAAACTATTCAAATTTGGAAAATACTGGCACTAACAGAAAGTTTGTAATTTTTTTGTAACTATAGAAAAAATATTCAGAAATAAATAAAGTAGAAAAGAAAAGAAAACTAAATTTTTGGTTGAGACAAAAACTAAATAAAAAAAATTAAACTATTCAAATTTGAAAACTATTCGCACTAACAGAAAGTTTGTAATTTTTGTACCTAAAGAAAAAATATTCAGAAATAAGTAAAGTAGAAAAGAAAAAAAACCTAAATTTTTGTTGAGACAAAAACTAAAAAAATATATTAAACTATTCAAATTTGAAAACAACACGCACTAACAGAAAGTTTGTATTTTTTTGTACCTAAAGAAAAAATATTCAAAAATAAATAAATGAAAATAAATAAAGTAGAAAAGAAAAAAACCTAATTTTTTGTTGATACAAAAACTAAATAAAAAAGCCCACCTACTGGGCCACAGCGGCCTGCATACGACTAGTAACCCAACCTGTAGTTGGGCCAGGATGCAGGCCGGCAGGGCCCAATAGGCCCATAGAGCTAAGAGGCAGAGTTAGGCCCAGAAGCCTGTTATAGAGAGGAGTTCGATACAACAGCCGCCGAGGCTTTTAAACAGGTGCGGGGCGCCCTCGGCTAGCGAGGTGGGACTAAACTTGCCCGCACCGCACCTGCGCCAGTGCACCCCCTTTAGTACCGGGTCGTGGCTACAACCGGTACTAAAGGGGGGGGGGGGCTTTAGTACTGGTCCCCTTTAGTACCGGTTGTAGCCACCACCCGGTACTAAAGGGGTGCGCTTCCCGCCGCTTCACCTGGCCAAAACAGACCTTTAGTACCGGTTAGTGGCTCCAACCGGTACTAAAGATAGGTTCTATATAAGAAAACACTTAAAAAAATTTGTCAGTTCTCCCTCTGCTTCTTCTCCTCTGCCCGTTCGCCGCCGCCCCTCGTCACCGCCCCCGTCCCGCGCCGTCACCGCCCCCGTCCCGCGCCGTCGCCGTCCCCCCGTCCCGCTCCATCGCCGTCTGGCCCCTCGCCTCGTCGTGCCGTCGCCTTGGATCGACCTCTCCTCACCGTCGCCGTCGCCGTCGCCTCGACCTCGCCGTCACCGTCGCCTCGACCTCGACCGCGCGCGCTGTGAGCCCCTCCCCCAGCCTCTCCTCCCTCCAATCCACCGCACCGCCGCCGGCGCCGGTCGCGCGCGCGCGCACACACACACACACTACACGCGCATACACACACTCACACTACACGCGCGCGCACACACACATACACACAATTTTTCTGTTTTTGGTTTTTAGTTTTTTCTGTTTTTCTGTTTTTCATAGAAAGTTTTAGATGAATTAATTAATTAGATTAGATTAATGTCAAATAGTATATAGAAATGTTAGAAATGTTATAGAAATGTCAGAAATTTTAGAAATGTTAGTTTTAGCTAGATGAATTAGATTAATTTCAAATTGCTATAGAAATGTTATAGAATTGTTAGTTTTTAATTTCTTATAATTTTAATTATACAAATTTAGAATTTGCATATAAGAAATCACAATCCAATCATTTAAAAAATGTCACTTTTGCGGCGTATAGTATTTGTTCTCGACGATGCCCGGCCCGCATCCTCGCCGTCGACCCGTTCGCGACGACGTCCTGCTTCAGAGGACCCATGTCCAGGACTGGGCTCCGCGGGGCTGGCACTGGGAGGTGCTACCTTCAGGGGCTCGCCAGTTGGTGAGGAACACGGGTCCCGTCGTCGACCCTGAGCTCCTTTGGTGGCGTTCCCGTGGGCCACTTTCGGTGCGGAGGGAGCCGGCCCCGCTGGAGGTGGTGCGTCGCCGTGTCAGGGAGGAGGACGAGCACGTCCGTCGCTACATGGCTGCTATGGACGTCAGGTTCTCCAATACCTGGCAGGGTCTTTGGGGAGATGACCAGATCTATGATCCTATGATGGTTCCTTCTCTTTGGATGTCCACCACCCGCGCCTCAAGAACCGCGAGTGGCCTAGATTATTCTGTAGTATTCGATCTTTATTAGCTAGCTAGCTAGTGATGTATTCGATATATAATATTCGAGACGATGTATTCGAGATTATATATTATTCGAGACGATGCATACTATGTACTATGATTCAGGATTTCCTCTTATTTATTGCATGCATGCATATTGTAATTTGAATACTAAATTGTTTTAAATTTCTTCTAGATTTGTTAAATAAAAGCTATGGCGGACAATACCGGGAGAGAGGGAGAAGAGGCCCTGTTCGAGATCATACGCTCCCCTCGCGCGCCAGATAATCGAAATGAAGAAGATGACGGCTCCCAATATCTGAACAATACCGGGGAGGGTGATGATATGATATTCGATTGCGACGACCGAATTGATGAAGTCATGGATTATGATGGCGAAGAAATTAATGATTATGATGGCGAAGAAATTAATGATTATGATGGCGAAGAAAATGTTGATCTTGATAAAACAGAGACCGGCGAGGTATATTTATATAAGCAGGCATCTGGTGATCATCACATGTTTTAAATGATTTGAAGATATATTAACGAATCAATCTTTCTTATTTTCAACCCTCCGGATCGAGCAAATCTTCTACAGGCAGAGTGCGAGGACCGGGAAAAAAAGTTGAAGGAGGGCGTGAAGTACAACATCGATGCCATCAAAACTAATGGCGAACCAATAGCGCTTAAGAACATTGCGAACAAGTTCGTTCGTCAGTGCGGAGTTCTTGTGAAGTACAAACTCCCGATCTCCCTTCAAGAATGGAAATAGCCATAAAAGCCCCGTCCAGATCTTACTTTTGTCGATGACAGAGCAAAAAAAGCGCTTTGGGAAGATATCATGGAACATTTCACCCTACCAGATCATTTCACAGCTGCAGATGTGGAGAAAGTCAAGGACGCTGCTCTTAGGAAGATGGCAATTGCATTCAACAACCACAAGAAAATTGTATGGAATAACTATGTCACAGCAGGAAAGAAGACTCTAGAATTCAAGGGAACACTAGAGAACCAAAGAGAACACTAGGACGATTTTGTGAAATTCAAGGAATCAGAATTATCTAAGGAACGGTTCAGAAAAAACAAGGCCAATGTCGCAAAAAGCAGCAATTCCATAGGCTGGGGCCAGGTGGCTACGCGGTGGCAATGCCTAAGTGGGATAAGTCTGAACAAGAGATGCTGGTACACAGGTCACTCCAGTTACATTGAGCTGGCCCCCCAGGTGCAGAAGTTGGTTCTATGCACATGGGGGGCGTTGGACCCGAAGACAGGCGAGGTTTCAAAGAAGGCATGTCTTAAAGGAGCTGATGATAAGTTAGTTGAAGCAATAGAAGAAGCTCGAAAGGGAGTGTTCACGCCCAACAGAGAAAACGACGAGCTTACGCGCGCCCCGGGAAATCCTGAACACCCGGGAAGAACACGAGGCAAGGGCGTTGTTCCATGGTATGAGGGCTTTTCTAAGTGGAACACCAACTACAGAAGCCGTGCGAGAAGGAAGATGGAGGAGGAGACGAAGAAGAAGCTGGAGGACGAGCAGAGGAAGCAGGAAGCAGAACACCTTCAAGGCCTAGAATCAGCGCACGCAGACTTGGCACTCAAATTGCAGAGGCAGCAGCAGCAGATCGACTCGCTTAGCCAGGAAAGGGGGTCTCAGCAGCGGCCGTAGCTAGCGAATGATCCAGCATTGGATAGCACTGTCCCATCCATGCCGAGAAGCAGCGTGGGTTCCGCCCCGGGCGACGCACTGCTGGATAGATAGCCTGTGGATGACATCATGGAAAACACTAACTATGAGCTACACTTCAAAATAAAGAACATATCCATGATGGCGGCGGACGCCGTTGCTTATACAAATCCCCCTAGAGCAACCTACCATTGCAGAACGATTCCAGACGGCTATGCTCGTGTCGTGGTTGATGAGGTGGTGGACCAATATTCGGGGCTATAGCTTGACATTCCTGGAGGTGACGAGGAGCACACACTGGGAGAGGCCATACATCGTATCATCCTATGGAGAAAGGATTGCATCATCTTTCGAAGGCCACCGACACCCGTCAGCTAGAGCTTGAAATTCCAGGAGGTGACGAGGAGCAGACGACTCACGCTCCTCCTACGCGTGAGGCCACTCCTCCTACTTCAACTCAGCCAACGCGTGAGGCCACTCCTCCCGCTTCAACTCAGCCAACGCGTGAGGCCACTCCTCCTCCTCCAAGTCCACCAACGCGTGCCACTCCTCCTCCAAGTCCGACACTGTGTCAGCCATCTCCGCTGCCTCAGCAATCGCGGAAGAGAGCTACCGCAGCTATGGTGTGTAGTTCTACAAATCGAGGTAGTACAGGAGGTACAGGTGGAGGCAAGCGATTTCAATATGGTCCAAAATGCCTCGTCTCTTCCGCAGAGGCCTTACGACATGACCAAGGAGCAAAACGAAGCCATAGTGAAGGCCCAAGTGGACGCCCATTTCGCACCAAAACCGGCACCGCCGCCAAGGGAGAAAGTGCCCGAGGATAAGATTGACCACTTTATTCGTATGGCGCGAGCACCAACTCCCAAGCCTGTTGACTCAAATTATGAGCGCAAATCAGGAAGGCACATCGAGCACGACAAAAGGGGTCGAGCTCGAGCTCGAGCCAAGCAGCTGGCCAAAAATACGGGAAAACCGTTCCCCAGATAGGAGAACAGACGGCGCAATCGACCCCCCCTTGTTGTGCCAACACATGAGAGTACCGGCGCCAGTTAGCTGGTAATAACCGATGAGCATAGACGGAACGCTGAAATGCTCGGTATCACTGTTGGACAACTCCTCGAGATTGAGCCCATGCCTAAGCTTAAAGAGTAGGACATAAAACGGAAATTTGTCCGCGGCCAACCTTTGGTCAAGCCTGAGGAGGCCAAGAACCTCCCAACGAGAATGTATCAATTGTATGATTGGTACATGAAAATTACCAAGAGTAACAATCGAGAGGGTCTCATGGTGAAAGTCAAGGAAGAGTATTACTTCAACTAGTAGAGTGGCCCGCGCAAATGCGCGGGCAACATCTTAGACTTCTTTTTTTATTTGTTTATAATATAGTGCTAATATTTCATGTAATATATAGTAATATAAAAATATGTCCTAGCCATCCAATTTTAATATAACAACTAAAATATTATATTGTTAAGTAGGGAATAAAATTTTATGTTGAGATCTGAAAATGCAAGTCCTAATTGTAATTTTATGCCCGTAAGCACCATATATACATCTACATCACTGGGTCAATTTTAAGTTACTGGTGATTCTCGCACCAGCACATTCTTCCAAACTTACCATCTGCTTTCCTGTGCTACCGTGTAATATACATGCATATGCATGCTTGCCTTGATAGATAGGAGGTAGACAGCCGGAAAGGTGTGACATACTCTGCCATACTTTGCATATCAGTGCTGACATATGCATTTCAAGGCAGTGAAAGATAAAGCAATGCAGAATTTGAAATTCACAAAATGCACTTGTAAGACTTATGATCAAGTACTAAGTCAGCCTAGAACATATATCTCTTTGTAACTTCTGTAATTTAGATAAGCCACAGTATCTATTTGTCATTTCTTGGTATGTATGCTGAAAGGCCATACACTTCAAATTTTACATCACAATCCAATTTTTGTTTTTTAAGCAATTCACATTTTAATTCAACTTGTGGCATTCATAATTGTGACTGAAACATTGAATAGAACACACATGCTATTTAGCAATATAGACCAACAACAATAATATTTATTTATTCTCCTAGATGAGACACTTGTACGCATGAGAAGCATTGTAACGCCGCGGCACTTTAGTTGAAGAATACCTTGGTTTTGGCTCTCCATATGACAACAAATGCAAAACACATAACAAAAGAAAGGCATGTAGCATGACCCTATAAACTTTTTGCTGGATTGATTAAACATCGAAATCATTGAAGATGCTCTAGATTGTGACTTTTGCTGTCTTTCGTAAATATTGAAGGCCTACCCGGTTACTGGATATATATAGTTGCAGACATGCAGTATGTGAAAGAATATTTTGCAGCCGCTGCCGGCTGCGAGTGAGAAAATGCAAGGGTAGAGCACTTTTCGAATTATAGGAACGCCGATCTTGAATTCTTTTTAGTGTCACCTCGTTCATACTTCTGGAAGAAACCTGCTAGCTTCTATGTAGACTTTTCATCAAGTGCCTTCCTGAATCAACAGAATTAAGATTATCACTCCACAAATAAGTTTTGTATGCAAATTAATTCATGCATGCAAAAAGGTACAAAACAAATAAATTCATGTTATACAAATAATTCAACCTGGGTTTGGGGTCCAAGATCATGAAGGGTGTCATTTTTTGAAATCTTACATTGACACACGGATGAGCAAGTACAATTAAAAAGCACATGCTAAACCTGAAAAAAGAAGGTAACATGACCTTATTCAACAATAATTAATAAACCAAAAATCTAAAACTTAAACACAAATTATTGCCTCTATATTTTGTTCTGCATTTTTCTATCAATGAATGATATTCCATATATCTTTTTATCAAAGCGAAATTGGTTAGGTATATCCGAGGAGAGGGAAATTATGTAAACGCACTGACCACAAAATGATCGGCCAATGTAATATCAGATGCACTACATGAAGGACTAAAGACCAAATAGCCAAGATGATGTTTGCAGGCTTTGTAGCAATTTAGGTAATATTTTTTAACCAATATCGATACCACATCACTAAACATTATTTTATATGAATATGAAAGCTTGACAAGTTTGAGTCAACATCTCAATCCCATCCAACAACATACTTTGTTGGGTTTTTAGTGTAATCTTGGAGTTCCATCTCGTGTCATGAAAAAATGAAATGTTTGGTAAACTGGTAATGTGCTTTCACACTTCAACTTTCATTGCATCAGCTCATCTGGCGAAGCCCCTATCAACATGTGTCTTTTCAAATATCTAGATAATATACACATGCATCACAGTAGGATTAAAAGGTAGGGTTATGAAAATAGACGGTCAAAATATGTCTTAAAAACTACTACATGTGTGTGTCTGTGCACGCGCGCACATCGCGCATGGCCTCCTGCGCGTGTGTGCGTGTGTCATGAATTGAGAAGTATTCCTAAAATATTCATATATCTCCATTTTGGCTCAGAAAAGAGCTAGCCGGTTGGAACTCAGTTGCAAACATGTCCAAGCATATTTTTTTCTTAAAAAGTCCGTTAGGAGGTATTTCTCTGGATTTTCCCGCTAATCAAGATATCCTTCAAAATCCCTCATTAGTTTTTCTGAAAAAAATGGAAATTCCTTAACATCTTATTAGCTCAGTGAAGAAATATGCAGCTTGCACTTATGTTATATATGTTTCCATCATTATGCAAAACAGATACTCTTGTCAACACTTCCCATGTGAATTTGTTTAAAGACATATTGCAGTCCATGAACAACACTTAAACCATCAGTCCTGACAGTAGTAAGTTAATATATATGACCATGTCATCAGAACTATCTTTACTTTCTATCTCGCATCAATTTGACAGCCAAGTAACCATAATGCACCAGGTAGTAGTTTCCCTCGTGTTCCTTTTCCCTTATGCATTGATCACCCCTGCTTCCAAAATTTAATTTAGTGGTTATGTAAATGTGTTAGTATACATCTGCTATTAGGCTCACCTCTGACAATAATGTAGTTAGCCACAAAATCTGTATTTTAATGTAGTATTGTCTATATCTGAACCTACTGACAGGTTGATGATTCCAAATGAATAGATTGATGTAGGAATACATATAAAACTGTTGTTGTAGTTTCTTATGGGATATAGCTTTTTCTCATTTTAAATATCCATACATAAATCTTCTAGACAAGTAACTAATTATGCTTTCAATGGATATAAATAAAGTAACAAATGGATGTAAAGACATATATAGAAGTTCAGTTATAGTTTCTTGATTTTGCAAGAAAATAATTAAGAGCATGTACGCCAAGGTGATCAATAAAAATATGATGGTAATCATGCATTGTGGTAACAACGTCAGGTTTCTTTTTATTCAAAGACCATCATACGTTTATCCTGGAGAATCTATATACCTAATGCTAAACGGAAAGCTGCAAAGCTGACTTCCAGTCCTGAATTACAGTTACCCAATGCTTTGTGCAGCAGCAACACATGTGTACTCAGCACGTCCTGATCGATTCTTGCACCGAGCTAGCTCCCTTGACTTAACATGCACGTACATGTACAGCAACCTTGGCTGATTGGTTCTGCTGGCCGACAGAATAAATAATCAATCTGCTTCGGTGTTTCCGCTGAGTACGTGCACCTAACAGCAGCTATATTGGCTGGGAGAGGAATCGAGTCAGCTTTGCTTCTTCGAGAGTACTCGACGTCTGGTGTTGTATGCATGTATCAGCATCATCAACAGCTCCGACATATGGTATTGCTGAATCGCTGTTGAACCCAGTTGGCCACGCCCCTAATTAAGAATCATAATTTGTAAAAAAAAGATAAGAACCACGGCAGCTCTCCTACAGAAAACATAAGGGCCAGGAAGAGACGCACATAGCACCCACTCATCGACTCACATCGTATGACTTGGAGACCTTAACGATCTCCTCTGGGGCAACGCTGGTGAAGCTCGCGTGGTATATATTTCTTCACGATAGCTTCGTTTCAGGGGGGGTCTTGGAGGGCGACATAGACCACGTGGGCAGGCTGGAGATGGGGACGTTAGGAACGATCACCATGGGGCTTGAGCTCAAACGGCTGCTTCCCGCGGCAGGTCCAGGGCTAGGGTTTATGCGGCGGATGAAGGATGTGTTCTTTAATAGGAGGAAAAAACGTTTTGGTGCTATAAAGTGCTTTTAGTGTAAATTAAACATGTCTATTTTTTTGTGGCATTGGTGGGTAATTTTTTAGATATGAATGTTGATCTAATGGCTGTAATTTTTTGATTTACTAAATTAATGGTCGGATTTTCCTAATTTTTGTCGGATTTTCTAGCTTATTTCTCTATTTTCTGGTTAGCCTCTAAAGCACTTTTTATATATAAATAGATAAGCTAGCTCTGCCCATTGAGTATTCAGAACTATTTCAGTTATTCAATCAAGACGCACTCGACAAATTCAGCGTCAGTTGCTATTGTCTGTAAGTGATTTCTTTCTGTAATTCAAGTCTCAAGTTAGCTGTAGTGCTCTGATACGTCTCCGTTGTATCTACTTTTCCAAACACTTTTGCCCTTATTTTGGACTCTAACTTGCATGATTTGAATGAAACTAACCCGGACTGACGCTGTTTTTAGCAGAACTGCCATGGTGTTATTTTTGTGCAGAAACAAAAGTTCTCGGAATGACCTGGAAATCCACAAAGATAACTTTTGGAAAATATAAAAAAATACTGGCAAAAGAATCAAGACCAGGGGGCCCACACCCTGTCTACGAGGGTGGGGGGGGGGGGCGCCCCCTGCCTCGTGGGCCCCCTGGAGCTCCACCGACCTCAACTCCAACACTATATATTTGCTTTCACGAAGAAAAAAATCAAAGAGAAAGTTTCATCGCGTTTTACGATACGGAGCCGTCGCCAAGCCCTAATCTCTCTCTCGGGAGGGCTGATCTGGAGTCCGTTCGGGGCTCCGGAGAGGGAGATTCGTCGCTGTCGTCATCATCAACCATCCTCCATCACCAATTTCATGATTCACCGCCGTGCGTGAGTAATTCCATCGTAGGCTTGCTGGACGGTGATGGGTTGGATGAGATTTACCATGTAATCAAGTTAGTTTTGTTAGGGTTTGATCCCTAGTATCCACTATGTTCTGAGATTGATGTTGCTATGACTTTGCTATGCTTAATGCTTGTCACTAGGGCCCGAGTGCCATGATTTCAGATCTGAACCTATTATGTTTTCATGAATATATGTGAGTTCTTGATCCTATCTTGCAAGTCTATAGTCACCTATTATGTGTTATGATCCGACAACCCTGAAGTGACAATAATCGGGATACTTCTCGGTGATGACCGTAGTTTGAGGAGTTCATGTATTCACTATGTGCTAATGCTTTGGTCCGGTACTCTATTAAAAGGAGGCCTTAATATCCCTTAGTTTTCATTAGGACCCCGCTGCCACGGGAGGGTAGGACAAAAGATGTCATGCAAGTTCTTTTCCATAAACACGTATGACTATATTCGGAATACATGCCTACATTACATTGATGAACTCGAGCTAGTTCTGTGTCACCCTATGTTATAACTATTACATGAGGAATCGCATCCGATATAATTATCCATCATTGATCCAATGCCTATGAGCTTTTCACTTATTTTGCTTTGCTTATTTACTTTACCGTTGCTACCGTTACAATTACTACAAAACTGCTATCGTTACTTTTATCATTGTTACCATTACTATCATACTACTTTGCTACTAAATACCTTGCTGCAGATACTAAGTTATCCAGGTGTGGTTGAATTGACAACTCAACTGCTAATACTTGAGAATATTCTTTGCCTCCCCTTGTGTCGAATCAATAAATTGTGACAGCCTGGTTTTTGCCCTCTTTTCTTTGCCTGGTTTTCAGTTGAGTTGGTTTTGAATTTGGAGTTTTGAATCACTTCATTTGGACTTAACCACTTGGGTACTCCTTGACTTTCACCCACTTGAGGGAAAATTGCTACTGTCCTACAAAACTCTGCTCTTGGAGGCCCAACACGAGTCTACAAGAATAAAATTGCGTAGTAGACATCAAGCCCTTGAGGCCCCTGGCTTGTAATATGAAGCTTGTATGACTTAATTTGTGTTTATATTTTCTTGTGATATCTTCCCGTGAGTACCTGATCTTGATCATACGCGTTTGCTTGTATGATTAGTGTACAGTTGAATCAGGGGCGTCACATTTCTCCTCTTCTATGGGATCCCCTTTTATTTTTCTTCTTCTTCCTCTGCCCCTTCCCATAGAACCACCTCCTCTCTTCCCCTTCCACGGATCCTTTGATAGTCCATTATGTTTGGAAGATTTTTGCTAATCCTCCTTGTTTCTTGTAGCAGATTTCATTGAACATTTAACCGCCGTGAAGCTGATTTAAGGTGAGAACAAAATCTGGGTTATGTGACATGATGGTGAACCATGAATGCTTGTTGTCAAATGATATGGTAAATTATTATTGTTATGTGGTGCCCATGTACAGATTCCATGATGCATATTTTTTTTCTTGTGAAGTGAGATGACGAATCTTGCACTATGTCATATGGTGATCGTTGTTGTGTGCTGCTTTTTCTTATGTAGAGTGATGGTTGATGTCTACTACGCAAGTTTATTCTTGTAGACTCATGTTGGGACTCCAAGCTTAGAGTTTTGTAGGACAGTAGCAATTTTCCCTCAAGTGGATGACCTAAGGTTTATCAATCTGTGGGAGGCGTAGGATGAAGATGGTCTCTCTCAAAAAATCATGCAACCAAATAATAAAAAGTCTCGTGAGTCGCCAACACACTAAATACAATGGTAAATTGTATAGGTGCACTAGTTTGGCATAGGTGCACTAATTTTCCCTCTAGTGTAATATCTCAACAATGCTGATCTAGTTGGATCATATAACCATCCCTCAATGTGCGATGAAGAATCACTCCAAAGTTCCTATCTAGCGGATAACATAAGAAGAAATTGTTTTTAACTATTCTTTCTGATCGATCTATCCAAGAGTTCATACTAAAATAACACCAAGTTATTCTTTCCATTCGATCTATCAAGAGTTCATACTAATAACACTAAGTTATTCTTTTTGATCGATCTATCAAGAGTTCTTACTAAAATAACACCAAAGCAAATTTAGATTCATAATACTCAATCCAACGCAAAGAACCTCAAAGAGTGCCTCAAGATTTCTACCGAAGAAACAAAAGATGAGAACGTGCATCAACCCCTATGCATAGATTACCCCAATGTCACCACGGGAATCCGCGAGTTGAGTGCCAAAACATATCTCAAGTGAATCAATATAATACCCCATTGTCACCACGGGTATTAATATGCAAGACATATATCAAGTGCTCTCAAATCCATAAAAGTATTCAATCCAATAAAACAAAATCTCAAAGGGAAAACTCAATTCATCACAAGAAGATAGAGAGGGAGAAACACCATATGATCCAGCTATATTAACAAAGCCCGCGATACATCAAGATCGTGCCATCTCAAGAACACGAGAGAGAGAGAGAGAGAGAGAGAGAGAGAGAGATTAAACACATAGCTACTAGTACAAACCCTCAGCCCCAAGGGTGGATGTCGGTGTCAAAACCGGCGGATCTCGGGTAGGGGGTCCCGAACTGTGCGTCTAGGCGGATGGTAACAGGAGACAAGGGACACGATGTTTTTACCCAGGTTCGGGCCCTCTCGATGGAGGTAAAACCCTACTCCTGCTTGATTGATATTGATGATATGGGTAGTACAAGAGTGGATCTACCACGAGATCAAGGAGGCTAAACCCTAGAAGCTAGCCTATGGTATGATTGTTCTTCGTCCTATGGACTAAAACCCTCCTGTTTATATAGGCACCAGAGAGGGCTAGGGTTACATAGAGTCGGTTAGAATGGTAGGAGATCTACATATCCGTATTGCCAAGCTTGCCTTCCACGCCAAGGAAAGTCCCATCCGGACACGGGACGAAGTCTTCAATCTTGTATCTTCATAGTCTTGGAGTCCGGCCGATGATGATAGTTCGGCTATCCGGACACCCCCTAGTCTAGGACTCCCTCAGTAGCCCCTGAACCAGGCTTCAATGATGACGACTCCGGCGCGCATATTGTCTTCGGCATTGCAAGGCGGGTTCCTCCTCCGAATAATTCATAGAAGATTGTGAACACCAGTATAGTGTCCGGCTCTGCAAAATAAATTCCACGTACCACCGTAGAGAGAATAATATTCACACAAGTTCAATCTGCTGACGTATTTTGTGGCGTGACGTCACACCACTACCAAGCCTTTACTCGAATCGTTTTTATTGTACCACCTCTGCGCGTTTAGCGAAGCAGTTTCCTTGGCACGTCTTGTCAAAGCAGAGATCGTGTTCCCCTTATTCCGGGATTCCCATCAATACGGACGTGGGTAACCCAACCGTGCCCGTTTCCACGCCCCCTCCATCGAAGGCGAGTTCCAAACGGTCACGGGGACGACTCTTGGTATTCTCCCTCTTTATAATGAGACCAAGGCTCGTTTCTTTTCTTCAATCCTCAATCGAATCTACCCCTCGCCCCAAGTTCTAGCACCCAGGGCTCCAGATTCGAGCGCTTCAGACTTTCGACAATGTCCGGCTCCGACCTACAGGGCCAGTGGATACCCTCCTCCGTCACGGAAGAGGACGTGCTAAAGCTGAGAGAAGCCAGGTACTTAACCTACGAGATTTCGCATAGGTTGCCCGCCCAAGGGCAAGTCATTCCTACTCCCGAGCCAGGCAAGAGCGTCGTGTTCGTGTCTCACCTCCGTCGGGGTTTAGGCTTCCCGATGGATCCTTTTATGAGAGGGCTCATGTTTTACTATGGGCTGGAATTCCATGACTTGGCTCCGGAGTCCATCCTCCATATCTCATTATTCATTGTCGTCTGCGAAGCATTCCTCCGCACCACCCCTCACTTTGGTTTGTGGCTCAAAACCTTCAACGTGGAGCCGGAGATGATTGAGGGGCGTCAGGCAGAGTGCGGCGGGGCGGTTATAAGCAAGAGGGCTGATGCTCCATGGCCCGAGGGCTCTTTTCAGGAGGAGCTCGGTTTGTGGCAGCAGGAGTGGTTCTATATCACCGCTCCCAGGGGCAGCAGGCAGAAGCCGCCGCCCGCCTTTCGCTCGGGCCCTCCACAACGGCTGATGTCATGGGTCAGCAAAGGGCTTGACTGGGGGCCGTCCAAGGACGTACCCCTATTGCAGGGCCGGATTCGAAACCTCCAAGAGAGGGAGATCAATCTGGTTGTAGTGATGCAGGTCATGTTAATCCGGCGTCTTCTGCCCTGCAAACGTCCCCCCCTCCGTCTGTGGGAATTCAATCTGGAGGGGCCACGAGCTCTCCAACACTTCATGGGTACGACACCCGTGGAGATGTACAAATTGTTCTTTGGATCACAAGAGGTGTGTCCGGAATTGACCGAGGACGCCGGCTTAAGCTGCAATCGCCCGGATACTCAGATAAGTAGCCATGTGTCCGGACATACCGTTCGTTTGCATATCTTGGATTCGCCTTTTAACCAATCGTCCTTTGAACAGGAGTGGATAGCGCAAGCAAAACTGATACGGTGTCCGGCCCCCCTCCCGGAGACCACGCCGGATCCCGTGTTGGTCAAGATGCTGGAGGTTGCGCCTTCAGAAGAGGGCGAAGGGGAAAACAGAGAAACTACCGCCTCTACTAAGGAGGCTTTCAAAAAAGGGGGGATCGAGAATCCCTCCTTCCAGGGGGAGAAGAGGACCGCTTCCGAAGATCCGAAGGCTAAGGCCTCAAAGCGGGGGAAGAAATCTTCACCAGAGGGTCCTGCACCAGGAGAAGCCCCAGCCGCACTATCTCCCCTAAGGAATCAGCCCTCCAGCGAGCCGTAAGTAGAAAAAGGGGAGTTTTTTAATAAGGGACATCCCTATTTTTACTTCTGAGGATAACCGAAGTTTTTACCTTGTAGTTCGGATCTCCGCCCTTCTCAGTTGAGCTCATCTTCGGGGGACCTTCGTCCGGAGATGATGGAGAGCGAGACGCCTCCATCTGCCGCACCGTCAGGCAGGGCGGACGACCCTGAGGTGTCGTTGCGGAGGGTCTCCCCGAGTCCGGCAGGGCCGGAGAGTTCGGCACCAGCTGGTGTACGGCCGGGGGGGGCTGAAGGATCTGTTCGAGAGGGCGTCTATCTCAGAAGATCATCGTACATTAATGAGTACAGTGATTGAAAGAATTTCATCCGCTGAGAGCGGGTTGCATGATGCCGTCAGAAGTTTACTGGCGGGGTTTGAGGTACGTAAAAATGACATACCTTTTGACAGTTTTGCACATAGAGTGCACCCTGTATAGATAGTAGCCCCTGAGACTCGGGATGTTGTCGAAAGCGACAGCGTGCCGAGGATCATAATCTCAGTTATTGATTCTCGCCTTTCCTATGCATGTGGCGGATCATCCGGTGGCCAGCCGGACTGATAGAGTTGCCGAGCTAAAGCGGCAACTCGACGTTGCGGATGCGGACATCGCGCTGGTCAATAAACGACTTGACGAGTCACAAGGTAGGTTGTTTCTCCGTGGTCACCTAGTAAGGGAGATGATGCCCACTCCTTACAATATGTATGCTTAATGCAGATAGTGCTGCTGCTGTGGAGGACCTTCGGGCAGAGCTTGCTCGAGCCAAGGAGCAGGCCAGAAGGAGTGATGCGGCTGCCTCGAAGGCAGCCGAAGAGCTAAAAGCCGAAAAGGCTGCTCACTGCCGAAGCAGGGGGGAGATGGCCGGAATGGCCGTGAAGCTGAAGGATGTTACCGGCCGCTATGAGGTTCTTGAAAACGCCGAGTGGAGCAAGAAGACCTGAAGAAGGCCACCGCCGAAGCCAAGGATGCCCGTTCTGCAATGAGGGCTATAAAGGAGGAGCTGCGTCAGGCCGGAGATATTGCGGCTGGAAAGCCCTTTCTGCTGCGGAGGAAGTTCACAGATCAGAAGTATGCTCAGCTTGGCCAGCTGTGGGGTGCGGAGGATCCTTATCTGGATTTGGCGGCGAGTGTGGCGGATGCGGTTGTGCACTTCCAAAGCCAAAAGGATCACGAGATGGAAGAGCTTTTTTGGTCTCAATTCCACAGTCCGGAGCGTTCACTTCCGTTGACCGATCGGTTGGCTGAGTGGGCTGAGCTGAATAGATTGTCCGGATTTGCAATGACAGATGTGGTGGCTCATCTGTGGCTGGATAGGCTCAAGCCGAAGAGTTATTTTGGCTCATTGCAGCAATTCCTTGGGGCGGTGCCGCATATCAAGGCGATGAAGCGGTCGGCATGCATAGAGGGTGCACGGATGGCTCTCGCCCGTGTGAAGACATACTGGACGGAGATGGATGCCACCGATGTTGCAACCCGGGGTCGGACGAGAGCCGGTTACCCGCCGAGCACTATTTTGGGGAAGTCCTTCAGGGCGCTTGTGTAATAGAGTCGCAGTGCTTGAAAAATGTTATGTTCAAATGATATGTATGGTTTGTGAAACCACATTTATAATGCAACGCCTTTTTATACTTGTGCATTCAAGTATTGAAATATTTCCTGTGTAGCCGTTAATGTATATGTGTATATAACCTGAAAGATGGCAGTCTTCGGCTTCAGCCCCCACGCACAGGGTGCGAGGGTGTTTGCAAAAAGGTCGCATTTTCACACTTAATCCAACGTCTTGGTCCTGTGAAGGAGGTGGTAGCGCAACAAACTAGGCAACCGGACTATAATGCTTTATCACTTTCACTTAGCCATAGGAGTTCGAAGGTGGGACTACGATATAGCCCCTAGGGGCACCGCACTCTCCGAATTCGGGGCCCGTATGTGCCTGACCGGGAAATGGTCCTTCGTCAAAGCGGAGGAATTCTAGACATTCCGATAGTCGATCGAGTGGTTGACCAGTCTCTCGCTATATCATGACAGTCAGTTTTCGGCTTTCTCTACTGAGGTGCTCGCTTGGCCGAACCAGGGCACAATCGCAGTAGTTCTCCTGGTGCCGCGTTAGCCGATGATACGGAACGTAAGGCAGCAAAACACAGGAGCCGGGCAAACCCAACATTTGACCAAAGACATGATTCGGAGCTGATGCATATAAGGCCTAACTCGAGACGCCGAACACTCCCTGAGGTGTTCGGTCTTTATGATAACGGGAAGAACAATGCCCTAAGCCCCTAGTGTCCAGGTACGGGCGAGAACTTCTGGCGCGGCCGATGCCAAAACGCCAGCCTCCTCCTTGGTTATGGTAAGAAACTGGGGGATGTGTATCAACAAGAGACAGTAAGAAAGGTTTACGCAGGGTCTTAATCTGAAAAGAATCCTTGCAACGGGTCCCTTCTGCACGTCTGCGCCTGTGTCTCCGTTGTGCTGTATCCTAGACGGGTGTAGCATGCTGTTCATCTGTAAAGGAGAAGAACTTAGTTTGGAAAGGTGTCGTGCAAAAAATGTATTTAAAATAGAGTATGAATAAATGAATAAAGTTGAGCTTTTATTGGCTCTCATTGTTCATGCGCATAACCCCTTGTGAAGGGGTATGCGGCTAGGAAGCCCCTAGTTTATTTATGCCGGACTCGCCTAGCCGCGTCCGGGGTCTTGAGCGACCTTTCAAGGAGATGATGCCGCGTGGACCGGGCATTTTAAGTGTAAGAGACGCGTAATGCGGTATTGCGTTAAAGCGAACGAAAGCTTCGCGTCCCAAAAGTGCCTGGTGGCTACTTTTAAATGGGGCGATATGGAAGATTAGCTTTTCGCGACGGAAGTGGTCGGATGAACCGAACACAACTTCTAGTAGTAAGGAGCCCGTGCAATTGGCGTAAGGGCCTGGCGTCACTCCTTTGAAGGAAGTGCTGCTATGGCGAATTTTGGTAGGGTCTATCCCCATCCTGCGGATTGTGTCCGGATAGAGCAGGTTTAAATCGCTACCGCCATCCATTAGGACTTGTGTAAATTGTAGTCCGTCGATTATAGGATCCAATATCAAGGCAGTCCATCCTGCGTTTCGAATACTTCTGGAGTAATCCAGATGGTCGAAAGTAATTGGTTTTGACATCCAATCTCGGGATTCTGCTGGGGTGGACCGTGCGGCATGTGCTTTGATAGACGCCTCCGTATTTTTCCTTGCTATCACTTGAAGTGAATTCACTATTTTTACTTCTTGTGGGAAGTTCTTTTGTTTTCCGGCGCTCTGCTTGTGGGGTTCGTCATCATCCTCGCTTGGCGTGTCGAGCCCCTTGTGTTCGGCGTTGAGTCGGCCGGACTGCTTGAAGACCCAACAATCTCGGTGGGTGTGGTTTACAGGCTTCCCGGGGGTACTGTGGATTTGACATATCCTATCCAAAATTTTGTTTAGGTTGGATAGCTCGTCACTGTTGTCCTTAAGAGGGAGTGTTTTGTTGTTCGGCCGAGAGCTTTTGAACCCGGCGTTGACCGCCGTGCTCTTTGGGCCATTTTCCTTATTCTAGCGTTGATCTTTTCTGTGTCGTGATTTCCCATTTCCATCCCTGACCTCGGATGTACTCGGGTCGCTGGTGCTGCATCTTGCCAGCCAACTATCTTCCTCCGCGCAAAAGCGGGTCATGAGGCTTGTTAGCGCGGCCATTGTTCTTGGTTTTTCCTGGCCGAGGTGCCCGGCAAGCCATTCGTCTCGGACGTTATGCTTAAAAGCTTCTAAGGCTTCGGCGTCCGGACAGTCGACTATTTGGTTCTTTTTGGTGAGGAACCTATTCCAGAATTTGCGTGCTGACTCTCCGGGCTGTTGAGTTATGTGACTTAGATCGTCTGCATCCGGAGGGCGGACATAAGTCCCCTGGAAATTTGCTCGAAACGCGTCCTCGAGCTCTTCCCGACTTCCAATTGTATTTTCTGGGAGGCTTTTGAGCCAATGCCGAGCTGGCCCTTTGAGCTTGAGGGGTAGGTATTTTATGGCGTGGAGATCGTCTCCTCTAGCCATGTGTATGTGTAGGATATAATCCTCAATCCAGACTCCGGGGTCTGTTGTTCCGTCATATGCCTCTATGTTTACAGGTTTGAATCCCGCTGGAAATTCATGATCCAGTTATCGATGAAACATAGTGGGTGTGCGGCGCCCCTGTATTTAGGTGTGCCGATATCTTCGAACACTCGGCGTGTTGTGTTGCTTCCCGGGGCCTTCTTTTTTGTCCCGTAGATGGACCTGATCGGGTCATCTTTTCTGTGATGATCCTTATATGGATCGTGTGCCGGCTTGTGTGCGGCGCCGCTTGCCGCTCTTAGCCTATCATCTGGTCGTCTATCCGGCCAGGCAGCTTCTTTGCTTTTTAATTGTGGTGGCTCTACAGCCTCCTCGTCGAATTCGGGCAACAATTTGCACTTCGGGTAGCTCTTTGCTTGGTGACTATTGCCGTATTTGTCTGCGGTCTTGAGTACTTTGCTCCATCTCATTCTGAGTACGTCTTCCGCTATTTTGAGCTTCCGCTTCTGCTTCTTCAAACTTCTTGCATTGGTGACGAGCCTTTTGTGAAGGTTTTTATGCTCCGGTGATGTGTCCGGCGTGAGATCGTCTGGACTGTTGTTTTCGCCGGGGATGGGTTGCATGTCCAATTCATCATGTTCGGATGGTTGCTTGGTTGCATGTTCGTCGTCCACTGGTTCGCCTTGCTCTACGGCTGGGTCATTATGGGTGCTGTTGTTATTGAGGCGGGACTTCGGGCGGCGCTTGCGTCGCCGTTTTGGTTGCTTTTCGGGGGAATTATCCTTCGCTGCGCCCCGTTGTTCCTCGTTATCGCTTCCCTTTGGTGTATCCACCATGTATATGTCATGAGTTAAGGTGGCTTTCCAGTGTCCAGTAGGCACTGGTTCTTGGTTGCCTCTGGCATCGTCGTCCATACCGTCGATGTCTTCGGAGTCAAAGTCTAGCATGTCGGTTAAATCGTCGACAGTGGCTATAAAGTGGGTGGTGGGTGGGCTTTGAATTTCTTCGTCGTCCGCATCCCAACCATCCTGACCGCAATTTGTCCAGGGCTCTCCTGATAGAGAGAGATACTTTAGCGAATTCAGGATGTCGCCAAAAGGTGAGTGTTGAAATATGTCCGCGGAGGTGAACTCCATGATCGGCGCCCAATCCGATTTGATTGGAGGGGGCGCAGGAGGTTCGGAGTCCGGCGAGGAGTCCGGCACCTCGAAGTCACGAGTTTCACAAGGGACAAGGTCAGTATTCGGCTCCATCGCCGTAGAGGTAGCAGCCCCCGAGGCGGTGTCTAGCCAGCCGTCCTCGATCTGCGCAGTCGGCTCCGAATTGAGGATCGAAGCGGACTCGTGTGCGGCCTCCAGGGCACTGTCCGGCAGTAGAGCTAAATCATGCCCATCGTGACAGTGCGGCGCGCTCGACTGTGGCTCGAATCCATCGAAGATCAAGTCTCCGCGGATGTTAGCCGTGAAGTTCAGACTTCCAAATCTGACCTGATGGCCAGGGGCGTAGCTTTCAATCAGCTCTAGATGGCCAAGCGAGTTGGCCCACAGTGCAAAGCCGCCGAATACGAAGATCTGTCCGGGGAGAAAAGTCTCACCCTGGACCGCATCATCGTTGATGATCGAAGGAGCCATCAAGCCTATCAGTGACGACACAGAGGAACTCTCAATGAAAGCACCAATGTCGGTGTCAAAACCGGCGGATCTCGGGTAGGGGGTCCCGAACTGTGCGTCTAGGCGGATGGTAACAGGAGACAAGGGACACGATGTTTTTACCCAGGTTCGGGCCCTCTCGATGGAGGTAAAACCCTACTCCTGCTTGATTGATATTGATGATATGGGTAGTACAAGAGTGGATCTACCACGAGATCAAGGAGGCTAAACCCTAGAAGCTAGCCTATGGTATGATTGTTCTTCATCCTATGGACTAAAACCCTCCGGTTTATATAGGCACCGGAGAGGGCTAGGGTTACACAGAGTCGGTTACAATGGTAGGAGATCTACATATCCGTATTGCCAAGCTTGCCTTCCACGCCAAGGAAAGTCCCATCCGGACACGGGACGAAGTCTTCAATCTTGTATCTTCATAGTCTTGGAGTCCGGCCGATGATGATAGTTCGGCTATCCGGACACCCCCTAGTCCAGGAGTCCCTCAGTGGACTACTCCCTCCTCATCATGGTGGCCACCGGGATGATGAATATGGCCCCCGGTGATGATTTCCCCCTCCGACGGAGTGCAAGACGGGGTCTAGATTGGTTTTTCATGGCTACAGAGGCTTGCGGCGGCGGAACTTCTCATCTAGGATTCCGTTTGGGGGTTCTGGAATATTTGGGAATTTATATGGTGAAGAGGCGGTGAGGGAGGTCAGGAGATGGGCACAACCCACCAGGGTGCACCTTGGGGGTTGTGCTCCCCTCGGGCCTCCCCTCTGGTACTTCTTTGGCTCATCTTGTGTCTTCTGGTCCAAAAAAATTCTCCAAAAGTGTTCTTGCCTTTGGACTTCATTTGATACTAATATTCTGCAAAGTAAAAAACGAGCAAAAAACAACAACTTGCACTGGGCACTATGTCAATAGGTTAGTCCCAAAAAATGATGTAAAGTTGCTATAAAATGATTGTAAAACATCCAAGAATGATAATATTACAACATGGAACAAGCGAAAAAATTATAGATACATTGAAGACGTATCAATAGTGAATAAAATTTGTCAAGTTCATAATAAATTTTTGTTTGTGTGTAACAAATATGATTCCATACCGAAACCTCGGTAAGATTCCATGAGCTAATTCAGTAAACATTAAAACAATCAAATTCGTATTCATGTCCATTATGGTTTCCTGGCTGAATTGGAACTGAAACCAATTCAATATGGAGATATCCCATTCTTCCATTTTCAAATTTTGCAGAGGTTCAAGAATGAGAGCAAATGTTTTGGCAAAACATTGATTAATTTTCATTTCTCAGATTTCTTGCACTCAATATGTTTGGTTTTTTAGCAATGTTCATGTCAATTTTTCCCAATGATTTTTATCTTTTTAAGTCATTAGCCTCTTCTCTCTAGTGAGGTGAGATGTTATCATATTTTAAAATTGGATAAGCAAGTATGTCAAATATCATGTTCTCAAATGTTTGCTAGAAGATCCACTGTTTGGCTATCAGGTACTAATGAAGTGGCAAGGAGGTGTCATATATTAATCAATAGTTTCCGACATTTTTTGTATGAAGGCAATATTTTACAGGGATTTCTTGACTCACGAGGAAAAAAATTTAAGTTCTTTGACAAATGATTCGGTGAGGATGAGGCGTTGGTCGTACTTATCTGAAATGTAGGGACCGAGTTCGGCATTGTGAACTAATTGCTGAAATTCCTCCTTAATACCAACTCTCACCATGTAATCGTTGCATGGCCATAAGCATGTTTTGGTGGTGGCACTTTGAATGGACTTTTCGCTTGGTTCAGCATAGGACCGGCAAACGGAGCTGCTACTAGAGGATGCCTCCGAGGATCTCCTCCTCGAAGAAGTCCTTCCAAAGAAGTTCATAATGTTCGCGTACAATTTTCTGAAAATCTTTGGTCATGAAAAATTTAGTAACAAAACTTCACAAAATTGATAGCAACTACTCATAGGGATGTATAGAGGTCATAGCAAGCATTCAAACTACTTAGAACTCTAAGAATTCAAAATTAAAGCTCATCTACAGTAGCACCAAGAGTAGCTAATTATTCTAAATACAAACCACTAAAAAAACTAATTGGACACATGGAGGAGTCACATACCAAGCAACAAATCCCCGAAACAATTTCGGAAACGGAGCTTTGAGCAATGAGATCAAAATCCGCGGTTTCGGGAGCAAGAACACGAGAGAGTGTGTTGGTGATTTTTTTCTGGGTGAATGGAGTGGTGTGGGAGGAAGAAGTAAGTGAGGGGGCCCACCAGGTCGGAAGCACCCACCAGGGCATGCCTGGGGGTGCTGGCACACCCAGGTGGGTGGTGCCCACCTGGTGCACCTTCCTCAGGTATTATTTGCACCAGAAATTCATAAATATTCAGAAAAAAATCGTATCAGATTTTCAAAGCATTCTGAGAACTTTTATTTTTGGTCATTTTTTTATTGGACGGAAAACTCAGAAAACAGACAAAGCGTGGCATTTTATTTTATTTAACTAATAAAAACAGAAAACAAAAGGTAGGGACATAAGGTAGTGCTTACTAAATTCGTCAACTTCATACCTCTCAAAAATGATCCATTAATAAGGTTTATCAAGTCTTATTAACAACCATTTTCGATTAGCATGAAACCGAAGAACTTTCGTAAATCACTAAGTTACCTCAATGGGGATATGAATGTCCCTAACAATAAGCATTTCATATTTCTTTTTGACAGTAGGTAGAGGTAGTTGAAAACTTCCAATAGTGATGGTCGGAGATTTTTCAATAACATTAATACCATTCACTTGGAATTGTTTCTTCGGAAAGTGCACTGTATGCTCATTACCATTGATATGAAAAGTGATCTTGCTTTTATTGCAATCAATAACATCCCCCGCGGTATTGAAGAAGGGTCTACCAAGGATAATCGACATGCTTTCATCCTCGGGCATCTCAAGTATAACAAAGTCACTCAAAATAGTAACATTAGCAACAACAACGGGCACATCCTCACAAATACCGATAGGTATGGCAGTTGATTTATCAGCCATTTGCAATGATATTTCAGTAGGTGTGAGTTCATTAAAATCAAGTCTTTTATATAAAGACAAAGGCATAACACTAACACCAGCTCCCAAATCACATAAAGCAGTTTTCACATAGTTTCTTTTGATGGAGCAAGGTATAGTTGGTATTCCCAAACCTCCAAGTTTTTTAGGTACTCCATCTTTGAAAGTGTAATTAGCAAGCATAGTGGAGATTTCAGCTTTCGATATTTTTCTCTTATTGGTGAGATGTCTTTCATATACTTTGCATAAGGAGGCATTTTCAAGATATCAGTCAAGCGAGTGCGCAAAAAGACATGCCTAATCCTTTCAGCAAAGCGTTCAAATTCTTCATCATCTTTATTTTTAGTTAACTTAGGTGGAAAGGGCATAGGCTTTTGAACCCATGGTTCTATTTCCTTTCCATGTTTTCTAGCAACAAAGTCTCTTTTGTCATATCTTTTATTCTTAGGTTGTGGGTTATCAAGATCAACAGCTGGTTCTATCTCAACATCATTATCTAGTTATTTATCGTTAGGTTGAGTGATTTCATGAACCTCATCATTATCTTTTTCATTATCAGAAGGTGAGTGTTCATTACCTGATTGAGTTTCAGCATCAGAGATAGAAGCTTCATTATCTTTATCAGGAGGTTTTTCTACTTCGGGTTCACTAGAGGCAGGCAAAGTCCTATCATTTTTCTTCTTATTTTTATTTTTAGAAGGACTAGGTGTAGTGGTGTTGTTCCTTTGAGAATCTTGTTTAATTCTATTTGGGTGTCCATCAGGATAAAGTGGTTCCTGAGTCATTTTACCTCCTCTAGTTGCTACTCTAACAGCAAAGTCACTTATATAATTGTTCATTTCATCAAGTAACTCTCTTTGAGATTTTGCAACTTATTCTAATTGAGTTTAAACCATAGAGGCATATTTTCCTACACCTCTAATTAAACATCATTTGAGATTCTAAATAACAAGTCACTTAAGCAAGCAATCATATCAGAGTTGTATTTCAGTTGTTTCATAACATTTGGATTGAAGTGATCTTGCTTTCTAATGTAATTATCAAACTCATAAAGGCATTGACTAGGATGTTTGTTATGAGGATTATCACTATCATTGAATTTCATTGAAGATTTTACTTCTACCACCTTGGGTGGTGGTGGTGCTTCAAGCTCATGTATTTCTTTGATAGGTGGTAAATTTTTAACATCCTTGGCCTCAATACCTTTTTCCTTCATAGATTTCTTTGCCTCTTGCATATCTTCAGGACTGAGATATAAGATACCCCTCTTCTTCGGAGTGGGTTTAATAGGTGTTTTAGGAGGAGTCCAATCATCATAATTTTTCAATATGTTATTATTCTTCAGCTTGCACAATAGTTTGTTCCTTGAAAACACAACCAGCACAACTATCTAGGAAGTCCCTAGAAGTATCGGTTAGTCCATTATAGAAGATATCAAGTATTTCATTTTTCTTAAGAGGGTGATTAGGCAAAGCATTAAGTAATTGGAGAAGCCTCCGCCAAGCTTGTGGAAGACTCTCTTCTTCAATTTGCACAAAGTTAAATATTTCCTGCAAGGCAACTTGTTTCTTATGAGCAGGGAAATATTTTTCAGAGAAGTAATAGATCATATCCTGGGGGCTACGCACATGACTAGGAGCAAGAGTATGGTACCAAGATTTAGCATAACCCTTTAACAAGAACGGAAATAACTTGAGAATATAGTAATAGCGAATCTTCTCATCATGAGCAAAAAGGGTAGCTATATCATTCAACTTAGTAAGATGTGCCACAACAGTTTTAGTTTCATAACCATGGAAAGGATCGGATTCAAGCAAAGTGATTAACTCTGGGTCGATAGAGAATTCATAATCCTTATCAGCAATAACAATAGGTGAAGTAGCAAACTCAGGATCACATTTCATTTTAGCATTCAGAGATCTTTCTTTATAGTTGCATATTAATTTCTCTAGATCATCTCTATCCTTACAAGCAAAAATATCTCTAGTTGCCTCCTCACTCATAGTATAACCTTCTGGTACCTTTGGCAATTCATATCTAGGAGGACTACTTCTAGTAGGTGTTTCAAGATTTTCAGTTTTAAGTTCATCATCAGATTCAACAATATCATGTTGTCATACTCTAGTAATTTGTTCATCAAGAAATTCACCTAGTGGCACATCATCATTAAGCAAGGCACTAGCATCATCATGAGTAGTATTAATAGTAGAAGTAGCATCATCAATAACTTGCGACATATCAGAATTAATAGCATGTTGTGGAGTTGCAAGTTTACTTATAACAGAAGGTGAATCTAAATTAGAACTGGATGGCAGTTCCTTACCTCCCCTCGTCTTTGAGGGAAAAATCTTAGTCTTAGCATCCTTCAGATTCTTCATAGTGATAATATGATAATAATCCCAAGTGACTCAACAAATATAGCTATGCTCCCTGGCAATGGCGCCAGAAAAAGGTCTTGATAACCCACAAGTATAGGGGACGCAACAGTTTTTGAGGGTAGAGTATTCAACCCAAATTTATAGATTCGACACAAGGGGAGCCAAAGAATATTTGAAGGTATTAGTAGTTGAATTGTCAATTCGACCACACCTGGAGATTAATTATCTGCAGCAAAGTGATTAGTAGCACAGTGATATGATAGTTTTGATGATAGCAGTAGTAGCAATAGTAACGGTAACAGTGATAGCAGTGATATTGTAGTAGTAACGATAGTAGTAGAAACAGTAGTAACTTAGCAAGAATAATATAAGGTAAATTCGTAGGCATTGGATCGGTGACTCGTTGGATGATATTCATCATGAGACAGTTATAACCTACGGCGATACGACACTAGCTCCAGTTCATAAATATAATGTAGGCATGTATTCTGTAAATAGTCATACGTGCTTATGGAAAGAACTTGGATGACATCTTTTGTCATACCCTCCCGTAGTAGCGGGGTCCTATTGGAAACTAAGGGATATTAAGGCCTCCTTTTAATAGAGGACTGGAACAAAGCATTAGCACACGGTGAATACATGAACTCCTCAAACAACGGTCATCACCGGGAGTGGTCCCGACTATTGTCACTCCGGGGTTGCCAGATCATAACACATAGTAGGTGACTATAACTTGCAAGATCGGATCTAGAACATGGATATAATGGTGATAACATAAACGGTTCAGATCTGAAATCATGGCACCCGGTCCCAAAGTGACAAGCATTAAGCATGGCAAAGTCATAGCAACATCAATCTCAGAACATAGTGGATACTAGGGATCAAGCTCTAACAAAACTAACTCAATTACATGATGAATCTCATCCAACTTCTCACCGACCAGCGAGCCTACGAAGGAATTACTCACTCCCGGTGGAGAGCATCATGGAATTGGCGATGGAGATGTGTTGGTGATGATGAAGATCGAAGATCCCCCTCTCCGGAGCGCCAAACGGACTCCAGGCCTGCCCTCCTGAGGAAGAACAGGGCTTGGCATCGGCTCCATCTCGTGAAACATGATAATTCTTTCTCCTTGATTTTTCTGTAAATATGGGGGATTTTATAGCATCAGTTTGATGGTCAGCGGGGCCACCAGGTGGGCAGCACCCACCAGGGCGCGCCTGGGGGGCTGGCACGCCCTCGTGGGTTGTGGCCCCCTCAGGTCCCTCCTGGCTCCAGAAATTCTCTTAGTTGATATAAAAAATCCTCGCAAAGTTTTATTCCATTTCGAGAACTTCTATTTCTGCACAAAAATAACACCATGGTAGTTCTGCTGAAAACAGCGTCAGTCCGGGGTTAGTTTCGTTCAAATCGTGCAATTAGAGTCCAAAACAAGAGGAAAAGCGTTAGGAAAAGTAGATACATTGGAGATGTATCAACTCCCCTAAGCTTAAACCTTTTCTTGTCCTCAAGCAATTCAGTTGATAAACTTAAAGTGAAATTCCAAACTCTTTTGCTCTTGTTTCATAAATAAGCTTAAGCAGCACCCAGGTTTTCAGCAAGGATTATAACTAACCATGTCGACAATAACTCTTAAAAATTATATTAACTCATATCAATGACATAAATAACTAGAGAGCAATAATAAGATATCTCAAATAGTAACACGTTGTCAAAACAACCATGATATAATATGACAATAGTGGTATCTCGCTAGCCCTTTCTGAGACCGCAAAACATAAATGCAGAGCACCCCCAGAGTTCAAGCAGCAACTAAACATTGTAATTCATGGTAGAAAAGATCCAGTCATGATGCACCCAACATTAGCTATACACAATGCATCAGCATGACAGCAGTGCTCTCAGGTTCTGGCGCTTATTTGAGAAGGTGATGACACAACATAAAAGTAAATAGATAGTCCCTTCGTAGAGGGAAGCAGTGATTTGAAGAGGTGCCAGAGCTCAAGTTTTTAAAATAGAGGTAAATGATATTTTGAGACATGCACCCTTCTCATTCACTTTACGACCATCAGTTATCAATATCTTCCATGCTAAGCACGCTAGTGGCGGTTCCCAAGCAGAAATGTAAAGGTTATGACTCCATTGGGAGGTTTTGTTTGATTATTTGTAAGCTCTTTTCTTTTTGCACTTTGGGACTGGGCATCCCCATTACCGCCCTTTTCTCGCGCGATGGTGAGTGAATAAACACTCGACCTGAGAATAACCCACTTAGCATGGAAGATACGTTGGAGACGTATCAGGATCACGCGATGGTTAACTCCTACCAACCCTTCCCCTAGGAGCATGCACGTAGTGCTTCGTTTCGATGACTAATAGATTTTTGCAATAAGTATGTGAGTTCTTTATGACTAATGTTGAGTTCATGGATTATACGCACTCTCACCCTTCCACCATTGCTAGCCTCTCTTGTGCCACACAACTTTCATCGGTACCATACACCCACCATATACCTTCCTCAAAACAGCCACCATACCTACCTATGATGGCATTTGCATAGCCGTTTCGAGATATACTGCCATGCAACTTTTCACCATTCTATTTATTCTGATATGTTTCGTCATTGTCATACTCCTTTGCATGATCATGTAGTTGACATTGTATTTGTGGCAAAGCCACCTTTCATAATTCTTTCATGCATGTCACTATTGATTCATTGCACATCCTGGTACACCATCGGAGGCATTCACATAGAGTCATATTTTTGTTCTAACTATCGAGTTGTAATTTTTTGAGTTGTAAGTAAATAGAAGTGTGATGATCATCATTATTATATCATTGTCCCATGTGAGAAAGAAAAAAGAGGCCAAAGAAGCCAAATAAAAAAAGGCCAAAGAAGCCAAAGAAAAAAATGATAGAAAAAGAGAGAAGGGGCAATGTTACTATCCTTTTTCCACACTTGTGCTTCAAAGTAGCACCATGATCTTCATGATAGAGAGTCTCCTATTTTGTCACTTTCATATACTAGTGGGAATTTTTCATTATAGAACTTGGCTTGTATATTCCAATGATGGGCTTCCTCAAATTACCTAGGTCTTCATGAACAAGCAAGTTGGATGCACACCCACATAGTTTTTATCTTTGAGCTTTCATAAACTTATAGCTCTAGTGCATCCGTTGCATGGCAATCCCTACTCACTCACATTGATATCTATTGATGGGCATCTCCATAGCCCTTTGACACACCTAGTTGATGTGAGACTATCTCCCTCTTTTTGTCTTCTCCACAACCACCATATTATATTCCACCTAAAGTGCTACGTCCATGGCTCACGCTCATGTATTGCGTGAAAGTTGAAGAAGTTTGAGAATACTAAACTATGAAACAATTGCTTGCCTGAAACCGGGGTTGTGCATGATTTCAATATTTTGTGTGATGAAGATGGAGCATAGCCATACTATATGATTTTGTAGGGATAAGCTTTCTTTGGCCATGTTATTTTGAGAAGACATAATTGCCTTGTTAGTATGCTTGAAGTATTATTATTTTTATGTCACTATTAAACTTTTGTTTTGAATCTTATGGATCTGAACATTCATGCCACAATAAAGTAAATTACATGGATAAATATGTTAGGTAGCATTCCACATCAAAAATTCTGTTTTTATCATTTACCTACTCGAGGACGAGCAGGAATTAAGCTTGGGGATGCTTGATACGTCTCCAACATATCTATAATTTTTTATTGTTCCATGCTATTATATTATCTGTTTTGGATGTTTTATATGCATTAATATGCTATTTTATATTATTTTTGGGACTAACCTATTAACCTAGAGCCCAGTGCTAGTTCATGTTTTTCCCTACTTTTGAGTTTTGCAAAAAAGGAATACCAAATAGAGTCCAAACGGAATAAAACCTTCACGATGATTTTTCTTGGACCAGAAGACAACCAGGAGACTTGGAGATGAAGTCCGAAGAGCCACGAGGCGGCCACAAGGACGAAGGGCACTCCCAGGGGGTAGGCCACACCCCCCACCCTTGTGCCCCCCCGTGCACTTCCTGACCTAATTCTTTCGCCTATATATTCCCATATATCCCCAAACCAATAGGGGCATCCACGAAAACACTTTTCCGCCGCCTCAACCTTCTGTAACTGTGAGATCCCATCTAGGGGCCTTTTCTGGCGTCCTGCCTGTCGGGGGGATGAACCCCGGGCAGGCAACGAAACCCAAATCCTCTTCAAAAACAGCTGGGCCCACATCGCCCCGCAAGCCGGCACGCGCTTGGCCGGGTCGCTCGACCCGACAGGGCCCGCCACCCGGCCAAACTCTCCAACACGGCAAGGTATGTCAACCCGGCCACAGCAGCTCGCGCAAGGCAACTCGACCCGGCGCAACCAAGGCTTGCATGGCAAGCCAGCACCACCCGTGGCGTCCACGGCAACCCAGCCACGGGCCAGCTCCCGTCCCATCCAGGCCGTACGATGGGACGAGACCTAAACCACCGATGAGCAAGACAACAGTGTTTCCACCATGCCTGTGGTCAGCCGGGGCGTGGCAGCAGTGCCCCTCACCTACCCGCTGACCAAGGCTGGCATGGCAACAGTGCTCCCGCCCTCACCGCTGACGACAGCAAGCGGCGGCCTGACGGAGAGCACCATACATGACTCGACTCGGCCACGCCCTGACGATCGACAAGACGGTGCACAGTCCCCCTAGACACGCGGGGCCCGCGCCTAGGGGAACCCGGCGAACCACAAGCCCACAAGCGGGACCCAACTCGGAGTCCCGGGCACCGACAATATGGACCCACCGACTCGGCATATTACCATTGTAACCTTGGGTGGGTTGATCTATAGAACCCCCAGGAACCCGTGCCCACAGGGGCATAGCAGCATCGCGGCATCGCAGCATCGCATCAGCATCATCATACAACACACAGAGATGAAAAGCAAGAAGCAGGAGCATAGGACAAGCCACCCAACAGCAGTACCGGAGAGAAGGAGCAGCCCAAGCCTTGGCCAGCTTCCTTCCTCCTCCATACAGCTCCCGGAGCAACATTGTACTATCAATCATCCAACCAAACTCGGCAGGACTAGGGGTGTTATCTATCCGGAGAGCCCCAAACCTGGGTATGTCCGGCGTCTCGCGCCCGCGCATGCCAACCTCGCCTCTGGAGCCCACTAGCGCCCTCGAGCCTCCTCCTCTCTTTAGCCATCCCTTGGCATCTGCCGTGCGCCCACCACGACAGTTGGCGCCCACCGTGGGGCAACTCGAGGAGCTGGCCGGGAGCATGCTTTTAGACGGGGCCCTTCTCCTACATCGACGAGTCTATCGCGCTGGCGGACGACGCCGTCGGCACGCTCGCCGCCTCCTTCGGCGTGCTCCGCATCTCCGATGCGCTTGCGGCCGACGAGTACCCCAGCGAGGTGCTCAGCTACTCCGACTCTCCCCTTTCCCTCGGCGGTAGCATTGCCGTCGGGGGGATGGACGTCCACGTGGAGGTTTACGCCACGGGCGATGGCGCCTCTTCCTCGTCAAGCAAAACGAGGAAGGCCGCGGAGGCCAGGGCCACCGCGGAACGGACCGAGCCGTCCGACCTGCTACGCGCTGCGGTGCAGAGCCTCTGCATCCCCATTGGCACCTATGTCGATGCCACCAACGTCGCCGAAGCCCAAACCCAGCTCGAGGACAGGCTCCAACAGATGCTGAACCTGTTCGAGACGCTGGCCGGCACCAAGCGCCGCTTGGAGGCCGCTCAGATGGAGCACGATGCTGCTCACGGAGTTACGCCCGCCACGGCCGAGCCAAGCCGGGTCGCCGACACGCACGCCCAGGGAGGAGCGATCGGCCGAGCCTTCGGCGCCGTCCTGACCGTCTACGAAACCCCAGTGAAGAACATGCGTGCTACAGAGGCAGCCACGGTCGGCCTCGACCAACTCGCGGGCGAGGAGCTCAAGGAGCGCATCGGGCGGATGCGCGAGCTCCTTCACGCCGCCAACACCCAGCAGGATCGCCTCAACCAGCTCGCCAAGCCGGCGGGATCCGGCTCCGCCCGTCTTGGCGGACCCGGCGAACTTCTGCACACGGCTTCCTCGCCACCCGGCGAGGGGCACTCCGGCCAAGCCTGGACTCGACGCAACCCGGCCGCCACCGCTGCTGACGCTCTGGGCAACGAGCCCGCCCCAGAAACCTAGCATGGACCTGGCCAGCTTGGCCGGCGTCTGGCTCCAACCGACCCGGCCCCTCGGGGCCTGGCCGCCAGTCGACTCGGCCCGCGCGCCATCGGTGATGCCAACGCGCGCCACCGCCTAGATCAGCTCGCTTGCTCCCTGGAGGTGGAGGAGAGTGGCGCCATCGGGCCGGCGTGCTTCGGCCCACGCATCTGGGAGGACCCCTTTCCGAAAGGATTCGTGCTCCCCTGCGAGACCCCCAAATACAATGGGACTGTGAAGCCAGAAGACTGGCTCACCGACTACACCACGACCATTGGCATCACCGGTGCCAATCGTCATCTAGCCATGCGCTACGCACCGCTCATGCTCCAGGGGTCGGCCCGCACGTGGTTGAACAGTCTGCCGATGGGCAGCATCAACGCGTGGGTCGATTTCGAGGAGGCCTTTTTCCGAACTTCACGGGGACCTACAAGCGACCTGGTCTCCCTAGCCATCTCGCCATGTGCATATAGGGGCCGACGGAGACGTGTCGCGAGTATCTCGCACGTTGGACCGAGCTCCGAAACAGCTGCGAGGGTGTCCGTGAAGTCCAGGCGATCCAGTACTTTGTCAGTGGGTGCTGAGACGGCACCCTCCTCAAGCACAAGCTCTTACGCTCCGAGCCGGCCACCATGGCCGCGCTCATGGCGACGGCGGACAAGTACGCCAACACCGATTCCGCCATGAAGATCCAGGTGGCGCTGGACGAAGCCGGCAAAGCAAAGCCGGTTCCACCTCCGAAGCCGGCCGGCGAAAGCAGCTGGCAGTAGCATCACTAGAACAACAAGCGCAAGGCCGACCAGCCGGCGTAGCGTCACGACAACCGGCTCGTCACGGCGGCCGAGCTCGCGGCGGACCCGGCAGCAAAGCGCCGGCAGACCGGCAAGATGGCATGGCAACCCGCCATGAGTTTTGAAGAGATGCTCGACGCCCCATGCAAGCACCACAGCGGCGCAAGGCCCTCCATGCACACGCTTCGACAGTGCGCCATCACCAAGCGCATCATGAGGGGAGACGTTTCGCCTCCTCCGGCTCCGGCTCCAGCTCCAGGCGCAGGGCAGCCGCCTCCGCCTCCACCGCCGCCTCCCGCCGGCGGCGCGATGCGGAACGATGCCTACCCAGACCAGAACGCGGCCCACATCGTCTTCACCAGCCTCGACGATGACAAACGCAGTGAGCGCCTTCTTCGGCAGGAGGTGAAACCGTCGTCCCGGCCAAGCCAAATTTCATGCATTGGTCGGATCGCCTAATCACCTGGACCCATGAGGATCACCCGGCGGTCATGCCGATTCCGGATGGATACGCCCTCGTCCTCAACCCCACCATCATCGCGCGGCGCACATGCAAGTTCTCTCGAGTCCTCATCAACGGCGGCAGCAACATCAACATCCTCTGCCGCGACACGATGACCAAGCTCGGCCTCAAGGCCGAGGACCTGGAGCCGAACCGAACAGTCTTCCACGGCATCGTGCCCGGCCTTTCCTGTTCACCCATTGGCCGGGTCCGGCTCGATGTCCTGTTCGGCGATAGCAGCCACTTCCGGCACGAACCGATCTGGTTCGAGGTGGTGGACCTGTCCAGCGCATATCATGCTCTGCTCGGCCGTCTTGCGCTCGCCAAGTTCATGGCGGTTCCCCACTATGCGTACCTGAAGATGAAGATGCCGGGTCCCAAGGGCCTCATTACCATCACTGGCGACTACCGCAAGTCTCTGGAGTGCGCCTGAGACGGTGCCAAGCTGGCTGAGTTGCTGGTCATTGCCGAGGAGCAGCGCCAGCTTGACCGGATCATCGCCCTGGCAGGCGAGGCCTCCGATGTGTCGATCCCGACCACGGACCCGGCTGACGAGGCCGCCTTCAAGCCCTCCATGGAGACCAGGAAAGTGAAGCTCGACCCTGAAGACCCAAGCTGCAGCAAGTACATTGTCGTAGGCGCCCGCCTCGACAACAAATAGGAAGGCGAGCTCGTCGACTTCCTCCGTGCATCCTGTGCTACGGCGACTCGGACCTGGTGGTGCAGCAGTGTTCTGGCGAATGGGACGCCCGCGACTCCAACATGGCAAGCTACCGCTTCCTCATCCAGAAGCTATCCGAATCCTTCGAGGGCTGCGAGTTCCTCCATGTCCCGCACGCGGAGAACGAAGCAGCCGACACGCTCGCCAAGATCGCCTCATCGCGACATCCCGTCCGGCGTCTCCCTTGAGCACCTGCGCAAGCCTTCGGTCAAGCCATCACCGGACTCCGAGTCCATTCACGTTCCAGACGACCCGGCTGCACCCCAAGTCAGCCCGGGGACTGCTGAACCCGGCCCAGGGGCTGCTCAGCTCGACCCGTCCACCATCACCCCGGACCCGGCCGTCGCCATCCCCAACCCCGGGGCTACTCAACTCGGCTCGGGGGCTGCCGACCCGGAACCCACCCTGGTGGCTGTATTCGCAGTGGTTGCAGCTCCATTTTGGGCTCTCCCGATATCGGAGTTTCTGGAGAACGGGGTTCTCCCCATGGAAGGGACCGAGGCTCGGCAAATTCAGCGCCGGGCATCCGCCTACAACATCATCAACAACGAGGTCATCAAATGCAGCTCTACCAGCGTGTTCCAGCGCTGCATCGAGCAGGATCGCGACATCGACATCCTCCTCGACATTCACCAGGGCGAGTGCGGGCACCACGCCGCATCATAATCCTTGGTGGCCAAGGCGTTCCGCCACGGTTTCTATTGGCCCACGGCCCTCGAAGACGCCGAGTCGGTCATTCTCAAATGCGAAGGGTACCAACGCTTCAGCAAATGCAGCCACCAGCCGGCGTCAGTGCTCCGCACCATACCGATCGCCTGGCCCTTCGCGGTCTAGGGACTTGACATGGCGGGACCATTCAAAACCGCTCGAGGCGGCATGACGCACTTACTAGTGGCAGTGGACAAGTTTACCAAGTGGATCGAGGCAAGACCTATCAAGAAATTGGATGGGCCAACAGCCGTCCGGTTCATCAAGGACACAGCGGTGTGCTACGGCATGCCGAACAGCATCATCACCGACAATGGCACCAACTTCGCCAAGGGTGCGCTCGAGCAATACTGCTCCGTCTCCGACATCCGCCTCGACCTGGCCTCCGTGGCACATCCACAGTCTAACGGGCAGGTCGAGCGGGCCAACGGGCTCATCTTGTCCGGCATCAAGCCGCGACTCGTCGAGCCACTTATCCGCTCACCCGGCGGCTGGCTTGACGAGTTGCCAGTGGTACTCTGGAGTCTGCGCACAACGCCAAATCGGTCGACCGGGTTCACCCCGTTCTTCCTCGTCTATGGATCCGAAGCTATCATCCCGACCGACGTCAAGTTCGACTCGCCGCGCGTCGCGATTTACACTAAAGCCGAAGCAAGAGAGGCACACGAAGACGACGTCGACCTGCTCGAAGAAGCACGCCTTCTGGCACTTAGCCGTTCGGCTATCTACCAGCAAGGCCTAAGGCACTACCACAACAAGAAGGTCAAGCCTCTCGCATTCCGCGAAGGCGACCTCGTCCTTCGACTCGTCCAAGAGCAGGCAGGCCAGCACAAGCTGTCCTCTCCATGGGAGGGCCCGTTCATCATCAGCAGAGCCTTGCACGACTGCAATGCCTACTACCTCATCGACGCACGCAATTCAAAGAAGCGCAAGAAGGACACCGCCGGCGAAGAAATGACCCGGCCGTGGAACGCAGAACTCCTCCGTCCGTTTTACAGTTAGCCGCATGAGTGTATGTATCGTCGCCTTTTGTAAACGCATGAAACTACGGGGTCCCCGAACGAAACTCGGGGGCTACCTTTTGCCGACCAATTTATTGTGTCCATATTTATCTGCATCACTTTACCACTGAACCCGGCCACCGGCTCGACTCGCTCGGCTCGGGGGCTCGGGGGCAGGCCGGCTCGGTCGCCACCCCGCCGCCTTACTTGGTGATTCCTGAAAAAGTTGGGACACCGCGGTCCCCCACTTCGCCCTAAAACCGTAGATACAGCTTTGGCAGTCGGCGGGCAAGCACAACGGGCCAAAGCTCCCTTACGATTCATACACTAAGTCAAAGGCCGCCGGGTCGACCAACCCGGCCTGTCACTCGTCAAACAAGTAGCCGCATGACCGGCTGCTCGCCAACCGGCCAAGCCGGATTGCCGCCAGCCGGCCCAGTGGGTGTTTCGCTCTCGCTCAACGCTTCTAAGGACCCAAGTCCTGCGCGCACCTCTCGAAGAATCAAACCCCTTGTCACGGACCGGAGCCTCAGCCGTCTGACTCGTGGGGGGGGGGGGGTTTGAGAAAGGAAAAACGCATGAAATCGGTTCGAAAAAGCGGAAGGCAAATAGCAAAAAATCACTCACGACATTCACACACAAATATTTAAAACAAAGGCCCACGGCCCGAGTTTTCATTACACCCTAAAACAACCCCCAGTGGGTGAGTGGACCTGCTACTTAACAAATTCTGCGTAAAGTATCTCAGGCATCTTCAGCGCCGCGTCGCGATGTCGACGGCCCTCCTCTAGCGGCCTCCTGGTCTAGCATGACACCGGTGTCCTCCTCAGCATCCGCGTCGCCGTAGACGCCCGTATCCTCCGAGCTCCCCTCCGGGTCATGGAGAAGCAAGCCGTAGTCGTCGCCATCCACGACCCTGCCGTCTTCCGTCCGCTCCGGATGGAACTCGTCGTGGAAGGTGAACTCGGCGATGTAGCTAGCCCGGGAGGCGATCCGGCCGGCTTGCTCCTGCAGCAACTGCTTTGAACCAGCGCGTTGGCCCATCAACGCATCCAGCTAAAGATCCGGATGCCAAGACAGCGCGAACCGAAGCGCCATCTCGGCACCGGCACGGGCGGCGGATACACGCCACTCGCCAAGACGGTCCGGGCCCATCTCCAACCAACGCGCCAGGCGCGAGAAGCTGCATGGATGGACGGAGTCCGGCCACAGGGCCGCCGTCATTGCAGTGCCAGCCTGGGACAGCCGCTCCATCTGCGTCCCCAGGACCCGCAGGCGGGCCTCTGCAGTGGCAATGATCTCCGGGAAGGTCCAGGCCACCCGCGGATCTGTGCTAGACCCGACAACGCCGGTCGGGTCGCGCTGGTAGCGGACGTCTCCGGGAAGGCCCGTGCCGCAAAAGGACGAAGCAAGATTAGAAGAACTACAAGGAAGAAAAGCCGGGTCCCAACCCGGCAAATTACAAGAAGCAGCACTTACTAGAGAAGGACTCTCCCAGGTGCTGCGCCTTGAGCAACGTACCACGCCGCTCCCACTCCACGACGCGATCGCGCTCCCCGAGTGCCTTCTCCAGATCGGCCGCCTTAGCAAGGGCCGCCTTCAACTCGGCGTCCTTGTCTTTGGCCGCCTTCTCAGCCGCCTCCCGGCGACAAGTCTCGTCCTGACGAGCCTCCTCGGTCGCGGCGGCCCGCTCCCGCAGGCGATCCACCTCGGCCTGGAGCCGGCCCTTGTCGTCGGCCAGCTAGCCGCGCTGCTGGTCCGCCTCGGCCAGGGCCCGCTGTGTCTCCATCACCTTGGCGGCCTCCGCCTTCAGAAGCTCCACCTCGGCCTCGAGGCGGCTCTTGTGACCCGCCAGCTGCTCATGCAGCCGGTTGACCTCGTCAAGAGACTGCCGGGCCGCGGCCGCCTCCGCCCTTGCCTACGCCGCCTCGACGCCAAGGCAGCCAGCGTCAGCAACAAGCCGGTCATAATGATGACCAGCCCGGAGCAGCCGGGTCCGCCAAGACAGCACCTCGGCTGCGAAGAAAAAGAATTTAGCAGAAGAAAAAAGACAAGACTTAAGATTTGGCCCAACTGTTACACAGTTGGCCCGAATCTCGGGGGCTACACCCAGTGGGTGAGCTAGCGCGCCCCCACTAGAAAAGAGCATGAACGTACCTGCGGCGACGCGAAGCTCGTCCTCCTTGGCAGCGAGCTGCTCCTTGAGCTCCCAATTCTTGCCCAGGAGCAGGTTGAAGGCGGCAACCCGGAAAGCATCAAGATGCTGAAAGAAGATAGAAGTCAGAACAAGGCCCGGCGATCTTAAGATTTGACCCAACTACTACGTAGTTGGCCCGAACCTCGGGGACTACACCCAGTGGGTGCGCTGGCACGCCCCCACAATGAAGAAATCACAAGGAAACAAAGAAGAAGGACTTACTAGGACGGCGCGCTCTAGGTCGTGTGTCCGCTCCGTCTCGGCCTGGGCGAAGGCTTCAAGTCGCTCCGTCCGGCATCGCAGACGGCGGCCGACACATCCAGCGCCGCCTCCTCCTGGGTCTGGGGCCCGAAGACGGCCGCGCCCCTGCTCCGCGCGGGCTGCGGCACGGCAGCTCGGCGACCGCCCTGCTGGGGCAACAAGGAGTGCCCCCCGCTGGCCGCTTGCGACGCGGCCAACACCTCCTCCGACGCCCCTTCCAGCGCCAACGGCGACCCGGACGCCAGGACACCCTGCGTCGCCACCTCAGGCACCGCCGCCCGCGGTGCCTCCTCCATAGCCAACGGCGCCTCTGGCGCCGCCGCCTGCAGCGTCTCCTCCAATACACCGCCGCCTCCACCACCATCAGCCCCCGCGCGCTCGACCACGTCACCGCCTCCCACCTCCACGACCTCCAGGTCGAGGATCACCACCTGAGCCCGGCCCCCATGGCCGCGCTCCTTCATCGACGACAGTTCAAAAACCGTCGCCGCCACCACTGTGCCCTCCGGCATCTCGCGCTAGGCCGGCTCCACGCCGGATCGTGCCCATGCCGCCGCCGCGTCGGTCCAAGCCTGGACCGACACCGCCTCCAGCTCTGCCTCGACCCGGTTCCTGTCCCGCCAGGCTAAGGCCTCGGCGTCGTCCGGATCTAGGCCGAGGTCCGAGTCGCCTCGTCACTCCTCCCCGGCCAGGCAGACAAGGTCGGACCGGCTCCTGCGGAACGCGGCCCCTTCGGCGGCCGCAGCCTCCGCCACTGCCCTCGCCAGCGCGATGGGCGACCTGAAGAAGAAGGAAAAATAAGCAAAATAGACAAGAAATCCAGGCGCGAGCAGGAAATAAAACTTACCCCGTCAAGACCGGGACCGAGATCAGCCTCCCGTGCTTCTTCTTGGCCGGCCTCCCGGGCTCGACCGGGTCCGCCGCGCGCTTCGATCATGGGGTCGCGGCGCGATGCTGTCCTTTCCATGCGGCGGCTCGGCGCCGCCCCATGCGAGGACCCGGCTCCGGCCGCGTCGCCTCCTACCCTGCCCAACGCCGCTACACCGACAACCGGTGTCAGCCTCGCCTTCACCGCGACATGATCAACAACTCAAGACAAAATAAAGAAGGAAACATGCAAGACTTACCGGCTCGGCGCCCGGCGCCCGATGTCGGACTCGCCCACCTCCTCGCCGCCTCGGGCCATGGGCTCCTCTGGTGCCACCGGCGCCACCTGCGACGGAGCCCGGGCGTAAGGGTGCCAGATTGCGTTCAAAAGAACCTCCCGCGTTGTGTCAGGAAAAACAAGAAGATGCGCGGCAGCAAAGTAAGAAGACCAGACGCTCACCTGCGGCGCCGGGTTCGACTGGCTATACGGCGCCTTGCCGAATCGCCAATCCTCTCCAAGGTTGGCCTTGGAGATGTCGTTGACGCCGCACGCGACCTGCTCCGCAGACAGCCCTGTCGACCCCATTCGGTTGGGGTCCTGCAGGCCAATCATCTCGCCGATGAGGCAGGAGCACCTCTGAAGCAGGAGGACCCGGCGGGTGATGAATGCGGCAAGGAGGTCCGTGCCGGTGAGCCCCTCCTGCGTCCTCATCACCGTCACCCGCTCGCAGAGGTTGACGATCTCCTGCGACGGGCGCCGGAGTGAGTAGCCCCAATTTGTCTTCGCTCGCGGCGGCGCGATGACGAAGGGGGGAAGATTGATATGGCCCGCGCCATGGTTGCGGACGTAGAAGAAATAATTCTGCCACTTCTTGGCAGAATCCTCGAGCGGAATCTTGGGGAAATCTACCCCCGACCGCTTGGAGATGACGGCGGCGCCGTAGTCGGCGAACTCCCGGCCGACGGGCCCTGCTACTTCAAGGAGAAGAAGCGCGCCCAGAGGTCGATCATCGGCTCGACCCCCAGGTACCCCTCGCACAGGGTCACGAAGTCGGAGAGTTGGACGATGGCACCAACACCAAGATGGTGCGGTTGAAGCCCGAAGAACTCTAAGAAGGCGCGGAAGAAGGTGCTCACCGGCAGCCCGAACCCGCGCTCAAATTGAGTAAGGAAGACGACGCGCTCCTGCCCCTCGGGCCGGGGCCTTTGCTTGCCGCGCGGCAGGAGGACGCCGACGTCCGTCTCCCGCGGCAAGCGCCGCGAATCTCGAAGCTGCGTAATGTCCTCGGGGGTGACGTTGGAGCCCATCCAAGAGCCCGACGGCAGTGCCATGGATAGAAGCGGGAAGGAGAAGATGAGCGATGGAGGAAGCTCTGCTCGGGGCTACGGGCGCAGCTGTGCATCGGTGGAAAAGAGCAGAGCACGAGCAGGGGGACAGGAGGGCGCGAGCGAGAATGGTGTCCGCCGCTACCTTGCCCCCCTCAATTTATAAGCCCGGTTCAAACGTGGGGAAGTGGGATCGTCTACATGCGCCCGTTCCACTGCCCCGCAATTAGTGCGCACGTACGCGCGCACTAACTGCTCGGGGAAGTGCAACCGGCCCCCAGATGCCACAATAAATCCACGCATGTGGCCCAAGGGCGCGCGGTGGCGGGCCCCCCGGCCCGTCGCCCGATCCCGTCACGCACGTGGCCTATCAGGCCCCTCCGACTTTCGGGCGCCACGTGGCGCCTGCACGAAGCCCAAGGGATCGCCTCAAGATTCGACGGACTCCTCAGTTCCTGCCACGGCCGGGATGCCGCGATCCGGTTTCCAAGAAAATCGGCACACAATGGGTGTTGCCGGACCCGGCGTTCGCAGAATCCGCCTTGCTCAAGGGGGAAACTGCGAAGGCCCACTCATCGGAAGACGGCGGACCTTCACAGCTTCGGGGACTACTATCGGGGGGGATGAACCCTGGGCAGGCAACGGAACCCGGATCCTCTTCAAAAACAGCGGGGCCCGCATCACCCCGCAAGCCGGCACGCGCTTGGCCGGGTCGCTCGACCCGGCAGGGCCCGCCACCCGGCCAAACTCTCCGACATGGCAAGGTATGTCAACCCGGCCATAGCAGCTGGCGCAAGGCAACTCGACCCGGCACAACCAACGCTTCCACGGCAAGCCAGCACCACCTGTGGCGTCCACGGCAACCCAGCCACGGGTCAACTCCCGTCCCATCCAGGCCGTACGATGGGACGAGACCTAAACCACTGATGACCAAGACAACAGTGTTTCCACCATGCATGTGGTCAGCCTAGGCGTGGCAGCAGTGTCCCTCACCTACCCGCTGACCAAGGCTGGCATGGCAACAGTGCTCCCGCCCTCACCGCTGACGACAGTGATGTCTACTACACAACCTTCTTCTTGTAGACGTTGTTGGGCCTGCAAGTGCACATGTTTGTAGGACAGTAGCAAATTTCCCTCATGTGGATGACCTAAGGTTTATCAATCCGTAGGAGGCGTAGGATGAAGATGGTCTCTTTCAAACAACCCTACAACCAAATAACAAAGAGTCTCTTGTGTCCCCAACACACCCAATACAATGGTAGATTGTATAGGTGCACTAGTTCGGCGAAGAGATGGTGATACAAGTGCAATATGGATAGTAGATATGGGTATTTGTAATCTGAAAATATAAAAACAGCAAGGTAACTAATGATAAAAGTGAGCGTAAACGGTATTGCAATGATAGGAAACAAGGCATAGGGTTCATACTTTCACTAGTGCAAGTTCTCTCAACAATAATAACATAGATAGATCATATAACAAGCCCTCAACATGCAACAAAGAGTCACTCCAAAGCCACTAATAGTGGAGAACAAACATAGAGATTATGGTAGGGTACGAAACCACCTCAAAGTTATTCTTTCGGATCAATCTATTCAAGAGTTCGTACTATAATAACATCTTAAGACAGAAATCAACCAAAACCCTAATGTCACCTAGATACTCCATTGTCACTTCAAGTATCCGTGGGCATGATTATACGATATGCATCACACAATCTCAGATTCATCCAACCAACACAAAGTACTTCAAAGAGTGCCCCAAAGTTTCTACCGGAGAGTCAAGAACGTGTGCCAACCCCTATGCATAGGTTCATGGGCGGAACCCGCAAGTTGGTCACCAAAACATACATCAAGTGGCACATGATATCCCATTGTCACCACAGATAAGCACGGCAAGACATACATCAAGTGTTCTCATAAAAGACTCAATCCGATAAGATAACTTAAAAGGGGAAACTCAATTCATCAGAAGAGAGTAGAGGGGGAGAAACATCATAAGATCCAACTACAATAGCAAAGCTCGGGATACATCAAGATCGTGCCATAGAGGGAACACGAGAGAGAACACGAGAGAGAAACCAAACACATAGCTACTGGTACATACCCTCAGCCCCGAGGGTGAACTACTCCCTCCTTGTCATGGAGAGCGCCGAGATGATGAAGATGGCCACCGGTGATGGATTCCCCCTCCGGCAAGGTACCGGAACGGGCTCCCGAGAGGTTTTTGGTGGCTACAGAGGCTTGCGGCGGCAGGACTCCCGATCTATCTTGATTTTTGATGGTTTTAGGGTACGTAGGCATATATAGGCGAAAGAAGTCGATCGAGAGGTGCTCGAGGGGCCCACGAGACAGGGGGCCCCCCTACAGGGGGGCGCCCTCCTATCTTGTGGCTGCCTCGAGGACCTTCTGATGTGAACTCCAAGTCTCCAGGATCATATTCTTCCAAAAAATCATGCTGCTGAAGGTTTCATTCCGTTTGGACTCCGTTTGATATTCCTTTTCTTCGAAATACTGAAACAGGCAATAAAACAGCAATATGGGCTGGGCCTCCGGTTAGTAGGTTAGTCCCAAAAATGATATAAAAGTGTAAAGTAAAGCCCATAAACATCCAAAAAGGGTAATATAATAGCATGGAACAATCAAAAACTATAGATACGTTGGAGACGTATCAAGCATCCCCAAGCTTAATTCCTGCTCGTCCTCAAGTAGGTAAATGGTAAAAACAGAATTTTTGATGTGGAATGCTACCTAGCATAATTCTCAATGTTATTTTCTTTATTGTGGCATGAATGTTTAGATCCAAATGATACAAAATAAAAGTTCATATTGACATGAAAATGGTGATACTTCAAGCATACTAATCAAAGTAATCATGTCTTCTCAAAATAACATGGCTAAAGAAAGTTATCCCTACAAAATCATATAGTCTGGCTGTTGCTCTATCTTCATCACACAAAGTATTTAATCATGCACAACCCCGATGACAAGCCAAGCAATTGTTTCATACTTTAATAATCTCAAACTCTTTCAACTTTCACACAATACATGAGCGTGAGCCATGGACATAGCACTATATGTGGAATAGAATGGTGGTTGTGGAGAAGACAAAAAGGAGAAGATAGTCTCACATCAACTAGGCGTATCAGCGGGCTATGGAGATGCCCATTAATAGATATCAATGTGAGTGAGTAGGGATTGCCATGCAACGGATGCACTAGAGCTATAAATATATGAAAGCTCAACAAAAGAAACTAAGTGGGGTGCATCCAACTTGCTTGCTCACGAAGACCTAGGGAATTTTGAGGAAGCCCATCATTGGAATATACAAGCCAAGTTCTATAATGAAAAATTCCCACTAGTATATGAAAATGACAACATATGAGACTCTCTAACATGAAGATCATGGTGCTATTTTGAAGCACAAGTTTGGAAAAAGAGATAGTAGCATTGTCCCTTCTCTCTTTTTCTCTCATTTTATTTTCTTCTTTTCTTCTTTTTTCTTTTTCTTTTTCTTTTCTTTGGCCTTTCTCCTTTTCTTCTTTTTGTAAAGTCCGAAGTCTCATCCCGACTTGTGGGGGAATCATAGTCTTCATCATCCTTTCCTCACTAGGACAATGCTCTAATAATGAAGATCATCACACTTTTATGGAATTACAACTCAAAGCTAGAACAAGATATGACTCTATATGAATGCCTCCGGCGGTGTACAAAAGCAACATGTATGAAAATTATGAAAGTGGCCTTGCCACAAATACAATGTCAACTACATGATCATGCAAGAAGCAATATGACAAAAGTAATGCGTGTCATATGAACGGAATGGTGGAAAGTTGTATAATATATCTCGGAATGGCTATGGAAATGCCATAATAGGTAGCTATGGTGGCTGTTTTGAGGAAGGTATATGGTGGGTGTATGGTACCGGCGAAAGTTTGCGCGGCACAAGAGAGGCTAGCAATGGTGGAAGGGTGAAAGAGTGCGTATAATCCATGGACTCAACATTAATCAAAATAACTCATATACTTGTTGCAAAAATTTAGAAGTCATCAAAAACCAAAGCACTACGCGCATGCTCCTAGGGGGATAGATTGGTAGGAAAAGACCATCGCCCGTCCCCGACCGCCACTCATAAGGAAGACAATCAATAAATAAAATTGTGCTCCAACTTCACCACAAAGCGGTTCACCATACGTGCATGCTACGGGAATCAAAAAATTCAACACAAGCATTCTTTAAATTCATAATCACCCAACTAGCATGATTTTAATATCACTACCTCCATATCTCAAAACAATTATCAAGTATCAAGTTGATCATAGCATCCAGTTCTTTTCTATGATAGTTTTTATTATACCCAACTTGGATGCTCATCATTCTAGGACCAACTTTATGATCATAGCAAATACCATGCTGTTCTAAAAGACTCTCAAAATAATATAAGTGAAGCATGAGAGACTAGCAATTTCTTCAAAATATAACCACCGCCGTGCTCTAAAAGATATAAGTGAAGCACTAGAGCAAATGACGAACTACTCCGAAAGATATAAGTGAAGATCAATGAGTAGCTAAATAATTATGTAACTAATGTGCAGACTCTCTCTCATTAAAGAATTTCAGATCTTGGTATCTTATTCAAATAGCAAACAAAACAAAATAAAATGACATTGCAAGGATAGCACAACTCATGTGGAGAAGCAAAAACTTAGGCTCAACCGATACTAACTGATAGTTGTTGAAGAAGAAAGGTGGGATGCCTAACGGGGCATCCCCAAGCTTAGATGCTTGAGACTTCTTGGAATATTATCTTGGGGTGCCTTGGGAATCCCCAAGCTTGAACTTTTGTGTCTCCTTAATTCCTCTCATATCATGGTTTCTCTATTTCTCAAAAGCTTCATCCACAACAAACTCAACAAGAACTCGTGAGATAGGTTAGTATAAACCAAGGCAAAACCTTATCATTTTCTACTGTAACAAATCACTAAAATTATTATTCAACATTTAATACTAAATGCCTCTGCATATTTAATACTCTTATCCTCAAATAGAATCATTAAACAAGCAAACATATGCAAACAATGCAACCATAACAGCAATCTGCCAAAACAGTACAGTCTGTAAAGAATGCAAGAGTAAAAATACTTCCCTAACTCCAAAAATTATGAAATAAAATTCCCACTGTAGTAAATTTATCATATCTCATTATGCAAAAGGTTTCAAAATTATATCATGCTCTTACTTTTCTAGGGAATTTTTGCAACAGTGGTAAACTTTCTGTTTTCAAACAGCAACATGTATACTAGCAAAATAAGCATGGCAAAGGCCATCCTTGACTTCTTTATTGAAACTAAAGATGCAAAACATTATTCTAACTAACAGCAAGAAAATACTAACAAAATAAAATGATGCTCCAAGCAAAACACATATCATGTGGTGAATAAAAATATAGCTCCAAGTAAAGTTACCGATGAACGAAGACGAAAGAGGGGATGCCATCCGGGGCATCCCCAAGCTTAGGCTCTTGGTTGTCCTTGAATATTACCTTGGGGTGCCTTTTTCATCCCCAAGCTTAGGCTCTTGCCACTCTTTATTCCATAGTCCATCGAATCTTTACCCAAAACTTGAAAACTCCACAACACAAAACTCAACAGAAAACTCGTAAGCTCCGTTAGTATAAGAAAATAAAACCACCACTTAGGTACTGTAATGAACTCATTATAAATTCATATTGGTGTAATATCTACTGTACTTCAACTTATCTATGGTTCATACCCTCCGATACTACTCATAGATTCATCAAAATAAGCAAACAACACATAGAAAACAGAATCTGTCAAAAACAGAACATTATGTAGTAATCTGTATCAAACATATACTTATGGAACTCCAAAAATTCTACCAAATTAGCACGAACTGAGAAATTTTTGTACCAATCCAGAACAAAAAGAATCAGATCAGAAGCACGTTCCTGTGAATTAACAAAACTAATTTACTGGGTGAAAAAGTTTCTGATTTTCAGCAGGATCAACACAACTATCACCGTAAGCTATCCTAAAGGTCTTACTTGGCACTTTATTGAAATAAAATCTATAAAACATGATTACTACAGTAGCATAATCATGTGGACACATAAAAACAGTAAGGATATATATTGGGTTGTCTCCCAACAAGCACTTTTCTTTAATGCCTTTCTAGCTAGGCATGATGATGACAATGATGCTCACAAAAAAGATAAGAATTGAAACATAACGGGAGCATCATGAAGCATATGACTAGCACATTTAAGTCTAACCCACTTCCTATGCATAGGGATTTTGTGGGCAATTAACTTATGGGAACAATAATCAACTAGCATAGGAAGGTAAAACAAGCATAGCTTCAAAATTTTCAACAAATAGGGAGGAAACTTCACATTATTGCAATTCCTACAAGCATATGTTCCTCCCTCATAATAATGTTCAGTAGCATCATGAATGAATTCAACAATATAACTAGCACCTAAAGCAGTCTTTTCATGATCTACAAGCATAGAAAATTTACTACTCTCCATATAAGCAAAATTCCTCTCATTCGGAATAGTAGCAGTATCATAAGAGACTAGAACACTAAAAATTGTTTCCACATTAAAATAGTAATGTTCAGAAAAAGGGTAATCATAATCATGACAAGATTTGTAAATATAATCATCACTACTTTTTATAGCATAGGTTTCATCACAATAATCATCATAATTAGCAACTTTGTTCTCATCATAATCGATTGAAACCTCTCCCAAGATAGTGGAATCACTAAATAAAGTTGACACTCATCCAAATCCACTTTCATATTCATCACAATAAGATTCAACGTCCTCCAAAATAGTGGGATCACTACTTCCTAAAGTTGACACTCTTCCAAACCCACTTTCATCAATATAATCATCATAAGTAGGAGGCATGCTATCATCATAACAACGTTGCATATGAAAACTTGGGACGCTAAAAATATCATCTTCATTAAACATAGCATCCCCAAGCTTGGGACAAACATTAATTCCAGCAAATATATTCTCAAATATTTCATCCTCATCAAACATAGCTTCCCCAAGCTTGGGCCCTTTCATATCATAAGCATAATCACTCTCATCATTAAAAATATTGATAACACCAATAGTATAGCAATTATCATCATCACAATGAGTAGTAGGAGCAACATCATTTGGGAGGGATACCTTTCTACCTTTGTTGCCCCTTCTTTTCTTTTTCTTCTTCATATTATGTGTGGGTTCAACCTTCCTTTTTGAGCTCCTTATTGATGAGATTGGTTGAATAGAAAGCACCTCCTCGTTACCTGAATCATCATAAGAAATAATAGGAGGAGATTGGGAAGTCTCTTCCCTTTCATGAGTATTCTCATCATCTTCTATTTGCTTTCTTTTCTTTATGTAATTGGCAATATAAGGATTTTCAATGCAATTCTCCACACAAAACACATAAATATCCTCTAGATCAAAATCAAGAAATCTATCAAGATTAAATTTTGTAATACCCTGAGTTATACGTTTCATTTCTTCATACCCCAAAAGAAGACTAAGCTCTTTATGATGCCCAAGGGTAATCAAGCTATCACAATTTTTGGACACGATTCGATCATAAAACAATTTGCATTGGAGATTTAAATGACCATGTTCATTGCAAAGTTCACAAGGAGCGCGAAAAATATTGAATCTTCTAGCACACTCATCAAGACTTTCTTGCAAACCTTTAGTTTTTAAATACTTATGGCTCTTGCAATATCTATTTTCTCTATTTGGTGTGTCCATGCAAATCCAATCTACTCCACAAAAATCAACATGCTTATAGGAGACATTTTCATCATAACTAGTGCAATCATCATTAGTACTATGGATATTCAAATAGTTCATACTAACAACATTGCAATCATGCTCATCATTCAAAGATTTAGTACCAAGCATTTTAATGCATTCTTCTTCTAGCAATTGAGCACAACTTTCTTTTCCATCAAACTCACGAAAGATATTAAAAAGACGAAGCGTATGAGACAAACTTAACTCCATGTTTTTATAATTTTTCTTTTATAAACTAAACTAGTGATAAAACAAGAAACAAAAAGATTCGATTGTAAGATCTAAAGATATACCTTCAAGCACTCACCTCCCCGGCAACGGCGCCAGAAAAGAGCTTAGTTGACGGGGTGTGAGTGAGTGCCCTTTACCTAGCCACCCCGGCAACAGCGCCAGAAAAGAGCTTGATGTCTACTACACAACCTTCTTCTTGTAGACGTTGTTGGGCCTGCAAGTGCACAGGTTTGTAGGACAGTAGCAAATTTCCCTCATGTGGATGACCTAAGGTTTATCAATCCGTAGGAGGCGTAGGATGAAGATGGTCTCTCTCAAACAACCCTGCAACCAAATAACAAAGAGTCTCTTGTGTCCCCAACACACCCAATACAATGGTAGATTGTATAGGTGCACTAGTTCGGCGAAGAGATGGTGATACAAGTGCAATATGGATAGTAGATATGGGTATTTGTAATATGAAAATATAAAAACAGCAAGGTAACTAATGATAAAAGTGAGCGTAAACGGTATTGCAATGATAGGAAACAAGGCATAGGGTTCATACTTTCACTAGTGAAAGTTCTCTCAACAATAATAACATAGATAGATCATATAACAAGCCCTCAACATGCAACAAAGAGTCACTCCAAAGCCACTAATAGCGGAGAACAAATGTAGAGATTATGGTAGGGTACGAAACCACCTCAAAGTTATTCTTTCGGATCAATCTATTCAAGAGTTAGTACTAGAATATCACCTTAAGACACAAATCAACCAAAACCCTAATGTCACCTAGATACTCCATTGTCACTTCAAGTATCCGTGGGCCTGATTATACGATATGCATCACACAATCTCAGATTCATCCAACCAACACAAAGTACTTCAAAGAGTGCCCCAAAGTTTCTACCGAAGAGTCAAGAACGTGTGCCAACCCCTATGCATAGGTTCATGGGCGGAACCCGCAAGTTGGTCACCAAAACATACATCAAGTGGCACATGATATCCCATTGTCACCACAGATAAGCACGGCAAGACATACATCAAGTGTTCTCATAAAAGACTCAATCCGATAAGATAACTTCAAAGGGGAAACTCAATTCATCACAAGAGACTAGAGGGGGAGAAACATCATAAGATCCAACTACAATAGCAAAGCTTGGGATACATCAAGATCATGCCATAGAGGGAACACGAGAGAGAACACGAGAGAGAGAGAGAGAGATCAAACACATAGCTACTGGTACATACCCTCAGCCCCGAGGGTGAACTACTCCCTCCTCGTCATGGATAGCGCCGGGATGATGAAGATGGCCACCGGTGAGGGATTCCCCCTCCGGCAGGGTGCCGGAACGGGCTCCCGAGAGGTTTTTGGTGGCTATAGAGGCTTGCGACGGCGGAACTCCCGATCTATCTTGATTTTTGATGGTTTTAGTGTACGTAGGCATATATATAGGCGAAAGAAGTCGGTCGGGAGGTGCTCGAGGGGCCCACGAGACAGGGGGCGCGCCCTACGGGGGGGGGGGGGGGGGGGGGCGCCCTCCTATCTTGTGGCTGCCTCGAGGACCTTCGGACGTGAACTCCAAGTCTCCAGGATCATATTCTTCCAAAAAATCACGCTGCTGAAGGTTTCATTCCGTTTGGACTCTGTTTGATATTCCTTTTCTTTGAAATACTGAAACAGGCAATAAAACAGCAATATGGGCTGGGCCTCCGGTTAGTAGGTTAGTCCCAAAAATGATATAAAAGTGTAAAGTAAAGCCCATAAACATCCAAAAAGGGTAATATAATAGCATGGAACAATCAAAAAATATAGATACGTTGGAGACGTATCAGACAGCAAGCGGCAGCCTGACGGAGAGCACCGTACACGACTCGACTCGGCCACGCCCTAACGATCGACAAGACAGCGCACAGTCCGTGTCGTGGAATTGTCACGGCAAATGTCCTAGTGTGAGGACTTAGTCGTGAGGCCAGCACATCTATGTGGTAGCTTGAGAGGGGTTGATCGGGATGAGATGCGCAACACACAAGACAAGGATTTAGACAGCTTCGGGCCCCAGGAATCATCATCCTGTAAAATCCCTGCATGCTGTTTGTGGCTAGGTCTCATTATGCTCATGAGCGAGATGCTGCATAAGCCGGCTCCCCTTTGTTGTGTCTAGTCTTAACGATTATTTTGTTGCTTGTCCCTCTTGGGGTGCCCTGCCCCTCCTTATATAAGTTAGAGGGGCGGGTTACATGTGGAGTCCTAGTAGGGCTAGGACTAGCCTATCTTCTACTACAAGCCGGATACAAGTCCGGGTCTTGATTCCTTGTAAGGGAAATATTCCTCACACCTTTCTTCTTAAGTCGGCCCACCATCGCATGAACCTTTCTACTGGGCCTTGGGCCTTGTCGTCCGTTTGACCCGCTGTCGGGGCCATCCGTCAGTCGCCAGGCTCGTGAGTCGTCAGACATGTGAGCCGCCAGACTCGTAAGTCGCCAAACCTCCGGCGGGATACCAGTGAAATGCCAAGTCCTAGCTGGGTCATCCATCCGGCCGGGTCATACCGCGGGGTATATCCCCGACATTAGCCCCCAGTTTAATTTGGATTTATCCTTGTTAAACTGATCCTACAAAATAACTCAAGAACAAATTTGGCAGGTTGTGCTCCGGGTTAAATACTCTTGTAAGCCGGCACCTGAACATCTTTAAGTCCTTGTCATTTCCTTGTTGATATAAATACGTCCATAACCTCATAGAAAAATCTTCTTTAACAGATATGCTTCAACTTTGTCAATGCAAAAAAATATCCAGATACTTCTTTTGAAAAATTCGGGTTAATAGGCCAGCTTCAGAATCAATTTGCTGGCATTGATCTTCTTGTAGAGAAATATTATAAGAAATAATCCACTTGAGTCGGCTTCCAAAACGCCGGCTTAATAAACATATTGGACTCAAGATTCATATGATGATCCACCGGTTTAAAGATGTAGAGGCTGGCAAGCAAAATTGCCGGCTTGTAAATATTGATAACACCGGGTCATAATTGTTGCTGATGCCGGGTTAATCTTATGATGATGCCGGGCCATAAACCTTGCAGATTTCTCTGATAATAATATAATACCTGATAATTTGAAGTTATTCCTCCCTTATATGCATATCACCTGTAGCCCCCAAGTGCCGGGTTGTCATGCTTGCAGCAACCTGGGAATTGTAATTGCCTTATGCTCATAAAGATTTCAACCAGTGTAGCCCCCAAGTGCCATGTCATCATGCAATAATGAGCAGGGACTTTGTAAATATGATCATGTAAACTTGAGCAACAACGTGTAGCCCCCAAGGGCCGGCTCAATAAGATATTACTGAGCTGGGACTTTGTATATGATTCATTGATAATACCATCAAATGATGTAATCTCCACCATGGGGCTTGAACCCACGTCCACAAAGTTAAGAGCTTTGTACTCTACCAACTGAATAATGGATCTTTCAATATAATGGATTAAGGCTTGTGTACCTTGAATTTCTGACAGGAGCAATTGGTAGCCCGCAAGGGCCGGCTCATTTAAAATGTGACGAGTTGGGTCTTCAAAAAGTTGAGCAAAAATGACTTTGCATTAGCCCCCAAGTGCCATGGTGCATGCTGGCAGTGACATGGGACTTGTATATTCGATGTAATCTTGATTTGAACAATGTAGCCCCCAAGTGCCGGGTCGTAAGCCAGCAGCGACTCGGGACTATTTCCTCCATTGTGAAATAAATCATACCCATTGATAAAAATAATAGCCGTTGCGCTAAAGCGACTTTGAAAACCTCAATCATAACACTGGTTATTAATAATCACAATAGAAATCCAGCCATGTTGGCTGTTCAAGGTTTGAATAATATAATCTGGTATGAAAACCTCAATCATTCAATATCATCATGAAAATCCAGCTAGTTTTGGCTATTAAAGATTTGAATACCCCATCGGTTGACAAGTAAATCCGGAGTTTAAATACCTGGCGGCTCTTGGCCGATGACGACTTAATGCGCATTCATTGTAAGCCGGAATTGTTGTAACCCGGTGGCCTATAACCCTTGAGAAAATCAATAATTGACAACCCTTTTGAGACACCAATTTCAGTGATGAGCTTGGACTGAAGCATTTATATAAGTCATAGTTCTGCAAATCCTGCACAGAGTTTAAACAACATATGCCCTGGCGACTTAACATCAAGAGCCAGGGCGGGTAACCACCCGTAGTCTTACCCTGCACACAAGTAGATCACAAGAACCCTTGGCGGTTTGCCGCAGGGCGGGTCATAATACCTCACATATAACCACTGTGATATTGAATTTGTACTGTCGGTTTACATGACCTGTGTAGTAAGGGTGATAACCCAATCTTTAGAAGAAAATGCTTCCACATAGATGATGATTGTCATAAGCTGAAGTCAAACTGGGTTAAGCATAAAACACTTATATACATTTGAGATATAATCAAAAAAAGGTCTCAAGTCAAACCCAAAATTGTTCGCAAAAAAGACTTAAAAAGTTTAAGGCTTCTGATTCGTATACGATCAGAAAACTGTTCCAAAGGGGTTGAGCTAAGATTCAAATACGATCATATAGCCCCCAGTGGCTCTGGCGTTGCCAATCAAGTGGGTACCGACAGCTATGTTCTATTTGGTTCGAATATGACCTATGTTTGAACAAGAAGCCCCCAAATGACCTTGAGAATTGTTTAACGACATTGATTCGAATACGATCCACGTCGGACCCAAAAGAGGTTAAGCTATGATTCGGATACGATCAAGAAGCCCCCTAGTGAGTTTGGCAGTGTGCCTGTCAAAAGGGTTTTGACAGCTATGTTCTCTTTGGTTCGAATACGACCTATGTTTGAACAGGAAGCCCCCAAGTGACCATATATTAGCATTGCACCTATCAAGAGGGTACCGACAGCTAAGCTCGATGAACAGGAAGCCCCCAAATGACCATAATAAGATAAGCCATAAGGCAGCACACCTATGTTTGAACCGCGCATCATGGCAGCAAGTTCTTTTTGGCAACCTTTAGTTTTTCTTAGAACTCGAACTTGCGAGAGATTAAAACTTTTTGAACAGGAACTTTAAACCAGATTTGAAAGCTTAAAAAATTTGTGAGGGACAAATTTACCTTGAGCCGGATTTTGAGCCGGATTTGAGAGCTTCAAAAATTTGTGAGGGACAAATTTACCCTGGGCCAGCTTTTGAACCGGATTTGAGAGCTTCAGTGCTTTGTGGGAGAAAGATGTCTCTTGAACCGGATTTTAAACCAGAGTCCTTATTTTGAGCCAGAAATCTTCTGACGGCTTTTAATTTTAATCGATCTAGCAGTAATCTCCGGGGACCGGGTTATTTTTCCCTTCAATGACCCAGAGTTCTTGAATTCACTGAAACCGGCTAATTTTGCCGAGTCATACCATTGTAGCCCCTGAGTCTCAAGACGACTCGAGGAGTTGGCTTGAGATTCTCCATATTTGACCATAGCAGAAGGTATTCATCATTGGCGTTGATAGCGCGATGTGAATCCACAGAAGGTTGAGGTGACTTCAGCGGGTTATAAATGATCCCGTATGAGCCGTGTCAGTAACTCGGCCAATGGTTCCTTCCAACTGGCTATTTGAAGTTAACCAAACTGTAGTGGCGGCGACTTATGCACCTGCCCATTGAACCATCCAGTGCAGACGGCGGCTGATAATATATGATAATTTGCCTCCAATTTGTTGGAAGAAAACCGGGCTTCCCAAGTAGTGACTTGCTCATACTCAATGAACAGCTCACATAGACAGGCGCGGCCCGGTGTGTTGATGTAGACCAGGCCACAAGATACGGACGGTAAAGACGACCGCAACATCAGAGGCGGCTCAGACAGATGAGTCGGACGCGACATTATAAGCCGGCGCAGGCGAGTCAACCACGTCGTTTTGATGTAGTGAACAATTGTCCTGCATCAACAATATTGCAGACCAAGACAAAGATAAACTGCTCTTTGACAAAAATAATATGGGCTAATAAAATATATTTTAAATGGATATCACCTGATGTGTCAGGTTGGAAATAATCCGCCATGAAATTGATGACTAGTTGAAGTTGAAATTACTCACGGGTGAGTCGGCCGCAGCGTTTGTAAGCCGGTGCCGACAGACGAGCTAATTGCAGGCACGGTAAGCCGTGCGGGCGGCGAATCAATCGCGGATGCGGTCTCGGCGAGTTGATGTAGATTGAGCTGCACGGGTGATGGCTTGCGCGCACGCGTTTAACAGCAAGCGGGCGCGGAGGCCTATGCATGATGATGCTAAAGCATATTTCATAGGCATAGCATGACACCACCTTTATAATAAATCATTATCCCTGCATACAGAAAAAAACGTAAAGTACAATATCACGGTAGAGGTGGTAGCTTTGACACAGAACTGAGCTTCGGAGCCGGTGGCTTAGCACGGGCGGACCGGCACGCAGGGCGGCTCAGCGCAGGCCTGATGGCGGCTTTGGAGTGAGTGAAGCGAACCACGATGGCTCGATGGCGGCAACTCAGCGAGGCAGAAACAGCAACGGTGTGTCCAGTTAAGCATCCTCACTATGTGCCTTTGCCATGCTTGGTTGCATGTCACGATTTGCAAGGCACGCGGGGCCCGCGCCTAGGGGAATCCGATGAACCAGAAGCCCACAAGCGGGACCTAGCTCGGAGTCCCGAGCACCGACAATACGGACCCACTGACTCAGCATTTTACCAATGTAACCCTGGGTGGGTTGATCTATAAACCCCCCCCCCCCCAGGAACCCGCGCCCACAGGGGCATAGCAGCATCGCGGCGTCGCATCATAGCATTGGCATCATCATACAACACATAGAGATGAAAAGCAAGAAGCAGAAGCATAGGACTAGCCACCCAACAGCCGTACCGGAGAGAAGGAGCAGCCCAAGCCTTGGCCAGCTTCCTTCCTCCTCCATACAGCTCCAGGAGCAACATTGTACTATCAATCATCCAACCAAACTCGGCAGGACTAGGGGTGTTATCTCTCCGGAGAGCCCCGAACCTGGGTATGTCCGGCGTCCCGCGCCCGCGCATGCCAACCTCACCTCTGGAGCCCACCAGCGCCCTCGAGCCTCCTCCTCTCTTTAGCCATCCCTTGGCATCTGCCGTGCGCCCACCACGACACTGCCGGAGGGGGATTCGATCATGGAGGGCTTCTACATCAACACCATTGCCCTCCGATGAAGCGTGAGTAGTTTACCACAGACCTACAGGTCCATAGCTAGTAGCTAGATGGCTTCTTCTCTCTCTTTGATTCTCAATACCATGTTCTCCTTGATGTTCTTGGAGATCTATTCGATGTAATACTTTTTTGTGGTGTGTTTGCCGAGATCCGATGAATTGTGGATTTATGATCATCTTATCTATTAATATTATTTGAATCTTCTTTGAATTCTTATATGCATGATTTGATATCTGTGTAATTCTCTTTGAACTATTGGTTTGGTTTGGCCAACTAGATTGGTTTTTCTTGCAATGGGAGAAATGCTTAGCTTTGGGTTTAATCTTGCAGTGTCCTTTCCCAATTACAGTAGGGGCAGCAGGCACATATTGTATTGTTGCCATCGAGGATAAAAAGATGGGGTTTACATCATGTCATCTTACTTAATGCGTTACTCTGTTCTTTATGAACTTAATACTCTAGATGCATGCTGAATAGTGGTCGATGTGTGGAGTAATAGTAGTACATGCAGAATCATTTCGGTCTACTAGACATGGACATGATGCCTATATTCATGATCATTGCCTTAGATATCGTCATAAATTTGCGTTTTTCTATCAATTGCTTGGCAGTAATTTGTTCACCCATCGTATTATTTGGTATCTTGAGAAAAGCCTCTAGTGAAACCTATCGCCCCCGGGTCTATTTTCCATCATATAAGTTTTCGATCTACAATTTTAGTTTCTGATCTACTATTCTTGCAATCTTTTACTTTCTGATCTATAAACCAAAAATACCAAAAATATTTACTTTATTGTCTGCAAGTAACCATGAAGGGATTGACAACCCCTTTATCGCGTTGAGTGCAAGTTTGTTTGATTGTTTTTGCAGGCATTCGGTGATTTGTGCGTTGTCTCCTATTGGATTGATAGCTTGGTTCTCAAACTAAGGGAAATACTTATCTCTACTTTACTACATCACCCTTTCCGCTTCAAAGGAAAAACCAACGCAAGCTCAAGAAGTAGCAATCACCCTCGATGGAATCCACTTGATGTACTCATCAAGGCGAACATACGAGGAATCACCCTCAAGGTTCACACTTGAGGTGTTGCGCGACAGTGTCGTATAGGGAGTGGTGAAGGAGAAATCACCCTTGTTGACTACGACCGATTAGCTACACTACAGAGTTATCATCAGGAGTGTGTTATGAGGTATCACCCTCAGCACTTGATAGTAGCTCTATAGAATCGAGCAACAAAAGGGGTGTGATGTGATGTGAGGTGTCGGGCTCTGGTCGTCGATCATGTTGATTGAGATGTCGATGATGAAGCAGGGGCAACAAGGACAAGGTGGGGGTCACTGATGTATCACTATCCAACCTATGCTAAGCAGTTTAGGATAAGCAGGTAAAGTACAATGAGCAAGTTACAAAAGCAGGTTATGCATCAGATATAGGAGCAAACAAAAACAGTAGCAAAATCTAATGCAAGCCTGAGAGAGAATAGAATGGGCGATATCAGAATAATAAAGGGGGGTTTGCTTGCCTGGAAGTTCTGCTGAAAGGGGGAAGTGTCATCGATGATGTAGTCGATCGCAGGGGCATCAGCAGCAGTCTTGGGGTCTACCGAAGAGAAGAGGGGGAAGAAACAGTAAATACAAAGCACACAGATGCATTACTAAGCATGACATGGCGATAAGCGGTGATAGGGGTGTTCTAACGCAGGGCTAGGTGGTACCATGGAAGGGAGGAAACATCCGGGAAAGTGTTCCCGAAGGTTGCATTTTTCGGACAGATGAAATAGAGGGGGAAGGTCCCATGTTCGCTATGCTAGGGACGTGTGACAGACGAATGAAGAGTGTATTCGGATTCGTCTCGTCTTTTTGAGCAATTTTCATGTAGAAAGCATTTTCATCTGAGTTATGGATTATTTAATATTAATTTTAGAAGTTCTATTGAATTTCTGGAATTATTGTTATTTAAATTATTTCAAAAATGGAGTTATTGCATCAGCATGATGTCATCCTGACATCAACAGTCAACCAGCCAGTTGACTGGTCAAACTAACGACTGGGCCCCACCTGTCATTGACAGAGGGGTTAACAGAGTTAAGAACTAATATAGTTAGACTAATTAATCTCCTGGGCCCACCTGTCAGCCATTAATTAGGTTAATTAATTAATTAATTCTAAAATGCTTTTAGTTAGTTTTAGGAGGGTGGACCCCACGTGTTAATGGCTGGGCGCTGCCCGGTCAACAAGTTGATCGGGTCAACTGGTCAAGGGGGACCCATGGGTCGGTGGCCCAGGGGGTGGCCCTAGGTCGGCCACATCGGCGGTGGCGGTGGCGCGTCGGCGGCGTCCAGCACAACGGCGGCGACGCGCCGGAGCCGGTCGGAATCGCGCTACGGGCGGTCGTTCGGGGCGCGACCGGCTTCTTTCGAACGGGAACTACGCCACGGGTCCGATAGTGGCGTCAGAACGAGCGAAGGGGGTTGGCAAGGACGCCGATGACGAGACGTGGCAGTGGTGACGTACGGGCAATGACGTGGAACGAGCTACGGGGCATGGGGGAAAGTGGAGACGTGTGCATTGGGCTCCTAGGGAACCCAGGAGCACGACGGCAGCCACAGACGGGCGTGGCAGCAGCGGTAGCCGCGGCTGTGAGCTCCACGGCGGCGGCATGGGCACAACGTCGTAGCGAGGCGGCTACGGGGTGTGGGCGAGCTAAAGGGAAGGAGGAGGAGGGGCGGTGGCTTAATGCAATTGCAAGGAAGTCCCGAAGGAGACGCGCGGGGGCCGGAGACGGCGTCGGCGTGCGGCGGCCTGAGGCGGACGGAGTGGAAGAAGATGATGGCATGGAGGCGCTCCGGTGCCCCTGGCTTGAGCTCGGGGTCGGGGAAGATGTAGCGGAGGCCGGAAAAGCGGCAAGACAGGTCGGGGTGCTCGGGGACGACAGTGGCCATGGTGGTGGCGCCGCGACAGCGGTGACCATGTCGGGGAGGTGGATCTAGGGATGGGAGGGAGGCGGAGAAGGAGAGGGAGGAGAGGGGAGGCAAAAATATCTGCAGGGGGAAGGGAGCTAACGAGGCCAAGGGCTCGGCATGTCCCCTCGACCACGAGGCACGGGGCAACGAGCGGGTTTGATGGCGATGCGCAGGGGCGCGCCCGGTCGGGAACACGGTAGGGGGAGGAAGACGACAGGGGGGAGCTGGGCCGGCTAGGCCGCTCGGGTGGGCTAAGGCCCAGGGGGTAGGGGGCTCTTTTCCTTTTTCACATTTTATTTTCTGTTTTCAATTTTAGCTATTGTTTTCTATTAAATTGTAAAACTAAAGAGTTTTATTAGATATGAGACTTGTCACATAAATCAAGCACATTATTTCTAGGAGTCACAAAAAGTTTGAGGCCAAAAGGATATGTCTAACCATTTTTAGAAATTGAAAAGGCCAATTTGAAAAGCTGCTGGACCACTAAATAAGTTTCCAAGGGCACTTTAAGAATCCAAAAGAGGTTGGTTCCAACATGAAAATTACTCAGTGATTATTTGCAACATTATGAACATTTTAGTTTTGACATTTGAAAACTTTTATAGTTTGACTTGATTTTAAATTAGAGTTTGAACGGGGTTTGAATCAACGCGAGTTTATCAACAATAACCATGGTGACCTGGCCGCATTAGTAGAGGGTTGTTGTAGCTTAATTATCCGAGCGTCACAAGCATTGACTAAGAGGTTTATTGTGAGGGATGTCACCTTCATAAAAATTTCAAAAAAGAATTTACCTCTACCACAGGTGGTGGTGGCGGTGTGTCAAGACCATGTATTTCCTCAATAGGTGGTAAGTTCTTAACTTCCTCAGCTTTAATACCTTTCTCCTTCATACATTTCTTTGCCTCTTGCATATCTTCATGACTAAGAAATAAGATACCCTGTTCTTCGGAGTGGGTTTAGGTGGTGGTTCAGTAAGTGTCCAATCATCATAATTCTTCAATATATTATTCAATAATACCTCAGCTTGTTCAACAGTTCGTTCCCTGAAAACACAACCAACACAACTATCTAGGAAGTCCCTAGAAGCATCGGTCCAGTATATAAGATATCAACTATTTCATGTTTCTTAAGAGGATGATCAGGCAAAGCATTAAGCAATTGGAGAAGCCTCCCCAAGCTTGTGGAAACTCTCTTCTTCAATTTGCACAAAGTAAAATATTTCCTGTAAGGCAGCTAGCTTATTTCTTATGAGCAGGAAAATATTTTTTAGAGAAATAGTAAATCATATCTTGGGGACTACACACACAACCAGGAGCAAGAGTATTGTATCATATCTTAGCATCACCCTTTAAAGTGAAAGGAAACAACTTAAGAATATACTAGTAGCGAATTTTTTTCCTCATGAGCAAATAGGGTGGCTATATCATTTAATTTAGTAAGATGTGCCACAACAGTTTTAGTTTCATAGCCATGGAAAGGATCAGATTCAACAAGAGTAATTAACTCTGGGTCAACAGAGAATTCGTAATCCTTATGAGTAACAAAAATAGGTGAAGTAACAAACTTAGGATCACATTTCATTCTAGCATTAAAAGATTTTTCCTTCAACTTGCATAATAATTTCTTAAGAATTTCTCTATCCTTGCAAGCAAGAAATTGTCTAGCTATCTCTCCATCCATAACATAACCCTCAGGTATCTTAGGCAATTCAAGTCTAGAAGAGCTAGATCTAATAGGTGTTTCATAATTCTCAGTTTTAAAGACTTCATTAGTTTATGCGATTTCATCAGTTTAAGCATCCTTAATATTTTAGCTCAGCAAGTTGTTCATCAAGAAATTCACCTAGTGGCACACTATTATCAAGCAAGGTACTAGCATAATCATAAGCATCATTCATAGATGAAATAGTATCATCAATAACTTGTGGCATATTAGGATTAATAGTTTGTGGTGGTGTTGCAAGTCTATTCAAAACAGAAGGTGAATCAAGTGCGGAGCTAGATGGCAGTTCCTTACCTCCCCTCGTCTTAGAGGGAATGATCTTGGTTCTTGGATCTTTCAGATTCTTCATAGTGATAAATAGATATGAATCCCAAGTGACTCAACAAATATAGCTATGGTCCCCAGCAACGGTGCTAGAAAAAGGTCTTGATGACCCACAAGTATAGGGGATCGGAACAGTTTTTGAGGTAGAGTATTCAACCCAAATTAATAGATTCGACACAAGGGGAGCCAAAGAATATTTGTAAGTATTAGCAGTTGAGTTGTCAATTCAACCACACCTGGAGATTAAATATTTGCAGCAAAGTGATCAATAATACAGTAATATGATAGTTTTGATTGCAGTGGTAACAGTAATAGTGATAGCGATAATTTTGTAGCAGTTGTAACATTAGCTATAACAATAGTGACTTAGCAAGAACAATAAGTGGAAAAGCTCGTAGGCACTGGATTGGTGATTACATTGGATAATATTCATCATATAATAGTCATAACCTAGGGCGACACAGAACTAGATCCAGTTCATAAATATAATGTAGGCATGTATTCTGTAAATAGTCTGTCACGCCAAGTATGCGAACCTCTCCTAAAGGAACTTGAAGGTCCCACCAAGGATAGAAGCGCATATTGGAGACGCTTTTGCAAGGTGGATATCATTACATCATACCATTACATAATAGTTGGGGATACATACAGGAGGCATAGAATGCCACACGAATACAACAAGATCATACACAAGAGCATCATCCGACTACGGATGAAACACAAACAGAAACTCAAACGACATCCACCTTGCTAGCCCAGGCTGCCGACCTGGAACCTATCCCCTGATCGAAGAAAGATGCAAAAGAAGAACTCCAAAACAAGCAAACATCGCTCTCGCGTCATGATCATCGCATAACCTGCACCTGCACCTGTTGTTGTAGTAATCTGTGAGCCACGAGGACTCAGCAATCCCATTACCATGGGTATCAAGACTAGGAAAGCTTAATGGGTAAAGGAATGTGTCGGTGTCAAAACCGGCGGATCTCGGGTAGGGGGTCCCAGACTGTGCGTCTAGGCGGATGGTAACAGGAGACAAGGGACACGATGTTTTTACCCAGGTTCGGGCCCTCTCGATGGAGGTAAAACCCTACTCCTGCTTGATTGATATTGATGATATGGGTAGTACAAGAGTGGATCTACCACAAGATCAAGGAGGCTAAACCCTAGAAGCTAGCCTATGGTATGGTTGTCGTAATGGTTATGTTGTCCTACGGACTAAAACCCTCCGGTTTATATAGACACCGGAGAGGGCTAGGGTTACACAGAGTCGGTTACAATGGTAGGAGATCTACATATCCGTATCGCCAAGCTTGCCTTCCACGCCAAGGAAAGTCCCATCCGGACATGGGACGAAGTCTTCAATCTTGTATCTTCATAGTCTTGGAGTCCGGCCGATGATGATAGTCCGACTATCCGGACACCCCCTAGTCCAGGACTCCCTCAGTAGCCCCCGAACCAGGCTTCAATGACGATAAGTCCAGCGCGTATACAGTCTTCGGCGTTGCAAGGCGGGTTCTCCTTCAAGTTCCATGTACCTGCCGAACAGTGTCCGGCTTCTTTATCAATGTTGCGCTTCTTGGCTTCCACGCCCAATAATGGCCCTCTTCCACGCGTCGCACGAATGCGAAAGCCAGGGTATCTTTTATGTTTTACCCCCTAGCTGCGCAAGTAATCTGCCTATAAGAGAGGCAAGAATCCAGATCCAAATCACACCATCTTCCTTCCGCGAGTACTCATCGGAGCGCCTCTGATCAAAAATCCATTCCATCATGGACCGTCGACGCGGCTCCTCCTCTCGCGCTCCCAGCCCTCTGCCAGGAGATTGGAGGAGATGTTCTGTCCCGCAGAACGAGCTGGTGACGCTCCAAGCGGAGGGATATCCCCCTCCGGCCTTCATGGTCCCGGTTCGAGCCGGGCTGGCCACCTACAAAGGTGGGAAGCAAGCGAAGGCTACCCCAAGTCCCAACAAAGGGTAGCGGGTATGCTTCGTCCCCTATCTGATAAGGGGGCTCGGATTTCCTATACATCCGTTCCTCCGCGGGCTCCTGGAGTTCTACGGACTCCAGCTCCATCACCTCACGCCCGCCTCTATTCTGCATATCGCGGGTTACGTAGCCCTTTGCGAGCTATTTCTGGGCGTCGAGCCCCATTTTGCGCGGTGGAAGAGGCTGTTCTGCCTCGTACCCCGCTCTCATGAGGGGTCCATATATCAAGTGGGCGGTGCCGAAATATGGCGCATCGCCGGGACCGGATATCCATCCGGAACCCCTAAGAAGGCGTCCGAAGACTGGCCTTCAGAATGGTTCTATGTAGAAGACACTCCGCTGCCGGACCCTGTTCGAATCGGCCTCCCGGAGTACAGTAATGCTCCTCTGAAGAAACGCCTGAGCTGGCGCCCACGGAGCCCCCAGCTGGAGGAAGACAAAAGCGTCCATTATTTGATGGGCCGGATAAGGTTACTGGCCCATTCCGGATTGACCATGATTGGAGTCATGGCAATGTGCATTATGCGGGGGGTGCAGCCGCTGCAATACAGGGGCCACCCTATGTGGGATTTCAACAGGGAGGACGACGCCACTCGCCACGGCCGAAAAGGGCCGGGATCGGCCGAGGACCTGATGAAGATCCTGTCCGGCCTGTATAAGGGGGAGAAGGAGGATTTCCTCCAGATGAGCCCGTTGAATGGGTTTTCCATGAATAACCCTCGGCGTTGGGTAAGCGAACACTTTGCGTGTCCGACCCATGCTTTCAAAGTTTAAGTTTCTCACATTTTATGCTTTCGACGCAGGAGCTGCGTCGGGATGTGGAGGGCATGCATAGTCCGGCTCCGCAACCCGAGGATCCAGAGAGATCCCAAGATCCGGCCTTTGAAGAGGACCCAGACATAAAGGTGGAGCTAATCGATGGGGTGTTCCACCAACTCAGCATGGATAATGCTTTAGTCGCCATTACGGCTGACTACCCCGGACTATATCCGGCTTCCCAGGTGATTGTGACCGAAGTCCTGATACCATCATTCCTTCCCTGTGCCTATCTGACCACCGTATATAATGGTGTCTCGCAGGGGGTGCCTTCAGGGCAGGAGGCCAAGGCCACGACAGCTGGCCAACAAGGGTCAGTCCGGCCCAGCAGGCGGAAGAGGAGCGCGACGCGGATCGAAACGTCGCCGCAACGGTATAGCTCACGGTTTGTTATTTACAACAACATTCCTAGGAAGTGTTTGAATGCTCATGACTTTTGCAGGAGAAAAAGCGCCCGCCAGACTGCGGGCGTAGAGGTTGTCAACCCAGCCTCTGCCAGCCAGGCTCCAACACCTGGTCTGGAGGGGGAGGCGAGCGCAAGGCGCGAGTCGGATACTCCTCCAACGGAGGATGCCGACAGACTGTCCGCCACCAAGTCTGAGGCGGAGAGCGCCATGAACCACAGGCGCCGCCGAACAGTTTTTCGTGACGCGTGCTTCTCCCCTGAGGCGTTGAATGCCTTTAACACGGGGGACGCGCACCTCCGTGCTGCTCAAGATGGTTTGACCAGAGCCACGGAGCAGTATGTAAAAGACATACGGGTAAGAGATTTTAATAGTTGTATATGCCAGTAGCCCTTGAGACTTAAAATAGTTATATTAACTGATTTAAGGATCATTTGAAATGTAGGATATTACAGAGAAGAATACCCAACTGTCTCAGGAGCTGCAAGAGTGTAAGGCCCAACTTGAGGCCGCACTTGCTGCCACAGGAGGAAACACAGGGACCCCTCCTGGTAACGCATTATTTTTAAAAAGATAAGTGGTGTGTGGCGTGCGTGCAAGTCTAACAATGACATTGCAGGTGCTGCCGGACAGGATCCGGACAGGCAAGAACTACTGCGCCAGCTGAAGGCCGGCGAGAGGGTGCTGACAAGGGTGCAGCAGGAAAGAAACAAGCTTCAGGATGCCCACGCCCAGCTTGGAGAAGAGCTAAAAGGTGTTCGGGCCGAGCTGTCCGGCTCCGTGAAGGAGAATCAGCGGCTTCGTCGCGGCATCTATAGTAAGTGCTTGAGCGAACTCCTTTGAAAAGAAGAGTTCGGCGAGGAAGTCAATTGACAAAAATATGTCTGTAGGTGTACTCACAGGTCGCCCTGCGGAGGAGATGCCCGTATCAACGGGTGATCAACTTCCCGAGCTGGTGCTACTGCTCGAATGAGTTTGGCAGGCAATGAGCGGCGTCGTCCAGGCTTTATGGCCATCCCTCTCCCTACCTGAGGGTCTTGGAGAGCTTGCGGAGAAGCTTCAGGGAGTGCGGCAGCGCTTCCGTTTATGGAAGATTTCGGCATGCCACCAAGGTGCCAGGGAGGCCTGGGCTATGGTGAAGACGCGGTACAAGAAGGCGGATCCCAACCACATGGCCGAGGTCGGACCTGTGGGGCCCGATGGGAAGGAGATCCCTGTGAGTTTAGTGTACGGCCAAGTAGAGTTGGCCGCTAAATTTTCCCAACGGGATTGTAAATTAGATAGCCTGTTAGACGGGATTGAGGAGGAATACAGTCAGTCGATTTGACAATGTATTTTAAAATGACATGTAAAATGCCTTCTAGCCGGATTGTAGATCGTTTGTCTTTGCCGACCTTTTTGCTTCAACCTCGGGACCCTAGAGTCCGGAGTGTGTCCGAATACCTTCTCGGTTAAAAAATAACCGGGGCATGCATGGAGACCAGGCGTAGGGGTCATTAGTGCTTTATCAGACAAGTGCCCAACTGGTTATGTTATATTACATGGTTAGTAAGAAACATCTTCCAGGGAGAATAGTTCCTTTAAGGGTTCCTTTCCCTGGGGGGCATGCCCTAAAGTGCATGTCCGGACTGCGAAAAGAGCAGGAAAACATCTGGGGGCAGATAAATAAATAGGTAAAAAATCATCTTTCAAGTCACCGACCGAATATTTCCTTAAGAACGCTAGCTTTCGGCTTCACCTAGTCTGAGGTACACATCCGGCTGACCCGGCAGTAACAATCGCAGAGGTGCTCCCTTTACCTCCTAGCCGAACAATCGGGAACGTAGGGGTAAGCACAGGAGCCAGGCAACCCAGCTTGGCCAAAACTTAAGTCATATCGATGCATATAATGGTGAATAAAAGGTACACGTGGAAGTTTGACACGTGTACTGGGCATGAAGCCCTTATAATTAAGCTTCTGGTAAAGAAGCCCCCAGGTATAATGAGTGCGGATAGCACATCAATTGTTTGCGAACAATGCGCAAGTAGGCCTTTTAGGGCTTGTATGAATAGGGGTGAGAGAAAAAAGAGAAACAAAAGACAGCTGAAGTGTAAAAATTTGGATGGGGGAAGGGGACGAACTCTTAGTCCGGCGCTAGGCATAGAATCTTCGGAGGCGGGCTGCGTTCCATGGGTTCGGCTCGAGCCGGTTGTCCGACGCATTTCGCAGACGGTACGCTCCGCCAGTCAAGACTTGATCGATGATGAAGGGTCCTTCCCATTTGGGCTTGAGCTTGTCCTTTTTCTTGTCCGGCAGGCGTAGAACTAGTTCGCCAACGTTGTAAGTCTTAGCCGGTACTTCTCTGCTTTGGTATCTTCGAGCCTGCTGCTGATAGAATGCGGAACGAGCCTTGGCGACGTCGCGTTCTTCCTCCAATGCGTCCAAGCTGTCCTGCCGATCCAGCTCGGCCTCTCTTTCTTCATACATGCGCACTCGAGGTGACTCATGAATAATGTCGCAGGGCAAAACTGCCTCAGCGCTGTATACTATAAAAAATGGTGTGAATCCGGTAGTACGGTTGGGCGTTGTCCGCAACCCCCAGAGTACGGAGTCGAGCTCCTCTACCCAGTGCATGTCAGATTTCGTCAGGGACCGCACTAGTCTGGGTTTGATGCCGCTCATTATTAGACCATTTGCTCGCTCCACTTGACCGTTGGTTTGAGGATGATAGACTGAAGCGTGATCGAGCTTAATGCCCATATTTTTGCACCATAATTTAACCTCGTGGGCGGTGAAGTTCGTGCCGTTATCGGTAATGATGCTGTGGGGGACACCATATCGGTGTACTACCCCGGATATGAAGTCTATCACTGGTCCGGACTCTGCCGTTTTAACTGGCTTGGCCTCTATCCATTTGGTGAATTTGTTCATCATGACCAATAGGTACCTTTGCTTATGGGTTCCCCCTTTAAGGGGTCCAACCATGTCAAGCCCCCAGACCGCGAACGGCCAGGTAATGGGTATAGTTTTGAGGGCGGTGGGTGGCATATGGCTCTGATTAGCAAAGAGCTGACAACCGATGCATCTTTGGACTAAGTCCTGAGCATCTGCCCGGGCCGTCGGCCAATAAAATCCTGTACGGAATGCTTTGCCTACAAGGGCCCGAGCTGCGGCGTGGTGTCCGCCTAGTCCGGCATGAATTTCAGCCAGAAGGTTTCGCCCTTCCTCTTCGGAGATACACCTTTGAAGGACTCGGTTGTGCTTTTCTTATAGAGTTCTCCCTCGTGGACCTTGTAGGCTTTAGATCGCCGAACTATGCAGCGGGCCTCGTTTTGGTCTTCGGGAAGTTCCTGCCTAAGCAAGTAGGCTAGGAATGGCTCTGTCCACGGGGCGATTACTGCCATTATTTCGTGGGCTGAAGGTGTTATTTCATCGGCTGAGTCGCCGTTTATGTCAGATTGTTCTGTGTCGATTGGTGCGGCTGCTTCCGGTTTGTTATTTCCGGACTCCTCTTCCCATAGTACGGATGGCTTAAAGAGCCGTTCCAGGAAGATGTTTGGAGGGAAAGCATCACGTTTTGCGCCGATGCATGCCAACACGTCGGCTGCTTGGTTATTATCCCGAGCTACGTGGTGGAATTCAAGTCCTTCGAACCGAGCTGACATTTTGAGGACAGCGTTACGATAGGCTGCCATTTTCGGATCCTTGGCCTCAAAGTCTCCGTTTACTTGGGATATTGCAAGGTTTGAATCCCCGCACACCTCTAGGCGTTGAATGCCCATGGAGATTGCCATCCGGAGACCATGTAAGAGGGCCTCGTATTCGGCTGCATTGTTGGAGTCCGTGTACATTATCTGAAGTACGTATTGGACTGTGTCCCCGGTTGGGGACGTCAATAGGATGCCAACCCCCAATCCGGCCAACATTTTAGAGCCGTCGAAGTGCATAGTCCAATTGGAGTATGCGCCGTACTCTTTAGGGAGTTCGGCTTCAGTCCACTCAGCGACAAAGTCAGCCAAAACTTGCGACTTTATAGCTCGCCGAGGTTTGTAAGTTATATCGAATGGTAAGAGCTCAATGGCCCATTTTGCAATCCTGCCCGTCACGTCGCGGTTGTTTATAATGTCGTTAAGGGGTACATCGGAGGCCATTGTTATCGAACACTCTTGAAAGTAGTGTCGGAGCTTCCGGGATGCCATGAACACCGCATACGCTATATTTTGATAGTGCGGGTAACGGGACTTGCAGGGAGTAAAGACAGGGGATACGCAGTACACTGGTTTTTGAAGAGGGAATTTATGCCCTTCTGTCTCTCGTTCGACGACGAGTACCGCGCTTACAACTTGATGTGTTGCCGCGATGTATAAGAACATTGGTTCGCCCAAGTTGGGCACAGCCAGGACCGGATTTGTTGCCAATATGGCTTTTATTTCTTCGAGTCCGGCAGTGGCAGCATCCGTCCACTCGAAGTGTTCGGTGCGCTTGAGGAGGCGATAGAGGGGCAATGCCTTTTCTCCTAAACGGGAGATAAAGCGGCTTAGAGCCGCCACGCATCCAGTCAATTTTTGTATTTGTTTGAGGTCCTTTGGGATATCCAGCTGTGACAGAGCTCGGATCTTGGCTGGGTTCGCTTCAATTCCTCTGCCGGATACAATGAAGCCCAGGAGCTTTCCGGCTGGTACGCCGAAAATGCATTTTTCCGGATTCAGCTTGATGTCATATGCTCTGAGGTTGTCGAACGTGAGCCTCAAATTGTCTACTAGAGTTTCTACGTGTTTGGTTTTGACGACTACGTCGTCTACGTATGCCTCTACTGTTTTGCCGATCTGGGTAGCCAGACATGTTTGAATCATGCGCTGGTATGTTGCACCGGCGTTTTTAAGTCCGAAGGGCATCGTGTTGAAGCAGAATGGTCCATATGGAGTGATGAATGCTGTTGCGGCTTGGTCCGCTTCCGCCATCTTGATTTGATGGTAGCCGGAGTATGCGTCAAGGAAGCACAATGAATCGTGCCCTACGGTAGTGTCGATTATCTTGTCGATGCGGGGGAGGGGAAAGGGATCCTTTGGGCAGGCCTTGTTGAGGTCTTTAAAATCGACACATAGGCGCCAGGATTTGTCCTTCTTTGGTACCATTACCAGGTTTGCTAGCCAATCCGGATGTTTGATGTCTCTGATGAATCCGACTTCCAATAGTTTGGCTAGCTCTTCTCCCATTGCCTGTCTTTTGGGTTCGGAAAATCGTCGAAGAGCCTGTTTGACTGGCTTGAATCCTTTTAGGATGTTTAGGCTATGTTCTACCAATCTGTGTGGGATTCCTGGCATGTATGAAGGGTGCGAGGCAAAGATGTCCCAATTTTCCCGAAGGAATTCTCGCAGTGCGGCGTCTACATCAGGGTTCAACTGTGCCCCGATGGAGACCGTCTTTGTTGGGTCTGTTGGATGGACCTGGAATTTTACTATTTCGTCCGCTGGTTTAAAGGAGGTGGACTTTGATCTCTTATCGAGTATCACATCGTCCCTATTCACTGTAGAGCGCAGCATGGTGAGTTCTTCTGCTGCTAGGGCTTCGGATAGTGCCTCCAGGGCTAATGCGGCTGTCTTGTTTTTGGCGCGGAGTGCTATGTCCGGATCACTAACGAGAGTGATTATTCCGCCGGGCCCGGGCATTTTAAGCTTCATGTACCCGTAATGGGGTATGGCTTGAAAGATTGTGTGTGCCTCTCGTCCTAATATAGCGTGATATCCGCTGCTGAACAGGGCCACTTGGAACATGACTTCTTCGGACCTGTAATTGTCCGGCGAGCCGAACACCACGTCGAGTGTGATTTTTCCTGTGCAGCGCGCTTCCCGGCTAGGGATTATTCCTCTGAAGGTTGTGCGGCTCCGCTCAATGCGGTTCCAGTCTATTTCCATTTTTTGAAGAGTTTCCTCATAAATGAGGTTTAGTCCGCTGCCGCCATCCATGAGTACCTTGGTAAGACGAAAGCCGTCCACTATTGGACTGAGGAACAATGCGGCTGGTGCTCGGGCTGTTCGGAATTTAGGTTCGTCACTGGCATTAAAGGTAATAACGGTGTCACTCCATGGATTGGTTGTTGCTACTTGGTAGACTTCGGCGAGGCTGTGGATTGTTCGCTTCCGCATATTATTTGATGCGAAAGTCTCGAAGACTGTTGATACCGTACTGGTATTGTTGGAGTGGTTTTCCGGGGCTAGAAGCTCCTCGCCACTTTTGGCCACCTACCGCAGTATCCAACATGCTCGAAGACTATGTGTTGGGATGGCGCATTCTGTACTGTGAATTTTGCAGGGTCCGCTAAGCCATCCCTCCAGTACGGTTGCGTGCCCTTTATGGGGTTTTTGCTTTTTGGTTTTTGTACCTGGTGCCTGAGTGTAATGCATCCTTTTGTTGCGGACTAGGGTTGTATCCGGGGCCGGATTGTCCCAAAACTTAGTTTCGTTTTCCGGAAACTCTCCATCGCACAGTACTTTCGTACTATGGACGCCAGGTCGGCGAAGCGTGTAATTTCACGACGGCTGACGACGTTCAGGATTCCCTCGTCCGTGCAATTATTGCAGAAAATTGAGATTGCGTTTTCCTCTTGGCAGTCCTTTATCCTGTCCATAACCAGGAGGAATCTGGCCCAGTAATGATGTACTGTTTCAGCGGGCTCTTGCTGGATTAGAGATAGATCGCATATGTCTGGGCGGGTGGGTGGAATTGAGTCCGGAACCCAACTGATCTCGAGGCTCGAGGGCCGAGAAGTTTCCGAATTTGGAAGCTTGGATCGTTGGATGTTGTCCAACGAGTCCGGTCCGATGCCTGACTTTAGGTTCAGTGCTTGATCGAAGTCCGTTCCTCCGCGGGAATCCGGCATGGAGGGTTCGGAAGCCCGGACATGACTAGTTTTCAATATAGGAGAAGAGTCGCCGCGTTGTTCTTCTACCACCGCAACGTGGTGGGTAGCCTGGGGAGAGTTAATCTCTCTCAGATCGGTTTTAAGCCCAATCTGGTTGTAGTCTGTAGCGACTCCCAGGGCGGCGATGCGATCCAAGAGCTCATTTACGGACGAGAGCTCTATCGGATCCAGCCGCTCGGCGAATTCCGAGCTGACGTGAAGATTGCTTTTGACGACCTGAGAGGTCATTGTCGAAGCGGTGGCCGAACAGGCGGTCATGAGAAAACCACCTAGCCGGATAGTTTGGCCGGCGGCCAAGGCTCCTTTGGCGAAGATACCGTCCTTGAAGACGGGAATAGGCATCCTTCCTATCGGTGACGGCACAGAGGAACTCTCAATGAAAGCACCAATGTCAGTGTCAAAATCGGCGGATCTCGGGTAGGGGGTCCCGGACTGTGCGTCTAGGCGGATGGTAACAGGAGACAAGGGACACGATGTTTTTACCCAGGTTCGGGCCCTCTCGATGGAGGTAAAACCCTACTCTTGCTTGATTGATATTGATGGTATGGGTAGTACAAGAGTGGATCTACCACGAGATCAAGGAGGCTAAACCCTAGAAGCTAGCCTATGGTATGATTGTCGTAATGGTTATGTTGTCCTACGGACTAAAACCCTCCGGTTTATATAGACATCATAGAGGGCTAGGGTTACACAGAGTCGGTTACAATGGTAGGAGATCTACATATCCGTATCGCCAAGCTTGCCTTCCACGCCAAGGAAAGTCCCATCCGGACACGGGACGAAGTCTTCAATCTTGTATCTTCATAGTCTTGGAGTCCGGCCGATGATGATAGTCCGGCTACCCGGACACCCCCTAGTCCAGGACTCCCTCAGAATGGATAAGTGGTGAGGTTGCAGCAGCGTCTAAGCATATATGGTGGCTAACATACGCAAATAAGAGCGAGAAGAGAAGCAAACGAAACGGTCGAGAAGCTAGAAGTGATCAAGAAGTGATCCTGAAACTACTTACGTTCATACATAACCCAAAACCGTGTTCACTTCCCGGACTCCGCCGAAAAGAGACCATCACGGCTACACACGCGGTTGATGCGTTTTAATTCGAATCTGGTGTCAAGTTCTCTACAACCGGACATTAACAAATTCCCATCTGCCACATAACCATGGGCACGACTTTCAAAAGTTTAAACCCTGCAGGGGTATCCCAACTTAGCCCATCACAAGCTCTCACGGTCAACGAAGGATATTCCTTCTCCCAGGAAGACCCGATAAGTCTCAGAATCCCGGTTACAAGACATTTCGACAATGGTAAAACAAGACTAGCAAGACTGCCCGAATGTGCCGACAAATCCCGATAGGAGCTGCACGTATCTCGTTCTCAGGGCGCACCGGATAAGCTAAGCGTACGAGTACCAACATAACCCAAGTTGCCAAGGGACGGTCCCGCACGGTGCTCTAGTTTGGACCAACACTCAGAGGAGCACTGGCCCTAAGGATGGCAATGGGTCGGGTTTGGATCGGGTTGAACAATATCATATCCATATCCATATCCATGAAGATAGTCTTTGCCCACCCATGAAAAAAAATCCACGGGTGAAAAATTGTCTCCATGTCCAAACCCGACGGATATCCACACCCACTGGATATCCATTGGGTCCTCTCTAGACATATAAATAAGACATAACACAATATTAACATAAGCTCTCCTATTCTTCACTTAAGGGCATGCTAGGCTTCACTTATGGTAAATCAACCTCCACTAACAACATAAGATCATTTAGTATTTTTCTAACAGAAGAGAATGACGAGTCAGTTAACAAGGAGATAAAAATAAAGGAAGGGCGTTGGGGTATGTTGCAGAGGGTATTGAATGTCAACTAATAAAAGTTATGACGGGGATTGTGTAATTTCTTTTGCATGTTTTGGATAACAAAGTGTAAAATTGCACTGGGACATGTTACTGTGGGGTAGGGATAGTCGATTTTTGCCCATTAAGTCATACTATCTGGTCGGGTTTGGATTTACCCACGGGTACAAGATTATATCCATGCCCTACCCACGAGTAATTGGGTCGGGTTTGGGCGCTGCCCATGGACAGAAAAGCATATCCAAACCCTATCCATTCGGGTCGGATATCCATGGATATCCATGTCCATGGATAAAATTTCCATCCTTAACTGGCCTGGGGGGGGGGGGTAAATAAAGATGACCCTCGGGCTCCAGAAACCCAAGGGAAAAAGGCTTAGGTGAGGCAAATTGTAAAACCAAGGTTGGGCCTTGCTGGAGGAGTTTTATTCAAGGTGAACTGTCAAGGGGTTCCCATAACACCCAACTGCATAAGGAACACAAAATCAAGGAACATAACACCGGTATGACGGAAACTAGGGTGGCAAGAGTGGAACAAAACACCAGGCATAAGGCCGAGCCTTCCACCCTTTACCAAGTATATAGATGCATTAACTAAAATAAGATATACTGTGATATCCCAACATCAACATGTTCCAACATGGAGCAATCTTCATCTTCACCTGCAACTAGCAACGCTTTAAGAGGGGCTGAGCAAAAGCGGTAACTTAGCCAAACAATGGTTTGCTAGGAAGGGTGAAAAGGTTAGAGGCTGGCATGACAATTTGGGAGGCTTGAAGAGCAAGTGATAGGTAGCGCAACATAGCGATAGAACGAAGCAACTAGCATAGCAATGATAGTAGTGAGATCCAGGGTAGCGGTCATCTTGCCTGAAATCCCGCTAGGAAGAAGAACGAGTCCATGAAGAAGATGAACGGATGAAGCCGAACCAAGCGTAGTTGAACGAATCCTCACGATCGCAATGAAGCAGGAACTAACGAGAAGGAGCACAATCGGAAAGAAGAAAACAACAAGGTAAACACACAACACATTGACATGGCATGATGCTCAACCAAGTATGATGCATGACAAATGCTATAAGATGCTACTCATGGCAAGAGATAATGCATACAAGAGCAACATATCAAAGCAAGTTTAAATGAGGCAGGAAACAACATATAACAAATCCGGTAAGTCCTCATATGCAAATTTCAAAATTGGTCCAGATCTAAATAAACCTTATGTTCAAGTTGTTAAACAGCAAGTTAAGATGCGCCAAGATGATCTACATGAAATTATAGTCAAATTACATATAAAGTTCATTTAGTTCGGAGCTACGGCCTAGAGGATATGAGCAAAACAAGTCAAACATGGCATTGATGCAAAATGCATTCAAACATGAAGCAAACACCCACAAAACATGGATTCAACATGATAATATGAAACTAAATGCAATTCTAAGCAAGTTTCATATAGAGCATGCTCAAAACGGAGCAACGGTTCAACACATACATTCCAAACATATGGCATGGCATCAAATTACACATAACAAAGAGCAAATAACATCATGGAATAATAAACATATGGCTCATGGATTAGTGGGAACCAACATGACAAGATTGATTGGTGAAACAGTTTCAGCAAGTGTAAAGCAGCAACATTATGATGGCATGTTCGCAAGCACGAAACAGAGGCATATGATCTCCAAAAATAGCAAAGATGGAATGCTAACAAAGTACTTATAGCACACTTCACAACATGTAATTGGAGAATCTCCAGAAGATGAATGGATCACTCAATAACAAGCTCACAACAAGGCATCATGAAGTAAACAAGAATCTGGAACATTATATAAGCATGTTCATGGCAAAAAAACATATGCTACAGGACATATATAGAGCACCAGAAGGCATGGCATAATATATCATAACATATAAAACAAAACATCTCAACTAAGCACCTCCAAATTATGCATGGATTAAATGGTAGCATCAAGCAAAGATAGCATCATGATATAGCAGTTTCAGCATTGACAGAAAGTTAACAGCAAGCAGCCCACTTAACAAGCATGATGCACTCACTATAGGGCATATAAAAATACATGGATTGCACCGCTGTAAATATGGCATAAATATGCTCCTAAAACATGTAGACATCATGCCCAAAGGATGCACACACAAAATACAATAAAAATGACAAATCAGCAAGTTACATCAGTTTTCAGTAGTTAACAGCAACGTGCACTTTTGCAACAGGGTTTAAGATATCAAGATGCACCCTAACATGAATTAAAAGCACCCCAACATGTATAACATGAAGTGAAGAACATGTGCATATCAAGATCATCATCATAGCATCAACAGAGACAAACTTATGGCACTCACAAGATGCACAAATGATGTTGACAAACAGCAGATTACAACAGTTTAAATCATTTAGCAGTTTTGCGATGAAAATTTAGGCATCAAAATGAACTCAAACAATCATGACACAATGGAATGAAATGAAGAGCATCTCACAATGAACATTTCTATATATCATACATGAACAATGGAGGTATGAGCAGGAACTTAGAGCAGGTCAAAGATGCACACATAAAATGAAAATCCTGGGGACTTGGTGAAAATTTGGACCTCGGGGAAACGGGACGAGGGGATCCGGGACGGAGCGATCCGGGGACGAGGGCGTGCGTTTGGTTGACGGGGGTGGTGGATCTCATCCACCCTACTGGTTCCGGACCGGATCTCGCCGGACCGGCCGGAGACGGCGACGGCGAGCTGCGACGCGACCTCCGGCGAGGTCGTGCGGTGGTGGAGGGGATGGATCCGGCCGCGGCCAGGCTGGATCTGGCTGGGGCGACGGTCGGCGGCGCCCTGGAGCAGCGGCGGCGCGGTCGGAGCCGGTGGAGAAGGCGCAGGCAGCAGGGTCGGCGAGGGCGCGGCGGGCGGCACCCGGTGGCGGCGGAGGCTGCGGGCGGCAAGGGGCGTTGACCCGACGCGAGGAGCGGGCGACGCGACGGGCTGGGGAGGGTCCCGCCTGGGCCCCAGTGGGCCGGCGTGCGGAGGCGCGAGGATGTGGGCGCGGGCGGCACGGTGAATCACGCACTGACACGTGGCGGCGGCGGAGGCGGCGGACACGTCCGTCGGTGGGGAAGAAACGTCCTGCGGCGCGAGGGGAGCTGTGCTAGGGTTTGGACTGCGAGATTTTTCAGGGGAGGTGTTTTTTTTATAGGTAGAGGGAGTTAGGAGTGTCCAAATGAGGTGCAGTTTTCGCCCACACGATCGTGATCGAATGGCGGAGAGCAGTGAGGGGAGTTAGATGGGCTAGGTGGGCTATGTGAAGAGGTGCTTGGCTGCAAATAAAAGGGGGTCTCGGTTAGCTCGGTTAACCATTGGGGCATCAAACGACCTTCAAATGGAACGAAATTTGACGGGCGGTCTACCGGTGATATACCAAGGCCACTCGGCAAATCTCGATCCATTCCAAGAACGTTTTTCGGTGGCTCACAAAACAAGATCTGAGAGGGGCGACGGGCGCGTGCGAATGTGGTTGGGCCCAGAACGGACAACGGAGAGAACCAGGGGAACCCGAACTGATGCAAGTTTTGAAAAACATGCAGATGAAATGTAGATGATGACATGGCAAAATGCAACACACAAGCAATGACATGGCAACGAAGGAGAATAGCTGGAAGACACTTGGCGCATCGGTTCCGGGGCGTTACATAGTCATACGTGCTTATGGAAAAGATCTTGCATGACATCTTTTGTCCTACCCTCCCGTGGCAGCGGGGTCCATATGGAAACTCAGGGATATTAAGGCCTCCTTTTAATAGAGAGCTGGAACAAAGCATTAACACATAGTGAATACATGAACTCCTCAAACTACGGTCATCACCGGAAACATATCCCAATTACTGTCACCCCGGGGTTTATGGATCATAACATGTAGTAGGTGCATATGACTTGCAAGATCAGATCATGAACATAGATATAATGGTGAAAGCATAAACGGTTCAGATCTGAATCATGGCTCTCGGGCCCTTGTGAGAAGGATTAAGCATGGCAAAGTCATAGCAATATCAATCTCAGAACATAGTGGATACTAGGGATCAAGCCCTAACAAAACTAACTCGATTACATGATGAATCTCATCCAACTCCTCACCGACCAGCAAGACTATGAAGGGATTACTCACTCCCGGTGGGGAGCATCATGGAATTGGTGATGAAGGAAGGTTGTGATGACGAAGACCGAATATTCACCGAATATTCCCCTCTCTGGAGTCCCAAACAGGCTCCAGATCTGGCTTCCCGATGAAGAACAAGAGGTGGTGGCGGCTTCGTATCATGAAACGCGATGAAACTTCCTCCCTTATTTTTTTCTCCGCAAATAGGATTTTACAGAGTCGATATTAGGGTCAGCGGAGCCCCGAGGGCCCCACCACCCACCAGGGCATGCCAGAGGGGGGGCACCCTGGTGTCTTGTGGGCAGTCCCCCTCCAGTGGGTCTTGGTTGCAGAAATTATTAAATATTCTAAAATAATTCTCCAAAAAGTTTCGTCTAATTCTGAGAACTTTTATTTCTGCACAAAAACAACACCGTGGTAGTTCTGCTAAAAACAACGCTAGTCCGGGTTAGTTTCATTCAAATCATGCAAATTAGAGTCCAAAACAAGAGAAAAAGTGTTAGGAAAAGTAGATATGATGGAGATGTATCATTAGGGTTTACCTTAGTGATATAAAGAGGACTTGATACTTTAATGCTATGGTTGGGTTTTACCTTAATGATCTTTAGTAGTTGTGGATGCTTGCTAGAATCATAAGTGCATATGATCCAAGTAGAGAAAGTATGTTAGCTTATGCCTCTCCCTCACTAGCCTATGTGCGACATCCTGCATATACACCCGAGGAGTCATATTCAGGGGAGGACGATCGATCTTGGTATCACCCATGGCGGTGCATGTGATTATCATGCCGTGATCGTCCCTGGGATGTCGAGGTGTTGGAGACCTACTCAGAACAATATGAGGTGAGTATGTAGTAGGACCATTGATCGATGTGGCTTGAGCGCCCATCACGCCAGGCGTAATTGAAGCCAGTGAATTATATTCGACCGGATGATGTGAGGTCTCAACAATCGACAACACTTGTTGATAACTTTGTAGGTCTCTCGTACAATAGTTGTAGGTAATTTATTTTGTCATGGTGTAGGATCGAAAGTATGTCTAGAGGGGGGGGGGGGTGATTAGACTACTTGACCAAATAAAAACTTATCCTTTACCCAGTTTTAGTCTTTGGCAGATTTTAGCTAACTTAGCACAAGTCAAGCAATCTCAACACAATTCAAGCAAGCATTCAAAGAGTATATGAGCAGCGGAAAATAAAGCATGTAACTTGCAAGAATGTAAAGGGAAGGGTTTTGGAGAATTCAAATGCAATTGGAGACACGGATGTTTTTGTCGTGGTTCCAATAGGTGGTGCTATCGTACATCCACGTTGATGGAGACTTCAACCCACGAAGGGTAACGGTTGCGCGAGTCCATGGAGGGCTCCACCCACGAAGGTTCCACGAAGAAGCAACCTTGTCTATCCCACCATGGTCGTCGCCCACGAAGGACTTGCCTCACTAGCGGTAGATCTTCACGAAGTACACGATCTTCTTGCCCTTACAAACTCCTTGGTTCAACTCCACAATCTTGTCAGAGGCTCCCAAGTGACACCTAGCCAATCTAGGAGACACCACTCTCCAGTAAGTAACAAATGGTGTGTTGATGATGAACTCCTTGCTCTTGTGCTTCAAATGATAGTCTCCCCAACACTCAACTCTCTCTCACAGGATTTGGATTTGGTGGAAAGAAGATTTGAGTGGAAGGCAACTTGGGGAAGGCTAGAGATCAAGATTCATATGGTAGGAATGGAATATCTTGGCCTCAACACAAGTGTAGGTGGTTCTCTCTCAGAAAATGTAAGTTGGAAGTGTAGGTTCGTTCTGATGGCTCTCTCCACGAATGAAGAGGAGGTGGAGGGGTATATATAGCCTCCACACAAAATCTTACCGTTACACACAACTTGCCAATCTCGGTGGGACCGAATTGAGAAACTCGGTCGGTCCGATTCAGCAAATCTAGTGACCGTTAGGATTTTCAGTGGGACCGACATGCAACTCGGTAGGACCGATATGGTTAGGGTTAGGGCATAATGTAATCTCGTTGAGACCGATTACACAAACTCGGTGGGACCGATTTTGGTAATAAGCTAACCAGAGAGTTGGTCAGGTAAACTCGGTGGGACCGGTTCGCTCATTTCGGTGAGACCGAAATGTTACAAAAAGGAAATAGAGAGTTTACATTGCAATCTCGGTGGGACCGATCGCTCATCTCGGTGGTACCGAAATGTTACAAAGGGAAATAGAGAGATTACAATCCCATCTCGGTGAGACCGAGATCCCTATCGATGAGACATATTTGCCTAGGGTTTGTGGCAGTGGCTATTGAGGGAGTCCTGGATTAGGGGGTATCCGGACAGCCGGACTGTGTACAACGTCCGGACTATTGAAGCGTGAAGATACAAGACTCAAGACTTCGGCCCGTGTCCGGATGGGACTTTCCTTGGCGTGGAAGGCAAGCTTGGCGATCCGGATATTATATTTCCTTCCTTATAACCGACTCCATGTAAACCCTAGCCCTCTCCGGTTTCTATATAAACCGGAGAGGTTGGTCCTTAGAAGGCCGATCACAATTACATTCATACCATCATAGGCTAGCTCCTAGGGTTTAGCCTCTAAGATCTCGTGGTAGATCTACTCTTGTACTACCCATATCATCAATATTAATCAAGCAGGAAGTAGGGTTTTACCTCCATCGAGAGGGCCCGAACCTGGGTAAACATCTGTGTCCCTTGCTTCTTGTTACCATCAGCCTTGACGCACAGATCGGGACCCCCTACCCGAGATCCGCCAGTTTTGACACCGACATTGGTGCTTTCATTGAGAGTTCCTCTGTGATGTCACTGTCAGGTTCGATGGCTCCTTCGATCGTCATTAACGATGTTGCCCGGGGTGAGACTTTCCTCCCCGGACAGATATTCGTGTTCGGCGGCTTCGCGCTGTGGGCCAATTCGCTTGGCCACTTGGAGCAGATCGATAGCTATGCCCCTGGCCCTCGAATCAGGTTCGGAAACCTGAACCACACGACGGATACCTGAGGAGACTTGATCTTTGGCGAATTCGGGCTAGCGCCAGAAGCGCTGAACAGTCACGATGAGCACGGCTTAGACCTGCTGTCAGACGTTGCTTGGGATATCATCCCGGCAGAAGCCCCAGACCTAAATCCGGGACAGGTTGCATTGCCTAAAGACGGAGGGCTGGACCCCTCCCCACAGGCCGTACCCTCATCGGCAATGGAGCCGAACACAGGCTTCACCTTTGAGGAAACTGGTGACCCCGGGCCCCTGGACTCGTGTCCGGTTGTAGGCTCCAGTCCGTGCATCCCCGGGCCCGCCGATCCCGGTCGGGCTCCGGTGATGGAGTTCACCGTGGCGGACATCTTTCAGCACTCGCCCTTCGGCGACATACTAAACTCATTCAAAACCCTCTCTTTGACAGAGAATCTCGGGCCGAGTTATGTCCGGCTCGAGTGGGAAGCAGGCGACGAAGACATTCGTTGCCCACCCACCACCCACTTCGTAGCCACGGTTGATGATTTAACCGACGTGCTGGACTTCGACTCCAAAGACATCGACGGTATGGACGACGATGCAGGAGAAGACTCAGAATCTATGAGGCGCCGGATTCACGCCTCGCCACACGACATATACATGGTGGATACGCTCAAGGAAGGCGACAGTGACAATCCGGAAGATAACACCCCTGGGCAAAGACCAAAGCAACAGAGCAGATGCCGTTCCAAATCTGGCAACGGTAACAATATCAGCAAGAGCGCCAGAAGAATGGATACTCCGGTCAACCATGAAGGCAATAATGACCAAACAGAACCAGCGATGGAGCAAGACGAACCAGGTCATGCCGAACATAATCCGGGTCATACGCCCGAAGAAAACGATCCAGAGGGACGAATTCACCAATCCGGCCCAAGACAAGAAGATAGTCCAGACGATGACGCATTCATCATTCCGGAAGAACGCGTGGAATGAAAGAATCTCCACAGAAAGCTTACGGCCACAGCGAGAAGTCTGAAGAAGCAGAAGCAACGGCTTAAAACTGCACAGGAAACGCTCAATCGCAGATGGAACAAAGTGCTAGACACTAAAGAAAGATACGGCGATGATCGCCATACAAAGAGCTACCCAAAACGCAAGCTACTGCCAGAATTCGACGACGAGGCTCTTCCACCGAAGAACAACACGACCAGGAGACCAGGAGTACCACTTCATAATCGCAACAAATCAGCTGCCAAAGATGCCCACGATTTACGTGAGCACCTGGAGAAGAAAGCTGGCGCAGCTAGGTCCATCTACGGATCTAAAAGAGACACCCCGGCGATGGACTATGGTCGTCAAAACAATTATGACAACCAAACACCAGTTCGGAACAAACACCGAACAAAACAACAGCTGACGGCATGCCACAGCACGTCCAGATACAGAGGGGCTGCTCACCCCGTGTGCTTTACTGATGAAGTACTGGACCATGAATTCCCACAGGGCTTTAAACCTGTAAACATAGAGGCATACGATGGAACGACAGACCCAGGGGTCTGGATCGAGGACTTTATCCTCCACATACACATGGCTCGTGGAGATGACCTCCATGCCATCAAATACCTCCCCCTCAAACTGAAGGGACCAGCTAGGCATTGGTTGAAAAGCCTCCCCAAAAGTTCAATCGGGAGCTGGGAGGAACTAGAGGACGCTTTCAGGGCCAATTTTCAAGGGATTTATGTCCGGCCTCCGGATGCTGACGATTTAAGTCACATAATCCAACAACCCGGAGAGTCTGCCCGCAAGCTTTGGAACAGATTCCTCACTAAGAGGAATCAAATCGTTACCTGTCCGGATGCCGAAGCCTTAGCGGCATTCAAGCACAGCATCCGGGATGAGTGGCTCGCCAGACACCTCGGCCAAGAAAAGCCAAGGACAATGGCAGCCCTAACAAGCCTTATGACCCGCTTTTGTGCGGGAGAAGATAGCTGGCTCGCCCGTAAAGGCACCAGCGACCCCAGCACATCCGAAGTAAGGGATGGCAACTGGAAGCCACTGCGTAATAAAAACAAACGCCAAAACAAGGAAGAGAGCCCGGATAACACAACGGTTAATGCCGGATTCCGAGGCTCTCGACCTAACCAGCAAAATAAGCAACCTAAAGGCAGTAAAGAGGGACCGTCCAGTTTGAATAGAGTTCTGGATAGACTATGCCAAATTCATGGCACCCCCGACAAACCTGCGAACCACACGCACAGAGAGTGCTGGGTCTTCAAGCAGGCCGACATACTAAACGCCGAACACAAGGGAAGGGAAACACCAAGTGAAGACGAGGATGAACCTCGCCAACCGGACACTGGGGACAAAAAACATTCCTGCCAGAGGTTAAAATAGTGAACATGATCCACGCGAATCGCACATCCTTGGGAAGGCACGAACACGCCCATAAAGACGCATGCGATATAGAGCCCATCGTACCCACACCTAACTACTGGATGTCTTGTTCGATCACCTTCGATCACCTGGATGGCCGAACTAGTATTCGGTGCGAAGGATCAAATGCCTTGGTGCTTGACCTAATAGTCGACGGATACCATCTCACTCACGTCCTCATGGACGGTGGCAGCAGTCTCAATTTAATACATGAGGACACTGTCCGCAGGATGGGGATAGACTCATCCAGAATCAGCAAGATTCACACCACCTTTGAAGGGGTGATACCAGGCGTTGAAGCCTACAGCAAGGGCTCCGTCATACTAGAGGTAACATTCGGCTCTCTAGGTAACTCCAGAAGCAAAGAACTAGTCTTCATCATCGCACCTTTCCAAAGCAGCTATCAAGCATTTCTGGGAAGAACGGCCTTCACAAGCTTCAACGCATTGCCGCACTATGGCTACCTAACACTCAAGATGCCCGGTCCACGCGGCGTCATCGCCGTTAGCGGAACAACGGAGCGCTTTTCACGCGTAGAGGAATACGCGACGGCCCTAGCGGCCGGACTATAAGCGGCCTCTAACAAAATTCTACCAGGTCGTTAAGACCACGGACACGGTTAGACGAGTCCGGTAGCCCACATTAAACCAGGGCATTGTATATGTAATCCTATAGTGGACACCAGGGGCTAATAATAAAGCCCCACACTCTCGGCTCAACCTTATTGGCAGGCCAGCATTTTACATTTTCTACCATCCATCGCACACTTACGTTGCACTCTTCTATGAGATCCCCTCTTTCCACAGACAACGTTCGCGCGATACCCTTTCAGGATGCGGCACAACGGAGACAAAGGCGCAGACGTGCAGTAGGGCCCCGTCCAACAGGTTTCTCTTTAGATTAAGCCCCTGTGTAAACCTTTTCTATTGCCTCTTGTTGTTTCATTATCCCACGGGTTCCATACCCACAGAGGATACTGCCGTTTTTGGCATTACACAACGACGGATTAATGCACGCACCTGGACATACAGGGTTTATAATGAATGGGCATCCTTGAGCCCATCATCTGTTAGAAAGTCTGAATACCTTCGGGAGTGTTCGGCATCACGAGTTTGGCCTTATATGCATCAGCTCCGAATCATGTCTTTGGTCAAATGTTGGGATTGTCCGGCTCCTGGGTTTGCCGCCTTACGTTCCGTTATAATTGGCTAAGGTGGCCAAAGGAGAACTACTACGATTATGCCCTGGTTATTTCAGATGAGCACCTCAGTAGAGAAAGCCGAAAACTGACCGTCATGATACAGCGAGAGACTGGTCAACCACTCGACGACTCAACGGAATCTTTAGGATTCCTCCGCATTAACGAAGGGCCATTTCCCGGCCAGGTACATACGCGCCCGTATTCGGACGCACGCGATGCTACCAGGGGCTACATAGTAGCCCCAATATTAGAATCCCGCGACCAAGCGAAAGTGTTACAGCTATATAGTCCGGTTGCCTAGTTCGACGTGCGATCACCTCTTTGCCAGACCAAGACATTGGATAAAGAGTGATCAGGCACATTTTTTTTCGCGAACACCCCCGCATTATATGCGTGGGGCTGAAAACAACGACTGCTACCTTTCGGACAACCACTGCTATTATGTTACTGGCAACAGAATATTTGTTACGCGGACCTATATAGACCAGCGATCCGCAAATTCCCCGACCCAGAAAAACCAACTAAACCAGGTAGACAAAAACGACCAACAGACAAAGGCCCCACCCGGCCACCCCAACCTCGTCTCCTCCCTCTTATCCGCACACCCCACAGTGCCCCGTCGCCCCACGGCCACCCGCTCCCCGCCGGCGCCCGGCCACCCTGCGCCCCGCTGCCTCCAGGCCATCCCGCGCCTTGCCGCCGCCCGGCCACCCCGCGCCCCCGTCGGCGCCCGACCTCCCTGCGCCCCGCCGCCTCCCGGCCACTCCGCGCCTCGTCGCCGCCCGACCACCCCGCGCCTCGCCGCCGCCCGGCCACCCCGCGCCTGCCGCCGCCCGGCCACCCCGCGCCTCGCCGCTTCCCCATCACAAGGGCCTCAACCCCGGCGCCCCCAGCCCCGGCGACCCCAGCCCTGGCGCGCCTCCGCCCCGAAGACTCCCATCTCCGGCCTCCTCCCTCCGCCGCCGCCGCGCCTCAGGCCACCTCCCTCTGCCACCGACCTAGATCCCTCCGAGCACCACGCGCCATCTCCTGCGATTCCCATCACCGCCGGTTTCTAGCGCGGCTCACCGCTTCCCAGCGACAACGAGGAAGATGACAGGGGAGCTGCCCGTCTTCACGCATGGCGCCCCTGGTCCTTGGATCCCCCCTCCCCGCTCCCCTCCGGCGACCCTACTCGCTCGCCCGGCGCTCGCTCCGGTGACCAGCTGCGCGTCATACGATAGATCCCGAAGCTCCTTTACATTCAGCGCCGCCGCCACACAACCTCATCTCCGTTTTCTCTTCATTACGATCCTGTAGCCTGTAGGAGTTTCTTCAGCTGCCGTTCAACAAGAAAACCAGCGGCAGTCCATGCACCCATTCTATCTCTTTCCTCTCTAATGCTCTTTATCTTACTAATTTGTTTTCTATTGGAACTGCAGCCCGAGGGAGGTTGGACGGACAACATATTGGTGATGTTAACATCAGTCTGTTTATATTGAACTGATGATCGTGTATTACTGCTGAAGTCAAGCAATGAGGTCTAGTTTGTTGAAATTACATATTTGGCTCAGTTATAGTTTATTCCATTGCTTTTCTTTTTCCATGCATTACTACTGAACTGAACTGAAGCACTTCTGTTTGAAAAATTACAAGGAGACTTCTACAGCCTACTAGCGTGTTCTAGCTTGCCGCTGATGTGTATTCATGCCGCTGAAGCTTGCTTGCCTAGCTGCTAGCCTGATTCTTGTTCTGTTATGGATGCCGTGGTTATTTGAACTTTAATTGCAGCTACTATTACAGTGTGTGTGTACATGACTGAAGCTATGTGTGTGCCATGGTTACCTGAACTTCAATTCTAGCTACTATTCAAATATAATACCAGCACGTACAAGACTGGACTCGTACTACTGCATACTAGTGTGCCATTTTGCTTATTCTTTCCTTGAACTTTGGATGCTCTCTATTCTTTCAGAGATATGTTCAAAGCTAGTTCCTCGGAGGTGTATTCTTTCATAGATATGTTAGAGCTAGTTCTTTATTCTTTCAGAGATATGTTGTTTTCATACTTTCAGCTCACGTTGTAGTTTTTTTTCAGTTCAATGGATTCCAAAAAGGAAAAAACTATGGATGGGTGATGAATCAACTTCCTGTACAGTTGTGCCATGAGCATTGGATGACCCCGACCACCGGCACCACTGCTTCCCGACCTCCTGCTTGCATCGCGGAGAGCCCTGGCCGTTCACAGCCACCACTCCAGGCCATTCAACGCCACACCTCAGGCCGTTCATTGCCAGCAGCACCCTGGATCCCACCCCTCACCCTACGAGTTTCAGTTATCGAGTGAGTTTCAGTCCAACTTGAGCTCCGTGAGATGATCATGTAATTAACTTCAGAATTACTACATGGCCCATGTATTTTACAGCAAGTCCATGTAGTACTACATGCGAAGTACAAAAATTACTGCTAGTGAGAGTTCATTTAAATCCTGGTTAGTTCATCTCCTCAAAACATATTTACTTCCGCTCTGCTCTGATCTTTCTCCTGAATTGTTGATGCTGCATCCTCTCTCTCATGATGTGATGTTGTTGCTCTCTCATAGCTAAAACATTGTCCCAGAAACATCCTATAGCTGACCACAATCTATAATTCTGAAACTACATGTTGTCCTGGTCCTTGAGCATCTTGAAGGCTGACAAAAAAAGTGCACTATCATTATGATCTTACTTTGAAAATTATAACATGGATGATGGATGCAGTAGCAAACTAGATGAAAGTAACGGAGGACACCAAGTGTACAACAACCGAAACTAAACCTCGTTTTATTGTTACTTAAATGCATTTGTTCTCTGAACTTAAACGCAAACATATTCTTGCATTGCGTGGAGGTAGCTGTCGAGGATGTCACCCCACTCCTCTGGCTTCACCCCTTGTCAACATACCAAGCTACTTCACTTTTTGTATCAAATTCTAGAACTTCTACATATCTATACTGCTGCTGCTCCGCACTCGTATTTGCTATTTCTTATGTGTGCACTAAACTTCTAATACTGTTCGCGATCAAGCTTCTAGTTTTTGCTCTATTATGTGCTTCACTTCTACAAAAAAAGGTTGGGTTACATAAATAGGATAAAGACATTTGCTTGCTTTCCAGAAATGAAATGGTTGGACATGTATCAATGATGTAAATAAAGCTCTTGTCTTGTATTTTTTGAAAATAAAATCACACAAGTACATGGTGAAAATTGGTACCAGTTCGAAGAAAAAAGAAACAAAGTTCAAAAAGAAAAATTATGAGTTCACCTTCCATAAAGTTTGTAAGTACAGAGATATCACCTTGATGTAGTATGTAACTATGTATTGCAAATACATCAGTTCAACTTGAATAAAATACCGAAGTGCACCGTGAAGATTTCCATCAGTTCGTTTATAAAAAAACAGAATGTATTTGGAAAGTATTTGAATAAAATATTTTGTATGTGTTAAAACCAAGTTTGGTTTTCTACTATATGTCAGATTATTACAAAATACAATAAAAGATTTTGCTCATGTGGCTGTAAGCTCTAACCATATGGCAACAAAGAGAAAAATGAGTGTGAAGTATTGTTGTTTCCGTATTGTTAAGTTCAATATGTATTCCATTTTCAGTACGTAAACAAACACGTAGGATCTTTATAAGAGCAAAAACTACAAAATGGAAATCTGTAAGTTCAACTACATATATTACAACAACTGAAAATACAAAAAATTACATCAGTTCAATGACAGAAAAACATGAGTTCGAAAAGTTTTTGACTCTTGAACTGATAGCTGAAAGATACGATATGTGTACTGTTGATAATCTCAAACATGTGTTGCTCAACTTTAGAAAACATGTAAAATTGTTGTGTTGCTTTGCAATGTCTCCAGCAGTCCTACTTCTCCATGACGACAAGGACGCTGCCGCCATGCGTGCACGCTCCAACCTGTCCCCTGTCGCAGCCCCACCACTCGCTGCTGATGCACTCCAACCCGAGGACCAACATGATGGAGGTCGCCTCACAGCCTAGCGACGAGGTAACTCATCTTCCTTGTGCGTCCTTCGCCCACTATGCGCCCTGCTGCCCTCGACCTCCTTCCTCACAGCCATGCTACCCCAAATTTTGTTTTGATTTTCAGTTCAACTTGTGTGTTCTTTTCAGTGCATTATGCTTTAAATGTGCAGAGTCCTGAGGCAAAATGATACATTTTAGTTTGCTTTGCCGCAAGGGCATTGCTGAAACTTCACTTCTGTCTAAACCTTTAACCATCCATTTCAAAAACAGATGCTACTTTACTTTGCATGGATCCTGAATCACATTTCACTAAAAATGTAATAGTGAAATTACACTAAATAATTATATTGTATTTTTTTAGCATTCTTGCAACCCTATTAACACCATCTTTTTGTGTAGTGTTTGTTGGTTTCTCTTTCATTTACGGACATCTTGGGCTTGCTGGGTGCAGAATCAAAAAGCCCAATCATCATCAGGGATGAAAAAAGGAGAGAAGCACGGGAAGAGGTACTAGTAGAAGAGGTAGAAGTAATGTGAAAAATGAGATAAATGTGAGAATAGCAAGTAGTAAAGCATGAGAGGGATTCAGATTTTGTTTTCACATTCTTGCTGTACACGTACCTTTGGTCTGTAGATGCACTGTAATGGATATAGGAAGTATGAATGGTTAATACCTCAATGGTGCACTATGCATCTTTGGCAGGTTTTTATGCATTTTTAAATGGTTGTGGAGCAATTTAATGGTGCGCTATGCACTGAAGTATACATTGTTATATATGTTCTTGTACGTCGGCTCATCAAGGTTGTACCATACTGAAATCTGGAGCAGTCTGGCGAAAAGTATTTACATCCGTTCAAACTCGAGGATACGACAAAGTTTTACATCCGTTCAAACTCGAGGATACGACAAGTTCAGAGAAAACAAAAGTTTGCAGTTGAGAAATAGGGGATGATCATTCATATGTCTTAAAAAATAATTGAGCTTATATACAAAAAGTATTTACATCCGTTCAAACTTAGGGATACCACAAGTTCACAGAAAACAAAAGTTGTAAGCAAATCATTAAAAAAAAAGTAGAGTAAAGTTCGGACTGTGAAATACATCATTAAAAGCAAACACAACGCTCAGTTCAAAAACTCAGTTTTCGGGACGTGATAAAGCTCAAACAAAAATAAACCTCATGGAAATTCAAATGGTAAAAGTTCAAGTCGTAGAATGAGAGAAGTCCAACACATCATTGCAAACAATATTTTCTTTTTGAAAAAAATGTCATTCAAACAAAAATAAACCTCATGGAAATTCAAATGGTAAGAGTTCAAGTCGTAGAATGAGAGAAGTCCAACACATCGTTGCAAACAATATTTTCTTTTTGAAAAAAATGTCATTCAACTATATAAATCATGCAAGTTTAGGTACGATGATATCGTAGATCGTTGAAAAGTTACGAGGAATATCATACAGGAAAAAACAGAGTAAAGTCCAGTCTATGAAAACCCGCTCAGTACAAACCCAAAATGGAGATCAGTTTGAGTCCTCCGTTTTCAGAAGAATTCAAAATTAATCTATGAAAAATAGCTCAGTATGAACGCACACATAGATCAGTACGAGTACTCTGTTTTTCCGGAGAGAAAAATAGCACGATGGATCTTACCGTATTCAAAATTACTCTTAAACGGTTGCGAAGTAGAGAAAACGTTCAACATGAGTATGTTTCGCATTTTCGATAGCTATCCAACGGTATATTATTTGCCCCATTTCGACAACCTTTTTAAAAAAACCGCGTTTAAAATCAAATTTGCCCGTATTCAAATTTGCCGGCCGAATCCAGCCTCGCCCCCGAGCTTCGTCTTCTTCATCGCCGAGACACGCGACAGCCACCCCAGTTCGGGCGTAGTAAGTACCTCAGTACGAGTTAAAAACGGTGGTCCGTTCAGAATAAAAAAAGACAGAAATTCAAATTGTAAAAATTCAAGCAAAAAAAGAAACCCAATGAAAATCCTGCTTAGTAAGTACCTCAGTACAAGTCGTAAAATGAGAGAAGTTCAGAACATCGTTGTCAAAAAAATGTTGAGTTCAAAAAAAAAGAAACAAAACCAAACATTTTCTTTTTGAATAAAATATCATTCAGTTCGATGATACAAACCATGCAAGTACAGGGGCGACCATACAGTAAACCGTTGAAAATTTACGAGAAAAAATATTACCCAAAAAACAGAGCAAATTCTAGTTAGTGAAAACACGCTTAGTACAAACCCATGCAAGCATCAGTACAAGTATCCTTTTTCGAGACAATTCAAAATTACTCTACAAAAAATAGTTCAGTACAAACATACACATATATCAGTACGACTACTCTGTTTTTCAGATAAGAAAACAACAAGATCCGTCATGCCGTATTCTAAATTACTCTTAAACAATTGCGAAGTAGAGAAAACGTTCAACATGACTAAGTTTCGCATTTTCAATAGCTATCCAAAGGTATATTATTTGCCATATTTCGACAAACTTTTTAGAAAAGTCGCGTTCAAAATCAAATTTGACCGTTTTCGAATTCGTTTTTAAACTGTAAAGAATTAGAAAAACATTTCTATACGAAAAAGTTGCGCATTTTCCATAGCTTTCCAACGCCGTATCATTTGTGGCAATCCGACAAACCATTTAAAAAAAATCGCGAAAATACGTTTCGCCCAGAATTTCACCGTTTTTCAAATTACTTTTAAATCATATAGAATTAGAAAAAACAATACATATATGGAAGATGCGGATTTTCACCAGCTTTCCAACGCCATCTTATTTTCTCAATTCTGACAAACGGTTTGAAAATTGAGTCCAAAATACGATTCACGTTTTCGGTTTAAAAAAACGGTTTTTTCAAAACTGCTCTTAAACCATAATGATTTTGAAAAAATGATCAATATACTTGAAATATGGTTGTCAAGAGCTTTCCAACGATATATTACACGCCCCGTTCCGACAAAAAAATTACAAAAAGTTTTTGAACTAAAGAAGACGATCTGTTAAACACAACTGAAAACATCAGTTCAACCGCTTCGAAAACATCAGTACAACCACCTGAAAACGTCAGGTCAAAAAGGGTAACAGAATAATATTCTGTTACGTGTAACAGAATAGCCCAGATGTATATGTATATATATATATATATATATATATTCAGGGGACACAATCATATTTTCAGGCAAAAAATATAAATATAACCTTCTAATAAAAATGTTTTTACAATAATTTGAATCAACACTCAAAGAGGAGATTCTTCGGGCACTGCGCCTCTATCAGGCGGGCACCCTCCGTGACCTGCGCCAAGTAGTTGAAGGAAATATGCCCTAGAGGCAATAATAAAGTTATTATTTATTTCCTCATATCATGATAAATGTTTATTATTCATGCTAGAATTGTATTACCCGGAAACATGATACATGTGTGAATATATAGACAAACATAATGTCACTAGTGTGCCTCTACTTGACTAGCTCATTAGTCAAAGATGGTTATGTTTCCTAACCATAGACATGTGTTGTCATTTGATTAACGGGATCACATCATTAGAAGAATGATGTGATTGACTTGACCCATTCCGTTAGCCTAGCACTTGATCGTTTAGTATGTTGCTATTGCTTTCTTCATGACTTATACAAAGTTCCTACAACTATGAGATTATGCAACTCCCGTTTACCGGAGGAACACTTTGTGTGCTACCAAACGTCACAACGTAACTGTGTGATTATAAAGGAGCTCTACAGGTGTCTCCGAAGGTACATGTTGAGTTGGCGTATTTCGAGATTACGATTTGTCACTCCGATTGTCGGAGAGGTATCTCTGGGCCCTCTCGGTAATGCACATCACTATAAGCCTTGCAAGCAATGTAGCTAACGAGTTAGTTACGGAATGATGCATTACATAATGAGTAAAGAGACTTGCCAGTAACGAGATTGAACTAGGTATTGGATACCGACAATCGAATCTCGGGCAAGTAACATACCGATGACAAAGCGAACAACGTATGTTGTTATGCGGTTTGACCGATAAAGATCTTCGTAGAATATGTAGGAGCCAATATGAGCATCCAGGTTCCGCTATTGGTTATTGACCGGAAACAGTTCTAGGTCATGTCTACATAGTTCTTGAACCCGTAGGGTCCGCACGCTTAACGCTACGATGACAGTTTTATTATGAGTTTATAAGTTTTGATGTACCGAAGGTTGTTCGGAGTCCTGGATGTGATCACGGACATGACGAGGAGTCTCGAAATGGTCGAGACATAAAGATTGATATATTGGACGACTATATTCAGACACCGGAAGTGTTCCGGGTGATTTCGGAGAAAACCGGAGTGCCGGAGGGGTTACCGGAACCCCCCGAGGAAGTATTGGGCCTTAGTGGGCCTGAGGGGAGAGAGAGGGCAGCACCCTAGGAGGTGGCGCGCCCCCTCCCATGGGTAGTCCGAATTGGACTAGGGGAGGGGGGCGCGGCCCCTCTTTCCCTCTCCCTCTCCCTCTCTTTCCTTTCCCCTTCCTCCTTCCTAGTTGGACTAGGAAAGCGGAGTCCTACTCCCACTAGGAGTAGGACTCCCCCCTCCTTGGCGCGCCCCCTAGGGCCGGCCGGCCTCCCCCTTGCTCCTTTATATACGGGGGCAGGGGGGCACCTCTAAACACACAAGTTGATCTTCGTGATCGTTCCTTAGCCGTGTGCGGTGCCCCCCTCCACCATATTCCACCTCGGTCATATCGTTGCGGTGCTTAGGCGAAGCCCTGCGTCGGTAGAACATCATCATCGTCACCACGCCGTCGTGCTGACGGAAGTCATCCCCGACACCCTGCTGGATCGGAGTCCGGGGATCGTCATCGAGCTGAACGTGTGCTGAACTCGGAGGTGCCGTACGTTCGGTACTCGGATCGGTCGGATCGTGAAGACGTACAACTACATCAACCGCATTGTCATAATGCTTCCGCTTACGGTCTACGAGGGTACGTGGACAACACTCTCCCCTCTCGTTGCTATGCATCACCATGATCTTGCGTGTGCGTAGGAATTTTTTTGAAATTACTACGTTCCCCAACAGTGGCATCCGAGCTTGGTTTTATGCGTAGATGTCATATGCACGAGTAGAACACAAAGTGAGTTGTGGGTGATACAAGTCATACTGCTTACCAGCATGTCATACTTTGGTTCAGCGGTATTGTGAGATGAAGCGGCCCGGACCGACATTACGCGTATGCTTACGCGAGACTGGTTTCACCGTTACGAGCACTCGTTGCTTAAAGGTGACTGGCAGGTGTCTATCTCTCTCACTTTAGTTGAACCGAGTATGGCTATGCCCGGTCCTTGCAAAGGTTAAGACAACACTAACTTGACGAACTATCGTTGTGGTTTTGATGCGTAGGTAAGAACGGTTCTTGCTCAGCCCGTAGCAGCCACGTAAAATTTGCAACAACAAAGTAGAGGACGTCTAACTTGTTTTTGCAGGGCATGTTGTGATGTGATATGGTCAAGACGTGATGCTATATTTTATTGTATGAGATGATCATGTTTTGTAACCGAAGTTATCGGCAACTGGCAGGAGCCATATGGTTGTTGCTTTATTGTATGAAATGCAAACGCCCTGTAATTGCTTTACTTTATCACTAAGCGGTAGTGATAGTCGTAGAAGCAAGAGATGGCGTAACGACAATGATGCTACGATGGAGATCAAGGTATTGTGCCGGTGACGATGGTGATCACGACGGTGCTTCGGAGATGGAGATCACAAGCACAAGATGATAATGGCCATATCATATCACTTATTTTGATTGCATGTGATGTTTATCCTTTATGCATCTTATCTTGCTTTGATTGACGGTAGCATTTTAAGATGATCTCTCACTAAATTATCAAGAAGTGTTGTCCCTGAGTATGCACCGTTGCTAAAGTTCTTCGTGTTGAGACACCACGTGATGATCGGGTGTGATAGGCTCTACGTTCAAATACAACGGGTGCAAAACAGTTGCACACGCGGAATACTCAGGTTAAACTTGACGAGCCTAGCATATACAGATATGGCCTCGGAACACGGAGACCGAAAGGTCGAACGTGAATCATATAGTAGATATGATCAACATAGAGATGTTCACCATTAAAACTACTCCATCTCACGTGATGATCGGACATGGTTTAGTTGATTTGGATCACGTGATCACTTAGATGACTAGAGAGATGTCTGGCTAAGTAGGAGTTCTTAAGTAATATGATTAATTGAACTTAAATTTATCATGAACTTAGTACCTGATAGTATTTTGCTTGTATATGATTAATTGTAGATAGATGGCTCGTGCTGTTGTTCCGTTGAATTTTAATGCGTTCCTTGAGAAAGCTAAGTTGAAAGATGATGGTAGCAATTACACGGACTGGGTCCGTAACCTGAGGATTATCCTCATTGCTGCATAGAAGAATTACGTCCTGGAAGCACCGCTGGGTGCCAGGCCTGCTGCAGATGCAACTGACGACGTTAAGAACGTCTGGCAAAGCAAAGCTGATGACTACTCGATAGTTCAGTGTGCCATGCTTTACGGCTTGGAACCGGGTCTTCAACGACGTTTTGAACATCATGGAGCATATGAGATGTTCCAGGAGTTGAAGTTAATATTTTAAGCAAATGCCCGGATTGAGAGATATGAAGTCTCCAATAAGTTCTATAGCTGTAAGATGGAGGAGAATAGTTCTGTCAGTGAACACATACTCAAAATGTCCGGGTATAATAATCACTTGATTCAACTGGGACTTAATCTTCCTGATGATAGTGTCATTGACAGAATTCGTCAATCACTGCCACCAAGCTACAAGAGCTTCGTGATGAACTATAATCAAGGGATGGACAAGACTATTCCCGAGCTCTTCACAATGCTAAAAGCCGCGGAGGTAGAAATCAAGAAGGAGCATCAAGTGTTGATGGTCAACAAGACCACCAGTTTCAAGAAAAAGGGCAAAGGGAAGAAGAAGGGGAACTTCAAGAAGAACAGCAAACAAGTTGCTGCTCAAGAGAAGAAACCCAAGTCTGGACCTAAGCCTGAGACTGAGTGCTTCTACTGCAAGCAGACTGGACACTGGAAGCAGAACTGCCCCAAGTATTTGGCGGATAAGAAGGATGGCAAAGTGAACAAAGGTATATGTGATATACATGTTATTGATGTGTACCTTACTAATGCTCGCAGTAGTACCTGGGTATTTGATACTGGTTTTGTTGCTAATATTTGCAACTCGAAACAGGGACTATGGATTAAGCGAAGATTGGCTAAGGACGAGGTGACGATGCGCGTGGGAAATGGTTCCAAAGTCGATGTGATCACGGTCGGCATGCTACCTCTACATCTACCATCGGGATTAGTTTTAGACCTAAATAATTGTTATTTGGTGCCAGCATTGAGCATGAATATTATATCTGGATCTTGTTTGATGCGAGACGGTTATTCATTTAAATCAGAGAATAATGGTTGTTCTATTTATATGAGTAATATCTTTTATGGTCATGCACCCTTGAAGAATGGTCTATTTTTATCGAATCTCGATAGTAGTGATACACATATTCATAATGTTGAAGCCAAAAGATACAGAGTTGATAATGATAGTGCAACTTATTTGTGGCACTGCCGTTTAGGTCATATCGGTGTAAAGCGCATGAAGAAACTCCATTCTGATGGACTTTTGGAATCACTTGATTATGAATCACTTGGTACTTGCGAACAGTGCCTCATGGGCAAGATGACTAAAACGCCGTTCTCCGGAACTATGGAGCGAGCAACTGATTTATTGGAAATCATACATACTGATGTATGTGGTCCAATGAATATTGAGGCTCGCGGCGGGTATCGTTATTTTCTCACCTTCACAGATGATTTGAGCAGATATGGGTATATCTACTTGATGAAACACAAGTCTGAAACATTTGAAAAGTTCAAAGAATTTCAGAGTGAAGTGGAAAATCATCGTAACAAGAAAATAAAATTTCTATGATCTGATCGTGGAGGAGAATATTTGAGTTACAAGTTTGGTTTACATTTGAAACAATGCGGAATAGTTTCGCAACTCACGCCACCCAGAACACCACAACGAAATGGTGTGTCCGAACGTCGTAATCGTACTTTACTAGATATGGTGCGATCTATGATGTCTCTTAGTGATTTACCGCTATCATTTTGGGGTTATGCTTTAGAGACTGCTGCATTCACGTTAAATAGGGCACCATCAAAATCCGTTGAGACGACGCCTTATGAACTATGGTTTGGCAAGAAACCAAAGTTGTCATTTCTTAAAGTTTGGGGCTACGATGCTTATGTGAAGAAACTTCAACCAGATAATCTTGAACCCAAATCGAAGAAATGTGTCTTCATAGCATACCCAAAAGAGACTATCGGGTACACCTTCTATCACAGATCTGAGGGCAAGATTTTTGTTGCTAAATTCAGATCCTTTCTAGAGAAGGAGTTTCTCTCAAAAGAAGTGAGTCGGAGGAAAGTAGAACTTGATGAGGTAACTATACCTGCTCCCTTATTGGAAAGTAGTTCATCACAAGAACCGGTTCCTGTGACAACTACACCAATTAGTGAGAAAGCTAATGATATTGATCATGAAACTTCAGATCAAGTTTCTATTGAACCTCGTAGGTCTACCAGAGTAAGCTCCGCACCAGAGTGGTGCGGTAATCCTATTCTGGAAGTCATGTTGCTTGACCATAACGAACCTACAAACTATGAGGAAGCGATGATGAGTCCAGATTCCGCAAAATGGCTTGAAGCCATGAAATCTGAGATGGGATCCATGTATGAGAACAAAGTATGGACTTTGGTTGAGTTGCCCTATGATCGGCAAGCCATTGAGAATAAATGGATCTTCAAGAAGAAGACTGATGCTGATGGTAATGTAACTGTCTGCAAAGCTCGACTTGTTGCGAAAGGTTTTTGACAAGTTCAAGGGGTTGACTATGATGAGACTTTCTCACCCGTAGCGATGCTTAAGTCTGTCCGAATCATGTTAGCAATTGCCGCATTTTATGATTATGAAATTTGGCAAATGGATGTCAAAACTGCATTCCTGAATGGATTTCTGGAAGAAGAGTTGTATATGATGCAACCAGAAGGTTTTGTCGATCCAAAAGGTGCTAACAAAGTGTGCAAGCTCCAGCGATCCATTTATGGACTGGTGCAAGCATCTCGGAGTTGGAATAAACGCTTTGATAGTGTGATCAAAGCATATGGTTTTATACAGACTTTTGGAGAAGCCTGTATTTACAAGAAAGTGAGTGGGAGCTCTGTAGCATTTCTGATATTATATGTAGATGACATATTGTTAATTGGAAATGATATAGAATTTCTGGATAGCATAAAGCGATACTTGAATAAAAGTTTTTCAATGAAAGACCTCGGTGAAGCTGCTTACATATTGGGCATCAAGATCTATAGAGATATATCAAGACGCTTAATTGAACTTTCACAAAGCACATACCTTGATAAAGTTTTGAAAAAGTTTAAAATGGATCAGGCAAAGAAAGGGTTCTTGCCTGTATTACAAGGTGTGAAGTTGAGTCAGACTCAATGCCCGACCACAGCAGAAGATAGAGAGAAAATGAAAGATGTTCCCTATGCTTCAGCCATAGGCTCTATCATGTATGCAATGCTGTATACCAGACCTGACGTATGCTTAGCAATAAGCTTGGCAGGTAGGTACCAAAGTAATCCAGGAGTGGATCACTGGACAGCGGTCAAGAACATCCTGAAATACCTGAAAAGGACTAAGGATATGTTTCTGGTTTGTGGAGGTGACAAAGAGCTAGTCGTAAATGGTTACGTCGATGCAAGCTTTGACACTGATCCGGACGATTCTAAATCGCAAACTGGATACGTGTTTTTATTAAACGGTGGAGCTGTAAGTTGGTGCAGTTCTAAACAAAGCGTCATGGCGGGATCTACATGCAAAGCGGAGTACATAGCTGCTTCGGAAGCAGCAAATGAAGGAGTCTGGATGAAGGAGTCCATTTCCGATCTAGGTGTCATACCTAGTGCATCGGGACCAATGAAGATCTTCTGTGACAATACTGGTGCAATTGCCTTGGCAAAGGAATCCAGATTTCACAAGAGGACCAAGCACATCAAGAGACGCTTCAATTCCATCCGGGACCAAGTCCAGGTGGGAGACATAGAGATTTGCAAGATACATACGGATCTGAATGTTGCAGACCCGTTGACTAAGCCTCTTCCACGAGCAAAACATGATCAGCACCCAGACTCCATGGGTGTTAGAATCATTACTGTGTAAACTAGATTATTGACTCTAGTGCAAGTGGGAGACTGAAGGAAATATGCCCTAGAGGCAATAATAAAGTTATTATTTATTTCCTCATATCATGATAAATGTTTATTATTCATGCTAGAATTGTATTACCCGGAAACATGATACATGTGTGAATACATAGACAAACATAATGTCACTAGTGTGCCTCTACTTGACTAGCTCATTAATCAAACATGGTTATGTTTCCTAACCATAGACATGTGTTGTCATTAGATTAATGGGATCACATCATTAGGAGAATGATGTGATTGACTTGACCCATTCCGTTAGCCTAGCACTTGATCGTTTAGTATGTTGCTATTGCTTTCTTCATGACTTATACAAAGTTCCTACAACTATGAGATTATGCAACTCCCGTTTACCGGAGGAACACTTTGTGTGCTACCAAACGTCACAACGTAACTGGGAGATTATAAAGGAGCTCTACAGGTGTCTCCGAAGGTACATGTTGAGTTGGCGTATTTCGAGATTACGATTTGTCACTCCGATTGTCGGAGAGGTATCTCTGGGCCCTCTCGGTAATGCACATCACTATAAGCCTTGCAAGCAATGTAGCTAATGAGTTAGTTACAGAATGATGCATTACGTAACGAGTAAAGAGACTTGCCGGTAACGAGATTAAACTAGGTATTGGATACCGATGATCGAATCTCGGGCAAGTAACATACCGATGACAAAGGGAACAACGTATGTTGTTATGCGGTTTGAGCGATAAAGATCTTCGTAGAATATGTAGGAGCCAATATGAGCATCCAGGTTCCGCTATTGGTTATTGACTGGAAACAGTTCTAGGTCATGTCTACATAGTTCTTGAACCCGTAGGGTCCGCACGCTTAACGCTACGATGACAGTCTTATTATGAGTTTATAAGTTTTGATGTACCGAAGGTTGTTCGGAGTCCCGGATGTGATCACGGACATGACGGAGTCTCGAAATGGTCGAGACATAAAGATTGATATATTGGACGACTATATTCGGACACCAGAAGTGTTCCGGGTGATTTCGGAGAAAACCGGAGTGCCGGAGGGGTTACTGGAACCCCCCGGGGAAGTATTGGGCCTTAGTGGGCCTGAGGGGAGAGAGAGGGCATCAGCCCAGGAGGTGGCGCGCCCCCTCCTGTGGGGAGTCCGAATTGGACTAGGGGAGGGGGGCGCGGCCCCTCTTTCCCTCTCCCTCTCCCTCTCTTTCCTTTCCCCTTCCTCCTTCCTAGTTGGACTAGGAAAGGGGAGACCTACTCCCACTAGGAGGAGGACTCCCCCTCCTTGGCGCGCCCCCTAGGCCCGGCCGGCCTCCCCCTTGCTCCTTTATATACAGGGGCAGGGGGGCACCTCTAAACACACAAGTTGATCTTCGTGATCGTTCCTTAGCCGTGTGTGGTGCCCCCTCCACCATATTCCACCTCGGTCATATCGTTGCGGTGCTTAGGCGAAGCCCTGCGTCGGTAGAACATCATCATCGTCACCATGCCGTCGTGCTGATGGAACTCATCCCCGACACCCTGCTGGATCGGAGTCCAGGGATCGTCATTGAGCTGAACGTGTGCTGAACTCGGAGGTGCCGTACGTTCGGTACTCGGATCGGTCGGATCGTGAAGACGTACGACTACATCAACCGCGTTGTCATAACGCTTCCACTTACAGTCTACGAGGGTACATGGAGAACACTCTCCCCTCTCGTTGCTATGCATCACCATGATCTTGCGTGTGCGTAGGATTTTTTTTTGAAATTACTACGTTCCCCAACAGTAGTGCCCGGCCGGATATTGACCCCCTACCGGATCCTGAGACACTACCATAGTGGCTTCCATATCCGTCCAATACGCCTTAACGCGTGCAAGGGCCATCCGCGCACCCTCTATGCATGCTGACCTCGTCATGGCATCGATCCGGGACACGGCCCCAAGGAATTGCTGCACTAAACCAAAGTAGTTGTCCGGCTTAGGCTCCTCCAGCCAAAGATGATCTATTACAGACCGCATCGCAAGCCCGGACAGCCTGTGCAGCTCCGCCACAGCAGCCATCTTATCACTTAACGGCAGCGGGCGAGTGGGAGCATGGAACTGCGACCAAAAAAGCCTCTCCACCTCCTTTTCACCCTGATCTTTGAAGAACTCCATAGCATCAGCCGTACTCTTTGCCAGGTCCGCTTATGCGTCCGACGAGCTCCAGCGTCCATCAAGGGGAGCGTACTTCGGATCGAAGAACTTCGTCCGCAACAAATAGGAGCCTCCAGCCGCGATTTTTCTGGCTTGTTGAAGCTCCTCCCGCGCACCCCTGAGCTCGGTCCGTATTTCCTTGGTGGCATTCAGCGCCTTGCTCAGGTCATCCGTTTTATCTTTATGCTCCTTCTTCAGGAGCTCATACCGGTCAGCGGCATGTTTTAACTCGATAGCCATTTCGGCTATCTTTTCCTCGCTTCGGCGATGAGCAGCCCGTTCGGCTCTCAATTCCTCGGCCGCCTTTAGGGCAGCCGCATTGCTTACCCGAGCTTGTTCCTTGGCTAGAGCAAGTTCAGCCCTCAGGGCCTCCACGGCAGCAGCACCATCTGCAGTCCGAAAAAATTATATTAATACATGCTACCTTAATGTTTTCCTATGCAATGGGAGACAGGGCACATACCTTGCGATGTATCCAGCCGCTCATTCATCAGAGTAATATCGGCATCAGTCGACCCAATTTGCCTCAATAGTTCGGCAACTTCAACGGACGGGCCGGCGGCCGGACTCACAGGTACCTGCACACGTTTACAGCACTATCATTGGTTTATGATCCCCTGTTTGCCGCCTAGGGCAGGCAACCAGAGTCTCAGGGGCTGCTATCTATATGGAGCACACCTAGCGCGTGCCTTACAACCAAAGAAATAGTGAGTTTTCCATTACATACCTCAAAGCCTCTGAGCAGGCTTGTGAATGCTTCATTCAAACCGCTTGTAGAGGATGAAATCTTCTTGAGCACTGCGCTCATTAATGAGCGGTACTCCTCCGAGAGTGCAGCTCGCTGCAGTAAGCCCGTCAGTACGTCCGGACTTAGGGCGGCTGACGCATTGGCTTCCGGCCTTGGCGGATCCGGGCTCCTCCGTGACGACACCTCGGTGTCGCCCGCGTCAAGAACCGGAGAGGCGGGTGGGGTCTCGTTCTCCATCATCTCAGGAGGAAGGTCGCCCGAAGACGATCCCTGTTGAGAAGAGCTGCCAGCCGGACTGCAAAAAGTTGAGTCCTGGTCATTGATCCAGGAGAAATACAGTACCTTTAAGTTAACTAGCAAAGTGGCCCGCCCGATGTGCGGGCTAGAAATTTTATAAAGTTCAATGATTATAGTATATTATTTAATTTGTGTAAAGAAAATTGGAACCAACTACAATGATATTTAGACATGTAAGACTTGTGATCATAGATAAATGGGTTGTCCATTTATCATTTACCTGCTAATTATGCATGATGTAGTAACTTTTTATGACCAGTAGCACCATCAAAATTATCTTTGCATCATTTTCTGATATTTTACCATTTTGATTTGTTACAAATTTTCTTCAAATACAGATTTAGTAGTCCTCGTTTTCGTGTAGGCAGAGGTAAATTTGCTAACGCGGTGCAAGATTGTCATCTTAGTTATTTTAGTGATTTTTTTTTTGCTATAAGTGCATTTTTGTGAATTTCGTATATAAAGTTAAAATGTATTTATATACTATAGATATAATTGTTAGAACTGTCATGCAAGGCGTTTGTTTCCATGATAATTTGATTTAGTTAAGTTAAGAGACATGCACTATTACGACCAATGTTGGCTCATATTTTCACATAAGCAAAGTTTGGTCTGACACTATCCACACTTTTGAGAAAGAAACATGGTCCATACTACTTCCCAAAAAACAAAACATTATCCACGCTACTATCTATAGAATGGCATTTGTTTCATGGGTCCCAACATGTTCATCCTTTACTTTCCCCCTTATTTTAGTCTTCTCGTCTTCTCAAGTGTCCACGTGTTCCTATCTACACATGCATGAGAACATATAATTTCAAGAAGGTGCTCTTTGTTAGTTGAGGACATGTGTTTAGGACAATTGCTTGTGTTTTTTCTGTGCGTGTGATGTACCTGTGTTTTTTGTGATACTAAAATAGCAAAGGAAATTAGATGTGTATATGCCCTTGTGACAACAAAATATAACAAAACTAAAGGCAATATCAGAGGACCATAAACAAATAGCCTTAGTTTTTTCTAGATATTGTATCATCTTTGCAGTTAACTCACTGTGACTTTATGAACTTAATAAAAGCATTCATATAGTTTGAAAATAGTAGCAGATTTTTGAGAAATATATTTATGAATTATAGCACAAAAGATACAAATGAAATTGGAAATTTCACACGTGAACATGGACTAAAACTCGTAGGCGACTAAGAACTTTATAAATAGCTACCAAGGGAAAAGCTTGCTCTTCTAACCAAGAACATTAACAATCATTTACAGGGACAAAGCACGCAATGCCAATTTTCAAAAATAAACTGCAAATGAGTATTAATTAATGAAAGAAAAACAGGGGATATTTTATTTGGTCCCCCAGGAGAATTTGCTCCTTTGTTCAGAATCCTACTACTTCATAAAACCGTGGTAGCTGCATCTTTTTAGAAAACATGCATTCAGTCTTGTATACAGCGTAAAATACAGTTTGCTTGTAAATACGAGACATGTGGTTTGTCTAGGCGCTAAAAGGAAAAATTTTATATCCCGGTTAAAATCTTCCATCAGGACAGTTCCAATTCGGGTTGACCCTTAGCAAGCAAACTAAAATCCTTCTGAGTACTGACACGAGCAGCTAACTCATGTGCAATACCATTGCTCCCTCTAGCAATCTTCCTGACGCAGCAGGAAACAAACTCCGACATAATCCTTTTCTTGTCCTCGTACACAAAACACCACCTGGCTCGGCTAGGTTCGGGCCAGTTGATTGGACAGCCAGTAACGCAACAGCTTCAGATTTTTCTGTGTCCGTGCAAATTAGGGCCCTAAAGCCAGCAGAGAACAGCACATCCCCATCTACATCTCTGGCAATACATCCAGCAGTAGCCATTCCCAAAGCAGATACGAAATACGTGTCAACATTTAATTTTACAACATCTGGTGGTGGTTTGGATCAGGCTGCATGCAGTTAGGTCAGCTTGCTGAAGTAAGACGCCAGGTTCTGCAATTTTTTCATATGCGCATTTCTTACCTTTTGCATCCTGTACATCAGGTTTGGGAGAAGTGAGGCTCTCCCAGTAGCTCTTTAGGAAGATAACTTGCTCAGTAGTGGAAGTCTGACCCTTATGGTGTAACTCGTAGGTGCACCTAGTCCCGGAGTGAATAGAGTAATCTAAAGAAAGAAATACTATTCAGTTCCAAAAGAAATAACACATGTACGTGTTCTGAGTTTTAACATGCCTATAACACGTGCACCTAGTCCAGAAGAAAGAAGCTATTTTGTGTCCTGACACCCGTTCCTAAATACAATAAAATTAAAATTGTTGGCAAGGTAGATAGTTTAGAATTTAGAAGAGCTCACCTCCACAAAAGAAAATCATGGTAAGATCAATATTAATACTTGTACTTCGGTTGTAAAATACAAACGTAGAAGCAACAAAAAGTTTGAATACTTGTGAAGGCCAAACTGTACTGCTCTTAAATAAATCATACATAAATGCTAAAAAATTCAAAAATTCATATATATGAATGCTTTAATGTTTTAGTAACATCTAAGCAACACATGCAACATCTAATTTCATATGCTGCAGGTGCAAGGAAAATCATTTAACTTCAGTTAAATAGGAGAAACTAATTCTATATTGCACAATGACGATGCACAGTGCTAGGGTATGAGTACGTTTTTCTCATTCTAGATGCCCCATACAAAAAAATTAAGAATAATTCTGAGTAGTACATCTCACCTTGATGACACAGATAGCAATGTTGGCAGAATTGTTTCCGAATTTGAAAGATATCGCAGCTGTAGAACACTTGCCAGGCCGCGGCGTTAGTCTTATACGACCAACTACGGTGCACACAACGCCTAGCCAACGACATATTTTGCTCTCAAGGATGCACCTCCTCATGTAGCGTTGAAGATTGTGAAGGTGAACCTGCCACTCCCCATTTGTTGAATACTTCCGATGAATTTGACAAAGCAAGCTGACAAGATCTGCAGTTCAGGCTGTCCACAAAGCTATCACAATCTGTACTGGATCGGTTAGTAGCACGGCCATGTACACAAAGCTAGCTTGATCTATACTTATCTGTTAGCAACAAACCTACATACACAATGGGCAAAGCTAGCCACGCTAGCTAATTAATCAACTTGCGGCCGGCCGGAACACAATCTGTACTAATCGGTTGGTACATGCCCATGTACACAAAGCTAAGTCGATCTATACTTATCCATTAGCAGCAAACCTACATACACAAAGGGGAAAGCGACCTACATGCTGACGGCTGATTAATCAACTTGTGGCCGGCCAGAAATCAAATTTAATCACATATGAAAACACATAGGCTAGTCAATTTAATAAATCAAGTAAGCAAGACGGGCACTACGCCATTACCTATATATATGTTGGCGGCTGATTCCTGACGGTGCTATTTCATATGCAGGGAGGATGAAGTGCAAGGAGGAAATGCAACGTGGTGATGCATCTGCATGCTAGCTACATGCTCCCTGTGGACGTAGGCGAGGGGATATCGTCAGGGTGAGGGTTTTCCCCTCTGCTTTCTTCCCGTCGTTCCCAAGAAAGAGATGGATAAATCTGAGAGGATATTTTGTGGTAGTTTCCTACTAAATTTTGAGATGATGGCATTGGTGGGTAATTTCTTCCGTTAGTGGATCTAACGGTTGTGGTTTTCTGATGTAAAAAACTAAAGGTTAGATATTTCTAATTATTGTGGGATTTTCTAGCGTAATTCTCTTTTTTCTGGTCAGACGTCAATTATTTTTTATATATAAATAGATGATTGACTTACGACTCGTTGGAGGGCTGGCCCGTTGGAGGGCATGAGGCAGTGAGGGTGCCTGTCGGGGCAAGGACCCCTGGGGATCCCTTTTTTCCCAATTTGGGCATCTCTGCCTCCAAATCTTCAGAGGCGGCCCTCTTCTTCCCGCGTGGGGAGGCGGCCTCGACCTCTCCTCCCCGACTATCCCCGGTTCGGATGAGTAGTGTGTGGGGCTCGGATCTCTCATCCTTCCCCTTGTCTTTCCCCGAGGGCATTCTGCTGAGTACCCGGTCGAGCATCTTGGCCACGGTAGGGGCGGGCGAGCCTTCGGGAAGTGGCGCCGGACACCCGATTCTCTCCGCCTTGCTGAGCCATTCCTGGACACGGATGATGTTCAGAATAAACAATCTTGACAAATACAAAACAGGGTGTCCGGTATCAAGGCTACTTACTTGAGTATCTAGGAGATTGCAGCTTAGCATCCTCGGTGGTATCCGGACACGTTATCTTCTGTCCGAAGAATAATTTGCACATCTCTTCGAGCTTTAAGCCGAAGAAGTGCTTCATAGTCCGCGGACCCTCCGGATTGAACTCCCACATCCGAAGAGGCCGGCGCTGGCATGGCAACATCCGCCGGATTAACATCACTTGCATTACGCTGACAAGGTTGATATCCCTCTCGAGAAGCTCCCGGATGCGGTTCTCCAGTATTGGTATGTCGCCTGCGGGCCCCCAATTACGTCCTATGTCTGTCCAGGACGCCAACTGCGACGGGGGGCCCGAGCGGAACTCGGGGGCGGCTACCCACTTTGTGCCCCTTGGGGCTGTAGCATAAAACCACCTCCGCTGCCATACGTCAGATACTTCTGGGAAAGAACCCTCCGGACATGGGGCATCGGCGTTTCTTCTTATTACGGCACCTCCGCACTCGACGTGTCGCCCCTCGATCATCTTCGGCTTCACATTGAAGGTCTTGAGCCATAAGCCGAAGTGTGGCGTGACATGGAGAAAAGCCTCGCACATGATAATGAACAACGAGATATGGAGGATAGCATCTGGAGCCAGATCATGAAAATCCAGCCCATAATAGAACATGAGCCCCCTCACGAAGGGATGGAGGGTGAAACCCAAACCACGGAGGAAGTGTGGGACAAAAACAACACACTCATTGGGCTCCGGCGTGGGGATGACTTGCCCTGGAGCAGGAAGCCTGTGCTAGATATCTGCGGTTAGGTATCCGACCTCCCTAAGCTTCGCAATGTCCTTCTCTTCGATCGAGGAGGTGACCCACCGGCCTTGAGGATCAGATCCGGACATACTGGCGGATTCTGGAGGGGCGGAGCTTAGGTTTTGGGTGTTAGAACTCGAGGTGCGAGAAGGCGCGATGAAGGTGAAGAAAGAGGTGTAGGTCTCGACCCCTTTATAAAGAGAGTGAATATCAAGAGTCCCCGGTGTGACCGTTTGAGGTTTATCTAAAGGCACACGGGGTAATGCCAACGGCCGTCGTGGGGTCACGCATGCTCATATTGATGGAAAATCCCGTGATAAAAGGGACACGATCTCTGCCTCGATGGGACGTGCCAATAAAACCGCCTCGTAACACGAGTCGTTGTGGGGTAGGAGACGTCGGTTCACATTGGACCGAGCCACGATACAAGGGCACGACACACAAAGATTGCCAGCAAATCAGATCTATACCATACGGAGATCATCCTGCGGATCCGGACACGGTCTACGTGTTCGATAACCATTTTGGAGTATTCGGGGGAGGAACCCGCCTTGCAATGCCGAAGACAATACTGCGCGCCGGACTCATCGTCATTGAAGCCTGCTTCAGGGGCTACTGAGGGAGTCCTGGAGTAGGGGGTATCCGGACAGCCGGACTGTGTACAACGTCCGGACTATTGAAGCGTGAAGATACAAGACTCAAGACTTCGGCCCGTGTCCGGATGGGACTTTCCTTGGCGTGGAAGGCAAGCTTGGCGATCCGGATATTATATTTCCTTCCTTGTAACCGACTCCATGTAAACCCTAGCCCTCTCCGGTGTCTATATAAACCGGAAAGGTTGGTCCTTAGAAGGCCGATCACAATTACATTCATACTATCATAGGCTAGCTCCTAGGGTTTAGCCTCTACGATCTCGTGGTAGATCTACTCTTGTACTACCCATATCATCAATATTAATCAAGCAGGAAGTAGGGTTTTACCTCCATCGAGAGGGTCCGAACCTGGGTAAACATCTGTGTCCCTTACTTCTTGTTACCATCAGCAGCTGTGCCATACTCCTTCTTGAGCACCTTCTTCTTGGAAGTGGCCTCATCCTCAACAGCCACATAATCTTCATCCTTAGAATTTGAGGTTTTCTTCTTTCTGGCCCTGGTGGCTGCCTTGGGTAAGTCGCTGGGTGTGCCCCTGCTACCCTCGTCATAGCAGCTAGAGGGACTAGTGCCCTCACTCATATGAACCTGCTCCTCAGACTTGTTCTGACTGTCACTTTGATCAGACATGTTGCAAACACTGACAGCAGACCCTGTGCATAGATATAGATGAGGTAGAGTAGATGGGCATCACAAAATACAGAGGTTTTTGCAAAAGAATGAGTCAAAAACTTAGTTTTAGTTTTCCACAAAAAGCATTTCGGATCTACCGATTTGTGAACTCGGTGATACCGAAGCAACTTTTGGAACCTAAACTAGTGAATTCGGCCAAACCGAGTCACAGTTCGGTGGCACCGAGATTGCTAGGGTTTCACAAAGTCCTGAACTCGGTCACACCAATTTGCAATTCTCGATCAGACCGAGAATCACATGTGCAATGGCCTTAGCCGAATCGGTGGAACCGAGTTCTTCAACTCGGTTGGTCCGAGATGGTTTCGGCGGAAAACTAACCCTAAATTTTCAATTCACATCTAATCTACGGAGTGTTTTCGGTGGATAAGATGATCTCAATCGTGGCAATATTAATGGCAAAACAATGTGCTAGGAATTCGGAGTTAGGAATAGCACAATGATCAAGTCCATACCCTAGTTCGGCAATGGACTTGCTACAGCGGCAACGGCGGAGACGAATTCCGTTGACAGCGGCGGAGACCAGCGGCGGGAGGCAGCTGGCGACAAGGAGGACGATCTGGAGACCCAGGGAGGCAGAGCAGGCTGAGCGCGGGCGAAAGAGTTCGGAGAAATTTCCAAAATTTGACCCGTGGATATATATAGCCTGACCCTGTCGGTGTGACCGAGTGGAACAACTCGGTGCCACCGAGATGCATAACTGCAAGCAGTTACAACAACTCGGTGTGACCAAAAAGTTCAAATCGGTTGCACCGAGATTGAAAACCTAGATCGACTTAGTGATCTCGGTATGACCGAAATGGAAGAATCGGTCAGACCGAAACGCACAAAGAAGTTTTGGAAGTTTAAGTCTATGATGAATCGGGGACTCCGAGTGCTCCTCACACAGAGTGGTTCGAATCTGACTTGATCAAATTTTGTGATGTAGCATGAATAGAGTTTGAGACAAGAAAATCATAGATAGCTAGAGAGGGTTCTTATGCATTCTTGTCCATCCACTTGGCAAAAGAAAAAGAAACCAAACAATCAAAACAACAAGTGGATGTCCTCGAATGAGTAAAATATGCAACCAACATGCTCACATAATAAAATGGCAAATGAAATATGTGGCAAAGCATGCACAACCAATTCTAGCATCTATCAAGCAATTGGCGATGACTAGGTCATCTATATATGAGTATATTGACTTAGGAGTCAAATGAGAACATTTGATCATAGGTCATACTCATCGTTTAAGCACAAGTGGGGTTACCACTTTTACATAATGCATTGTTGTGTTCACACCATTAGAGTTGCTTTGACTCAATTCTTAGAGTAAAGCTCCCCCTAGATGTGAGATCCCCCCTTAAGAGGGATGAACTAACCTTGGGTTTTGTCGATGATGACTTCATGTAGGTGTTGAAGATGTGTATGCTCAATGTTGATGTAGATCATTTGGAGCAATCCTTTGGAGTGAGTTGCACTTTCAATACCTACACGGGTTAGTCCCACAAGGAACAAACAAGGATATCCATAGACATAGAGTGATGCACACACAAGGTGATGTATATGAAAGCATTAGGTTACCTTGTCCCTTGTCTTACCAACAAGAGGGTTTGTGACTCCTTGAACTAGTGCAAGATGTGGAAGTTGATTGCACTTGTTCTTGCCAAAATGATATGAGTGAAATATGTTGGTGGAGTCACCCTCAAGAACTCTCTAGTTCTTCTTCTTCGGGATCCACATCATCTTGATGGGAATCCTTGGAGTTGTAGTCATACTTGATGAAGTAGAACTTGATGTAGTCTTGGGAACCCACTTGACCAAGGCCTTAGGAGCTTCTTCAAATGCATTAATCTCCTCTTGAAGCTTATCCTTGCCTTTTTTCTTGTGGTCTTGTAGTGGAAGATCATCTTGAGCTTGTGTCCCTTTGAAGGAAGTAGGATCATACTTCTCTTGTTGAGGAACAAACTTCGTCTTGGGGTATTGATCTTCTTCCCACTCAACTTCATTGGCATTGAACTTTCGTTCAAAACCAACACCTTGGTTCTTCCGGTGCCTTCCTTGCTTGGGTACAATTTCCTCGAATTGCTTACTCCCGACAAGGCTCTTGTAAACACCTTTCTCTATAATTCCCTTCAATAAGCTATTTTATTGCTCAAGTGTAACTTGGCTAAGAGAATCATTAGTGGAATCAAGAGAACTACTAGAAGCAACAACATTGGATTTAGCATGATTATTTTTACTACTAGAGGAAGAATCCTTCTTGTTCTTGTTATTAGATTTGACTTGAGGCATGTAAGTAGATAAGAGTAAACGCTTGGCAATGTAAGAAGAACTTTTCTTACGAAGATCATCATTGCTTGCCTTTAAGAACTCATGCTCTTGCTCAAGGTTGAGCTTTTCAAAGCGTAACTTCTCATGAGTCCTTAAAAGTTCTCGATGGTCTTCTGAGATAGTTTCATGAGCTAACTTAAGAGTGTTTAGTTCTTTAGTTAGAAGCTCAATCTTATCCTTATCATTGTCATTCGTTTTATCTTGATTAGCATGATTAATTGATGTTTCATCATAGTATTCATCACTAGAGTTGTCAACAAGTAAATCATCATCACCTAGCAAGTCATCTTCATCACTATTGAAATCAACATACTCGGGGTGTGATACCTTTGGGCCTTTAGCCATGAAGCATCTTCCAAGTCCTTCATTTGGTGAAGCAAATATGTCGTAGGACTTGGTTGACATAAGTGCTATACCGGCAACACCTTCATCTTGAATATATTCGGAGTCGGAGTTATAGCTTCTCTCGGAGTGATTGTCGGAGTCGGAGCCGGATACCCATTCACCAACATGAGCTTGATGTCTTCGTTTTGTGTAGCTCCTTGATGAATTGTCCTTCCTTTCCGAATCCTTGCTTCTCCGGGATGTTCTTCGTTCATAACGATCAACTCTACTCCTTCTCTCTCTTGGTGGTGATTCCTCTCACTACAAAAAATACACTTCTGTGATGATACGTGTTTGTCACAGTAGGTCGCGTTTTTTGTCATGCATGTACATCCATGAAAAATTTATGACAGAATCAAGATAGTTATATATGTGCTGTCGTAGAAGTGTTCCATGACATTACCAAAATTATCATCACGGAAGTGTCCACTTCCGTGACGATAAATCGCGCGTCACAGAAGTGCTTTCGTCAAGGGTGACCGACACGTGGCATCCACCGTAACGGAATGCCGTTAAGCTATCGGGTCGGTTTTTGGATCCGATAACCCGTTAACAGCCCCGACCAATGGGGATTTTCCACGTGTAAAATCATCATTGGCTGGAGGAAACACGTGTCGGCTCACCGTTGGGACAGATGTCATCCACTCATTGGACAGAAGGCTCCTATGATACGTCGACACGTGGCACGGCCCAACAGAGGCCCATTCCTGTGAAAAGGCCGGCCCGTTTGACTTGGTCAAAAGGTGGCGGGCCGGCCCATGGAAAGCCTGTTAACGGCCTGTTCGCATATAGCCCATTTACATCCCGCTAACCCAAGGCCCGTTACGCCCTATCCGAATTAGGACCAGTAGTGTCATCTGGGCCATCCAATATGATTCCATCCCGTTTTCACTTCTGGTCCATGTATGGCCCATGACACCTTTCGGCCCATATGAGGCCATATGTAACTCTTGGCCTATTAACGGCTCATGGTGAAACTGGCCCGCAATGAACAGTGTATCACTTTACACCCATTAACGGACCGTGGTGAAACTGGCCCGTAATGAACAGTATATCACTTTATACCCATTAAGGGCCCGTTATTCAGTTGGGCCGTTCCCAACAAATATTATCTTTCGGCCTTCTCAGAGCCCATTTATTCTTGGGCTCATTTCCAGCATTCGTTTACTTACGGCCCGTTACTGTCATTTTCTGCTTGTGGGGCAAATTCAGCCCGTGGTTACATTGGCCCGTTTGTGGTCCGTTAATACGTTGGGTCGTTTTCATAGCGTCATCAAATACGGCCTATTAATGATGGCCTGTTATGGTCATACGGCCCGTATAAGGCCCATTGATGATACGACCCGTAGAAGGCCCATTGTTTCTACGGCCCGTAGAAGGCCCATTGTTTCTACGGCCCGTAGAAGGCCCATTATTTCTACGGCCCATAGAAGGCCTACTGTTTCTACGGCCCGTAGAAGGCCCACTGTTTCTACGGCCCGTAGGAGTCCCAGTGTCACTACAGTAAATATTAGCCCATGGTTATTGTGGCCTAGTTTTAAAAAGAACTGCACTGACTACAAGCAAACAAATAAACAAGACAACAAGGAAATAAATAAGCAAGCAACTTATGCTAGGCTATCACGGCTGTTACACGTATTACATCCACTAGGCATCAAAGTTCGCCACTAGTGCAAATATAGGGAACAAAGCAGCATATCATATACACTGGTTGTCAAAGTTGGCGACCAGCATAAATAAACTCCGCAGCAAAACAAATCCAGAACTGAAACCACTTCAGAAGATCTCAAGAAACAATATCCTGGGTACCCATAATGCTGGCAAGATGCTTAGCAAGCTTATTAACTTTCTCTTGTTTGGCACTTAAATCCTCCAGCGCTTGCTGTTGCACCAGAAAATATGCATCTGAATTCTGCAGGGACTTCCTCAGTCCTTCAGCTTCCTGTCGCAACACATCTGATCGATGTCTTTCAACTTGAAGTTGAGACTCAAGAAGACGAACTGATTCAGGCAGCGAGTTCGAAGAGCTTGTGCCAGCAGTAGTGGCCAGTAACTCGAACACTACAACAAGACAGGACTTTTGGGTTCCCTCACTGTCGTCAAGATAGTTTTTATCAGCTTTCTTGGAGACCAACAGGGATGTCTCACTATCTTGAACCTTATCTGCATTACTTCCTTTACCATTGGATAACACGGTACTGTTCTCCAATATTTTGTCCGCATTCTAAAAGAGAAACAAGCAGACACATCACATGTTTACCATGTTGTATATGAAACTCATTTTGGTAAATGAGTTCAGTAGTAAAATGGACAGGATAACAGCATGAAACAAACATATATCTATGTGCCATGGTCACTTTATGGTCTATATCATTCTAGTTTTTGTTGCCAAATCAAGATAGAGACACAGTTCAAATAATATTTGTTCAAGACAAAGCAGAATAGACAGAATATAAGTGTGGGTAACTATAGAGCAATAACAAGACTTGTAATGTGCATGACATGAGAACATAACTATTTATTCAATTGAAACTGAAATCAACATAGAGCAGGTTACAACAGCAAACCAGTTAAAGAAACAGGTTTAAAACATACCTGTTGTGCCATTGGAGTTTCAATTCCATCCTTCAAATTTGAAAATAGTTGGTATGTGTAAATACAGTAATGCAAGAGCAAAGGAGTATGAACCATAGCTACAGAACCTGACCTGAGAACAAATCTTCTTCTCCTTTAAGCGTTGAGTTGGGATTCGGAGTGGTGGTCCTCGTGCTTTGGGCACTGCAGTTCCCTTACTAACCGCTCGTGTTTGGGTGCTCTGTGGTGGAGACGGTGCTGTGTCAACTGGAGCCGGGTTACTATCTGCCGGGGTTGGGATTGGAAGGGGTGTAGCTGGTTCTCTGTCTAACTGGGTAGGGGCACAATCTGCGAGAGTCTGGGTTATGTGTGCTGGAACTGGTCCTTGGGCAAGTACAACCGTGGTTCTATCTGCATCAACTGGTAGCACTATCTTTTCTGAAGACCATGTTGTTACTCCCTTAGATACTGCCATCACGCTCTCCAATTCAAATGGCTGATAAACAAGAAAAGTAATTGAAAGTATAGACATTGTATGTTAGACAGGTGCAATGGATAGTGGGGAATAAAAGAGGGCATGAAATAATTCATATTTATGTTGTCTAACCAAACAGGATAGCATGACACAATTTCACATATATGATGGCTAACTAAACATGATAGCATGACACAATTTCACATTATGATGGCTAACTAAAAAAGATGGAAAGACATAGTTCAAAATATGAGACTATGTAAACAGGATGACATGACATAACTATATAATGTGTTTATTAAATAGGTTGGCATGCCATAATTCACATACATTCATGGATAGAATGCCATAATTCTAAGTATGATGACTGTAAACACTAAACAGGATGAGATGATATAACTATATAATGTCTTTATTAAATGGGTTGCCATGCCATAATTCAGATAGATGATGTGTATGTACTATGTAAACATGATGGCATGATATAATTCAAATATATGATTTATATAGTAAGCAAGTAAGCAGATGGCAATCTATATATGATGTAAAAAGTAAGCAATGCAAGACAACATGCATGACATGGGTAATATAACCCTGCCAAGTTTGAGCGTAGACCTCAGGGGGGAAATAGGACTGGTCATCAGTCTCTGAATCCTCCTCTGAGGATCTGTCTGTAGCCAGCAAGATGTCTGCTTCAGCAGGTAGCATTGTCTGCTCTGAATACCTTGTTTTCACTCCAGATACTTCAATCACCGCTTCAAATGGCTGATGCACAGGAAGAGTAGTTGAATATACAAACGCTGTCGACAAATGGAACACGTAATACAAAAAAATGATAGCATGATATAATTCACATACATGATGATTGGCTAAACAGCATGGCATTGCATAATTCACATATATAATGCCTTTGCAACAAGATAGCATTGTATAATTCACATATATAATGTCTTGCAACAAGACGGCAATGCATAATTCACATATATGGTAATTAGACACTGAACAGGTGGCATTCACACAAAGCATGTCTAAACTAATCAAATGGCATAGCAATGCGAGACACCATACGCACGATATGAGCAACATAACCCTGCCAAGTTAGAGCATACACCTCGGGGGGGGGGGGGGGAGAATAGGACTGATCATCTGTCTCTGAATCCTCCTCTGAGGAGCTATCCGTAACCAGCGAGATATGCGCTTCGTCAGATAGCATAGTCTGCTCAGAAGACCTTGTTTTCACTCCAGAATTTGCCATCACCATGCCAAATGGCTGATGCACATGAAGAGCAGTTGAATGTACTAACATTGTTAACAAATGTAATATGTAACGGAAAAAAAGGATGGCCTGATATAATTTACATATAAGATGACTGGCTAAGCAGGATGGCATTGCAAAATTCACATATATGATGCCTGGCTAAACAACGTGTCGTTGCATAATTTACATAAACGATGAATAAACTAAATAGATGGCATTCGCTCAAAGGATGTCTAAACTAAGGAGATGACATATTTTATGTATAAAGTAAGCAATGCAAGACACCATATGCATGATATAACCAACATCAGCATGCCAAGTTAGAGCGAAGACCTCAGGGGGTAAATAGGAGTTATCTTCTCCTTCTGAATCCCCCTCAGAACATATATCTTCCTCTCGATTACAATCCGAAATGCGTGGAGGGGGGCTGCCTTTGCGCCTACCATGGAGCGACGTCTGCATGAAATTATATTGCCACGCAAGGCTCGTCTCTTTTGCTCTACATGTTCAGTTCCATTGTTTACAATAACTGTCATGCATAGGAATAAAATATAGTGAGATTATGTAAGGAGTGCATGTAGAAATCCAAAGTGATAGTAGCAACCTGTGGATAGACCCAAAACCAATAATAGCAGGCAGATAATGGCTTCAGTTAATAAATACAAATAATGGCTTCTTTACTGTTTGTTTCCCACCCAACATGAAACTCATAGTAGACACCGGAGATTAACCAGATAGTAGATACATACTATTGATAGCAGCCCCGATATGTGCCCCACAACCATTTAAAAACTCAAGTTTGACCATTAGTTTGGAGCTGACTTAGAGTCTAATCGGTGAACAGGACGATAAAGTAGCATGTAATATTAAGCGATGCATAACGTAAGCAGACACAAAAGAGTGCGACCTCTCTTGCGGACCCTTGTAGTCCTCGAGGTCATCTACTCGGTTGATGATGCAGTTTTCATGGCTGCCAGCGGCGAGGAAGAAGATCTGAGGCGGCGAAAGACAGTCTGGAGGCCGAATCCCTGCTGTGCTGGACCCTTCTGTCGTTGGAGCAGCTGAGCTGGGGTGGACGACGGCGCAGCAGGAGCGGGACAAACCACGCAAGGTTTTCTTTGATAACTATGTGTAAGAGAAGTAATTCTGTAAGGGCTCGTTTGAATTGGAGGATTCCAACAATGCAGGGATAGGAAATAGACAGGAATAGGATAAGAATGCACGTGCAAAACAGAGAATTTAAAAACACAGGATTTCTGCTAATCTGGGTGTTTGATTCACAACAATTGGAAGATCACAGGATGCAAAGAATCATGGTGAGATTAAGTCAAACCACAAGAAAATGTACGGTTATAATGTTATTATGCTACTATCTCTTAGTCTTGTGCTTCATGAATAGGAATTTGAAAAGGAGGACAAGTGAAAAATTAAAATTCCTACATTTTTTCTTTCAAGGAGACACTAAAGGAACAAATCCGTGTGCTCAGAGGACAATATATATAACATGTAGAGTAAAAAAGAGATGCAACAAGAGTACAACCTCTTTGGCGAAGCCATGTCGATCTCAGCGTGATTGGGTTGGTCGGTGAGGATGCTCCTGCTGACTTTGCCGTCGGAGGAGGGGAAGAAGATCTTAGGCGTCTGGAGATGGAGCCCGAGGTACTGCTCTGCTGTGATGGAGGGTTTCGTCGTTGGAGCAGCTCCGGTGAGTTGTACGACGCCGAGGCTGAAGTAGGACAAGAGAGACAACGAACAACGTTAACCTGAGTGGAAATCTTATAGCATCTCCAATACATGACGTAAAATACATAACCACAAAGTGCTAGATGTAAAATACATCAGCCGCTCACCTCTGAACTTAACTATTGAAACTGAACTTAACTGTCGAAACTGAACTTAACTGTCGAAACTGAACCTAACTGTCGAAACTGAATTTTGCTGTCGAAACTGAATTTTGCTGTTGAAACTGAACGCACTAGCAAGGTGAGGCTACACGTCGGTCGACTGACTTTTTCATCTCTGGTCAGTCGATTTTGCAGCCCTTGGATACGAAATCAAGGGCCTGCGGTTCATCTTCAACCTCCACCCCCCTGAGCCGCCAGCCACCACCGGCCAAACAGCAGCCCCCCGCCGCCCGCGGCCGGCGGTGCGCCGCCCCGCCCGCCCCGAAAACACTCCCCACCACCGGTCTGCCGCCGCCTCGGCCATCCCTCTAGGCCCCCCATGCCGAGCTTTTTCTCCGGCGATCCCCACGCCACCGCCCCGCCAACGCCCCGCCACCGCCAGCAACCACCGCCCCCATCCTGAACCCTAAGATAGATAGTGGGGTACCTCTCCGACGAGCCCCCCTCCCCGCTGTGGCTGGTTCTTCCTTCACCCCGGCGAGCCCACCCCTTGAAAATCGACTGACCCAAAAGTCGATTCAGTCGACTGAAGTGTAGCCAAATCGGAGCAGCATCGCAAGCAAGTGCAAGAGCGAGAGCAGCAGCACGAGCAAGAGCAATAGCAAGAGCAGACCAGGCAGGGGATCGAGAGCAAGAGCAGAGCAGCAGCGCGAGCGAGAGCTAAAGCAGCAGCAGCTCCTACTGATGTGGACGTCGCCACCGAGGGAGCGACGCCGTGGAGGAAGTGGCTGGCGACGCCGTCGTGGATGGAGCCGCGCCGTGCAGCTCGGGACCGAGCACCGACAGCACCGTGAGATCAAATCAAGAAGAAAATGCGGCAATTAGTGTACAACCTCTTTGGCGGCGCCGATTAGGCCGCAGCTTCATCCGAGGAAACGGTGATGATGATGCTCTTCCGGTGGTGCAGGTGAAGACGGCAGTGTGGGAATGGAGGTGGCGCGAAAGACGAGGGGAACATCGGGGAAGCTCCTTGGAGGTGGAGGACGGGGTGGCTGAACCGGCGGGACGATGAGATCGACGACGGATCCTCATCCGATACGGTGGATGAGGGACGTCGAGGTGTTGCTGTGGACGACATCGTCGGGGAAGAGGCTCCGGCTGGGTGGCGGACGGAGCAGGGTGTGGGGTTTCGTCGCGGGTTTTCGCGGCCTCGGTGTACGAATGGGTGGGCGGATGGGATGGCAGTGGGGAACCATGGCTTAGAGACGCGCTTGCCCGAAATGTGGGGTAAGTTACAAAAGTACCCCCTACCGATTTGAGGCGGTTCTTTCGGTTCAGGGGTACCACGGGCATTTCACGTGTCAGGATTTCATAGGAGGTGGGAGTTTTCACGCGCGTTGTAATTTCGGAATATCAAGACGCGGGTTGAGATGGAGGGAGTTGTCGGAGCACAACGAGACAAAGATATATCTTAAATATTTCGGGCTAACAAGGCGCGGGTTGAAATTTCCGGACAAGCCTAACGTGTACTGTACCAAACCAATGCGCACTATAAATGTCATTCAAATCATTGAATTCATGTTATGTTCAATTAAAATATTTTGCTACGTGTATAATGCATGCAACCTACTACTCAAATGAACGTTTTATTGCATTCCAAATGTATATACTACCGCTTCAATATGAACTAAATTTGAATTAGATCTACAGTAACGATTGTTGTGAAGTCAAAGCATTTGAATTCGTTTCTCTGTTTTAATAAGGTCTACAGTAATGTATTATCTTCACAGCACACCACATGATTAGTCTCGAGTTACATATGAACTATGTGTACTATATGAACTCGAACTAGCTTTTTTGAATCCACTTTATTTTGATTTCAAATAACATTACATTTCTAGCTCTAGCTAGATCTTCATAATCTAAACCATGTCTCATATGTATAATGTGTTTATCACTATATGTATGGTGCCCCGCCCCCTACGCCTACAAGTATTTAGATGTGAGTTGCAAACACCACACATTACCACAAATTCAAATAAAATGTGAGAATGTTCGATATATAGTATTGTTTAGATTGCTCGATATTTAGTTGTAAGCTGCAAACGCCGCACATTATCACAAATTCAAATAAAATGTGAGATTGTTTGATGTATAGTATGGTTTAGATTGTTCGGCATTTAGCTGTGAGTTGCAACCACCATGCATTATCACATTATGGTATAACATGCGCACAGCACGTGTATCACCGCTATATTCATGCATGCAATGTTTAAAACACTATGATCTCCTATTCAAATATATGAATCTGCTTTCATATCAAATTATGATCTTTGTTAGTCTCTTACACCCACACAATCCTCTAACCTTTGTAGATACCACTAACTTCCTGTCGTGCATGCACACGCCATCCTTGCCCTCCCCCTCCCTCGGCATTCTATCCACCGGGCACATTCATTTTTTTCTTTAGGTCGTTCTCCCAGAGTCTCCACAACTCCTTTCCGACACACACCGATCGATAAACCTCTCTAGCAATGCCTACCTACAACATACACACACAGCTTCAATCTCCTCCTTTATGTGTCCTTGCCTCGTGTCTCTCATATGGTCAGACACACGTGTAAACTCTCGCCCCTCTTTTCATCGATCTCACAACCGCACACTCCTCCCCCTATCTAGCTAGTAGTTGGGCCTCTCGCACCACCTCCTAGCTCCATTCTCTCTGTCTATCCGTCTCGCTGGGCTTTATTTGCCTCTAACAAATGGACGTACACCGACCGATCTCTCGCTATGCATATAGCCAGCTAGGTCCTTATAACTCGTTTTTACCCACACATCGATCGATCTACCTCATTAGTTGTGTCTCTCCCTTCCTCCGACAAACAACAATTGATCTACCGATCTAGTTAGGTTTGCTTACCAAACACATGGTTCCCCTTCATCATCCATGGATGCGTCCCGACAGATCTATCACGCACAGGCACACACAGAAACACATCCCCACTCTTATGGATAACATTGCAGTTCCACCCTCAGTTTGTCTAGTAGGCCTCTCCCAACATCTCCGAGAAGCAACTCCATCACCCATCCAACACTCTACCCCTCTCCCTCCCTCTCCCTCCCTCTCTCTCTCCTCTCTCTCTCTGTCCCATCATATTTCCCATCCTTTAGTTATGTATGGATGTCGACCGATCTCCCTCAAGACATAGCTGGGTCTCTCCTTCTCAACACATATACGAGTCGTTCTACCTCTATAGTTAGGCCTCTGCCTACCCCTCCCCCCACCCCCTCCCCCCCACACACCGATACATAAAGCACTCTAGTCATGTCTCCCTGCCACACACAAATTTGACATGTGCCCACTAACGTTCCGGTAGGACAGTCGCCCTATATCTTTGAGTTGCACACACACACACACAATTTCGATGGCTCTCTTCATCGATCTCGCACCCACCCACTTGATCCTCTCTTCGACTCTATCGATAGCTATGACCCCTCCCTCTCTTCTCGTGGATTGCCCGACCCTCTATGTATGATATGGATAGGCCTCCATTTCACACACATTGCATGCAAAATTTTGTTTGAGATGTCATCGACACATATTCCCACAAATAATTCACGAAATCAACCCCCACCCCACCCCCACCCCCACCACAAAACAAAAAAACACTCACGAACGCGGTTTGTATCTCTCACACACACCCACGTAGGTGGGGGACGTGCACGAAGAGAAGAGGTATGGTGCATGCACGGCACACATACTCCCGTCTCTTTCCCAACCACACCCGCGCGGGTACACGGTGGAGCTCATTTCTGTAAGAAAAAGGCAGCCCACGTGGTAATTTGGCACATGTACTGGTTATCCACTTGGTGGAGGGAGGATCGTCTACCACGGGTGAACAAACAAATTGCGACTTGACGCGTTATGTTAAATTAAAAAAAGAGGCAAACCATGTGGGGCCTACCTTAGAGGCAAGGCTCTATACACTGGAGTACTTTTGATGTGTCCCGTCAACTCGCAGAACGAGGAGAAGCTTGCTTAGTATGCCGTCTCCCCCGCCCACGGGCGTGGTGGCTCGCAGGATGAGGTGAAGCTTGCTCCTCCCTCGCCCATGCGCGCGATGGCTCGCAGGACAAGGAGAAAAATTTACTACTCCCTCCGTTTACTCCTCGTCCCTACTACCTTGGTTATAGAGATTATATCATATTGTTTGGAATATATATGTCCTTTTGTAGATTTCAATATGAACTACTAGTACATACTCCAAACACTGATGTATATAGACGTATTTTAGAGTGTACATTCACTCATTTTGCTCCGTATGTAGTAGCACTCTCCCTCGCCCCTCGACCCTCGCCCACGTGGTGGACGTGCAGCAATTCATTCGGTCTCATATAGCCAGAACGATATATACTGCACTACCATTATTGCTCGACTTCCCGAAGATGCAAAGAGCCAATCGCAAGGTTAATATTTTGGAGATGCCATGCGCAAGGTTATAGGAGAACGAGTAGTAGGTGCCGCGTCATTTATAAATAATTTTTTTCTTCAGTGGCACGTACGCAATATGATAGGTTCATATGCACTAGTGCCGGTTCATGGCGGTGATCAATAGCACCGGTTCGTGGCGAACCTTTAGTACCGGTTCATGCCACGAACCGGTACTAAATAGGCTGTGTCAGCCTGCGGTCAGGCTATGGCCCCACCATCACCATTTAGTGCCAGTTCGTACCACGAACCGGTACTAATGAGGTTATGGCAAGCTGTTTTTTAGTCCCACCTCGCGAAGTGAGAGGGACTAGGAGCGGTTTATAAGCCCTAAGTGCAGAGACGATGAAGAAGAGGCTCAATGCTCACATTGCTTAGCTTCAAGCCTTCAGGAATACGGTAGACTGCATGGAGCTATGCGCAGTGCAGTTTACACTATTCCAAAAGGCTTGAAGCAAATTAACGAGCATTGCACCTCTTTTTTATTTTTAATAACTTATTACAACTCCGGATTTCTTCTGTTATGGCAAAAACTAATTGCACGTCGACATTTCTTTTTTTTTTTTAAGTTACTCTGAGATAGCGCGT